>JADLSH010000369.1:0-1258750 GCA_016169945.1 Trachythela sp. YZ-2020
CTAAATCGTCGACATGCAGGCTTTCTCATCTCTGCAACCACTTCGGGCGTTCTTTCTCACAAATCTAGATGAGCTTCAATACCATTCGGTAGAATGGATGGTCAGGTTACTCAGGTGGAAGTATGGGTTGAAGAACATCTTTAGATATATCCAACAGACAGTTTTATAGCTTTGAAGAAAACACAAGATCCATATACTCATGCCCAAGGCCGGCGAGAGCCAGTCACGGGCCCCAGAAGAGCGCGATTGAGTGAACGCTGGGCCCCTCACTCTCGGTCAGTCAGTAAGCGCAGCCGGGGTTTTTACCCGACTTTAGACGGGCAAAACAAACGCCAGATTCAGGAAATCGGAATACGACCGGCCAATGGTGCGACAATGCTAGGGGAGTTTGGGGACATGCTACACGAAGAAATTTTTGAATTTCTAGGGTCCGCTTTAGAACGGCATTGTGACGCATTCTGAGACGAGTTCTGAAAATCATAACCACCTGAAAAAGCCATTTTTAATTGTTCATTCCAGACAATGCCACTTTCCCCCACTTTCTGCCCAGATTTCACTAACTATTATTGCCATTTATGGTTTTCTATTATGCCATTTATTTCAGAAATGTATAATATAATATTAAATAAATAGAAGGCGCCATAAAAACTTTACATGTGACGCCTTCGAACATCCTTAAGCCCAGTCAAACGAGGATGAGAGTTGATGAGAAATTGGCATTAGCAAGTGAGAGTTTGTTCAACTCTCATGCCCTGGTCAAACGAGAACAAGAGTTCCACGAGATTCGCTACAGAACTAATTTAGCGCACGAGAACGGAGCGCTGAGAATAACACTCAAAACATTTGTAACCAAAGTGTTTAGATTTCCTTCTTATGTGTGTTTGGCGTGGCCTACTATGTATGTATGGCTTTTCTTGTTGTTGTATCAGACATTGTTATTTGTGAGTAATAACGTGTTATTTACACGATGTTGTTGTTGTTAGCTAATGCTGATAGAAAGCCAAAACACCAGTCTGACTATAGTTGTTTCAAATTCTTATGCAACTCTCATGACCCGTCAAACGAGCAAAACGCTCATCAACTCTCATCAAAATTTGAACCAGCTCAAAGTTGATAAGAGTGCATGAGAGTTGGTGGTCAAACGCGAGTGAGAATTGCACTTACTCTCATTGACTCATCAGCTCCATCCTCGTTTGACCGGGGCTTTACCTCCTCGTTTGACCGGGGCTTTACCCAACTTTTTCGGGTCCCTCTGAACAGCCCGGGTCCCGGGTATTTTGCCCCCCTCTCGCCGGCATTGCTCATGCCAGTATGGTAGTGGCATCAGTTCCAAAGTTATCAACCTGTCACGGACTCACCACACAAATAGGGAAGATTCAACATGAACTTTGAAGCTCTTCTCTGGACACGTTCTGTTCGTTTGATTAGACCTATAGACTGGAGAGACCATACCTGACTTGCGTAGCCAAGAACTGGGCGAACAACTGAGAGATATAGTGTGAGGCGAGTCCTTGAGTTGGTTATTTTCGTATCGTCTGACATTGTAGGCCTAGGCCAATTGATCCACTTGATGAGTATCAGAGCCAGTGCAGACGTAGCCAGGAGTTTCAGTCGTGGGTCCCCCGAAAAAGTACTAGGAGGGGGCAACATAGGGATTTGGATCAGTCCGAACGACTCCCCGGGGGGGGGTTGCGACAACTCCGCCAACGGGGCACTAGTCAGAGCGTCACTGATCAGAGCGTAGCTTGCATGGCAAAAGGTTCCGCTGTCACAGTGATTTGTGTTTCCCCGTGAAATCTGTTTCCCCTCGGAACAAAATTCCCTGATGACCGGAACTAAATGCCTGTGCAGTATGGGTTTGTGTATAGATATGGTGTGAACGGGCCTTTAAAACGCGCAAATTACTAAAAACAATTTTTATATTGAGACAACTGAGCGATTGTTTTTGAATGACGTTTTATGCAAAAACCTTAATAGCAGGGCTATATTCGCGTTTTCCGCAGAGAAGAGTATGGACTGGCTGGCTTTCTCTCACGTTGTGATAACATAATATGTTGTCTCAGGTGGAGATAACATGCCTTCATACTCATTATGTTTGTTATGTTTGTTATGTATATCGTTGTGTTTCGCGCACGAATATAACCTAACCTATATTAAGCGAGGTATAAACCAGAAATTTATTCAATAAGGTAAATACTAGCTTGTCTTGTTTGTTGTTTGCTTGCCCCAACGCGATATTTCCTTCTACAAGAAACGTTTTAAAGCTCGTCGTATTTTTTCTTCATTCATGATCGAAAATTTGGTTAACGCAAGTTTAACCACGCGTGTCAAAACAAAATGGACCCCTTTTGAATTTGGCACAAAAGCCCGCAATTTTTAATAACATGGAACATTATGCCGGTAATGCAATAGGTATTAAGTTCATATCATCATAGGGAATTTTGTTCCGAGGGGAAACACAAATCACTGTGACACCGCCCACAGTATACGACCGAGGCTAAGTTGTTTGGGCCTGAAGTGTCTCTCCTTCTGAGGTGAACACTATTCATAGACCTAGTGCAATTACCATTTTGTCACCCTGCAGTTTCACAATTAAGTCGCCCCAGTTTCGGTTTCGATGTGAAAAATTTGCACATAAATTAAACTTTCACAAAGGCACTTGTTCAGCAGATTAAATAAAAATCATAAATTAAATTTAAATGTATCTAAATCATAACTGGATCGATCAAAATGTATTTATAAATAACATTTACTCTTGTGTAACTGAACAAATCCCAGCTTCAGTGGGGCAATTGCCTTTACGCCCCACCTTTACGTAATATAGACAATTTGTTGGGAATTTGACCTAAGGTTGTCGGACATTTTACAGAAAGCTTTGTGGAAACTCAGCAGGCTTTGCCCCTTTTGACGAACATATATATACTATACTTGGTGCAAGGTGATGAGACACTCTCCATTCCTCAGGTACTTGTTTTTAAATGCTTTACAAAACATTGGAACATTTCCCAAACCTTGTCCCAAACTGATAACTTCACGAGAGGTTTTGGGAAACAACTGTTATTTAAAAGACGAAGGCTTGACAGTTTACACTGACCCCCAAAACACCTGGACTACTATGCCTCCAAATTATGTCCCACTATCACCGTACGTCATCGGATTTTGCTTCAACATGGCAAAATGTTACGTCTTCCCAGGGGAATGGTTGCGAACTAGCTATTAAATGTGGAAATATTAATCAATAAAGATAAATACAAGGTTTAGTTACCCTGGGTGCTAGAGGTCTTTCCACGCTCGCAAAAGAAAAACACGCAAAAGCCGGCACCCAGAGTAAGTTAAGTACGAAAACCATTAACGTTTGTGTATTTAACCATATTTTTCAACAAACGACATCCAAACTCACATGCCTAATTAACACTGCTATGATAACCAAGCATTGAAACTATATAGTGAGTAAATTTGGTACAGTATAAGGCCTGTGATAAGGCTTTGTTTTTCCGACTATGTTAATTATGACCCACGTTAACCAACCCCCACCCCCCCCACCCCGTTGCTTTTGATTCCGGAAGACATGGATTTGTCAACTTTGCAATATGGCACCATACATATAACTGTCAGTCTGTCACTGATCTCAAGAGGAGTCTGGATAGCGCAACCTATTGTTCGCTTGTGTAGAAAATGAACCCAGAAGTATTGTTAGACCAAATGAACGAGGAATATGTCTATTTTCTTCTAAAAACGTAGCACAAACATAAAAATACGAGAGAACTAAATTATTTTGGCATATGTTAGAAAGGTTATCAGTTGATCGCTTAGTAATGCCTGACTCCGGCCGCTTCATCAACGTTGCAATATGGCACCATACATATAACTGTCACTGATCTCAAGAGAAGCCTGGATAGCGCAACCTATTGTTCGCTTGTGTAAAAATAAAGCCCGAAGTAGGTATTGTTAGACAATGGAAATCCGCCAATATTAAGAGACCAAATGAACGGGAATATGTCTATTTTCTTCTAAAAACGTAGCACAAACATAAAATACAGAGAGAACTAAGTTATTTTGGCATATAAAGCATGTCAAGCAAAATGTTTCTACCATAATATGTTAGAAAGGTTATCAGTTGATCGCTTAGTAATGCCTGACTCCGGCCGCTTCATTTTTAATACACTAGATACTCAATCCAGGTTTTTCCAGGTCAGTGGTAACTGTAAACTCGCATGGGAAAGACAACCTGATACTCAGGCTTTTCACCTCAGGTCTTTTTGATTCACACATGAGGATAATAATCACACATGAGGATAATAATCCTAATAAGTTACAAAATTTTTAAATTTCTAATACAACGCTACTATGGTATGTTATATAGTTGAATTATAAGAAGGTTTAAAATTCAAATGTGACACTTCCCTCTTTTTCTTTACAGCCGCTTGCGGGTTACTGACTTTCGAAGCCATGGCTTTTAATAATACAGACAAGCAATGGGCAACCTGTGGATTAGGAGCACAGGCCAATGCTGGAGTAAAACCGTTCTCATCCTCCGTAAATACGTCACTTCCTCTAGTTACAAGTTCCTCCACGACTTCTTCTATACCGTTCTTCGCTGCGATGTGTAATGCTCTAAATAAGATAGAGCGGAAAGTGGAGGGAACTGCATACATTATTGTTTTAAGCTTATTGTCTTACTGCAAAGCATCCTCTTATATAAATTAGACAGAGCGACTTTAGGTTGGACTAAAACTAAGGTCCGTCATTTTCGCGTCAGTCCAGGGGATGAAATAAATTATTTTTTTAATCGCCCAAGTGGCTACCAGGGAATTAAGTCTGGTCGTCAAATATAATACCAGGTCTCCCTGTATCAATGAAGACTTATTGGTCTATAACGAGGGCTACCACTGGAAAGTATTTAGTCGTCAGATACAGAATTTGGTGACCGCATTTTGCGTCAGTCATTTCAACCCATAGCATACATTGCTGTTGCGACTATCTGCTTGATAGGAATAGTGTGCAAAAATAACAAGTTTTGTACTCGCCATCCAATGTATAACTCTTTAAAACGGGATTGAATACAAGAGATGTTACTATTGAAACTTCGAAAGTTAATTTGAAACTAGTGTGCAAAGATTGTAACTGGGGTCACATTCGGAATTCTTTGGTAAAAACGTAACTTACGTTTGACCTCGTGAATTGACACGATTAATAACACTACCATCTCCTTGCTTCAGAAGTACTAATGCACATGAGGTATGGCCCTGCAATACAGAAAATTACAAATTCTAAAAATATAGGATATAGAGGTGAAAGCGACGAGATCATAATGACCTGACAAAAACCTTAAAATAGATGCTAGAAGAGAACATTTGTCGTTCTGCCTGATGACTCACTGTACCGTGTTAATAATAATAGTCGTCAGCGTGTTGCCGTCCTACTTTCTTCAGCCCCATATTATTGCCCTAAAACGATAACTTACTTCACAAACGGTGGATCTTACCTCCATGCAAGCAAGATGTAAAGCTGAATTATTTTCATTGTTAACCAGAGACACGTCCGCACCATGTTCCAGCAAAAATTCTAAAAATCGAAAACAAATTGAACGTATACGTCTTCATGCATGCTGCTATATTGATGTTCTTAGGATGCCACTGTTCTCCAGGCCTGCTCATGTGCCACCATTCCTAAATACTAAATTAATCCAGTGGGATCAGGTATCTAGCCTCGCAATAGAGGGGGATAGTTTCGCCGTGGTTACGCCTTGGAAAATCTGTCCAAAGAAGCCATTCGAATGCGCATTCAAATGGTGCGTTCTGAGTTGGGATAACCTTGGATAGAACTGGAAGATTCGAACTACTTCTTTTGATTTAGATTTAGAAATAACAAAAACGTTTTGTAAATTTGCATACAAGGATATCTTAAAGCGAAACAAAAGTGCACGAAGGAATACTTTCAATTGTTAAGACTACTCAACCGTGCTAGGAACTGAAAATTTAACTTTCTTTTACATATCTAAGACCAAACATTCTAGATCCTGGCCATATCGCTCGACAGAACAGAAAGTTGAAGGTTTTTGTATATGGAAATTTCTGGCAAAACTATATATAATAATTATACATACTTACACCTAACCAACCGGGAGCAGTTGCGAAAAATACGACTCGAACCTGCAGCGCTACGTTTCCTGATGTAGCGCTCTGATCACTGAGCTACAGAGTCCAGTTGTCAAGAGCTAACCACAAGTTTATGCTTATATAATAAAGTGATGTCTGTTGATGGTTCACGCTATATCATGAACATTTTATCCCGGCGCATTTGGATGCACAGTTGAGAAATCGAGGTCTGCACCAATTAAGTTCGCTGGCCTGGAATTCGCACAGATAAGGATACGTCAGGTAAAACGTGTATTGACCTAGAGTATAGACGAGGCCAAGGAAATGTAAATGAATATGATTGTTTAAATCGCGAGTAATTATTAACATACCAATTACTTTATCATGGCCTCTTTCTGCAGCGATCATTAACGGAGTATACTCATCAGCATCAGAGGCGTTGATATTTCCTTCATGTTGTTCTAACAACTCCATACATTCTACTTGGTCATTATATGCACCAGCATGCATCGCTGTCCTAAAAAGAAGAATATAGTTAAGAGACTAAAATCGGCCTTCCTGCTAAGTTGCTGAGGTGGAAATTGGCAAACGAGGCTAGCAATGTAAACTATTCAATTTACTATGAACAGTGTCGGCTTCACGTTCAAGCCATCAACCTGTGTATTTTGAGAATGAAGTATGATTGAGATATGATGATTTGCTCACAATTTAGAGATGCAATTGTATCAAATATAACTGCCACATCTCCACATCATTCTCATCAACAAAACTGCATCTTTTAGGATTAATTTCTAGTTTTACCATACAACTGGCAGTATCAGAGGTAGCGAAATAATGTTGCATTATCATAATAATGTCATAATAATAATCACATGTAGTAGTCAAATACAATTGAGAGATTTAAGGTGCTCTGCATGTAGTTTAATTTTCGTGCACCTGTTAGTATTAATACTTTTTAAGTTTACCACTATCTGCTTCCCTGTAAAGTCCGGGTCAAATGACATGTACGCACGTAATCGCAAGGTTCAACTCTTGAGGCAAAGAGGAAAAATAATTCGAAAAGAAACACAGAATTTGAAATACGCAAAGTGCAGTGTAAATGTCGATCAGTGTTTTTGTTTGTAACACACACAGCTAAACTGCATATTAAATAATTCTCTAAATTGTCTGTTTTCCCACTTTGTGTTGTTCATACCACTGATTCCCTGTTTTCCATGCCTCAGAAGTTAGAACCAAACAACGACATTTAAATACCACTAACCTTTGTTTCTTATCAACTGTATTCACTATTTCGTCACCTAAAGTATCCAAAAGCAGCTCTGCACACGAACCATTGTCCGTTATTCTGAAACAAATAACATATAATCATATTTATAAACAAGAGGAAAAGGAATATAACGAAGACGAGAGGGAGACGAGAAAATGAGAAACGAAGACAAAGTTAATGAAAGCGAAACATGCCCAAGCGACCGACGACGTGATAAAGAAGATGAAAGGAATATAATTGAGTCACTAAGTCCCGTGACAGTGAGCCTTCGCTCAAGTGTTTTAATCATTTTCACGCTAAAGTATCACCATCCACGGTTATTTATACCGGTCGTTGATGAACTCTATAGTCCTATTAAACAACTTGAATAAACTTACACGGCACAATGAAGAGGTGAAAAAGGATTGCCTTGAAACGTTTGACAATTTTTCATCCTAAAAACAATGGTAAGAATATAAAATCAAGAATGAACATGAAAGAGACACCTCATGTTTGAGTAAATATTATCAGTACAACTCTGCAAAAGCAATACATTATAGTACGAACAGGAACTTCAACATGCACAAATCTTGGCGATTCTAATCAATAAGAGTTGAAGCTGTCTAAACCCCCTCCCCCTAATACTAAATATTTGCCTTATAAGTATTTTACCGTAATTGTTATCCAGAATAAGAGGGCATGATAAGCTAACCGTGAATCCATTTCAGAAAACATTTATGTACAAAACTTTCTTTACACTTGAGTCCATGTTCACGGGGCAATTTAGCGTAACTTGCAACGCAATTTCTATAAAACATGGCCCGCATTTCACTCATTCTCATTTCTTTGTTGCCTCTGGGCACGTTTAGCAAGAAAAATTATGGCAAAGTAGAACGAGATTGATGTTCACCGTTTCTCTGCGAGTAACTCTTTACCTAACATTGCTCTGGTACGAAACTATACGTTGCATTTGCAGCAAAAATTGACTCGTAACATGGCTTTTAGCATTTTATATCCACTAACCTCCAAAAGAACGTCGACACAGCTATCATGACCTGAGAAAAACAACAAAAACACAAATTAAATTTTAATGCGTTGATGCATGAACACCAATCGTGAACAGCATGCAATAGAATCCTTTCTTCACTCTTACTCCATCGATATGTTGTTATAAAATTATGCTTAGTCACACAAGGAACACTTTTTCACGGGACTTTGGAAATTTAAAGCTCTCCATCCAGTTATCCTCCTCCCAACAACTGCCTTATAGGTCATACATGCGATAAGGAGCAAAAAGCAACCCGTGAATCCTATATTTATTATGATATTATGACCCTCGAGTGCTCGGTTGGTATATTAAGCGTCTGATGTATATGAATTAAGTACTAACGTTCAGGTGACGGTTGTACGAAGGTCGGATAGCACTATCCACCATGCAGATGGTGATTTTTCTAACTTCGTAAAATTGACCGTTGGTTGGTATAACCAAGATTACGGTTTAACATTTTTAAATTTGAGGTTTTCGAATTGATTGCGATCATATCCGTAGTTTTACAGCTTTTCAGGAATTTTTACAAAGGTTCAAAAATCACTTTCTGGTGGAATAGCGCTATATCCGGCCTTCGTACCACCGGTCCTAGGTATAGATATAAGTAAAATAATAGATAACATACCATTGTAACATGCCCAGTGTAAAGGTGTATAACCACGGTCATCTAGAACATTCCCAGTACCACAAACTTGTAATAAGGAACCTAATATACTAATATGACCACATGCTGCTGCTAGGTGCACAGGACTTGTACCATTACAATCTCTGAAAAACATATCCGTGATATATTTATAAAAACACACATTCTAACCACATGGCAGACTGCCATTAATTGGTAGTAGTTGCAGATATATATGTAACCAAGTTGTATAGGGTTTACTGTACTGTATAATGTCACATTGTGTATATTTATTAAACTACAAAATACTATCTGTAAAAGTGTTCTCCAATCTTGTTTATAAGAGACTAATGTTCCTCAGGATCCAGGTACTATTTCTAGGTCTGGTTAACACAGGGAAACAACTACAGAAATTTAATTTGATAATGTAAACAACTGTTTATATTTGATACTGTACCGCGTACTACAATGTTTTTCAATGCCTTAGAAAAAAAATACTGTATTCTGGATGTAACGTATCAAATCCACCAATGCATGACTTTATCAGATATCCAGTCCGTGCAATTAATTGCAAGAACTGGATATCCGGTAAAATCCGAATTTTTATTTCAAGAGTTTTTGAAGTTGACGAAGATCACATATCCACAGTTTCACAGTACTGATTTCCTTTGTTTACGGCTCATTAAATATTCACGAATTTGAGATGGTTGGTGGGCAATTAATCTATAAATTGTATATTACACATTACAAGTAATGATTGAAAACAATAGACTATTAATAGAGGGATTTCAAGAACGTCTGTCAAACCAAAGTAAAGAAGTTATTTGCCTGTAGTGCTTTTCAAAATTCCCGTCACATATTGTTTTCCAAAATCCAACAATTGCATTTTAGTTAAACGTTGATGGAAAAAAATAATTGTTAAATACTGTAACCGTACGAACCTGCTTAAAGGATCCGCTTGATAATTTAATAAAATATCTACACACTCTTCATAACCAGTCGCAGACTAAAAATCAAAGAAATATATCAACCATGAAGTTTACACCTGTCGTGAGACGTAAGTTATAAAAGGTTAATTCCAGGAACCATCCAGCTTGATGTGACAGGGTGGGTGAGCGGGCGTTAGTCGTGGAGCCGAGGGTGACCATCGACCGAGGCAAGGTGCATCATCACTTAGGGAGCTACGTACGACAGTGTTCTGGGAAAACAGCAACCGATAGAGTCCAAAGACGGAGCTGAGTGTATGGGATCTTAGTTTCTAAGGTTGTCAGAAAATTGTTGAAAAAAGGTTGCCTATAGATTGTCTAGGAACCCCTATACACGCAGAAACAGCTACTGGATTTGGTAAGACCTAAAGACTCAAACTTGTATTTGATAAGAAAATTGGCATACACCCTCGTAGCTCCCAGCAAATCCATCCCTTTCTACAGTAATTCCAGTTAAAAGAAGTGAAACCGGCAAAGTATATGAAACTTACAGCTCCGTGTAGAGCAGTTCTATGAAAGAGATCATGAGCTAAAACATTACATCCTTGACTAATTAACAACGAGACACTATCAGTATAGCCATTTGTAGCAGCTAACATTAGCGGAGTCCTAGAAGAAAGACCATAGAAAACATAGAAAAATAAGATTTAAATATATTAGAGCAACCTACGCAGCAGGATATTAATTTTTATTATATACACAAGCTCTGGATATGAGGTATTCTGCAATCTGATTGGTTCTCTACTAGCAGGATATTAGCTCATATCCTGCTAGTAGAGAAAATTAGAAACATGGCTGGCAGATTTGGACAATTAAATGAAGAGGAAATTCAAGTTTTACTTGAAAAAAGTAAATATCCAGATCCAGAGTTTGTGTTATAATCGCGCCGAGTCGGCTATCAGTCATATACGACGAGAGTGAGTAGAATAACTGTTAAATACACATTTATACAAACCTTTCTTGCGAATCCGTTGAATTGATCACATCGGATACATTCGCATTTTGTAGAATAGTTCTGATGCAGTCTATGTGGCCATTATAAGCTAAAAAATAATTAATATATAATGGCAGCCGTGTAAAAAGACCAGTTCATATACTGTAAATGTAAAAATACTGTACTCCAAAAGCCAGAACCAGCCGAAAATTTTAAGAAGTAAAATATAAAGTGCGGATTGAAGATGTTTAAAGATATGTTACTTTTTCCAATCAAGATTTCTAGTCCTGACTAGAACTTGATCAACCTCTCTAACACGGCCATCGATGGGAGAGAACAAAGTTGCCGTATTAGAGAGGGTTCAACGGTTCGTATTATAGACAACATGTGAGAATATGTTCGTAGCAGAGAGGTGTCCGTACTAGGGAGTTGTCCGTAAGAGCATTGGATAAATTCATTCTCACATTCTGTCATATACAAAATCGTAGCGAAAACAAAATGGTTCTGTGATGTACTTGGCATGAAAATTTCTAACCTGCAGCGTGTAAAGGTGTTCTTCTCATGACAGCATCATGGACTAAAACTGTCGCACGATGCATTAATAAAATCTCGACACATTCGCTGCAAAGACATAACATTGAAGATAAACAATTGTGTGAAAATTGTACATGGTACAAGTTGAACCAAAAACGTTAATAATGTACTCGTATTCATAGTGTACAGTACTTACCAATGGCCATATGAAGCAGCTAAATCTAGAGGAGTACGACCTACGAAGAAAAATAAATAAAATATTGTCATGTAATGATATAGATGTGATATTTATTATATACATCAGCTGGCTATGTCATTGACACTTCGCGAAGTATTGGGGGTGAAAATTTGCCAACATATCAACGCACTTTTCTTGCTCCACATCTCAGTTCTTAAAATCTTTTGTGGTACATTTCACGCTTTATTGGCGTTATGGTTTTGTTGCAGAGTAAAATCAGCTCCTATTCAAACTCCCCCTCCCCTCCCCCAGTGTCCACCACTGGCAGAATGTATCCCCCGCACAATATTTATTTCCTAGCGGACGCTGTCTACACCAATCCATTAGTATTAAATCTTGCACATTGAACTAAATGGTTTTAAATTAATACTTTTCGTAAAACGCATAACTGGATAGCAGCGTCAAGATAAAAATCGTGAAAAAATACCATTACTATCTTGGACGTCAGGACTGATTGCCGACTGTAGTAGAGCATCGAGGGCTGTGAAGTGGCCATTAAATGCCTAAAATATAAGATACTGGTCATTAAGGATCTTATACAAAAAGATACTTTTCATCCTATCGCGCCTAACATCGAGAGTGCTCCACTGCAAACCTTCCAACACATCTGATGAGTTTATATCATACTTTGCTCCAGTTATGATCCGTGCAGCCCTATTTTGGAGCACCTGTAATTTATCTTTTAAAACCTTTCCGTAGGTATCCCACAGCGGGGAGCAATAATCAAAATACTATTGTGTAAAATAGCTATTCCCTATTCAAAGCACGATGATGTACTGTATATTTATGTGCTACGCTCCCAAGTAACGTGTTTGATAACAACGTTGTTGGTTGATGATGCATATAACCAGGGATATTGTCAAGCATTTAGGTCTACTACCGTTTTTTAGGAAAACAGAAGATTGAGTTTCTAAATTTTCTGTATAGTTCATGCTCCCCCAGAAAATTTTGAATTTCAGACGCCCCAGAACGCATTTCCGGCGATTCCTGCATGGAATTTTCCGAAAAATGTATCTCAAAAGGTAAGGGTAAAATGCTGAAAATAAAGTTTTGTAAAGATAGTCACGGACAGCCGATTGAGTTTCAAAACTCAATTGAAGATTGAGTATTTTTGCCGTATACCGGTAGTAGAAAAGTGCTTGAAAATTAACGACCAAGGCAAAGGAACAAAGCATGCATTCTATTATATTGTACGCAGTGGTTGTTCTTCTGTGTAAACGCTATTCGTCCGACACAAGTATTTTCCTCGTTCTTTAAACATGTTAAAATGATACCACGTAAACTTCGTTGGTTTTCAAGCATTCCCTCGGTAGCCGAGTGGTACCGGCGTCCATCTTGTAAGCGCTCGCACGTAGGATCTAATGTCTCAAAGTTAGGATGCGGGCACGGTTATGGTTAGGGTGGGGCGCGGGCAAGGTTCAGGATAATTTATTGTCGTAAAGAACGTGAATGTTGTAGGTACGCATGCGTAATATTGTGTCGGACAAAAAGCGGTTATACATTGGGGTCTGGTGTCGGAAGAATGTCCACGGCGTATATTATAACAAAGGTAAAGTAAATTCTTACCGCTAAATGACATGGTGTTACTGATGGTGACCCAGAACTTATGTTAAAGATATCCGCAGAACAATGATCTAATAACTAGAACAGAGTAAGAACACTTTCTTTATAAATCGCGTGTGATTTATGCATGTTATTGTTTAATACCGTCATTTGCATCTAAGGATGATCATTCGATGGCAAAAGCATTTTCATACTATTCTCAGGTGAAACTTCAATGATTGCACGTAACGAAAAATTGAATCAGCGTAACAATAGCTCAACAATCAGCGTAAGGCTAAATATAGGTAATCGTAATTAAAACATGTCAAATGTCATTAAAGTGCTTATGAACGCAAAATGGGTTTTTATTGATTCGGATAAGGCGTGAAAAGTTAGTTAGTAAGTTCTAGATTAGTTTTGGCTTAGACTTTTAGTTTCGGAGATATAAAGGCTCAAACAGGCAAATTTTGCCATTTTCTGAAAAAAGTAGCGCGACAAAATATCACCAAGGGCCTGGATCCCAGGAACCCAACTTTGATAAACAACTAAGAAATATATGGCGAAGATATCGATATCTTGTGTTTTTTTGCATATTTTGTCTAAACCATGTTTCGTTTGTGCGTGATCTTACACAGAAAGTACCAACAGTAATATATCTAGCTATCTGACACCTTTTTTGGATGATAAATCACCTATTGCGGCTTTAAACCGATAGAAAGAGGACACCGAAACTCATCGATCTGAGACATTTGGTGGCAAATACAGGCCATAGTTATCGACCTATAAACAAAGACAAATGTACCCAGTTGTCCCAACATAGGACAGGAATCAACATACAGGTAAGCTGTGATTTTAACAAATGTAATGATGTCTATTCGCGCGTATGAACTTTGGATATTTAACGTTGAATCATGCCACCTAAATGTGCATATTATTTGCTTAGTATACAATGTCATTGAAGCCAGTATGGATGAAAGGTTCTGCGCCGGACATGTCCGGTGTACAACGGTGTTTGTTGACGCACAAATCGATCGAAGTGCTTCTACCTCTGAGAGATTACATACTGCTGTTATAGAATAATATATCATATATGTTTCAATGTGGAAATTATCACAACTTTAATGCCTTTATGGTATTTAACTAATATAAATTAATAGGCCATTCTACTTTTAGACTTCAACCTACTTTATATGTGGACTTTCAGTGTCTTGTATTATCCTACACATGTGGTCAATGTCACATGTTTTATATGACAGTGAGATACTGATGATATATGTTTAATTGATACATGTATTTGGCACAAAGTTGATCACCAAGTGCTGCACTGTCCCACTAGTGGAACCACCTTAACCTGAGTATCAGGCATTTCTGCAGTTAGGCCTTGGACCCTAAGCCACCTATGTTGAAGAACCTTAGGGAGGCTAACATAAAATTCCCTAAATAGAGAGATACACTTCAACATTGTATAGCCCATTAAACTATTTGTTTGTGATTTCATCTAGATTATCAGTGAAGTAAACTGGAACCATCAGTGAAAGATGAATTAACATTTTTAATTAAATATTTATTAAACATCTTTATCAATATATGTTGCAGTGTGACTCTATTGTCTCTTGGGGGCAAGTTCACTTTTAATAGCTCAGCCCCTTGATCGATTGGATTGGCTTAACCCATTAATTGGCAAATTTTACTCATCAGTGGTAGAGTACTGCCAATTAATGGGTTAACTGCGCTTGATTGGATCGACTAAGCTGCTTTTTGGGTAATGGGTTACCTAGAAAAGAGCCAGACTCCCACTATGGAAGAACTTTACCCATCTGGAAGGAGAGATTCCACTTCTAAAATGTGCAAGGACATCTGGTAGGGGAGGGGGTCAACATCCATTTTCCTCCATGGGGAGGAAGTCGGTTTACCTGCACAGAGAAGCACCTTTCCGAGTTACTTAAATCAGCTATGTGGGCATGCCAAGAAAGTTGGATGTGTGTACACTATGAGTAAAGCATACATCACTCTCACACCACACATCTTACATCTAATGTGAAAGTTGAAGCATGTTTGTTCTGCCCACACAGGCAAAGCTACTGTAATAGAAAGTATGAAGTTTTACAGATCACATACTGGCCTTATGGCTTATTAAATTAGATATGTTTCCCCCACTAAAACATTCTCAAAAGATGAATATTATTCTAAGCCTATTTATGTGGCAATTAATGTTTAGTGTCGTCACAATAATTCCATATATATATATGTTATTTACCGGCTGGGAGGTCTGTACTGGAAAAATATTTTCCCGAAGTCTCAGAAGCGGCCCGAGACCGACGGTCGTGGGCCGCTTCTGAGACTGAGGAAAATATTTTTCCAATGCACCGACCAGAACGGTAAATAACGTGTTTATTTTTCGTGTTTATTTCTTCACTCCTTTGTTTGTTTTGGCGCGAAAAGTTGCGAGAGGTCCGTACTGGTGTGATACGGACCTCGTACTCAACCAATCAAAAGGCTCTATTTTGAATTCTACGGACCTGAGTTACGGACCTCAAAAAAAATAAATATATATATCCAGACATCCAGTTTATGATATCCGTGTATTGATCATCTTTCAGTTACATGGACAAAGATGACAATCTGCCAACCAATCTTTCTATGAAAGGTTCTGTGAGAATATACATGGGGGCCAATTTCATTAGATTGTGGGTTGGCCAGTTGCAGTTAACCAGTTACTATTCTTGAAAATGTCCAAATTTTGGGCAAATTTGAATGTAAAATTTGTAGAAAGCTTCCTTGCTAAAGTGAGAACCAACTTTAAAGCAGGTGTAGAAATGAAATGCAACCGATTCCCATGCAGTAAAAGGTTTAAGTTCCATTCCAACAAATTTTTAACCCTTGCATTCGTTCATTTATTTCTTCTTTCGAAAGAATTTTATAAGCAAGAGGCATCTATGTCCCAGAATTTATAGACATAAGTTACTGTCATCAAGTGTCATGGTCGTCTCCACGATCGACTTTGAAATCGCATTTAAATCCATTCCTTCGTCTATATTCCACGATTGACGATGCAAACCACTAGAAGGGTTACTTTACACACTCAAAAATGTGTTTGAGTTCAAAAATGTGTTTTTTTCCTCAAGAAATAGCCGACTTTTCAAGATGATTTATCCAAATGTAATTGTTTTTATAGTAAAATTAAATATACACGTTCCTGGGACCCAGTCCCCCGGAAGACGCTACTTTTTTTCCAAAATAGCGACTTTGAGCCTTTATATCTCCGAAACTAAAAGTCTAAGCAAAAACTAATCTAGAACTTATTCACTAACTTTTATGTTCTATCCGAATCAATAAAAACCCATTTTGCGTTCATAAGCACTTTAAAGTGATAAGAATAGAGTTTTATCTACGTCTTATCAATCTTATTATCTCAGTCATTATCATGATAGGTGTTAGAATGTTTTGTGACACACATTATAGCTCCATTTCTGCTCCATTTAAGGAGTGTTCATAATTATGCGAAATACTTAATTGTAGACTTCTTATTGCATGGATACAGTAAGAGCACTAACCATTTCTATCGAGAGTTTGTTTCCTTTTACAGAAGCGTAATGAATGGCAGTAAATCCTTTCTTATCTCTCTTACTCGCGTTGGCGTTATTCGTTAGTAGATGTTCAACAACCCTACGAGATAAAATGTAAGAAATTTAAAAATTGATACACAAAATTAGCGACAACAACGAAATACTGAGGATGCCAACTTATATGTTGCAACATATTTCAACACTTAGGCAGTTCTCAAGTATACCAGGCTTTCACAGTTACTTCGGACGAATGTAATTTGTTCGTGCATTCCCAGGGTAGCTTGTGTTATAAATTGTTATCCAGGGATAGTGCTTATTCAGTTAAAAACAGGGTATACCCACCCGTATACAGTATTATAATTATCATACTTAGCATCTTCATCATGGGCTGATGCATAGTGTAATGCTGTACATGATTTCGTATCAGATTTATTAACATTACAACCAGATCCAACCAATAATACAACACTCTCGTAGTGAACATGACCAGCAGCGTAATGAAGTGGTGTTCTACAGGCAAGAAAACAAATAGTGTTGAAATTTAACATTTGTATGCATGGGGTAAGTTAAAATGGAATATTGTAGTTAAGTGTCTTCCGTCCCCACACCTATGTTCGTCGTATCTACTGCAGAGGGCTAATCTAGTATTGTCTCGAACCAGTTATGGAGTCTAAAGTTCAGTCGTTTATTGAGTTTATTGAGTTTCTCACTCATTGGTGAGCGGATTTCCCAACAGGCTATTGCCCAATTGATAGGGGGTCCGAGGTACCTACGATTTTAACGTCCTTATCCGAGAAGACGCGAAAGTCTAACCATTTACTGATGTCATTGTAAAGGTAGCACTTTCTCCTCAATTATTTTAAGACCATGAGTAGAGGTCCGACCAAGGATTGAACCCGGGTCTCCCAGCTTGAAAGGCAAGCGTGGTGACCACGACACCACAAGTGCTGGTTACAGTCAATGAGCGAAATGTTCAACCAGTCCCAGAAATTTAACAAGTTTAAAGTTCATCACGTATCCTGTCGGGTACGTGATTCCACCATGACTTACAATCAATTTACTTTAAGATTCTACTAAGGTTGGGCGATATTAAAAAAATCATCTCACGATTATTGTCAAGGAAATTAACACGATATTCGATATCGCGATAAATGCAATAAAAACAATGACCACATTTTTCAATTTTAATTAATATCAAAACATAGTAAGCTTATATATAATCTTATTAAAAACAAGTAAAACAACAAATTAAACGTTTGCTGTGTCTCCGCGGGCACAAATGCCGTGGGCACACAGCGCAAGCAAAGCCTGCAATTTAATTGTTCAGCGGATTAATACATAAATATTAGCTTTTGTATCGTTTAAATTCGTATTTAATTCAGGAAATAGTTTTAATTCTTTTAAAAACTATATTTTCTAGGAATTGAAAGAATGTTTTAGGATTTTATAAAAGCTATATACACATGCGAAGCAATATCACGATAGTCATCGAGCATGACGATAATTTCGATATATAATTTCGAAGTTTCTAACTTCGATACGATAATCGCGATTGAAAATATCGCGATAAATCAAAATATCGAAATATCGCCCAACCCTAGATTCTACATTGTTATTACATGTTACTCAGTACCTTCCAAATTTATCGGCGACGTGATGATCTGCTCCATTACTCATAAGAAGTTCAAGACAATCAACATTTCTGAAATGAATTTAACATCATTAAGTATTGTTTGTTATCCTCATCAGTATAGGAATAATAACTTTGATGTTCAAATGATCACTTCAGGCTCGAAATAGCGGTCTGCCAATGGCCAAAAGCAGGTCTTATTCGAGAAATGACAGGCGAAAATAATTTGGAACTGTCAAGTCAAAAATAGAATGGCAGGCCAAATCCTACAGGTTGTTTCATTTCATTTGCTCACGACAAGTTACAATAACATCATTAACACCAGCGTTTCTGATCTTGACTTGGCAATATGCCATAGTTATACCTACCCACTACATGCTGCGGCATGGATACATGTACGGTTGTTATTGTCCTTGACATTCACCGATGCTCCTTAAGATAGAACAGATATTCTCTCGATATAATAATAGAAAAATAACTAAACTATTATTAATTTATATAACGAAAGTACAGTCTTCCATGCGTATATATAGTGTACCATAGTGTACCATATTGTAACAGCTTCCTGCAGCATTCAACATGACCAGCTAGGCTAGCCATATGCAACGGACTCATTCCATCATAACCCATTCTATTAAAGATGACAATAACCATACATTAGAGATGTGCTGCATGCATATATAAGTTTACAGGTAAAATAAAGCATCTTCAGCACGATCGAATAGACGCAGTCAGTAATTGCACAAACAATGAGCTGGTGTACTGTACTGGAGGCTCCACAGCACGAAATAAAGGTAAAGTTAGGGGGCCTAACCGCCTAATCATCCTTAAGATACGTTTACATGCTGCGATTTGTCGGGCCGATTTCAGATGCACGTTACTGATATTTGAAAAATACTTGGCAAACGTCATCTGACGACGAGACCAACTGAAAATATTCGTCATTAACATTCAGTAAAACCTAAAATCGGCCCGACAAATCATAGCGTGTAAACGTACCTTTACTTACTGGATGACATGAAGGACGCAGCTCAAACATGATCTAAGACATACTGTACTACTGCGTCTGTGGCTGACACCATACCATTCAAAACGGACCATGGAGCACAGCTAAGGCTGAAGGATTGGTTTTTGATGGGGAAGAAAACCCTCGTCCCCGGAGAAAAACCCTCGAAACACAGAAGAATACCAGATACACAGAAGATACACAGAAGAAACCCTGAACGTTCAGTAGCAATCTTAACTCAGTGGCAAGGGGCGTCGCGCTAACCGTATCTGCCACACATAATGGCAATATTACGTTTACACGGTGCCGGACGAATATTCTCGGTTGCGCCTGTTAACTCCATAACGGTCCGGTGTAAACAAGTGAGACCGTACATTTGTTCGTTTCGAAATTCGTTCCCTACCGTGTAAACGTGTACGTTTAAAACTAGGGATCCAAGGATTGTGCAAAGTTTCAAAGAGCCATAAGTTTTGAGGAAAACGAAAGTTAATATGGAAGCACTGAAGTACTCTGCGGCGAAGACATAATTTACACCATAATTGATGCGAGCGAAGCGAGCAGCTTACTAATCGTGGATATAGTCGATTTGGTATTTTTCATTCGAGATGATCCTCTGAGCCTGCGATGTATTGGACAGCGACAGTGATTTTCATAGTTTTTTTAACCAGCACGTGTTCGCAATGTTCGCACGTCCTTTTCAAGTCGCAACAAATACACAATATATTGCCGTAAAAGGGCTAGATTATGTCCTATGATTATAAAAATGGTATCAAACTAAAGGGATTGGAAATCCCCGTCGAATGGTGGTATTTACGAGTATGTAGTGTGTAAACCACAGGTAGGAAAGCGAAATGAATATTTAATTAGTTTGTATTATTGTTAATTTGTAAACAATACAAAGTTCAGAGGTGTTTGAATGGGGATAAAGTGGCCGTATAGCGTTGTAAACAAACACAATTTACTTGGCTAAAGAGATCGTAAAACGCTGAATCGAACGGTGGTATTGTCATCTACATAGCATGCACTGAACCGAAGATATGAACCTGCAAAGTCTTATAGCCATGTGGCTATATAAACATTAGCACCTAACGATAAAGGTGGCAAACAGTTAACTATTGCCTATGATACTGTTCAGTTCAAAGTACTTACTGTTCAACAATGAACAATAATCGATATATTACAATACATCAAATAAACAAATATGGTTGGTTTAATTTATGTTATTACAAAGGTATCTGTTTCTAAACGTTCACGAACAATTTATCAGGTCAACAAACTGTCCATTAAATAGTTGTGTTTGGTGGTGAATAGTTCGGTTTCGTAGTTAATAATTCTGTTGGGTTTGGTTCTTAATAATAGGGTTTGGTAGTTAATAATAAATAAAGATCTTATGTAATCTACAAATATCTACTGGTAATATTTCAAGGGTTTTAAATTTAATCAGGACTGATCTGACCCCTCGCAGCAATTATCTTTCTATTAGAAATTACTAGTTTACAAGTAAATGCAAGTAATGTTTCAGGAAAATCTCTCCTTGATCCTACAGATAAAGAATATTTCACAATTCGCCGTGGGAAGTGTATGCGTATTTATTGCTGACGTAAATAGATGACTCATGCATGGAATTAGCTAGCAGTATTTGTGCCAAGATTGTCAAGTTCTCATGACATTTGTTTTTCGAAGGTCTATTATTACCATTTGCGTTCAACCTTGAAGTTTGACGATTTTAACGCGTTTGTTTACTTTCAAACATGAACGTTTGCTAACAAAACGTACACCTCTTGAAATATTAGATTTTGCGATTTTTTGGCGAAGTATGAATATGTTTTTGATCCTTACTTTATGATCCTTATATCTTTCATTCTATCTTGCAAAATAACTTAAATTTTGCGAGCGTAACATTCGAAAATATGGAAAATTGCTTAAAACGTGGCAAACACGCGAACAAACATGCTTGTATTTTGCACAAACGTGGACATTTCTCACGCCAAACGTGGAACTTTCATTAGCCGAATTCATATTAGGGACGGGAAACTCGTCTTAGACGGGAAACTCGTCTGTGAAAACCCGTCTGAATATGAATTTAGGGACGGATTTAAGACGAGTTTCCCGTCTAGATAGGATTCCCGTCTAACTTTCCCGTCCGTTTGGACCGGGAAAGTTGGACGGGAAAGTTAGACGGGAAACTCGTCTGACCCCGGATTCATATTAGACGAGTTTCCCCGTCTAAGACGAGTTTCCCGTCTAACCCCTATTAGTATAAACTTAGTAATAGACTATCACTTTTCCTGCGTTCTGATTGGCTACGCTACTCGTAGACTATTAGTGATAGTCTACTAGTAGCAAAATTCAAAACAATGGCGTGAAAATTCACGTTTAAAATTAATATTAATACTTTTGTTTACTTTTGTATTGTGTTCCCTAGTTCTCAATAAATGCTATAGTTTATACTAATTAACAATTAGACAACTCGGCCTCGTTGGCTATGAGCGAATAGTCAACTCGGCTTCGCCTCGTTGACTATTCGCTCATAGCCAACTCGGCCTCGTTGTCTAATTGTTAAATATGAATTCGGCTATTGTCAAAAGTGACACGGGGCGTGACCAAACGTTCACATTTGAAAAGTAAACAAACGCATTAAATCGTCAAGCTTCAAGGTTAATTATACCATAGTTCCATCAATTCAAGGTATACTGTAAAGTTTAAATTAACACGACTATTGGGACTGCAGGCTTTGCAGAACGTTTATATGATCCCGTTTTATACCATAGAGGTTATAATATAAATCGGATACTATAGTCTACACTGTTTTGATAGATTACAGATCGAATACATGCAGTATACTATATATATATACTTGCACAAGTTTATTGACATTGGCATTGCCCCTATAGTTCATAAGGCTATTGTTGTATTTGAAATAATATAGCCTTTAAACTGCTACCACATTTACCTTCCTCGCATTTGAGATACAGTCTTGTCATAATCATAAGAGATATTTTGTCATAATCATAATTCTCGAAAGCAAATCTCAAATAATAATGCTCGGGAAGCGAAAATAAGTGAATTTCTACAATCCTTCCCGTTGATTATCTAGTACTGAAGGCAAGTTGGTAAGTCAGTTATAATGACTGATTTCTCTCCGGTTCATCGACATACTTATAGTTATACTATATATTGATAATTTGATATGATAATGTTCTTGTCGCTAGACTCGCTACACGGCACGCGTACGAATCTCGCAGTCACCTCGCGGCCACGCACTTGATAGCGCACGTGCATTTGTGATTGCACAAAAAATCGCGTGTTCCGGGGGAAAGTTCGCCAATTTAATGTCAATTCAACGTCTTCAGGAAATGTTTCAAGTTCAATATAAAGACTCTAATTCAGCATAGTTTGTGTAAAGTCGCCATAAGATCAAAATAATATTTAAAGAAAAATGTGAAGCCCTGTCTTGAAGCACTAAATCACTAAATGTTAATGAAATTTAAAAAGAAACATAAATTGTATGCACCCCCCGGAAAGTTTACACTATGACTGAATGTCTGACTGACTGACTGATGTGAATTTTCGCCACTCATCACAATACTGCAAAGTTTCAAAGAAACTTTGCACTAAAAACTGCTCGTAATCAAATTTTTAAAGAAATATCCATCTATCAAAAGGTCGATCTATTTAATTATTTTTCAACACATTTTCTGTGAAGTGCTCTCAGCCTGATAATATCTTGAACGCATGGTTCCAGTGTAGGTAGCGTCTTTAGGATCAAACTATACCTAAAAAAATTCAACAAGAACTTTGACGTTTCGAGCGAAAGTCCTTCGTCTGGAACTTAGTTCGAAGTTCTTTTTTCAGGCAGTTTGATCCTAAAGACCTGCAGCACTCACGAGAAGCACAGAAGTCGCAAGTCAATTGGCACATTAAGGCTCCGTTCGCACTAATGAGCCAGAAAAAAGTGTTCTTTATGCTTATGTATAAGCATTATTAGTATAAACTTACTAGTAGTCTATTACAAATTCAACGTTGTGATTGGCTGAGCTACTAATGGTCTATTGGTGATAGACCACTAGTAGGAAAATTCAAAATGGCGGAAAATTCGCGTTTTGCCGAAGTGTTTAATGATGTTTTTGGACGACTTTTTGGACTATTTCGTACCAGAAAAAAAACCCAGAAAGGCAACAAAATATGCAATGGCAATTTTTAAGGGTAAGAAAATAGATAAAACAACATACACTCAATGAAATTTTAAAATTAAAGTTGAATTTTAACACAATTTAAGGCGAACAAAAACTGACCTATTTGCTTCCTTAATACGATATAAATTTCAGATTGGTTTGCAAACCAGCAAGACGTGTAAATTAATGTTATAGTTTATACTAAAACAATTAGACAACTCGGCCTCATTGTCTATGAGCGAATAGTCAACTCGGCTTCGCCTCGTTGACTATTCGCTCATAGACAATTCGGCCTCGTTGTCTAATTGTTAACTAGTCGGTATACATGCATGCACCATCCAAAAATGTACTTATTGTCAAACTTACTTTTTATGATCAGCACCACTAGCCAAAAGAACACAAACTACAATCTCTCGTCCATAATAAGCTCCGAGGTGAAGTGGAGTGTTTCCATTGTCGTCTGGTGAGTTAACAAAAGCCGCTAAAAGACAGAACATATGTTTAGTTTGTGCTTCAGTCGTTTGTATTATAAGCTTCAAATATCGCGAAATTTACTATGAAATATATTTATGCGTGCCCGTAAAACTTTGAAATGCATAAATTTCATAGTAGTTTCGAAATTTTCGAAACTTCCTTATTCGAACCTTTTCGCCGAATTGCATCAAACTTTGCATTTCTACTCGATGCCTTTTATTGGGGTGCTCTTTCTAGTGGACTTTGCATTTCTACTCAATGCCTTATTGGGGTGCTCTTTCTAGTGGTAGAGTTGTTGTCGTAAGGTTTATATCCTCTCTTACACTCGGTCCCAGTCATTGCTAGTAGCATTATAAGTTTGAATGCTTAAGGATGAATTAGACAATCAGCAAGTCCAGGGAAGCCGGAGCGATAGTAGGGCAGGGGGGGGCAATGCGTACGTAAGGGCGGTCGAGAACAATTTTCGCTGTCAAGCCCTTTCGATGGGATTTTGATGATTTTCAAATTTCAACTCATTTAATTGTTATTTCTATATACAAATATAGATCTAAAGAAGTACGGAACGAAAACAATAGAAATTTGGCTATCCATTATGCACTGATCGTCTAATTTACAGCTGTATTCTCTCTTCTTTGCCAGTATTATTATTGTTTCATTTATATTATAAGGGCACTTTTCCCCCCCTTGCCCCCCTTAGGAAAGGGCAGGAGGGGCTCTTGCCCCCCCGCGCCCCCCCCCCCCCCTCTCCGGCGTCCCTGTCAGCAACTAATGAACAAATGGCCTTGTGCATGCAATCCGATTATTAAAAATTCTGAAGCAGATCTGTTCTAGCTATTTCTTCAATACACAGTTATTTCGTTTGGATGGAAACCGGACACCTTTTTGTATCCATTTATAAAAAGGCATATTTAATAAATGAAATTAAAGTAATGAGATGAAATAACTGAAATGTCTTACTATGCTGAAGTAAAGTTTGGGTCCGCTTATTTCTTCCACTCAATGCTGCTAAGTGAAGTGGCGTCTGGCCTTTCTTGCACTAAGGATAATGAAAAAAAATGAAAAAAAGGGCAAAAATGTTAAATGGTCATCTACTGTAGGTGTAAAACGAATATAATAGAGCCCAGAAAACGAGTTTACTTTTGAATTTGGAGTAGCTCCTTCGTGAAGTAAAATTTCCAGTGCCATGTCAGCATTTTCAGCGGCTGCAGCGTAGTGTAGAGGCGTCTGGAACATCGAAAATTATTGTTAATCGAAAATATTTTCGACAATTCATATTACTGTAAAATCTATAGTTTGAGCTCACTCTCTTATGAACCTTTTCTGAAACTACAGTATCTTCTGTATTTTCTATTTTCAAAGTCACCCCCAAGGAGGTACAGTACTCAATATGGTGCAAATATCGCTTACAATATAAAGTCACTTTAAACACACGACAGTCATATGAAATACAGGTCGAGTGACGTGATGTGCTTTTCATTATATTTTATTCAATATCACCTTATTGTTACAGACAAGGTAACAGCTGAAGCCAATTATTGTATTGGATAGAGTCGAATCAAGGTTCATATGATAGAGATGGTGCAGATTATTCTTGGAGATGCACCACTCCGCTACCATTTTGAAGGGGGAATGGTGCACCCCCTTCAGGGTAAGTATATTTACACCTCATCAAGTTCACATGCAGTAATGCACCCTCTTAGTAACTACACACGTCAAAGTCTCGCATCTTGTCAACAAGATGTGTTCGCAACAGATTTGTAGCAAGCTTGTCAACAAATTGTAACAATGTTGTCATTTTATCAAGTTGCTAAAAGGTTGTCACTCAGGTCTGTCGAGTCAACAACCTTGTAGCAAGCTGTCAACAAGCTGTTGACAACTTGTCAACACGCTGAGAATAAGAAATGCGAACACATCCTGATAACAAGTTGTTGAAACAGCTGGTGCAAGTCTGCTGCAGGTTTGTTACAACTTGCGCGTTTTACTTGTGCAGGATTATGAGTGACTTTCCTTCTGAATTAGTAACTGTCTTACTAGTTACTACAGTAGCTCTCTTGGCGCAATGCCTCCGCCCAAGACGTAGAACTTACACATTATGTCTTTTTATACAATTTGAATCAACAATGTCTTACAAGTGTCTTTGTCAAAAAGACAGAATTATGATAGTACTTACCAAGCCTTTACTATTAGCAGCATTGACATTAGCCCCATTGTTAATTAATTCCTCAATGACAACATCTTGTCCGTTATAACAAGCCACATGAAGTGGAGTATTACCCAAATTATTTGGATTGTCAACCTAGCAGAAAAAAATTATTAGTGTGTTGCGCTAATATTAATTTTTTAATAAGTTTAAAGAGTCTCCATTTTGTGAATGGTTTGCATTTTCTCCAGACTCCAGTTAACTCGATAGCTCAATTGATAAAGTGTCAGGCTGGTTCGCTGAATATTCAAATTGAGATTCAGTCAACTTTATGTTGTCAACATAGAGTGATGGGTTTTTACTGAGAATATAAGGCCAAACATTTTCCTGTGGAATGACTTAGATAAACCTCATCTCCCGTTGTTATCATTTACACAGAGTAATCTATTTATTCACGTTGAAATACTTCAAAATTACATCATCTACAAGTATAATGAAGTATATCACGATTATACTTAAGCAGCATACCATTGCTTCTGCACTGATTAATGTTCTAATAGCATTTAATTGACCACCAGCGGCTGCAGCATGAAGTGGAGTGTACATCTGAAAATATAACAAAGAACAATTAATGAACATTATTCTGACGGGATTCTTTTAATGATTGAGTCTTGTTTGTCTATATTGTATCTAAACGTCTCTAAATTGTACAGAACTTCAGGTTAATAAAAATTTAGGCACACCCGGTATAATCAGAGGGGAGTACACCTCCATGTTCATACCAGTCTCTTGCCCACACAAAAGCCTTTCGTCCTAGTGTGTTACCACGGCCAAAAATGGAAAACACGGCAAAAAGAACAAACGCCGCTTGATTATTTAAATAAAGCCGTGTAGGTTTATATAATAGTATGTTGCTATATAAATCGTTTGATGGTTTACGTTTAGATATGTAATGAGAACCACATTGGTGTTAAAATAGCTACGAGTTCTTAAAATAACTGTAAAATGCACGATGGCCTTATATTTGGTTGCAAACAATATAGAACAACACATACAAGTTTAAATCGAAAAAAAGGTCGTTGGCGAGCATAACTGTTGGCGAGCATAACATTCTAACGATCTTGAAAACCAGCCGCCATTTTGAAAACCTCCCTTTTATCCATCCCCTTTAGCAACGACCACGTGTACATTACATAATTATCATGCAGTTACCTTTCTATCTCTACAGTCCACTTCTGCCCCACTTTCAATCAACATCTCAAGACATGTGATATGACCTACAGAGTTTTAACAAACATTGCTCTCTTTAAATCCATAAACCACCAAATATGCAACGCCTCTGATATAATCCCACCAAGAAGATAAAACTAACGTGGGGATTTATAGTCTGTGCACTTCCAGGGGCGCCAGAAGCACCAAGGTACACGAATACAACCTGTTTCCCCCGATACCCTTTTCACGGTGGCCAACGGTGGCCAACGGTGGCCAACGGTGGCCAACGGTGGCCAACGGTGGCCAACGGAGGCCAACGGAGGCAAGCTAATGCATTTCTTATACAGATGCAGTACTTCAATTCAAAGCGAATATTCAATTATAGTGGTTCAGATGCAACCATCTTTGTCCGGAAAGCCATTAATATACACATCATTACAAACTCTGGAGACAAAATCGTTACTGTAAGCCCCTCCCCTTGCACTTATTGACCCGTAGCAAAAGGTTGCTTATAATAAAGACTGACGTTCATTAAACCCTCTTCTGAGTAGTGGTTCGTTTCAAATTGTCCTCCAGATGTCATGCATGAGCTCATGTTAAGGTCAACTGCGAATAGACCATTTGCAGAATTACTGGAGCTTAGCATTACACACGCATAGCCTCGATTCAGTCTTATGTAAATGTATTTTATTGATACAATAGAAGGAAGGAAGTTAACAGGGAATTAAGATTCGTTTTCGATGTATTAATGGTATGCAAATAGTGGATGTGCATGGTTAGTCGCTATCGAGCGGTGCACGCAGACGCTTCATGCTTCCCAATCCAGGATTCGCCCACCCCTTGTCGTCGAATTTCTTTCGAACTTCTATTGCATCCTTAGCTCGCCTCAATATTACTCGGTGTTGATGGTGTCAATATCCAAGGCAACAAGATCGTGGAGGTTACCCTGATGACTGGTTTGGTAAAAATGTTTTTAAAAACCAAACCTCCGTCTCTGACGGATGACTAGTTGCTATTGGGGATGGAGGTACCATTTGTTGGTAGGAATTACATTAAGCCCTATGCTGGTGTTAGTGCAATGGTGCTTGATTATTCATGCTGATGCATCGCGAACAGCTACCGATTCCATCCCTATCGGCGATCGCTGGTGTCTAGTATAGCACTGTATAATGTATAATGTATAATGTATAATGTATAATGTATAATGTATAATGTATAATGTATAATGTATAATACAATGTAATGTTATTGGTCTCGCGTGTCTTGTTACCATTTTAAATGTTAATGTTTGAAGTTTCTGTCTGTTTTCAAAAGAATGAAGTCGAGGCAATGCTTGTATAACGCTATGCTCCAGTGATTGGGGAAATGGTGCATGGATTGTATTGGTAGAAACCAAAACGATGCAAAACATAGATTCTCACCATGATATGCTGCCCAATGTATCGCTCGTTTTTCTCTCTTATCAGCGCTGTTAACATTAGCTCCGTGGCACAATAACAAATTAACCATCTTGAAACAAATAAGATAACAGACATTGAAATTTAAGTCCCTCCCAAAAAGCTTTTCTGTGGTCGATTACATCAAGCATGCTTTAAATTACATATCAACCTAGATTACTGTAAAACATCAGTTAAACCCCCAGGTCTTACTTATTTTAGGCATGCTTGAAGGGGGGGGGGGGTTAATTGGAGAGGTGGCTTGATAGAGAGGTGCGTATTGATGCAGCAAACTAATGTGAACGACAACTGTGTTTCTTTGTTGTGGGGGGTGGGGTTAATAAAGAGGACGGATTAAAATATATTTTATCCTCTAAAGGGGACTTATTAGTGGAAGGAAGGCTTATTAGAGAGGGGGGTTCAATACAGGACTCACAGTATCTATTTTTTGGAAATAATGTGTCATACTGTACCTCGACGTGTCCATTATAAACTGCATGTTGCAAACTGGTCCGTCCTGCACGGTCTGTTATATTTACATTTGGCAGATGAGGAATAAGTAACTCTAAAAAATTCAAACGTCTCCTGATTATAGTTCATATACATATAGATATCAAGCTATCATTTGGTAATGTACGATTATTGAAAATAACTAAAGCGGTTTTGAGAGCTAAATATTTTTTAAATTATCAAGATTTTCTTTTCAAATGTGCCTGCACAAATTCAAGAGGTGCAACGCATGCGCTCTCGTGCATTTTAATGACGCCTGCTAAAGCAAAATGTATACTTATGCACAAATGTATCTATGTTTTCCGTTTGATTTCGGAAACACGCTAATAGAATTATACTATATTCTGAATAGTATTTAACAAGATCATTTCACTAATACGTTATTTGTATGTAAATTCGCATGGTTCTCGTTTCTGCTCAGTCTTAAGTGCGCGCGATTCAATTCCGCGCACCCCAAATGCGATATTTTCGCGCAGTTTTAATTTCAACGCCCCTTGAAACGGAACATAACCGTAAATTCTTGTTAAAATGACATTGGTTGCAACCGGAACTCGAAAAAATCTCAAGAGGTAAAGCAAGACAGGTTTCTTTATGCAGGTGTAACAACAAATCTAATTATCAGTATTTTGTGTCACGGCGGTAAACGTTTACACACAGATGATTTTTAGCGCGTGTTACGGGCCTTATGGCAGCAAATTCCTCGCGCGGATGATTTTTTATTCAGTTTCAGGGAATTCTAATATATTTACACGAATTTAAATACAAATAAGGTTTACTGTACTAACCAGCGCATTTCACATGGTTATTTGCGGCTGCCAAATGTAAAGGCGTTTGCCAATTTTTGTCTCTTGCATTTACATCAGCTTGGTGTTTAACTAACGACTTCACACATTCCTGAACAGAAAATCATGACATATTGTCAATGAGTTATAACGGGTTAGAACAATCATAAATTATTGATGAGTTTTTGAATTACACGAAGACGTACATGTGCTGTACTGTGGATACAGTAGGGAGCTTAAGATGCACCAAATCTACGACGCGGACGCGACTAAAAACTGTCGCTATTCTCACAGTTTCACTTCACGGGTAAAAATTATGGATTGTTGTTGGTAAAGAAAGTCAGAGATTTCCGATTGTTAGCGACTGTTTTTAGTCGCGTCCGCGTCGTAGATTTGGTGCATCTTAAGCTCCCTAGTGGCACAGTAAAGAAATGCTACAGAAGGCAAGGAAAGAAATACGAACTGTAAGAAGCGATCATTACTCTTGACTGTAAGAAGCGATCATTACTCTTGACTGTAAGAAGCGATCATTACTCTTGACTGCAAGAAGCGATCATTACTCTTGACTGTAAGAAGCGATCATTACTCTTGACTGCAAGAAGCGATCATTACTCTTGACTGTAAGAAGCGATCATTACTCTTGACTGTAAGAAGCGATCATTACTCTTGACTGCAAGAAGCGATCATTACTCTTGACTGCAAGAAGCGATCATTACTCTTGACTGCAAGAAGCGATCATTATTCTTGACTGCAAGAAGCGATCATTACTCTTGACTGTAAGAAGCGATCATTACTCTTGACTGTAAGAAGCGATCATTACTCTTGACTGCAAGAAGCGATCATTACTCTTGACTGTAAGAAGCGATCATTACTCTTGACTGCAAGAAGCGATCATTACTTGACTGCAAGAAGCGATCATTACTCTTGACTGCAAGAAGCGATCATTACTCTTGACTGTAAGAAGCGATCATTACTCTTGACTGCAAGAAGCGATCATTACTCTTGACTGCAAGAAGCGATCATTATTCTTGACTGCAAGAAGCGATCATTACTCTTGACTGTAAGAAGCGATCATTACTCTTGACTGTAAGAAGCGATCATTACTCTTGACTGCAAGAAGCGATCATTACTCTTGACTGTAAGAAGCGATCATTACTCTTGACTGCAAGAAGCGATCATTACTCTTGACTGTAAGAAGCGATCATTACTCTTGACTGTAAGAAGCGATCATTACTCTTGACTGCAAGAAGCGATCATTACTCTTGACTGCAAGAAGCGATCATTACTCTTGACTGTAAGAAGCGATCATTACTCTTGACTGTAAGAAGCGATCATTACTCTTGACTGCAAGAAGCGATCATTATTCTTGACTGTAAGAAGCGATCATTACTCTTGACTGTAAGAAGCGATCATTACTCTTGACTGCAAGAAGCGATCATTACTCTTGACTGTAAGAAGCGATCATTACTCTTGACTGTAAGAAGCGATCATTACTCTTTCGTAATAGGGTACTGTAGATGCAACTATGAACTGAAGAAACTAAAACTATGAAGAAGAGAATGAAACAAACTTTCATTTCAACATACAGTGTTTCCAGAAGCACAGGCCCGGTGAAGTGGAGTCAACCATCTCGTATCCTTTGTATTCACTCGCGATCCTACAAAATAGATTATTCCAAGTATTAACTACGACATATGAATTACACTGTAAGTTTCATCAGCAAAACGAGCACTATACTGATACTGTAAAATATTTTGCAACCTAGATGACTGCACTAAAGCCTGCATCAAACCAGCATGAGATTCGACGAGAGTTGGCAAGCGAGAGTTTGCACGAGATGTGTCTGCATGGATATGATCGCGGATACCGCGTATAGCGGTCAAAAGCTCTCGTTGACTCTCATCAAAATTTTAACCAGATCAAACTTCAGGAGACTTGATGAGAGTACATGAGAATTGATGCCATTTGGTGGTCAAACGCGAGCGAGAACTCTTATCAACTCTCATCAACTCTTATCATCGTTTGACCAGGACTTAAAAGTGTGAAATAGATCAACAATCGATTGAAATATTTAATTGTTTTGGATTCTCTTGCAATTGCTAAACGATTGTCTCCTGAAACCGCCTCGCAATGACTAATGTGGCGACCATATTAACGAGGTGGCAGAAAGGCTGGGTTCACTGTAATACGACAACATGTACAAGATTCAACACTTCCGAGCCATCCACGCCAAAATTGGCTCTCGCTTTGTCTTGTACTCGTAGTCGTACTCTTAGTCAAATATAAAGTTTTCAAATGTCACAAATGATGCAGTGGAGATTGAAGCTATCATTATAAAACGTTGGTATAAAGTAAAGATTGGAACTTACCATTAACGATTAAAGTATTAAGAACTTCAATATCTCCAAAATAAGCTGCAGCATGCAATGGAGTTCGTCTCTCATGATCCTATGAAAAACATCACTTGATCTACTGAATTATCAATATATTGAGTCTAATCAGATAAAGGTGATGTTACATGGGACAACTTTTATCGACAACTCGCAATGCAAATCGTTACAGAACCAATCAAATTTCGTACAACCTCATTTTCATTCCATCGCTAAAAGTTGTCCCTTGTAATGTCGCCTTAACATCATGTTATTGCAAATAAAACATCAATTTCACATCAAGTATTTATGGCCTATCCTTTCGTAGGCGCATCCAGGCTCATTTATAGCAAAAGAAGTGCTGATTTGGACGAAAAAGGGGGGGGGGGGTCTCCACCTGTGCATTGTATACAATTTATAACTGCTTCTGCATTAAGATTACTTCGTTTGCATACAGACACCGCTGTCCACGGCCACACCTCACATTTGACGTATCATTAAAAATTTATGTTTAAATACATGGGAAAATGAAATATTTACAGTAATTTACTGAATAACATGCATGTGATATTTACCAGAGAATTTACATCTTCTTTCCTGGTTATGAGAGAGCGAAGTTCCACAGCATCACCTTGGAAACATGCTTGAACTATTGGTGGCTAAAAATATTAAAACATAGTTTAACTAATATAATATACACGAAAATTTCAAACATGAGACATGTGTAAAAAATGAGGCGATAGCTGCAAGATCGTTTTCCATTATAATCACTTTGCCCACGGAGGACAGTTTTTAGATGGTTCAACTATTTGAACGTTTTCGGCGTGACTCAAATTGATCACTCGTTTGGCGTCGAAAGCAGTCCTAACGTACAACATCGCGAGTCAAAGCTCTCAAGATTACTTTTCCCACAACATGACCTTTTGCCAGAAATTGCGTTGCGAGTTGCTGCAGAAATTGCTCCTGGTTAGGTCTAATAAATGTATATAATTCACACTCAATAATTTTCCATCTATAAAACCCTTCATGTAACATGGTCTTTAGTTGCGACATCAAATTTTGCCAAATCAGGTAATTTTGGCGTCTCACGAGCCGGTAAATACAGTATTTCTCATGCTCACTTCTCGCGTGGAACGAGTGGCTTTGCTATGGTGTTGCTAAGTTGCAATTGACAGAGGCCAGTGAAAACTGCAAAACATGACATGTAGATGTTGCTCAGCCAATGAAAAGTAAGAACTTAGTTGTGTGAAAGAAGATCACAACAACTTGCAACCATAATATAGTGCAACATTCACCTGCTTTGCAATTTTAGTTTTCCACATTGGCCACCATAAAACAAACATGCAGATGAAGCCGTACAATTATAATGACAGGCAAATAGAACAAAACTCAAAAACAGTGATCAGAAGAAGGTAGTAAAAGCTCATGCATCATAGTTACTTGATGCATGAACTACATACATGTACATACTAGTCGCTTATATACTACATGGCTGAGTGTATTAAAATAGATGGAATCTTAATGGAGTCTCCAGTTTAACTAGGTTCTATGTTCTTGTAAAGCCTGATCGTGCTACCTTGATCATCTATTTTACTCTGGAGACAGGAACATATATATAGTTGTCATCACTTCGTTTATAAAGTTCATTATATGTACGTATTTCGATACAAAAATGTAAACAAAGCCGAGACATACGCATGCACTGTACCACACAGTTTCCTGGGTTGTTCTTACTGTATTAAGAAATACAGTAAAATACTGTATGGTTCATGGTACCGTATTTGATTAATACAAACATTTCAAGAGTGCTGTAAATCTTCCATGGTATCATGAATATAATCTCTGATATACATATCCAGGGATGTTTCAAACAATAGGAACTCTTGTACTTAAACTCAATTCTTATACTGACAGTTTTTAAATAACAGTTCTAGGACTCCTTGTGTTCAGGCCGGATATAGCCACTACCCACCATGCAGATAGTGATTTTGCAAGCTTTCTAATAAAGGACGTTGATTGGTATAGCCCAAATTGCTGACCTGCAATGATACTTATTTGATATGAATTTAGAGTAAAAGAGAAAAGCAGATGGAGAAATATTGTTCTCAGTTACTGTACATTCTAGTTTATAAAATAATGTAAATGTCCTTACTAAGTCCTTAATAATTACTACAGGCATATTTTATTGAAAAATCAAATTTGCCAACCTGATTTCAGTGATTTGTCACTAATTCAGAGGCCTGCCAGACTACAGTTTAGAATTTATAAATAAAAGCTTTTTAGATTTAAGGTGGAGTTGGGATATGTAGCTTATTTACAACTTTTCTCGCATTTTTACAAAGGTCTTAAAAATCATTATATCCTTGTACAAAGACAACTGAATCAATAGATTCAATTCAATTCTTATATGCATACAATGAAGAAATAACAGCATAAGATGTGCTACAGCAGCCAATAACAGTTAAATATCACAACCTCAATTGAATGTCAAGCAAAGCTGGGCCAAGCAGTGGCTGACAGATAACATACACAAGAGGTTGGGGTGAAAATGGCTACCAACTCCCTCTAATTTTTTGAAAGGTTTTTAACAAATAGATAACACATGTATACATACACAGTATGTCATAACCACTCATAACATGCTAAGAACAAAACGTGACCCACAAGCCTGGTGGGTCACTGATGTTCTTACCACGTTAGGATGCCCTTGTGGCTCATGACCAATGAAATTGCTTGAATTATTTAGATTTGGAAGGAATGGAAAAACTTTATTTATTTAATGATAGGGGCCCATATTTAATGATACATTTAATAACTAAGCTATATTAACTGCATTGAAAGCCTAAAAACTTTATTACGCTTTAAGTATATCTCGAGCTATTACTATGTAAAGCGCTTTGAGTATCTTATATAACATATGCGCTCTATCTAAATGAATAAATTAATATTATTATTATTATTATCTGTACAAATGGGCTCTATATTGTTATTTTAATAATAACATATTAGGTGAATCTTCATAAATTTTTTGCAAATATTTCATTGTCTGACATTTCTAGGGATGAGCCAATAATTAATATTTTATTGATAGAAGCTGATAATTGGGAACTAATTGACGCTTATCATTTATCTGCCGATAACATCAAATATAATATATACATCAAAGGCAAGCATGTGAAATATTGGAAATACTGATATATGCTGATGTTTATTGGAAATACTGATATATGCTGATGTATTACATCAGCATATATCAGTATTTCCAATATTTCACATGCTTGCCTTTTCAGTGTTTTTTCTTGTAATATTTATATATTTTCTGTGTTTATAAAAAAAAACTTGTCACATTAACAACACATATTATTATTATTCCATTTGGCAGATCTATGCCTGGTGATTAGATGTAAATATTTAAAAATTCCATGCATGAACAACCAAAACTTGCCCTAAAAAATCCTATTAAAGAAAACCTTTTGAGTGTGCATACAAGAAAGTAAACTTTTTAAGGAAACCCTTCAAAGAGAATTTGCTTATATATACTTTGCATACGATTTGTCCTAAATTCTTGATCATGCCTGCATATTTTATTGGAATATATCATGATTTATTACATATTTTTTCATGATTGGCTCATCCCTAGAAATTTCTAGAAACAGAAACTATGATAGAATGCTGGCAATCTAAATTGTACTCCCAATATTTTGTAAAGTGTTTTTAAGTGAATTTAATTGACCATGCAATCAGCCCAGGCTCACATATAGGTTTCCTACATGCATATGTGCATCAATTGATCAATATTTATGCCTTGCCCAGCTGTGTAAGGTATAGGCCAAGACAGGCAACAGACTTAAGAATAAACAAAAAATGATTTCTAAAATTTCTAAAAATCATTATCACATATTAAACACTCATAAGAATAAAGAAAGGAACGAAGTATGCGGAAATAAGACATATTTTTGTACAGTAACATACCTTATTTGAACCTGTAATAATTAATGTGATATTAAATATCCTATTGATATTTGATTGGTCGGAAATCGATAAATTTCATACTCACAAGTACATTGTAAATACCTAATAATACTACATCCTAGCAATGTAATAATTTCTCCATATACTACAAAAATGATGTATAATAGCAAGCATATACTCTAAATTATATGTAGATTTTTATCACTAACATTTTCATCTCACCTCATCTGATAACTGATGAATTACCATGACCGCCTTTGAAAAAACATCGGATGCAAATTGAATGCACAATACGAACTGAATACAGCAAATTAAAAGCTAGCTTTTACTGATAAGTTTTTCCATAGTCTTCTAAGTCTTGTTAATATCTTGATAACTAAGCACAGGTCACAATTCCATAAAGTGAGCAGTTTGAAATAAATACGGTTCAATATATTTTCACAAAAATTCCGCCATCTTGATTCTTCTAGAAAGAACGATATTGTGCGATATAGAGCACGCAAACATTCTGTTTACGGCACGTTACGAATACGTACGAACAACGGTATGACCTAACGGTTCTGCGGATCAGTAGAGCGGATCAGCGGGTCGATGTGGGTCTGTTGGGTTGAGTCTTCATGTAGCCCTACACGATTACACGAATTATGTCTGTGATTATATATAGGGTTAGGGTTAGGATTGGGGTTAGGATTAGGGTTAGGATTGGGGTTAGGGTGGGGGTTGGCCGGTTGGGGTTAAATATACATTTCGTGTAGGGCTACATAAAGACCCTACCGTCTGTTGTACATCCATTAATTTGGTTATACCGTCGTTTTCATCTAAGGATGAACTGTCGCAGTTAAAAACATTAGGGCCATTTATACGGCAGAAAATAAGTCGCGACTTACATAAGACGCGTCTTATGCGAACATACTCGTATAAATGGTCAAATTCTAATAGTCGCGACTTATTGTGGACCAGTCTGAACCCCTGTTCTTAAAGGCCGTTTTCCACTTCAACCGTATCGTACCGAAACGTATTTCTTTGTTTCCTGAGCACTCGGGTAGAACTAAGGACTTCAACACAAAAGAAAACGCAAAGATACGTCTGAAGTGGAAAACGACCTAAAGTCGCGAGTTACTAGAATTTGACCATTTATACGAGTGTAGACGCGTCTTAAATAAGAGCATCCAATCATGTTCAACTAGCCTTACACCGATTCGCTGAGCGAACTGAAACCTTCAAATGTTCGTTACAAACATTGAAGTTTCACTTGAGAATAAACAATGTTTTTATCTGTAGGTGTTCGTCCTTAGTTGCAAACGACGGTAGATTCATGTCTCGCTGTTTACGAGTTCCTTTGTATAGAATACAAAGTTAGCAATATTAATGGCATACAAAAGAACTCATTATCTATGTTGGTTTACGTTTATGCAAAAATATGATCGTTTCATTGTCACGTGTGAATTGTATTTTCGCCCAACCAACCAACAGCAATGTTTTGGTTTAATTACCCATCCGTGATATTACACATGTACAATTTAAAACATTGATATTGGTTAGGCGAAAATACAATACACACGTGAACATCTAGACAAAAACTGCATAGATAATGACTGAGTTCAGTGGTTTAACCCAAGCATTTGGGCTGAGTAATTATTTTCATTAATTTTTGCAAAAATTCCCCATCAATCATCATGGTGATATTTTTTAACTACAGGGATCGAGCTAGCGGCGTTGAGATTCCTCCACTCCACCATGGTGATCTATAACGTTCTTCGGGCTTCACTCGCAATTATTTCAGATAGTTCAAGTACGTATTATCTAAATTCAGCGTGTTCATGGGTATTAAGTAATTTAGCTGCCGTGATTTGGGTCGGATTTGGGTTAATATTCACAGTTAGTTCCGATGCTTATCGCCATGGCAGGCATTAAGTAGTCAGAAAAGGAGATTTGATAAATCTTTTTTTCTTTCTCAGAGATCTCCGTTTTGTACGAGTGAATTGCGCAGAGAGTGTCAGACCAGTTGCTCCCAGGAAATATTAATTATTTTAGCATAAATATCGTGGTTGCATTGTACTTTCCATGCTTTTTGAGTGGATAAAACCGATAAATGGCTAAAATTTTCTCACTGGCACTGTTCTTTTCCCGCAAAAGTATAGTGCATAAAGATTAAGAATCGTATTTGAAAAATTTCGTTGTCATATAAAATCATAATTGGACACGAGGTCAAAGTAAAGAAAGTATACACAAATTCACAATGCACGTGCATACATTGAGTTATGATTGCTTTGCTCATTTACAGCATAAACGACTTTCATTTACACTAGTTAACTAATTACACATAGACGCCAATGAATCTTTTGCAAAGTCATGAACATGACTTCGTAACAAAGTATACACATCCTTACAGCCTTGCTTTGCGAGATTGAGTACTTTTTCTAAGTTATCTGCATGTAATTTTGAATCAAGTCTGAAAAGCACGATCTTCTCAGACTTTGGTAAAATTGCCAGTGTTAGTTGAGGTGCACTTGATGATTCCTCAAGATAGTTTATATCCAAGAGAGCTGAATCATTAATGAAGCTCACAGCACATGAACATACATAATCTTTCATTGGAATGCCAGCATCGAGCAATGCCAGAGTTGCAGCATTTATACAGGCACTGTAGTTACCTCCATCAGCTTGGAGAATCTGCAATGAAAAGATAGGGAGATACTCTATAGTCATATCTGAGTCCAATCTGCCTTTTCATTGGTAATGTCCAATCACAGCTCTCTCAGAAGCATCACAAACCAATAACGTGTGTTGTTTTGTGTACAATCATAATGAAATGTAAATCTCTTTCTGTTGCACTTGAAAGCCCCAAATACAAGCTTAGTTTAGCTAATTTTTCAACTTTTTATGGTATAAAACAAATAGATAACATTTTGCCCTTGTTTTTTTCAGATACAAATACACAGCAGGACATCATAACATGGGTCACATTTTTGTTATTACCACCTTATGATATCATAGTCATACTGTGTATCTATAACTGAACAAAAAATGACAAAATATTATTGATTTTCTGAAGCTTCTGATCTTATGAAGTTCACTGTTTCTGTATTATCATTTGCACAGCATACCAGGGTCGTCTACACTGTACGCAGTGGCTTAGATTAGGACCAACTCCTTTATAACCTACTGGTAACATTAATCTTAACCCTAATCAGCTAGCCCTAATCTAAACCCTGACCAATTTTCCACCAAACCAGACCAAACCCTCAGATAGTCACCCTGAAAGTTAATACACTTATTGTAATATACCTGTACAAAAATATCAATTTGTGATCTTGGATAGAGTGAAGTCAGGATACACGACTCAAATGTACGCCTGATTGCCATGGACATTTCAATAGACTTTCTATCCCCTTTAGCTCTTGTCTTCCTTTCTGTAGTACTAAATGTAGCCATGCTAAACTCACAATTTATTAAGGCTTGATCATGGCGAGCTTTTGCCTTATTTGACACCTCATGGGGGCCATACACTGCCGCCAATGTTTTAGTATTTCCCATTTCAATATAGGCAGAACCATCAGCTTGGCTGAAGACACCCATTCGACACACTAAACGACGTAGTTCTCCTGGGCGGCGTCCATCCAAACGAAATCCTTCAGGAGAGAGAATTTCAACACCAGCCATTGTAGAAATGTTAAACTTTGGAGCACAGAAATAACAGAATGTCAGATTTTTTATTTTTCAGTTTTCACACAGAACCCAGTTTTTCATGATACTTCATGTATGCATCGATATTGTCTTTCACCTGCTTGCCTTTTGCGAAGGAGCTGGCGGTCTCGCTGGTCTCACTCTACAATTTTCGAAATTTTTACCTGTACACTGAATCAGAACGAAAAGTTGGTAAGTAATGTATATGCATTAAAATATTATCATCATGATACAAATAATTACAGTAATTTCACATAAATTTGGAGGGAATTTTAATAGGGAAAGGGCCAAAAATGATGCATAATAATAATAAAATTCTTTATACAGGTGGCCTATATATCTCACATAGTGTGGTTTTAAAAAAAGCCTCTGTGGATACAGAGATATTTGAAGTTGGTTGGGCTGAAATTTTGAACCTGCAAAACGTATGGCATGCAATGGCATGCAATACTTGCAATACAAATATTGCTTGTGTGCCTTATGTTTTCTGGGTTTAAAGGAGGGGACTGGGTGGAGCCCTTTGGCTTCCTGTATGGAATGTTAAATTTTTGTGCACCGGATCACAGAGTAGACACTATAAAGAGGCCTCACTGTGTATCAAATCCTAATGTTTTGAGCGTAACCGATGCTTAGCCAGTGCGCAAAGGAGAGGCTCACCCCCCCCCCCGAAAACATTCAAAATGGCGGGCATTTTTAGACGTAAAAATACTGCAAAAATTCGAGTTAACTATTTAATGTTGTTAATTACAACTTCAGTCAAGGTAAACCGTTATAAAGAAAATAACAAGGGTCTCTTATGCCGGTTATTTTCCGAAAATATCGGCCGCCATCGTTTCAAAAACATCCGCCAGACGGTCAGTCATCTAGGTATCGGGAAAGCGTTGCTGTCTTGCAATCGCTGCTCGCTGCCACCCAAACATTTCCTGTTCAAATGCCTGTTGACTGGTCACTTTTAAACCTCGCCGGTCATTCTGACCGGCCACATTTTCATGCCTTCCGCTAGAATTTTAAATCCTTATGATAGAGATTTCTCCGAAAGCACTACAGTAGCACTGATAACGTTGCCTATTCACCTAAATACACGGTGATTGCTAACGTCTTGAGCGTTTAGAACGTCACCGTGAAACAATAAAAGCGATGTCTCTGAACAAATTCTTATCGTTTGTTTCACTGTTAGTATATGCGTATTAGTGACAGGTCGAAAACAGATTTTGACCGAGCTAAAATCCAGCTGACCGGTCATTTTGACCGGAGACCTATCGGCCGTTATTTTGAGTCTTGATGACTGGCCATCTATTATAACCCGTTGTTTTCTTCCAGTTAAATAGTTTTTAAACCATTTAAGAAGGGGGTCTTTGCCAAACCTTGTCAAAAGCTTCCTTGCCTGATTCCAAGGCTTTGTATATTTTATGAACAATAAGAATAAGCTGATTTACTGTAGAATCGCCAGGGCGAAAACCGCTTTGAAAACGGTTCAAAAACTGAATTTTGAACAAGAAGTTATAGATTGAATCTTTTTAAATGTATCTTAGAGAGGCAAATACTGTCTTGTACTTTTTCAACGTAACTTAATTGGTATAAAATGTAGTATGTATATAGTATAATTAGGCTATTTTTAAATTTAGTAGCGAAAGTAGACTATGTAACACCATCAACACCCAAGCTTTAGAAACATCTACACTACTGAGTAAAATTTTAACTTCCTGTTCAGAAGTGGAAATATTTGACAGAATGACAGGTTTCTCAAATTTTGAAAAGCAATAAATGGGAATCTTTATTTTTCAATCTGCACTGGGTGCTAAAATATTCATTAAAAATTACGACTTTCTCTTTTGCGTCGATTATCAAACGATCATTTTCAATTAATGTGGGGATTCTGGATTGTATTTTGTTACCATAAAGTGATTGAACTAATCCCCACCACTTTTTCGGTCCAATATTTGGGTCCTGTAATTTTACATTAAGATTTGCAAAGTATTTTTCCTTACTTGAACATATTAATGATGTGGTGTGATTACTTTGCAGTCTATAATTTTCCCATGCAACTGAATTATTCTGCCGACAGAATGCTTTTAACAACCTATTTCTTTTACGAATTGCACGCCTAATTTCAGAATTCATCCAACTGGACGAATTACAACTGTTCTATTCGGTACAGAGGTTTCAAATACTTGCTGAAAACAATTGTACCACTTATTGTGTAAACTGTCAACATCGTCGACGTCCTCAAATATCTCCTCTCAGTTCACTATTGACAAAGCATGACATAACGTATTTGAATTTACTTTAGTCACTTTAGATAAGTCCCAAATGTGTTGTTTATAACATTTTTGTTTAACGAAGGAAATGTTCATCCGAGCATAAACTAAAGAGTGGTCACAGTTACTTGAGGACTTTACGTTCACGAGACCGGACGAATTCCGGACCGTACTCAAATTCGTCCGGTTCCACTTGCTGACACGGGAATTCGTACGATTAGCTGTGCTTGAATTTGTCCGGTTTCCCGTGTGAACAAGTAGAACCGGACGAATTTGAGTACGGGTCGGAATTCGTCCGGTCTCGTGTGAACGTAGTCTTAGAGTACCAGATTTTACAAAATATCGCGGAGAATTTGTTATAATTAAATCAAGTATTGTAGATTGTAGCACCGTGTGCTGTAATACGAGTGGGTTCATTTATAACTTGAAAAAGACTATTACACCCAATCCCCACCTGTATAAATATATTCCGAAGTCACTACTAGACTGAATATCATTAACATGAAAATGTGCATTGAAATCCCCAAGGAGTAGAACAAAAGTGCTGGGTCTAGCATTTATATACCATCTACACAATATTGTAAATGATCTAAAGAGCATCATTAAGTGCTGAATTATTAAGAATTATTAGCCTTTTCTAAGCTAAAGTGGACGCTAAAGTGGATAGTTTTTGCACGTTGCCTTAATTGTTAACGCCCCCCCCCCCCAATTTCATTGTTATAAGACATTTTTCCGGCCCACAAACACCCACTGAACACGATTCTGCAACATGACTACAGTATTTTTCAGACTTGATATTAATCAAATCTTCATTTTTCTCAGATTTGGAAAGCAAAAGTTGATCAATCAATACTAATAGCGTTAATATAGTACATCTCTCATGTGTTCTCCATTGCTTCTGTAAAGTTTGCTTTTAAAAACTAGTAAAATTCACGTTACGTTGCTGAATTGCGTTTGGTGTTCAGTCTTCATAGCCCATAAAATTGCGTTTATTACATAAGTATAATGTATAAGATCGGAAACAAATTTCGAAGAATTGCATCTTGAAAAACGCAAGATATGAATCAAAATCAAGACAAAATTAATATAATTTCAAATGTAAGTTTAACCGTTGGTAATTTTATACTTCTAATATCCTTTCGCTTGTACATAATGATAAAGAACGTAGATATTTTATTGTAGTCAGTTGGTCTGAAGAAGGCTTTGAAATATAGTCGAATATAACCATTCATTTGTCTTGATTTTGATCCATATCTTGGGTTTTTCAAGATGCAATTCTTCGGAACTTGTTTCATCTTATATTTTTTTGAAATTGTCGGCTGGAAATGGATTTTACATAATATGTATTGTATATCGATGTTTTATACAGAAAACGGACGTTCGATGATGTCGATATAGTGTACCAATAAGCTGGTTTGTTTCTATGAAATGTGAATATCCAGTTCACACTATTCCTGGAGACTTGTGGTAGAAATTCTGTAAATATGGCATCAAATATTATTCGTGGTATAGTTGGAAAGACACTGAGATATGAAGAAACGTTACCAAGTTTGCCTGTACCACAACTTAAACAGACATGTACAAAATATCTCGAGTCAGGTGCGTGGAATTATTGATACTTACACCATGACATTCCCTCTTGAGAATCGAGGTGTATCAACCAATTAAGCCTTACCTCTATTTTGTCACTTTACTATGTCCAGACAATTTTACATGCATGCGAGGCAAAAGAGTTAGGCAACACTCGTGGGCAATAATTGGTTAACCAGAATATCTTCCCATGTTTCTTGTTAACCCATTAAACCACAATGCACCACTATAACATATATACATTAATTAAACAGTTTCAGGGAAACATATCCTTTTGGGAGGGGGGGGGGGGGGGGGGAGACCAAATTGCAGCACTTTTTGACGTGTGGATTGTTAATCTTGGCTAAGTCCCAATGGGGGCCAAGCTAGAGGTCCACTACTCCGGAATAAAATTGTCTAGCGTAAAATGACAAGATGTTGCCTACATGTGGTAACTGTGGCAAAGCTAAGTATAATTACTCTGCGCCAACACCAGACACATACATAGGAAGAAAGAATTAACAATACATGAACTTTTCCTAGTATATATATTTTGTTTTTATAGTGAGACCTTGTGTAAGTGAGAAGGAGTTCACCATTACAAAAACTAAAGTTCAAGATTTCTGCAGTGGCGTTGGTCCAGTTTTACAAAAGAAACTCGAAAAAAGAGCTTCTCGTTCTAAAAACTGGGTAATTTAAAAAATTATTGTTGCTGTTGACTTTAAATAGAGACAAAACAGAATACGTGATAATTTGTTCGCGACAGAGATTATCAAAGATAAAAACCGATCCTACAATAGAATTAGGTGAAACCAATATTAGGCGCGTTAAGCATTCGAAAACGTCAGGCATAATTATTGATGATAAACTTTTGTGGAAAAAACAAATAGAAACCATTGTATCCAAGGTGTCTAAAGGTATAGGTATGCTGCGGCGAATAAAGAGTTGTGTCCCAAAATTAACATTGATAAATGTTTATAATGCGATAATACTGCCATATTTTGATTATTGCAACCTTGTACGTTTGGAGTAATTGCAGTGAATATCTGCTTGGCAATGGTCATCACTGGCAGACCATATGAAATAGCAACAAAAGAAATAATTAAGGAATTAAATTGGCAACCTCTAACGCTCTAACTGATCGCTGGGAGAAAAATAAGTTAGTGTTCATGCCTAAAGTATATACATGTACAAATCATAAATGTACAATCAAAACTATAATCTACGCAGTAATGATAATGATTTTGTTTTACAAAAGCCAAATTAAAAACAAATTATATTTATATGAAAATAAGTATTAGTTATAATGGGGCAATAACGTGGAATAACTTGCCAAAAGATTCAAAAGCAGCAAACATGTCATTTCGGCAGCAAATATGTCATTTCGGCAGCAAATATGTCTCAATGTTTATATTACAACATAGACATGTTCCGCTTAAATGAACATGCTCCCACTCAAGAATTTGTCGATAGCCTTTTCTCGCATATGTTTTACCCCCTCATAAATCGACCGACACGAATCACTGCACACTCTGCAACACTAATTGACAATATTTTTACTAATCATTTAACACAGACTTTATTAAGTGGCATTCTTATAAATGATGCATCTGATCACTTACCCGTCTTGGCCTTTATACTTAACGAAACTATACCAAGCCAATGCTGCGAGAAGACCGTTGTCCGAGACTTTAGTGAAAACAATATAATTAACTTTCGCACACATCTAACTCACTTAAACTGGTCTAGTCTTCTTGTAGACATAGACCCAAATGAATCATACAACGCTTTCTCAATTGAGTTTTTAAAAATATATGATCAAAATTTTCCAATTAAAATAATTAAAACTAAAAAATATAATAATTCTTTAGCACCTTGGATGACAAAAGCATTATTAACCTCTATTAGGAAAAAAAATAAGCTATACAAAAAATTCCTTACGTCACAAAACTTGTTGCGCGAATCCCGTTATAAAAAATATAAAAATAAGTTGACTCATTTAATTAAGATAGCTAAAAAACAATATTATGAGGAAAAATTTGAGGAAGTGAAGAATAATCACAAAGCAACTTGGAGACTAATAAATGAAGTCATTAATAAACGCAAGGCGAGACCATCGTTCCCCTCTTCATTCAAATCAGGTAATAATATCTTATCTGATCCTTCAGATATAGCCAACTCATTCTGTAAATATTTTACGAATGTCGGGCCAGACCTTGCAAGAAAAATTCCCAACACTAACATTTCCTTTCACTCCTTCTTAAATTCAGGTTGCAATAAATCGATTTTCCTTCGCCCTACAAATGCAAATGAACTGCAGGAGATCTGCAATTTATTTAAGACAGGAAAATCCTGGTTATGATAATATTTCTATGTATGTTATAAAACGATCTTTCGACCTACTTGCCGAACCACTTGCAAATATTATAAATGTTTCTTTGTCTACGGAATATTTCCAAATAAATTGAAGATTGCTAAAATAATCCCAGTTTTAAAACCGGAGAACAAAATTCTTTCACAAATTACAGACCTATATCACTCCTAACTAACTTCTCAAAGTTTTTGAAAAAGTCATGCAAAAAAGACTAATCTCATTCATTGAACGTCATGAAATCTTATATAAATTTCAGTTTGGTTTCCGTAGTAAGCACTCTACTTCCCATTCGCTTATTTCATTAGTTAACAATATTGCATCGGACATCGACCGAGGTCATATAGCTGCTGGTGTATTTATTGATCTTTCGAAAGCTTTTGATACGCTAGACCACCAAGTTTTACTTTCAAAATTGGAGTACTATGGTATCCGAGGTGTGGCCTTGCAGTGGATCAGAAGCTATTTGTTAAATCGTGAGCAATTTGTCCAATTTAGATACACTTGCTCGTCTTTCAATAAAATAAAATGTGGAGTACCTCAGGGATCAATACTAGGTCCGTTACTCTTTATTTTATATATAAATGATCTTCCAAATGCATTGGATTTGGCTAAATCGTTTCTTTTGCGGATGACACTAGTGTATATTATTCACATCTGGACATTAAAAATCTCGAGATTATCTTAAATCGTGAACTGGCAAACCTAGATGTTTGGATGAAATCAAACAAATTATCTGTAAACATTAGTAAAACTAATTATGTTATCTTTCGGCCAAGACAAAGAAAATTAAATATAAATTTATGTCTCCAGTACGACAATCAAACCTTAATCCAGAAGCAATGTATCAAATTCTTAGGTGTATACATTGATGAGAATTTATCGTGGAAGATTCACATAAATAATATTTGTAAAAGATGGCGAAATCTGTTGGAATTATCTACAGGTCTCGCCATCTTTATCACCTACAACTAAGTTATGCTTATATTATACTCTTATATATCCTTATCTAACCTATTGTAATATTGTATGGTCCTCTACTTATGTAACTAATCTAAACAGAATTTATCTTCTACAAAACGGGTTGTAAGAGCTCTGACGAACTCTGACTACCGTGCTCACTCCTCTCCGTTATTCTATCAGTTAAAAATATTAGATATATTTAAATTGAATTCCTTTTACATAGGTACATTTATGTTTAAATACCACCATCACTTGTTACCTGAATGTTTTGATAACTTATTTATCACAAACAATCAAGTACATAGTTATAACACCAGATCGGCTACAAATTACAGATCTCACGCGTGTCGGACAAACATAAAGAAATTCACTATTCTTTCTGTTGGTCCGAATACATGGAATTCTTTTCCACCACATATTACGGCTAAAATCACTATTTCCTCTTTCAAGAATCAATTACGCATTTTCCTACTTGGAAATTATAATGTCGCATAGACGTCGAAATCGACATGTTTTAGTTATTAACTTGTATATTATGTAGTAATGTATGTGTGTTTTGAACTTGAACAAAGATATGGTCTTATTTTGAATTATCACAGTGAACTAGGGGGTCTCATGACTACTGCCATTGGGCCTCCTTTTCTCTAAATTTACTTATTATAAAAATTATTTTAGTTGACGAGATGGCCTCTTAATATAAGCCTTTTAGCTTCTTGAGGTCTTCTCGCTACTGCTCAGCATTGATATTCAAATTATAATTAATGTAAATATCTATATTCTTGTTGTGTTGTGGCAAATAAATGATTGATTGATTGATTGAATGTGTTCAAATCAAGAATTATCTTTCGTCGCCAGCTCCTGTATCTCATGGTGTACCACAAGGAAGTATTCTTGGACCTCTGTTATTTATCTTGTTTGTTAATGATCCCCCTTTACACAGCAATCTGGAACTTGATCTCTATGCTGACGATTCCACCTCGCATTCCTCTGGTAGTACAATCGATGAGCTGAATGACAAACTGTCGTTAGCCATGGAGGATATTCAGCAATGGTGCTCGTCTAATGGGATGGTCATTAATGGGAAAAAGACAAAATCGATGGTAGTATCCACGTACCAAAAGGCTACAAGAATTGGCTCCAAAGAACTGTTTGTAAAACATAATGGATCCGTGCTCAAGAACGTTAGGTGTGAAAGAGTGTTGGGGTTAGTCATTGATAACCATTTGTCTTGGAAAGACCACATTGACGAGCTCGCATCCAATCTTTGTAAAATTGTAGCATTGTTTCGTAGAATCAAAATATACTTACCTCTTAAGACAAGGATTTTATTCTATAAAACGTTTTTTCAGCCAAGGATTGATTATTGTTGCACCATTTGGGGCCAATCGGCGCATATCAAGAATATACAAACTGCAGCGGAAACTTATTTTAAGACTTATTTATGATAAACCTAAACTTTATTCGTCGAAACCACTATTTGAACAGTCGGAGATCTTACCTATCAAGTACAGAGTTATGTATAGGGTAGCTATTTTAGTTTACAAAGCTGTAAATAATTTAAGTCCAGATTATTTTAAGTAGCATGTTTAAACCAGTTTCATCGGTTTCTCAGTGTCGAACCAGAAGCTCCTCCAATATGAACTTGTGGGTACCGAACTTTAAGCTATCCATAACTAGGAATGGACTTCAGTATAACGGAGCAGTTATTTATAATATGTTACCACCAGATATTAAGTCATCTGGGTCGTTTTCTATATTTAAGCGTAAAGTTTATAAATTATTTCTTAATTTGTTGATAAGTTATTCATAATTTGTAAATAGATGCATGAGTAGTTGTATAGTTAATTGTTATTTCAGTTATATGGTTATATAGAAGGTCCAGTGGAAGATTAGCATTAGCTAAACTGGCGTATTTATTATTTGTAAATACTTTAAACCTTCTCTAAATAAAGTTATGTTATGTTATGTTATGTTATGTTATGTTATGTTATGTTATGTTATGTTATGTTATGTTCGGCAATTTAAGGCTGCACTCGACCGCAAATGTGAATAATGATCGAATTTCTGTAAATATCTTTATGTCTGCTAATATTCCCTGTATAGTTGTTTAGTCTAATTTCCCCTTGGATATCAGCTATACCTAAGTGTGCTGAAGGGTTACCGTTGTTAAATAAGAGTTAATAAATAAATAAATAAAAGTGACAATGTGTAACACTATGTAACGCTGTGTAACACGATGTTAATTTACTGTCAGTGATACTGTAATGTCTATGTATATGTAATATATCATGATATAAAGCAAATTGGTATTTTCATCGCCTCAATATTTACTTTCAGCTTGAGAGATGGTGGGAGGAAGTAGCATACTTAAAACCTCGCTATCCTATTGCTCCGATCATAAATGTCTCTGGTCCATTAATGTTGTATGAAGATATTTGGCCAGCTCTTGAGGGAACACAGATCAAACGAGCTGCAATCATGTTGTACTTTCTCTTAAATGAATGGAAGTTATTGTATAGGTATCAGGCTGGTTTATATTTCGTTAAGTAATTGATAACTTTAAGTTAGGGAGAGGGTGTTTTCATCTTTTCCTATAATTACAGCTGAGTACTCGGAGAAAAACCCTCAAAGCACAAGAGAGAATCAAACACAACTCTACTTACATGGATTTTCAAGTACATCAAGTCAGAGCAGTCAGGGTAATCACACATCTGCATGTGACAATACCTTTCACTCGACCTTCAGTAACAGGCGTTACAGGATTAGTGTCAGGGTCATGCATTGTGGGCTTTTGTTATTGTTTTTATCTTGCTCAACAGCAACAAATAAGTAAATAACGATAAAAATATCTTGTTTGGTACATTTCCGATAAAAACCAGATAAAAAGAGCAAGTATTATTAAAGGATGGTTTAAATATATGACGGATTATAAATACTTTTCCAGATCTTCTCATCTTAGTCGGCCCAAAGTCTTCTCATCTTAGTCGGAATTTGAGCCCGCAGTACCCTGGTGATCCTTTAAGGGGCTGCGAGCTACTGTATCTACAACCCGTGCTCCCAAATACATGGTACTGGCTGTGTTTTCTGATTACCTTATCTGGCTTACTGCACGTGAAAGCCTCATGTCAGTTTGATTCCACGACACAACGCAGCTTTTCTCCGGGCGTGCGAGGTGCCTGCATGCGAGCGGTACTCGCCCGCTGGCGCATTTTAATGGTGCCTGCGGCCATTGGCATTGATGAGTGTTCTTCTGGTGCAAATCTAGCCGGCTGCCAAACTTTATGGTGCGCACTTGATGCACTGTTGTGTCCTACATTAGCTCATTGTCGATTTGATATTAAACTTATTTAAACCACTGTTTATTTTTCTCCCCACAGGGAAGAATTTCCAGTAGATGGTAAAGATGGTACTCCACTAAGTATGTCTCAGTACTATAATTTAATGTCTTGGTGTCGAGTACCTCAGTATAATATTGATAGCTACATGGCTTGTTTAAAACCAGGTAATATAAATGAATTTTTAGTTTTTTCATTTTTGAAGATAGTTATGGATCGTTTGGGTTATTTGAATGTTAAAGACAATGTAAAGTCTGTTCTGCGTATGTGCTATGGGGGGTCCCGCGATGTAAACAATGCCCAAATTTCGCGTTGTTTCGACTAAAATTCCACATCTTCTAAATCAGAAACTCGAATCTGTATTTATTTAAAGCATAGCGAACCAGAACACATCATATTTTTTTAAATATATAGCGTGTTTAAAATGTAAACAGACGGACGTTGCCAGGGCTTTAAGGTTAAGGCGTCAACGTTTCTTTTTTCAATAATCAAAAAGTAATTTTTGCAATAATAGTAGTTCTAATTTTATTCTATTTAGACCTGTATATTTGGTGACACTTCAATATTAAAAACATGTATCGATATGCCATCGGGCATCGCCATGCACTATTTGTTGTAATTGAGCGATCTGGTCAGAACTAATTTATAATGCAATCAATCATTTTACCGAATTGGATTGTAGTTTTATCAATTTCATGCACGATTTATCATATTCATGCATGTGTCTTCATGAAATATTTATGAAATTGTCTATAACATGTGTTTGAAGTGAAATAATTGTACCATAGGTACAGTGACGCGAACCTCCCCCCTCCTCCTCCCCTGAGTAAAAAGTTGGTATATTTTTCGGAGATTAAAATCTCAAGTGAAAACGTGGAACAGTTGTAATGTTCCAATAATGAAATCTACCGATAACTTACATCATACTTTGTTTAGTAAATTCCGCTTGTAAATACTGTATGTTATAGCTTAAGGATCGTTGGTGTTTAAGTTTTTAATTATTTTGTTTATCTGTAGCACCAAGCCCGACAGCCAGGTATATAACTGTTATAACCAGAGGAAGAATTTATAAATGCGAAGTTTTGAATTCTGAATTGGAGCCAATCAGCATACCGGAGATTGAAGCGTAAGTTAAAGTGACTTTATGTATACTGGATAGTTCTATATCAGTTTTTAACTGTTTACTGCAGGAGAAAACCAGAGTATCATGAGAGACCGGTGTTGTTTAGTAGAGTCAAACTGGAAACACTCTTCCGCCATGCTACTGAAACTTACTGAGGCTAAAATATAATTCAATGCAAACTACGTTGATTACTGAGAATAACCACTGTCATTTAGTGTAATGTATACAGTAGTCGATACTTCTGTTGATGATATTCAGTTATCTTCTTTTTGGTTATTTGTATATTGACATAAAACACAGTACTTTGGGAACAATGTTATAGTGTGTAGAGGGCCATCGAGAGGTGAGCAGGGGAAAACCTGCACGCAACGTGAGAAGACCCCTTCCACTTGAAATATGACATTGAAGAGGGAGCATAACACGATTTTAAATCAAATTCAGAACTTTAATTCTCCTCTTGCAATTATTACACATGCAGGGAAGAATGGCGAGAAAACATAACCAAATATTAACTGTTCAAAATGTTCATAAGGACCGTAGCGTTTTCTTTTGTGTCGGAGTCTTTAGTTCCGTTCTATTGCCCAGGAAACATGGAAATATACTATGTTTCAGTAAGATACGGTTGAAGTGGAAAACAAGGAAATACACTATGTTTCAGTAAGATACGGTTGAAGTGGAAAACAAGGAAATACACTATGTTTCAGTAAGATACGGTTGAAGTGGAAAACAAGGAAATACACTATGTTTCAGTAAGATACGGTTGAAGTGGAAAACAAGGAAATACACTATGTTTCAGTAAGATACGGTTGAAGTGGAAAACAAGGGATGGCACTTACTGGATTTGCAGGGGCGTAACTTGGGTCTAAACATTAGTGGAGGGGTGTGGGTAGTTTTGCCAGAGGAAAGGGCGAGGTCAGGACATAACGTAAAGGGTTATGTGGGCCCACATGTCACTAGCGGGAACGCACAGCTATCGAGTGCCTTAGTCGTGTATGGAGGCGTGCTCCCCGCGAAAATGTTGAAATGTAGAGTCTTTGAAACGCCATTTCATGCACGTGGGATTTTACAGAATTATTTTAGTTAGGTTTAGTTCAGTTTAGTTCAATGTTGCTGTTGCTATAATGTTTCTGTCGGCTACACCGGTCACTGTGACTTGCCTTATCACAAATGAGATGTCATAGCGGCACTGAAAATGCCTTATACTGTTGTATTTAGGCAACTGAGGTCTATCGTAGACGATGCAGCTCAAAAACCAGTTGGTCCAGGCGTGGGAAGTCTCACAGGAGAAAACAGAGATACCTGGGCAAAGGTACATGCATTTAGTTATTTGTATAATATATTTATTTACTGTATATATTAGGTTATTATCTTCTTGTACTAACTTTCCTAACTAAAGAAACTGACAGGTTTTCTCCTTCAGCCTGACTAACTTTTCAATGCAAACTGATAAAAGACATTAAATTAAGACGAATTTAGTTGTTATTTTTTTTCACAACAAGGATCTATCTAGACTTTCCTTCGCTTCGTCTGTCCGTCTAGTTTTCTCTAAAGTGGCATTATCCAGTTGATGAGTAATATTGCCTGGCATTAGCCAGAATAGTTACTGTCGATTACACTTGGTGTGGTTGCCTAATTCACCCGAGCCAGAGGCTTATGATACACGTGCTCACGACAGCTAAGGCTTTTAGTGAGGGAGGAAAACTGCGCGCGCACTCTAATAATAGGTGTCTAGATATTACACACCTTTCTTCTCGCCAAATACACACACCTTTTGCCATAAGGTGTGTATTTGCGGGGAAAGGCGTGTATTTGTACACACTTATTTGCGAGAAAAAGTGTGTAATTTTCTTGTCGCCAAATTCGCACACCTTGAGGCGTGCTTTTTAGAAAGGTGTATAATTTTACACGCCTTAAGATGTGCAAAGAACTTGTCGCTAAATTACACACCTTTTGGCGTGCCTTTTTACACACCTTAAAATCATACGATTCACAACTTTAAATTATTTAGTGAAGCCTATAAAGATAAAATACACAAGTTTCTGTAGTAAATTATGCACTCGCATATGAAAAACACTCCAGAGTACCCGGAGAAACCATCGAAGGACAGGAGAAAACCAACCAAACTCTACTTAGATGAGTTTTCAAGTACAGGGAAGTCACCCAATCTAAGTAAAACCCTGCCCTCGACCTACAGTAGCAGGCTTAACTCAGCGGTAAGGGGCAGCCCGCTCACCGCATCTGCCTCCCGTGATACCCATAATCAACACGTGTTAAGCAAACATAGTGAATGGAACATTTTGGGGACACCCTGTATAATAATTGCCCAAACAGAGCACATGATCTTGACTAATTATCCAAAATCATTCTTTTCTTGATTTTTCAGGAGAGAGAACATCTTCTTTTGAGCAATCCAAACAACTGGGAAATGTTGGCAACAATTCAAATTAGCCTTATGACTGTTGTTTTAGAAGATAACAGTCCATCTTGTCTTGACGAGGTTAGCATTGTTAGTTACCTAGCATATTGGACTTATTGGTGGGTTTCAGTAAGCTTTACGAGACAGCAGCATATCGTGGTCGACTTCAGAAATGTTCACACTTAGGAGCATATTTGCCATCAAATATAAGACGTCTACAGTATATAATTATAATGAAAACTAAAAATTACTTTCTAGCTCACTATGATAACTATGTTGATGTAGTGACACAAATATAGTTGACTATTATAGTCCTATATTATTCATACAACATCTGCAAGGTGAATAAACCGCTGAATATGTGTAATGTGGACTAAGTAGGTTTGACTAAGGACAATTGTGCTCATGTGTATGCAGCAGATGATGGTCCGTAACTCCAGGTCCATAACTAAATCAAGCATCCTGATTGGCTGCTTACGAAGTCCGTATCACACCAGTACGGACCTCTCACGTTTTCGCGCCAAAATAAACATAAGAGTGAAGACAATTTTTATAATTAATAATCTACCCAAAAAGTTGAAACTTGCCTAAAGATAGTGAAAATATAAAAATAAACTGAATTAACTTACTAAGCAGGATGTACATTAATTGTGTTTGCTTTGTTTTAAATACTCATTCATTATATTTCAGCCGTTCAAACTGCAGTGTATTACATGATTTGTTAACTCAATCGTGTCATATATTTTTTCATAAACAATGTCAACAAGAAAGTGTTTTCGGCAAGTGTGTACATTTCTACTGAAAATATACGTTTTCTTTATGTTTTTTTCTGTTTTCGTAAGCGTGTTTTTAACTTTTTAAATGTTTGCTTTGATACGTAACACCACTGATTTCAAACATAGTTCGCAACACTGGAATTGTTATGATTCAATGACTAAATTTACAAGAGGGAACATCAAACATTTCGAGAAAAAATGCTCAGTCGGAGAGTTATAGTAGGAACTATATAACCTCATAGCCAAGAACCTTCACTCGAAACGCCAGATTTTCTCGTATTTGTTATTCATTTTGTGTTAATAGTTTCGTGTTCGTGGCAAATACCACATTTTCCACCTACACAAAACAATTATATTGATTGCCATACAAACGCACAAAGAACTTTTGTGGACTGTTTGTAAAAGTCTAAAGTATACTGTTTGTGCAATTTTCGTGATTTAACTGGGAAGGCAGCGATTTCGACACAAAGCACTATAGTGGTCACAATAGGCTTGTTAGCTATTTTTAACCATTTTCTTGCCTTTACGCTATTTTTAAGCTTGTTTGAGGAATTTGCTGTTCAAGCTCAGGAAGAATTCCTACATCGCTAGCCTGACGCTCTGCCACTCGACCTTATAGAACTCAATGTCAAGTTGAGGCAAATTTTTCCTTTTAACGGCTTGTACAATCAAAACAAACAAATTACTACGAAGCTGTAAACAAAACAACATAACCACAAATACAAACTCTATTTTTTTTCCAGCTGCAACTGTCGTTGAATTGTGGCAACTGTAAGAATAGATGGTTTGACAAATCCTTGCAACTGATTAGTTTCAAAAATGGATTAATGGGAACGAATCTTGAAGTAAGAAACCAAAATTTCAACTAATTTTTGCAGCCCGTTATATCGCATGCTTCCTGGGAAGAAAATCAGTACCGTAAATCTTCTATTAATCCTCCCCCTCTCAAATTAACCCCCTCTCTAATATGATAGGAAATTTATATGAAGCCCCATTGAAGTACCTCTATATGAAGCCCCATTCCAATAAGCGCCCCATCAAACATGGCTGGAATTAATAAGCCCCTCCGGGGCCTAATAGAGGATTTACGGTACTTAAACAGAATAATGCACTGAATATGCAATATTGCCTGTAATTATGTTACTGAGAAGTATGTATTTTCCTGTTCGGAGGGATTTAGATCACTGCCTATATGCAAAGTAACCTCAGTCTTTAAGTAATTGGGTTTTGTTTATTTCACATTTCGTATCTCATATTCGACACAACTACACAAGTCAGGTTAGACACAAGACAGATCATGGGTACCGCATACTCATATATACATCATTCTCATGGAGAACAGTTGAATATTTATGATGGAGACATTCGAAGACTGTGGTCTTGTAATAGTTCATCTGGAGGAAAATACATGTGTTTGACAACCACCCCAGCACCTTCCGGTAATCAAGATGATCAAGCGTTTATTGTAAAGGCAACGGGTGAAGCTGAAGGAACACCCATCACAAATATCAGGTTCGATAGATTACAACTATTTCCGGAAATGTTTGCACTGAAATTTGAGAAAGATAATCTTTGGTATACTGTTTGCAAATCAGGATCAGAGAATGGTATCATTGGCACGAAAATAGCTGCAGAGCTCGTCCCTGTAGAAATATCGTTTCGAGTGTGGCAATTATGGGCACCAAATGAACCTTACTTTGTGTTTGAATCCGGTGAAACGATAGGTGATGACAAGCTGTATTTGAGCAGTGACGGAGCTGGAAACATGAAACTGAAACTTTGGAATAAACCTATTAGAGGCCCTCCTGATACAACCACAGAAGTCGATCCTGCCTTGTTATTTCGAGTGGTCCGGCCGTTGGGAGAGAGCGGTTGCCTGCAATTTATGTAATGCGTATGTCGCAAAATCATTAGACTAAACTAAACTACTTTATTTTGTGCCACTCGCGAACTGAAGAATAAGGATTTTGCCTTGTTCGAGCGGCGTCTGCATGGTGTATTATTGCTTTTCGGTAACATATTATTGGGAATATGGACATATTAATTTTGTGTTTTATGCTTAGTTCATATGATTTTCAGTAACATATTATAGGCTATATTGCATGTGTGTTTGATGATGCTTAATTCGCATGATTTTCAGTAACATAATATAGGCTATTGTGTGTTTGATGCTTAATTCACTTGATTTTCAGTAACATAATATAGGCTATTGTGTGTTTGATACTTAATTCACATGATTTTCAGTAACTTATTATAGGCAATATTGTGTGTTTAATGCTTAATTCACTTGATTTTCAGTAACATATTATAGGCATTATTGTGTGTTTAATACTTAATTCGCATGATTTTCAGTAACATAATATAGGCTATTGTGTGTTTGATACTTAATTCACATGATTTTCAGTAACTTATTTATTATAGGCAATATTGTGTGTTTAATGCTTAATTCACTTGATTTTCAGTAACATATTATAGACATTATTGTGTTTGATGCTTAATTCCCTTGCTTTTCATTAACATATAAAGGGAAATATTGTGTGTTTGATGCCTAATTCACTTGATTTTCAGTGACATATTATAGGCAATATTTTGTGTTTAATGCTTAATTCACTTGATTTTCAGTGACATATTATAGGCAATATTTTGTGTTTGATGCTTAATCCACGTACATACTTCCCAGTATCAATTATAGCCAATTTTCTGGGTGGGTGCGTAATGCACATACTTCTCATTTTTCATCTCATAAATTCTTGATGACACTCAACATGCACATCACGCTCGCACAACAAATTTCTAACAAATGCATCTTTAGAATCGTAGATATATATATGAACTAAAATCAAGACGAAACTTTATAAGGTGATATTTCTACTATATTTCAAAAGAAGGCTTTGTAATAAAGTCGAAATTTCACCTTTAGATCTTTCTTTTGATTTTAGTCCATATTCTGGATTTTAAAGATGCGTATTTTCGGAATTTGTTCTATTTTATAATTAGCCAGTTCCTAGTGTCGACTGCATGCGCAGCACATCGAGTTGGGTCCATAACGTAGGCTACCAGTGGTATTAGCCTGCGGGCAGCCTCAACCCGAATTTATTAAATATCAATTAAGATGATAAATTAGTTATTTAATAAATTCGGGTTGAGCCTGTCCGCAGGCTACATTAGGGGGCTTCGGTGGCGAAGTGGTTAGCGCACTTGCCTTCCACCTCTAAGGTCGCGAGTTCAAGTCTCAGTGAGAACTTTCTCAATGCGACTCGAACCCAGTCCTCACGTGAAAAGAGTAAAGTCAACGCTCTGCCGAAAGTCGTGGGTTTTCTCCGGGTACTCCGGATTCCTCCCACAGGGAAAGTTGACAGGGTGGTTTTTTTGCATTTTCACTCGATGGGACTTAAAGTTGAAGGTTGTTTGGTGATGGAATTATGAGTGATAGGAGTTCAGTTGCCAAGAGCTAGCGACATCGGAATCGCAGGGGCGCAGGTTTGATTCCTGCCGGGGGACCTTAGTTGCATTTTTCGCAGCCGTTCCCGGTAAGGTTTCAAAGTTGTAATCACTCGTAATTCCATCAACAAGTCCCATCGAGTGAAAATGCAAAAAAATACTTATAATTTACCTTATCACAACCCGCATTACCCGACGTATATATATATATACAGTAACTTGTCGCTAGCTCTTGGCAACTGAACTCTGTAGCTCAGTGGTCAGAGCACTGCATCGGAATCGCAGGGGCGCAGTTCGATTCCTGACGGAGGACCTTAAGGCTCTTCCACTCATCGCAAAACCAACTTGCAAACTCGCTGCGAGTTCTTGCATGTAATTGAAATAAACTGTCGAGCATTGTGATTGGATGAAAGTACTCGCAGCGAGCTTGCGAGTTGGTTTTTGCGACGACTGGAAAAGAGCCTTAAGGCTTCCACTCGTTTTAGCACTCTTATGATATGTAAACGTTTGGATGCTTTTGTAACGATCTCCTTTATATGGTCGTTCCATTTCGAATTATTCATTAGAGTTAGCCCAAGCACAAGTGTGCTGGATGTAGCCTTCATTTTTCTTTCCACAGACGATTAAACTAAAGTTAACAACAATGGCGGATAGTAGAGAGGGGGATGCGTTGAGCAACCGCCCCACCCCCAACAATAAGGTGGTCGCCACCAACCTATGTGAACACGTTTTGTGATTGGTTGATTATAACAATGAAACGCAATCAAGCCAATCACAAAACATTTTAAGTTGCTAATTTGAGCAAAGAAATCTTTATGACATTTGAGATTCAGCGTTTAAGAAAAGGGTGGGATATGTTGGTAACCGAAGTGTCTGGCCTTTCATGGGATTTCTCAGTGGCGAACCAAATAATCAGTACTGACAGGGAATACAGAAAGTAGAATACATTACAGTTGAATCTCTCCTTACAGGCACTTATCTAATACGAACACCTCTCTAATATCGACACTTCTCTAATACAGAAAACCCTCTAATACGAACACCTCTCTAATATGCACACCTCTCTAATAGAGATGCCTCTCTAATACAGACCCCTCTTTAATTCGGGCACCTGTCTAATACGAACACCTCTCTAATACAAACACCTCTCTAATATGGACACTTCTCTAATATTGGCACCTCTCTAATACGGACGCCTCTGTAATATTGGCACCTCTCTAATACGGATACCTCTCTAATACGGACACCTCTCTAATACAGACAACTCTAAATACGAACACCTCTATAATACGGATACCTCTCTAATTCGGACACCTTTCTAACACGAACACCTCTCTAATACCAACATCTCTCTAATACGGACACCTCTCTAATATGGACACCTCTCTAATACGGACACCTCTCCAATACGAACACCTCTGTAATACGGACAACTCTCTAATACAGACCACAGACTCTATATCTCATTCCAGAGAGTAAAGTTTTACCGCTTTTATACTACGGACACTCCGGTGATCAGATGATGATAGTTTGTGTTTGTCATACAATTTCCTTTAATGCAGAATTGCGTTGTTGTTCGTTTCATTCCAAAACAGTGATTCGTATCATAGTTTGTATACAGTATGTAAATGATATTTACAACGTGGTGGTACGTTAATAGAAACTGAAGTGTGCACCTGTTTTTACTTTATACTGAACACTTAAAACTGCGGAGTCTTAAAAGTGATGTCATCGTGGTGATCTCTATAAAACGGGTACCTCTCTAATAGGAAGACTTGCGCGTATCGAGCACGTGTCACAAGTCTCTATAACTCGTGTGAATTGGTCAACCACACCCTGTATATTAGTATATATCAACATTAAATAACTCATTATTATCATTCTATGCACTGACAAATGAAATTGTTTAGGTTGGGTAGAATCCGCAGTCTAGAAATGTTCAGATATGTTTATTGATTAATCATTTCTATATTTTTTCAGCATCTAGCATTTGATGCCGTGATTCAAATTATTACTGTACTTAGAGCACAAGATAATCTCAAGAAATACTGGAGTAAGCGAAGTCAGGTACGTAACGATGATTCCGTATATATTGTTGGCGTCGTCTGTTTGTTTTGATGTTTATCACATGCGGTGTCCAAAAGGAGTCGATTTACTTTGCGAAAATAGATTTCTGAATGTCCAGATCGACCGAGAATCGAACCTAGGGTCTGAGGTTTAACGTTCCAGTTCTCAGTTCTGGGACACTCAGAGATGGATTTTTCAACGACCACAAGGTGCGAAGACAAACATTTCTGTCACAGTATGCGATTGGAGTAATACCGCTGCATGCGTAATAGCTTGGTTCGTATTAATGTAATCATTGTCATGGGACTGAGCGATTATGAATGCATGCTAATAAATGAGGCGACACGCTTTTTACTCAATTTACAGTAATTTGGAAGAAAACCTTGGTCGTACATTATATTATACATATTTTTAACTAAAGCTCGGCGCACACATTACGATTTTAGTTGGCTGACTTAAGATTTAGATGAGTATTAATTAAGACGAGAAACTCTCAGTGGTATTAGATTAGAAGTCTTTATTCAAATATATAAAAGCCATACTGAACATCAAAACGTGTCAGTTTACAAGGCTATGTTTAAAATACAATGGTATGATCTATGTGCTCATTTTTTTCGCTAGGACTCTGCATGCATAAGCTACGTTAAATATCATGCATGCATCAAAACCATAAATCGGCCGACTATAATCGTTGCGTGTGCACCGAACTTAATAGTGCCACATCGAGGTTGATAGTTCTTCAAATTACAATGCAATGATAACAATTTTCAATTTCTAGCAAAGGGCAAGAAAAGTAGCCACCCCTCCTGCCCACATATAACCTCTGACAATTTATGCTATACTTCTATTTTTATAGAGCGATGAAATAAAAGTTTCAAAAGTTTGTGTTGCAAAGCCTGTCGAACTTGAATTTAAACTTGATGATCGTTCATATCAATCAATTAAAAATGCCACGATACAATTTGAGAAAATGGTAGGTAATAGAAAGAAATTTGACTGTTTTCAAATTTACCTTGCCCAAAACAATTTGCTTCATGCTTTACACTCGGATCATGATAAATTCTTATCCTGTTATTTTCTTTTAATTAATGCATCATAAAAAATAACCTCTTTGTTTTGAATTAACATATACTTTGTTTTTCCATTTATTTTTGCCATTAAAACAAATTTTTCTTGACATCTTTTATGTACTTGTCCGTCCGTATTTGTTATACTCTACCCACACTGGCACCGCACGTGCGGGATATACTGACAAGTGTATAATTATATAAAGTATTTGAACATTTTTTCTTTCTGAATTTGAGTCATCAAATATTGTAATAAGAAGTTTACTATGGAAGGAATATGGCAAAACATTTATCAAACAACATAGGCTTCATCCAGATACTTATGTTCAAATGGCTATTCAATTGGCTGACTATAAATTGCATAAAAGGTATGTTATTCCTGTTGACTTATTGATTAATTGATTTATGAATGATTAGGTAAATGATTGATTGTTAGATTGATTGATTAATTGATTGAATAAACAATTGTGATTAATTTTTCATTAATTGGATGGTTGATTAAATGATTGAATAATTAATTGATTTATCAATTGATTGTTTAATTGAACGATTATTGATTGATTGGTTATTTATCTAATTGATTGATTACTTGATTGATTTATTATTTCATTAATAGATTTTTAATTATTATTTGAGTAATTGATTGATTTATTGATTGATAAATTTCAAATTCAAAAAAAATTAAAAATTTATTAACGTGGTCAATACACTTAGCTTTATATACAGCTAATTTACAGGTATGCCACCTAAATAGTGAATATACTTTAGCTAATACAAATATAATAATACTAATATATACATACACAGGATGTCTCAAAAAAAAAGGTAATCCAACATTAGCATGCCATTGTGCGTTTATTACTAGGTACATGAACGTAACTTTTTCATCATAAAGATCAGGCTTTTAGCTGTTGGATGACACGTTTTTCATCCAATATGGAGGGAAAATGAGCAAATACGAGCCCGATAAAAACTGTTTGTCTAAATTGCATATTTTCACCGTTGAGAATTGGGTCTAAAACTCAATTGAAAATTAATTCCCTTTAGGACTTAAGTTGATGAATTATTAGTTGATGGTTATTTGATTGATTGATTAATTAATTGATTATTTGAGCAATTGATTGATTGGTCTCCGTGCAAGACTTCCACATATGCTATTTTCCTTTAGAGTGGCTCCGACGTATGAAACAGCTTCAACAAGGCAGTTCTATCATGGACGAACTGATACGGTAAATAATATCCTTTTGTAATTCGCTATTCTTGGATTCCTAAAATATGCAATGTGGAATCAGGACTATGCATTAGATGTTTGGCTTTCTCTTGGTGGAAAATTTCCTGCTGATAATGAGTTACAGGGTGTGGACGTGTGGTTGCCCAATTCATCCAAACCAGAGGCTCACGACTAAGGCCTAAGCGTTGAGAACCGGAGGACCAGGAGAAAAACCCTCTACAGGAAAGAACCAACCACAACTCTACTTTAATATACGAGTTTTATCCGTGTCCATCCTCCGCATGGTTGAAGAAACGGAGTCTGATAAAATCGATTGCCTCTCGTAAAGAAAGACTTTTTGATAGACTCCGCACTCCGTCCTTTTCACCATCCCAGAGTTGTTGGCAGTCAAACGCGAGCGAAAATTGAACTCTCATCAGCTCTCATCAACTCTATCCTCATTTGAACGGGGCTTTAGTCAGTCTCTTGTTCTTCATATGTCGAAACTGATGTCGCATGCTTTGCTCATCTCTTATTCAACTATATGCGCTAGCTCTCGCTATTGTTAGATTATTTTCTTAGTGAAGTAAACCAAGCCAAAGAATTGCACTCGTGCAGACGCCCATTCAGTTGATTTAAATTTACGTGTTAGGTTCGTTCCCACACTACTGAATCTCAACAATGGTGTAAAACTATGGAAAATCATCAATTCACGGTAATATATAACTATACTTACAATAATGATAAATGTAACAGATTTTCAATATTTTAGTGATGAGAATGTTTGATCGTTACATGTTGTCAACCATGCAGATATATAATTATATACATTTGAAATGTTAGCCCACTAGCTGCCTGTATAAACTATATAAACAATAATGCTATAAAACGAAGAGTGCATGCATGGTATACCAACAGAGTTTAGATTTTGAACATTTTAATCCAAAATATGTGACACAAAAGTCTTTAAAATAGCATTTTAATTGTTAATTCATACGCTTTCGTCATTCTTACTTCCAGAATGGACGCAAAGTGGAACTGTTAAGGATTGCTTGCTCGAAACATGATGAATTGATGAGTGAGGCTACTAATGGATTAGGTGAGCATATAGTAAAAAGGTGACCTAAACGTGGCCCCCGTTATAGAGTCATTTTACGACGAGGCACGCCATCCACCCCTGCATGCCTTGTAGAGTTTACACTGCAGGGCTGTAAAAGTAAGGAACCGCTGGACATTTGTCCCAGAATATTTGAGGTTAGCAGACTGTATATGTATGTGCATGCTATAGAAAAAGCTAAAGGACTCTTTATTAACCTTGCATGAATTTACCATCATTATTAAATCATTAAATCCACATTTAGGGATTGATCGACATCTCTTGGGCCTGAAAATTCTGGCAGAAAAATCAGGTTTGTTTTCTTATAAACATGCACTTTCCAAATATGCTTGAGTGCACGCGAAACAATACCTTGAGTGCACGCGAAACAATAGCTTGAGTGCACGCGAAACAATAGCTTGAGTGCACGCGAAACAATAGCTTGAGTGCACGCGAAACAATAGCTTGAGTGCACGCGAAACAATGGCTTGAGTGCACGCGAAACAATGGCTTGAGTGCACGCGAAACAATACCTTGAGTGCACGCGAAACAATAGCTTGAACTATAGAGGCTGACAATGTAATCATATTTATCATTATGTTCTAATTCAGTTATTGTCACCCTCGATCTCGTACTATATTGTCTCGTGTCCACTTAAGTGAATCCTGGAAGTGCCTATACAGGGACGCCGGAGCGATGGTGGGGCAGGGGGGGGGGCGGTTAATGCGAACGTAAGGGGGAAATTTACCACGCCCTTTCGGTGGGATTTCGATTATTCTCAAATTTCAACTCATTTTTAATTGTTATTTCTATATACCAAGTACGGAACCTTTCGCTATATTAATTGATCCTCTACTTTACTGTTGCATTCTCTTTTCTATGACAGTTTTATTATTGTTTCATTCATATGAAAAGTGCACTTTTGCCCCCCCCCTTGCCCCCTTTAGGAAAAGAGCAGGAGGGGCGCTTGCCCCGCCCCCCCCCTTTCCGGCGTCCCTGCATATTTGTAGTTTTTTTGTTGTGTTATTCGTATTCTGCAGTATCTGCATAATTGAGTTATGATACATTTTATGATGTTTTAGGATTACCAACGCCCGAGATATTCACTGATTCAGCTTGGACAAAAAGGTGAAGAACTTAAATACTATAAGGAGAGTCCCTTGAATACTATAGCCTCTACAGTGAACGGTTGTAAACTTCTTAATCAATATTTAATCATCTGTTTACTAATTAAATAGTAGTGGATGGAATATTCGAACGAAAATTTATGTACATTTTTAGACCTAGCCAGGAGCAGTTACGAAAAATGCAACCTTAGGCCCTCTGGCATGTATATACAGTTTTGTACTTTTGTGTTAAAGATCTTAGGTTAAGGATTTAGATTTAGGTCTGCGAAGTTTGAAAGTAGATAGTTTTAAGTTCAAGTATAACATAATTGAAATTTTACAATTCTCATGTTATAGAGTGTTCTTTTTATTTCTAGCGGTGGTGATGGTAATTATATACTCTCCACCAGTTTAGTGGGATATGTTTCAGTTCTTGGTGTTACTTGGCCGATGGTGGAGGATGGTTATGGGGCGTTTTATAGCATACAGAATGACCGGTATGTATAATATTCTAAACTACGGGCATTATTTCACTCGACAGAACAGAATATATTAAGGGTATTTGACTGGATAGAAATTTCGAGTATATACATAATATAGAATGCTCGAAATGTCTATCGCTCGAAATTGTTATAGTTGCATCTTTCGCAATTGTTCCCAGTTGGATCTTTAATATGTATACAGTTTTTCGCTTGCAATATCCTTTGACGAAAAACCCCGTCACATAGCATAGAATGGATTCAATCGAAAGAATAGATCCACCTTGATCTGGTAGGGGGGGGGGGGTATAGGTGCTGAACGGGGGCTGACAATGGTGTGGGGCATAACCACTGATCTAAAGCAAATACTGGATAGAGAGAGAGCATCCTTTTGGATTCACTGAGCTAATTGTGAAGCCAGAATATTCGTAATCTGAAGAAATCAAAGCTTTCATGGACATTCTTTACAAATCAAATTGCTATCAAGCAAATGTCATTTAACTTGAAAGATATACTTTCCCAAACCTCTTCTAATGAGTTTCAAAACGTTTTGAACTCTAGATATAATGAGACTTCAGGCAGACTTATCGGTGTGACCTCATTATAGTTATTCACTATCTGGAAAATTTAAGAAGGAATAGAGGCCACTGATGACAATTTTTATCTAAACAACATGCATACTTGTTTCCTTTTCAACCAGTAACCAGAAACTGCAAGAACCTCTCTCACTTGCCAGCAACACCCCTAGACTAGTAGATATGTGGTGCAGGTCACACCAGTATGGCCATCGTTGGCTACGTTTATGAATGGCATGTAGACACACTATCCAGTCATAGGTTTAAGTTCAATGGTCATATTGAACTTAAACCTATTGCAGGTTGAATCGTCGCCGAGGCAGGGTACAGGTGCAGGTTAGTAGTAGGGGTGGGGGATCTTAGATTTTACAGACTACTCTGTCCACTGAGAAGGAAAAGCGATAACTTTAGATCAGTTATTCTATTTTTGACAATTGCCTCCCTAAGCAATAAAATTTGATTTGACCCCTGGACACGAGGTTGGCATTTTGCTGTAAAAGTCGCCAGAAAAAAATGCTCATGGAAGCAATCTGTGTGAACAGCTCATATACGTCCTGATTTGGACAATCACATCTCTAAGCACCTTTCTTCATCATACAGCTTCGATTCCTGCCGCGCCACCGCGGAGGGCCTATATATTGTTGCTTTTCCGGCAAATGATCCCGGTTAGGTCATATGTATACAGTTTAATGTTTTCTTAACCTGTTTTAAGGTACAATTGTATCAATACTGTTGCTGCAGAAGGACTAATTCTGACATATGTTTTTCTAGCATCAATCTAAGTGGATCTGCATATGGCAGTTCAAAGGTGACTAATTGTGAAAAGTTTCTGAAAAGTTTAGAAGATAGTTTATCAGATATGCAGATAATTTTAACTGACAGCAAACTGTGAGTATATCACAAAATAAATAATACATGTTTTGGAATCTAAAATATAGGATAAAGATAAAAAAATTTAGTTCCACGACAAATATCGTGTGAAATGTCGGTCGGCAGTGGCGTAGTAACCGGACGGGCATTGGAGGCACGTGACCCCCACGTTTTCTTCAAAGTGCCCTTTTCTCCAGCTAAAACAATGGAAAAAGTACTATTTTCTAATAAGAGAGGTGCCCTTAAGACGAAGTGCCGCTCCAAGTGCCGCTCGAGTACCTCTAAATTGTCTAAACTATTTTTAAGATACTTGGTGTAGCGCATTTGCAATACTGCGCTGACCTTCCTGATTTTGCGTGAAGTATATATAATGCGCGCAAACCTTTCGATGTTGCGAACCAAAACTCGTCCAACACATGCCACTGGAAGTGTAAATTGGTCTTAAGCTAATTTTACACATTGCGATTTCGGATCCATGCAACATGGCGAAAATCTCTTAGTCTTTTTAATCCATTGAGATTGGTCCCACATGCACTACCTATATTTGTCAGCAAACCATGAAATCATCGGTCATCATTATTTGTAGAACACTTAAATAAGTATACGACTTGTCACAGGATGATGGGGAAATTAAAAAGACTCTGTGACTTTGTGACAATATAATTTGTATACTAGATAGTTTTTATATGTTTCAATAATATAAACTTTAAATGTATGATGCGCGTACATGCTGCGTTTTAAAGGAGGGTAATATGCATGTAATTTATATACTAAATTTCTATTTTATAGTTCAAATATATAGGCACTTATTAATTTTGAAATGAGTTATTAAGTTAGATTGTTAGAATTAATGAACTCAGCGTGGGGTTGTAAAATTGCAAAAGTGAGCGAACAGTGGGATTCCTTGTTTTTATTCGATATCTATTGCGTGTAAAATTGTTTATTTTTCATAAGCTAAATCACCGATTACATTTCCTTTTATATTCTCGCATTTTTCCAATGACGCATTTTTGCTTAATGCTGAAACCGTCACTGAAACTCTGGGCGTTTTCAAAGTTTACAGACGTTCTAGTATCATCAACACTCAGAAAACTATCGACATACAAGGATTGCGCCGCAGTGGCTGTACTTAATTTATTTTCTGAACAAATAGAAAATTAATGGTAGTTTGTTTTACTGATTCCTGTCATTTATCGGTGATATAATTGCGATATAATTAATTGAATACCCAAGCGCGTTTCCTCCACATTTTTTATTCATACATGGTTCAGAAAGAATCGACTGCCAGTCTGCCCATTTTTAGTGCAGTATTGCAGTATTGTGATTTTGCAGTATTGTGATGAGTGGCGAAAATTCACATCAGTCAGTCAGTCAGTCAGTCAGAAATGACTTGGGCGATTGAAGAACCGGATATTCGGTTATTGATAATAATATTTGTATAGTAAATTATACTTATATAGCACAAAAGTTTCATTCCGACGCGCAGCAAATTTGCTGTAGTTTGAATTTGCAGAAAGATATATACACCAAAGTTGGCGAAGTTACGTCGCTACCTACTTTCTAAATATCTGTGGAGGTTCAGAACTATCGAGTAAATTTAATTTCTGCAAGATGGGAAAATATAGCGATTCGATGTGGAACCCTCGTGCATACCGCTAGGCCATGAAGAACTTGATACGGGCTTGCGAATTTCATCATTTTTTCGTATTTTCGTGCTTATCGTCGTTTAATTTTTATTTGTCTTTTTGCCTTTTGGCTTCATTACAATGCCTTTGGCTCTGAGGCCGACATTTTATAAAGTGAATGTTGAAGTTGTACGCGACTTCAACAATAGGCGACGCCTTACATATAAATATACTGACAATTGTGAGCATATCAAAAGATTACTGAGCACAGAGCGAGACGGACGTGCTTTTTAGAGCTCTGTTAAATCGATTTTACTGAGAACTTAATTTCGTGAGACATACAATTGACATAGCGATGAATCAAGACAATTCTCAAGCTGAATTGTTCATTACAACTAGAGGTTCTTTCAAATGGTTAGGTAGCTTTGAGGAACTTAAAAAGTTTTGTGATAAAATCTTGAAGATCGACTCAAGATGGCTTGTGCCCAGAGGAGGATGTAAATCATTTCAAAACGAAGATATAACGATCAGTTGGTACTCAACAACTAATTCACTGATAATTAAAGGTCAAGATGGTGAATCGCTTCGAAACGAGCTCAAATTGATTGCAAATCCAATGGACGAAAGTGTTGGGGACTCGCAAGATGACGAGTTGATCTCTGCCGAAGGCGTCGGCGACAGTGTAGTTTCAACTCGAATTCATGGGAAGGAAGACGAAGTTGTTCAATCGGTAGAAAGCCATCATGTAACCGCCAAGGACTCCTCTGAATATGTTTACTTTCAAAATCAGGTAAGCGAAATTAAATCAAATTTGGATCAGCACATTGATAAAACGAGAGCGGAATTTCAACGAATAGAGGAATCTCTTGCATATCAATTTGATCAGCTAAAAGAAGTCCAGTCCAACGAAAGGTCAAATGAACTTGCCAAATATTGCTTGTCCAACTTAGAGACCCAAAACTGTGAGCTCAAACAAGAAAATATTCAGCTTAGGATCGATAACGACACTCTTAAAGATAGACTTAATACTGTCTCCTACGTTGTCTCTGACCTAAACATCAAAATTAAAGATATCGAAAGCGAAAAGCTTAGTCTAGTCACTGCTATAAAGTTATTACAAGAAGACAACAATTTAGCAATAATAAATAAAAGAGATTCGGCTTGCAGTTCATGGCAAACTTCAAGGTCTAAAGCACAAAGTAATGCACATAATATTTCCTCTAATGATGGGCATAATATAACCGTACGCATGACTGATCAGAATAATCAAGCACCAGAGGCAGAGACAAAAACATCAAATACGTTTGATACCTTGTCTGTGGAAAGTTGTTCTGATAATGAAAGCGACACAAATGTAGATGATAGTACTTTGAAGCTCAACACTGTATTGCCATCGGAATCTAGACTAAATAGCCCAAACGTCGACTCGAGGAAGTATGATAGTGCACAAAAGAAAAATCAATCGACCCAATCTTATGTTTCAAAAAAAAATTCAAAATTCAAAAATTTATTAACGTGGACTATACACTTAGCCACATATACGGCTATTTTACAGGTATGCCACCTAAGTATTACCTAATTGATAAATATTTAATTTAGCTATATATGTATGTATGTAGATATAAAATTTAAATCTAGATTTGTCACAAACGATGTTTTTAAAGTCCTAATTCAATATTTACTAACGCTTTCCTAAATGCTGCATAAGTGGTCAAAGACTTAACACTATCTGGCAGATTGTTCCACAATTTGGGACCATAGTACCTCCACGATTTAAGCCCATATTTTGTGGTATTAACCTTAGGCAGTTTAAGCATGTCTTTTCCTCTTAAGTTATAAGCTGAGTTTCTACATTGTATTAACTCACGGATACTGACTGGACATGGTCCATGCAATGTTTTGAAGATTGTTCCAAGTATTTTATGAGCTCGCTCCTCAGCCAATGTTGCTCTGCCGAGCTGCTTTAACAAATCGCAATATGGGGTGTTTTTATCTTTAAAAACAAAGCGAATAGCTCGTTCGTTAACTTTTTCTAGTTTGTTTAAAGAGCTCTTGCTGCAGAAATGCCATGTTTCTGCACAGTAGTTATAATGAGGAGTAATGAAAGAGTTGTAAATTGCTTTTCTTAATTCGAATGGTAGCATGTTTCTCATTCGTCTCAACACTGCGATCTTCTGTGTTACCTTCCTGCATACTTTAGCAACATGTTTATCAAATTTAAGTTTCTCATCGAGAATGACACCAAGCGTCTCCACCTCTGTGGCATTTGGAATAACTGTGTTTTCGCATCGAAACTGTGGATCCTCTTCTCTTCTACCCATCACCATTGCTTGATATTTCGAATGATTCCTTATCATCTGATTTTCGATGTACCATTTGTCAATACGTTCAAGGTCTTTATTAATTACCTCCTCAACTTTTCTCGGGTCTTTGTCCGCGTAAAAAATTTGTGTGTCGTCTGCGTAGGCGGATAGCGTGCTTTCTTTGATAACATAGGCGAGATCGTTCATGAATATATTGAACAGTAATGGCCCAAGTATCGATCCCTGTGGGACTCCCATTTCAATTTTTTGCCAGTTTGAATAACTGCTACCTATTTTGACCCTCTGACGCCGATTTGAGAGATAGTCCTTAATGAGATTAGCCGTTTTGTCGTCAGCCCCATACATTTTCAGTTTTGATATTAACAAGTCATGAGGAAGTTTATCGAATGCTTTCGAAAGATCCATCATTACGAGGCCAACTACCTTGTGGTTATCTAGTTCCATTTTCCAATTTTCAGTTAAGCTTAAAAGTGCAGCATCACATCCATGATGTTTTCTATATGCAAAAACATACTTGTGATATATACTTTCGAAGTGAGGACTGATGTTATTATTTACAATTTTCTCGAATACTTTAGAAAATGATGGCAGAATAGTAATTGGCCTGTAGTTAGACCTCTCTAGATCGCTTTCCTTTTTGTATGATGGAGTGATTTCGCCTAGTTTCCACTGTTCAGGAATTTTTCCTGCATCTAATACATAGTTGAACAATGTAGCAAAGGGATAACACAGGACTCCGGCTGATTGCTGCACAACTCGCGGTGGAATGAGATCACAACCAGTTGCTTTTTTCGGATTGATATTGTTTAAGACCTTTCTTACTTCTATAGGATCTGTTTTCTTAATGGTTAGAGTAGGAACATTTGAAAAATTACTCGCGATATGGTTTAGATCTGTTATTGGTCTATTTTGGTCAGCGTTCGCTTGTACCGAGCTCGAAAAGAAATTATTTAACTCTTCGGCTACCTGTTGCTGGTCGTTTACGATTTTATTGTTGACCTTGAGAACAATCCGTTCACGATTCTTATACTTCCGCGAATTTATTAGAGGTTTCATCGTACTCCAGAATTCCTTTTGATTATTCTGTTTTTCTTCACAAATCTTTTTAAAATGTTCTTGTACCGCTCTTCTTCTCATGCTAACTACTTTATTTCTCATTTTTCTATAATTCTCCCAGTCGTTTTCGTCTCTTGTCTTGTAGAATTTTTTCCTCAATCGATTACGCTTTCTCATGACACAACGAATGTCGGCAGTTATAAACTTAGAGCTAGTTTCTTTCCGCTTTATAATCTTTCTAATAGGAGCGTGCTCATCAAGTACTTGATTAAATAGTTTCTCCCAGCACCAGTACACATCGTCAGGGTCATCAAAAGTGTAAGCCACTGAAAACGGTACTTTATCGAGGTCAGTTAGAAATTTATTTTGGTCAAAGTTCTTGAGCGATCTTCTTATGACGCTTTCAGATTTTGGTTTCATAAGTTTTGTATTCACTATAGCGTAAACTAGACTATGGTCACTTAAGCCGGTTTCAAGTACATTAGATGATGTGATAAATGCTGGTACGTTTGTAAGGATAACGTCCAAACATGTTGATATGCTTTTCGATATTCGTGTTGGTTTGTTTATCATGGAGTCTAAATCGTATATATCACAAATGTCTAAAAGACATTTCCCTTATTGTTATGTAAAGGATGCAATATGTCACAGTTTAAATCACCCATGCAAATTACGTTTTCGCTCAAGTTAAAGGCTTGATCAAGTACTTTGCATAATTCAGTATTTAGTGTCTTGTTATCAACGTTTGGAGGCTTGTAAGCACTGATCAAAGCAAAATGTCTTTTACCGATTTGCATATCTAATAATATAGCCTCCAGGGATTTATGCGAAATTTTCTTTTCAGTTGTAATAATATTTTCATTGGTATAAATTAAAATTCCACCACCGCCTTTAGCTCTGTCTCTCCTAAACAACTTATAACCATCAATATGAAATTGAGAGTTAGGGAAAGTCCAGTCTATCTTAGTTTCTTGAATCGATAAAATATCAATCGCCTTACAACATAACCATTCCTTTACTTCTTCAAATTTGTTTGGGAGACTATTAACATTCAAATTTGCAATCATGCATTGTTTATGATTTTGTTCTTTAAGCTTTTGAAAATCTGCCGTTATATCATATTCAAAGCTGTTTTCCGAGTCAGTCATAAATGACTGCTCACTAGAAACATCAGCAAAAAATGATTCTGCAAAGTTCGGTAGTGCACACATATTACAGGTCCACTTTTCGTTTGGATGATTTAGATAACACAAGAATATATTGTTAGACATACCCAAGCATCGAACGTGACACCATTCTTCGCACTGTGAGCACTTAACGGCGTCTTGATTGCTTCGTACATTTTTACAACATTCTTTACAAGGGAACTTTGGAACAGCCTTTACTCTTGCCTTTGGTCCAGGGTTTGGTGATATATCCCCACAAGTCAAAAGTTTTCGCTGTATTTGAAACGAGGAGATTCCATTACGCGTATAGAGTACCCTTCCATGTAGGAATCGTTTTGCTCGGTGTTTGATTTCCCCCGCTTTGTATACTGAATATTTGTTAGTCAGGAATATTTCTGTTGTATTTAACACGTTAGTTTCGTGGTAGCAATTTACTATGTAAACTAACAATCCTAGAGATAATGTTAGTATACATAAAAAGCTTAATTTGACAGAGCATACTTTAACACGTCCATTCGCCATGACATGCCTATTGTTGCAACAGTGTTGGTAGATGTTGGATCAAAGCAAAAAGTCTAATTCAAAGTCCAATGATAGTAATCGTAGTTATCGTACTGCGAATTCGAAGAGAGCCGCTACATCTCAAAAGGGCACTACAAATCAACCTAGTAAGCTTGTATTTATAGCCGGAGATTCAATAGTCCAACATGTCCACGGCTGGGAGTTATCTGATTCTGAACGGCGAGTAGCGGTAAAATCATTTTCAGGAAGCAAAATCGAAGATATGCGTGACTTCCTTAAACCACTTATCCGCAAAAAACCTGACGAGGTGATACTACACATAGGCACCAACGATGTAAAAGATAATTCGAAGACAGCAGAAGTGGTTGCAGCTGGTATCCTGAATCTGGGTACTCAGGTTAAAGAATCTTTGCCACGTACCAAAGTAAGCTTCTCAAGTATAACTGTCAGGAAAGACAGACTTTCTATTCAAAATAAAATAGAACATGTTAATGCTATACTTAAACGCATGTGCATTAAAAAAAATTGGACCTATATAGATAATAGCAACATTGACTATACCTGTTTAAATAGGCGTGGTTTACACCTAAATAAAAACGGAAGCTCAATTATTAGTAAGAATTATAGCAATCACTTACGTTTAAATTGATATAATGTACAGCCAGGTGGAAACAGGCATACACCGATTAACCCATATTTACCTAATGTAAAGGGTTTTAAAATGGGTATGCTTAATATAGCTAGTTTACCAAAACATATAGAAGAAATTAGAATAATATTAGCTGAAAAAGGTCTCGATATTCTCGCACTAAATGAGACAAGACTAGATAATAATATTACCAATCAGGATATGTTTATTCACAATTATGATTTAATTAGGGCCGATCGCTCTAGAACAGGGAGGCGTCTGTTTATATATAAGAAATACCATTAATTATTTCGAACGAAAAGATCTGACTAGAGATAATCTTGAAGCAGTTTGTATTGAGGTTAACAAACCTCTTCTGCATCGTTTATTGTTGGTACCATTTATAGACCTCCAGGTGCTTCTGTCGATTCTTTTGCCAATATCGAGCAACTAATTAAACTTATAGATGATGAGAATAAGGAATTTTACATGCTTGGTGATTTAAATGCCAATATGCTTGACGTTTCAAATAATGCCACAAAAATTTAAATTCAATCATTGAACTATATCAGTTAACACAAACAATAAGCTCACCCACTCGCGTGACTATGACTTCATCTACCCTGTTGGATGTTTGTCTCACCCCAACTCCAGATAAGTTAGTCTTATCTAAAGTGGTGCAGATTGGTATTAGCGATCACTATATGATTTTAGTTGTTCGTAAAATTAATATTCGTTCTAAACAAAACAACCGCCACAAGAAAGTCGAAATTCGAAACTTTAAGTATTTTAATGCTGAGAATTTCCTAATGGATTTGAGAAATCAGGAATGGGAATTGGTGGACAATAATTTCTGCGTTGACAGGATGTGGGAAACATGGAAAATTATTTTCTTGTCAGTTCTAGATAAGCATGCACCAATCAGGAAAAGAGAGTCAAAAATATACCAAATATTCCTTGGCTGACTAATGCAATTAAAAAACTAATACGTGAACGGGATCGTCTCAAACTCCTTGCCGTTAAATACAATTCAGAAAATTACTGGACTGCATATAAAACCTCTAGAAACCATATTACTAGTACATTGCGAGAAGCAAAAACAGCATATTATAAAGCACAATTTGAAAGTGTTGAACATGACCCTAAAAAAGCTTGGAAAACCGTTAATAAAATCCTTAACCGGAAACAAGAATGTCGCGAAATAAATTGTATCCATACTCAGAATGGTCAAATTTCTTGTCCAAATGAATTAGCGGAGCGCTTTAACAATTACTTTACTGAGATTGGTCCAAAAATTGCCACAACCATTGGTAATACTGATAGAAATTTCACGGATTACATAACAAAAGCAACAAGTAGTTTTAAGTTTCAAACAGTGTCTGAAACTAAAGTATACAAACTTCTTTCCTCTTTAAATCCTTGTAAATCTACTGGAATTGATAAAATTCCTGCTAAAATTATTCGTATTGCTGCGCCAATAATTGCAAATTCACTGACAAGCATTTTTAATACGGCAATCTATAGTGAAACTGTTCCTTCAGAGTGGAAACTAGCGAGAGTTATCCTTTACACAAAAATGGCCCTCGAAACATGTTGAATAACTATCGCCCAATTTCCATTCTGCCTATAGTAAGTAAAGTTTTGAAAAAGTTCTATATAGCCAACTATATGATTATTTTGCTGTTAATAATTTGTTGTCTCAAAATCAATTTGGTTTTAGGCAGTTCCATTCTACAGCTTCTGCCCTTTTGGACAGTACTAACGAATGGTTCATTAATATGGACCGTGGTCAATTCAATATTGCAGTATTTCTTGACTTGCAGAAAGCATTTGATACTATAAATCATAATATATTGATTAAGAAACTTGACCTTTATGGTCTACAAAAACCTGCCCTAAATCTTTTAGGATCATACTTAGAAAACAGATTTCAAATGTGTACTGTGAACGGCGTATTGTCTAGAAAAAATCTAGTTACTTGTGGGATCCCCCAAGGTTCAATTCTTGGGCCACTCCTGTTTCTAATTTATATAAACGATCTGCCTACAAGTCTTGAACACTCGTCATCAAGAATGTTTGCCGACGATACAACGTTAACTGTATCTGGTAAATCTCTTCATGATGTAGAAGTTGCCATCAATCACGATCTTTCAAACGTTAATCAGTGGCTCTGTGCAAATAAACTATCTTTAAATCTCGTTAAAACTGAGTACATACTAATTGGATCACGGCATAATATTAATAATATATTGGCTACCCCAAAGGTATTTGTTGGTGACATACCAATTAAAAGGGTAAGAGAAACAAAGGCACTTGGAGTCTATATTGATGAATTTCTATCATGGGAAAAGCATATTGATAAAATTGCCAAAAAGTTTCATCCGGAATTGGGGCAATCAGAAAGTTAAAATCATGTGTAGACCGTAATACATTAATTTGTGCCTATAATGCACTTGTTTTGCCTCACCTTGATTATTGTTGCGAAGTTTGGGATACCATTGGTACCACACTTTCTGATCGTCTCCAGAAATTACAAAATAGGGCTGCTAGAGCTATCATGGGTCGTAAAAATGAACATGGTCAATCTGAACTTGCTCTAAATGAATTAAACTGGAAGCCTCTGAGCGAACGCAGAACCCAGTTTGTGGCAAGTCTTATGTATAAAATTACTCATGATCTAGCGCCCTTACGACTTACTGATATTTTTCAAAAGACGTCTTCCTCCCAGTATTATAATTTGCGGGCTCTTCCACTAAACTCCATTTGCCCAAGCCTAAGACTGAATATCTTAAAAAAAGTCTTAGCTATAGAGGGGCCAAATTGTGGAATAGTCTCCCAAATGAATTAAGAGGAAAAGAATCACTAGCTATATTCAATAAAAACGTATGACACCTGGCTACTAATTAGAGTTTTTAAACCCATATTTACCTTGACTATTTAATCTATTAATATTTACTATTATGTATGTATGTATGTACTGTATGTACTATTATCTATCTAATTATGTATGTAATTGTAATAACTGCATGTAAGTAATTGTATTTGTATGTTTAACTTTTCTAAATTTTTAATGTAAATTTAATGCTACGCCCCCCTTGGAAATCAGCTTTCGCTGTTGGGGTTAGCGTAGTAAAATAAAGTTTTACCTACCTATTATGTCAACAACACTGTGCAGCTGCACAACATGCTTTTAACATGCTGCTAATTATTTGATGTGATTGGCTAATGCTCGGCCCCCGCAAACAATAGAGTATATATGCATCATAAGATATCAGTTGCATCTAGTTCTATTAACCGTGGTTGCATCAAACCTAAACTTGACTAAAGTCTAAACGTAATACATGTTGTCTGTATAATGGTCTACACCTGTTCTCAAAATTACGCGACCTTGATAAACACAACTATTGCTGAATGGGGTAAGGATAAAACGCGGAGGCGGATACGGAGCGGAGCGGATTGACGGAGCGGATATGGGGATAAAACGCGGATATGGGGATAAAACGCGGATATGAGGATAAAACGCGGATATGGGGATAAAACGCGGAGCGGATATGAGGATAAAACGCGGATATGGGGATAAAACGCGGATATGGGGATAAAACGCGGATATGGGGATAAAACGCGGATTTGGGGATAAAACGCGGATATGGGGACAAAACGCGGATTTGGGGATAAAACGCGGATATGGGGACAAAACGCGGATTTGGGGATAAAACGCGGATATGGGGATAAAACGCGGATTTGGGGATAACGCGGATATTGGGCGCTTTCATGCTTAAAATATAAGATATCTGTGTATTTTACTAATATAGGTCGATCAATCTGTCGCGCCTGACAAAATAGATGATTATATATAGTTTTAGACTTTTAATAACACTTATTGACGTGTATCTAGCCGATTTTTTGACATGCACGCTCATTAGGGCCATTTATACCAGGGGGAAAGTCACAACTTTCATACATATGACGCGTCTTCAGTATAAGATGCGAATGTCTTAGGTCGCGAACATTTATACGAGTGTCGGAGTGTGTCCGCGTCTTATATATATAAGACCCATCTTTTGTCAGTCGCGACTTAATCTCTCCCATATATATCTTAGACCACTCTCCCATATAAATGGCGCTGTTTTTTTCTTTAAAGCGAGTCGTTGTTGTGCGTTAGGCAATGATGCGGCTGCTACTTGTTGAAGTGAGAACTTGCGCTAATTCGATTAGACTTTATTAACGAAAACCGACCTCAGTGATGATAATGTTTCATACGATTTCACAGTTTTGCCGACAACAGGTTGAGAGCGCGGTGTGAAATAATTACGACTCTACCCTCTTGCGGGTAAGGATAAAACGCGGAGGCGGATACGGAGCGGAGCGGATTGACGGAGCGGATATGGGGATAAAACGCGGAGCGGATATGGGGATAAAACGCGGATATGGGGATAAAACGCGGATATAATAATAATAATAATAATAATAATAATCTTTATTTATCCATCTTAAGTATAAAAGTACAATGGATTTACAGGTTGATTCAAATTACATTAAAAATATCTTAGAACATTATATACAGATAAGAATCTTAAGTATGTATAGACAAACTAAAAACTATGTGAGTGCACTTGCACGAGCTAAGAAGGAGCGTTTATGTCTTTCAGTTCGCGATAATGTGTTTTTACTATTAATTGTTCGTAAATCGTATGGATTATTTGATTTAAAAAGTCTTGTATGAAAAGGATGGGAAGAATCATTCATAATCTTCCACGCTTCACGTTTCAGAAGTTCTTCTCTTCGATCAGAGAGGCTTTGTAGACAGTCATTGTTATAACCAAGAACTCGGAGGCAGCGGGTCTGGGTTCGTTCAATTTCATTTACGAGATAAGTTGGAAGGCCACCCCAGATAGGCAGGGCCGTGCCATCTGGGGGGGTGTGGGGGGGTGTATCACCCCCCCAAAAATGCAAGAGGGGGCCCGGAGTTTGGGGGCAACTAACTGACGAAGCTAAATAACTCTTTTTTCTATAAAGAAAATAACAAAAATAGATTTATTTAGTTTGTATTTAAAGCAAAAAAACATAATTTTATAATTTAAAGTCGTTTTTATTTACATCGTTTGCGTGTCGTTTGCGTGTTGTTGAAAAATTTGTGATTTTAAACATAAAAATCCGAGTTTTGGACCTAGAAACTAAATTGTAACGGTAAGATTGTCCGGAAAATTTTTTTTTAAGGGTATCCCCCCCCCCCCCCGTCGTCACCGAAAAAAGATACTTTATGTTTTAAATTATGACTGATGAGGGGGCCCAATATTTGAGGGGGGCCCAAATTGTTAACACCCCCCCAATCAATTATCCATCGGCACGGCCCTGCAGATAGGTGAGGCATATTCAAGAATAGATCTAATATTGGATTTATAAAGGGTAATACCTACTTCCACAGGTAGATTAGCTTTCCTGCATTCTCTTAAGATATATACTTGACGGTTAGCTTTCTGTATAACAGTTTCAATATGATTGTTCCATTTGAGGTTGTTTTGAAGCCCCATTCCAAGTAGTTTAAATTTGTCCACTCTTTCAACTAGTTCATCACCGATATAAACAGGAGGAGGTTCCGATACTGATTCCGTGAAGCATAGCCACATGTCCTTTGTTTTTTTGACGTTGATGGTCATTTTGTTCGACACTGACCAATTTTGGATAATGTCTAGAGCCTGTTGGACATGGCTTATTTCCCCGGCTCCAACTGCTTGATCGAGTGTGCAGTCATCGGCATACTTCGAGGTATCGACGGTTAGGTTTGCAGGGATTTCATCCTCTAAATCATCGATGTATACATTAAATAGCATAGGAGAGATGACCGAGCCTTGCGGAACTCCAGCTGGGCATGGAGCGGATGTTGACAACATTTGAAGTAGCTTTACCTGTTGACTTCTCATGGATAGGAAATCTCGAATCCACAGCCAAAAAGATTTAGTTATGTTGATAGAGGCCAATTTAGAAAGGAGAATTCGGTGGTCCACCATGTCAAACGCTTTGCAGAAGTCAATGAAAATAGCATGGATACCTTTTCTGCCATGCGCAGTGTTATCAGTTTTATCAAACCATTTTTGTGAAGTTTCAATCAATGCTGAAATTGTTGAACGGCCCTTGAGAAATGCATGTTGGTTATTTTTTAATGTAAGATCTGCACAATTTAATTGCAATTGAATCTTTTCCAGCACTTTAGCTAACTGTGGAAGCACAGAAATTTGACGAAAGTCGGTTTCAATGTTTTTCGGTGGGACAATTTTAGGCACAGGGGTTATTAGAGCTTGTTTGTACAAGGTGGGATATTTACATTGAATTATACTACTCGTGATGATGTTATGTGCTACGGGAGCTAAGTCTTCACTATACTGCTTCAAGAACCACGCAGGGATTCCATCAATGCCAGTCGCCTTCTTCACCTTTAATGCATTAAGGGCCTTTTTCACCTGACCTATCGATGGTATGGGGGGATCAATTTCTTTAAGATGGTGTCGCACATTATTTAGGTCATAACTAGCAGCATTGTCTAACATCATTCCATTCCAAGGGGCGGTAAAAACGGCCTGTAATTTTTCAGTCAGTTCAGAAAGATCGTAGTTTTGGCACCCGTTTGCTGGAAGATTGGATGTACCATCCATGCCAACTAGTGAGGAGATGGACTTAAACCATTTACTAGAGTTTGATTTACGGTGGTCTTTGGCTTTACTTTCATAGTAGACTATTTTCGCTTTAGATATCAGACTAGAGACTTTATGGCACAAGCGTATATAGTTTATACTATCCCCACGACTAAAAGCTCGCTGTCTAGCTTTAATTTCCATTTTAATGTGGCTTGTCATCCATGGTTTGTCTGAGTTGTGGACTCTGATGGTTTTGACAGGCACCTCCGTGTCCAACATGTGAATCACAGTCTCATTGAACAACTTGATCTTTTCGTCAACATCTTCAGCACGGAATATACGCTCCCATGTTTGCTGCGCCACTTTCAGACTCAGAGCGGCTCGATTTCCAGGTTTCATTAATCTGATTCTCTTTGTCGTAGGAGGGATTTTCAGATTATTTTTTGGTTTAAGGAGAATACACTGGTGGTCTGATCTACCAATAGGAGGCAGGTGGCTGGCCGAGTCAAACAGATTAAACATGTTTGTAGCAATTTGGTCCAGGGTATTTTTCCCTCGAGTGGGCGCTGATACAGTTTTACGTAGCCCAAAACGGCTGCATAAACGACTGATGTTCAACATATTGAAATCTCCTGCAATGATAATTCCTGAAGATATCCATTTGGTAAGTATAATATCTAGTCCGTTAGAAAGGTATTCTATCATTTCATAATCATTTTCACGCCGTTGGCCAGGTGGGTAGTATACGATAACGACAATGATGGTGCTAAAGGGTCTTGGGGTGCGAGGTGGTTTTAAAACCAGCCATAGAACTTCTTTACCGGTTTCCTCTAAATGAGTTATACGTTCCACGCGGATGTACGAACTAATATACGCTAGGATCCCGCCGCCTAGGGTATCTCTATCAAGTCTGAATATTTCATAATTGTTCCCAATATGGGGATAAAACGCGGATATGGGGATAAAACGCGGATATGGGGATAAAACGCGGATATGGGGATAAAACGCGGATATGGGGATAAAACGCGGATATGAGGATAAAACGCGGATATGGGGATAAAACGCGGATATGGGGATAAAACGCGGATATGAGGATAAAACGCGGATATGGGGATAAAACGCGGATATGGGCCCTTTCATGCTTAAAATATAAGATATCTGTGTATTTTACTAATTTAGGTCGATCAATCTATCACGCCTGACAAAATAGCAAGCAGTATTTGATTGTATATAGTTTTAGACTTTTAATAACACTTATTGACGTGTATCTAGCCGATTTTTTGACATGCACGCTCATTAGGGCCATTTATACAGGGGGGGAGTAGCAACTTTCATACATATGACGCGTCTTATATAAAACGCGAATGTCTTATGTAAGCCACGAATACACTCGTATTAAATGGTCAAATTTTAAATAAGAACAGGGTTTAGGCTGTTCCACCATAGGTCGCGACTTATTAGAATATGAACATTTATACGAGTGTGTCCGCGTCTTATATATATAGAACGCATCTTTTGTCAGTCGCGACTTAATCTCTCCCATATATATCTTAGACTACTCTCCCATATAAATGGCGTTATTTTTCTCTTCTATAAAAAGCGAGTCGTTGTTGTGCGTTAGGCAATGATGCTGGTGCGAAAACTGACCTCAGTGATGATAATGTTTCATACGATTTCACAGTCTTGCCGACAACAGCTTGAGAGCGTTGTGTAGTATATCCCTGGTTACGCCAGTGGCAATGGCACTGGTAACCATATACGGTATATTCCTACACAAATTTTGCACCTGATCAGCTAACATACAATACAATGATAATAACCATAGCTTAATTGCTCAATTTTCAAGCTGACCGGTGCCTAGTAGTTCTTAAATTAAAGCCAAAGGTTCTCTTATGCGGATTTTACTGTACATATAATATTAATAATTTTTAAATATAAATACTATAATTAGCATAATAGTTGAGGTAAAAGTTACCATGTCCATGGAAGTGGTTGCCTTATTTGGCTGTAATAACATCTTATCTTTGCCTTTGGCTATTATAGTTATCCAGTTTGATTTAAATGGGCATATAAAATTTGAGAAATCACGCAGTCAGTTCTTATATATTAATTCTTAAAGCCTAAAGGATAAATGAAACTGTTCTTATACGGAATTATAACAGTCCATTGCATTGTACATGTGACACATGTTCACCAGCAAACATAATTCTCGCGTGAAACATGTTTTTATCACACATTTTACTGCAGTGTCAATAGCTATAATTTAACAGCTGAACTTAAGTCTTAAAAGCCAGATATTGATTGCAATTGGTATACGAAGGAAATAAAAGTACTAAAACGGAACGGCTCAATTCCCAACATCTGTACAATGACAACGTACGATAACAACGTACATGTCATAGACAACTCTTCCTTTTATACACTCTACATATAGAGCCCGTCATTTCATATACCAAAAGTATCAAAATTTCAGTCTTTCAAGCTGCGCAAACGTTCGCATGATGACTGAGAACTAGAAAATCGAACTTCCTACGGCTACGACTGTTTCCTTTTGAACAACGAAGCACGTGGTAATAAAACAGTTTATCATTCGAGAAAAGATTAATGCCGTCGTCAGATATATGATGTGAGTTTTGAAACGTATTCAGTGATTTCAGTCAACTGAACCTTGTCCTTGATTGCTCAAAACTGATTGAATTCAAGTTTGCTGGCGTAACCGTAGGCTTTAGCAAGGCCGCGGCAATTTTTAGTATATGTATGGTCGAAATTTTTCTCACCCCGGGAACAAATCAAGGCTCAAAACAAGGCTCAAAACAAGGTTAAAGACTAGTTATCCCATCTTCAAAGCCGGCTTTGGACGTCATGCCCTTTTGAGATGTTAAAATATTTCGTTCTTCGACACTGTACTTTGTGCAGACCTCTAGTTTGTTCACCTTTAGTTACACAGGTTGGCGGATTAAACTGATATTCATGTCGGTCCTTCGACTCCTTCTTAGAAATACGCTATGTTTCGCTACGATACGAAACAGGCTTTAAGGCTATTTTCGACTTCAACTGTATCATACCGAAACGTAGCCGTATTTCATTGTTTCGTGGGCATTCGGCTATAACTAACGACTCTGGCACAAAGAGGAATTCGACTATATGTTATTAGGCGTTGCGATACGTTAGAAATATAGAAAATTGTCTGTAATTGGAGTTACACTATTGTCTTAGACGATACTTTATTTGACCCATAAATTGACAATAGCTTTGGTGGAAAGCTCCCAATGGTGGAAAAAATAACATGGCTTGATGATGCACGAGCTTCTTAAAATACTATTTGTATATATAGACGTTTATAAGGTAATCATAATACCATTGAAAATCAACGTCGGAACACCTAACAGATATATTAGCACGGATTGTTCACCGGATCTGTTCCCGATTTACCAGCGCAAGATTATAGAGTCTTAATTATCTCACACCGCTCTCAACCTGTTGTCGGCAAAACTGTGAAATCGTATGAAACATTATCATCACTGAGGTCGGTTTTCGTTAATAAAGTCTAATCGAATTAGCGCAAGTTCTCACTTCAACAAATAGCAGCCGCATCATTGTCTAACGCACAACAACGACTCGCTTTAAAGAGAAAAATAGCGCCATTTATGTGGGAGAGTGGTCTAAGATATATATGGGAGAGATTAAGTCGCGACTGACAAAAGATGCGTTCTATATATATATAAGACGCGGACACACTCGTATAAATGTTCATATTCTAATAAGTCGCGACCTATGGTGGAACAGCCTAAACCCTGTTCTTATTTAAAATTTGACCATTTAATACGAGTGTATTCGTGGCTTACATAAGACATTCGCGTCTTATATAAGACGCGTCATATATATGTATGAAAGTCACTACTTTCCCTCCCTGTTATAAATGGCCCTAATGAGCGTGCATGTCAAAAAATCGGCTAGATACACGTCAATAAGTGTTATTAAAAGTCTAAAACTATATACAATCATATACTGCTTGCTATTTTGTCAGGCGTGACAGATTGATCGACCTAAATTAGTAAAATACACAGATATCTTATATTTTAAGCATGAAAGCGCCCATATCCGCGTTTTATCCCCATATCCGCTATTTTCGACTTCAACTGTATCATACCGAAACGTAGCCGTATTTCATTGTTTCGTGGGCATTCGGCTATAACTAACGACTCTGGCACAAAGAGGAATTCGACTATACGTTATTAGGCGTTGCGATACGTTAGAAATATAGAAAATTGTCTGTAATTGGAGTTACACTATTGTCTTAGACGATACTTTATTTGACCCATAAATTGACAATAGCTTTGGTGGAAAGCTCCCAATGGTGGAAAAAATAACATGGCTTGATGATGCACGAGCTTCTTAAAATACTATTTGTATATATAGACGTGGCTCCGGTATTGGAATTATGAAAAGAGTTAGACCATTTGTGCCATATGAAACCCTGCAAAATTTATACAATTCTCTCGTGCTCCCATATTTTGATTATTGTTCACCGTTATGGGACAACTGTGGAAGTTTATTGAAAGAGAAATTGCAAAAATTACAAAATAGGGCAGCAAGAGTTATGACAGGTGCCAGTTATGATATCAGGTCGTCGGATTTGCTCCATGCTATGTCGTGGAAAAATCTGAACGACAGACTAAAAATAAATAAGGCAATCTTGGTTTATAGAATATTAAACGGCCACTCAGCTCCAAACTTGAAGGATAAATTCATTAGAAGGGAAGCAAAACTTAATACTTACAATCTTAGAAATGCCCATACCGATCTTTCAGTTCCTAAGCCCAATACTGAATATTTGAAAAAAAGTTTTGGGTACAGTGGGGCTGTGCTATGGAATAGCTGTGCTATGGAATAGCGTTTTATCCCCATATCCGCGTTTTATCCCCATATCCGCGTTTTATCCCCATATCCGCGTTTTATCCCCATATCCGCGTTTTATCCCCATATCCGCGTTTTATCCCCATATCCGCGTTTTATCCCCATATCCGCGTTTTATCCCCATATCCGCGTTTTATCCCCATATCCGCGTTTTATCCCCATATCCGCGTTTTATCCCCATATCCGCGTTTTATCCCCATATCCGCTCCGTCCATCCGCTCCGCTCCGTATCCGCCACCGCGTTTTATCCTTACCCATAATCGGGTGCTGGTAAATCGGGAACAGATCCGGTGAACAATCCGTGCTAATATATCTGTCAGGTGTTCCGACTTGATTTTCAATGATTTCTCATAAGTGTATTATGATTACCTTATAAACGTCTATATATACAAATAGTATTTTAAGAAGCTCGTGCATCATCAAGCCATGTTACTTTTTCCACCATTGGGAGTTTGAAACAATGAAATACGGCTACGTTTCGGTATGATACGGTTGAAGTCGGAAATAGCCTTAAAGCCTGTTTCGTATCGTAGCGAAACGTAGCGTATTTCTTTGTTTCCTGAGCACTCGGGTAGAAATAATACTTCGACACAAAAGAAAATGCCACGATACGTTACGATACGTTTGAAGTGGAAAACGGCTTTAAGAAGGAGTCGAAGGACCGACATGAATATCAGTTTAATCCGCCAACCTGTGTAACCATTTTAAAAGGTGAACAAACTAGAGGTCTGCATAAAGTACAGTGTCGAAGAACGAAATATTTTAACATCTCAAAAGGGAATGACGTCCAAAGCCGGCTTTGAAGATGGGGGTAACTAGTCTTTAACCTTGTTTGAGCCTTGATTTGTTCTGGGGGCGAGAAAAATTTCGACCATACATATACTAAAAATTGCCGCGGCGGACGCCAACAAACTTGAATTCAATCAGTTTTGAGCAATCAAGGACAAGGTTCAGTTGACTGAATACGTTTCAAAACTCACATCATATATCTGACGACGGCATTAATCTTTTCTCGAATGATAAACTGTTTTATGACCATCATACGGTTACGCCAACAAACTTGAATTCAATCAGTTTTGAGCAATCAAGGACAAGGTTCAGTTGACTGAATACGTTTCAAAACTCACATCATATATCTGACGACGGCATTAATCTTTTCTCGAATGATAAACTGTTTTATGACCATCATGTGCTGCGTTGTTCAAAAGAAAACAGTCGTAGCAGTAGGAAGTTCGATTATATTTTCTAGTTCTCAGTCATCATGCGAACGTTTGCGCAGCTTGAAAGACTGAAATAAGGTTAAGACAAATGAAATGTCGACAGGTCAATTCAAGACGTCTCTCAGAGAAAACAGTAACATTAAATAGATCTAGCTACATATGTTCTATCTGCATGTAATAATTTTCCTTTTTAAATATTTTTAATAGTGTGATAATTTTATACTTATGTGTGCATTTGACTAGGTTTCATTCTTGTTTTCTAATAATATTATGTAATAGCAGTTTCAAACGGCCTCTTGAAAAACAGATCATAGGTGTTCTGAAGGGCTACCGTTGTAAAATATTTGTAAATAATAATAATAATAATAATAATAATATAGTGCGCAAGTTTCATTCAGATATGCTCACATGCGCATAACATTCCAGATATTTACATGAAAGATAAAAATAGTTACGTGTAAGATAATTTAAACCAATTATCCATAATCAGTATAGACTATAAATAGTATATGCTATTAGTTTCATAAAAATATATATAAATATTATTAATAAAATCACAGTATTATGTCAATAAATATTATAATAAGCTTTCCTAAATAAGTGTGTCTTTAAAAGTTTTTTAAAACTTCCAACAGAATCAGCTTGTTGGATGTGTGAAGGTATAAATCATTCCACAAATTAGGTGCTGCACATCCAAACGAGCGATCACCAAGAGTCGGTAATGTTTTGATGGTAGTCTTCTGGAGCAAGAGTTTCGAATTCGATCTAATGCTGTAGGATGATGGAGGTTTGATACTTATAAGTTCAGAAATATAGTTAGGTGCCAGCCCATGAAGTGCTTTAAAAACAATTAGTAGAACTTTAAAGTCTATTCGAAACTTAACTGGAAGCCAATGTAAATCCTTCAGAGTTGGAGTTATATGATCGAACCGAGAGACATTACATATTAATATCGCTGCTGCATTTTGCACACGTTGGAGCTTGTTAAGCTGAGTCGAAGGCAAACCATAGTAAAGACTGTTACAATAATCTAAACGGCTTGTCACAAATGAATTGATTAATATTTGAGCGGTTTCATCTGTCAGAAACTTTCTTATCCTCCTGATGTTAAATAGATGGAAAAATGCCGCCTTACAGCATTTGTTCACGTTGGTATCACATTTCATTTGGGAATCAAACCAAAATCCTAGGTCTTTAGCTTCACTAGACGCAGTGACATAAGACTCACCAATACGCAGGGTATCAAAATTAACTTTTGCAAACTGTTGTCGTGTTCCAATTATCAAAAAATCAGTCTTACCGTGGTTAAGTTTGAGTTTATTTTTAGTTTTAGTTTTAACAGCTTTATTGAACGATGTTCAAACGGCAAGAGTGCGAACGGGACTCAGAGACCCATGCGAGGCACTCTCCCGCTTCAATTTTGTTTACAACTAATTTCGGTAATTACAAGAATATTATAAATAGGTAAACATATACCAGCTGATTTATATCAAAAGACGCTATTGCACCACATTTAATTTATGATGCATAATGTAATCATGTGAAAAATTCAGTACGCTGAATCAGGTAAAACAAAACCTGACACGAGGAGCTGGTATATGTTTCAGTAATGTAGCAGCTTGAATAAGATTGTTTCCTATTGGCCTAAGCACTAATTGGGTAGCGAAGGTAGCGGACCAATAAGAATCAAGGGATTCAGTATCGAGGAATCGAATTACATCATTCAATTTGCCTGTTCGCAGGCTAGTTCTTAAATTCAAACATGGCGCAAATATTTTGAAATGTCAAAATATATTGACAAAACGTCGTTAATTCACATAAAAACGTGGAAATACGAAGGTTTTCAATACGAAAGTATCGACTAGAACGAATGCTTTAAAATGTGTGGCCAATTTCAAATGTAGTTGTTCTATTTCTGAAGGAGAAACTAAACAGTTAAACCGTCAAACTGTCGAAGATTAAGCCATCAAGGTATTAGGTATATAAGAAAGGTATATAAGAAATACTACAATAGATTTAAAAATAAAACATTGTGTCATTGTAAATAGCATCTTGTTTATATACATAGGTTTTCAATACTAAAGTCAACTGGACTACCATGAATACTAGCTAACACTGTGACCAATTCCACATTTAGTGGTTATATTTGTTTACTTATTTTTACTTATACTGAAGAGCGAGCATTGTTTGTAAACATGAGAAAGTTTGAATTTTACGATGAAAACTATGCATCAAATCAACAGCATCTTTATGTTCTATACTATTTTGAACATAGCAAACTTGACCTGACCTGCTGAAATATATCAATAACATTTGAGTCAGGAGCCAAGGTAAGAACTAGCAAGTAGCATATTGTCCTAAAACCTATAGAGTTTAAATTTTGTTACTCATAACTATCCTATATATATATATATAAATATATATTTGTTACTCATTTGAATGGGTCTGCCAACGTTTGACCAATACGTACGCCGTGCGCGCGATTAAATATCTTGCGTATTCCACTGTTGTCGTGAGGAATGCGACAATGCGTCTCGCTGAATATTTATATCGAGTCTGTTCAAGCGTTTGGGTGAAGTCGAAATATAATAATTAGGAGATATAGGATCATCTTAAAATATTGCAAGACGTAGGGAGAACTAAGCTCTTCGGTTTTCTTGTAAAAACTTGACCCGTTTACAGTGTAATAATTATCAAGAATATGTGACAGCTGACCCTTGAACTCTAATAAATAGAGTTCGTTATTGCGCGTTTATGTCTGAATTATATTCAACACTGATTTCTAGTTTCTATTTAGCTTCCCACAAATACAAATAAATACCCATGTACGGTTCGCTCAAACTATTGTAGAGTATAGATGTTTTAGAGCGATGCGCTTGTTGTTGGAAATATAATACCCTCATATAGACTGAAGTATGTCGAATATTTTACATAGTGCGTGACGAATATGGGCATGATTTGTACGTTTCTCGTTCGTATTGCACTTGCATTTATCGTATCGTTCCCTTGATGCGTTATTGATCTGGTTAAAACACAAGTACGCACCTCAAAATGCGCAAGTATTCTAAGATGCACACAATAAATTTGCATGCGTTTTGTGCGGGTGACTTGGGTAACCGTGGAAGTGCAAGTTTGTGACACCCCCAAAAAGCCACGACGACGACGACGAAGAAAACAGACAGGGGCATATTAAACCTACGGCTTTACTCTGCCAGTCGCAATAACTATATACACCTCGTCCCAATGGGAATACTTGTCCCTAGAGTCATGCTATTGTTGCTTTATTGTGTTTGCCCCCTTTGCAAAATGGCGCCCGTAATTACGAAATTGCCTATTGTTGAATATTACTCCTTCATGGGCAACTGTGGCATCACCATGAGCAGATAAATGTACGCTTAGCGTACCTATTTTTATATGAGATTATGCAATAACCAAGGTTTTCAACGTTCGGTGGCTCATGTTTGAACTACAGTTGCCTTACCATACAGTCTGGTAATGGTATTAAATAGTTCGTTGTGTTATTCTGTTTGACCGTTGTGCCACCATGTCAGCTGGTAACAACGTTCGGTGGCTCATGTTTGAACTATAGTTGCCTTACCATACAGTCTGGTAATGGTGTTCAATGAACTCCGAATCCTACAAGTACTGGCGTAATAAAGTACAACCAGATTATATGAATTCAGTTGAAAAGTGAAAAATTCTAATCCTACCAGATGGTGGAAGGAGGTTAACTCATTGGGTGGCCTCAAATCGAAAGAGCCCTGGGTCATATAACGATTTTCTTGTGGGACTAACGTCGCATTTTGAACCTCTGCCGAGGCATACTATTGTCCAGGAATTTGAAGTTTCAGATAGTTTACTTGCCCATACAGGGCAAGTTTATTCGATCAGAGTTGAAACATCTAAAGACCACCAAGTCTCCTGGCCCTGATATGATTCCCAATAAAATTCTTAAGAATTTTGCCTTCGAATTCGCTCCGGTCATTACTGATATGTATAATACGTCAATGAGTCAGGGAGTGTTTTCCGACCTGCTAAAGCGTGCCTTTGTAGTTCCTATACCTAAGGTGTCACCTCCCTCAACTATCGAAGATGACTTAAGACCGATATCTTTAACAGCTCAGATATCAAAAGTGATGGAAAGTTTTGTTTTAAAATCTCTCCCGTCTGAAGTAGCTCATAAATTAGATCCGAAGCAATTTGTCCTTCCAAAGTAGTCAACAACCCAAGCTCTTGTGTATCTTCTCCATTTGATCCTTTCTGCGCTAGACCATGGTCAATGTTCTGTTAGAATATTTTTTGCAGATTTTAAGAAGGGCTTTGATTTCGTTGACCACAATGTCATCATCGACGAACTTCAAAAGCTTCAAGTTATTCCAGCAATAATAAGATGGATAGGATCCTTTCTTTCCTGTCGCGAACAGTGCGTTAAAATTGGTTCTTCGATTTCATCATGGAATCGGGTCGACGGTGGTCTACCCCAAGGAACTAAGCTCGGGCCCTTTCTGTTTGCAATTCAGGTGATTTCCCTTTTAAAGGACTGGAATGCGCGAATTAAGTTTGTCGACGACACGTCTGCCTTGGAGGTCATCCCCCGTTGCTCTCCCAGTCTTATGCCCATTCTTGTGAATGAAGTTTCCCAGTTCGCGTCAGTTAGAGTAGACTTTCTCAAAGTCCCTCGTCTTTAGAATCGTCTTTAATGAAACTTAATTGCAAGAAATGTAAGGAAATGACTATATCCTTCCTTCAATATCATCTTTCACATGATACTCCAATCTATATTGACGGCGTTTTGGTGCAGTCTGTGTCTTCATTTAAACTGCTCGGAGTGATGCTAAGGAATGCTCTTTCTTGGTCCGACCACGTTGATTATGTCATCAAAAATCGAATTCCAGACTTTACGCTTTGCGTCAGTTAAAAAAGGCTGGTTTGAGTGTCAAATATCTTGTTATTATATATTCAACCTTTATTAGGTCCCGTATAGAGTACGCTTCTCCAGCATGGTCAGCGTTAACGATGAATCAATCCGATCTCATTGAATCCATCCAGAAGAGAGCGCTTCATATTATTATTCCCGATATGTCATACTCTGATGCATTGAACCATACAAGACTACAAACGTTATGTATGCGCAGACAAAGTTCGTGCGAGTTTTTCATTAACAAACTAAAGCTTGAGAGTGCTCCAATTAATCCTCTGAAAGACGTAATTGCAAACCAGACCAATGTACATACTCATAATTACGACTTAAGATTTGAGCCCAATAATATGCGAAGAACAAATAACAGAACGATTTAAAACTTTATAACTGTAAAATACAATAATTAGTGTACATTTTGTAAATTCTACCATGTAATTCAGTTTATACTGCAATTTGGTTCTAATAAACCGATTATTATTATTAATAATAATAATAACTCGCAATACCTGTATTTAATTTCCCCCCACCCGCCATACGTCGATAAAACAACTCAGGAAATTATGAGTTTTGAGGTAGTCCCACAGAGTTTCAAACGTGTAAAAGTCAAAAAGGGCCACAGTAAACGACAAAATGACTTGCCAATTTTTCTGTTATCGAACGCTAGATCGCTTCTTCAGAAAATGGATGATCTCGATGTTTTAATTAATAACAATAACGTTCATATTGCTTTTATCACTGAAACGTGGTTGTCTGACCAAATAGATGAATTTTTTCCTTCCAAGTAAAATGGTTAAAATGCATAATCACGATAAACCATGGATAACTGCTAAATTCAAAGACCTAATTAGAGACAGACAAAAAGCTTTTAATCAAGGCAATGAGGCTTCTTATAAACAGTTACGTAACTTAGTTAACAGGGAAACAAAAAGGCTAAAATCTACTTTCCTCAAAATAAAAGTTGAACAGCTTAAGTCTAAACCTAATGTGAAGAGATGGTGGGACTCAATTAAAAAGCTATCAGGTTCCCACAGTAGTCGGGACATTACAACGTGTTTTATTGGCAATCAAACTTTTACTGGCAAACAATTGGCTGATAAAATAAATGACATGTTCTCATCAGTCTCCCAGGATTTTTCTCCACTTCTGCCTGTTCCAGAAATTGATTACGGAATATTTCCTGATTACATTATAAGTGAGGATGAGGTCTATAACATGTTATCGTCCTTGAGCAATTCAAAGTCTCCTGGCCCAGATGACATTCCTGCCTGGGTACTAAAACTTTATGCACCTTTTTTTCTGGCCCTGTGGCGTCTATTTTCAACGCCTCTTTTCGACAAGCATGTGTACCGTCTAGATGGAAGTGTGCCGATATTGTTCCCATTCCGAAAACACAGCCCGTTAAAGATATCAAAGTCGATCTGCGTCCAATCTCGTTAACTCAATCTTTGTCTAAAGGTTGTGAACATTTCGTAGTTAACTGGGTTATTGCGTGTATACGTGATAAAATAGATATACGACAATTTGGTTCCCTATCAAACTCATCCACCACTCATGCATTGGTTAGTTTGATTCACCACCTGCTGAAAGAAACTGATGGAACTCAAAAAACAGTGAGAGTTTTTTTATTAGATTTTTCCAAAGTCTTTGATCGCATTGATCACAACATTTTGCTCCAGAAATTGTCCGATATAGGTGTTACTCCGATACTAGTAAACTGAGTGGCGACCAGTCAATGGAGGTGTCCCTCAAGGAACTGTATTAGGCCCTCTCCTTTTTCTAGTAATGGTAAATGACCTATTAATAAACTATACGGATAAATGGAAATACGTGGATGATTCTACTGCCTGTACTGAAAGTATTGCAAGCGATTGTAAAAGTAATTTACAAAAATTGGTGGATGAAGTGGAAACATGAACTACCCAGAATAACATGGAACTTAACGTTTCGAAGTGTAAGGAGTTAATCATCCAATTTACGAGGGACGAGCGTTTTTTTCCACCACTTACTATTGGAGGAACTCCTATTAAAGTTGTTAATTCCGCTCGAGTTTTGGAAGTTACTATTCAGGATGATCTGCGATGGAATGAACATATTCATAATATTCTTAAGAAAGCAGGGAAACGACTTTATATGCTAAGACTACTAAAGCTTGCCGACGCAGATATAGATACGATGTTAACAGTATTTAGTAAAATTACATAGGTGATTATTGAAAATTATCAACGCTGATTGGTTGCGCTTCCTCGGATTAATACGCGATAATCACCTAAAGCGTTTGTAAGCCGCTTTTATCCTAAATATTCAATTAAAATATTTTTGATGTGTATTTTTTATTGTTTTCCATATAATCACCTATGTAATTTTACTAAAACAATTATTCGCCTCAGTCTCGGTGAATATCGGTGAATAAAAACCTCGACTTCGTCTCGGTTTTTATTCACCGATATTCACCTCGCCTTCGGCGAATAATTGTTAAATATTACGATAATTCGACCAGTATTGGAATATGCAGCCCAAGTTTGGCACTACAACATTCCTGTTTTCCTGAGCGATGAAACTGAAGTTTTACAGAAGCGGGCTTTGAGAATTATTTTACCTTTCTTAACGTATAACGAGGCTTTAAAGAAATTAGATATTACTAGTTTGAAAGTATAAATTGATATTTTCGTATAATCACGATAATGTCAAACTTTCTGAATGTTTACCTAATAGAATTTTAACTAACTATGAATTAAGACATAATGGCCTTTACAAAAACTATTTTTGTAAGACGGAACGTTTTAGGAACCCATTCTTTCCTTTCTTTATCAGTTAAATCAATGACTTGTAAATATGATATAATTAACCTATAGTAGTAGGCTACTTTTTAATGTAGTATCATGTAGTTTTGTATGCAACTTCTGATGCAATTTAACCGTTCTTGGTTACAATATAAGTTTTTATTAAAATTCAAATTAGATAGATAGATAGATAGATTTAATAAAATACTTCGCAGCCATAGGCTGAATTGCGTATTTTTTTACAAGAAAATTTAACTAATTACAAGAATATAAAAGAAGAGTTTATCAAGCCATTATAATGACATTCCATATAAATATTATATATACAAGATGTTTATTACTTTAAATATACTATAAAATTTAAAATTATTAAAAATATTAAGTCATTTCAATAGCATTAGATAAATGATTTGCGGCACGAAGCCACAAAAAAACTAGATTGAAAACGGTTAGTGTTACATCTAGGAATTTCAAATTTCCTATCGTTTCTTAAATCATAAAAAGAAGTATGTGTAGGTGGCAGTAAACTTCGTAACTTATGATTTTCATCAGCAACTACTGTTTGAAATAAACTAGTGCAAATATTTTCATGATGAACAGACAGTGACTCCAATCCACAACTAATTAAAGCGTCTTCGTAATGAGTGTTTGGACAGATAATTCTAATAGCTCTTTTTTGTAATCTTTCCAATTCGGAACGCAAGTATTTTGGCAACGAATAGTAAATGACAGGGATACCATAGTCGATAACAGATCGAATACATGTAACATAAAATAGAACCAGATCATTCCGAGGAATACTGGCCCGTTTGAGTTGGATCAGGTAATAGATTCGTTTGGATACTTTTTAACTACCTCTTCGATATGTAAATTCCACGTCAGGTTATTATCGAATGACAAGCCCAGAAGTTTAACGGATTTTACGACTCTAATACTTTTATTGTTAATAAGTATCGGGTTAAAATCACGAGGGACTTTGAGAAGGAAATACGGAGCTCCTTACATTTCTCTTCATTCAGCTTCATTTTATTGTTTTGGGACCATTGTGACATCTCATTAGCAATTGACTGTGCTCTACTCTGTTGGTTTTTGTCAACTGTTTCCGATACTGTCGTATCATCCACGTATTTCCACAAGTCAGTATCTGTGATAGATAAATCATTTATCAAGATTAAAAAGAGCCATGGACCCAAAATGGTGCCTTGAGGGACGCCCGAAGGTACTGCACCCCAATCTGAAAAACATCCTTGTGAAAGTTTGACTCTTTGGAATCTGTTACTTAAGAAATCAATAATCCAGTTTATAACACTTCGTGGTAGATCTAACTGAAGTAGCTTATTAAACAAAATTCTATGATCAATTAGATCAAAAGCTTTTTGGTAATCGAATAAAATGATTCTAGTTGTAGAACCGGTACCGTCAAGCCCGGAGGTCCAGTTATGCACCATACTAAGAAGAGCAAAGATCGTCGATGATTTCGGAATTGCTCCATACTGATTGGGGTCAATTTTCTTCAAAACAGCTGGTTTCACAATCATTAACAACGAAATGCTCTGCAACCTTCGAAATATTAGGTGTTAATGAAATGGGGTTCAGGTCCTGTACTATTTTTACTTTTGGCAGCGGTGAAACATTCGCAAGTTTCCATATTGCAGGTAGACGTTGTTGTTTGTAGGATGCATTTAGGAGTAAACTAATTGGGAGGGCAAGGATTACAGCATACTCGCAAGAGCCAATTGGGCACTTCGTCAGGGCCACCACTTTTACTAGAGTTGAGTTTTTGTAGATGTGACAAAACCCTTTCTTCAGAAACTTCTAAGAATTCTGGGTTTTCCTCTAAGTTAAGTCGATCTAACGGTGAAGATAGTTGATATTCTGATAAGGGCTCAAGAAAGGCTATATTTATTCTGTTTGCTAGTTCTTGTTCCGATATATCTTCAAGACCAGCGATATTTATCAAATTTATTAGGGAGCTATTCATTGATTTCATGCCTCCTAGGCGTTTAATTTCACTCCACCAAGCTTTAGGGTTATCTTTTTCTTTACTGTGAACCTGGGTCGTATAGTATTTTGATTTACACGCTTTTCTCTCACGATTGACAATATTTCGGTAGTATTTAAAGCAGTTGGATTTTGGACCGTAACTGAAAAAGGCTTCTTGTCTTTTTTTTATAAATGTTTTCAATTTATCGGTCATCCAAGGAACATCTGCAGAGATTTTCTTAATCCGTTTAATTGGCATGAGGAGGTCAAGACCAATAGATACAATGTCATAAAAAAAATTCGCCATATCTTCGCAGCTTTGTGATTGAGCAAAAATTTCAGGCCAAAGGATTGATTGTAAAAATCTCCCCATGGCATCTTTCTTACTCTGACGAAGGTCTCGTTTGTATACGAATGTAGGTTTTGCTTTCTTCACAATGTGGGTGGGTGAAACTACAACTGTGTTGTGATCAGATAATCCAATTGGAGGGAGTATTTGCGGAGACTTGTAGAACTCATGCATGTTAGTTAATATAAGATCAAGTATTGCTTCGCCTCGAGTTGGTGATTTAACAATTTGTTTCAACCGAAAATGCTTAATTATTTGATTCACATTTAGACGATTGAAATCCCCGGCAATGATAATACCGCAGCTATAAAATTTTGCTTCGACTTCGCTCAGTGTCTGAAATAAGTGACTCTGCATGCTGAAATCGTCGGCACTGGGGGGGTGGTATAGGACGGCAACTATGATTGAGGAAAATTCACGAGGAAGTCGTCTAGGTTTTATATGAAGCCATAAGATTTCGTGTTCGGAACAACATTAAATTTCTGAAAGGATTTTGAGTTTCGTATCACCGTCTCTGATATAAATACAGATTCCGCCATGGTTGTTTATAGATCTATCTTTGCGTATGATTGTAAACCCAGGTATGCTTACAACGCTGTCTGTAATTGAGTCATTGAGCCAAGTTTCAGTTAGAAAGGATAAGTTTATCTCATTTTCCATCATGAAATCACGGACTTCGTCTATTTTAGGGGCCAAAGATCTCACATTAGTCACCATTAATTTTGGAATAAAATTACTAATCCTCTGTTTTAATGTAGTGGTATTAAGTTGATGGAATTCTGTAGTAAGGGGCTTACATGGCAGTGTACAGTTATTTGGAAGGTCAACAGATTCGTTTAATAATGACTGGGTGGTCTTGTCCCATAAACTCAACTATTTGTTCAACAGTTTGAGACAAAGTTTGTATAATTTCTCTGTAAATTTGTAAATTAAATTATTACCTTCGCTACCCTCGCTACGTTCGCTACCCTCGCTACCTTGATATGAATACAGCAACTGAGTCAGACATCGACCATTCTGGATTTTTTAGCTTTTTAAATGTGTGTATAATTTAGATTTTATAGAGTGTTATTATTGTAAATTGTGTGACGCCCCCCATGAAAACCATCTTTTGATGATGAGGGATGCGTGTTTAAATAAAGTTTATCTATCTATCTATCTACCTTCGCTACCTTCGCTACCTTCGCTACCTTCGCTACCTTCGCTACCCTCGCTACCTTCGCTACCTTCGCTACCTTCGCTACCCTCGCTACCCTCGCTACCATCGCTACCTTCGCTACCTTCGCTACCCTCGCTACCTTCGCTACCTTCGCTACCTTCGCTACCTTCGCTACCTTCGCTACCCTCGCTACCATCGCTACCCTCGCTACCTTCGCCACCTTCGCCACCTTCGCTACCCTCACCCTCGCTACCTTCGCCACCTTCGCCACCTTCGCCACGTTCTACGTTCGCTACCCTCGCCACCTTCGCCACCTTCACACCCTCACTACTGTTCGCCACCCCCGCTACCTTCGTACCTCACCTTCACCTTCGCCACCCTCGCCACCTTCACACTTCGCTACCTTCGCTACCCTCACCCTCGCTACCATCACACCCTCTGCCACCTCGCTACCCTTCACCCTCGCACCTTCGCCACCTTCGCTACCTTCGCTACCCTCGCCACCTTCGCTACCTTCACCCTCGCTACCATCGCCACCTTCACTTCACCTCCCGCCACCTTCACCCTCGCTACCTTCGCCACCTTCGCTACCCTCGCTACCTTCGCTACCTTCGCTACCCTCGGTACCCTAGCCACCTTCGCCACCTTCGCACCTTCGCTACCCTCGCCACGTTCGCCACCCCGCCACCTTCGCTACCTTCGCCACCATCGCTACCTTCGCTACCCTCGCTACCTTCGCTACCTTCGCTACCTTCGCTACGTTCGCTACCCTCGCTACCTTCGCTACGTTCGCTACCCTCGCTACGTTCGCTACCCTCGCTACCTTCGCTACCTTCGCTACCCTCGCTACCTTCGCTACCATCGCTACCCTCGCTACCTTCGCTAACCTCGCTACCTTCGCTGCGTTCACTACCCTCGCTACCTTCGCTACCCTCGCTACCTTCGCTACCCTCGCTACCTTCGCCACCTTCGCTACCCTCGCTACCTTCGCTACCTTCGCTACCCTCGGTACCCTCGCTACCTTCGCTACCTTCGCTACCTTCGCTACCCTCGCTACCTTCACTCCTTTCATTACCCTAACTCTCCACTACCCACAAGCCCTTCATTACCCTCGCTCCTCCACTACCCTCAGTCCCTTCTCTACCCTCACTCACTTGGCAATGGCTACCCTCGCTCCCTTGGCAACCTTCGTCGCTAGATTTTTGATTAAGTAGTCTATTAATAATGAACTTGCCCATTGACCAATCACAGCAGACCTTATTGGAGCTGCTACACTACCCCTATGTTTACATCAGAGTTAACTATTTCTATGGCACGAACAGCTACGATACAAAGACCACGTACAGCACATGTCAACATCAAAACTACTACTTAATAAATTGAAATAAATTCTTGACAAGAAGGATTTAAACGTTGCCAAACTGCGAAGATCTCCAGGAGAAGCAATTTTGCAAGTGTGATTCCAGAGTGGAACAATACGGTTAAAGAACGATGCCTGAAAAGTGCTACTTTTACATGACGGAGCTTTAAGCACTAGGGAAGGATTATTACAATTACGGGTACGACTATGATTAACAAATGACACAAAATCGAAAACATTGAAATCATAAAAACCATGCAAAGTTTTAAACATAAATGTCAAATCCTTCATTTCCCTGTCAAACGCCAATGGTAAAAGATTCAGAGCCAGCAATCTGTCCCTGTAGGTTATGTCACCTTTCTTCGATTGAAGGATCCATCTTGTTGCACGCCTTTGAACTTGCTCCAGATTATATTTGTTATTATATTGAGAGGGAGACCAGACCTCTGTGGCATAGCATAATTGTGACTTGACGAGCGAGAGATACAGAGTGCGCCGGATACTGTGGTCTGTAAGCAATGGACATGTTCTTCTAAGGACGCTAAGCAGACCCAGCAACCTGTTCGCCTTGACTTTTATTTTATTGATGTGAGTTGTCCATGAATATCATTTAGCATTTATCATTTATTTTATTGATGTGAGTTGTCCATGTTTATCATTTAGCATCCATGTCTTAATGTCATCAATACAATTTTCCATGGCAGTAACCGCAGATTGTTGTTCAGATATTGAATCTGGTTGGAATGAAACGTACAGTTGATTATCATCCGCGAAAGCATGGGCCTCAGGTAAGTTACTTTCCAAAATCTGGAACAATTTGGACACATATAGAACAAACAGAAGTGGGCCAAGACAAGATCCTTGGGGCACGCCATTTTTGAGATCAAAACGCTTAGATGTACCACCATTTACAGAAATGAATTGCAAACGGTTAGAAAGATATTGACACTGCAGTCAGTGGCGCCGCCAGGATTTATTTTTGGGGGGGCAAACAAATTCTAGGGCGGTCCATGAAACATCATCACTGAGGTCGGTTTTCGTTAATAAAGTCTAATCGAATTAGCGCAAGTTCTCACTTCCACAAATAGCAGCCGCATCATTGCCTAACGCACAACAACGACTCGCTTTAAAGAGAAAAATAGCGCCATTTATGTGGGAGAGTGGTCTAAGATATATATGGGATAGATTAAGTCGCGACTGGCAAAAGATGCGTTCTATATATATATAAGACGCGGACACACTCGTATACCTCGAGACCAAACGCGGACACACTCGGGACCAAACTTGGTCCAATATTCTTCTTGGTAATGGTTAGTGATTTAAAGCTATTTAACATGGAAAGTGAGCTTTGGAAGTACGTAGACGATATAACCTTATCGGAAAACGTGTCTGGCGACAGTAACTCCTGTGTTCAGTCGGATGTTGATCATGTCTCATCTTGGGCTGGAGTCAATTGTATGAAACTTAATAAAAAAAAATGTAAGGAACTCAGAGTAAGTTTTCTCCGCGATCCATTGGTGGTACCACAGATTTGTATTGAAGGAAGACCAATTGAAATTGTAAAACAAAGTAAGCTTTTGGGTCTCTGCATACAAGACGATTTGAAATGGGATGCCCATGTGGACATGATCGTAAAGAAAGCATCGAAACGGCTATACATTATACGTTCTCTCAAACGTAGCGGAATACCTGCAAAAGATCTGATCACTATATATTTTTCCTCATTCGTTCTGTCTTGAATACGGTTGTCCTGTGTGGCACACTGGCCTCCCAATCTTTCTGTCAGAGAAGATTGAACGGATCCAAAAAAGATGTTTTCGGATAATTTACCCACATCTCCATTATAGTGAAGCATTAGAAATCATCGGATGTAACACCTTAGCAGAGAATCGCCAACAACTTTGTATTAAATCTTTTAAGGAATTAAAGACTAATACCAAAGTGTCACATCTCCTGCCCAATTCGCGCCTTGATGAGAACGGTCTAAACCTTCGAAACAGAAATGATCTTACTCTGTATAAATGTAATACAGAACGTTTTAAAAATAGTTTTTTTCCAGCCATGACTGAATTTAACAATCAGTTTTAGATTTTTACGCACTATATCCATTATCTATTTTAATAATTTTAATAATTTTGGTTGATATAAAGTATTTCACCGTTTTGGTGCGTTTTTATATACGATTTTAATAATAATAAGACTAATATTATTGTAAACATAGATTTAAAGTTTTAGATGATTAATTAAAGTAGATTTATAGCAGTCCTAACAATACGTTTCTATTGCTAAATACTGTAAATTAGTAACTCTATAATTCAGTTTTGTAACTGCGAGTGAGTTTCAATAAATCATCAATAAAATTTCAAATAAAAAAAATGTTCATATTCTAATAAGTCGCGACCTATGGTGGAACAGCCTAAACCCTGTTCTTATTTAAAATTTGACCATTTAATACGAGTGTATTCGTGGCTTACATAAGACATTCGCGTCTTATACTGAAGACGCGTCATATGTATGAAAGTTGTAACTTTCCCCCTGGTATAAATGGCCCTAATGAGCGTGCATGTCAAAAAATCGGCTAGATACACGTCAATAAGTGTTATTAAAAGTCTAAAACTATATATAATCATATACTGCTTGCTATTTTGTCAGGCGCGACAGATTGATCGACCTAAATTAGTAAAATACACAGAAGATATCTTATATTTTAAGCATGAAAGCGCCCATATTCGCGTTTTATCCCAATATCCGCGTTTTATCCCCAAATCCGCGTTTTATCCCCATATCCGCGTTTTATCCCCATATCCGCGTTTTATCCCCATATCCGCTCCGCGTTTTATCCCCATATCCGCTCCGCGTTTTATCCCCATATCCGCTCCGTATCCGCCTCCGCGTTTTATCCTTACTTATTAGTAAAATACACAGAAGATATCTTATATTTTAAGCATGAAAGCGCCCATATTCGCGTTTTATCCCAATATCCGCGTTTTATCCCCATATCCGCGTTTTATCCCCATATCCGCGTTTTATCCCCATATCCGCGTTTTATCCCCATATCCGCGTTTTATCCCCATATCCGCGTTTTATCCTCATATCCGCGTTTTATCCTCATATCCGCGTTTTATCCCCATATCCGCTCCGCGTTTTATCCCCATATCCGCTCCGTCCATCCCACTGACCTATACTAAATGGACTGAGTGCTCGAGGTCAAAAAGTGTCCTCACCGTTGCTGACGTCATATAGGTCCTCGCATCGATGAAAATTACCGCATACGGATATTTTCCTGATGTTATTTGTGCTCGCGGGCGAATTTGTGTTTTTGAAATTTAACTGTTATATCCTCAGAATACTCGTAATACACACTTCCCCAAATCCCATGCGTTTATTTACCCCCTGCAACGATACAGTCCGCATGCGCACGGCATGTAGCCGCTGGTACAATAACAATATAACATTTTCCCTTCTAACAAGAACACTGCGTTCATATTAATTATCTAAATGTCAACCAGAAATAAAGTTTCATTTCATGTAATGTTACTGTTCTGATTTTCCTCGATTAGCCCTTAATGGGTAACGTCTTTCAGACAGTGTTGCATCATTTGAACTTGGACGATTAGAAACAGTCTCTTGAGTATCATTTGTAGCAGGATAATCCTGTGGAATTAAATCATCGTTTGTTCCAGTATTCTCAATATCATCCGAGTTATCCCTAGTTTTAGATGATTCATCTGCTTCTGGTACTACAGATTCATCCGAGGTTATATCATCGTAACATTCATTAGTTGGTTTAATGTGTGGATGGCACTTAAGTAGTTGATCCACGTGTCGTTTCCACACATATCCAGGTACACTAACCATATAATTCCTAGAACCAAGTACTTTTGAATTTGAATTTGAATTTATTAGAAAAATATAGACTTTGCAACCATACAGGTTGAAATACATCTATCATTTACAGGGTTGGTTAATTAGAAAAATATTGTATATTTACAAAAACGTATTTACTATAATATGGGAAGAGTTTAGAACTTCTAGTATGATATTAACATTATTTACAAATAAAAATGTAAAAATGTATAAAATTTATAGTTACTCAATGTTTATTATAAATCGTTACAGACGAGGGAATGTACGAATTTTTGAAGCGATTTGTCCGACAGTTAATTGGAACGAGTTTATTCGATGTGCGTAGATTGTAGCTTGGATGATCGGCTGGTTCAACTAGTTCGGAAAGGGGACTAGTTTGCGGAAGAACCTTTTTTCTAAAAAATTTTGAACATAACTGTTCGCGCCTAGAGTACAATGTTGGAATATTGAGATCTGACAAGGATTCTTTGTATGATGAAGATGGGTTAATTATTTTCAACGCTCTTGACTGGATCCTTTCTATTTCTTTGGATAGGTATTCAGGTATGTTAAAATGCCAAACTTGGGCGCAATACTCCAATATGGGTCTTACACATGAGAAATACACTGATATCAATGTTTTAGTGTCACAACGAGCTCAATGAGGAGTCTAAGCATGTAAAGGCGTTTTGCGGATTTTTTCACAATGTAAGCCACGTGGTCATTCCACTTTAGGTCGTCTTTGAGAATTAAGCCAAGGAGTTTAGCGGATTTCACCACTTCAATGGGCTGTCCGTCAACGATCATTGGAGGGAAATTTGGATTATTTTTCCAAAAACAAACGAGGATTTCTTTGCATTTACGGGGGTTCAAGGACATGTTATTTCTTGCACACCACTGCGTAATCCCTTCTAAAATAGTTTGAAAGTTCGAATCTTGGTTTCTAGAAAGGGTTTCTGAAACAGACGAATCGTCAACATATTTCCATCTATCGTCCCAATCAACCAACAAATCATTTATCATAATCATAAATAGAATCGGGCCTAAAACAGTGCCTTGTGGAACCCCACCGTTCACTGGTTCGAAACTTGAGGTGTATTTACCTATCTTCACCCGCTGTTTCCTGCCAGTAAGAAACTGTTTTACCCATGCGATAAGAACGGGATCGATGGCCATTTCCTCCATCTTCTTGATGAGAATATGGTGATCAATCCTGTCGAAGGCTTTACTAAAATCCAGAAGCAGTACACGCACGCATTGGTCAGATTGGTCGGTAGTTCCATACAGATGATGAAAAAGGATAGAAGAGCGTGAGTTGTAGATAAGCCGGCGAGTGATCCGAATTGCTTCCTGTCAACGAGGTGTCTGATCTGTGACATAATCCACTCTGCGACAAAATGTTCCAAGGTTTTTGAGAGAATTGGTGTTAGAGATATTGGGCGTAGATCATTTTCAATTTCCTTAACCTTATCTGTTTTACGGATAGGTATTACATCAGCTTCTTTCCATGAAACGGGTACGACTCTCTCTTGGATTGACGCGTTAAAAATTTCAGCAACGGGTGATGAGAGTTCCATGGCAAAGTCATTTAAGACCCAACTTGGTAAGTTGTCAGGACCCGAGGCTTTAGTGCGTTTGAGGTTGGAGAGCTTCGTAAAAACATCTTCAGGAGAAATATGGTATTTTGAAATAATTTCGTTAACTACTGCAGGATCAGTTTCAACGTTTTCCAATTGGCTGTTTAGAGGTGGTAAAGGGTTTGTGATACACAGGAAGCTTTCGTTAATTTTTGTTGCTAATTCGGTTGAATGGAATTCTTTGCCCGAAACAAAAACACTGGATACTGGTAATTTCTTAGGAAGTCCTCCAAGTTGTTTAATGGATTTCCACCAGGAAGCTGCATTGTCACAGTTTTTTACCTTATTTGCAAAAAAGGAACTCCTAAGACTGTTATTTAGCCTGTTAACTTTATTTCTCAATTTTTTGTAAACAGGAGGGTCTTTGGACATTGCTTGTTGTCGTTGCTGGATTAGACTCTTCAGTTCAGGAGTAATCCAAGGCCTGTCTGTTGGGTGTTGTTTGATTTTTCGGAGTGGGAAAAAAGTTTCAATAGCAAAATTTAACAGAGATTGGAATGCAGCGAGTTTTTCCGTACAGTTTGATAGTGTTTCAAAGAATGACCAATCAGTAGATGCTAACCATCTTCCAAAACAGAACTTCGTGCTTGGCTTTACATTCCTTCTCGTTTTGTGAGTTCTCCTTAAAGGACGGATAAATAAGGAGTTATGGTCACTTAAGCCGATTCCGGGTAGAATTTTAATTAGTAATGACTCCGCGAATCCACTTCTCTCTTCCACGATAATTGCGCACTAAGACATGTTCCCCTACAGCAAGGGATCGGTTGTTACCATTAGAGGTACGTTCGAGGATTTTGTATTGTTTTTGTTCTACATGTTTTTCCCATAAGTAAAACTGAAGGTGCTTCACCGGTTGTGGCATGTGGAGTATTACGATAAACTAATAAATTCTTAGCAATAACCATGTTCACATCTTGATTAGTAAGCCGAGCTTGCTCAATTGCCGATTTCAAAATCTGGACTACTCTTTCAGCTTGTCCATTTGTTGCAGGTTTGTAGGCTGCAGAAGTTCGATGCATGATTCCATTGTTACGGCAGAACTGTTGGAACTCCCCAGCAGTAAATTGTGGTCCGTTATCAGAGACTATTATTTCGGGAAGACCATGGCGGCTGAAAATATCTCGTAGTTCCTTTATAGTAGTCGTAGCTGTTGTGGTAGTCATTTTAACCACTTCTGGAAACTTACTGTAAGCATCCACTACCACCATATACATATTACCAGAAACAGGTCCAGCAAAATCCACATGAATGCGAGACCAAGGCTGTTAAGGAAACGTCCAAGGATGAACAGGAGTTTTTGCTGGCTCTGATCGCATTGACTGACAAACAGGACAAGTGGACACAGTTCGTTCAATTTCAGAGTCAATTTTCGGCCACCAGACATAAGATCTTGCAATACTTTCATTCTTGTCATTCCCGGATGAGTTTCATGTAATTCTGAGAGCAATGCACTTCGAAGTGAAGAAGGAACGACAACCCGAGCTCCCCAAAGAATACATCCTTGATGAATAGTAAGTTCATCACTTTTGTTCTTGTATGGTACTAAGATAGCATCAACCACAGTTGGCCAGCCACTATGTATATATCGGTATACTAACGAAAGAACAGGATCCACTTGTGTCTTTTTCTTAATCATTTCTGCAGTAACATTAGTAACCACATCGTCTTCGAAGAAGTAACATTCTACATTTTCACTCTTTGGTGACCAGGTCTGAGGTAGTGGAAGACGGGACATACTATCAGCATCAGCATGTGCAGTTGTACTTCGGTACTCAATCTTGTAGTGATATGAGGCAAGGATAAGTGCCCATCTTTGTAGTCGTGAAGCTGTATGAGCAGGAACTGGATTATGAGGACCCAACAGAGTAAGAAGTGGACGGTGATCTGTTAATATTGTGAATGAACGACCACAGAGATATTGATGAAATCTCTTCAGTCCAAATATTATACTAAAAGCTTCTTTTCAAGCTGTGAATAATTTCTTTGTGCTCCAGTTAAAGTACATGATGCAAAAGCAATTGGTTGATGTTTCCCATCAACTACATGTGACAAAACCGCTCCTGCGCCATACGAAGAAGCATCACACGCTAGAACAAGAGGCAAATAATCGTCATAATGTACAAGTGTTCTTGAATTTAGTATAAGATTTTTCGCAGCTGTGAATGCCAAATCTTCAGTGTTAGTCCACTTCCAGGAAACATCCTTCTTAAGGAGATTGTTCAGCGGTGCTAGAACGGTAGAATGATGTGGCATAAAACGTGAATAGAACATAATGAGGCCTAGAAATGACTTTAAAGCTGTCACATCTCTTGGAGGAGGTGCATCACGAATAGCAGTCAATTTGTCTTCAGTCGGATGGAGACCTGCACTGTCGATTCGATGGCCAAGATACACAACCGATGATTGGAGGAATTTGCACTTTGCTTTGTTTAACTTGAAACCGAACTTAAGTAATTTCTCTAGAACCTGGGACAGGGTATGAAGATGATCTTCATAATCAGTTCCAGCAATAAGAATGTCATCCAATCGGCTGACAGCTTTGGGAATATCTGCTAATAATGCATCCATAATTCTCTGAAATATAGCAGGACCAGAGTGAATGCCATTAGGCAATCGTTTAAAAACGAAAAGACCCATATGAGTGTTAATGGTAAGGTGTTTTTGTGATTCAGTCGAAATAGGGATCTGGTGATAAGCTTGCTTCAGATCCAAGACACTAAACACTGTACAGCCACGCAATGCTGAATGCATGTCTTCAATTTTAGGCATTGGGTAAGTCTCGACCTCTGCACAAGCATTATATGTAACACTGAAATCACCACAAACACGAACATCCTCACTGTCCTTTTTGCCCACAGTTACAATGGGAGCAGCACTGACAGCCGAAGAAGCCCTTTCAATAACTCCATCATGTTCCATTTTTAGTAAAGACTTTTCAACCCTTTTTTGTAATGCATATGGCACTGGTCGTGCTTTATGGAACTTTGCTTGCTTACTTTCATTAAGAACTACAGGCTCACCTGTGTAACATCCAAGTTCAGGTTGAAATAGTTCATCATACTTTGACAGAAGTGAGTCCAATGTCTTCTGGTTATCAGAAACTTCTGAACAACTCGGTGTAGCAGTAAATTTGGATTCAATTCCAGACAAATTGTTCCAATCTAGCTTAATATGCCTTAACCAGTTCCTCCCAAATAGAGCTCCAGAACCTTGGGGCACTACTAACAATGGAAGAGAGTATTGAACTCCGGCATACATCACATGAACATTGATCTGTCCTAAGGGTTGAATCTTTTCACCAGTATAGGTAGATAACCTCACCGCAGTTGGTATTAAGGGAATATGGGAACAAAATTTGTCGTAGAAATGCTTGGGAGCTAAGGACAATGCACAGCCAGTATCTAATTGAAAGGAACAGTCTTGATTCTCAATTTTTAAAGGCACAGAAATTTCAGTTTGGAACAGAGACTGAACATCAAAAACAGTGAACAGTTCTTCCTCAAGAAACACTTCATCTGAACTCAGTTTTGTTCAACAAAGTTGTTTTGGGACATGCCAGATTTGCAAATACGAGCAATATGGCCAGTTCGCTTACACCGACTACACACAACATTTCTAAATTTACATTTTGCCCGCAGATGTTCAGTACTGCCACAAGAATAACAAGCATAGGATGCTTTCTGAGACATAGGTGATGATGGTTTTGAAGTATTGAAATTTGTTGTATTTTTCTGATTATAATTCTTACCTTCATTTTGGTTTCTGCCAAAGGCATGCACAGACTCACTCATTGATTTAGTCTCATTTTGAAATTGTAGAGTCTCCTTACCAGCAACTTCATCAGCAATGGCCACTTTTAAAGATTCTTGAAAAGTACGGTCTTCGTTAAGTAACTTTTTCCGAGTAGCCGAATTACGAATTCCACATACGAATTGATCACGAAGAGACCGGTTTAAGAATTCACCAAAATTACAAGTGGAAGCATAATGTCGTAAACGTGCACTATAAGCAGAAATACTCTCATTTTCTTCTTGAATACATCGATGAAATCTATACGTTTCGGCCACTTCCAATCGTTTGGGCTTGTAATGATCTTGTAGCATATCACAAAGCTCGGAAAAACTTTTGTCTTTAGGTGAATTAGGACTGCATAAATCACGAAGTGTTCCATAAGACTTCTTGCCCATAACTGAAATAAACACAGCGACTTTCTTCTTGTCTGCTGCAGCAAGTACAGCTTGTGAAGCTTCAGCTTCGCATTCTCCAATAGAATTAGCAATGAAGTATTGCTCTAATCTCTCCAAATAAGCAGTAAATAACTCGGTAGACGGATCAAACTCGCCCAGAACGCCGAATAATGGCGTCGAAGCCATAATTGTAATTGTAAAGTACTGAATTCTTGAAGTAAAATTATCGTACAGAACTCACTCGTAAAATGTTGGATTCTGTCCAAGACTTTAATAATTATCCCATCCTCGTCGCCAATTGTTATATCCTCAGAATACTCGTAATACACACGTATAAACAACTCAACAAAACAGTATAATTCTTTTAGTCTTTAATGTCTAGGACTTGGAAGATCAAAGGAAAACCCTTCTTCCCAGAAAAATAAACCTAGCCACCATAAACAAGAAACCAACTCCAAACCAAACCACAAGTCGGTCCTAGTAATTGGAGATTCAATGGTAAAGAATATCGACCAAAGCAAAATTGGAAGAGCAGCAAGATCCAGTGCCACTTGCCACTCCTACAGTGGAGCAACTGTGGAACAAATCACCAATAAATTGGAAAGAGATGGAAATCATGGATTTCACACGGTCATCCTTCATGTGGGAACGAATGACCTTGTTCGCAAAGAACCAGAGGAAGTGGCATCAAATATGGAAATGTTAATAAGCAAAGTGAAAACCGGTGCAAAGGAGATAGCTGTGTCTGGCGTGGTTAAAAGAAACGATGGCAGAATTTCCAACAAGAAGATAGATAAGTATAATCAACTATTGCATGATTTAAGCTATAAACATAAAATTATCAACAATGATTGCATAGATAAATCTTTGTTGAATGGTTCTAAGTTTCATCTAAACCGTATGGGAGACCGAGCCTTAGGAAATGCATTTTGTACTTTCCTAAAGTCGAACAGAATGATAAACATCAACACGGCTTCAAGCCATAATGGAAACCATTTTTTTCGACCAACTCATGGTCGTCAGAAAGACTGGACAATCTATCTGAGTCGTGTGAAACAAATTATGAAACAGAAACTAGCCTAGATTTTTAAGCAACAACGTGAACAGCGATTTTATGAGAACCCTTAGCTCAATTCCAAATGAAAGAGGTTTTAAAATGGCTTTTCTGAATATTGTTAGTTTACCTAAAAGGATAGATGAAATTAATTTTTCTATGTCAAATAAGTTCATTGATCTAATTGCTTTTAATGAGACACGACTTGATGCAAGTATAACAGATAATATGATTAACCTGGATGGCTATGATATTGTCAGAAAAGATAGATCAAGAAATGGTGGTGGGGTTTGTATTTACTTGCGTAGCTCCATCAACTACAAAATAAGAGATGATCTAGTTCCCTCTGAACTGGAAGCTGTTTGCATAGAAATTATTAAGCCACATAGCAAACCATTTCTGGTTACAACAGTTTATAGACCGCCCAGTGCATCATTAGAATTCTTTGATCTTTTTGAAAAATTGATCAAAGCTATTGATAATGAAAATAAAGAGATGTATGTACTTGGTGATCTGAACTGTGATATGTTAAAAACAGATAAAGATTCAAACACCCCAACAAAGAAAATTAAGTCATTGTACGAATTATATCAATTATCACAACTGATAGATGAAGCTACACGAATTACTATGACAACTACCAGTCTAATTGATCATGTTGTTACTAATACACCAGAGAAAATTTCTGATTCTGGTGTTATTCATACGGGTATAAGCGATCATAGTTTAGTATTTGCAATTAGGAAAATTTCGGTTGTAAAAAAACAGGAAAATACTGTTGAAATTAGAAACATGAAAAATTTTGATGAAGAAAAATTTGTTGCAGAACTGCTGAAACAGCACTGGGAATATGTATATTTTTTGCTGAAGATCCAAATGCCATGTGGGAAATTTGGAAAAAATTATTTTTAGAGGTCCTAGATAAGCATGCTCCACTTCAACACAAGAAAATCAGATCAAAAAAAGTCCCTTGGATTACAAGTGATATAAAGAAGCTTATATGTACAAGGGACAAGTTAAAACGAAAAGCCATTTTAACAAATCTCGAAAATGATTGGTTAAATTATAAAAAAACGAGAAATAAAATAAATATAGAATTAAGGAATGCCAAAAAAGATTACTATTCCTCGAAAATAGCTGGTCAAAAATTCAATCCTAAAAGAGCTTGGAAAAGTATTAACAACTTATTGGGTAGACAAAACAAACCAACAGTAGTAAATGAACTAAATCTAGATGACAATATTTTAACAAGTCCCGAAGATATTGCAGAGGGATTTAATGATTATTTTTCAAACATTGGCCCTGATCTAGCTAGCAAAATTGATTCTTCAAATTACAATTTTGAAGCGTATGTTAAAAATTCTAAATCAGAGTTTGCTGCATTCCAACCTGTTGCTGTCAGTCATGTCTGTCGTCTTTTGCTTGGGCTTTCTAGCAATAAAGCCACTGGCATTGACAAGATTTCTTGTAAAATTATTAAAATAGCTGCACCAGCTATTTCAGATTCACTGACACTTATTTTTAATCAGGCTATTACTCTATCTACTTTTCCTGATGAATGGAAAGTAGCTAGAGTAATGCCTCTGTATAAAAATGGCCAAAGAAATATTCCAGGTAACTATAGACCAATATCAGTTTTGCCGGCCATTAGCAAAATTATGGAACGAATTCTATATGATCAACTGTATTACTATTTAACAAAATTTGAACTTCTCAGTGATTCTCAATTTGGTTTTCGAAAATTTCACTCCACAGCTACTGCATTACTAGACTGTACAAATGATTGGTATATGAATTTAGACAGGAAAATGTTTAACCTAGTAGTTTTAATTGATTTAAAAAAAGCATTTGATACTGTTGATCATCCAATTCTATTGAGGAAATTAGAGCTATATGGAATAAAAGAACATGCTCTAACTTTGCTCAAATCTTATCTCACAAACCGAAATCAGAAATGCCAAATAAAAAACTCCCTTTCATCTGGGCGAGTAATTAAATGTGGTGTACCACAAGGCTCTATTTTGGGACCACTATTCTTTTTGCTATATAGCCTATAAATGATTTACCTCAATGTCTAAATAAAACAAAACCTCGTTTGTTTGCTGACGACACAAATCTGACAGCTTCGGGAGATTCTATAAATGACCTTGAGACTGCAGTAAATTCTGATTTAGAAAACCTTAGAAAATGGTTAATGGCCAATAAACTTATCCTTAATGTAGCAAAGACTGAATTCATGTTGATTGGTTCCAAATCAATGATAAAAAAGATCTCTGATTCTCATCTGAATGTTTTCATTGATAATAAACAAATTAAACAAGTTTATGAATGCAAAACTCTTGGAGTAACAGTTGACCAGCATTTATCTTGGAAAAGTAATACTGAAAATATTTGCAAAAAAATAACTTCAGGAATCTCTGCTATTCGTCGAGTCAAACCCTTTGTTGACACAGAAACACTTATTTCCATATATAACGCTATTGTTCGCCCATACTTCGATTACTGCTGTGAAGTATGGGATGTGTTTGGTGAAACACAATCAAAACGACTTCCAAACAAAATCGAGCTGCTAGAATTATCTTGAGTATGAGCAATGACGTAGATCATTCTATTGCTTTGCGTGCATTGGGTTGGGAACCACTCCAAACAGAAAGGAAGAAGGCTAAAGCAAGAATGGTATATAAAGTATTAAATAAAATGGGCCCCAAATCACTCACAAATCTATTTTCATATAAAAGTGAGAAAACAAACTATCACCTTCGGGACATTTCAAGTGGTCTCTATTTACCAAAACCGCGTACTAATAATATGAAAAATAGTTTCATGTATGACGGAGCAAACCTTTGGAACTCCATTCCAAAAGAAATTAGGGAAAGCAAATCACTTTCTTCCTTTCGAAATAAAATCGCTGCTCACATCTATGTCTATGAACAATAAGTATTGTAAATAATATACCCTGTAAATAGTCTACCAACTATTTTGATACTCTATATATCTTTTAAAACTTATATATCTTGTAAATAACTCTGAATAACACTTTGTAAAATTTTTTTTGGCACACGCCCCTCGTGGAAATCAGCTTCGGTTGACGGGGTCAGCGTGTATAAATAAAATTTCTATCTATCTAATGTCTTTTACAATCTTACTTCCCCAAATCCCATGCGTTTATTTACCCCCTGCAACGATACAGTCCGCATGCGCACGGCATGTAGCCGCTGGTACAATAACAATATAACATTAACGAAGTTTGTTTTTAATTTTTTTTCAATTCTGTGTTGTTTTTTTTGCAAACTTTGCTGTTTTTGGTAAATATTTACTACCTTCGAGTTGAGAACAACCTTTTCCAAAATAGGAGTATATTTTCCTGTTGCAAGTTTGAAAACAAACATTTTAATTTTAAATAAAATGATGGCTTCGGTATGTTTTTATACACGACCACAACAAGAGCTTCGGGCCATCGATGATTGCTGGTATTTATGTTATAGTTTTCCATAAAATTTGTCGTGTTATGTAAGTATTAACCTTCTGTTGACATGAAAATTTTTTGCCGACAATCTTTTCTGGTATTATACTAAGTAAAAGACTGTTTTTGTGGAGTTTTCTACGGCTATTTGAGATTTTTTTCTAAACATGTATACGGCTTTAAATCCTTTAATTGAGAGTTGAAAACATACTTGACAGCCCGCCAATTTCATAAAGATCACATTTAGTATAAACTGACTTACTTTCTACAATGATTTCGCAGCAATTTCTCGCCTCAAAAACACAAAATTAACAATTTTTTTGAGTTTGAAACATATAAAAATATAGAACCGAGCCGTTTATCAACGCATTTGTAAGTCAGCGAATTTACGCATGAGAGCAAAGACCTATATGCCGTGAGCAGTGGTGAGGACACCGAGCTCCTGATAATTTAGTGCGCTCAGTCCATTTAGTATAGGTCAGTGGTCCATCCGCTCCGCTCCGTATCCGCCTCCGCGTTTTATCCTTACCCGGCAAAGGATTAATGGGCAGAGTGCACAATATTTATAATATGTAAAAAACTACAATGGCAATTTCCACTAAAACAAAAATAGTTCTCATATATCTTTCTTAATCATTCTTATACAAAAGCTTTGAAATATTTTTTATATCTGCCGTTAAAATACCTGCTGTTTTAAAGCGTTAGTATAATAGTTTTGAAATTTATAGTTTTTCCATAAAAAGTAGAAAACCGTAAATATTTAATACAACGTTACCTGAGTGAAAAAATGTTTTCTTTAATACCATTGTTGCATCCGTAAGCAGAGCAAACCTCACTTTTCTCTCCACGTTGTAAAACAAATATTAAGACAGGCGAAAAAATGAGAGTTTGAGCTTTTAAAACAAAATATTTCGCAAAAATGAAAAAAAATTTGCAAAAAACCTGGGGCCGGTTGTATAAAACTCTTAACTACCCATTTTCTAGTTAAATGGCCAGTATGGAATAAAAGGAGTGTGCGCCGGACATGTCCGGTGCACAACGATGTTTGTTGGCGCACAAATCGGCGCACAAACGCCTGTTTTGTTCTATTTTGTTACCTATAGTTGTATCTTTTTGGCGCACAATTCTCAAAGATGAACATGTTGTCCGGAGCAGATAAATTGTACATTCCATATGGGTTAAATGGTAGTTAACTTTAACCACGTAGTTAAGTCGGTTGTATAAAAACCTAGTTAGCGTTAACTGCAGTTAAAAAGTAGTTAAAGTTAACTATGCTCAAGGGCATAGTTAACTTCCCAAAGCGTAGTTAAATATGGCGTTTTGTAGGAGTGATGAACTTTAATCAGTCAAAAAATACTAAAAGCAACGCTTACCGAGGGTATGTATATTTCATAATTTGGTTGTAGAAAACAACCAAAATATCGTGCTATAAACTCAGTTAAATTTATACTCGAAGCAAAGGGAGTTTTTTTTTGTTAAAAAGGTTGAAATTCCACATTTTTAATTCATACCATTATTCGGTTGTGGGTTGCTTGTATGCATTTAAGTAGCATTTATTAAGTAGCATGGAAAACTGCTTCTGGCAGGAGTATGAATTGGGCCACCCATTTAATTAATATGTGCACCCCCTCTATTGAGGGGTCTGCATGGATATCCAAGGGGAGAGGGGGGTCAACTTTTCCTAGGGGATGGCTTATATTTAGGTTTTTTTTGTGATATCCAAGGGGGCAAGAACGATATCCTAAGGGGTAATTGAGATATCCTATGGGGAAACTACCAAAAAAACACATCCAAGGGGGTTATGAAGGTACCCCTCAATAGAGGGGTGCATATATTAAATGGAATGGCCCATTATGAAACCATGCATTTTATCAGTCAATTCCAGCTTTTGCATTTTTATATTTTTCTTTATCCAGCCCATGTTTGGAAATTGAAGATACAATATCATAATTAATATTTTTTTATATTTAAACTTTCTTAAAAAATAACCTGAAAAAATCAATTACTATTAATAATCAAGTTATATTATTAACTACTTACTAACTGAGCGTGAGGTCTGTACGGTAAAATATCAAGCTGAGGTCTTGCTGTATTGACCGAGCGATAGCGAGGTCAATACAGCAAGACTCAAGCATACAGCAGCCGGGAGGACCAGTTGCCCCCTATCGTTGAGACCCATTGGAAATTTGTTATGTTGTCGGAATCTTCATGGTGAAGCATACCTGCATATACGAATGCGAAAACATGTTGATGAAATATCGGAAATCAGACTCAGTTTAATTATTATTAGCTAATATTTATACAATGCAACAACATTTGGATAGATTGCCGGTCATTTTCAAAGCCGGTAATTTTCAAATGTTTTTACAAATTTATCTAATCTTAGCTTAGTAAAACTACTCTACAGTACCATAGAAAATATAGTGATATTGAGCTATCGGATCAAGGACAAAAACAACTTTGCATGTTCGAAAAAACAAAAATATTCTTGACTGTTTGGATTAAAAAACATCGTAAAATTTACATATGTTTCGACTTGAATAACAGAAGCAAACTTTGATTTTATCCCTGATCCCGCACTCCGTATTTTATTTTCCGTTATTTTTCATTGTTTTGAGTTAAAATTATTTTTAAAAATCACCAAAAGTCAGCGACCAATCACTTGCTATTAATAACATAAGTATAATAACATAGTTTATTAATTAATAGAAAATATTGAAATTTTGTGAATATTTACAATTAGATATTAATAGAATTATGTTCATATTTACAATTAGATATTAATAGAATTATGTTCAATAACATATATACAGTAACATTCATGCACTTGTTAACTAATTTGCAATCATGAAACATCTGCATCTTGATGCCTTGTTCCTTTTTGTTAGTATCAACAACTGTATGACAGACTTTCCTGCAATTATAGAAGAGAGAAATTATACTGTGTTATGACATTTTTGTTAACTAATAGAGTATATGCATTTTATCTCTATAAAGGATCGAAGAGAGATAAAACCTTTGTTGGTCTATGTACAATACTATTTGTGCACATTGAAGACCTTGCCTTAACCCATTAACTGGTAGTACCCTACCACTGACAAGTAGTAAAAATGCTGGCGTTAGACAGAGTAAAATACTAAAGTACGGCGCATTGCCATTATAATATTAGCTTGTTATCAGTAATAGCTTGTTATGACTTGAGGGCACAAATATATCTTGCTGCTTACATTACATTTCTGCCAGGGAGACTTTGGGAAAATGAACAGTTAGTAGAATTCACTACACCTTGAGGGGGGGGGGGGGGGTCATAGTTAACCCTTCCACATGCCCACACCCCCTATAGTGTCTGGCACTGCTGCCCAAGCAATATTATCCTGTTATGGATAAAGCTCCTAATGACCATTTTAGACAATATATAATATATTTTATCACTTTCGAGTTTTATCTTGTTTGACTCTGTAATGAATTGTTTCTGAACAACGACCAGAAGGCGAGCAGCCTTCTGCCTTTTATTTACATATGCTAATTAACATACATGTACAGGTAACCCAAGATTTTCTCACAACTTACATATTATTACATCTCCCCTTTTTTGTAGATAAAACGACTTTAAATATCAAAAGTCGACTTCAACTAATTAAACGTAAATCTTAATCAATTATAACTGCTTATTTAGTGTTTTGTTTTTCTCTTCTTGATTTTCAGTTTTCTTCTTAAATGTTCTAATATCTATTATCATCTATATAAATGTCTAACGTTTTCAAAGTTTTCTTTCAAATGTTCTAATATTTAAATGTCTCAAAGTTTAAATGTTTCAAAGATTTAGTCTGTCTGGAGGTATACTTAGCCTTCCAGATCTTGTCCGAGTTCCTTTGGGGTTATCAGGAATCCGACTCTGTGTTGACTCTGTAGACATCGCTTCAACAGGGCATTCGTGGTCTGGGTTATGGTTGTTCTCAGCTATTGCTTCGTATGTACTTTGAAGTATTTCATCGTCCTCTTCCCTACGCTTTTCTCTCTCATCTCTTGGAATGCGTAGAATGTGTCGTCTGTTCCTTCGTAAAACACCATTATCTGTTTGCACATCATAAGATCTAGGTGTGTTGGCTGTTCCAACTACGACGGCTGGTTTTCCCCATGCGTAGTCTTTTCCAGTCTTGATTCGAACTTGATCCCCCTTCTTCAAAACTGGCAACGACCTGGACGAATGCCGTCTGTTATAGTAAAACTCGTTACTCTTCTGGCTAGCTTCGTGTTTCTGTTTCACTTTGTCTTCGTCGTACATGCGAGGCTCGACATTCTGTGATAACGCTGGTAGAGTGGTTCTGATTCGACGATTCAACATGACTTCTGAAGGGCTATGACCAGTAGATCCTACAGTTGTAGATCTGTATACCATCAGAGCAAGACACGGATCTTGTTGTCGTAATATGTTCTTCGCCGTTTTCACCGCGCTCTCGGCCAACCCATTGGACTGTGGGTAATAGGGACTCGACGTAGTGTGCTTGAATCCATAGCTCTTCGCGAAACTGGAGAAACTCTCGGACGAAAACTGGGGTCCGTTGTCACTGACGACTTCTAGCGGAATTCCCCATCTGGCGAAAATACTTTTAAGCTTGGCTATCACGAGAGATGAGGTTGCTTTGGACAAATCCATGATCTCTAGGTATCGGGAATAATAGTCCATTGCCACAAGAAATGTTTTTCCTTTGAAATCCAGGAGATCAACACCTATACGGTTCCACGGTCTTTTCGGTAGTGGTGACGAGGTTAACGGTTCTCGTCTCTGAGCTGCTTTTTTCACCTGGCACTCTTCACATCGACCGACTACACTCTTGATATCTTTTCCGATACCGAACCACCAAACGGCTCCTTTGGCTCTTTCGCTGCACTTGGTGATTCCCTGATGACCATGATGGATTACTTCCAAAATCGTCGACTGCAGGGCGTTCGGAATGACAATTCTCCCATTATACACCAACAGTCCTTCCGCCACCGAAAGATTCGATCGAACGGAATACAGATCATGGAGATCGCGTGGGATGTCGCAAGACTTTGTTGGCCAACCATCAACAGTGAACTTCATGGCTTCTTGTATCACCAAATATTTGTCAGCCGCCTCTCTGATCTCGTCAAGACGAACATCCGATACTGGCCAAGATCGCGTGACTTCGTTGACATACATTCCCACTTCTTCTACTGTTCGTTTATCTTCTTCGTCACACGTAGGCAAAGGATGCCTTGAAAGGGTATCGGCGACGACCAGCTCTTTCCCGGGTACGTGCTGCGCTTTCGGATTATACCGCATCAGTCGCATTAGCAACCGTTGACATCTTATCGGGACGGCGTTTAGGTCGGATCCATTGATCAACGGTACCAGCGGCTTATGATCCGTGAGCAGCTTGAACTCTTGTAGACCTCGAAGATATCTGTCGAATTTCTCACACGCCCAAACGGAAGCCAAACACTCTTTTTCAATCTGAGCATATCGGCTCTCAGCAGGCAGGAGTGTACGAGACGCGAAAGCAATTGGTTTCAATCGATTGTTCTCTTCTTGTAAGATAACTGCTCCAATTCCAAAACTACTGGCATCGGCAGATACAGTGATGGGTTTGCGAGGATCATAAAATATTAACGTCATCGCATTAACGAGGGCTTCCTTGACTTCGCCAAACGACTTCTCTTGCGCTGGTCCCCACAACCACTGGACATCTTTCTTCAAAAGGTCGTTCATTGGCTTCATTATTGTTGCCAAATTTGGAACGAACATCCCAATGTAATTGATCATTCCTCGAATCTGCTGTAGCTCATGGACGCTGGTAGGTGCACGCATGTCAACAATAGCTTTCACCTTGGCGGGATCTGGACGCACACCATCTTTGCTGAACGTGTGTCCCAAAAAGGTAACTTCGGGTTTCCGCAATACGCACTTTTTCAGGTTCAGCTTAAGACCAGCCTTGTGAATAACGTCCAGGACTTTCCTCAACTTCTCGTCGTGCTCCTCCATGGTACAACCAGCCACAAGAATGTCATCTGGAGATGCTTCAACCCCCCTCAACGACTTCCAACGTTTCTGCCATCCGGCGCTGAAAGATCTCACTTGCTGAGGAAATTCCAAACGGAAGACGCTTAAAGCAATACCTCCCATACGGTGTAATGAACGTCGTTAGCTTGGTGCTGTCTGAATGCAACTTGATGTGGTAGTAACCTGAAGTAAGGTCAAGGTGGGTGAAGACTGTGGCACCATTTAACTTTGTGACCATGTCCTCTAACGTTGGCAAAACGTATCTTTCACGTCGAACTTCTCTGTTCAGCCGCCGAAGATCCACACAGATCCTTACATCACCGGTTTGTTTTGGAACCACCACCATCGGAGAACACCAATCAGTGGGCTCAGTGACTTTCTCGATGACACCAGCTTCTTCCATGCGCTTTAATTCTTGCTTTACTTTTGGCATGAGTGGTATTGGGACTCTTCGGACGGTATTACAATGGAATGGGACAGCTCCTTCTCTCAGTTGTATTTTAACGGGTTCGCCCTTCATCAATCCTATTTGGTTTCGTCCTTGAACTTCATGAATGTTCAATTTAATCAAGTCCATCTTCTCTGCCATCGTTCTACTAAGTAAATTGTTCTCCGAATCAGTAACATAAATGTCAAACGTGTATAGTTTCCCTTGGTACTTTGTGTTAGATGAAAATGTTCCTTTGCACTTTAATACTCCGTTGACCCCTTTGAGTCTGTGGCTTGTTGGTCGCAAAGCTGGAGCGTCAGGCATATTCTCGTAGGCACTCAGCGCCATCACCGATACGTCAGCACCAGAGTCTATCTTGAACTTCACGCTATGACCATTAACTGGCAGATCAACGAGCCATCTTCTCGGGTCGTCTTTGTTGTTAGTTATCGTTCCGATGAAAAAATCTTCCTCCGAACTTTCGGGCTTCTGCGTATATCTGCAACTAACTTCGGTTAACTGCTTCGTTTTGCAACATCTCGCGTAGTGACCCGGCTTGTTACATTTATTGCATTTGGCGTTCTTAGCAGGGCACGAATATCCATGACTTAATCCACATCGAGAACACTCGCTCTGTTTCGTTTCTGCTTGGCGTCGATTACTGAAGGTTTTCTTACGGGTATAATTCTCTCGGGGTCGCTTTGGATATCTCTGTTTATTAACTTCTTCTATAGACTTCGCCGTTTCGTTTTGTATTGTAAGTTGATCTTGTATAATTTCGGATTGCCTCACCATCTTCACACTTTCGGCAAGCGTCAGCTTTTCTTTCAACTGCAGACGCTTAGATAAGCCTTTGTCACGAACACCGATTACGAGTCTGTCGCGAATACAATCGTCTTTCGCTGTGCCAAAATCACAATATTCGGCCATCTCGTATAGACTTCGTATGTAAGTTTCAGCCGGTTCGCCACTGTGTTGAGATCTTTGATGAAACATAGCTCGTTCGTGAATAATATTTCTTTCTGGTCTGAAATGTCCGTCGAATTTATCGACTACGAATCCGTAATCTTTCGCTTCTTTTTCGTCCAACGCAAACTGGGTAAACACGTACTCGCTTTCATTTCCCATAGTGTATAGAAGTGTGCTGACTTGAATGTCCTCGTCTTCTTTAAACAGTTTTGTTGCTATTCGATATCTCTCAAAACGTCTCTTCCAATCTGGCCAGCGAGTATCAGCCTTTGTGAAATCAAGCGGGTCGGGTGGTTTTATTTGGCTCATCTTTGCTTCAGCACATCAGATTTTTCACAAATAACTATTGGGAGGAAAATTTTGTTATCAAAAGACTAGTTCGCACGAGACTAGTTATCTGTTTGTCTATAATGCGATGTTCTGGGAATGGCTATAAATCTTAACGGTATTTTGACGTAAAATATAGTGGGAAAAGTGCGTCTATTTTATATACTGTGGCACAATAATGGGCCGAGTGCACATATTTTAGACAATGAACTGTGAAAAACTACAATTGCTATTAAAAAGAGAAATAAACGTTTCCGTACACATTTCTTAATCATTTTTATACAAGGTTTTTGACAGGAAATATCTGTCGTTTACAGCGTCAGCATAATACTCAAGTTTTGAATTTAACGTAAAGTATAGAAAGAGGAAACAAGTATTTAATAATCGAGTATTTTAATACAACCTTACCGGAGTGAAAAAATGTTTTCTTCAACAGTGATTTGTACCATTGTGGCATCCATAAACGGAGAAAAACCTCACTTTTCTCTCCACGTTGTAAAACAAACAAGGCAGGCGTAAACATAAAGGTTTGAGCTTTTAAAACAAAATATTTTGCAAAAATGAAAAAATATTGTGCAAAAAACCAGGGGGGTTTAATTTCCGTTTTAAATTTGGATCGCGGTTGGTCAGTGGTAATTACCATTTCCAACTAGAACCAGTGGCGTCATTATGGCGTCAGAAAATGCCTAAATCCGCCATGTTTTAATTACTTTTCTAAAACTTTCACCTTTGTTTATAACATTCATTTCTAAATATAAATTCAATCCAGGATACTTCAAAAAGGTTTATTACAATTTTTATTTTTGCAACGTTTCGGACAGTTTAACTGTCCGTCTTCAGGCTGTTTACAAACTACAAATTTAAGACGCTGACGCGTATCATCAACCGTCATTTTCGCTGGCGTAACTCGTTTTCCCGCGCGCGCGCTTTCGCTTGTCTGTCATTCTGAGATACTTCTTTATCGAAATAGCTGTTCAGTAGCTGACGCCATGTCATCAACTGTTCGTGACTATTTAAAATCTCCTTCCCTTTGTGTTGTTCTCTTATTGATTCGATTCCTTCTCTCGCTTTCCTTTGTCTTCGTCCATATTCACATGTTACAATCCTCGCTTTATCCCAATCAATCCCACTTTCACAACTTACATCGTGTCTCGCTAATCCTCCGTCCTCCTTTCCCATTCTCTCCTCTGCCGAAACCAATTTTAATTTCCATTCTTTAAATCCTCACTAGTCAATCTCACCTTACTCTCGTGTTCTTTCTTCCTTGTTTCAAACAATCGCAATGTCTCACCTACATATACAGCTTTCTCACATTTACATGGTATACTATACACTACCGCCTTTCGTTTATCTCCCAGTGGTTTCTGACTTCTCGCTTTTAATTCTCTCACTTTCCTACCAGGCCTGAAGGTTGTACGGAAACGATGTTTCCTGACAACCCTCCTGAACTGTTCCGACAGCCCTCGTACATACGGTATACTCACAGTTCCTCTATAACTCTCTCTCTCTTCCGTCAACTCACCCGTTTCATTCCCTTTGCATTCCATATACTTCCTCACCTTCTTTCTCTCATATCCATTAGCCACAAACACGTCCTCAATGTTCGTCAATTCGTCATCTAAACATTCCTTATCACACAACGCTCTCGCTCTTTCCGCAAACCCCTTTATTATGCCTTTCTTCATACAGGGAGGATGGTTTGATCTTTCTTTGACATTGATGTTGGTATGCGTCTTCTTGTAGTTTACCATGCACTCGACCTGTTTCGTCTTTCTATCAACTTTCTGCTTTAGGTCCAAGACCGCCAAGACTTCACCATCTTGCTCTTCCTTCGTGAACACAATCACCCCCTTCTCCACACCATTTAAATGTTCCAATATCTGTTCCGACTGTTCGCTCTTACACTTCAATTCGCTATCATCTACGTACCAAAACCACTGATCTAAAGGGTACGGCGACGTCTTCGTTGCACGAATCTGGAATTCTTCCATGTAGATGACCGCAATCTCGCCTGTTGCTCCTAGACCAATCGGACCACTTTCCAAGACGTAATGCTTTCCATCATACTCACAGTACGTTAAACCGAACATCCACCTTAATAATTCCATAATCGAATCCACTCTCAACTCTGTTATGACCTTTAATCTTCTATTTTTTCTCAGCAACTGTTCAACCAGTTCTAATGCCTCGCGTATTGGAATTGACGGATAAAGAAATTGCCTGTATGAAGAAAGGCATAATAAAGGGGTTTGCGGAAAGAGCGAGAGCGTTGTGTGATAAGGAATGTTTAGATGACGAATTGACGAACATTGAGGACGTGTTTGTGGCTAATGGATATGAGAGAAAGAAGGTGAGGAAGTATATGGAATGCAAAGGGAATGAAACGGGTGAGTTGACGGAAGAGAGAGAGAGTTATAGAGGAACTGTGAGTATACCGTATGTACGAGGGCTGTCGGAACAGTTCAGGAGGGTTGTCAGGAAACATCGTTTCCGTACAACCTTCAGGCCTGGTAGGAAAGTGAGAGAATTAAAAGCGAGAAGTCAGAAACCACTGGGAGATAAACGAAAGGCGGTAGTGTATAGTATACCATGTAAATGTGAGAAAGCTGTATATGTAGGTGAGACATTGCGATTGTTTGAAACAAGGAAGAAAGAACACGAGAGTAAGGTGAGATTGACTAGTGAGGATTTAAAGAATGGAAAATTGGTTTCGGCAGAGGAGAGAATGGGAAAGGAGGACGGAGGATTAGCGAGACACGATGTAAGTTGTGAAAGTGGGATTGATTGGGATAAAGCGAGGATTGTAACATGTGAATATGGACGAAGACAAAGGAAAGCGAGAGAAGGAATCGAATCAATAAGAGAACAACACAAAGGGAAGGAGATTTTAAATAGTCACGAACAGTTGATGACATGGCGTCAGCTACTGAACAGCTATTTCGATAAAGAAGTATCTCAGAATGACAGACAAGCGAAAGCGCGCCCGCGGGAAAACGAATTATACGCCAGCGAAAATGACGGTTGATGATACGCGTCAGCATCTTAAATTTGTAGTTTGTAAACAGCCTGAAGACGGACAGTTAAACTGTCCGAAACGTTGCAAAAATAAAAATTGTAATAAACCTTTTTGAAGTATCCTGGATTGAATTTATATTTAGAAATGAATGTTATAAACAAAGGTGAAAGTTTTAGAAAAGTAATTAAAGATCGGTACGGGAGCCGTTATCTAAAACTGACAGACAACTTACAAAAATGCACGACGAAAATTGCGAAGTTGAGAAATCATCTCAAATTTTTACGACGATGCAGGGACAATGATATCGTTCCTTATGGTCTACGAATAAGACTATCGAAAGACGAAAACAAGGTGCGTAGTGTTTCTCAAATGAAAACTAGACTAGAAAGTACACGAGTAAAATCACGGATTAAAGATATAAGACGAAAGTTGTTTTCGGTTGATCGCCAAAGTAGAGATATTTTTACAGAATTGAAAGAGAAGTTAACAGAGAGAGACTTTCGATGGGTTGAAGAAGTTATTAAGAGCTCAGAAAGAAAGGAGAGTAAACAGACGAGAGAAAAACAGATAAAGAAATACGATGGGTTGCTTGCCGAGAAAGCAAAGATTGAAAATAAAAGGAACGAGATTTTAGCAGAACAAGAGCGAATGAAGGAAATAAAGATCAAGAAAGAAGTGGTCGATCTAACTAAAGATGGAATAGATAGTGATGTGAAACAATATCTTGCTTTGGGGCCTGATTTCTGTGAGGCTCCAAGACAAGTTCCATATGAAACAATAATTACAGAAACGGAGAAGGTATGTTCGATGATAAGAAGAGAAGGTGAAGTAACAGAGACATCGGAAGAGGTGATCGAGCGCGAAATAGATCAAGTCCGGGAAAACGTAAAAATGATCTTGGGAAAAGCGAGAGGCAAGAGATACCAGTCAAATTTAACAAAAGAAGAAATCATGGGGAAAAAGAAAGCTTTGAAGGATGACAGCAAGGTATTTCTACCAGCGGACAAAGGACGTATAATGGTAGTGTTGGACAAATGGGAAAGTCAGGGAGGAGAGAATAGTTATGAGTTTAAAATGAAGCAAGTACTTATTGACTTGAAAGCAAGACCGTGCGTGAGAGCAGAGAAAAATTGGGACTTGACAGCAAAAGTTTGTCACGATGGTGCAAAGATTATTGACAAACTTGTAGAGAGAGATGAGATGTCAAAGGACAAAGGTAAATATTTAAAACCAAAATAGTGCCATGCTCCAAGATTATCGGGTTTACCAAAAATACACAAGGACGGGGTTCCTTTGAGAGGTGTGGTTTCAACCGTGGGATCGCCGTTTGAAAGGGTTTCCAGATATTTAATTCCAATTTTAAGATCAATACAAGGACGGAGTGGGTTATATATAAAGAATTCGAGAGAGTTGAGAGAAAAAGTTAAAAGCTGGAGAATTGAGCGAGATGAGGTCCTAGTGAGCTATGACGTGAAGAATCTTTATCCGTCAATTCCAATACGCGAGGCATTAGAACTGGTTGAACAGTTGCTGAGAAAAAATAGATGATTAAAGGTCATAACAGAGTTGAGAGTGGATTCGATTATGGAATTATTAAGGTGGATGTTCGGTTTAACGTACTGTGAGTATGATGGAAAGCATTACGTCTTGGAAAGTGGTCCGATTGGTCTAGGAGCAACAGGCGAGATAGCGGTCATCTACATGGAAGAATTCCAGATTCGTGCAACGAAGACGTCGCCGTACCCTTTAGATCAGTGGTTTTGGTACGTAGATGATAGCGAATTGAAGTGTAAGAGCGAACAGTCGGAACAGATATTGGAACATTTAAATGGTGTGGAGAAGGGGGTGATTGTGTTCACGAAGGAAGAGCAAGATGGTGAAGTCTTGGCGGTCTTGGACCTAAAGCAGAAAGTTGATAGAAAGACGAAACAGGTCGAGTGCATGGTAAACTACAAGAAGACGCATACCAACATCAATGTCAAAGAAAGATCAAACCATCCTCCCTGTATGAAGAAAGGCATAATAAAGGGGTTTGCGGAAAGAGCGAGAGCGTTGTGTGATAAGGAATGTTTAGATGACGAATTGACGAACATTGAGGACGTGTTTGTGGCTAATGGATATGAGAGAAAGAAGGTGAGGAAGTATATGGAATGCAAAGGGAATGAAACGGGTGAGTTGACGGAAGAGAGAGTTATAGAGGAACTGTGAGTATACCGTATGTACGAGGGCTGTCGGAACAGTTCAGGAGGGTTGTCAGGAAACATCGTTTCCGTACAACCTTCAGGCCTGGTAGGAAAGTGAGAGAATTAAAAGCGAGAAGTCAGAAACCACTGGGAGATAAACGAAAGGCGGTAGTGTATAGTATACCATGTAAATGTGAGAAAGCTGTATATGTAGGTGAGACATTGCGATTGTTTGAAACAAGGAAGAAAGAACACGAGAGTAAGGTGAGATTGACTAGTGAGGATTTAAAGAATGGAAAATTGGTTTCGGCAGAGGAGAGAATGGGAAAGGAGGACGGAGGATTAGCGAGACACGATGTAAGTTGTGAAAGTGGGATTGATTGTGATAAAGCGAGGATTGTAACATGTGAATATGGACGAAGACAAAGGAAAGCGAGAGAAGGAATCGAATCAATAAGAGAACAACACAAAGGGAAGGAGATTTTAAATAGTCACGAACAGTTGATGACATGGCGTCAGCTACTGAACAGCTATTTCGATAAAGAAGTATCTCAGAATGACAGACAAGCGAAAGCGCGCGCGCGGGAAAACGAGTTACGCCAGTGAAAATGACGGTTGATGATACGCGTCAGCGTCTTAAATTTGTAGTTTGTAAACAGCCTGAAGACGGACAGTTAAACTGTCCGAAACGTTGCAAAAATAAAAATTGTAATAAACCTTTTTGAAGTATCCTGGATTGAATTTATATTTAGAAATGAACCGCCATGTTTTTGCGGACACTTTTCTGCCTGGCCGACATTAGCGGCACGTCCTCCAGATATATTAAGCTCAGTGGGTGTCACCCGATTTTTTAACAAATCTCCAGATGACCAGATATATCACCAGATCAAAGATCACATTCACCCGATTTTTCTAACTATTAAGAATTTCTGCATTTTCCAAACAATAACGTTTCCTTGCCATTTTTTAAATTTAATTATGCTAATATATCTTGGTTTAAATTGCTTTAATTTAAAAATGGTCTAAAAGTATGAATTTACATAAATTCATACACATAAATTCATACTTTTAGACCATTTTTAGAACATTCTACTCGATCGCCATTTTGTATTTTTAAAGACACAACAGGATAAAATTAATTATCCACTCATATCCTCAAAGCCCCCAACCTCTTGAGGGATAGGATTGGATAAACCTACAAAAAGTAGCCGTAAGATCCATTCGTCCACCTCATATTCACCATAAAATAAATACAAAATTGGATTTGGTGTTTATTAGAAAATCATTTTAGTTGATTTAAAAATCTCCAGATTTTTTGCAAAATCTCCAGATTTTTAAAGGAATTTTTTCAGGATCTCCAGTTTTGACTAGTCAAGGGTTGGCACGTCTGTAATTACCATTTTACTAGAAATACATGCATGCAGAATCCCCTCGCCATTTGAACCAAACAATTTACTCCCCAAAAGTTATTGTAATTTGTAACATGAAGTACTGTGTCGACGAATATGTAACCATGGTAACACGCAACATTGTATATTTTTTATATTTTAATTTGTACAAAATATTATTTTGTTTTTAACTATAAAATTATCAATTGCCCAACTATATAAAGTGGGTATGCTATTATGTACTCGTTCAGCTTTGATTTACTGTAACATTCAACCTTAGACGTTCACAAAACGTTTCGAAATTTTCAAAAAACTTCAACTGCTTTTCGAGGAATATTTTTCTACTTCGCACTAAATATTTAATATTTCTTTTATTTTTCTATAACATATTTGAATCAATACTAAAATCAACTCTTAAAGATCAATCAATGTTGTATTGACCACACAGTATACTGCATGCTATGTTAAAAAATCGGCAAAGCATGAAAGCAAGCATGCAAAAAAACAGCAAAATAGACACTTGCCTGTTTAAAACGCTCCTTTTTCGGTCTTTCGACTGTTTTTCCTCTTGTTAATTTTTCCTCTTGTTTTGTAGAGTTAACATGTAAGCTTACTTACATAGAGACTTACTTATAAAATGAGTGCAAAACTATTTTTGAAAAAAGTTTGCAAAATGGAAGTCTTCTCTCGGCTTGAACTTGCGCATGCGCATAACTTACGAAAAGGTCGAGTCCCGTCCATTGAACTATAAGTAAACTGGAACGCTAACGCAGGGGGAGAAATTGATAATTGATTCAGTTTTCTGAGTTTGAGTTGAAATACTTAACGCCGAATTGGGCTGTATATGAAATTGAAGCTATTAAAAAGTTATAGAAAGTATTTTTTCAAAGACTTTTAGGTACAAATACTTGATAAAACTTTGAGGGAAAATCAGTACCCAATGTTTGGCGTTAAGTATTTCATTTTTCAAGTAACTCAGAAAATATAAACTAGCCTTTCATCGGCGTTAAGTAACGAATCATAGGAACATAGCGTTAGTTCAACAGCTTTTTACTTAGGAGTTCACATCTGTATAGAGTTCATCCGTCCGGTTCCGTCACTGGTTCCGTCCATGACAAAACAAAATGGCGGACGACTTTGCATTCCACAATGTTTTCACATACCCGGGTGTAAATCTCCAAGCGGAATTAGTACCCTCGCACGGCGCTTCGCGCCGGCTCGGGGACCAGTGGCGTCATTTTGGCGTCAGAAAATGCCCAAATCCGCCATGTTTTTGGCTTCAATTTTTTTTGCCGAGCACTTCCTCCAGATATTATATAGCTCAGTGCCTCTGACGTGCTATCAAATATGAATTGCTGAATTAGGAATAGACTCTTTCGATAATTACGTCATTTGGTCTGGGAGCCTCACTCCCACGAACAGTGGGCCAATCACGTTTCGCCTTGATGCACGAAAGCGAGGATCCCAGGCCAGATAGGCGGATGTGACGTAATTATCGAATAGAGTCTATTCGGGGAAAACCAACTGCCGGATGAAAAATAGCCTATGTACTGAGTATGTAGGCATGTACCAGAGGAGGTTGGACAGCAGGCCGCAAAGCATCATGGGTAATGAGCGTATGTTTCCACGTGCGGCCTCATTTATGCGTTGACTGCCGTGAAGTCAACATCTCTGGCCATAGCAAATTCTGCGAAAATGGACGCTATTGATACAGAGACTCAATGCCATCATTATGGATGTGTTTAGTGTTTGTGTGTCGATGTATAACAAGGCTCTTCGAGTCCGTTTAATGGATTTATTTGTGCAGAAATCTCAAAGGCTGCGTGTGATCAACTGGTCTTGTGGTCAATATAAATGTTCATGTGTTGAAAATTCTATATGTATTTGTGGACACTTTGTTCAGTGTTGCACGTATTGCATTTTATATACTAAGCTGACCCACTGGCACTGCCTGGATCGTCTGTATTTGTAATGTACATTGTGCAACTAGTGAGGAGTATAGTACAGACAGTTAACTAAATATTTATTGGCCAGATTGATTCTGCTGGCATCAAAGGGTTCGACTTTAATATGTATTCTAATATTTATTTATCCCAATAGCACATTGTGACTACTGAAAACCCCCATATTTGGGTTGTCAAAGAACTTCTATTCCTCAGCTTAAACATATACTTTTGCAACAGAAATTACTGGTGAAATGTAGACAAAACAAACTTTACAGTAATATACAGTTCCATTTTTATTGAAAATACATAGTACATGCATAAAATATAATAATATCTCTGCTCATTCTCTACATATATAAATAAATATTAAAGAAAGCAAATATTCACCAAGAAGGCAAATTAACAATACAATGATAGAATTCAAACCAAAATACAAATCTGTAAATAAACAACAAATTTTACTTCTAAAATTTTCTTCTAAAACTCAGCACTTATTTTACAGTAAAGTCCACTTCTTCATAAAAATAAGAGCAACACTGCGTCAATTGTGGAAATTCGAGATGTCCAACTTCAAAGATTGTTGACAGAATATGACGACGTACAGCCTACATAAAAGATCAAAATAACGTTTACCATACAAAATACTGCTCACATAGGTAGATCAATAGTTATTGAAATAGCATGGATGCATTCCAGGAAAAAAAATGAATAACAATGACAAAATATTCGATATTTGCGAGTCGAGCGGGCCGTCAGACAACAAAATTGCAGACAGAGCCAGACACTAGCCCAGATATAAAATCTCTAAACAACACGCAAATAACTCCTAAATCTCCTAAAATTCATTCGAAAGTACTTTAATGCTTACTCTAAAGAATAACGCTCTTTATATTAAATAAGTTTCAAGATTCATTGGGAAAAACAAGCTTTGGTGGCGCAATGTCGTCAGGCGCAATAAGGTGCCATTTTGGCAAAAGTTGAAATCAGTATGGTCACTTCAATACCGATTATCTCGAAAACTGCCGGGGGATCCCCGGGATCCCTCCAGCAGATTTTTAGTATATACATTTATCTTGATATTTTTGCAAAAATTACGAAAATCGAACCATGGGAACTCCAGATATTTTAGTTTGAAAGTTGTAAACAGACGCGGCCTCGAGTCATCACGTTGCGATGACACGACGAACTTTAATCATCAAAATAAGTTTAACAACAATACTTACCTCAGAATTTTTTACAGATACCACAAGTTCTTGTATAATATGAAGGCCACGCTTGCTTTTTTATAGAATTTTTAAAATATTAGTATGTATTTTTCAAGTGTTTCTGCGCCCAATGCAAATTAGGCAGCCTAAAATCTTCACAAACACGATGGAAAAATAGCGCGATTTCATTGGTCGAGAAATTCACGTGACAGCTGTCCAACCTCCTCTGGGCATGTACATAGAATAAGGCATGTAGCTTCGCAGTATAAAAGATTTTAAAGTGAAAAGGATAAGGATATCAAAAGGCACTGAAAATTCAAGAAGAAGACTAGAAGAGAAGCACAATCAGTCCACAGCCGGTAAGTATTGATAGACGCAACGCTTATGTAGACAATTCAGAACAAATACGAAATTTCATCGACTTGGCAGATTATTTGGGAAGTACCGAAACCGTCGGTCTGCTCGGATAAATTGTTAATAATTCGTCTGTTTTTATACACTCGTAACGTGTGTGGTATATTTGATAACATACATTGGGATTGATATTTTTTGACAAATTCCATAAATTCATAAAACACTTTGCTGAATTTGCTCGAATACAAGTATGCTTCGAAACAGAGGCTAAAATGTTTCTTGGCAAATTTAGTAGAAGCGAAATATGGTAATTTTATGATTTAAAATCGATCCATATTTCGACAATTTTAGCTATTAATTATTCATAATATAAACTCGGTATACATATACTGGAATAAAATAATCATTTCCAGACAACATAATGCTGCAAGTTTCACTCAGCCTTGGAGTGCTGATAGTTTAAATGTTCAACCAAAAGGTTTTTGTATCACATGAGGCATTGTCTGGCCAGGTGGTCATATACATAACCAATACTGTTGCAATTAATGACTCAAAGTCAATTGCAATTTACAAGTACGACATCACAAGTTAGTTGTGAACACTCATTTACAGTACTGTGTTAAATGAAGTTTTCTTCGGCTGTGCCATGTCGAGGTCCATGACTTTTGTCACGAGTCATGATAATGCATAATATACACTTTTTTATGCCAGTCATGATTGAGGAAGTGAGTACAAACCCAATACCTAATTGGCTATTGCAGAATACACCAGCAAATAATTCACATATATGCCTAAAGCCTATACTTCATATTACAAGATGTTTTTTTCTGCATCTCACTCGATTGAAATTGATGTAGAAGATTTAGGTGGATGGATATTTCGAGTGAAATATTATATACAATATTTTAGACCTGAACGGGAACGGCTGCGAAAAATGCAACTCTAAGTCCTCCGACAGGAATTGAACCTGCGGCCCTGCGATTCCGGTGCAGCGCTCTGATCACTGAGCTAGCACAGTATATGTCCGTTGCGGACAAAAATACGAGTGAGAATGTTCAAATCGAAGTCGAACATTGTATCATTTGAAGTCGTATATATTTAGGATTGAAGTCGAAAAAAAAACGATATCGAAGCTTCCTAAGGGCAAGGCCATAACTTATAGCATTCTTATTTTGTTTTATTAACTTTTGCCTAAACATACAATAATAATACTAAAAGTAAAAATAAATAAATACATACAATGAATTACAAGACATCATTACAATAAATAGGCAGGGCAACCACTACAGCTGAGCCAATTACTGTGGACCCGGTAATTGATTGAGTACATGATGCTACGAATACATGATGCTACGATGGTCCGCCTACGTATGGCCAATTTTTAAATCTGACATTCTTCCAGAAAGTAGAAAATGTTTTGGAAGTGTTGCACAACAACTCTTTTCACCTCACCCCATAAACGTTCAATACGTTGATTACGGACTGATCTGCCGGTAATCATGCTTCCTCTATTAATACCTTTTACATGAAGCATGTATCGCGCAACCTCGACATTTTCAGTGCCAAAATCAGACCGCACTCTTGAAGGTTGACCATGAGCAGCAATAGCCGCCTCAAATAGTTCAATAACTGTCAGTGCTTTGTTGTTGGTGCTACAACGTAGGTAAACTATCAATCGGCTGTACCCATCAATCCCTCCATGAATGACGAATCGCCATCGGATAAGCTTGTGGTGGCCATCAATGTGCCTAATTATGAAATGTAACTAAATTATTGAAAGTTATAAATCCTTTACTAGTTTTGTAAAAAAATATCGAATGAGGCCTGAGAGAATTTTACAACAAATACAGCATTAAGGGAGTGGTCATTATTTATGGGGAGGGGGGCTGGAAAATGGGGAAATGCTGGTTGAAAACTTTTTCAACCCCCTCCCCCTTCAAGTTGAAGACAATTTTTTTGAATCCCCCAGATTGCGTGGAAATGTTTTTGTCCTTCCCCCCCAAATCTGAAAGAAAACATACTGTATAGAGAGATTCAGCTATTTTAGTTTTCAGTACAAAATATTACTTGTAGATTAAATTATGTCAAGAGACATAGGCCTACTTTCCACAACTAAATACTCTTAATATAAACATATTTTAATTCAAAGCATATCAATAAGTGCCATTATTATTCATTTAAAAAAAATCTTGATGTCTGATTGACTAAAAACCATCCAATAAATCGTCATGTCCGCTGGTGATGACGTAGTAGCATGTGATATGAGGATATATCCCACACTACTACGTCATAATTGCACTTAATATCCCAACATTTTATTTTTTTAAATGAATTCAGTTTTCATGTAATATGAAGAATTATCAAGGCCTCGGTTTGTGTTATCCGCCTCAGCTTCACTTCGGCAGATAACACAAGCCTCTGCCTTGATAATTCTTCATATTACGCTCAACCTCGTTCAATAATTGTTAGTATCAGGCTAAGCCTAATTCAATAATATTATAGACCTGTCAGTTATTCTTAATAAATAAAGTTAATAGTTCTTATCCTTTTCATATTGTATAAAGGACACTCCCACTTAAGCCTGGTTTCCATATGGTCGTAACCGTGTCTTAAACATATCGTGGAGATGACACGACACGGTTACGCCCATATGGAAACCAGGCTTAAGAAACCTTGAGTCTCAAATTTCCTCTGGGAGGATAAAATTTTGTTTGTCCCCCCCTCCCATTTGCCAGCCCCATAAATAATGACCACACCTTAACGGAGTGAAATGGATACACTGCAGGGTGCAAAATCTGACAATTTCAAGTCTCAACATACCACAATGAGTTTGGTCCACGGACATTGTAACGCCTTTTTACAATACTTATCGTTCTTCGTAATGCTCGGCTCACAGGGTCAACAATATTTATTGCATCTCTCAAACGTCTACGTTGTACGTGTATTCCACGTGATCGACATGCCCCAGAAATGTAACTCTCTCCGGCGTTTGGAAGAATACTTAAAATTTCCCTGATGACGGTACATAAATCATCTTCGGATATATTTCTGAATACGTACCACGAGGTCCAGATCTATCAGACGTTGACATACCTAATTCGGTCCTTCGTCGTCGAATTGTTCTTTCGCTTACTCCCAAAGATGACGAGACCTCTTTCCACGACTTGTAAATATCAAAATCATGTTGTAGTTCTTCTTTCGTAATTTGTAATTTTGGTCTACCTAATGTACCTTCAGAAGGAAGATAATTGGGGTAAGCAACTCTTTCATTTGATATGTCAGCGTGTGTAGAAATGACACCCTCAAATCTTGCGTAAAGATAATGTATTTCAGCAACGAGGTTGTTTAAAGAAGCAATCAATTCACCATCGCTTTGACTTTCTTCGAAACGCTGCCACAAGACGTTGAGTACATTAAAAAAAATCTCCAATCCGTCGATGCCAGAACTCCAAGGCATTTCCATTTCCGCTGAACAGTTGTCGCTTGGCTTGTTCTATTTTATTCGGTAAATCAGAAATGAACTGCTCAATATCTGCTTCGAAATTCATTTCATTTTATACATATCCCTTTCATAATTCTTGTTATTTTTATATTTTGATTTCTTTACAAAGGCACAGATTATGTTAAATACTTCAACTAAGCATAAACAGAGTAAGATATCCGCGCAGTGAACTCGACTTGTTCCCAGGGTAGACCTTATAAATTAGAATTAAAAACAGACCATATATATGATGATGAAAACAGGCCATATATAATGAAAAATACCTTATATAATGGAACAAGCCATGCATAGTGGAATCAGACTATAAATAATGAAAAGAGACCATATATAACGAAAACAGACTTTATATACTGCAAGCAGGCTTTATATAAAGATCATCAAAGTATAACCATATAAAGAAACACACATTGTATGACAAAATTACACCATAATGTATATTTTAGACTTTTGTCCACTATGGCGCCTCATACAAAACAACGGTTCTTGATTTTTGAATATTGTTTACTTCCTGCAATGCAGGATCAGTTCCTCATTGGTCAGTTGATTCGTATTCAAATCACATACGGATTGTGATTGGTCAACTTTCACAGGAAGTGTATGAATATCTCGAGGAACTTGAACAAATGAATTGGTCAGCGCGAGGTAATGTATAGACTTGGATCAAGTCCGTCTCTCTAGAGTCCGAGGGATCGAGCGCGCCGAGAAGCGGCGCGCGAGGTGCAATAACGCGGGAAAGTTTGAGGGAGAGACGTCTCTCCCTCCATTCTTGCACCTCGCGCGCCGCTTCGCGGCGCGCTCGATCTCGTCGCTTCGCGACTCGGACTCTAGAGAGACGGACTTGATCCAAGTCTAGGTAATGTATCGAATCAATATTTGAGGAACACTTCAATTGGAACGACAGTAATGTTTCAATAATATTCCCAATATTCTTTAGTGTATTTCACGAGGCTTAACTCTAGCCTTTTAACAATACTTCTGGCTTTATAGCCTTATAACAATACTTCAGCCTTTATTGGCCTATGAAGTATTTCAGCCTAAATGGCTCTTCTCACTACTTTTTAGTGCAAAGTTTCAAAGAAACTTTGCAGTATTGTGATGGGTGGCGAAAATTCACATCAGTCAGTCATACAGTCATAGTGTAAACTTTCCGGGGGGGTCCAAATTACTCCTGATGTGCAATTGCAAAACGGTTCTGCTTGAATGATATCCTTAGAATGTTTTTATCAAAATTAGCGTAGTTTAGTAATATATCAGTGTTTGCCGTTATTCTCATGGATGTGAAAGTTGGCTGAATGGTCAATATAATTCCAAGCAGCGTACAATTTGGATTGCATATATGTATGGCAAGCACCCCCGGAATCTCAATTTTTGCGAAAAATTCAACTGAGCACGTGTTCGAGGCATGAAATATTCGGTGCAAATATAGCATATATATGGCGGCCGTATATAGGAAGTGAGTCGCGAACATGGTAATTTTTTCATGAACAACAATGTTTGAATATGTCGATAAAGCTATAAAAATTTTATAGATCAGTGATGAATCTAGACAATTGCATTTTCATAATAATACCAGTAAATAATTTATCTAGGTATACATGCTGATACATACGTCTTGTCGCTGAACGAATTATTACGAATATTACTGAAATACTGTCGTGCGTATACTTTTAAATAAATACTTTCATATTACATGTAACAAAGAAGTTGAGAATATATTGACCATATTTAGTGCAAAGTTTTTAACTGTCCGTAGACTCGTAGAGTGTAATTTGTAGAGTCACTAGAGTAGTAGAGTGTAGTATGAACACATTATTAGATCAGTGAGTATGAACTGTATAATTTTGAAATTTGACATTTGTTAGCAGTATTAATAGAACACATCTCTGTTGACGGGGCAGTTGTTTATATAACTATGATGTATGATGCATTCTATATACTTTCTAGTTTTGCTTAGCCTTTATTTTAGTAGTCTGTGTACAACCGTACTCTCGAAATTTTATATACACGATGAAATAATAAATAAATAACATTTGAAATAATCGAAGTTGTAATAGCGTTGTCTCGACGTGACGTCACGAATTCCGACCCCCCGCCAAGACTCAGAGTGTTGCCAGATCGTGAACAAAGTTCACAGATTTGTGAACTTTTTGCTCTCTTTATGAACTTTTTATGAACATCAAAGATTTGTGAACTTTTCATGAACTTTTTAAATTTCCATGAACATTGATTTTTTCAAGATAGAAAATGTTAAGTTTAGTGATTTTTGCAATAGTAATGTTCATGATTTCATATATTCATGACTCATGTATTAAATTATTTAAATATTCATGTTCAACAGTGGTCGCAGGTGATACAGTAGGACACAATTTGCATAATTTATGTTAAATTAATATGCAGTAGATTTCCCGCCTTTATTGTGATTGTCATCGGTACTGTTTTTTTCGAAAATAATTATGGATTTCCGGATATATCTCGATACTTCCCGACAAATTCCGACGATTTCCGACACTTTCCGATCGTAAAATTTAGATTCATGAACTTTTTGAACTTTTTGTGAACTTTTGACGTAAGCGTACATGAATATTTTGAGATTTCATCTGGCAACACTGACTCAGACAAACATTGTTAACTCTTATTAGTATAAACTTACTAGTAGTCTATTACAAATTCAACGTTGTGATTGGCTGAGCTACTAATGGTCTATTGGTGATAGACCACTAGTAGGAAAATTCAAAATGGCGGAAAATTCGCGTTTTGCCGAAGTGTTTAATGATGTTTTTGGCCGACTTTTTGGACTATTTCGTACCAGAAAAAAAACCCAGAAAGGCAACAAAATATGCAATGGCAATTTTTAAGGGTAAGAAAATAGATAAAACAACATACACTCAATGAAATTTTAAAATTAAAGTTGAATTTTAACACAATTTAAGGCGAACAAAAACTGACCTATTTGCTTCCTTAATACGATATAAATTTCAGATTGGTTTGCAAACCAGCAAGACGTGTAAATTAATGTTATAGTTTATTCTAAAACAATTAGACAACTCGCCCTCATTGTCTATGAGCGAATAGTCAACTCGGCTTCGCCTAGTTGACTATTCGCTCATAGACAATTCGGCCTCGTTGTCTAATTGTTAAATATAAATTGTATTATGATTGAGAGCTTGCTGTGAGTTATTTTGATAATTTGATAGTTTGTTTAAAGTTTATTTGTGCGGAATCATACACACGTTGTACTTTTTGCTTTAGTCGAAGTGTCAGTGTCGATATTTTTGCTTTGGTAGTTGTAATATAGGCTATTTCATCGCTTTAGTATGGACTATCTGTCGCTGCTATAAATAGGTCTACTATCCTATATAGTCTATTTTAATTATTGTTGCTTTCGTGTTTATACTAAGTTTGGACGCTTAAAAACCATTTTTTGTCGATTTAGTGCCCATTATTTTGCTCTTTTGGTGTTTTATATTCGCTTTTATAGTGCCCATTATTTTTAAAATTTACTATTTTGTCGCTGTATTAGTATCCACTATTTATAGTCTATTTTGTTTACCTTTTAGTTTTAATACTATAAAAGAAGCTAGGTCTAGGATTGTCTACTATTCTATCGACTATATTCTATATTTAAAATACGGATTTATTTCAAATGAAAGATTAATTGTCACTTATACGTAAAATAATTTCAAATATAAACTCTTTTCACTGAGGAATCTTCCGTTGATAAGTAAAACTATTTTGCTTTTAGCTACGTGAGACAACGCTATTAGTTGAATAAAACTAATCAAATATTGCAAGTTGCAACACAGGAGGCCCAGGCTCTATTTGCCCGCGCCCGCCTGTGACTTCCTTATAACGAGGGAAGGAAGGAAACATTGAGCCCAAAATAGCCCAGACTTGGCATATGTTACACGAAACTATCCTCGATTTTTCGCCTTTAAATGCATTTCTTTCGAGATTAATCGATATCCCCTGCAAGAATGATACCGTACAACTCTCAAAACAACGATGCTTTAATCAAAAAGCTTAAATTCGCTCTAAAATCCGTGAGGGATGACAAAATTTGGCAAAAATATATCCGCGTGCCTGGTTTGCTGTTAAAAAACCGGAAGTCGTTGAACAACTCAAAATACACTCAAACCTGATTGGACAACTTTGAAATTTGAAATTTTTGTTGATATTCGTCGTCCAATCAGGTTTGAGTGTATTTTGAGTTGTTCAACGACTTCCGATTTTTTAACAGCAAACCAGGCACGCGGATATATTTTTGCCAAATTTTGTCATTCCCTCACGGATTTTAGAGCGAATTTAAGCTCTTTGATAAGCATCGTTGTTTTGAGAGTTGTACGGTATCATTCTTGCAGGGGGTATCGATTAATCTCGAAAGAAATGCATTTAAAGGCGAAAAATCGAGGATAGTTTCGTGTAACATATGCCAAGTCTGGGCTATTTTTGGTCTCAATGTTTCCTTCCTTCCCTCGTTATAAGGAAGTCACAGGCGGGCGCGGGCAAATAGAGCCTGGGCCTCCTGTGGTTGCAACCGTAAACAAAGGACAATTTTATCTGCTTACTATAATATATTGGCAAAAACACAAAGGCATGCTAGCTTTTCAAAAGCTTGTCACATTTCATCAATTTTCAAGGGCAAATAAAAATAGTAAAGGAACAACACAACACAACATGGAAGCACAACAATTACGTACGCACTATAAACCATGTAACATAGCATTTGTCTTTTAAAACTTTGCACTATCCTTGGATCACTAGTCTCAGCTTGTGCTCAGCTTTTATTATCAATTTTAGAGGAAGAATTCTACAACTATGACTAAGCCGTTTCGTTTTAGGTGATATTAGATACGAGAATATATTTACTCGTTGTCGAAACGGACTGTGTTTGGAACACAACGCTTGGCAAAATATATAGAAACGTCTAGCTATTGTGATAAAAAGCGTCATAGTCTAGGACCTGTATATGAGGTTGTATGTATTTCATTTAGGACAGATTATCTCAACTGTTTTAGGCAGGCCCGTAGCTGGGGGGTCCCCAGGGGGGGCAAGGCCCCCCCTAGCGGAAAATTGTGCCCCCCCTAGTACAAATAACAGTAACGTAAATTTTCATTTTGAAAAAGTAAATTTGTTATATATTTCATTTGAAAAAGTGAATTTGTTATATATATAAACTTTAAACTATTAAGTAATACATTACTAACCCAATAGTATGTGATTTCCGGAAAATAAAAGAAAGAATTTCTGTCGGAAAAGGGAAAATATTTTGACGAACGTGGACAGACATCGAAACGTGCCCCCCCGGCCAAAGGGGGCCAGCTACGGGCCTGGTTTTAGGGTAAAATGACCATGGCGGTCAACATGGCATATGTGCCAAAACCCGAATCCGGTGCGAAAGTCCTGAAAATGACCACGCCCAGAAACGGCACTGCCGACAAAGCTCCAACTCCTGAACCATCAAAGCTACAGACTTTCTGAAGTGCTTATAGTGTTTAGAATGGTTGCTTTTAGGGTGCTCACTGGAGGGTGATATTTGTCTAGGTATCATATTTTACAAGAAAATGACTATGCACCATCCCAGGTCAACTGCTAATTATGCATCAAATTACTCATTCACCTGGCAAAGTCTATGTTTTCTTATTTCCTAAAAAACGAGGCTCACACATATTATCCACAAATTATACTTGAACATAATGATAGTTGACTAAAGAATAATTCAACCAAGTTTCGCCAGGTTTTGAAGCAGTGCAGTGTATTTTATCTTCGAATTCATAGAAGTGATGTTTTGCCCAATTATCGCGCCAGTGCAATGTCTCGCCGCTTCTCTGCCCGATTTATCACACTTTTTCGTCGTCAAATGTAGCTGCTGCCGAAGGCAGCCTCCTATTCTTGATGATGTGTTTTTCTCGTACCAGTCCGTTTCCGGTTGGCCGAACTATGTATAGCAGACGACAACTCGATTTTATGTTTGTATGTTTGTACGAAAAACGGATGATCAGATTTATGACGTTTTTTGACGTCACAGAAATTTAAAAAAATAACATACTCCAGATCGCGATTTGACTTTCCGAATACCCTGGTTGATACTCGCGAACACCATCATGAACCATTACAATTTGTAAACACGTTGTACGTGCGCCTCGTGACTGTTCCTTGCCTGTTGTAAATTTTGATTCCAGCTTGCTGCAAATTTTATGTCTGGCTGTTTATCGAAATCTTTTTCTTACGTCTGGCTGTTTATCGAAAATATTTTTCAAGGTAAGATGAAAGTTTGATCACAAATAACAATGTGTTTTGGTCGAATTATTTTACCCATTGAAACGAAAGAAAATCAACTGTATTTTTATTAAATTTTTAGGTGCTGCCATACAACTCTTCATAATTATATAGAAGTGGAGTAAAAAATCTGTTTAAGCTTGATAGAACATCGTACTTCAAGGTATAAATAATCACAGTGATAGTTTATTATTAATATCGTTATTATGGGAATATCAATTGAGCAATATCGTGCCCGCATTGGAACACATAATTGTATACGAATGAAAAATTACCCGACTTGTTTGCAAGATAGCTTTCGTCGTATATTGTTGATGTTATTTCAATTGGTTATAATAATGGTCATTATGTTAATATTTGTTCGTATATGTTACTTGAGCATATTTTGTGTGTCAATCCTGCAATCTAACCCAGCCCTTGTCAACCTGTGAATGTCAGTGGACCCTCCGTGTGTTTGTCCAGAACACTGGTCTTCCCAGCAACAAAATACATCTCACAATTCCTCATAACTTGACCAATGAACTCATGTTAAACATAACACCATCATTGAATCTCTCTACAACATCAGAGGATGACCTGGTCATTGCCATTTTAAGTGCTAACAAGAAAATCAGCATGACCTATGACAACATCTCTTTCCAAGTAATTGAACTTGACTTTCCATGATATATAGAACTGCAAGTCAAAATGGTCAACACTATGAAACATTCTTGTTAAAATTATTGTTAGTTGTTTAATATTGAACATTCTTGTTAAAATTACTGTTAGTTGTTATTGAAACATTCTTGTTAAAATTACTGTTAGTTGTTATTGAAACATTCTTGTTAAAATTACTGTTTGTTGTTATTGAAACATTCTTGTTAAAATTACTGTTAGTTGTTATTGAAACATTCTTTTCATCAGGCCCGTAGCTGGCCCTCTTTTTTTTGGGGGGGGCACGTTTCGATGTCTGTCCGCGTTCGTCAAAATATTTTGCCTTTTCCGACAGAAATTCTTTCTTTTCTTGTCGACGGGGGGGGTTTGAAATTTTTTCCCGGAAATCACGTAGTATTGCGTTAGTAATGTATTACTTAATAGTTAAAAGTTTGTATATATAACACATTCAGTTTTTCAAATGAAATATATAACAAATTTACATTTTCATGCGTAGTTTGTGGTACTAGGCGTTTTCCATGGTTCTTTCATCTTTAGGTATTTGCTTACTCATGCGAGGAAGGTTACCTAAGATCTTCCTAACAAAACCTGACGACCTAACAAAACCTGACGACCTAACAAAACCTGACAGCCTAACAAAACCTGACAACCTAACAAAACCTGACAGCCTAACAAAACCTGACAGCCTAACAAAACCTGACAGCCTAGCAAAACCCAACAGCACAAGACACAACAGGCATTGGGCCAAGAAACCCAAAATCCCTGGGCAATAAAATTATAATGCCAAGCCTAATTAAGCGTATATAGCTGTAATCTTGAACCACAAACCCATCTGATTAAGTTCTTAGTGTGCATAAAACATTTATCCAAAATATACCCACATTATTCAGGTTTGCACCATCGTCGAAAATAAATGCGCACATTATGTGAATATTATATTTCCAAAAGACCCAAGATGATTAATAAGATCCTTTTACAAGACTTGACAGTGTTATATCAACAACATGGAAGAATTTATCTGCAAGAAAAAACATAAATAATACTAAATCTTTGCAGAAATGGCCAAAAACAGGGGAATTGTAAGGCAAATGTAGGCCAATAATGCCCAAGGTGTATTTAAAATCCAAGCCAAAATAGAAAATGATATGCCAGTTACTCTACCAATAATTTTGTAAACACAAAACAGTAACATATGAATCAATACCAAATTGCTATAACATTTTCTTGGCCAGTTGCAGTTATTATTCTTGAAAATGTCCAAATTTTGGGCAAATTTGAATGTAAAATTTGTAGGGAAACAAGCTTCCTTGCTAAAGTGAGAACCAACTTTAAAGCAGGTGTAGAAATGAAATGCAACCGATTCCCATGTCCATGAAGGCATGAAGACTATAAAATGCAGTAAAAGGTTTAAGTTCCATTCCAACAAACTTTTAACCCTTGCATTCGTTCATTTATTTCTTCTTTCGAAAGAATTTTATAAGCAAGAGGCATCTATGTCCCAGAATTTATAGACATAAGTTACTGTCATCAAGTGATACACAGATAAAATAACTTGAATATATATTATATGTCTTCTATGTTCTTCTATACTATGTCTATTTACATGGGTTGTACAAGCGTTTATATAGTACCGGATTATATGTGACGTAGTTTGACGCGATATACGATAATTGTAACCACAATTACCATATAGGCGAATACACATGTCCGTTCCAGCGCTATGTTGGCTATTCAAGCCCCATAGTAGCTTCGTTTAAGCACTGTTCAAGCGCTATGTCATCACTAGTACTGCTATAAGCAGGCTAACTATGTGTCATATTACATTGCGCAATTATTTTATTTATTTTATTTTATTTTACAAATTTGCCATTGCAATAGGTGTACATGATTTTATATAGTAAACAGTGATAATTGACCGCTTTATCGTACACAATCGCATTGTAAACACTCGAATTATTCAATAAACTCAACCATTTTTATTCTACATTAAAACTAAACTTCATTATAACTTTACATGAAAAACCAGCTCAACCGGTTTGAGAAAATAACTTTAACTTGTAAACAATGTCTACGTCACGATAATATGTGACGTCATAATGTACTATGATGTCCTAGAATGTCACTCTTTATGACACTCCCCAAAGTTTGTTCACTCTAGTGATAAACTTTAAACAAACAACTTTGAACAAACAGTTAAAACAAACAACTTCACGAGTCCCTTTCCTTTCGAACGATTTCTCCGATAACTGCAGCATTACGTCTGGGTCTTTGTTCCTTGTCTGCAACAATTGGAGTTGACGAGTTAGTAGCTGGATGTTGCTGTTCCCTTTCGACTTCGAACTCGTTAGCATTTACCTCGATTGGGATAAGATGTTGCAAAACCCTTCGAAGAATTACGGGTTTTCTATCGCTGCTAGACACCTTAACTTTAACCGCGCTAACCTTCCATCTGCTCCAGGAATAAATTCCTCTACCTTAGCGAGTTTCCACATGCATCTTGCCGTCGAGTCCTTCTTCAATAACACAATATCTCCTATGGATACACTACGATTATTCTTCTGTTTTACAACAGATTGCTCTCTTAATCCTGTAAGATATTCTTTCTTCCAACGTTCTGTAAGTTGCGATAATAGATTTCGATGATGGCGAGCTCTTCTTGTCAGTGTTCGGTAGGTACTGATGATTTCGTAATTAGCGATGTTTGGAGTTGAACTAATACGTCGACCGTATATCAAGTTTGAAGGAGTCAAAGGATAGGATATTGAATCGGCATCATCGTAAACGTAGGTAACTGGTCTCGAATTGATTACAGTCTCAATTTCTACCAAAATCGTGCGAAGTTCCTCAAAACTTAATGTCGATCGTCCTAATATTTTCTTGAGAGGTCGTTTAATACTTCTAACTAGCCTTTCCCAAAACCTGCCCCACCACGGGACTCTCTCGATTATGAAATTCCAAGTAATTCGATTGTTGTTAAGGTAACGTTTCACTTCATCGGATCTAACGATCTTGAGCAGTTCCTTGCACGACGCTTTAAATGTTTTCGCATTATCGGAGGTCAAGGTTGCAGGTAATCCTCTTCGACCAGAGAATCTTCTGAAGGCCAACAAGAAATCTGGAACGTTTAAACTTCGACAGAGTTCAAGGTGTACGGCTCTAGTTGATGAGCAGGTGAATAAACAAAGTAACAAACGTACGCTTTGTTGGACGACTGCACTTCCTGTCCCTTTGAACTAAAATAAACTGGACCAGCGAAGTCGAGACCAACGTGTGTAAAAGGAGGGTCGTCTGATACTCTTGTAGATGGTAAGTCGGGTTGTTCCTGTGGTCCATATGGGAGTCCTTCGTGCAGGAGAAAAATAGAGCAACGTCGAATAGCCTTCTTAACGCATTCACGACCGCGAATCACCCAAAATCGTTCTCTCAAAGCTGTGAGAGTTTCTCGTATTCCGTTGTGAAGTACCGTGTTGTAGTGTGTATATTTGATAAGCGGAGTCACAAAACGGTGACTTGAGGGAAGTAAAATTGGATTTTTACTGTTCGATGGCAATGTGCTATTGCCAATTCTACCACCACAACGAACGATTCCCTGTTGATCTAAATACAGTCCGAATTGTGCAACGTACTTAGGTGCTGTCGGAATATCGGCTTTCGTCTTCTTTCGCGTAAGATATTGGATTTCGGCTTCGAACAAATTAGCTTGTATATCTTTGATCCACATTGTTTCCGCATCGTTTATCTCGGAGGCTGTCAATTCTAGCTGAATTGAATCTCGATTCTTATTCGAAATTGCACGATTCTTGAGCTTCCTGATAAATTTCATAACGTATGCCGTAACAAGAAGCAATTTGGTTAATGTGCTGCAACGAGTGCTGTCGATTACTGTCTCAATCAAATCAATCAATCAATCAAAAAACTTTATTTAAACACGGTAAAATCTACAGTATGGTATAAAAATAACGTAACATTTTACAATAACAATTTACTGATACAGAGACAATTTACACTTAGACTTTTACACATATTAAAAACTACAACATGTTTACTGATTTACAAGATTGCCGTGCGGGAGTCCGTATCATATGGAAAATAGGTTGTCAATTTCTCTTTTGAATTGACTAAGAGAGCATATTGCTCGTACATTTTGAGGTAACTCATTCCACAGCACCGCCCCGTTATAACTAAAACTTCGTTTACCGTAGTTCGTTCGCGGTTTTGGCACCAATAAAGTGTTTTCAGAGTTTCTCAAATTGTATCCTGTGCTGCGGGATTCAAACAATTCATGAAGATAATGCGGAGTCAATTCGTTAATCGTTTTAAACATCAATATAGCTTTATGCTTTTTCCGGCGTGTTGAAAGATTATCCCAGCCCAGCTTACTAAAAAGGTCGCTGGAACTAGCATCATATCGAGATTTGGTGATGACCCTCGCTGCCCTATTTTGCAATTTTTGCAATTTATCATTTAACGTGATATTTAAACCATCCCAAGCTGAACTACAATAATCAAAGTACGGTTGTATTAATGCTCCATAAATTTTCAGGGCAGTGTTTGTATCTATGAATTGGCGCACCCTCTTAAGAGCTCCAATAGCTGATGCAATCTTTTTGGAAATATTTTCGACATGCCGTGCCCATGTAAGGTGCTCATCGATTTGTAGGCCTAGGGATTTCGTTTCGTTAACTCTCTTGATAGCCTTTCCATCAATTTCCACGCTTATGTGTTCGTTATTATGTACGAGTAATCGTTGACGAGACCCGATTATGATAAATTCCGTTTTAGCGACGTTTAGACTCAATCTATTAGTTAGTAGCCATTGATGAAGATTTTTCAGTTCGGAATTAATTATTAGCTCAAGCTCCGTTACGGATTTTGCTGCGATGCTTATATTAGTGTCGTCTGCAAACATTCTTGGAGAGGCTCTGTTGAGACAATTAGGCAGATCGTTAATATATATTAAGAACAATAGAGGTCCCAAGTTACTACCTTGTGGTACCCACAGGTTATTTTAACAGCTTCAGATAACTCACCATTGACGCAACACCTTTGGCTGCGGTTACTTAGATATGATTCAAAGAATTTGATACCGTTTTGGTCAACACCATACATTTGTAACTTCCGTAAGAGAATGGCGTGATCAATAGTATCAAATGCTTTTTTGAGGTCGATAAAAATTACCCCGTTAAGAAGACCATTATCTATATTGATTGACCAATTGTCCGTGGCTTCTATTAGGGCAGTTAGTGTACTGTGCAATGGTCGAAAACCAGATTGATACGCAGATATTAGGTTGTTGTTGTTCAGATACTCATACAACTGCTCAAAAGTCAGCCTTTCAAAAATTTTTGCAACTACCGAAATAACGGATATTGGTCGATAGTTGTCCATATTGTCTTTTTTACCTTTCTTAAAAATTGGAGTAACTCTCGCTAGTTTCCAATCTGTAGGGAAGATGCTAGTGCTTATAGTCTTATCAAATATTTGTCTCAAGGGTGTTACGAGGGCTGTCACACGAAGTATTGACAATTGAATGAATGATCTCTGGCGCATTCTTCGCTTCTTGTAGAACTTGTTTGTTCTCTTCTGGTGCGAGTCGGGTGCTAGGCCATTCCGTAACTGGTCGGAGAAGAAACGTTGGTCCATTCCACCACAGTGAGTTTGAAGATAGTTTCTTAGCGCTTTGGCCACGGGATGGAACATCTGCAGGATTTAACTCTCCTGGGCAATGCCTCCACGAATTCTTCGAGGTCAAACTTCGAATTTCTTCAACACGATGTTGAACGTACTGTTTCCATATTTTCTCATTCTGTATCCAACAGAGCGCAGTCGTGGAATCGGTCCAATTGATCGTGTCAAGTTGCTTAAAAGCAGCAGTGAATTTAGTAACGAGTCTTGCTAAAAGAACTGTCCCGAGCAATTCCAAACGTGGAATTGTTTGTTTCTTTATCGGTGCTACTCTTGACTTCGAGGCCACTAAACGCACTAGAATTCGACCATCGTCATAGACTGAACGCAGGTATAATACTGCCGCATACGCATGTTCTGAGGCGTCGCTGAAGCCATGAATCTTTATCGCTATCGACTGAACGTAACAACGAGGAATGCGCACTTCCGTAATAAATTTCAGCTCTTCCAAGAGTGCCTTCCAACTTTGTAGTTGATCTCCCTTTAGCTCATCGTTCCAATTATTCTTATCTAAACAGAGTTGTTGAAATAAGATCTTCATTTCTACGGTGAACGGTGTTAAAAACCCAATGGGGTCAAAGATCTTTGCTGTTAGACTTAGAACCGAGCGTTTTGTTGCGGGAAGGGATTTACCATACTTTGCCAGTTCGCTTAGATCAAAGAAAAACTCGTCAGAACACGTGTCCCAGTTCATTCCTAGAACCTTAACAGTTGAGCTATTCTTTTCTTCTAAATTACCATTAATGGTTGTTTGTGATTTTGCAAATGTTTCGTCGTCTTCCGATGTACTAACTTTCGCGGTCTCTTTCGATGTCGTCTCAGAATTCTCGCGTGAAGCTTCGTTAGTTTCAATCAATTTCAAAAGATTATACGAGTTCGAATGCCATTTGCGGAGGTTAAATCCTCCCTTCGCCATAATTTCTTTAGATTTCTTGTACACGTTAAATGCCTTCTCGTCATTGTCCTCTCCGGAAATCAAATCATCTACGTATAGGGATTCTTTCAATAATTCGACTATTTCTGGCTCGCTTTGTTGAAAGAAACGTAAGTGGTGTTCGATCGTAGCTCCCAGAATTGATGGCGATGGTCTTAAACCAAAAACTAGTCGATTGAAACGATATACAACTGGTTCTGGGTTTGGAACAAATGGATCTTCATACCACAAGAAACGAAGCATGTCTCTATCTTTGGGATTGATACCCACCATCAGGAATGCCTTTTCAATATCGCCAGTTAAACCAATAGCGTTCGACCGAAACTTCGTCAGCTGATCAAACACGTGAGGGATGTAATTCTCGCCGACTTCTAAACAATCATTTAACGACCGATCTTCTTTCGACTGTTTCGCTGAACCGTCATACACGACTTGAACATTCGTGGTGTCATGGCCCTTACGAATTACTGCGTGGTGGGGGGAATAATGGTTTCCTTTCGAGTTCTCTTCGTTTGCAGCGGTTGGTTGTGGAACCCTTTCGACAATTCCTTGACGTTCTTGGTCCTTGATAATTTCATGGTAATCGTGAAGCAGAGTAGGTTCATTCTTTAGCCGGTGATGCAACGATTTCAGTCGAGTATCGCACAAACGGTAGTTAGTCGAGGATGGTATATAGTCTTCTTTCCAGGGTAAACTGACCTCGTAATGATCTTCTTTAAAGACAATGTCGCTTACTGTTAGTTGGGGTTTCTCTTCGACATATCGCTCATCTGTGATGCCAATACTATCCGTTTCCCAAAATCGTTTTAACACTGTCACAATCTCATCGTTGCTTTCGAATTCACCGGGCTCTGTTGCTCCAGAAATGATTAAATGTGACGCTACATTATCTTTGCTAGCTGACGAATTACCTGTCGGACCGGAAAGAATCCAACCGAGTTTGCTATTGAGGGCGGTAGGACCGGAATCTGATCTAATCGCTTCATTTGTAACAATGTCCCAATAGTGATCGGACCCAATGAGCACATCGATTGTGTCTTGGTTGCTATCGTCAAAATTCTCGGCCAGATCTAAATCCTGAAATTCACAATAGTTGTCAATGTCGACTTTCGAGGACAAGGCAGAACATATCACAGGAAATGTTAATGCAGGTTTCTGCAGTTGTAGATTAACAAGATCACACTTTTGCGTCTTGTACCGATTCTCCCCAAATGTGTTGAGTTTGAGATTCTCACGATGGACTGGTTTCAATTTCAATTTTGAGCGCAAGTTCTCAGTCACGTATGATCGTTGACTTCCAGTATCTAGAAGAATTCGAACTGGAAATGAATTACCACCATTATCGTTAAGAGCTACACCCCGTGCTGTTTGCAAAAGAACAATGTTTCGTTTTCTTTCATTCGTATGACTTGTAACAGTTGCAACTTTCGTCTGGTTATCTTCGTCGTCTTGTTTTGGTTTTTCTTCGGTTTTCTCTTGGAACGCTTTCGAGTTTGCTATTTCACATATCGACTGATGATGACGTTTATTACAATGTCTACAGTTCCTTTGGCTTGCGCACTCTTTCAATTGGTGGCCTTTACGTAGACAATTGTAGCAACGACCGGTTTTAGCAAGAATTTGCTTTCGACTTTCGTAAGATGTTACAACAGTACAAGATGCTGAATAATGTAGCTCGCCACAAAAGGCACAACGAATCTTGTACTCCCCTTGTGTCTTTGTCAACAGTGCACTAGCTCCAGATGGTGAATGGGTTTTACTATTGTTGGGAAATTTTCGACTGTCACTTCCACTTGGAGCACTTGTTTTCGCACCTTCACTCGATTTTCTCGCTTCGGTTTCATGTTTTACGGCTTCGAGAAGCTCGTCTTCGTGCAATCTTACGTCGCTTGGGAGTTTCGACATGACAATAGGAATTAAAAGACTCCCATACTGTTCAGCAGATACACCGAGTGAAGCCAAACCTCGCACGTTTACGCTAATTTTATCGTATACATATCGTAGAGATGAAAGTCGACCGTCAGAACTTGCTTGAATTTTAAGAATTTCGTCGATGTGCGCTGAGATAATAATTTGTGGTTTTCCAAATCGTTCCTTTAACAGTTCGACCGCAGAATCGTAGTTTAAACTTGATAGGGTTACTCCTTGAATAGCTCTTGCAGCTATGCCTTCGAGTTGTGCATTCAAGTAATTAAACTTGTCGATTGCGGGAATACTTTCGTTGGAATGAATTGCACTATTAAACGAGTCCCAAAAAGCTGTCCATTTCGTAACATCGCCTCGGAATTTCGGTAGTGTTAACTTCGGTAAACGTGGTTTAACGACGTGTTCTTGAGCTGGATTCGATTGAGCATAAACAGTAGGTTGTTCACTGCTAACAAGTGGTTTTGCATCTTTAATTTTCTTTCGGCATGCTATGATTCTCGCTACAATCGACTCTGATTCTTCGATTTCTTTGCTAATTTCGTTTAGTTTACATAAAGCGGTTATTTCGTTATCGATATCGCTAAGAGTCTTTTGTTTCGCTTCTAATAAACTGCTAATAACTTCGAGTCTACTTGCATTTTCGTCGGATAATTCTTGTGATAACAAATCGTATGCTTCGTGTTCGAGTTTCGTAAAAACATCTCGGTGAGCCTTTCTAATCGCTTTATGTCGATTGATATTTGACATAATCTAAATCTCGTAGTCGTGAGCTCGCCCCACGTTGGGCGCCATATAGTAAACAGTGATAATTGACCGCTTTATCGTACACAATCGCATTGTAAACACTCGAATTCCTCAATAAACTCAACCATTTTTATTCTACATTAAAACTAAACTTAGTGCTGTGCGCCGGAGCCGGAGTGCCGGAGCCGGAGTTTGGCCTATTTTGCCGGAGCTGAGCCGGAGCCGGAGTTTGTTCAACTCCGGTAAAACTCCGGCAGCACTTATTTGTGCTGCAAACTACTGTCGAACATCGGCGAAAAAACCTGGATCCATCGACGAAAAATTAAATACTCGCAGTGATAAGTGTGTAGGCTTGCCACAAACATTAAATATAGTATTCTATGTCGCATGAAGCACGGTATTGGTTGCACAAGACAAGAAGCAGTCGCTTAAACTCACAAACACAAAGTCAATGTGGTTAAAACTTTTTATAATTAAAATTGTTGACAATTGCAAACGTAGCATCGTAGCATCTGATAAATTCATAAATTAGAACGCGCTCTCGCGCCATGCAGACGACAGCTATGACGACAGTCAGAACCATTTTAACACTTATGACTGTCAATGACTGTCCATGTTACGCACACAATAGGGTTAGGGATTGGGTCTGGATTAGGGTCAAGATCAAAGAGAAATATTCGTGACGCGTAACATGGCGTTATAACCGTTAAAATAAAATACAAAGATAGTGTTTCCACTTTGAAATTGGAAATTTCCATTAAATGTCGAATTTGCCGGAGCTGGAAATGTTCTGCCGGAGCCGGAGTTTTTTTCCCCGGAGCCGGAGTTTTTTTGGCCGGAGCCGGAGCCGGAGGTGAAAAACCGGAGTTTGCCCAGCACTAACTAAACTTCATTATAACTACATGAAAAACCAGCTCAACCGGTTTGAGAAAATAACTTTAACTTGTAAACAATGTCTACGTCACGATAATATGTGACGTCATAATGTACTATGATGTCCTAAAATGTCACTCTTTATGACATTTTATATATAAAGTAGTTACAAAAAAATACTTAAAATATAAACTATTATATGAAAACATTAAAAAATTAAGCTAGCATTGTAACAATAAAAAACGTAAACAACTGGACAAATATATGCATGAACGAACAAACAAAAAATGCCACAAAAATATTTGTACAAATACTGAGACCTCGCGTATTAAATGAAGCAATTGCTGAGACCTCGAGTATCAGCGCAGCTTATGTTAATATATACGAAAATGCTACATAGCTTTAAGATAAGTTTACTATTAGACTGCCAAGACACTTCACGCATGTCTGGATAGTAATAGTAATAGTCTTTATTTACCATCCTTGGTGAAAAAGTACAATGGTATTACAATATATGAATTAAGCTTATGTACAATAAGAATTACAATCGTTTCCATATATAAATATTAAATATGTAAGATTAAATTTAAAAAAATTTACAATTAGAACATCGCCTATTTCTTATGCAAAAGTCGAATGGCTCTCGGTATAAAAGACTGTTTGTGCCTCTCAGTTTGTGACAGAGGAATTCTAAAATTTATTTTCGATCTAAGATTATGATTATGAACCAGAATATTATCAGTAATAAGTTGGTTGAGGACACCATTATCCTGAATTCTCATAAATTCTTTCTGAGCAAGTGATTCCAAGGTGCGTTTAGGAAGACCAATTACGCTCATACAACGATCCTGTACTCGTTGGAGTTCATCTTCAAGATACCGAGGTAATCCACCCCAAATTGGACTTGCATATTCAAGCAAAGAAACGATGTAAGAGCCACGCCGGCACACCATCTGACCCAGTAGCTTTTTTTGTATTAAGGTGTTTTAACGCAGCTTTTACCTGTCCAATATTCGGAGTAGGTGGTGTGTGATCCTCCAGATCATCTGCTAAATCACTTACTAACAATGATTTTGACTCACGATTCTCCCAAGGGGCAGTAAAAGCCTCAAGAAGCTCGTTGGCCACTCTTATTAATTCAGTTTTATTTGGCGCCGTGGGAGTTGCTTTATGTTCCCTGGCACCAGCCAGGGCATAAATACTCTTATACCATTTACTCGAATTTGTGTAGCGGAGTTTCTGTGCTTTATCTTTATAAAATTTATGTTTGGCTTTAGCAATCAAATCAACTACTTTGGTGTGTAGCTTTTGGTACTTCGCCATATCATTCTTCACATATGCTTTTTGTTTAGCTCGTATTTGCTTTTTGATATATGGAGTCATCCATTCTTTATCATTCGGGTGCATGCGCACTGATCTCAACGGAGTGTAAGTATCAAGTAGATTCGTAATTATATTGTTAAAACCCAACACTTTTGCGTCAACATCATGCAGATTAAAAACCAAGTCCCAATTTACCAAGTTTAATTTTAGTCCAAGAGTTCTCAAATTTTCTGGGTTGAAATCTCTAACTTGTCTTGTAAACGCTTTGGTATGTTTTTTTTGCCTTCGGTGGTGTTAGTAATAAGCACTGGTGGTCAGAACGTCCCAATGGGGGAAGATGTTGTACTTTGTCATAATTTTGAGACAAATTGGTAAGGATTTGATCTAGTATGTTACTACCACGAGTAGGAGCCCTAACCATCTTACGAAGATTGAATCTTTGACAAATTTCATGAGGGTTAAGATGATTGAAATCCCCAGTTATAATAATACCTGCTGAAGGTCTCTCCTTAAGCAAGTTATCAAGACAAGCTGTAATATAATTTTTCATACTTTCTACTTCATCCACAGATTTACCAGGAGGGAAATATAATCCATGCGCATGTGTCTGAGTATTGTACCACATGCGCTTGGTGAGGGCAAGAGTATGGTGTATAAATACGAAGTCACTCGCATCGGGAACGACTAAAAGGAGAGTTAAAATTGGAGAGTTAAATCGGAGAGTTAAGATTTCGGAGAGTTAAGTTCGAGCCACGCCCACTTTTGTGAACGACCACGCCCACTTTCTTAACTCTCCCAATGGTATATTTGAACTAACGTCAGAGAGTTAATTTTGATTTAACTCTATTGCTTAAAAAAATATAAAGGAAGAGAGAGTTAACTTTGTCGTAACTCTCAAAATGCCAAAAAATGCTAAGCGAGAGAGTTAACGAGAGAGTTAAGTTAGTTTTTCGAATAAAATGGTGATATTGATGTGACAATAGTGATAAAATACTATATAATAGGCAACATCCGAGTCAAACAAAGAGAGCATAGTATATATAAACAATTTCGCTACCCATTAATCTTTGCAGACCGCCCGTAAAGACTTTTGCCACATTTCTCCACAGACATATAGTCATACTCATAGACTCATAGATATAGTACCATACTGTCACTGTCACACGGGCATTGCCGCAAATAAAACATGTCAAAGTAATACTTGCTCATGTTTAACTGCTTTGTTTGACTTTGCGGAAGAATGTGAGAGCCGGCACTGCCACAGGCACATGAAACTTGACAATAACTTGTACATAGTCATACTCATAGAATATAACAGATGTATATCACAACCGTATATAATAACCGACTATACTATAGAAGCCCTTCCAGTGCGACAACGCAAATAATTTAGGACATATTGCCTAACGGACATTCAAAAATAGGCAATATTTTAATTACGAAAATATAAGCCAGAAGGTATGCCTCGTCGTTAGAAAAGTTATGTGTCGTCGTTTGATAAGTTATGTGTCGTCATTAGATAAGTTATGACAATTATGAATCGTTTGTGATTATCCTGACAACTGACAAGATATCCGTAATGGGACACCATCATATTCGAAAAACTAACTTAACTCTCTCGCTTAGCATTTTTTGGCATTTTGGGAGTTACGACAAAGTTAACTCTCTCTTCCTTTATTTTTTTAAGCAATAGAGTTAAATCAAAATTAACTCTCTGACGTTAGTTCAAATATACCATCGGGAGAGTTAAGAAAGTGGGCGTGGTCGTTCACAAAAGTGGGCGTGGCTCGAACTTAACTCTCCGAAATCTTAACTCTCCGAAATCTTAACTCTCCGATTTAACTCTCCAATTTTAACTCTCCTTTTAGTCACACCCCTCGCATCTAGACTGCGTTACAAGCTGCACTGACGAGCCGTTGAACGGCGAAACATGCATGTCTGCAGATTTGACTATTATACAGTATATATATACGGATTTGAATAGTACATTTTGTACCAAGCATGTTTAACCCATTCACCCTATAGACCACTGACGAGTAAAATCGTCTGGCGTTAGACAGAGTAAAATACTAATTAAAGTCGGGTGCATCTGGGCGCATTGCAAGCTAATAGGAAAGTCAGATTTCACAGTTATAGACACACAGTATGATGAAATAACATGGTAAGAACAAAACAGTAGCCCATGAGCTAGTGGGGCGAGTGAGTCACTGATGTTCTTACCACGTTATGACCTCATACTGTGTATCTATAGCTGAACAGAGTACAGACGATGGTAAAATGTTATCTATTTGTTTTATACAATAAAATACTTGAAAAATTAACTAAACTGTTAAGCTCGTATCGAAACGAATTGTGATGAGTGGCGAAAATTCATATGAGTCAGGCATCAGGCATCATAGTGTAAACTTTCCGGGGGGTCACGCGATGAGTGCATGTACTTTCATTATCACCGATTTTTTCCAATGTTTTAACGCTTGCATATTATATATAGTCTCGTTTCGCTCTATTTCTCGTTTAAGCACTTTCAAGTTATCTTATAGCTCAAATCGGTTGTATTCATGCAGTGTTTAATTAGATTTACGAACAACATTTGGGTTGTGGTATTAAACGTCTACATCATAACAATCGTTTTATATATAATATTGGGTTGCTAACTCCCCCGGTCGCTATGAACACGTGCGTTCAAGTCCACTGATCTAATAATATCATGGAACGAAAATACGAAATTTCGAAATATTTACCGCACAATGGTGGCAGCTGGGAGTGGGAATGTAATGGCAATACGATCAAATTTATAAATAAACGTTTTCATTTTGGCCTTTTGGATTAGTAGTGCGTTTTGTCATTTATATATTCAATAGACAATACTGAATGGGTCGAATATTCATTATTGCAATATTTTTATAAATTCTGAAGCGTAAGTTTCGCCTCAAACATGTCACATATTTTGGACTTGGTAGTTGGTGCTGGTTATATGATATAAAAAAATGCAAATACAAGATTCAAGACCCGATGAGATTCCTTTGGCCTTACCGTAAATATCGAATATGTTAGTTATAGTATACAGCATTGGATTTTACCAGCGATCTAAGGTAAGTCGACTTGCGTACAATTTATACACATTAATACGGCTACTGTATTGTTTCTGGCGAATTTTATAGATAGTAGAAGTTGCTATACTCTGTCCGTAGACTCGTAGAGTGTAATTTGTAGAGTCACTAGAGTAGTAGAGTGTAGTATGAACTGCATAATTTTGAAATTTGACATTTGTTATGCAATATTAATAGAACACATCTGTTGTTTACAAATGCGAATGGCATTTTGATGAGGATGCGTCTGTATATATAACTATGATGTATGTTGCATTCTATATACTTTCTAGTTTTGCTTAGCCTTTATTTTAGTAGTCTGTGTACAACCGTACTCTCGAAATTTTATATACACGATGAAATAATAAATAAATAAAATTTGAAATAATTGAAGTTGAGTTTGACATATTTGTAATTAGTTGAATAAAACTAATCAAATATTGCAACCGTAAACAAAAGACAATTTTATCTGCTTACTATAATATATTGGCAAAAACATAAATCACTCATCGCGAATTTAGAATTACGAATGATGAAATATTACAAGCTTTCCATTGACAAGTGTACTTGTTGAAAAACTGGCATGCTAGCTTTTCAAAAGCTTGTCACATTTCATCAATTTTCAAGGACAAATAAAAATAGTAAAGGTAAAAATAATTGCCAAATAAAAATTGCTCGTGTAAATACGTGATATGCAAATATCAACACAACACAATATGGATGCACAACAATTACGTACGCACTATAAACCATGTAACAACATAGCATTTGTCTTTTAAAACTTTGCACTATCCTTGGATCACTAGTTGTGTTTCAAGGCGATGAAAATAGATTTGCATGCCATTTGAAGTGATCTATACAAAACAAAGCATATCATTGGTTCGTGATCCTTGTGAGAGAGCTGTGATTGGAATGAAGATATTACGTCACTGAAATGGTGTTATCCGTGCGTCTGTCCTCTAATAGATCATGGCTCTCGACCAATTAATTTTAATAAATTTGAATCTTCGAAGAATGAAGGTCAATATTAGAATATGTACTGAAAAGCAACATTTCTGAAGTTGACCACCGTATTGTGCCCTGCATGTAACGCTTACCGACACGCACCAATATTTTCAAATATTTTCTGTTTTCTAGTATAGGCAGTATAATGTCCTCTATACATCGCTTGCATCCTCAACATACTGGTCGAACTGAATCCGATGCAGTAGCAGTTGCTCAAAGTGTGAAAGCATGTAGTAGCTGCCTCATACCTTTATCGCAATTTGAGAAACCACCCTTTCACTGCAGTCAGTGTGACTACACCGTATGTGCAACTTGTGATAGACCGAAGTCCCATCCTGTCCATCCTAATCACGAAGTGTACCTATTTACCCTTACATCGCCATGGAGATGTGATGTATGCAAGCGCGATAGTGCAAATATCCAGGAGATACCGTGCTACTGTTGTAAGCATTGTGGCTTTCACCTGTGTAAGAAATGTTTCGCTGGTGTGAACAGTCAACTTCATATACATACTTTATATCGTACTGATGTCAGATTTGTTTATCATCAATCTAATGGAATATGGAAATGTGATGTTTGTGGGAACGACAATGGACCAGAACATTTGTAAGATACTATTTTATCTTTTATACAGCTAATTGAAATACAGGGGGGGGGGACAGAAAACCATCTGGCATTTTCCTGTTTAAACTTTGATGGTGTTTTTGCTGCATAGAAAAAAGAATAAGAATCAAATAACATTTTAAAAGATATCGAGTTGTTCTATTTATTTCATACTCCTAAATCCAATCCAAAAATAGCCATAGAAATATTTTTACGTAACCACGGCGGTAATGTGCACGATCCAATTTGTCAAATTCGATTCTCCTCACATATGTGATTTCACACAATACAGCAACAACTAACTCTTGTCTGCAAATCCAGTAAATCACATGTGTCAATAGAGAATTGGATCTCCCCCTGGGGATCCCCCCCCCCCAGTTTATATGTTAAAAAAGGCCCTGTATCAATTTTTTGGAATTTCAAATTTTGATTCTCCAATCGCAGTCACTTAAATACTATTATTCGCAAACCAATCACTCAAATATAAAAAGTTGAATGGCTAAAGCCTGGTTCACATTAGCAATTTTGTCAGCGATAATCCTCCACCTGACGCATGCGAATGAGTGGACTCGCGGACTAAAGTATGTGATCATTATGGGATCGGTTTTACAAACGCATACGTTGATATGTCATTCGCTCGATCACATCGATCAGGAAGATAAAAATTGCTAGTGTGAACCAGGCTTAAGCTTTAAAATGAATTTAAATATAAACGTTCTACTCTATTAGTCTTTTCAAAACTTACATTTTACATCGAGGACTCCTTTTTTATCGGCACCCTGTATACGATCCCCAATAAATTAGCACTGTATCGAACTGCCTCTTTCTTTAAGAAACCCCATTGTATTTATACAGTACAACTTAAATCCATGAATTTGACAATCCCAGGACAAAAATATGTGGAGTTTTTAAAAGAAAGAGCAGTTCTATACAGCACTAACGTTAGTACGAGGGTTGTATAATTCAATTGATCCCAAGGCCGTTGTTAATTTCCTCATTTTACTTCCTGGATTTCACTTCTTTTCATACTATATATATTTTCTTGCAGAGCCAACTAAAATCACCTCATCTGTAATAGTTTGTCGTTACTTTGACATTGTGTGTATATGTATTCAATAGGAACAAATTTGTTGATGCTTGTAATAATTACACGGGGCGAATGTTATTTCAAAACTTGGGGATTAGGTTGTAAATAGCTAAAAAGTGTGTTACAAAATCTTGAAATCTGAAGTAAAATCTTCACAAATATGATAAAAATTCCTATCAGGAAACACGGAAAATGCACTTTAGAGGCTTCGAAAATTGCAACAATTTTGAGGTCAAGGTTATTTGGTTTTGAGTTTCAACTTTCAAAGGACAAACTTAATTGAATTACCTTTATTCTATCTTGAAAAAGAACAGTAGAACAGATTGTCAAAAATACACATATGACTTCTTTCTCCAAGCTTACCAGTCGTCGGTTTCCGTTTTTGGAATAGGTGCCTTACCCTATATTATATTTACTGAATCAAGGACTTCCTTTTTGATTATTAAAATCATCTGGCGTTAGCTAGAGTATGGTACTTAGAAGTCCTGTTGTAGATAATGGGTTAAGCGGAGTGATACTATCGAACATGAATTATGTTAATAATTAATAAACGTATAGATTTGCACTCTTCAACTATTGGTGTAATGTTATCCTGCTACATGTGTTCTCACCCTACATATCCTTAAAAATATATGTTTAAATTCCTTTAGTTATCCGGCAAATTGCTCGACATGTAAGTTTGATCTTTGTGACAACTGTATCAAGCCATACAGATCGACATTCCATGAAGGACATATACTGTATAAAGCAGATTCAAACGTTACGTATCCTATATTTAATGGTGGATGGCGTTGTGATAAATGTTCACGAAGTTTTATTCCGCAAAAGAACAACCTTCCCTTCCATTGTTCCCAGTGTGAGTTTGACTTGTGTGAAAACTGTATGAAAACAACTGCAGGTAAGATTTCTTATAATTATGCACTTCATTTGGTTTGAGGACAAACAAGACGTCTGCTCTGCTCAGGCTAAAGGCCGGCCTCCACTTGCACGTACGTACGCACAATTGCACGTACGTACGTGTTTATACTTTCGTGAAATGTTAGCTACTTCACAAACACTGCGACTACTTTACACATACCGTTTTGCATAATTTCTTTCACAGTCGTTACTGTGAATAATGGACATAAAGGGTGTTGTGGCACAGATCGTGACTAAAACACCACACGAGTGACATACGAGTTACGTACGAGCACATACGGGTACATACGAGTAACATACGACTAACATACGACTAACATACGAGTACATACGACTAGCATACGAGTACATACGACTAGCATACGAGTACATACGACTTACATAAGGGTAATAAACTCGTTTTAAAGAATGAGTTGAGTTATATTATTAAACTCCTTATCAACAGGCCAACAAGTCCTATCTTCGGTTCAGTGCATGGACCAAAATTTTTAATACAAGCGATTAATCGCTTTTCAAAATTATAAATTAAGTATTTTTTCTGAAAATTTACACAAGTTCCTTAAATGTTGCATTTTTTGAGCATTTCGATTTTTTTCAACAGCGAATTTTCCCGCTAATATTCAGTGCATTGCTATTTCAATTCTTACCTGTTGATAAAGAATTGAGCTATCGTACAAGATCGATCATGGCATCTTTAGTATCGCAATATAAGTCAGTTTATTCCAAACTCTCAGTAGTTGCTGGGGGTACAGCAGCAACTATAGGATTCGGCAAGCATTTTTTCTTCTACGTCGTTGGACACAAAATGCACCTACGTCAATATTTTGACGTCATGAAAATTATCCATCAATAACCCAAATTTTCTGAAACTTTAGTCCCACTTTAGTCTTAAATATCCAAACGTTTATCCCTAAATATCCCATATACGCACCAGACTTCACCACGCCATGTACCATGCAAGAAGATAAACAATGTGCGAATTTCTGTAATTTTAGAATTCATATCTTTAAATTTTCAAAGCTCGTGCTACTACAATGCTTTATACACCTAAAAGAGTGTAGGAGTGAGGGCAGAGAAATTGATATTTTTCGCAAAGACGTAACAAATTAGCTTCAACCAATCAAGTTTGTCGACCAAGAATCGAATACGATATTTTTTGTCAATAATACAATATACAAACACTGAAACGAGTTTACTACCGTATGTAAGTCGTATGTACTCGTATGTTAGTCGTATGTACTCGTATGTTAGTCGTATGTACTCGTATGTTAGTCGTATGTACTCGTATGTTAGTCGTATGTACTCGTATGTTAGTCGTATGTACTCGTATGTTAGTCGTATGTACTCGTATGTATACCCGTATGTACTCGTATGTCACTCGTGTTACTCGTGTGGTGTTTTAGTCACGATCGTGGCACAGTGCCTTTACCACGGGGCACGGGGACTCGATTTGGTCACTTCATTAAATCGGTGTCTTTGGCCCGATTTACACTACCAAAAAAAAACCAGTTTCAATCCGGGTTAAGCCTGGTTTTCATTTAGTCGTAGCGGTCGCGAATATATCAAGGTGACTGATATAATAGAATGCCGATATATCTCTGCAATCATTAAAGACTGATTTGCATACAGCCCACAAAACACAGGAAAGATACAGACTTCGTTGAACATGACTTGGTCACGACAGTTACGACCAAATGGAGACCATGCTTTCCTAGTTTGGAACCTACTTTGGAATTGGGTTAAATGTAACTTTCATTATCTTTTTTAATTGGTTTAGATGCACCAAGACCCGCCGTCCAAGGTTTGTATATTACTTGATGTTTATACGATTGCCGATATAAGCGTGTTGCGTCAGTTGCGTCACTGAGGCAAGCTGTAACAATAACCAAAACATTTCGCCTGCTAAAGTGGAAGCAACTGTTGATGTCGATCACGTCAGCCTTAGCAGTCTAAAAGGGATAAAAACTCCTCAACTTCTGACTCTCGTGACGAGCGGTCTTTGCTTGGAAACGTTGAGAGGTGCTTTTAGTGCAAAGTTTCCAACTTTGCAGTATTGTAATGTGTGGCAAAAATTCACACGAAGGCATTCAGTCATAGTGTGAACTTTCCGAGGGTTCCTTGCGATGATGTTTTACGTTTTATAAAATGTTAAGGATTGACTAATTGTTTCTCCAACTGTCAAACATTATTTGATGCGATCAATCTGCTTATTTCATGCAATATTAAGTGAGTTATGTACATTTCAACATTGAAACAAAGCATTCGTGTTGCGTTATAGACAACTACCCCCTCCCCCCCGTGAAAGAATTTTGAGGGTCATGCAATCGCACGTGCAAAATGGTGGAGGCAACTCGGGCAAGGATAGATTCTGCTTCATCATTCAATCATTGGTCACTGTCGTTATACAGAGTCATGTGAGAAAGCGCGCGAACCAGATGGAGTGAGATAGTGCAAGATCCTTCGGTTAGATCAGATCGAACAAAGCCTGAGCGATAAAATTTGAGAAAATAAATCTTTCTGTGGAGTTTTTGTATCTGCGATTATAATATAAATAATGACTTTTCAGTTGATTCATGATTTGATATAATGAAAAAGCACTTTTTTATTATATCATATAATAAAAATGCGCCGAAAAGTCATTATTTCATATAATGTTCATGGGAATGGTTCGAAACCTGCCAATTGGAAGGAGAAGGCGCAAAATTAAACTATAAATCATTAAATCAAATTAAATCTCTTCTTCGAGCGCTCTCAACGGCAAGCTTTTTACATATTTTATTACTCTTTAAATCGATTAATCATGGCGAGTGGCAAACGTGGTTGGGAAGAGGCAATAACCAGAGCTGTTCAAGGGGCAGTTAGATCCGTAATGAATGGCAGAGGTGGTTCATCAAGCCAGTCATCGCATTCGTCGTCAAACTCGACTAGCAGTACTTCAAGCCCAAGCGTATTAAACCGATAATATACAAATGCCAACGTTTAGAAAGAATACACACCTGGTTTGATACGTTTCGGCTTGAAGTACTTGTGCTTGTCGAGTTTGACGACGAATGCGATGACTGGCTTGATGAACCACCTCTGTCATTCATTACGGATCTCATGCACCTATCAATGTCTTCCCCCAACGGGGGGAGTGCGGGCATACCCAGGGGCTATTGACATTTTCAAATAAATTTAGTCAATAATCGATCCCCATCCCCTCTCGAGGGCTATATGGAACTGTCAATTCATATTTAATGCCCCAGGGTTGGAGATGGAGCATTTTTTATCCCTGGGATATCAGTTTGAGCGAAAGACCAGCAGTATATAAATATTATCTGGATAAAATTTGGCACCAAATATATGCATTTCTGTATGGCATAGAGGCAATTAAATCAGTCAAAAGTATACATTTTGACTGATATTTTGGCCAGATATTTATTAATATAAAAATAAAACAGTGTTTGAACACACGCTTGACTAGTCAAGTGAAAAATAATAGAAAACAATGCGACAAAATAATTTTCTTGTAAAACAAAATATAAAATAGCATCTTTGTTGCATTATAAAACAATTTACAGAAGCAGATCAGGTGTGTTTGAGAATGGGTATAAAAATGATTCTTATCCTTGATCTTTTTATTCTCCGTTAATTTAGCCATTTTGTATTTAAAACGATCAGATAGTCAAAAATCCCCACCCTCGGGAAGGTGCGCTGTGTCAAAAGAATACAAATATCCCCTACACGGGCATTAATTTGTTGTCAATTGCCCGTGTATGCCCGCACTCCCCCATTTGGGGGAAGACATTGATAGGTGCATAACTGCCCCTTGAACAGCTCTGGTTATTGCCTCTTCCCAACCACGTTCGCCACTCGCCATGATTAATCGATTTAAAGAGTATTAAAATATGTAAAAAGCTTGCCGTTGAGAGCGCTCGAAGAAGAGATTTATAGTTTAATTTGGCGGGTTTCGAATCATTCCCATGAACCGGAAGTTTATGACCGGAAGCTCATACGCACGACGTAATAATTGATTTTTGGACAGATGGCGCACCGCGCAATTGCATTATATGAAATAATGACTTTTCGCGCATTTTTATTATATGATATAATAAAAAAGTGCTTTTTCATTATATCAAATCATGAATCAACTGAAAAGTCATTATTTGATATCATAGTGTAACGCCTTAACGTTATATGAAATAAGGAATTGCGCAAATGCTTATGATTTTAAATAACGATTTTGTCGAAATTGCATTGTATCATATCATGACTTAACGGAAATTCATTGTATGATATAACGACTAATGCTAATCAACATGATATCAAATCATGAATTATCCGTGTTAGTCATGATTTGATATAATATATATTCGTTAATAAATTATTTGTATATAATGACATTTTTGGTCATGATATGATATAATTAACGTTAAATAATTTTTGGACACATGGCGTTCCATAATATATTGCCATCGTGATGTTGGCTGTTAGCTGTTGGTTGTTAGCTGTTAGCTTGTAGCCATTCAGCGACGAGCTTATTTAAATTGTAACCAATCAGCAAGTGGCTTACAATGCAATGACGTAATGTTTCCCAAGGCCATTACATCATTCAATTTTTCCTGTTCGCAGGCTAGATCTTAAACTCAACATGGCGCTTATGTTTTGAAATGTCAAAATAATTTGACAAAACGTCGTTAATTCATGTAAAAACGTGGAAATACGAAGGTTTTCAATACGAAAGTATGGACTAGAACGAATGCTTTAAAATATGTGGCCAATTTCAAATGTAGTTGTTCTATTTCTGAAGGAGAAACTATCAAACTAAACAGTTAAACAGTCAAACTGTCGAAGATTAAGCCATCAAGGTATTATCAGAAATACTACAACATATTAAAAATAAAACATTGTATAATTGTATATATATATATATTTATTATAATCTTAAAACAGTTTTTGTTGCTACTTTAAGTTTCATGCAGTTATGCAATCATCAGGCAACTGTTCTTAATAGTTCAATTTCGTGCTTGCACACGCTACTCATTTAACGGTTCGCTGATGCGCGTGCGGTTTTGAATTTTGCAGCGCTGAACTTTATTGCGTGCCGGCATTTCGCAAAAAGTTCCGATCTTCGGTTTAAAGTTTTGTTCTTTTCAGCTTTTAGCAGACAAAGTTTCTCTTCAGTGCAAAGGTTGCAATATTTTCCACCAGCGGAATACGATGGAGCGCGCGTCACGATAGTCCATTTAATTTTATAGTCTTTATCTATACGCTTCAATTTCCACACGTACTTGGAAAGTTCCGTTTCATTCTCATACCGCGGGTCGTTAAACGATTTCTTGTGGTTCCCATACCTCTCTTTGAACGTATTCGCCGTCATCCCGATATACTCTTTTGTATCGTTATTATCCTTAGTTTTTATCTCAGCCTTGTAAACAATACTCTTGGTCTGACATCTCCGATCGAGTGGGCATTCGCTGGGGACTCTACAATTACAGCTTTCACTTGAGCTTTCGGGAGACTGGGCTTTGGTCAGAACGCGCTTGTTGTGTCGAGAAATGGCACTTTTTGCGTCTACTGGAACAGTAGCCGCTATGTCATCGGCATTTTGATTGCATACATACATAAGTTGGGTGGAACTTGATTTTTAATGAGACCATATATGGAATGCGGTATTCATAATTTCATATTTCATCTCCGACGCCATTGATGATAGAAGAAAGGTTTTACTGCATGCTTTATACAACACTTTACAAAACTTTCTTTTCGAAGATTGTTAAGGTAAGATAACTATTTATTTTGAAAGATTAAAGTTCAGGGCATTAGTTCAATGTACCAAGTGTATCACTGATTTTTGGAACTGTGAAAGTTGCGTATTTTCATATTTATGTTTTGAGCAAAGTCGAAGCCTTGAATTTTATGCATTTATTAATAATAATATGAGTTTACATAATGAATAATACCAATACCTGCTTTGAAATATTATGAATCTAAATCAGGCGAAAGGATAATGTATATTCCAAGGATGGCAAAGATGCTTTATGGATTACAAAATAATGGGAGGTTTATATATGATTTGGAGTTTACAACCTGTATATAAAACTTGACATAGTACATAAAGAAATACCACTTTAGCAAGTTATGGATGTCAACTTATCTTGCAATCCCATGCAGCAGTGCAACACAAATCATATACATTGCATTAACAGTCCAAGTATCCATGTTGTGAACAAAGGAGGCTCCCTACAGTTATAGTACAGTTTGAAACACGATCTATATAGATCAGACGTCACACTCGCGTGGAATCTTCGTGACCCGGTAAAATTTTGAAACAAGCCACGGCAAGTTATTTTCGAGACTTATCTGCGAAGAAACCACAACTTTTTCATTATAATCGTAAATCTTTAAAATTCAAACAGTACGTATGTTCTTAACCAGTTTCTAATCTTTCTTTTAGTATGTTTTTTACTTATTTATGTTCAGTATTATCTTTTATAATGTTCAAAATCTTCGACTTGTTGCAGACTAAAAATGCTAAAAAGATATTTTACACTCTTGTCAAAGCACTCTAGAACTGTCGAAGTAATATAATTATTTAAAGCAATCAAGTTTAAAAACTACTGCATACAACCACAGTACAGACAGTTAGGACTTACGAGTTGTCTTTATGAAAAAGTGGACTTGTTTGAATGTTTTTCATACCGTTTTCAACAATAAAACAAATTTAAGAGACGTTGGATTAATTCAATGCGAAAACCACCGACAAACCAGACCAGAAAAAAGACCATCAACAAACAATCTTGGGTCCAACAAACCAAGGGTAACGAAAACGAAGAGAATTTTGCTCGAAATTGTACATAATTTCGAAAAAAAACAGCCTGTTTTACAGCCAGCGAGTGACTCAAACACGCGCCCGCAAACACTATATCGTGATCGGCCAGCATTACTTTTAGGCTTTTCGCGAGCAGAAAATGGCATTTTGAGGTTCGTTTTTCTCGTTCGTTTCTCCGGTGACCATATCTCAAAATTTGATTACGTATTCAACGTACTAAATTCTATTAAATCCTTAAATTTAAAAAAAATCGCCAGTGTAGTTTTCGTGAAACTAAATTTTGGCTTTTAAAAAAAAACTACACTGGCGATTTTCAAACAAATTTCTGAGAAAACTCAGAATCTCATAATAATTTACTTTCTGCAAAAAAAAGAGTAGGTCACCGACCTTATATTTCCGCTATCATACCTTCTTTGGCTAAAACTACCAAGATAAATGATGACGTCATGTCGCCATGGCAACGTCAAGAGTAAAAAACTTGTGTTGACATTATTGCTTAATATACGAGGAATAAAGGGCTTACGCAAAAATTTGAGTTTTCTAAGCTTATAACCTTTCAAAGAGCTTTCAATTCAAAACACTGATATCTAATGGAAACTGTAGGGAGCCTCCTTAACAGCTTTTCAAATGCTTATCCTTGATAGTTTCTATTACGTGACGGATTACATTTTCCCTGGCTTCAATTTAAGAAAACCCATCCTTAGTTGATCCCCTGCCCCAAGTTTCCAGCATATAATGAATTGCATGTCTAATGTTGTCTAAAGCCCAAAGGCAAAACTGTGGTTAGTGTGGTATAAAATATGGTCATATATCTACCAATAATTCTCCCTGGGTATGGCGTTGGGGCTTTCCACTGACTGGTGCATATGTATGCATCTATGGCAATGCATACATCTATGGCAATGCATCTAGCATTGACAACATGTTTTTGTTTGTATCTTTCAGGTGTATTCAACACACTCTGTTCAGAATTACAAAGATTGCTGTGTTGTTGTGACCTGTCTGTTGCAACAGCCAGGCACTGACCAATATTGTGTCAGGTGTGTGTGTTTTGGACATACACTTTCTGAGAGAAATTTGAGAGAACTTGTCGAGAACTTTAAAGCAAAGTAATATAGCTCACATAGACTCTTTATTCAAGCTAATGGTACAATTCAGTGACTACAAACAACTACAGTCTAGACAAAGACATCAACAACTTTTAATATGGCTGTGACTATTGAACAGTACAGAGCCAGAGAGCTGCTGCAGCCATACACCGCAAGCTTGACTTTTAATAAAATATTACTAGCTATTACAGCTTTACACTAAATTACCCTAACATATGGTAACTCCCCTAACTAATCTACAACAGTCGATATTCTGTTCATTGCTACTGTCTGGCAGCTGATGTCTTCCCCACTTAGTATTAATAGGGTTGGGTGGGCGGGTGTCTAGTCAAGCTATTGCGAATGCAACAACAAATGTGCTTTGAACCCGCACCACCCGATCATTAATCGGGCCCCCAGGAGTGTGTGAGAAAACATTTTCTGCTTTCCTCAGCCAGCAGAAAATAATACTTCTCACACACTGCTGGGAGCCATATGCCGCAAATTGGTGTTGTTTCTCATAAACCACATCTAGTGGACAATGGTGAAAACATTTGACAATAATAACATATTAATAAACTGAGAAAGGACAGATGCATTCAAATTTGTTAAATATTTTATATTTACATGTAATATTGTATTCATTAATATGGACATATTGAACTACAAGTTGCTTATGTGTGTTCATTTGAATTATAGTTTTATAATATATTTCTTTATGATGGTTCTATTATTTTTAAAACACAATAACCTGATACTTTGGGATATTGGTTTCTATCAGATCAAAGATCATGATTGGGGGGGGGAGGTGGCTACAGCCCCTGTCTGCTATGCTTAAATATGCCCTTGGGATGACTTTGTTACTAATCTGATGTGAAACATATTTAAAAAAGTATCTCTACTTCCAGTTTCAGAATGCCTGGAAGAAAAATAAATTCTATTGCTATTCAGTCTCTACCAGTAGACGCATGTACGCCATAGCGTACCTATTTTTACATTTTCCATGCAGCTGTACGAGACTTTGATAGTGTTGCGGTTAAAGATCTTAAGTTATGTAGCGGGTCTGTTTTCGTAGCGTGTGCAAGCACGAAATTGAACTATTAAGAACAGTTGCCTGATGATTGCATAACTGCATGAAACTTAAAGTAGCAACAAAAACTGTTTTAAGATTATAATAAATATTGCTCTACAAATGATTTTGTGTTGAGCACTCTTATCTACTACAATCACAACACAGATATTGTATATATATAGGCCCTATATATATATATATATATATTTATTTCATCAAATTATACAAACATTTGTCAACTACTTAAAGTTTCATGCCTGGTTAAGGCAATCCTCAGGTTAACACATGATTTTTTCTGATTTTTTCTTGAAACTTTAAGTAGTTGACAAATGTTTGTATAATTTGATGAAATAAATATTTTTAATTTGCTCTGCTTCAACGTATTGAGCACTCTTCGTATTATACGCAACAAAACACAAGAATTAATTATATATATATATATATTTATATATATATATATATATATATATATATATAGATTTTCGCTTACCTCAAAACTTGTCTGCAACAGGCTGTTTCATCTGTAAAAGAATCATCAAAACTGCCTGATGATTCTTTTACAGATGAAACAGCCTGTTGCAGACAAGTTTTGAGGTAAGCGAAAATCTATAATTTGCTCTAACTATATGTTGTCGAGCACTCTTTGCGTTTCGTAGACCTAAACCTACACGTATATATATATATATATATAGTCAAATCTGCAGACATGCATGTTTCGCCGTTCAACGGCTCGTCAGTGCAGCTTGTAACGCAGTCTAGATGCGAGTGACTTCGTATTTATACACCATACTCTTGCCCTCACCAAGCGCATGTGCAAGACACATGCGCATCCAGACATGCGTGAAGTGTCTTGGGGCCAGAGTGCTCAAACGACCACAAGGGAAGTGAGCTTTGCATTATATATATATACATTTGTTACTCATTTGAATTGGTCTGCCAACGTTTGAACATAGTTGTATGGTGAATTGTTCTCTATTAACTATGGTTTGACAAATACGTGCGCCGTGCACGCGATTAAATGTCTTGAGTATTCCACTGTTGTCGTGAGGAATGCGTCTCGCCGAATACTTATATCGAGTCTGTTCAATCGTTTGGGTCAAATCGAAGTATAATAATGAGGAGCTATAGGATCATCTTAAAATATTGCAAGATTGTAGAGAGAACTAACGTCTTCAGTTTTCTTATAAAAACTTGACCTGTTTACAGTGTAATAATCATCAAGAATATGTGATAGCTGACTCTTGAACTCTATTAATTAGTCTAATAAATAGAGCTCCGCGTTATTGCGCGTTTATGTCTCAATTATATTCAACACTGATATCTAGTTTCTCTTGAGTTTCCCACAAATACAAATAAATACCCACGTAGGTACGTTCGCTCAAACTATTGTAGAGTATAGATGTTTAGAGCGATGCGCCGAATCAAGTGTTGAAGGCGCAATGTTTGTTGTTGGAAATATAATACCCCTCATATTATTTGTCGTCAGGAATTCTGATATCGAGTCTGTTCAAGCGTTTCGGTCAAATCGAAGTATAATAATGACGAGCTATAGGATCATCTTAAAATTTGTAATACATAGGGAGAACTAAGCTCTTCGGTTTTCTTGTAAAAACTTGACCCGTTTACAGAGTAATAATTATCAAGAATATGTGACAGCTGACCCTTGAACTCTAATAAATAGAGCTCGTTATTGCGCGTTTATGTCTGAATCATATTCAACACTGATTTCTAGTTTCTCTTTAGTTTCCCACAAATATAAATAAATACCCACGTATGGTTCGCTCAAAGTATTGTAGAGTATAGATGTTTTAGAGCGATGCGCTTTGCGATCGTCAAGTCTTGAAGGCGCAATGTTTATTTGTTGTTGGAAATATAATACCCTCATATAGACTGAAGTATGTCGAATATTTTACATAGTGCCTGATGAATATCAGCATGATTTGTACGTTTCTCGTTCGTGTTGCATAGTTATCGTATCGCTCCCTTGATGCGTTATTGATCTGGTTAAAACACAAGTACGTAACTCAAAATGCGCAAGTATTCTACAAAGATGCACACAATATTGACAAGAAAATTGCATGCCTTTTGTGCGGGTGACTTGAGTGACCCTGGGAGTGCAAGTTTGTGACACCCCAAAAAAACCACGATGACGAAAAAAACAGACAGGGGCATATTAAACGTATGGCTCTGCCAGCCGTAGTAACTATATACACCTCGTCCCAATGGGAATACTTGTCCCTAGAGTCATGCTATTGTTGCTTTATTGTGTTTGCGCCCTTTGCAAAATGGCGCCCGTAATTACGAAATTGTCAATTGTTGAATATTACTCCTTCATGGGCAACTATGGCATCACCATGAGCAGATACATGTACGCTTAGCGTACCTATTTTTGTATCAGCGCTAGCGCAGATATATTGCTATCGCTTCTGTAAGTTAACCACAGTTTCTTGTGAAATTACGTAATTACTTTGGTTTGACCTGTTCGCAGGCTAGAACAGCTTTAAAACAAGATGGCGTCTTTCGAAGAATATCAAAAACATTGATGAAATTTGGCCAAATTTCAAAGAAATATATACATGAAATATAAAAGAATATATTCCGGTTTTCAAGCAGGATAAATTGTGTACACTTGAAATATTTGTTCTACCGAAAATATTCAAATTTTATTTGGCTTTCAGCTTTCTTTAATATCGTCTAAGGATTCTGACTATATGTAACTTGGGTTGCTAAAATTTGACTTCGTGTCGCCTTCCGACCGCAGGTTAGTGCATGCAAATTGTTATCACAAATCCAGATATAGAATTTTTAAAAGTTGCTCAATTCTAGCTCAATCTTAGATAAATTATATAAATTTAAGATCGTCCGTACAAGTACAACGACGAGTCAAGGTATATTCATTGAAGCGAATGCGAACATTATTTGAAAGCTTACAAAGGATATAGTAATTATATTTTCTTACTTCACGATGATTATTAAACCGTGGGTGTGGCGTGAAATATAGTTTAAAAAAATGGTGTTTGTAACACCATTCCAATTCGTATTGGCTATTTTATCGTCTAAAGATTCTGACTGCATATAATTTGTCTTGCTACTGCAGCGAATATTTTGTATTCCACAGTGGTTAAATTTCATTGTAATGAACATAAATACAATTAAATTTAGTGGGTGTTGTTAAATTTCATATGGCTGCATGATATTTTTGAAAACATAGTCAAATCCTCGCAAATTATGTTATCTATAAGATCGCTAGGCAGTATCATCTGAAAACGTTTCAGAAGTAAATACATCGAAAATTTTACTCGGTTCACAGATCAAGTTCTTAACTTAGTTAGCTGAGTAGTTTTTACTCAATTTACCACAAATACTAAGCTTTGTCTTACAAACTATTTGTTCAAAAGGTGGGGGACGGCCTCCTTTTTATTCATTGAAGCTACCAACTATGCCACAACCACTCCAATATAAACAACTACAAGCACAACATCAGCGATATAACAGCGACTAAAACACCTGCTACAATAAACATAGATCAACACTTGGCGCAGATACATGTACGTTTTGCGTACCTATTTTTAAGTTTTACAATGTCGAAAACGAATACTGAAGAAGGAGAGATCCTTTCTAAAGAGCAAGAAAAATAATTGCTTGATGGCGCTGGCGATGCGGAACCCGCTAAAACCGCTGTCGACTCGACAGAAGCTATGCCTGTAGCGAGCATGTTTAAAATGCTCAACGACAGCTTGAAAGACGTACTAAAACGTGTTTCACGAATGGATGCAAACCATGAGAGGCCTTCTAAAAGGCGTCACTGACGATCAGGCCCCAAAGTGAGAGATAAACTTTCCCATGTGAGCATGAACAAGGAGACTACATTTTTCCAATATTTACTACACCTAAAAAAGATGGGACTCCGAGAATGATACTTATCTTAAGGGCTTGAATAAATTTCTCGAATATCACCATTTTAAAATGGAATCTCTTTCGATTGTTGTAAGCCTGGTTAAACGTAATTGTTATATGGCTTCTGTTGACCTCAAGGACGCGTACTACCTAGATATACAGAGACGCGGGATGTTAACATCATGATTAATTATTTAGCTACCGCTAGCCTTGGATCGCCAAATGAACTGACCTTGAAGGTATTAACATATAAAGTTGCTATGCTGTTATCATTTTTCAGGACAACGACGTCAAACATTGCATGCACTGGATATAAACGTCAGATAACTGTATCTTTGCTATTAATACATTGCTAAAAACGTCTAGAGTGGGAGGAAGTCGTCAGAGCAAGCGCCTTTCACCTCTGAGATCGCTGGGGACTCATGACATTTATGTGAAAAGAGTCAGTCAACGCTCTACCGAAAGTCCGTGGGTTTTTCTCCAGGTACTCTGGTTTTCCTCCCACAGGGAAGAAAACCCACGGACTTGAGGGAATATTGACAGCGTGGATTTGTATTAGCCCCAAACTAACCCTTCCATCGTAGCTGTGCTCCCTGATCAGGCACGAGTCATACGCCTTTAATAAGCCTTCGACTCGATTAAGTCGGACTGCGTCCTTCGCAATTCAGCTCAGCTCTCAGCTGCCGACCTCGTATCCAGGGCTTCTTTGCTTCCGCGGTTGGATGGTCAGCGAAAATCATTGGCGAAAATAGCCCTGGCTTCGACTGGTCAGTTCTGCAACCTGATTAGTTAGTCTTCGAGCGAAAATTATTTGGGCGATAATAATTTATCCATCAAACTTTTGCATTTTAAAATGAACAAGACGCTCTATTGAGCGTTTAGTCGCTGGGGTAATGATATAGGCTTTTTCGTAATTAACACATTTTGACAGTGCATGCTACAGCTATAGGCATTCGGCAAATATTTTTCTGAGTGTGATTGTAACATACTTGGCTTACGTGACTTACATTTCTTTAACGTAAAGATAATTTAGAAATTACGACCCGAGTAAACCTGAGTAGGTTTGTGAGAGTCGCTTTTTCAATGTAGATTCCGTAAATGAAACTAACACCATTGGAATCCTTACAAAATTTAATCCTTTTTAACAGTGGGTTATGTTGCCGACTAAACAATACAGAATATAAAATACTAAAAGTTTAATCCCAAACATACGTCCAGTTTTTTTTGTTTTTTTTTATTGATGTTTATTAAAACTCTCTTGCAGTTATACAACTGAATTAACGAGCTTATAAACTAATAAAATTTACATAATATTTCTAAGGTAATGTTCATATATGTTCAAATTTAGACTATTATTATTTATTCCTAATATTTACAGCATATTTCTAAATATTTAATTAAGCAGTATTAATGGAAAATTTAAAGGTAAAAAAGGATTGTGCTCTGTTCGTTTTACAGACCGTATTATTTTTAAATAGGTAAAATTGTTCTGATTTCCTTCTCAGATTACGCTGATTCTCAAAGACGACCGGTTTTGGAAGTAGATTATGTAGTAATGTAGGGGATGGTCTTTAGATTTCATTTTGTCCATATATTTCTCACACAATAGATCTCTTCTACTCTTGAGTGTAGGGATGTCGGCTAGATATAATGCGTCTGTGTACGAATCACACTCAGGATAGATAAGTGATCTCTTTTGCACGACTTCGATTGCCTCAGACAAATAGTCCGGGATGGCTTGCCATACCGTACGGCGTATTCCAGCACTGGTCGAACTATAGTTAAATAAACTTTTAAGATATTATCATTTTCGACTCCAGCTCTACGCAGTACCCTTAGCGAATATAGTTTCTTACTGGCTTTCTTGATAATGTGGTCGACATGACAGTTCCACTTTAGATTACTACTCATGATCACACCTAGGATCTTATAAGTCTCCACTTGTTCTATAACATAGTTACCTATTTGTATAGGTTTAATCAGAAAGTTTGGATTGCGTAGGAAGTTAATAAGCATTTCTTTGCATTTGGTAGGATTTAGCTTCATATTATGCTCTATGGCAAAATTATGTATATCAGCAGCAGCATTGTTTAGGACGCTAATGGAATTTCTTGGGATAATCTCCAGTACGGATGTGCCATCGACAAATTTAGTCCGGAGATTCCATTCCCAGAGCAATTTGTTTGTCATGACAATAAAGAGAATTACGCCTAGTTTAGTTCCTTGAGGAACCCCACCCTTCACTGATTTCCAGTCTGATAGAACCCCATCTATTTTAACAGCCTACATACGGTTGGTTAGAAAGGCTGCAATCCAATTCAGAAGTGCAGGATGAACTTGTAGGTTCTCTAGTTCGTGTAGAAGGATGGTGTGATCAATGAGGTCGAACCCTTTAGAAAAATCAGCAAAGAATAAGCGTGCTCCGGCCTCACCAGTATCCACTGCTTCGTAGATTGCTTGCAATGTATATAGTAGAGCATCTGTTGTTGAATGATTTTTACGAGCATATTGGCGCGGATCCAGCTTATCTTCTAACTGAGGTAGGAGTCTTGTGCATGTAAAACCTTCCATGACCTTTGCTATGGTACATGTCAACGAGATAGGTCGGAGGTCATTTTCTATGGTTTTAGGGGGGTTGATCTTCGGTACTGGAATAACAATTGATGATTTGAGGAGTTCAGGAATATATCCCTCTTTCATTGATTGGTTATAGATATCTTTGATGATAGGTGCCAACTCATGCGCGAATTCCTTGAGGACTCTATTCGGGATGTAATCAGGACCGACTGATTTATTTACTTGGAGCGCTGATAATGCTCTGTAGACCTCATTTTCAGTTACAAAGAAATCCTGTGGAACTTCATGGGATACAATGCGTGGAGTTAAAGGCTCAAAATTATCAGTAAGGCCAGTAAAGAAGTTGTTAATCCTATTAGCTAGTAACTTAGTGTCAGAGCTATTTTCTAGAAACTGATGGTGCCATTCCAGTTTTGAACTTTGCCCAGAGAGTTTTTTAATTTCTCTCCACCATTTTGCGGAATTAACTCTTTGTACATCAGTAACTTTAACGCTATAATATTGGTATTTTGCTGCACGAATGGAACGTTGGACTTTGTTTCTCCAATATCGGTATGCTGTTGACATTTTCCCTTGCTGGATAAAAGCTGATTGGCGTTTTTGAATCCCTTTTTAGTGCAAAGTTTCAAAGAAACTTTGCAGTATTGTGATGGGTGGCGAAAATTCACATCAGTCAGTCATACAGTCATACAGTCATAGTGTAAACTTTCCGGGGGGGGTCCAAATTACTCGTGATGTGCAATTGCAAAACGGTTCTGCTTGAATGATATCCTTAGAATGTTTTTATCAAAATTAGCGTAGTTTAGTAATATATCAGTGTTTGCCGTTATTCTCATGGATGTGAAAGTTGGCTGAATGGTCAATATAATTCCAAGCAGCGTACAATTTGGATTGCATATATGTATGGCAAGCACCCCCGGAATCTCAATTTTTGCGAAAAATTCAACTGAGCACGTGGTCGAGGCATGAAGTATTCGGTGCAAATATAGCATATATATGGCGGCCGTATGTAGGAGTGAGTCGCGAACATGGTAATTTTTTCATGAACAACAATGTTTGAATATGTCGATAAAGCTATAAAAATTTTATAGATCATCTGTTGAATCTAGACAATTGCATTTTCATAATAATACCAGTAAATAATTTATCTAGGTATACATGCTGATACATACGTCTTGTCGCTGAACGAATTATTACGAATATTACTGAAATACTGTCGTGCGTATATATATACTTTTAAATAAATACTTTCATATTACATGTAACAAAGAAGTTGAGAATATATTGACCATTTTTAGTGCAAAGTTTTTAACTGTCCGTAGACTCGTAGAGTGTAATTTGTAGAGTCACTAGAGTAGTAGAGTGTAGTATGAACTGCATAATTTTGAAATTTGACATTTGTTATGCAGTATTAATAGAACACATCTCTGTTGACGGGTCAGTTGTTTACAAATGCGAATGGCATTTTGGTGAGGATGCGTCTGAATATATAACTATGATGTATGATGCATTCTATATACTTTTCAATTCAAATATTGCAACGGTAAACAAAGGACAATTTTATCTGCTTACTATAATATATTGGCAAAAACATAAATCACTCATCGCGAATTTAGAATTACGAATGATGAAATATTACAAGCTTTTCATTGACAAGTGTACTTGTTGAAAAACTGGCATGCTAGCCGTTTCAAAAGCTTGTCACATTTCATCAATTTTCAAGGGCAAATAAAAATAGTAAAGGAAAAATAATTGCCAAATAAAAATTGCTCGTGTAAATACGTAACATGTAAATATCAACACAACACAACACAACATGGATGTACAACAATTACGTACGCACTATAAACCATGTAACATAGCATTTGTCTTTTAAAACTTTGCACTATCCTTGGATCACTAGTTTAATCTTAGTAGTGATCCATGGTCGATCTGTTGGGTACTTTTTAACCTCTTTTTGTGGAAGGAATCTATCAATAGCCTGGTTAAGATCTGAGTTAAAAAGATCAAATTTATCTTTACACATATTGGCTTCGAGGACAGAGGACCAATCTTTTTGAGTAATCCATCGACCTAGCGCACACCACGCACTATCCCTCATATAGATTTACTTATTAGTTTAGTTTCACCTCTAAGTATAGGCTTTGCCAGAATTGAATAATGGTCAGATGATGCAATCTTAGGTAGCTGGGTTAAAGAGAACAGTTTAGGTCTGTTCGTAAACAGCCAGTCTAAAATACCAGAATCTCTTGTTTTAAAGGTAACCAACTGTTTAAGGCTATTCACTTGGGTTATATATTTTTGATTAAAACCTACTACGATTGATGTAACTTCTCTTGGTAAACTATGTGGTCTCATTGATATCCATATTGATTCGAGCTCCGTTTGATCACTGAATTCCAAAAGTTTGCATGGTATATTTTGGTCTACGTATACACACACACCACCACCACCAGACGTTTCAATTCGGTCCCTTCGGAATAAATTATAACCGGGAATAGAAATGGATGAGTCAGGAATTTCTGGCGATAACCAAGTTTCGGTTATACAAATAGCACCAACAGAATTGAGCAGAGCTATTTGTTCAATCTCATCTACTTTCTTTGGCAGCGACCTCACATTCGCAGATAGAATGGTGGGAATATCATACCTTTTGGGGATTTTTATCTTTTTCAAATTTTTCAGAGCGTGATAGTTGTTGACTGCTCTCCCTGGATTCTGATATGGGCGTTTCTTACGTCTAGTAATTCTTGTGGGGATTTCATATGTGGGATTTTCTATTACATGGGCTCTGATTGATAAACTGAACTACGTGTTATTGTGGGACAGTTATTCGACGTACCAGATCTAGATGTTTGATCCAATCTGGGTCCTTTCTTTGTATATGATACCGGAACCATGGGACTTTGATGTTTTGGCCTGTTTTGGTAGAGGTTTGGTAATAGTAATTCTCTCGTTCTTGGGATTTCAGACGTTTTCGGGGGCGCTTTCGAAAATAATTCCTTCGTATTTGTCCGTTTTGTTGTTCCGATCTCTGTAAGTTTACTTTGAGAGGTGGAGAGGTCGGGAAGTTATTATCAAGAAGTGGTAAATTGTGGTCGATAATATCTGTCGATAATATCTTATTAGCGCTTTTATACACTACAAAAATATGAAAATTTCCTTGCGTGGCAGTGTCAAATTACTCATCGCAGTAAACATGGGTTTCATGTGGGAATTCCATGTGGAAGAACAATACATGGAAAATATTGATATTTTGAAATAGATGTTACAAAATTTGATGTCTTTCATGTTTCGTGATATATTTAGCTTGTCTCATCCTGCAAACTATGCTAGGGTATGCATCTACTGACAGCGCGCAAGCCACTGGGTCAATGCCAATAATTACCGTCTACTGAATATAATTTGTGTTGCATATTTGTTTGCATGTTTGTTTCAAGAAGCTAAAGAATAATAACAGTCCCGCAGCATTCCCTACCTTGCAATTCCTAGAGAATTGCTCGTTGTAGGAGAATTGCTGGGGGAGATCTCATTTGGTTTTGGATTGGGAATTTTAATACTAATTAATTCCCTCAGGGAGACATTCTTCGCCTCGGTGGCTTCAGGATTACATTCAGGAGAAGCATTGATAACGTTTATTTCATTAACCTCACGAGTTCGCCCTTTAATTATTTGTGCATCTGGATCATGAATAAGGTCATAATTAATTTGTCCTTCTAGGCTAGGCAAGCACTGAGTATCTCCCATTGCAGGGACACTGCTGGGGAGAAACTCGTTTGGTTTAGAATTGGATATTATGGTATTAATTAATTGTCTCAGAGAGTCATTAGTCGCCTCGGTGGTTTTAAGTTTACATTCAAGTGAAGCAATGATATCGTTCGTTTCACTAACCTCACAGGTTCGTCCTTGAATTATAAGGGACAAATCTGCTTCAAGGCGCTCACATGTACAATAAGACATAGACATATTGTTTGGATTTTTGCTTTCGTCTAATAAGTAGGTAGATTTCGAACGGCGGTTATTTTGACTTGCTATAGCATGGGCGGCTTCGATCAACATATCCGAAAAGGCAGGACCTGCTTCACCGTGTAGTATAAGGGAGTTTAGTTTACCAGGGTACCAAGTAATAGAGATAACCGGGCCATGACATGAAAACTTTTTAGAGCTATTGCCAGGTGATGTCCAATCACCGCATAATTTGGTACCAAATTTAATAATATTCTTTAAGGAATCTAGACTTCCAAGCCATTTTAATCGTTTACCATCGTAGGATAGGTTGAAACATTCTTTATGTTTAAGAATATCAGCAGAAGTACATTCAATAACACAATTATTGTCGAAACTTATGGAGCTCACTAGCGAACAACCTTCCGCCATTATGGTCTGTTGAAATCAACTCAAGCAATCTTTAATATCTTCTTTATTTCTTAGATTCTCCATTCGAAAATTTAGCTTTTTATGTGTGTATTTCTTGTAGAAAGTTTTGCTTCGATACGACGAGTAGACGTATTTATTTTGAATTTTATTTTATTTATCGCGTATTTTCCAGCACGCATGTGCTTGCCGTAGTTTGACTATATATGGTTTGCCCAGCCTCGTACCCAGGCGCTTTGGCTTCCTACACGGTTACGTCACGAGCGCGCGGGAAACCCGTCCCGTCGTGGCTACGCACTACAAGTTTCCAAGCGTGCGTCACGCAACCGCTTAGCACATTAAAGCGCCTGGGTACGAGGCTGTGGTTTGCCTAAGCGCTTCAGTCACGACAAAAATATCTTATGTAGGGTATTTTAGCCTGGGGAATTCATTCCGGCCAAAGATACGAGCGCTCAAAGTCATTCGACGGTCCAGATTTATAATGACGTAATGTTCATTTTGTGACTAACAATCTGATATCCGACAAAAATGCGTGCCGAAATCAGTGGCCGTGCTAAGCGTTTGCGTGACGCGCGCGTGGAAACTGTAGTGCGCAGCCACGACGGACGGGTGCTCTTCATTAAAGCGCCTGGGTACGAGGCTGACTAATAAGAGTGTTTGGTATGAGAGAGAAGCGGGATTTTATGGCGAATTCAATGGTGTTTTCAGATTTTCCATCTACCGTGCACAAAACATTCTATAGCAAGACATGTCTTTGTCGGAAATCGGTTCAAGAACTTTTTATTGAAAAGGGCAGACCCTTTAGGACGACTAGGGTATATGACTTTAGTCTTTATAGGGAATTTTAAGTAGAATTCGATGGTGCTTTTGGATTTCTCATCTACTGTTTAGAAGCTTTAGATTACGAAGATTACACTGATCTGAAAACTATTGAATTCAATGAGCCAATTTTGAATCCAGAATTTTTTAATGAGATCAGATTTAGTCATATCGTCAGCTGTTTAAATTAGTTATACTATGAAGCAAATATGTTTTTCTACGTAACTTGAGAAATATAGCTTCCATCATCTGTTCTATAATTAATGAGTTTTAGAACGTTTTAAACACCACATAATGAGGCTTATGGCGGCCATATTGGTGTGACCTCATTGTGGAGTTAGTCACCGGAAAATTGAGGAAAAAATTCAAGAAAGCTGATGATAAATTCTTATCTAGCAATATTTGTCCTTTGTAACGAAGCGCGTCCAAACCAATATATATCCCCAAACAATATATAACCTTTAATAATATCCTTTTAAACAATACAAATCTCTCTATAAACTTCTCTAATAATCGCTCTCTCAAACACTGCTCAAAACCCACAACCTAACTCCAGTTAACAACTCATTAATATTCCATGCGGTCATGCTCATAAATCACATACATCAAAAGACACTTCTTCACACCTTTCCCACCAATAACTAGAAACTTATAGAAGCCCTTTATACATGTCCCCAACACCACATTATGTTATGTTACGTTATGTTTTTAATGAACATGAGAGTTTACCCAGAGGCGTACTGGCGCAACTTCTTTTCGGGGGCCAACAAATTTGCCCGAATTTTAAAGCTTACCCAAAATGCCCGAATTTGAATAATAACATATTGATAATAACCACTTTTACTTGTAGTTTACAAATCAATATGCTGAATTTTCACTTGTGCATTGCTTCTGTGAACTCAAAATGAATGTTTACAAATCCATGAGTATGAGATTACATAACTTAGAAAAAATACCTATATCGTCCATGTCGTTGACCAAGTGTCAATTATTTTCAGGTTAATCATGTCGTTAATAGTTTTGTTGGCATGTGCTCATCAGGGCCGTAGCCGGAAAAGGGGATACTCAGATAATATACATTCAAAATCGCGTACACTCATTGCCATTGTTCAATAATAATAATAATGGTTCATATTATCAGTTGCTAAATAATCATTCAGTCTAATTCTTAAAGAAAAAAAATATTTTCTGTGAAATAATTGGTGCGACAAATGTCACTCGTATTTTCTCCGTTCACTGTTGGCTACGGCCCCGCTTGTCCATGTTAATGAGAACGATATAATTCAAGCGTTCTTGATCTATTGTTGTGCGAAGATAGGTTTTCATGCGCCGTTCTCGTTCTAGGCAAAGGTATGCAACTGAATTACATAAATGTTCAAATTTTACTATAATTGTTTTCCAACAACACGCTAACCAGATAAATATACAGTTCTTTAAATGATAAATTCTGCTTTTGTTTAAATTCAGACTACATAATTCTATTTTGCCCGAATATTCGTGAACCATTTGCCCGAACACAGGTCACACCATTGCTATAGATTATAGAAAGCAAAATATTAGTCGTACGGGAGTCTTGAAACTTTGCACTATCCTTAGGATCTCTAAGTTATCTTTTTCAGGCTGACGTGATCCAACACCAAAACTTGTTTATAGTATACCGTGGGCGAAATAGCCTGCGTCCCAGATGCCCAAATACTTGGGTATTGAAATACTTTGGTATTCAAATACGTGTATATTGAACCCCCAAATATAAAGATACTTTCCTAAACTGTGCTATGTTTTGCAGGTTCCTCTGGACCGAGAAGTGGCGCACAAAATTCACAAAACCAAAAACCAATATGCCCTCCGACAGATGAAATGGACCAGCAAGTAGGCCGTCGAGGACCTCCAGACGGCGCTGGGGATTGCGTAATATGTCTTGACAGACCCAAGGATGCAACTATTGTACACGGTAGTACAGGTCATGTTTGTTGCTGTATAACATGTGCTTCAGAACTCTATAGAACAGGACAGAATTGTCCCATTTGTAGAGCTCCAATTCAAAGTGTCATTACACAGTATACTGTTTAGGAGTATGTTGTCAAGTCCTTCAAAATTATCCCAGTATAAGTCTCGTACAATCATTTTTGCAGATGCACATTTTTCATAAAGATAGCGGCCGATATAAGAGGAAACAGTGATATATAATCTAGCCAGAACTTTCTATATTCTACATAAAAGTTTGTATATGTAATAATTCGTTCGAATAAACCGTTTTAATACGCTCGTAAATATGAATAATTTATTATGTTGTTCTTTCACGCCACCATGTAACTAGAAGTTACTATCGCAAGTGAAGTGCTGCCTCGCAGCCATGCATTATTATGGGAAGCAAAATTTAACTGAACGTTAGATCACGCGAATAATGCGTGATTTCCACGCGAGACATTATGATTGACATTTGGGGAACTTAGTGGGGGGTCATAAGAGTTGTTGTTGCTGTCGTAGGCAGCCTCCTATTCTTAACACGCTAGCATTTCGCCAGAGTTCACTCGACCCAGCCTTTCGCGCACTTATGTACATTCAAAATCTCGATCTGTACAGTTTGGATGGATGTCTGTGCAATTCGGAAATTGTCGTCAGCCCGAGCATTTTACGATTCTTTGCTTTTGACACGGTAAATCATAGTATATTGCTTGATAAACTTTATCACTATGGTATCAGGGGAGTAGCCTTCAATTGGATGAATAGTTATCTTAGCAACCGTGTACAATTTGTTCAATATATAATGAAACCTTTTCTTCAAAGTCGATTATCCGGTGCGGAGTGCCTCAAGACTCCATCATTGGACCACTCTTGTTTCTCCTCTATATTAATGACTTAAGTAATGTCTCCAATATCTTTGAATTGATTTTGTTTGCCGATGATACCAATATATTTTTTTCTCATCAGGAACTTTCATCTCTTGTGAGTACTGTTAATTGTGAAATTGATAAAATATCTGAATGGTTTAAAGCTAACAAATTGTCGATAAATTTAAAGAAATCTAACTACGTGATATTGAATTCTAAACAAAAAAGAATTGATATTGATTTATCTCTATTGAAATTGAAAATAAATGGTTATCAAATCACTAGGGTAAAGGAAGTTGTTTTCCTTGGAGTTATTCTAGATGAACATATTTCCTGGAAACCTCATATTGCTTATGTTGCCAGGAAAATATCAAAATCTCTAGGTATTATATACAAAGCGAGTTTTTTCCTGTCCAAATCTACTTTACGTAAGTTATATTTTTCTTTAGTATACCCTTATTTACAGTATTGTGTAACTGTATGGGGTTCTACATGCCCCACTAATCTTAATCGTATTATTCTGCTTCAAAAGCGCATTAGGAACTCGCTAAACAACCATTTGATGCACATACTGAATCGCTTTTTACTAAGTTAAAAAATTTTAAGTTTGATAGGATTTATTTGTATCATCTTGGAAAATTCATGTATCAATATCACAGTGGCTTACTCCCTAGAAGTTTTGACAATTTATTTTTACCTATGAACCAAATTCATAGTTATGTAGGACTAATATTAGAAAATTTTCTGTCTCTTATCAAGCTCCTAAGTTTTTTAATTCGTTAAGTGATGACATACGAAATGCACCTAGTACTACTTCTTTCCTTTCTAAATTAAACAGTTTTTTATTCACATTGTGATATTGACGTATGTGATTGTTTGTTTTTTTCTTTTTTTTATTCTTATGATTGGTTATTTATAATTTGTCTGTCTTTTTTCTTGTATTTAATTCTGTGTTTTGATTTATATACAGTGTGACTGACCACTGATCTATCATGATCAGGTCTAATTGTTTGATAAAGGAGGTTAAGGAGCCCCATGTATAATAAGCCTTTTGGTTTCATTTTGGGCTGCCTTGCCTTTATTTCCTTATATTGTTATGTAATTTTATTTATTTATTTTCTATTTTTTTTCTGTGTGTTATTTGTAATTATGTTATATTGGCAAAATAATTTGATTTGATACGAGGTCGGCAGCTGAGAGCTGAGCTGAATTGCGAAGGACGCAGTCCGACTTAATCGAGTCGAAGGCTTATTAAAGGCGTATGACTCGTGCCTGATCAGGGAGCACAGCTACGATGGAACGGTTAGTTTGGGGCTAATACAAATCCACGCTGTCAATATTCCCTCAAGTCCGTGGGTTTTCTTCCCTCTGGGAGGAAAACCAGAGTACCTGGAGAAAAACCCACGGACTTTCGGTACTAGAGCGTTGACTGACTCTTTTCACATAAATGTCATGAGTCCCCAGCGAGAGTCGAACCCACGATCTCAGAGGTGAAAGGCGCTTGCTCTGACGACTTCCTCCCACTCTAGACGTTTTTAGCAATGTATTAATAGCAAAGATACAGTTATCTGACGTTTATATCCAGTGCATGCAATGTTTGACGTCGTTGTCCTGAAAAATGATAACAGCATAGCAACTTTATATGTTAATACCTTCAAGGTCAGTTCATTTGGCGATCCAAGGCTAGCGGTAGCTAAATAATTAATCATGATGTTAACATCCCGCGTCTCTGTATATCTAGGTAGTACGCGTCCTTGAGGTCAACAGAAGCCATATAACAATTACGTTTAACCAGGCTTACAACAATCGAAAGAGATTCCATTTTAAAATGGTGATATTCGAGAAATTTATTCAAGCCCTTAAGATAAGTATCATTCTCGGAGTCCCATCTTTTTTAGGTGTAGTAAATATTGGAGAAATGTAGTCTCCTTGTTCATGCTCACATGGGAAAGTTTATCTCTCACTTTGGGGCCTGATCGTCAGTGACTGACATTTTTTCAACTGGCGTGTCGCCCTCTTTCTCGCCACTCGTTTCGGCAGTATGTGCCTCCCCAACAAGCTGTGTCAGAGACTTCGCCTCTTTCGTCGCCTTTTAGAAGGCCTCTCATGGTTTGCATCCATTCGTGAAACACGTTTTAGTACGTCTTTCAAGCTGTCGTTGAGCATTTTAAACATGCTCGCTACAGACATAGCTTCTGTCGAGTCGACAGCGGTTTTAGCGGGTTCCGCATCGCCAGCGCCATCAAGCAATTATTTTTCTTGCTCTTTCGAAAGGATCTCTCCTTCTTCAGTATTCGTTTTCGACATTGTAAAACTTAAAAACTCCAAAGAAAGATTTATTTTCTCAAATTTTATCAGATTTTATTTTATTTTCCACTCATTGCAAAAGCAACTCGCAAGCCCGTTGCGAGTGCTTGCATCTAATTAAAATTAACTATCGAGCATTTTGATTGGATAAAAGTACTCGCAGTTGCAGCGAGCTTGCAAGTTGGTTTTTGCCATGAGTGGAAAAGAGCCTTAAGAGTTGCATTTTTCGCAGCCGTTCCCGGTAAGGTTTCAAAGTTGTATATATTTATCACTCGTAATTCCATCAACAAACAACCTTCAACGTGTAGCTCAGTAGACAGTAGCTGAAACTAAATCTGTAGCTGAGATATCAAAGTATTCATCGCTTCAATCTCAGTGGCGGTTTTTACCGACCGTCCACACTAATACGATGGAAAACGGATACCTTCATTCATGAAAACGGAGCTTATCGAAATGCCTTTCAAAGTGGCGACTTTCATGAAAACGGAGCTTATCGAAATGCCTTTCAAAGTGGCGACTTTTGAAAGCACATACGTCTTGGATTGGTGTGGCCTGGGCAAAAACGGTGGTTTTCAAAAACGTTGACGTCACGAACACAATCATGTTGGGGTAACAAGTAACGTGTTTTCGTTGTTTGCTCTGATTTGCAATAGCTCAGAATGGCATCAGGATGCTCTACACTGCTCTGGGCTATTTTGGAATCGATCTCTGATATTGCAAACCCACTACAAGCCGTATCATCAGCGACGATTTTGAGTCAGACCTTAATGAACAATACCTAAGGATTTGCCTCTTTCTATAACCCTATTCCAGTTTTAATTAACGACGGAATAAATAAAGCAGATATTTGTATCCGTTTTCGAAATCTCAAAAACGGAGGAATACGAAAACGGATTAGTGTAATAATAATAATAATAATAATAATGGTTTATTCACAATATTCTTATCTAATACGAACACCTCTCTAATACCGACACTTCTCTAATACAGAAAACCCTCTAATACGAACACCTCTCTAATATGCACACCTCTCTAATAGAGATGCCTCTCTAATACAGACTCCTCTCTAATACAAACACCTCTCTAATATGGACACTTCTCTAATATTGGCACCTCTATTACGGACGCCTCTGTAATATTGGCACCTCTCTAATACGGATACCTCTCTAATACGGACACCTCTCTAATACAGACAACTCTAAATACGAACACCTCTATAATACGGATACCTCTCTAATTCGGACACCTTTCTAACACGAACACCTCTCTAATACCAACATCTCTCTAATATGGACACCCCTCTAATATGGACACCTCTCTAATACGGACACCTCTCTAATACGAACACCTCTGTAATACGGACAACTCTCTAATACAGACCACAGACTCTATATCTCATTCCAGAGAGTAAAGTTTTACCGCTTTTATACTACGGACACTCCGGTGATCAGATGATGATAGTTTGTGTATGTCATACAATTTCCTTTAATGCAGAATTGCGTTGTTGTTCGTTTCATTCCAAAACAGTGATTCGTATCATAGTTTGTATACAGTATGTAAATGATATTTACAACGTGGTGGTACGTTAATAGACACTGAAGTGTGCACCTGTTTTTACTTACTGAACACTTAAAACTGCGGAGTCTTAAAAGTGATGTCATCGTGGTGATCTCTATAAAACGGGTACCTCTCTAATAGGAAGACTTACTCAGTGTCCGTATTATGTTCTGTCTGTCAAACGTCCGTCAACCAAATGCCTTGTCGGCTCAGTCGGTCAAAATATGCGCGTATCGAGCACGTGTCACAAGTCTCTATAACTCGTGTGAATTGGTCAACCACACCCTGTATATTAGTATATATCAACATTAAATAACTCATTATTATCATTCTATGCACTGACAAATGAAATTGTTTAGGTTGGGTAGAATCCGCAGTCTAGAAATGTTCAGATATGTTTATTGATTAATCATTTCTATATTTTTTCAGCATCTAGCATTTGATGCCGTGATTCAAATTATTACTGTACTTAGAGCACAAGATAATCTCAAGAAATACTGGAGTAAGCGAAGTCAGGTACGTAACGATGATTCCGTATATATTGTTGGCGTCGTCTGTTTGTTTTGATGTTTATCACATGCGGTGTCCAAAAGGAGTCGATTTACTTGCTGAAAATAGATTTCTGAATGTCCAGATCGACCGAGAATCGAACCTAGGGTCTGAGGTTTAACGTTCCAGTTCTCAGTTCTGGGACACTCAGAGATGGATTTTTCAACGACCACAAGGTGCGAAGACAAACATTTCTGTCACAGTATGCGATTGGAGTAATACCGCTGCATGCGTAATAGCTTGGTTCGTATTAATGTAATCATTGTCATGGGACTGAGCGACTATGAATGCATGCTAATAAATGAGGCGACACGCTTTTTACTCAATTTACAGTAATTTGGAAGAAAACCTTGGTCGTACATTATTTTATACATATTTTTAACTAAAGCTCGGCGCACACATTACGATTTTAGTCGGCTGACTAAGATTTAGATGAGTATCAATTAAGACGAGAAACTCTCAGTGGTATTAGATTAGAAGTCTTTATTCAAATATATAAAAGCCATACTGAACATCAATGGTATGATCTATGTGCTCATTTTTTTCGCCAGGACTCTGCGTGCATAAGCTACGTTAAATATCATGCATGCATCAAAACCATAAATCGGCCGACTATAATCGTTGCGTGTGCACCGAACTTAATAGTGCCACATCGAGGTTGATAGTTCTTCAAATTACAATGCAATGATAACAATTTTCAATTTCTAGCAAAGGGCAAGAAAAGCAGCCACCCCAAAATAAGTTATTTTCTCCCTTCGCTTCCGTTTTCCGCGCCTTCGTTATTTTTGTACAGCACCCCTCACCAGAAACTTAATATAAGATTTCAAGATAATAAATACGATAAAATAAATAACCTCTGCGGAGGAGAGAGAGCCACCCCTCCTGCCCACATATAACCTCTGACAATTTATGCTATACTTCTATTTTTATAGAGTGATGAAATAAAAGTTTCAAAAGTTTGTGTTGCAAAGCCTGTCGAACTTGAATTTAAACTTGATGATCGTTCATATCCATTAAAAATGCCGCGATACAATTTGAGAAAATGGTAGGTAATAGAAAGAAATTTGACTGTTTTCAAATTTACCTTGCCCAAAACAATTTGCTTCATGCTTTACAATCGGATCATGATAAATTCTTATCCTAGGCCTGTTATTTTCTTTTAATTAATGCATCATAAAAAATAACCTCTTTGTTTTGAATTAACATATACTTTGTTTTTCCATTTATTTTTGCCATTAAAACAATGTATAATTATATAATTATATAACAGCGTATAATTATATAAAATAGCGTATAATTATATAAAATATTTGAACATTTTTTCTTTCTGAATTTGAGTCATCAAATATTGTAATAAGAAGTTTACTATGGAAGGAATATGGCAAAACATTTATCAAACAACATAGGCTTCATCCAGATACTTATGTTCAAATGGCTATTCAATTGGCTGACTATAAATTGCATAAAAGGTATGTTATTCCTGTTGACTTATTGATTAATTGATTTATGAATTATTAGGTAAATGATTGATTGTTAGATTGATTGATTAATTGATTGAATAAACAATTGTGATTAATTTTTCATTAATTGGATGGTTGATTAAATGATTGAATAATTAATTGATTTATCAATTGATTGTTTAATTGAACGATTATTGATGGTTATTTAATTGATTGGTTATTTATCTAATTGATTGATTACTTGATTGATTTATTATTTCATTAATAGATTTTTAATTATTATTTGAGTAATTGATTGATTTATTGATTGATAAATTTCAAATTCAAAAAAAATTAAAAATTTATTAACGTGGTCAATACACTTAGCTTTATATACAGCTAATTTACAGGTATGCCACCTAAATAGTGAATATACTTTAGCTAATACAAATATAATAATACTAATATATACATACACAGGATGTCTAAAAAAAAAGGTAATCCAACTTTAGCATGCCATTGTGCGTTTATTACTAGGTACATGAACGTAATTTTTTCATCATAAAGATCAGGCTTTTAGCTGTTGGATGACACGTTTTTCATCCAATATGGAGGGAAAATGAGCAAATACGAGCCCGATAAAAACTGTTTGTCTAAATTGCATATTTTCACCGTTGAGAATTGGGTCTAAAACTCAATTGAAAATTAATTCCCTTTAGGACTTAAGTTGATGAATTATTAGTTGATGGTTATTTGATTGATTGATTAATTAATTGATTATTTGAGCAATTGATTGATTGGTCTCCATGCAAGACTTCCACATATGCTATTTTCCTTTAGAGTGGCTCCGACGTATGAAACAGCTTCAACAAGGCAGTTCTATCATGGACGAACTGATACGGTAAATAATATCCTTTTGTAATTCGCTATTCTTGGATTCCTAAAATATGCAATGTGGAATCAGGACTATGCATTAGATGTTTGGCTTTCTCTTGGTGGAAAATTTCCTGCTGATAATGAGTTATTCAGTATCGATTATACACAGGGTGTGGACGTGTGGTTGCCCAATTCACCCAAACCAGAGGCTCATGACTAAGGCCTAAGCGTTGAGAACCGGAGGACCAGGAGAAAAACCCTCTACAGGAAAGAACCAACCACAACTCTACTTTAATACACGAGTTTTATCCGTGTCCATCCTCCGCATGGTTGAAGAAACGGAGTCTGATAAAATCGATTGCCTCTCGTAAAGAAAGACTTTTTGATAGACTCCGCACTCCGTCCTTTTCACCATCCCAGAGTTGTTGGCAGTCAAACGCGAGCGAAAATTGAACTCTCATCAGCTCTCATCAACTCTATCCTCATTTGAACGGGGCTTTAGTCAGTCTCTTGTTCTTCATATGTCGAAACTGATGTCGCATGCTTTGCTCATCTCTTATTCAACTATATGCGCTAGCTCTCGCTATTGTTAGATTATTTTCTTAGTGAAGTAAACCAAGCCAAAGAATTGCACTCGTGCAGACGCCCATTCAGTTGATTTAAATTTACGTGTTAGGTTCGTTCCCACACTACTGAATCTCAACAATGGTGCAAAACTATGGAAAATCATCAATTCACGGTAATATATAACTATACTTACAATAATGATAAATGTAACAGATTTTCAATATTTTAGTGATGAGAATGTTTGATCGTTACATGTTGTCAACCCCCATGCAGATATATAATTATATACATTTGAAATGTTAGCCCACTAGCTGCCTGTATAAACTATATAAACAATAATGCTATAAAACGAAGAGTGCATGCATGGTATACCAACAGAGTTTAGATTTTGAACATTTTAATCCAAAATATGTGACACAAAAGTCTTTAAAATAGCATTTTAATTGTTAATTCATACGCTTTCGTCATTCTTACTTCCAGAATGGACGCAAAGTGGAACTGTTAAGGATTGCTTGCTCGAAACATGATGAATTGATGAGTGAGGCTACTAATGGATTAGGTGAGCATATAGTAAAAAGGTGACCTAAACGTGGCCCCCGTTATAGAGTCATTTTACGATGAGGCACGCCATCCACCCCTGCATGCCTTGGCTGATAAAAGTAAGGAACCGCTGGACATTTGTCCCAGAATATTTGAGGTTAGCAGACTGTATATGTATGTGCATGCTATAGAAAAAGCTAAAGGACTCTTTATTAACCTTGCATGAATTTACCATCATTATTAAATCATTAAATCCACATTTAGGGATTGATCGACATCTCTTGGGCCTGAAAATTCTGGCAGAAAAATCAGGTTTGTTTTCTTATAAACATGCACTTTCCAAATATGCTTGAGTGCACGCGAAACAATAGCTTGAGTGCACGCGAAACAATAGCTTGAGTGCACGCGAAACAATAGCTTGAGTGCACGCGAAACAATACCTTGAGTGCACGCGAAACAATACCTTGAGTGCACGCGAAACAATACCTTGAGTGCACGCGAAACAATAGCTTGAACTATAGAGGCTGACAATGTAATCATATTTATGTTCTAATTCAGTTATTGTCACCCTCGATCTCGTACTATATTGTCTCGTGTCCACTTAAGTGAATCCTGGAAGTGCCTATACAGGGACACCGGAGCGATGGTGGGGCAGGTGGGGGCGGGCAATGCGAACGTAAGGGGGAAATTTACCACGCCCTTTCGGTGGGATTTCGATTATTCTCAAATTTCAACTCATTTTTAATTGTTTTAATTTTTAATTGTACGTACAAAGTACGGAACCTTTTGCTATATTAATTGATCCTCTACTTTACTGTTGCATTCTCTTTTCTATGACAGTTTTATTATTGTTTCATTCATATGAAAAGTGCACTTCCCCCCCCCCCTTGCCCCCTTTAGGAAAAGAGCAGGAGGGGCGCTTGCCCCCCCCCCCCTTTTTTCCGGCGTGCCTGCATATGCCCATACGACTGCACAAGAAGCTTCTGAAAGTTAGTGTGCTGATTGTACGAAGTTAGGGCCGTTTCGTACAACCGGAGTAGTGGGCTGGTTAAATTATAAGTTATATATGTTTTAAAGAGACCTAGTGTTGTATGCATATAAAACGTGAAATTTTAGTCTCTAATTGTCCTCTATCTTATACTTGATTTACCTAATAATAATACCAGCTCGGAAACGGTGTTTTTTTGTAGTTTTTTTGTTGTGTTATTCGTATTCAGCAGTATCTGCATAATTGAGTTATGATACATTTTATGATGTTTTAGGATTACCAACACCCGAGATATTCACTGATTCAGCTTGGACAAAAAGGTGAAGAACTTAAATACTATAAGGAGAGTCCCTTGAATACTATAGCCTCTATAGTGAACGGTTGTAAACTTCTTAATCAATATTTAATCATCTGTTTACTAATTAAATAGTAGTGGATGGAATATTCGAACGAAAATTTATGTACATTTTTAGACCTAGCCAGGAGCAGTTACGAAAAATGCAACCTTAGGCCCTCTGGCATGAGGAATTGAACCTGCGGCCCTGCGATTCCGGTGCTCTAACCAACCGAGCTACAGAGTCCAGTTGCGGAGCATTAACCGCAAGTTCGTGTATATATATATGGGAGGGATGCCAGTATATGGTATATGGGTAAATACTAAGATTTTTCTCGGCATCTCGTTCGATGGGAATAATAGTGGAATTATTTATTATAGTAGAATTAGAATAGTATAATTAAGTAGTATACTGTATTTAACCGCCATGCTTTGAGCTGCAAGATTACTTTCTGGCTTGACTTGGTATATTGGGAGAAGGTTATTGAATTCGTTTATAATATATACGAGAGAGTTTCGTTGCTTTTGAGTTAGCGTTTTGAGTTAGAAAATCGCATAAAGCTTTGAGTTAGAGTTTAAGTTTTGCATTATATACAGTTTTGTACTTTTGTGTTAAAGATCTTAGGTTAAGGATTTAGATTTAGGTCTGCGAAGTTTGAAAGTAGATAGTTTTAAGTTCAAGTATAACATAATTGAAATTTTACAATTCTCATGTTATAGAGTGTTCTTTTTATTTTTAGCGGTGGTGATGGTAATTATATACTGTCTACCAGTTTAGTGGGATATGTTTCAGTTCTTGGTGTTACTTGGCCGATGGTGGAGGATGGTTATGGGGCGTTTTATAGCATACAGAAAGACCGGTATGTATAATATTCTAAACTACGGGCATTATTTCACTCGACAGAACAGAATATATTAAGGGTATTTGACTGGATAGAAATTTCGAGTATATACATAATATAGAATGCTCGAAATGTCTATCGCTCGAAATTGTTATAGTTGCATCTTTCGCAATTGTTCCCAGTTGGATCTTTAATATGTATACAGTTTTTCGCTTGCAATATCCTTTCACGAAAACCCCCGTCACGTAGCATAGAATGGAATGGATTCCATCGAAAGAATAGATCCATCTTGATCTGGTAGGGGGGTATAGGTGCTGAACGGGGGCTGACAATGGTGTGGGCCATAACCACTGATCTAAAGCAAATACTGGATAGAGAGAGAGCATCCTTTTGGATTCACTGAGCTAATTTTGAAGCCAGAATATTCGTAATCTGAAGAAATCAAAGCTTTCATGCACATTCTTTACAAATCAAATTACTATCAAGCAAATGTCATTTAACTTGAAAGATATACTTTCCCAAACCTCTTCTAATGAGTTTCAAAACGTTTTGAACTCTAGATATAATGAAACTTCAGGCAGACTTATCGGTGTGACCTCATTATAGTTATTCACTATCTGGAAAATTTAAGAAGGAATAGAGGCCACTGATGACAATTTTTATCTAAACAACATGCATACTTGTTTCCTTTTCAACCAGTAACCAGAAACTGCAAGAACCTCTCTCACATGCCAGCAACACCCCTAGACTAGTAGATATGTGGTGCAGGTCACACCAGTATGGCCATCGTTGGCTACGTTTATGAATGGCATGTAGACACACTATCCAGTCATAGGTTTAAGTTCAATGGTCATATTGAACTTAAACCTATTGCAGGTTGAATCGTCGCTGAGGCAGGGTACAGGTGCAGGTTAGTAGTAGGGGTGGGGGATCTTAGATTTTACAGACTACTCTGTCCACTGAGAAGGAAAAGCGATAACTTTAGATCAGTTATTCTATTTTTGACAATTGCCTCCCTAAGCAATAAAATTTGATTTGATCCCCCACATTTTGCTGTAAACGTCGCCAGAAAAAAATGCTCATGGAAGCAATCTGTGTGAACAGCTCATATACGTCCTGATTTGGACAATCACATCTCTAAGCACCTTTCTTCATCATACAGATTCGATTCCTGCCGCGCCACCGCGGAGGGCCTATATATTGTTGCTTTTCCGGCAAATGATCCCGGTTAGGTCATATGTATACAGTTTAATGTTTTCTTAACCTGTTTTAAGGTACAATTGTATCAATACTGTTGCTGACAGACTAATTCTGACATATGTTTTTCTAGTATCAATCTAAGTGGATCTGCATATGGCAGTTCAAAGGTGACTAATTGTGAAAAGTTTCTGAAAAGTTTAGAAGATAGTTTATCAGATATGCAGATAATTTTAACTGACAGCAAACTGTGAGTATATCACAAAATAAATAATACATGTTTTGGAATCTAAAATAGGATAAAGATAAAAATTTTTAGTTCCACGACAAATATCGTGTGAAATGTCGGTCGGCAGTGGCGTAGTAACCGGACGGGCATTGGAGGCACGTGACCCCCACGTTTTCTTCAAAGTGCCCTTTTCTCCAGCTAAAACAATGGGGAAAGTACTATTTTCTAATAAGAGAGGTGCCCTTAAGACGAAATGCCGCTCCAATTGCCGCTCGAGTCCCTCTAAATTGTCTAAACTATTTTTAAGATACTTGGTGTAGCGCATTTGCAATACTGCGCTGACCTTCCTGATTTTGCGTGAAGTATATATAATGCGCGCAAACCTTTCGATGTTGCGAACCAAAACTCGTCCAACACGTGCCACTGGAAGTGTAAATTGGTCTTAAGCTAATTTTACACATTGCGATTTCGGAATATAGTAGTACTTTCATGATATTTGAAAAATACGAAGTAAACGCCATCCGACGACATTACTAACATCACCTTCACCATGTTGGATGGACTTGTTAAAGTGTTGTTGCTTGTTTGCAATGCAAATTTCATCCATGCAACATGGCGAAAATCTCTTAGTCTTTTGAATCCCTTGAGATTGGTCCCACATGCACTACCTATTTGTCAGCAAACCGTGAAATCATCGGTCATCATTATTTGTAGAACACTTAAATAAGTAGACGACTTGTCACAGGATGATGGGGAAATTAAAAAGACTCGCCGGTTTTCATGCACTGACCGGAAGTCGACTTTGTGACAATATAATTTGTATACTAGATAGTTTTTATATGTTTCAATAATATAAACTTTAAATGTATGATGCGCATATATGCTGCGTTTTAAAGGAGGGTAATATGCATGTAATTTATATACTAAATTTCTATTTTATAGTTCAAATATATAGGCACTTATTAATTTTGAAATGAGTTATTAAGTTAGATTGTTAGAATTAATGAACTCAGCGTGGGGTTGTAAAATTGCAAAAGTGAGCGAACAGTGGGATTCCTTGTTTTTATTCGATATCTATTGCGTGTAAAATTGTTTATTTTTCATAAGCTAAATCACCGATTACATTTCCTTTTATATTCTCGCATTTTTCCAATGACGCATTTTTGCTTAATGCTGAAACCGTCACTGAAACTCTGGGCGTTTTCAAAGTTTACAGACGTTCTAGTATCATCAACACTCAGAAAACTATCGACATACAAGGATTGCGCCGCAGTGGCTGTACTTAATTTATTTTCTGAACAAATAGAAAATTAATGGTAGTTTGTTTTACTGATTCCTGTCATTTATCGGTGATATAATTGCGATATAATTAATTGAATACCCAACCGCGTTTCCTCCACATTTTTTATTCATACATGGTTCAGAAAGAATCGACTGCCAGTCTGCCCATTTTTGCATAGGTGGCGAAGTGTTAGGTAAATTATGCAATTTCTTACGTACGTTGAAAAATTTATTGGTTATACCATTAAATTATTTAGGACATAAAGCAGAAATTTGCCCTATTTTATAGTTTTACTCTGTCTAATGCTTTGAGTAACAAATTTGCTGTAGGACTACAGTATAAAGACTCTAGGATATTTCTGTATTGAGCCTGCAAAAGTTTTGTTTACCTCAATTTATGATTTCCCGACTTTTACTCTTTGCTTATCAAAGCCTTTCATTTTAGCAATTTCAATCGTCTGGGTTCAGTTGTATCAAAATGTTGTTGTAAAACCGATGAATAATTAATGAGCTTTTCATCCAATCAACTTTCAAAGATAACGTCACATGTATAGACTTGTAAACTCCATACGGATGAATAATGGAGTGTTAAAATGAAAAATGGAATATCTGTTACAACCACAATAACTAGCAAAACGTAAACAATTAGTAAATCGCGTATTTTAGAATTAACTACTATGTAACTAGCAAACGAGACTAACGAGTGGTTAAAAGAGTTAAGAGTTTTATACAACCATACAGCTGGCCCCCTGTGCAGCCAATTTGACTTGTATGACGTAAGCCATGTAGATATAACTTCTAGGAAATACGTCCTCCTCAGAGGAAGCTGGGTGCGAATTTCCTATCACACTTCATTGTCATTAAAGAGCTTGTAGGAAACACTATAGAGATAAATGCGGGGAGGCTAGAAGGCTTTAGCAGTCGACATTTTTGTCAGCACGAACGTGACGGCTACAACTTCAAACCGTTAAAGATGATGATAGTTGTTCTTTGACGCCATAATTAACGACTGAATAATGTACGCGTGACGTCCGTGTTGTCAAAAACGTCGCTTGTATAACGAGTGAATGTCCGTGTTGACAAGTCCACTGCCCAGCTCTCTACTACTTCCGTCTACCGAGACGACGGTAATTAGGGACTGATGTTTGTTATTTTAAACATCGGATGTATATGAATTGCGTGGTAACGTATAGGAGACTATAGGGCGACGAGCAAAGGGACGATCCTATTATTTTCTCTGAAATATGGTTGATTAACGTTATTTTTAACCATGACAGCCTGTTATCCTTTACATTAAGCTGATTAGCATTAAGTTTGAGCCAAAAAATTGAGGATCGGAACATGTTGGCCTGAGCCGCCTGACCGAAATTCGCACTCTAATATTTCGCTTAATGTTCGTCACTGGCTGTGACGCGGCGGAAATTTTCGTGCGGCAAGAATAATTGCCGGCGTAAGTTACCAAATTGATTCTGCTGACGTTCTTGAATCTCTTGGTTGGGAAACATTAGAAAGTAGAAGACAGAAGATGAAGTCCATTCTTCTGTATAAAATTCTAAATGATTATACTGCTCCCAACTTGAAAGAGTCATTGATTGGGAGTAGTTTAACACAGGCGAACTATAACTTGAGAAATAGCAATACTGATATAGCTCTCCCAAAAACCGAGTTTTAAATGACAGCGGAGCAAAGCTTTGGAACAGCCTTTCTCGGGACGCAAAAGAGGCACAAGCTATTTATATTTTTAAAGAAAATATTAATAATTAATATTGCTATGCTAATGTTGGGTCACACCTCCTATATTCTGTATTCTTGTAATTAGTTAATTTTTTCTTCTTTTTTTTTCTTTTAAATATTTTGTACATAAAAGTGACGCCCCTCATGAAAACCAACGTATATGTTGATGAGGCTAGCGTCACGAAATAAATACATACATACATACATACATACATACATACATACATACATACATACATACATACATACATACATACATACATACATACATACATACCTGCGCCTGCTCGCAAATGCAAAAATCAGCCGTGTTCTTAGGCCAAATTATGCGTTATAGACGGCCGGCCAAAGTTATAAAAGTTAGACTCCGATGGCATTTTTTGTTACAAGTTGCCAACAGGCATTTTCTTAAAGCTTATGCATTGGCGAACAAGACTATATATGTTGCCACCTCTGAATTTGAATTTACCGCCAAAAATTTGAGAATTTTAGAGTTTTGCCTATTGAATTACTATAATAGCAAAAAATGCAGAATTTCAAGTTCACTTTTAACAAAAATAAACTATGCCAATAGAACGTTCACCAAAAAGTATACATAAGACAATTAAATGGCTAATGCGATTTTTCAAGCCCGTTTTGAGTTAAAGAAGGTTAAAGTTGGCAAATAGTAACTGAATAGCATTAATTAGTGCTGAATAGCATTAATTAGTGCATTTTCTGCATTTTTGAGCGTCAACAACTCAAAATACGGTATGAAAAACGTACAACTCGTTTAAATGTCTTATATATACTTTTTTGTGAACTTTCTAATGATATAGTTTATTTTTGTAAAACGTCAATATGAAATTTTGAATTTTTTGCTGTTATAGTAATTCAATAGGAAAAATTTCTTAATTCTCAAATTTTTGGCTGTAAATTCAAAATCAGAGATGGCAACATATATAGTCTTGTTCGCCAATGCATAAGCTTTAAGAAAATGCCTGTTGGCAACTTGTAACAAACAATGCCATCAAACACTTTTTCTGGGCACATTTTTAAGAGTTGGCCGGCCGTCTATTATCATTACATATGCAATCCGTGATATCACAGCTCCAATTAAGACCAGTCTGGAGTAGATAGATAGATAGATAGATAGATAGATAGATAGTTTAATTTCACACATTTTGCAGTAAAATTACTGAATTACATGGTGATTACAATGTTTATATACATATAAATATAATTACAATTCAGGTTGATTATAAAAAAAACTACTCACTACTTGTTGTTATTAAAATGTTTAAGACTACTTGTTCGTATTAATACTACTGGCGATTAAAAATGATTTTTTAAACCGTTCTGTTTTAAACTTCGGTATTTCCACTTCCTTGACTTTTCTCAGAATGTGACAAGACATGGAATCCACTTTCGAAATAAGGTTCGCTAATTTATGATTATCATTTTCTAAAATTTGATTAAAAAACTTCTCAGATGCCTGATCCCTCCTCTCGTGGAGAGTCGAAAGTCCACTTTCAACGAGAGAGTCTTCGTATTTGTATCCGGGATACACAATAGAATGAGCACGTTTTTGAATACGTTCAATGTCGTCGCTGAGATATTTTGGTAGAGAATAGTGATATACAATGGAGGCATATTCCAGAACTGGTCTTATACATGTTTGGTAAAATTGTATTATGTCACTTTTTGGAACTTTAGCTCGTTTTAACTGCACCAAGAGATATAATCGTTTCGAGCATTTAGAGACAATGTTATCCACGTGATTGTTCCATTTAAGATCGGATGTAAAAGTAAGACCAAGTAATTTTGCTTCTTGTACGACTTCTAATGGTTTCATTTACGAGGATGGGAGCGAAGATACTCTTCGTCTTCTTAAAATCAATTCTAAGCTCCTTGCATTTCTCGTCATGAAGCCGAAATGAATTGGTATCAGACCAACTTTCAATATTCGTTACAGTTTCTTGAATCGAGCTTTGACTAAATTTAGGTATTGTCTCCGATATCGTAAGATCGTCAACAAATTTTGCCTGGTCACTTCCTGTCAGAGTTAGGTCATTGATCATTACGATAAACAGCCATGGTCCAAGCTTTGTACCCTGAGGTACTCCAGCAGGTACGTTTCCCCACTCAGAGAAACAATCGTTGCCCAATTTAACCCGTTGTTTCCTATTACTGAGAAAATCTATAATCCAATTTAGGGTGGTAGTTGGGAGACGCAAGAGTTTAAGTTTTGATAGCAGAATACAATGGTCAACAAAGTCAAATGCTTTTTGATAGTCAAACAAGACAACTCGAACAGACGCCCCATTTCCATCTGTGGCTTCAGTCCATTTGTGCATCATTTTTATCAGTGCTTGACTTGTTGATGAGCCAGGAATGACACCAAATTGGTTGGGATCTAAAACCTCCAGAACCGCAGGTTTTAGGTGTTCATTGACCACAAATTCTTCAGCTACTTTTGCTAGAATAGGAGTTAGGGAGATTGGGCGAAGATGTTTATTGATAATTTGTACGGGTGTAGTCTTTGGGATTGGTACCGTGTTGGACATTTTCCATATCGAAGGTAAACGTTGTTCTTCGTAGGAGCAATTCATAATCTTACTAACTGGGAACGAGAGTGATTCTGCAAACTCTTTAAGGAACCAAGATGGAATATTGTCTGGGCCTGATGACTTCGAAGGATTAAGTGATTTTAGGCACTTGTAGACATCTTCCTCTGACACCGTCAGAACATCTAACCTGGAGTTGTTTGTGTCATCCGAGGTGCATATAAAATTGGAGGCATCTAGTGGTTGAAAAGTTTGTAACGGTTCTAGGAATTTGTCGTTAATTTTATTCGCTATCTCGGTTTTATTATGTTAAGTCATTACAAGAGTCATTGTTTCATTTTTTCTTCATTAAAGGTTTGCACTTTACGCATAAAGCCTGTCGCTGCACACGAAAGCTATTGGCTGAGCTCGCCACCACGACTGAGGTCGTACTGTAGTTTAAGGTACGTTTACACGCTGCGATTTGTCGGGCCGATTTCAGGCGCACGTTGATGATATTTGAAAAATACGTTGCAAACGTCATCTGACGACTTCATCAACCGAAAATATTCGTCATCATCCAGCAAAACCTAAAATCGATCCGACAAATCGCAGCATGTAAACGCACCTTTAGCAAGTTACTCTCATATCAAACATGATAGATCTTTGTCTCACGGCCTTTGTCTCAGCAAAAACCACGTGCATACGAGAGTGTGTCACGGCCTCGCGAGGTCCGGCGTTGCCTCAGCCAAGAGCCCTCGTTTGCGGCAGGCTTAATGAAGCGAATACTCACGAGTACGGCAATTTGGTGGCAGTTCGCTTATTTAAGTCCAAATGGATAAAACTGATAAGCTTCAATATGCCCTATATATGATATAGACGTAAAAAGCGTGTTCTTCTATCTAAGGTGTAAATAGTTAGACATTTCAAATCAGGCAATTCCCGTGTTCGTCGAACAAAGTAGTATACGCAATACGACGCACCCCGATTCTTTTTCACCCGTAAGAGCATCAATCGCTGTAAACTAAAAACAAAGCGTTTGTGTACCTTCAGGTCCGTTTCAACATCAGTTAGGCCTAGTTAAAACGTCGAACATTTCATGTGCTGAACCTAATGCAAATATATACTCAAACAATGGGTTTAGGTCTGTCACATTTGATTAGGTTCTGTACATGATGAGGACGTCGTTTGAGCAAGGCAATTGTTAACCGCTTTTCCGGATTTGCAAACCATGTATGGTTTGAATAAATAGAGAATTGATTCATGTGAATATATTTGAATAGAGAGTTGCAGCACATTGCAGCTCGTTTAACCAATCATGTCTATTTAAATGGACTGACGAACCGGTAGTAAACACGCCATACGAACCGGTAGTCTTCCTCGATTCTTAATCTGCAGTTCGGAGCTTAAGATGCACTTAATCTACGACGCGGACGCGACTAAAAAACAGTCGCTAATAATCGGAAATCAGTTTTACTTTGTTTTTCTCGTGTCTCTGACTTTCTTTACCAACAACAATCCATAATTTTTACCCGTGAAGTGAAACTGTGAGAATAGCGACAGTTTTTAGTCGCGTCCGCGTCGTAGATTTGGTGCATCTTAAGGCCGGAATACGTCGCGCGAACTGGAGAATTATTCGCGCGAATATAGCGAATCGGGTTTACACATTTTAAAATTCGCTCGAAAATTTGCAAACTTGCAAAAATCCTGGCTCTTGATTGGCTAAACTTTAATTCGTTCGCTGGCGACTGGCGAAAAAGTTGAAAATTTTCAACTCTTTCGCCAGTCGCTGCGAATCAAGTAGAATGACGAAATTTGCCATAAATAACCTTCGCGCATGCTCAGTGGCAAATTCGCTCCTTCGCGCGAACTGTAAACCGGTCTTTAAGCTTCCTAATGCAAAGCCAAAAAGCGCTCAGGATTTAATTCTTAATTATTCTTTTGCATAGCTATGTATGTGGGTGGAAGGTGAAGCATTAAAAAGAATCTTTTTATTCAATTAAGGATTGTTAAGTACCGCGGGAAACACATAAAAGAAAACTTAATTACGAAACCTCAAAGAGGTTAAAACAATTTCCCCACCCTTTCTTTGTGATAACGAAGACGTAAGTATTTAACTATTCAATAACTATTCATTTAGATTTATTTCTGTCAACGTAAGGAAATTTAATGATCCGTCAATCAGTCAATGACTTAGTGATCAATACTTCATCTATCGTTATTTACCGAAACGATATTTGGGCACAAGTATATAACGTATAGCATATAGACTTCTTGCACTTATTGAACCCATGAGATTTATACCATGTGTTTTACTCTTTTATGATGAAAAACCTCACATACTATTCTTATACTCTGTTATGGTAGCTTATATACCTATTCCTAATTGCAATTAAGGCATTTTTGTGTTGATTCAACACCCGCGTTTTCCTTTACCTAGGCCTTGTTCTCATCTTATAGAAACTGACCTCATGCACCGGCAGTTGTTTTAGGATGACGTATATATGTACGTATATATTTTATCTCGTATCTCTGAAAGACTGCAGACTATATATAGAGGAAAACGTGCTGCATGAGAATAGTTCTCAAACATCACAGGTTTCCTCCTGAAGTAACACTGCACGGGTGGCTTTTATTGACTTCTACTGAGAATTTCATTTGTTCTATAGGCTATATATATAGCTGTCCTCTTTTACCCAGCTTATATCCCATGCGGAAACGTCCATTACAGGTACTTATATAGGATGACGCTTGCATACGTTAAGATATTATCTTATATCTCTGAAGGACTGCAGAATTAGATATGGAGAAAACGTGCTGTATAAAATGTGTGTCCATGAGACGAGTTCTTCCAAGTTGACTTGTATTAAGGCAACCCACCGTTGTTTCTCCAGCTCCGTGTACTCCTGTAACACTTAAGGACGGCCCTCACTCACTGGACCTATACTGAGAGCACGCCTAGCTAAGCCCAGCTGTCTTCTTTACCCAGCTCATTTACATACCATGGACCTGCATCACATGAGGGATCTTTTGACGTATGAGTAAGATGTTATATCTCTCTATATATATAGAAGGAATCCTGTAAGAAAATTGCTTTCAGTTTGAGTGGGATATACTCAAATATTTTCCTCTTGATAAAACTGGATCAATGAGGTATCAATGGCCCTTATACTTGGGAACTCTTGCGCGTTGCGAAGCCATGCAATTGCATGCATGGGACAGAACTTTATTAGAGTTATCCAGTATGTTAAGTTATTAAAGCTTAAAGCGAAGTTACACGAGACAACTTTTAGTGACAACTCGCAATGCAAATCGTTACAGAACCAATCAAATTTCGTATATATAATCTTGTAACATCGCCTTTTGGACACGAATTTTTGTATCTGCGCTAATGACCTCGTGAATTTGTTTCGACTTGACTCTTAATTTTGTCAGTCAACCTGTTTCATTTAAAATATCAAAACTGACCATATTCCTATGCATGAGTACATATGACTATATACATGACAACTGTAAATGACTTGATGACTTATAACTCAGACTTGTAACTCTGCATGTAAGTATATAACACATCGGTGAGTTTCGAATTATTTTAATACTATTACTTTAATGAAAAGTCACCTTAAGTGCATATGGATTAGCCCTGCTATAGTAATCTTTTCTACAGTACGTCAGTAGTTGCACTTTCACTACGATAACTATGGAGTATGGGTTTGTAGTGTCAAATTTCGTACACGTATATAGTCAGACGTAAATAAGTTTAACCTACATTTATCCAGGCATAAATGGAACACAGAATTATATGATATTTAAAAGCATTGTGAAACCGTACTAATTCTCGCCATTCCCGTAGATACTACAATATATCTTGCATAAAAGGTTCTCATTCTATTCCTAAAATTATTCTAACATGCATGTAAATGGTATATTCTATATATTATATATTATATATGCATGTGCAGCTATATAGATGAAAGTGATTATGAAACATTAAAGGTGGGAGTTAAATACTTAAGTAAACTATTAAAATGTTCAGAGTATGTGACACAATGAAGACATATAATTAAATAAACATATGTACATATATAATACAATTATATGTATATCATTGCCATTCATATATCAATGTAGTTCCCATATATTTTACCCTTTTCTTTCACTCTTTTGAATTGAAGTTGACGTGCCCTATTCCCAGAAACTAAAAGAATGCATGATTGCATGAGGCTGTTTCACGTTGTTCAGATTTATTCATGTTATCGAGACGTGTTTATCTTATAAGAAATTCCTATGTTAATGAGGTCATTTTGAACAGCACGCCTACTTGATCTTTAGTTTGGCTTAGATGACCTTCCGTTTCAAACGGGTATAATAATAGTCTGAAATATACGTCAGTTAAGTACGACCATATATCTTACAAGAAGACGCTCGAAGATTGATAAAGAGAGATAGAAACGATATACTTATTTCTATAAATCGTGCTCTGTTGATGTAAGTTGGCAACTTGAAGCTCAATTGTCAATCAATAATCACAAGGACTTAAGAGAAGCAATATTAATAGGAAGTTTTAGTTGCATTCGGCTATATATGTTATACACTACGTTATCATGCAGGCGCTTTCATTAAGCTGCATGGGACCATTGAAATCAAAGACTCCAACGAAATGCGATGGTGAGGGAGCTACAATGTCAATGTTCTCAGTGAAATATCTTGGTCAAGGAGAACTTGAAAAGCCGGGGTTGGAGGACATGTGTACATTTGTTCACTCAATATGTGAGACAGTTAGGAACTCCAAACAAAAAGACATTCTAAAAGGAGACTTTATTCTCTCAAATGAGAACTGTTCTTTAAAACCCAATGTACAAGGTAGCCTCGATTCCACGCTGGTATTCCGCACTCGACGTATTCTATTTTGTGGAGTGTACGAACTCAATCCAAAGATATTTTTCTTCACTTATCAGTTCAGTAAAACAGCTGATACACTTCAATGTCATGTACTCAAGTGTAGAAGTAAGAAGGAAGCAAAGTGCTTGGCTAAACAAGCTGGGATATTATTTAAAGATATAGCATTTTCATTGAATAGACGATTGAAAGATACACCAAACTATAGACCACAATTATCATCGCTTGGCTCACGAACAAGTACCATGTCGACTGGTTAAGGTACGTTTACACTTTGTAATTTGTCAGGCCGTAATTAAGGTGCATATTGATGATATTTGAAAAATACGCGATAAACTGCTCCTGACGACATCGTCAACTAACTATATTCGTCATTATCTTGCAGTAAAACGTTAAATCGGCCCGACAAATCGCAGTGTGTAAACGAAGCTGTAAAATATAACCAGCAGCTAACTTCAAAAGTATTGGTTATATATATAAGAGTCGATCGATGTCCTTTGTCTTTGACTTTGTTTAATTAGTGTATTCTAAAGGTACAGCGGTGTATATATTAAACTTATGTATTTTATTGTATTTATATTTAACAACAAGAACATATTTAAATATTTCAGTAATAGTGTTTTCTTATACTGATGTTCATGAATAGTGCATGTCATCTATCTGATATTGTTGCCGCTTGAATAATTTGGTAGAAAACCACTCCGTCAGCACATGATTTCATGTTTTAAATAACCATCTCTCATTTCTCAAACTACAATTCCTTTTCTGTCTAATGACAGACGAATTTAGACATTTTACTTGCCAATTGGAGTAGTCATCGGGTGAGAAAGAGTAAAAAACTTTCTCGTTAATGAACGCATTATCGGACGAATGATGTCAAACATTGAAAGTTTTAAACTCTGTATAACGCCAGATGATTTTATTTTTTACTGGGAAAGTATAATGTAGGGAAGAGTTAACGCGTCCGCTCGATTTAAGCTGATATCGACAGCAATTTCCGAAAATTCTGATATCTGTCAACGCATCGTTAAAGTTTTGGCACCATTTCATTAATGAATTCGCACTTCAGAAATCATGTCTGGCTATTTACTCCTTAGTAACAATTCATGCAACTTAACATAATCTTTCTTATATCTTAAAATAAAGGTTCCACATCAGCAATGAAAAATATATATTAGAAATAGTACAACGGTGCGCATTGAAAATTCTCAATCGTGATGTGAAGTACTCGAAGCTTATTCTCGTCGTTGGCATGCTGAATTTAAGCCAAATCTGAGGGAGGTTTGAAGTACCTGCTATATATTATATAAAACCACTTTAACAGTGTTGCGTAGAGAAGACTGCTACGTAAAGGGACTGTGCTACGCCCTAATCCGAGGGTCGTAAAGGGGGGCTTTTAATCCCATTGTCATTGATTGTTTTTGCCTGCATGTTATTGCAAATTGGGTAGTAACGATGTTAGTTTGTCTGTTTACACAATTGACATTTGCATTATGGTATGGCAAAAGGGCGAATAGCTAGCCTGCTCGCAGCCTGAATAGCTAGATACAAGCAATATCTGTGGTAACATCGCCTGGCATTAGAAAAGTCACGACAGCTTGATAAAACGTAACTCAACCTCGTACCCAGGCCCTCTACGCTGTCAATGAAGCGAAATATATAAGGCGGGTGGGTAAGCCTGATAAAGCAAATATATAGCACATTTAAGTTCCTGGAACAAAAAATTAGTAACACTAGCCACCAATCACTTAAGAGAGAGGATATAATTCCAAAAAAGATTACAGCCACCCCGGCCCACCCGTCTATAACCTTCAGCTTGTTCTCGCTTCCACTGCCCACCTGGCAAACGGAAGTTTCGTAATTTATAATTTAAGTCGTGTGTATTTTATTGAAAGCTCTTATTTCGCCCCTGAACTAACCAAAATCACAATAGTATCATACATTTGAAACATAAGCTAGATAAATGTGACCTTGGAATTTTTAATTCATATCCGCATGATAAAATGTGAATTGGGATGATAACAGTTCATAAATTCGCGCTCTGCGTGTGTAGGTTAGGTTTACCCAATTGCATTGAGCCCTGCTGACGACAAATTATTTAACTGCGTCTGTCAACATAAATGTAACTGTGTATGTGACCTTAGTTTAATTGGTAGACTGTAAAAAATTGCTATATAGGGTCTAGCGTAAGATTCTCCTCTCAAGAGCTTTTGTGGAACGTACTCAAATTACGTTCTTTATTAGATTTGATATTAAGTCAGACTCTTCCACAGTCCCTTCAAATTCGCTTCGAGAAACATTTGAATTCACGCAATGGTCCATGGGAATGTTCTAACACAAAGGCCCACAATCCCATCATTTAACGCGGGAAGAGCGACTGGGATTGAGTCATGTATGAAGCGATTAGCGCTCTAAGAATGGGCCTTAGTTTGGCTCGGAATGTCTGATACATGCAGCCTTTTGCAAATCTTTACTGCAGTGATTAATTTTATTAGGTGAAGTTTTTTCACAAAATATATTTCCATTGATTTATTCGGCAGTTCCTGGTTAATTCATTCCGGTTTTAAAATACGAATTTCCACTTCTAATTAGCGCACAAAGTCAGTCAGAGATTTAACTTCCTAAGGGAGCGGTCATTAAGGGATGCTATTTGAGGGGGTCATGAAGCAAAATCTTTCTTCTAAGCAGGGGGTTAAGACCGAATATATAAAAAAAGCAAAGGGGCTTGAAACTAAAATACATAATATATAGTTTACTAGGGGCATGAATGCATCTTTAATAATAGATTTAATTCTCAAGTGAATACAATTTCAAATTTCTGTGCAAGAATTCTATTCATTTTAGTTATAAATATTAACTACAGCCAGATGCACCCTAATTTAGTGCTTTACTCTGTCCAACGCCAGAATATTTTATTCTGTTTAACGCCAGATGATTTTACTCGATCGTCATTGCTAGGTCACTGTCAGTTAATGGGGCTAACAAAACTATCTACCAGTGTCTCAGTGCCCAGATACGCCCTACTTTATTATTTTACTGTCCGACAATTTTGTCCAACGATTTTACTCGTCAGTGGTAGGATACTGCCAATTAAGGAGTTAAATAAACCATTTAGATCAATTCTAAATATATTACAGTTTTCTTTATTAAATATTAATGCTAGATTTATTGATATTTTCTTAAAATAGGCATAGAAGAAGGTAGCAGTGTGCAACTATATAATGGATTACACCAGTATAATATGTACCTATTGTGTATTTACACCCTCTTGATATTAAAAATTCAAGGAGGGCTGTGAAACTATTTTTTTAAATAATTGAGGGGGTACCAAATAATTTCTCGAATGCATGGGAGGGGCACAAACCATTTTTCAAATTGTATAAAATAGCGTCCGGCCCCCCACGACACATACTTAATGACCGCTCCCTAAATCACACGTCTTTCTAGAAATGTGCTGGTAATATAGACGTCACTGACACTGTTATAACTCAACTACCGCGATAGTTATCTTTCCAGTGTTTAGCGCATTCCAAGTTAAGCGTCGGAAGTCAAGTGATTCAGGTTTGGAAGGCTATACATGTAGTTCAGTTCGTGCAGTAAAACATCAATGATTAAATCAATCCTTTATCATTTTATCAAGGAACTGGCAAACGTTTGTTAAGATAGAATCTGTACTAAATAGAAGTCATTTTGCGTCATATTCATCACATCTTCCTAATTATACAATCTTCCTGGGCTATACCAGAAATTTCAAAAAAATAACTATCCGGCCTTCGTACAACCGCTCCCTGCATGATATGTAAATAATGTATCACACTATAGCTAAGTTTGGGAATAATTCACAGACCACAGAATTCGTATAACTTCACACTTTGTCTATTGTAAGTTAGCCAATGACATGTTTATTATACAATGTCTATGACTATGATGTTTCCATTAATTTGTAAGAGTTTATGACACTGATGAATTGCTATATTTAAAAAATAATAGTAAGGTCCACGTTAAACTGTCGTCAAAAGTTACACCCAGTAAGTACTTTAGTTTGTTTCACCTGTGTAAGCTCAGTACCATTAAGACTGGGTCTTGACTGAAAATGGATGAGCAAGGTTTTGGATGTATTAGCCATTATCTGGTTTTGTTTCGATGAAAGATCCGGAACAACAAACCTACTGTTCTTAAAGGTGGTATCATCTGCAAACATTGTAGAATCTGGGTGTGAAAGTCGAGAAAAAAGATCGAACACCAATCTAACAGGGCGCATATCAGATAGTGTGTTTTTAAAATAAGAACGCTGATACCAATCACTTCTCTACTACACTAGCATATGAAGTAAACCATTTCAATACAAAATCCTTTTTGAAATAAAAAAAGACGTCCATTTAATTGTTAGAATCTTATCAGTAAGTTGTTAGAATTTTATCAGTAAGTTGTTAGAATTTTATCAGTAAGATAAGTGAATGCTAGTTCACATCAGCGGGATGTTTTAAATCCATATTGATTATCAAACAAGAAAATTGTGCTCAGTTAGGAAATGATAAAAGGAAATATGAACATGACTTTCAAGAATCTTGGAGATAATGGCAAAAATAGAGATAGGAAGAAAGTTAGTGCGGTCAAATAACGAGCTCGATTAAAGACAGGAGAAACCTTTGCAATTTTCCATAAAAATTGCCGAATTATTGCTGAGATTATATAGCTTTTCGTCAGAATAAGTGAAATGTCTGGTAGCCACTAATTCCATTCAATTCAGACAGATGGCTAATCTTACATTCTAGTACAAAATTATCGGAAATTGGCGGACATTAAAGATGGTATTTGGAGAAATTTTAGAAGAAACAAAATTTGCAAGGTAGTCCCAATTAGAATTGTTAGTAAAGTCATTAAGCGAGTCAGCGATCTCCTTGGGATTTGTAATTGTCTTCCATAAATAAACAAGGCTAGGCGAGTTCAAGGAATTTGAAGGACGTTACATGTACTATTTGATTTCGTGCAGTTCTACAATTTTGCCGAGATAAACGAGTGCATGGTTCGTAGAGATATAGCCTGCGCCGCAGATGCCACCATTCAGGCTGTCTTTGACATGCTTCTTTTTCAAGTGCATGACTTTTTGGTGCATGACTTGCATGGATATTGAGGACATCATTAAACAAAGAATATCAATGTTCAACAGCTGCATTGACATCTGTGAGCATGTCTAAAGTATTCCATGGTAGACAAAATCGACTGCAGGAAAGTTCTTCAGTGAACGACAATGGATGAATTGATGGCCAAGCGACTTCGGCAAGTTTCCTCGGATAACCCAATTGACAAGGATTGATAAAAGATCACTTGTTGAAATACGTAGGGTACCAGAAGTAAAAACATTGTCCTTATGAGAAACGTAAATGTGGTTTAGATTAAACAAAGTAAATAAGATTTTAAAGCGTGTGTCACATGCTTGAAATAACAAGTCGAAATTGAAGTCTCCGAGAATCTGCTTTAAATAATCCAAACTATCCAGGAAAGCAACATCAGGAGAATGATATTAATCCAAATACATTGCCATTAATTTCCAAGTTTCAGGCGTCTCTTGAAAATTTAATGGTTCAGGATATACGATTATACGGTGCACGGACACCACCTTTTTACGATGGTGTATTAATCAACTTACAACTAAGGTCGGCGTTGTCCCAGAATCTTTCGGAGAGGTATCAAGTTTGATTTGTTCGATTTTCAAATCGGTTTGAAAGCGTTTGTTCCATCGGATTTATTATATAGTGAACAGACATTCAAGTGACAAAAATTTTGATCTTTGAATGGCAGTGGTAAATCTTTGTACATATTCGTGTAGCTGAAGAATTGGTTTGCATATTATTGTTAGTATAGATGAAGTATTGTTACATGAAGTATTGTATCGTGTCTTGAGATGGACCCGGTAATAGTGTTACTATTGTACCAATGAACGACGACAGTTAAATTTGGATATGAATATTATGAAAAATGTAGATAGACGGTTTCCACAACAAGTCAAGATGTTAAGGTTATGATTGAGTAAAATTCCATTATTTCCCTGATATAGTTTGCCGAATATTTGCGAACGAAATGGCAGTTTAAAAGCCATGATACTTTTGTTATCCACTACATAATTTGATCAACACTCTCAATTCCTTCAATTGCCGGCCGACTTTTCGTTTATGCTGACTTCCATACATCAGAATCATCCTGACTTCCATCCCGTTCCGCCAAAGCGGGATCATGTAAATAGTCTATAGAGGTGTTGCACCATCACGTGACCAAATTCTAAAATCTTTAACGGGCAACCTATAAAGCTGGCTGTTAAACATGTTTTGTATGTCAATATAACAAGTATTCATAACAAAGTTCAAGTCGATACAATGATTCCCTCGCGAGTTAAAAAGGTTTGAATCATTCGTATTGCTGACGTCAGCATTATTTTCTAATGCCGTTAAAAACTATGTTTTTCCCAAACCTAACGTGAAAAACTTAGGTTAGCTTTTAAAAGCAATCTATAGTATGATAGTAAATAGAATATAGAATTTTGTTATAAAACACATCATTTCTTGAGCATTTGTGTTTTGGCCGCCATGTTGGATGGTAGGTGGATGCCATCCAACATGGCTGCCAGAAAACAAATGCTTAAAAAGACGTGTTTTATTAGTCATGTTTATATTCTGTTTACTATGATACTAATTGCTTTTAACGGCATTTGAAAATAATGCTGACGTCAGCAATACGAATTATTCAAACCTTTTTAACTCGCGAGGGAATAATTGTATCGACTTGAAATTTGTTATGAATACTTGTTATAATGATATACAAAACATGTTTAACAGCCAGTTTGATAGGTTGCACGTTAAAGATTTTAGAATTTGGTCTCGTGATGGTGCAACACCTCTATAAAAGCTACGTAAACACACTGCGATTTATCGATACGATTTCGTGAAATGAAAAAGAATTGATGTGAACGACATCATAAACTGAAACGATTCGTCATTAACACTCATTCCTAAATCGGCCCGACAAATCGTAGCGTGGTAACACCTTAAGCTAGGTTGTTTCAAAAGTCATTTCCTCATTATGCCTAAGATAATCCTTTAATGTTGTGGGCAATGGGAGTTCTTCAATCCGTCCCAGTCTTTTTTCACCCAGGACACATCTTATCTTGATCCGACACAAATGAGTCAACTGTCTTGGTTGAAAGATAAAATCATACATTTGATCCCATTCCTCTAACCCTTTATCAGTACACATCTCGCAAATTGAGGATAGAAACTGCATATGTTCGCGACAGGTTGAAAACTCTAACAAAAGTCCAATAAGATCCGGACACATACGAACAAATATGACTTCCAGTATTGGTGATATTGAGCTCACTTTTGTGAGTTGTGTGATATTTGCACCAGAAATCAGAATCTTCCTGCAGCATTGTAATAGTTCGTTATATTCATCAGTAGAATAGTTTATAACCAGCACCGTACATAGTGTGGATAAAGCTGAATTCCCTCCTTCGTCTATATAGTTGATATCAACATCATAGCTCAAGAGTTGCTGCAAGACTTCACAACTTTTGTTTTTGAATTTTGCTGCCAACATAAGAGGTGATGTAAATGTCACTTGATTAACATCAGCACCATGTGAAACAAGTTCCTTAATAATTTCCACATTGTCGTAACATGCAGCAGCCATCAGAGGAGTTTTACGAAGCATATTATTCTCGCATACACAGTTTGGGTCAGCTCCTTCAAGAAATAAATGCAAAGTTACTGTCAAGCATTTGAATATTTCAATTAGCTCAGCCAATCAGCGTAAGGCTAGTTAAACCTGCTTATTATTTCATCAGATTGAAACCTTCGAAATACTCTTTACAAACAGAAAGTCTGACGTGAGCATAGACAATGTTTTCACCTGCGAATATTCATTCCTAGATGCAACGACGGTATTAAAGAGGTCATACTTTAACGTTTCGTCTACCCTCGTGTATCTTCTTATACCCTGCCCCCACCCACCTCCACGTTTGATCATATTGTGACTGTCGATGCTTATTTCTAACTTTTATGGCTTTTACCCATTTTGCTCATTCTACCTCCAATATGCATCGCTACTCCCCACTTCCATGTTGAGCCTGGTTTCCATTTAGTCGTAACTGTCGTGCACATATCAAGGTGGCCGATCTAATAGAATGTGGATATATCTCTACAATCAGTAAAGACTGGTCTAAATACACAGCACACAAGAGACGAGATAGATCCAGACTATTTCACATCGTCGAACATGATTTGTACATAGTGGTGTGCAACCCATGCAAACACTGTTGACATCTGCACCACTTTCTGTTACGACCAAATAGATGGAAACCAGGTATAAAGATACATTCCTGCTGTACACATAGTGAATGCATACTACAAATGGACTACACATGACGCAACTATCAACACAAGTTGGCAAAAAGACCGAGAAACTTTTCATCAACGCCATATTCATTAATGCAAAAAGGTATTATATACATTACCTTTTGAAAGCAATATCTTGATTCCTGCTAGGTTGTGTGCACAAACAGCCGCATATAATGGTGTACAACCATTGCAAACACTGTTTACATCTGCACCACTTTCAATCAATAAACTAAGACAAAATACATCAATGTGCCGTGCAGCTAAGTGAATAGGCGAGTTATCATAGTCCAGGTTGTTTACATGAAGTGATGCGTTATTTTCAATCAGTATCTTTGCACATTCATACTGATCATGAAAACATGCTACAGCCAAAGGAGTTCTGTATATGTCACTGCAACAATCAATGTTCACACCTAATGAGAAAGATATGCAATCAGATGGAGGCTGAGGGGGAAAAATAGGGAGGAAAGGGCATATTCATGCCCCAAGTTATTATATATTGAATATTCATACTTCTCCTGTGTTACGTGGTTTGAAACAGTTATAGATAAGAAGAATCTTCCCCAGAACGCAGGAGTTGCCATTTCAGAAGCCCCCTGACACTTCTAGAATTTTGTCTAACCCCCCTCCCCCCAACCAATCCTCCGTTTACGTACGAGTCGCTATATAAAAAGTTTACATGATGTAGTGCATCGCGACGCAACTCGTCCAAGCCACAGAGTAATCACATACGGAGGTGCATCTTCGCGGAAAAACCGTAAGGTGTTTTTAACTGGCCGCCATGTTCTTAGCCAGTACCTGCACATGCGCAGTTTACGTATGCTGACGGCCTCTCTTCACTGGACTGGCTAAGAACATGGCGGATTTTGCCGAAAAAGCCCTTACCCCGACATCAAAGGGCCGACATGAAGAGACGCCTCTGTATGTGATTACTCTGTGTCCAAGCGTACCTTTAATGACGAATCGTTTCAGTTTATGGTTTCGTCAGATGACGTTTACCGTTTTGAATATTTTCAATATCCGCCCGACAAATCGCACTGTGTAAACGTACCCACGTAAGCATGTGACAGAGGACTTAAAAACGTCATATAGACCAATTGCAGTTGACTTTAAGATATGCTTAAGTATGACATCTGGAGGACAACTTGAAACGAACCGCTACTCAGTAGAGGGATAATGAACTTCTGTTTTTTTCATTATAAGCACATTTTTCAGCTATCGGTCAGTAGCACTGATCTAATAATAGACTGGATATAGCTTCTATAGGTGGCAAAAGTGAAGCCACATTATATATGCGAAAATCACTTCCGGGGACCACGGAGTGATACAAATTTGTATAGAAATGTATGGCGGACAACGTGAACGAACGTGAATTTTCGCAAATTTAAGACACTTCGCGATCTTGTACTAACCTCATCGTTCTACCATGGATAAAAGATGTTATGTTAATGCTTTTAAAACTAAAATTATCTAGATTGCTCTAAAATATCGGCATTTGTGTTTGTTCAAAGTTGTCCTTGCGGGAATAATATTTTATCGCCACGATCATATGAGAAGACAATTTCTAGTTTGCTTTCCAAATATGGAGGCAGAATAAGATCTACTCTACTCAAAAATACCTTGAAAGGAAAGTAAGTAATTTTGTTTCATCATATATGTTTAATCTTGATCAACAAGAGGTTTACAATTCCCTCAAATGACCAAGCCTGTATAGATATTTGACACGTTTAATAGTACTTGTTTTGATTTGGTATCCGGTCGTTTCGCCAACGAGTCGTTTCGCCAACTGTCAGTTCGCCAACGTCTCGGGTCGATTCGCCAACGTAAACATGTGTGATATATGATATGCATATATGATAAACAAGATGTTAAATATATCAACTACAGTTGAATATAACTAACCTTTCATTAAAATGTTCCGAACTTGCAGGTTTCGAATTTCGAATAAAAGATCTCAAACTATCCAATCGTTCAAAAATAAGCATTAATCTGGACGAAAGTAGTCATAATTTCCCTTATTGTAATATAGTTTTTATATATACGGCCTATTGGAAGATCACTCATTTTGTTTTCTCTTTGTATATAGTCAGTTTTATACAGTGAAATAGTCCCGTATCAAAATAAAGTTGTAATAATAATAAAGTAATAAAAGAGGATTTTTTTGGTATATTATGATACACACGCTCAAATTGTCAAAACTACTTGCTAAATGACGAAAACTAGTTATTGACAATCATGCTAATTCTATAGAAATTCAGAAAAGAAAGGTATGCATGACTCATTTAATGGGTATGTTTTTCCATACCATAGTGCTAATAATACTTTTAATCACAAATATTGTGTTTACAATTGAAATCTGTTAAAGTTTGTGTTTCATGTATAGGTGCCGCCATCTTTTCCGTATCATTATATTGGACATCTTTTCATAGTGCCATTTTTTTCTCGGTGCCATTTTTTTCTCGGTGCCAGCCCATTTTTCCGTGTTACCGCTATATAGCGTGTTGACGCGGTTGTTAAAAGTTACTATGTTAAAAGTCGCAGACACAGTGAGAGAAACCGGCATCACCATGTAAAATATGCGTTTGTCAATGTCTTATATAAGTTAAGGGGTATTGGTTTTAGGCCACAAACATTTTCCCCACAATACATGCATGTTTAAATAAACAGAACAATACGAAAAGATTGTTAAATATATGTATTTTTAACATAAATCACCGATTAAACTATACAGCCAAGATTCACAAGTTTATACAGCACGGTTTATATACAAAAAGATTTGACAACCTGTGTACGTATATGCATGCATGTGTGTATATGTTGGACGTGAAGTTTTCTGCGGCTATATATTTGTGATTTTTTTCTAAATAAGTACGGCTTCAAGCTTACAGCTATATATCTATAGCTAAAAATATTTATTCAACTAAGCTAATATAGTATTAGTGAATCTTGCAATATACTCATATAGTCAGACTCGGAATCCCCCCTTGTCGAAATTTGTCAAGTATGTTAAGAAGCAGTGGATTGACAGCGAAATCTTTCCTCCCAGAAACTGGAGTGTTTACATGCAAGCTGTTCGGACAAACAATGACATTGAGGGTTGGCACAACGCATTAAACAGACGTGCAGGGGGAGGAAGCAATTTATGTTTGTATCTCCTGATCGAGATTTTGGAAAGAGAGGCCCAACTGACTGCCATCAACATCAGACTGGTGTCGGAAAGAAAGCTGAAGAGAATTCAACGAAAGGTCTACAGGAACCAACAAGACAAACTCTTCAAACAATGGGAAATGCACAAGAATGGCGAGAAGACAACTGCTGAGCTACTGAGATTTTGCTCTCATATTAATGGACCAACCCGTGGCTAAGTAACATTAATATACAATTAATTCAATAATTATTTTAGATTGTCACATACAAGTCGATATAGCAATGTTCCATACGATAATAGAATATGTAAACATTGCAATTGGTAACGTCTACCGAACAACATTATATAATGCAATGACTGACCTTTGTTGTAGAGCTGACTTTATCTATAGACTATGTCTATAGACTCTATCAAATAAATCAATCTTTGCGTTCCTTTAACAATCAGGCTTAGTCATATATTAGTAGCAAAGTACTGCTCTGTATCAATTGTAATGACAAATAGACCTTACTGTTTATTCACAATGGCCTCGTTTTCGTGTGGTACTTACTCATGTTTCATACACAATGGAGTTAAGAATAAGTTTGTGTTTGGGCTTATTAAAAGATCAACGAGAAACAAATTCGTGCAGGAAACATGGGTATATAATCTTCATATTATGCGTCTGCCATGCCAATTGCCAAAACAGGTAAACATGGAAACGATGCCATTGGGTAAAAAGTGAATAAACAGTAAGGTCTATTGGCTCGCGTAATCTTATCCTTTCTAGTTGTTAGTTAACCTTGTTAAAGTTTTCTAAAATGTATCTTATGTAACAAAAGTGGTATTAATTTGTTGATTAAGTACTATTATTTAATACTAATAAAAAAGTAAACCTGGAAGGAACATTTTATAAATAATTTTATTATATAAACATAAGTGTTATATAGAGTTTTATGCCACTAAGAAAAATCGTATTTAAACACACGTAAAAAATACGATATTTTTACGTGTGAAAATATCATTTTTGCAAGCCAATCAAAAACCTATTACTATATTTGTGTACTATTTACATATTTGTTTTGAGTTTCTATAATTATGAATTGTCGTTTGTTTATAATTTGTTTATAAAATAAACAGAATAGTACATGGTTGCTTGGAAATATGGAATTTATTTCTCGTGTTGAAGAGAACATTGCTCACTCGTTCGCTACGCTCACTCGTGAGCAACATTCTCTTCAACACTCGAAATAAATTCCATATTTCCGCGCAACCATGTAATATTCTCTATATATCCTAACATATAACTTGCTGTTAGCATTGTTTTTATATACGTTGGCGAATCGACCGGGGACGTTGGCGAATCGACCCGAGACGTTGGCGAACTGACAGTTGGCGAAACGACTCGTTGGCGAAACGACCGCAATTCTTTGATTTATACTATAAAACTGGAAGCCTGCCCAAATATAGCCTTTTGCGGAGTGAATCTATGTTTATAATGCAGCCGAATTTTGAACTTGCAACCATGAAATTGATCTTAAATGCAGAGTGTGTTGTTCATTATTTTTTTAATATAAAAATTTGCTTAAAAGATATTGTTATCTAAACATTTGTTATTGTAAAAATAACCAATTTTCCATTTATTTCCACCAACTCCCAGCATTTGCCTGCAGTTTGCAAAAGAAACACTACTGTTTAATGCCCCATTTATACACTTGAGCCTTGTTTCCATTTGGTCCAGCTGTCATGACCAAGTCATGGTCACTGATGCAAAATAGTCTGGATCTTTCTTCATGTGTTTTGTCAGTTTGGGTGCTGTATGTATGCAAATCAGTTTACTGATTGCAAAGATGTACTGACACTGTTATATCAGCTCCCTTCTTGACAATGTCAAAACAGCACTGTAACTGATCATGGACACCAGGCTGACAAGGTGGATGGTAGAAAGGTTCGACACATGTGTATCAGCAAAATAGTGTGTAATGAAAGAGTTATGAACAGAAAAATAACACAACCTCAATTGAATGTCAACCAGGGTTGGTTCAAGCTGGTCTGGGTTGAAAACAAATATACAGACTCAAGTGTTGCAGCCAACCCGGGTTATAATGTGAATGCAATCCAGGTTTGTCTAAATGGGGGATAAAAATTGCAAGGGACTGTTTCTCCAGTAATTGGCCAAGGTCCTTCTTAAGAAATGAATAGTTATGACTTATGAGTATTCGTTTTGAATATTCTCTATACCAAACTTGACCTATTTCAATTCCTAATGAGTGGGCAAGAGTGGGACTTACAGGCATGGCAATCCATCATTCATGGATTAAATGGTAAATATACGTGGTGTATAAAGGCTATATTTGGGATGCCATCCAGTTTTAAGTATAATAAATGAAAACAAGTACTGTAAACAACTAAACATGTACAAATATCTATACAGACTGAAAAGTATATTTGTAAAGGCTTGGTAATTTGGGGGAATGAAAAACCTCTTGTTGATCAAGATTAAACATATATGATAAAACAAAATTATTTACTTTCCTTTCAAGGTATTTTTGAGTAGAGTAGATCTTATTCTGCCTCCATATTTCGAAAGCAAACTAGAAATTGTCTTCTCATATGATCCTGGCGATAAAATATTATTCCCGCTAGGACAACTTTGAACGAACACAAATGCCGATATTTTAGAGCAATCTAGATAATTTTAGTTTTAAAAGCATTAACATAACATCTTTTATCCATGGTAGAACGATGAGGTTAGTACAAGATCGCGAAGTGTCTTAAATTTGCGAAAATTCACGTTCGTTCACGTTGTCCGCCATACATTTCTATACAAATTTGTATCACTCCGTGGTCCCCGGAAGTGATTTTCGCATATATAATGTGGCTTCACTTTTGCCACCTATAGAAGCTATATCCAGTCTATTATTAGATCAGTGGTCAGTAGGTGGAATTGGTCTATACAGTACCTACCATGGTTCAGCAGGGTTGCAACACAACCATAGTACCCCTCTTGACATGCAATATGTAGTGGTGTGTCCCCAGTATCTACCATAATCTCTGCATCAGCGCCGTGGTTTAACAACAGTTGTAAGCATTCCTTCTGACCATACTGACATGATATATATACTGGGGTTGCCCCCTCTTCATTCTTTACATCCAAATCACAATTTGTTTTGATAAATATTTCAAGTATCGATGTTAGACCCTTGTGACAAGCTTCGTGTAGAGGAGTCCAGAGATTTACAGATAAACCATTCTGATAACTGGGGTCAAATTTATAGTCGACCAGAATCTGTTAAATGAACTTTATAGTTTAAATTCCATTTAGCCATAATGCGCCCTACTTGGTTATTTTACACTATCGAAGGCCTGACGATTTTACTTGTCAGGGATGTTCACTTATCGGGGATAGTGACTTTTTCAAACTTTACAAAATTGGCCCGTTGATTTGTAAAACCTGGATTCAAGTTCAGTATTTATGAATTAAATTTATATTTATTGTGCGATCCATATCCGCAGTTTCACAGCTTTCAGGCATTTTCATAAAGCTTTAAAGGTTGCAAAAATTACTTTCCAGTGGATATAGCTGTATCCTGCCTCTGTACAACCAGCCCATCGGCATTACTAGGTTAACCAGACTATCTGGCCATGTCTTTTCGCTAATGCTTCCCTAATGCTTCCATAATGCTTCCCTTCCTTCAAGCTTCCCTAACGCTCTTTGGCAGGGCCGCCTAGAACATTTGGGGGCCCAGGGCGAAAAATATATTTGGGTCAGATGCTCCTGTAGAAAACTGATTTCCATATACTCTTGAACTTCCAGGGCAATCAGTTGGGTTATGTGACTTATGTCTTGTAGCTTTGAACAAATAAGACTCAGGAATGGCAAATTCTATGCATTTTCCACATTATTTTCTATTTGGGGCCCCCCGGGGCAAATTGCCTCCTTTACCCTCAGCCCCCTCTGGCTGCCCCTATACTTCTGTCATTTACAGCCAACTCAGGAATGGCAAATTCTATGCATTTTCCACATTATTTTCTATTTGGGGCCCCCCGGGGCAAATTGCCTCCTTTACCCTCAGCCCCCTCTGGCTGCCCCTATACTTCTGTCATTTACAGCCAGACAATTTTACTTGTCTAGGAAAAACTGTTGAACGTTAATAAGTTAACCAGACAATCTGCCCATGTCTACTGTTAGGCCAAGTAAAAAATTAGTAGTTTCTCGTCCGAATTGTGAAAAAAAGGAGAACGCGGGCGCTTTTTTTTTTTAACCTTCAAAAATTGCTCTTATTTCAGTGTTTCAGTATAAAGAGTGTATTGCAATATGGCGCCAAAATAACAATATGGCGCCAAAATAACAATATGGCGCCAAAATAACAATATGGCGCCAAAATAACAATATGGCGCGAACAGCGGCGCCAAAATAACAATATGGCGCGAACAGCGGCGCGAAGTACCGAACAGCAAGCGAGAGTTGACGAAAAGTTCCGAAAGGCAACCGAACTACGCCGAAAGGCCGAAATATAGTGGAAATTCTTTGAAAGGCTTGAATATAAAAAATCCAAAAAAAATCCATGCGGCAGGGAAAAAGGATGCGGGCGGGGACGAGAAACTATTATTTTTTTTTACTTGGCCTTAACCCATTTAGCCACAACGTACCCTAATCTGCCCTACTTTGCCTTTGGTATTTTTCACGGTCTAATGTCAGACGATTTAAGGTTACTTCATACCTTGGAACTTTGATTTTTTATTATTTATTTTTTTTACATATTTGTACTAAAGACACAAATATATATCATATTCAGCAGAGTTTTTAAAAAAATCTTAAAAAGCGGCCGAGATATTTCAAAAGCAATTTTTAAACCAAATAAAATTGCGCGAAAATTATAATTGAAATTGACATATAAACTGTCAATCAAGACACTGCGGGAGAGCGGAAACTGCAGAGTAAGTCAAAACCCCGCGTAAGTTTAAATCGGCTTTTACAGTGAAGGAAAAAAATGCAAGTTCACGCTACAAAAAAATATTTAAGTCCCGAACGTTTTATCCGATTGCTCCAAAATTTTAACACATTGTTTAGTGATACTATGGGAGCAAAACTGTGTTCGCGTTTTCGATTTAATGCGATACTTTTTATTTTATCAGCGTATACGCCATTGTCTACACGCTAGATAAGATAGTTCAACTTTGATGCTTAATATCTAAGCGATTAAAATAGATATAAAAAAATGCGAACACAGTTTTGTTCTTTGATCAGTTGAGATGGGAAACATGTTATTTCTGATGTTTGCATATGAAACCAACGGGACTTAAATCTCGTGGCGCAAAGCATACTATTTTGATAAAATACACTCATTGTAACTACAGATTAAAATGTATTAAACTATGGTTACAATCTTAGATTCTTCAGTTATGTATCAATATGTGTACCAAATTTCATAGACATTGGTCAAAAACTGAACGCGCAGCGGCCGATTTTGTTGAAACATGACTCCAAGGTATGAAGTAACCTTAACTTGCCAGCTGTTTGGCATTGATAATTTATTAGATGATCTGAAATTTGAAACTTGAATAATTAGGAAAAAATATGAGGAAAATGGGAAAATAATTTGTAAGGGAAAATAGTATAACTTTACCTGAACACATTCCTGATCAGCTGCAGAAGTGGCTAATAATAGCGGGTCAAAGCATGCTTCAATAACTCGCTCAGCGACCTCAGCGTTATGACTTAATAGTAACTTGAGCACATCATATTGCTTGTGGAAAACAGCCAAGTAAGCTGGTGTCTCATAAGTGTCATTCACAGCATTAATGTCATGTCCATCTTCTAGCAGTGACAAAATCTGGTCACAATCTCCTTTTAAAACAGCCTCGTGAATTGGGTATAATCCATCATCGTTTATGTTATCATATTCTATAACACAAATTTTACAATTGTTGGGATTCACAAAATGCATAGGGTCAGTGATTTGTTCTGTCCTGTGCTTTGTGGGTATTTCTCCCTGTACTCAAGTCTTCCTACTTCACTAAATACTAACTCTTTCACCTTAGCTGCTCACATGCTCTGTGAACCTTTAGTTAGTAAGACTTCGACTCGGTCACATTTGAGCTGCGTCCTTTATAAATCAGTTCAGCACACTCAGCTGCTAAGAAAGATTATAGCAGCCCCTATTTTTACCTGTATATAGCCCTTACACCCTGATGTATATAAATAAATACTTTCCTTCATTTTTATAATACTTGTAAACTAACTACTGGTAGCTAGAGTAGGGATATTAGATTGAATTCCTGTAACCCTTAGGCTAATACTTTGCTTCAATCAAAATTAAAACTACTATAAAAACAATGCAAATATGCGTTTTGGAGACAGCATAAATTGTTACAATAAAGTACATCACCATGACCATGAAATATCTACCCAAGGGTGTGTTTTAACCATCTCTGCAGTCTGATTGGCTGATGGAAATGTCTGCATGCTAGGAGCTTACTTATTCAAGCATGCTTGGATTTGTGAGAGATGTTGTGTCACATATGAGGTGTTAGTAGGTATTATCATCCCCAGGCTCCTAGGGGTTGTTTATATGGAGGATGTTGTTATTTACATGAGATCCGGAGGTTGTTATTATTTACAATACTATTAAATATTTCATGTTGCATGTTGTGTTTTAGGTGTGTTTACACTTTGTGATTTATTCAATTGATTCATTCAAACATTTGTTTGAATGCACAATCATTTTATTGCAGATTCATCTTCTGACCACACATATCTGGAGAATGGGTTGTTCCAGAAAAGATCCACACACCCCTAAAGAGAATATTTGTGCTGTCTGGGGGGAAGGGGGAAGGGGGAAGGGAGAAAATCTAGTTCTGATAATGGTAAATGTACTAGGATGTCCAAAGGAGGGAGCTAGAGGGGTTGGTTTTCTGTTTCCTTTGTGGGGGAGGTGTGGAAATGGATGTTTTCTGGAATGAGCCAATACACCCACCAGAAATTAAAACATAATTGCTAGGGTGGAAACTTTTAACTGAAACCTCTTTTGGACTCATGAAAACCAAACGTTTTGCAACCAGTGACGTATGTAACAGTCCACTAATGTGCTTCATTGCCATAATGATTGGCTCATTCATCAGCGCATACTCATATGCTCATGAATGAGCCAATGGAACATATTTATTCTTCTGTACCTGGCATTCGTTTGAAAGGTCAAATATGATTTTAAATACTATGCCACAGGTGGAAACAGCAACAAAATGAATGCAAGACCATGAGGGCACTGGCCTTGGTAAACATGACTGCAGAGTCAAGGCTTTGGATGAGATCTCGGGTCCACATAAGTTAAAACCTAGGGCTATAGTGTGCAAAACTGTGGGCCAGTGTGCAAAACAGTTCGCAGGTGCGCATCAAGAGGCAGTCAAGGGCACAAAAGTGACCAAATAGATCTCTAAAACAATGAAAATGAGATATTTGGGGGCTGATTAAAGTGCAAATTGTAAAAAGGCACTAAATTAATGCATTGTAAATTAGATTTATCTCTTAAAAACCAAGTCTGCAGTCTAGCTTGGTAAACGAGTTAGCTTGCATACCTGGGCTACATTAGATTAATGGCAATATATCATACCATAAATAATTTTAAAATAAAAATTAAAAGTTCAAATTAAAAATTAAAAGTGACTCATACTCTCAGCCTGTCAACACAAAGGCATGAGATAATGGAAGGAAATGTAGGAATTTTATTGTCTAGTGAGAAAGATAGACGTGTGATATGCATCATAACAATGCAAGTATGTTCACCTCAAAACATACAAATAACAGTTTGAAAATAAACTTTTACAATTTTATCATAATACAATTTTTCATATATGTCCACATAGTGAAGTGTCTGTGAATGGCAAAATCTCAAAAACCTGGGCCCTGGGGCAAAATATAACTTTGTGGCCCTAGTAATTTCCACCCCCTCTCTGGGTGCCTCAGCACACAGAACATCACACATGCACCTACTCCCATGGCCTGGGGTATACTCCCATATATATGCTATATACAGGCCTCTGAATTCAGGTCGGCAATTGGCAAATCGAGTTTAGAGTAAATGAGAAAAGCAGATGGAGAAATATTCTTCTGTTATGTTCTGGTTTATAAATGTAAATGTCTGCAACACTACTACAGATCGAGTACAGGCACATTTTATTGAAAACTGCTTTGGTCTAAAATTGGGGTATAGATTTTACACTTTTGATCTGAAATAGGTATATTTTATGCTACGAGGGCCACTGGGTTATCAGTATCTTAAATACTGTCATGTGTCACCCTCATTAAATAAAGTCGCTTACCTTACCTTACCTTAGGTGAGTATGATTTTTTGCTAAACTTTGCTTTTTTGTTTGAAATAGAGTATAGAATTTGGGGCCAGGTCTCACATAGGGTATGGAAACTCATTTATATTTTGGTCTGAAACAGGGTAAGGGTTTCAGTAAGTATACTGTCCATTTAGTATGTATGTACCTAAGGGAGGAGCCAGGATCGAGGGGGTACGTGTCAAACTTGTTGCAGTTTTTGCCTACGTATTTATTCTGCTTAAATTTTTATTGTTCTTTGCATACAAGGGGAGGGAAAAGGTACAATTCTTGAAAATTGTTATCGCACATACTAAATGGATGACCCCATAGCCTGGCCCATATGGAATGGTACAATGGGTCATCACATCCACACCTCTTCCACAGAGGAAATTGCATGTTAACTCCCCTCTCCCCTTCGGATGACCTAGTACATTTTACTATTATCAGCAGTGAATTTTCCTCCCTCCCCTCCGGATGGCAGAAATTTCCTCTGTAGAGGGGCCTCATAGTGGACCTTTTCTGGAATGACCCTATTTATCTGCGCATGACAACACTTTCGTCACTGCACCGGACAACTATACATAACAAAATACTGTTTCTGTGTTGATTGATGTGCAAACAAACACTGTTGTGCTGGTAGCCTGGTTGCTCACCTCTGCCAAGATTTTGAATAGTACCCTCCCCGGCGTACGAGGAGTCGAGGAGATGACACACACACAATCACACATTTGTATTTTTACGAACAATCTATCTATTCTCTATCTTAATCTTGTACTTACCATTAGATGAAGACATCCGGCAAATCTTTGCGTAACAGATTACAGTAATGCTGCATTGCATAACAGATTACATTTATAGTCACTCAGTCACAGATTAATGATCTAAGTCATCTAACCAGATGTCTCACTCAGCCAAAATCCGAAAATCGTGTCCGAGATTTTTTATACGCATGCGCAAGCCACCATGTTGCCAGTAAGTGTAATCCAGTGAACTCTAAGTAAACTGGAACGCTAACTCCTATGATCAAGTCCTATGATTCGTTGAAGTCAAGCTAGTTTTTCTGAGTTTTGAGTTGAAATACTTAACGCCGAACATTGGGCTGTATATGAAATTGAAGCTATTAAAAAGTTCTATTTGATATAAAAACTTCAAGACTTTAGGCAAAATGGAAATACTTAAAAAATAAAAAAACAACCGCAATTTTGTAAAATACGGCAAATTTTCCCTCAAAGTTTTAAGTATTTCCCTTTTACCTAAAGTCTTGAAGTTTTTATATCAAATATAACTTTTTAATAGCTTCAATTTCATATACAGTCCAATGTTCGGCGTTAAGTATTTCAACTCAAAACTCAGAAAAACTGAATGAAGCTGGCTTCAATTTCCCCCCCTGCGTTAGCGTTCCAGTTTACTTATAGTTCAATGGTGTAATCACCGCGGTGTAATCACTGAGCTATACTATATTACTGGAGGACGTGCGCGGCAGAAAAAAGTGTCCGCAAAAACATGGCGGATTTTGGCCTTTGCTTACGCCATTACCATGACGACTGGTTCCTTTTGCCCATGGTAATTACCACTGACCAGGCTCAATTCTGAGCCCGCTACAACATTCACACCCCCCTGGTTTTTGCAAAATATATTTTAGCTTTTTGAGTTTTTGCAGTAAATTCTCGTTGTTTTCAATATTTTCCACATATTTTTCGACCTTGGAGCATTTCCGCGAATAAAGTGCAAGTCGCACAAGTTATTCTCGTCCGCAAAAGCCAACAAACAGATAGTAAAACCTCGAAAATGTGGTCAAAGACGATTTTTGAAACCAGAACTAGCAGGTAATTAATATATTTAAAAAATCGCAGTATTTATTTATTTAATTGATTTATTGGACAAAGCCCAAACGGTAAGAGAGCGAACGGGACTTGAGGTCCCATGCGAGGCACTCCTCCGATTCAAACCATATAGATACTAAAATACATAACAGCACTTAAAATACATATACACGATAATAATAGTACAAAGTATGATTGAAATGGTCTACCTTGTCCTTATATAAAGGGTTGAAAATTACCACATCTATAATTTCATACTGTTTTATCAATATTTGATGCTCTGAATAGGTTGTATGTATTTTGCCATTTAGAAAATTATAATTTTCTGTCAGTAGTATGAAGCCATGTATTTTACAAATATCAGAATATCTTGATTCTCTCAAGAATCCTGAGGGCTGGTTTTATATATGTGCTACTATATTTAAAGTAGGGAATTTAGGATAACATAGAATTAGGGTATTGTGTTCTGTAACTACAATTTATGTATATGCTAGGGGTGTCGGAAAAGGTTCAGGGTGCTATTGCACACTATTTCTACCTAGCTTTCTGGCCAAAGATGTCTTTAGGTTGAGGATTTTGACGAACAAGGATTGTATTCCTGAAATGTATTAAAGCAAGCCTGGCAAGACCTAGTAACTGACCCAGGGCAAATCAGTCGATGCCCCCCCCCCCCAGTCTCGCACCCATGAAAAAGTTCAACCAGTCCCCACTAAATGCACGCCAGGGATGCACTGTGTAGTGTTCTGGCCAATTATCACCTTGCAAAGTTTAATACTTTTATAGTTTGGGTTGTTATTGTAGGATTTGCAGACTTAGATGAATCGTGCAACTACCTAAAAAATTAGAACAAACTTCAACATTTCAAGCAAAGGTCGGGCCTTTTAGTCTGCCCAACAAAGGGTCTATGCTCAAAACATGGGATTTTGTTCCTATTTTGTATCATACATTTGTTGTATCATACATCCAAGCCTGCAAATAGGATAGGTTTTTCAATAAATATCACTTAAATATGCAACAATCTTGAAAGGTCACTAACTTGTTCACCCTTTGTGCATCATCTCTATGAGTGAAAGGTATCACAGACCATACCAGGTGTAAATGCCCCCAGTGTGCCAAAAGTTCCAGACTTCCAGTGTCCCTGGCTTACAATATTTTTTGAATAACCTATATCTATTCTTTTATTGCAGAATTATCCAACAATGATGCAGTCCACAGTGGTGTTTTTTATTTAATTTCTTCAAAGAATAACTATTAATTAATTAGCAGTAAATATTCTAAAAACTAAACTTTATAATCAAATTATTATGATATTATTGTAACTTTCATGCTCCATGTGCTACAACTTTGCTTTGGCTGTTCTACACTTTGGTCACTTGTGCCATTTCTTGTTGTACCTATAACAGATTATTCATCCATTATTTCTATACTAGCTTATAATTGTGAGGACACTGTGGAGATACACTGTGGAGATACACTGTGGGTCAATATAGAAAAGATCTAGACTCCCAACACATGATAGGAAATTTCTGCAGTTCAGGTGGCGAAGGCAGATGTCTAAAGGAGAGGGGTATAAATTAGCTACTAATTTCCTCCATGAGGGAGGTGTGGATATTTTGTGGAATGACCCATCACTGCTTACAAGTGCTGGCTTTCATTATTTTGAAGATATCAACATCACATTTACTGTGTTATAGGCACATATGTGACAGACAGCCTACAGATTCTTAAAGGGGTTGATCCATACCAGCGCTTTAACTCCTAGTCAAAAGTGTCATAAATCATACAAATTTGGGTATGCCTGTATGCATTGGTTGATGCTTAGTTTTTCTGAGGGTAGTGAATTGCCTTAACTAGCTACACAGTAAGCAACTCAGTCTGCAGTACTTGGTGGTATACAGTCAGGCAAGACCAGGGGCATAACTAGTGGGGGAGGGGCCAGTTTAACAATTGCAATTCGTAGAGCAAATTTTGCCATGTTTGTTGGGCAAAAATACATTCAAATCATGTTGAGTGAGAACAAAAAGCCTTGAAGATCCAGTTCGGGCAATTTTAAAAATTTGCTAATCTAATATAGAACATTTTCTCGGCGCTCGTGCCCTTTTCATGGGGTGCCCGCGCCGCTTCGGCTACCTTCCGGCACCCCTGCCCCAAAGTGCATGAAATGGTGTTTCAGAGCCTCTACATTTCAACATTTTCTGGGGGAGCATGCCCCCATACCGCCTGGTGGCCTATTGCTTTCGGCACTCGAAACCTGTGCATTCCCACTAGCGGCATGAGGAACCTTTTTGGTTTTTCCTGGCCCCTTTACGTTATATCCTGACCACACCCTTTCGTCGGGCAACATGATCTACACCACCCAATGTTTTTCCCAAGTTATGCCCCTGGGCAAGACTTGTCACTATAATATAAGCCACATGCGCCTAAAATTGTAAATGTCAATAATATTATATACAAAGGTACAAAACCTATGGTAAGGATATCAATTTGGCACCATAAATATGTATAAAACCACAAATATAAATTTATATAAACTGCTAAACTCTAAAACATACAGAACATAAAAGCGAGTGGTCAAACTGATAATAAAAGCTTATCTGCACAATTTTTAGTCAATCAGTCAGTTTTATTTATCGACTGTTGTAGATCTCTTGCCTTGTTTACGTTTTTCTGACTGACAAAACTTTGTTAAAGCTCCCAGGAGAGCTTTGTTATTGTGATATTCATTGTTGAATCACAATGGAGAACTATATCTCTTGTAAAATCAGAATTTGCCTGCCTAAAATAATTATATTTGACGGAAAATAAAAAAAATTTCACGAATCCTACCTGTGCGACTGTGAGAAGAAATATTCTTCCTTTATAGTGAATTGTTGCATCCACGAGTGGAATGAAAGGAACTTTGACCTTGACGTTGTAAGACAATCAATACAAGTAGGAGAAAATCAGAAAAAAAACAAGATTTTTAGATTTAAAAAAATTCAAAATATTTGTGCAAAAACCAGGGGGGCAAAAACTTTGTTTAAAACTTAGGATCGCGGTTGGTCAGTGGCAATACCACAGAATACGGAGTGAACCAGAAAGGACACTCTTTTGATGTCAGGCGGTCGCGCCGACAGTTGCCTGATACACCCGCGAGCGAGCGTCCGCCATGTTCTTGGGTAGTAAAGTCAGAGAATTTTACTATAAACAATATGGCGAAAACCGCACTATGATTAATAAAACTGCTCCTTTTGGAATGTAAGTGGGCTATTTTCGTCGGTTTTATGAATATTTTGAAGAAAAGGTAAGCGACTTTCTCTTTGTCAAGCCTGGTAACGTAAAAATATATTTTTCTGGTACAATTTAGCTGCGATTTGTTCGGGAGTATGAGAGCTCATACAAATGTTTTACTACAAACTGTCTTACAATCCCATCATAGACTCTTTTGTTCGACTCAACGTGTCTTTAATCAACGATATTTTTGTAATTCAAACTCCAATAATTGGGAAAGCAAGAATAAATAGCGTTTCAAAACAACTGCTCCATGAAATTGATATGTCTAGCTATTTAAATGTGTTACTATCGAGTAGTCATGCATACATTCATCAAGTTCATTTTAATAATTTGTTTTAAACTCTATGTAGGAACTAGTGAGATGGTTGCAGATGTTGAACGCTCTTCAGAGTTTAATCAGTGAGACCACATAGAACTCAATTTGGAATGACTATTGACATTATGCTTACAGAATGTGCTTTATAAATTGTGGTACATTAACTTTACAGTCATATGGATTATGGAGTATTACTGACAGTGAACAAGACATTTAAAATCAGAAAGTTGAGAAAGGACTGTTGAAGGCGAGGTTGAAGGTTTACTGACGGAGGTTGCTTTGAAGTTCTTTGACCAAAGACTTTGATCACAGAAACTTTGATGGACATAGGCATAGCAGAAACGCATTGTATGGAAGCTTTTTATTTTTGTGAGTTCTTTCATAAAAAACCCTGTGAAAAACAACCTATCTATTCGCTTGTATTTATAGTATTTTAACATGTGCTTGGCAACTGTGCAAAAAAGTCTTATGGCCGATTATTTTGCCGATTATCAAATAATAATCGTCCGATTATTTAAAAATGGCCGATTAATCGGCAAAATTTTATAGAGAATCTATAAATTTAGTCTACTCTCTAATAAGACCCATAAACAAGCCACAAGCCCATGCTTTAATTTCCCTCTAATAAGATAATTTTATAAAAATAAGTTCTCCATCCCCTTTTTTACACCTGCCTTATTACAAGTTTTCTTAGTTTATATTAATTTAGAATCCCTCTCCTAAACATGCCCAAAAAGAAATCTAGATATCCTGCAATGATGTAAATAGAACTAAAAGTTTGTTGATAATTACAAATTCACTTAATTTATGAAACTAAAACCATCCTATTTTAAAAAAGATTTCTTACCTTTCAGCATCCAAGGGAAATCAAAAAAAGCTTAGCGATTTGTCCCGTAATTTATTGTTGGAGCAGTTGACTGCAGAACACCAATGAGAGCCTGTTATTTTACCTTTCTTCATCATAAGAATAACAACCTTAATACATTATAATAATTTCTTTTATGAAAACACACTTATTGATCAGTTACAAGAGTACTACCGTCAATTGCTTTGAATGAAAATGAAAACAATTTTATTTATATATTTTACATTATTATGTACTTTACTCTTATTTACACATTTCTTACAATTGCTATTTTAGGCACAACTAGATAACTTCTATGTTTAGAATACACAGGCATAGCAATAAATAACTTCCAATGTTGTAATGCACTATTTTAAAACCAGATGACTCAAAATTGTTTTGTAAAAAGGTTCAATAACTTTTCCAAAAATAATTTTAAAATGTGCTGGCAAAATGTCGATTTTGTGTTGGGGGTCTAGCAAATGCTTGAAATTGTGATCCTTCTGGGGGGGAGAGGTTGGGGGGGCATACCCAGAAAAATTTTGCAATCTGAAGCTATCAGAGCCAATTGGAATCAAATTTACTAGTTGTGGTTTGAAACTTTTCTTTCTAAAGCAAGTCATTTTGAAAAGAGTATTATTGTGAGACTCGAATCAGCCCTTTATGGCATTATACATTCAGAGCCTGAAATAATTTCAAAATTTGTCCGGACAAAATATCCGACCAAAATGATATTTGATTGGACATTTCGGAATTTGATCAGATATTTTGTTCGATTTGGAGTTTGACTTTTTAACCATGCAAATTCATTGCTTTGTTTTGTATGGCGAAACTGTCCGACCAGTTGAGCATTTGGTCAGACAGACTGCAATAAAAATGAACTGCAATAAAAATGAACAATCAATAATAAAGACTAAAAATATTTGTGAATAACTGGGAGTTTTGACTTTTCTTTGAACTTTCCATATTGCTGTTCTCAAGAGATTTTAGCTTTATACAGTAACTTAAGTTTTGAGAAACAAAATGTGCCTTCAGGAATTTGAAATGTGCCTGCGACCGTCGGTGCCAGTGGTCTAGACTTTATCGACCCCTGGACGGAGTAATGAAAAAATGGAGGGGTGGTTCATTGCCACTAAATGTTTTAAGATGACCTAACGAAGGTAGTATATTAAAACACAAACCTAATAAGAATGAACTCAAACAATATGTCCAACTCACATTTGGCACATGAAAAGTTGAATGTTTGAACTAGACCAGAGTCTATCGGGAGTAGTCTTAAGCAAATCAAATTAAATACTGCCAACCAAATGAATGTAACAACCATATTTGCATATGATAAAGTTTCTTTGCAATTGTACCAGTAAACCTTCAACAGTCCTTTCTCAACTTTCTGATTTTAAATGTCTTGTTCACTGTCAGTAATACTCCATAATCCATATGACTGTAAAGTTGATGTACCACAATTTATAAAGCACATTCTGTAAGCATAATGTCAATAGTCATTCCAAATTGAGTTCTATGTGGTCTCACTGATTAAACTCTGAAGAGCGTTCAACATCTGCAACCATCTCACTAGTTCCTACATAGAGTTTAAAACAAATTATTAAAATGAACTTGATGAATGTATGACTACTCGATAGTAACACATTTAAATAGCTAGACATATCAATTTCATGGAGCAGTTGTTTTGAAACGCTATTTATTCTTGCTTTCCCAATTATTGGAGTTTGAATTACAAAAATATCGTTGATTAAAGACACGTTGAGTCGAACAAAAGAGTCTATGATGGGATTGTAAGACAGTTTGTAGTAAAACATTTGTATGAGCTCTCATACTCCCGAACAAATCGCAGCTAAATTGTACCAGAAAAATATATTTTTACGTTACCAGGCTTGACAAAGAGAAAGTCGCTTACCTTTTCTTCAAAATATTCATAAAACCGACGAAAATAGCCCACTTACATTCCAAAAGGAGCAGTTTTATTAATCATAGTGCGGTTTTCGCCATATTGTTTATAGTAAAATTCTCTGACTTTACTACCCAAGAACATGGCGGACGCTCGCTCGCGGGTGTATCAGGCAACTGTCGGCGCGACCGCCTGACATCAAAAGAGTGTCCTTTCTGGTTCACTCCGTATTCTGTGGCAATACCATGGCCAAAAGGAACCAATTGGCGTCAGCAAATGCCAAAATCCGCCATGTTTTTGCGGACACTTTTCTGCCAGGCTGACATTAGCGGCACGTCCTCCAGATATATTAAGCTCAGTGGGTGTAATCAATCCACGCCATTTCCACGGTTATATTTTCATGTTACGAGGGTTCGAAATACATTATCTTATATCATTATATATATTAGCATAAACTAGTAATTTCTAATAGAAAGATAATTGCTGCGAGGGGTCAGATCAGTCCTGATTAAATTTAAAACCCTTGAAATATTACCAGTAGATCTTTGTAGATTACATAAGATCTTTATTTATTATTAACTACCAAACCCTATTATTAAGAACCAAACCCAACAGAACTATTAACTACGAAACCGAACTATTCACTACCAAACACAAGTTGTGTTTACACAACTATTTAATGGACAGTTTGTTGACCTGATAAATTGTTCGTGACCTTTGTAATAACATAAATTAAACCAACCATATTTGTTTATTTGATGTATTGTAATATATCGATTATTGTTCATTGTTGAACAGTATAAAGTACTTTGAACTGAACAGTATCATAGGCAATAGTTAACTGTTTGCCACCTTTATCGTTACGTTAGGTGCTAATGTTTATATAGCCACATGGCTATAAGACTTTGCAGGTTCATATCTTCGGTTCAGTGCATGCTATGTAGATGACAATACCACCGTTCGATTCAGCGTTTTACGATCTCTTTAGCCAAGTAAATTGTGTTTGTTTACAACGCTATGCGGCCGCTTTATCCCCATTCAAACGCCTCTGAACTTTGTATTGTTTACAAATTAACAATAATACAAACTAATTAAATATTCATTTCGCTTCCCACCTTTGGTTTACACACTACATACTCGTAAATACCACCATTCGACGGGGATTTCCAATCCCTTTAGTTTGATACCATTTTTATAATCATAGGACATAATCTAGCCCTTTTACGCAGTGTTGCCAGATCGTGAACAAAGTTCACAGATTTGTGAACTTTTTGCTCTCTTTATGAACTTTTTATGAACATCAAAGATTTGTGAACTTTTCATGAACTTTTTAAATTTCCATGAACAATTCCATGAACATTGATTTTTTCAAGATAGAAAATGTTAAGTTTAGTGATTTTTGCAATAGTAATGTTCATGATTTCATATATTCATGACTCATGTATTAAATTATTTAAATATTCATGTTCAACAGTGGTCGCAGGTGATACAGTAGGACACAATTTGCATAATTTATGTTAAATTAATATGCAGTAGATTTCCCGCCTTTATTGTGATTGTCATCGGTACTGTTTTTTCGAAAAGAATTATGGATTTCCGGACATATCTCGATACTTCCCGACAAATTCCGACTATCTCCGACAAATTCCGACGATTTCCGACACTTTCCGATCGTAAAATTTAGATTCATGAACTTTTTGAACTTTTTGTGAACTTTTGACGTAAGCGTACATGAATATTTTGAGATTTAATCTGGCAACACTGCTTTTACGGCAATTCTCGTTTATATTGTGTATTTGTTGCGACTTGAAAAGGACGTGCGAACATTGCGAACACGTGTGTCTGGTTAAAAAAACTCTGAAAATCACTGTCGCTGTCCAATACATCGCAGGCTCAGAGGATCATCTCGAATGAAAAATACCAAAATCGACTATATCCACGATTAGTAAGCCGCTCGCTTCGCTCGCAGCAATTATATTAATTACATACAGTCACTATATATATATAAAAACACTACAGAGCCATGCCATATTATAATTGCCACATATAATATGCATGGTTATACTAGATACTATAATATGAAAATATAACCTCTGGACGGCACTTGCTAAGAACATGGCGGCTTTTTCGCAAAAACGGCTTACGCATTTTTAATCAGCAGTCATACTTCTGTACGTCTCTATTCTGTGATCTGGTTCAACCACTTAATTAAGCTCAGTGGGTTCAACTCAGGTTCAACCATTGAACTATGGTCTATTTACTCTATTATAGTTCAATGGGTTCAACTCATAGAAATAAGAGATATGGTTCAACTCTATAATCTGTGACTCAGTCATGACCATTGAACTATAAATAAACTGGAACGATAACTCAGGGGGGGAAATTGAAGCCAGCTTAATTCAGTTTTTCTGAGGTTTGAGTTGAAATACTTAACGCCAAACATTGGGCTGTATATGAAAAGTTCTATTTGATATAAAAACTTCAAGACTTTAGGTAAAAAGGAAATACTTAAAACTTTGAGGGAAAATTTGCCGTATTTTACAAAATTGCGGTTGTTTTTTTATTTTTTAAGTATTTCCATTTTGCCTAAAGTCTTTATATCAAATAGAACTTTTTAATAGCTTCAATTTCATATACAGCCCAATGTTCGGCATTAAGTATTTCAACTCAAACCTCAAAAAAACTAGGTTGGCTTCAACGAATCATAGGACTTGATCATAGGAGTTAGCGTTCCAGTATACTTATAGTTCACTGGTCATGACTCAGTGTTATTTGCAGTGCTTCCACTTTCAAATGTTGAAAAATCCTTTTCACCGAATTTCCTTCAAGGTGTTAAATTTTATATACTTTCCCGTAGTTCCCATGGATTTTTCACTAATTAGTATAATACTGCAGGTAATGTTCTCCTTAACTGGGATTGTGTGGGGAAAAAATCTTACAAGTTTAAGTTTTGTCTTTAATTTCGGACGAACATAGTTGAATCACGGCATGTTGCCAAAATAAGTGTTAAACTTGTATGATTTGTATCATGTAATTTTTTATACTTTTGTTAAGTTGCAATGTGCCAACATCTGGAAGGCTGGAATGTATTGTGATTTCAGTTTTTACTTCATAAACAGCTGACTTAACTTTTCCACTCATCGCAAAACCAACTCGCTGCTGCTGCGAGTTCTTGCATGTAATTAAAATAAACTGTCGAGCATTGTGATTGGATGAAAGTACTCGCAGCGAGCTTGCGAGTTGGTTTTTGCGACGAGTGGAAAAGAGCCTTTATTAAACAGCAATAAACAGGAACTTATTTCCCTTGTTTCATGTGTAAGTCTGTACACACTTAAATCGCATTCGTATTTGGTCACCATATTTTAGATGATATGCTGAACAGAACGTTTTGGATTCTAAAATACACTTGAATAACCATTTGTCCTGACTATGATGAACCACAATTCAGCTAACACAAAGTGGATTTGCCGACACTATTATTAAATTGCACACATTTTAAGTGATAATTAACAGAACATGAAATACGGTATTTTATTTCAATTTTAAAATATAATAATTCCTTTACCCTATATACCCTATATAATAATTCATTTTATTAAATTGAGACAGTTCCTGTGTTTTTGCATTGCTGTGTAAAAATTGCATTTCTAAATATTTGAAATATGTCAATTTGACTTGTTGGGAAAAATTTAAATATGAGGAATAAAATTTCATGCAGTGGTCAAGATTATAAAAAAAATTTATGCACAGCATGTCTGCCAAAAAAATACCTGCCTTGCTTGTTAGAGAAAAAAAATTCTTTCCGAGGGCAATTCTTCCAACCCCCCTGCAAATCTAATGGTCCACCCCTAAGACATCTATGGATTGTAGGTTTTGGACATTCTCATTTCTGTATAGAAAAACCCAGGCATTGGAAGCCCTAAGGCAAAGGCGCCACCCAACAATCACGTTTAACTTTTGCGGGACACATCTCACGCTGATTGGACAAAATGCAATTCACATACAAAGAATTTCCTAATAATTATGCAATTTATCAAATCATAAGCCAGGGTTCACCCATACCCCATATGGGAATTTCCCATCAGGGATGGATTACCACCAGATCCATAGACCAGATCAGTGATTACCACGTGATCTATCAAATATGAATTGCTAAATTAGGAATTCGAGGAAAACCAACAGGCCTATTGGTTCTAAGTCCATGTTACGCACACAATTAGGGTTAGGGTTAGGGATTGGGTCGGGATTAGGGTCAAGATCAAAGAGAAATATTCGTGACTCGTAACATGGCGCAATGCATGCCGGTAGAGTGGTATCAAATCATACTAATCATAGATCAAATTCACTTCTTCGAGAAATTTTGTTGTCATGGCTATGGTAGCGGATATGTAGCAAAATTCAACAAAAAAAATTCATGTCAACATCAACATTTATTTTTCAATGTCAACAAATTATCTCAACTTCAACATAAAAAGGCATCAACTTCAACAATTCAAAACATGTAAATTTCAACATTTCATATTACTTTTCAACTTCAACGAACGAAACACTCAAAACAAACACTTCCAAAATCGATGTCAAGAAACTTTCTCAACGTCAACAGAATAAACTCACCAACTTCTACAATTTAAACTATTTCAATTTCAACATACGAAAAAATAAATCACTTAAAATCAACACTTCCAAAATCAATGTCAACAAGTGTGAAATTCTCTGTCAACAAATTGGGACCGAGCGCGCCCTCTGGAGCGCGCCATTACCAAGGCAACTGCGCGAGCACGTGCGCGATGCTGCGGGGCAAGATGGCCGACGAAGAAGGGAGCGAAATCAGCGAATGGAGGTTGTTTTTTACTGATTTAGAATCATTGCTAAATTTTTATGAGCAAAATCAGCGTTCGAATGATGTTGTCACAAAAGAACAACTATCGATTCGTTTAGAAAGCGCTGTGAAAGCATTACAAAACATATTAATCTATATATCTGATGAAAACAAGCCAGCAGTTCTTGAAATCACGAGGAATTTTCAGGTGATGTACTGGGATTGCCGCCGCACCTGTGAATTTCCTAGTCGGACAAGATGTGCACAAGTTGCTGTAATGTCACTGGTTCTCCGAACCTCGTCAAGGATGGTGAAGTTGGTAGACCAAAATTTGACATTAGAGAGGATACCCTGATTGAGCTTCGTGCTCTTGGCTTTAGTTGGGCAAATATTGCTATGATGCTGCTGGTCTCCCGGTGGACTGTTTATCGCAGAGCTTGTGAGTTTGGCCTGGTCCATGAGTAGATTTAGTGATATTTCTGACCAACAGTTGGACAATAAAGTACGTTCTTTTATCAACGAACATGGCAACCTTGTTGGGTGACTTGGGTCTTCTATGGTGTGGGGACATTTGAGATCTGAAGGCATAATAGTACAGCGAGACAGGGTTCGTAAGTGTCTAGCACGTATTGATCCTGACAATGTCAGGATACGTTGGGCAGTAACAGTCTCACGGAGGGCCTACCAAGTGCCAGGGCCAAACAGTCTCTGGCACATAGATGGCCATCATAGTTTAATACACTGGGGATTCGTAGTACATGGAGCAATTGATGGCTTTTCCCGAATGATCACCTACTTACATTGTTCAACAAATAATTACAGTCTTACTGTTAAAGATTTGTTTCTGGTTGGAACAGAAATGCATGGATGGCCATCAAGAATACGCACAGATCATGGTGGAGAAAATGTACAAATATGGGAATTAATGGAGGAAAGAAGAGGACCGAACAGAGGAAGTTATCTAGTAGGCTCCTCCCATCATAATCAACGAATAGAGCGCCTTTGGTGTGATGTCTTCAGGTGTGTCTCCCATATTTTTTACTACACTTTCCAAGCAATGGAAGAATGTGGTTTACTGGATGTGAACAATGTGCTGCACATGTATGTACTTCATTATGTCTTTGCCACGCATAAACAGAGCATTGTCCAGTTTTTTGTCTGCATGGAACAACCATCCTTTGCGGACAGAAAATAATTGGAGTCACTGAAATGAGAAGCCATTGGTCGATTCACGCACACAGGAAATTGAGCAATTTTTGAGCAAATGTATTGATAACCTCTAGGTAATGAATTGATGCAATATTTTAGGAACACTTCAATTGGGACGACAGTAATTCTATTAACTAAATAACCTTTGATTTAACTAATTTTACATAAAAAGCTTTCAGTTGTATTTCCAACAATAAATATCAAACATTATCAAATTTGTTAATGGTACAATACCTGATCAATGTACTTTTGCAACTCTGGACTGGTAACATCTAAACAGGACACTCTACAAATGGCAGTTTGCAAGTCTCCAGTTGCCAGGTACCAGTAGATAGCAGGGGCCAAGTAAGGGAAACCTGGCCCTCCCTGTACAAGGCTGTGGGAAATCATTTTCCCTAAAACTTCAAAAAAGCCATTAACGACAAGTTCGCTGCTGAAGAATGGTACCTTTCGTAATGTTTCTCCAATAAATAAGTGTTTGATCACTTCGTTATTCGACAAGGAGAAAAACACTTCACTAAATACTTGTCGCAGTACACCACCTGTGTCAATTGCAGGTTGGCCTTTGATAAACACAGATATTGGTATTAGGGGATCAAAGTCAGGACTCTTATAAAAAGAGTATACATCCATCACTTGATCTGAATAATCTACCTTTAACTTCTCCTTCATTCCTCTTTGGTGCATCTTACTTCTCAATTGTTGCAATATGGTGCAAAGATCCTGTGGTTTTGAGCCCCCTGATGTCTGTACATCCCCACAACTAACACCTTCTGACAATTCACTTTCTTCAGAATTCATTGTTTCAGCTGAGGTGGATATGGTGAGAAGATAATTAACTGCAGCTTCTGTTGTTGCATGAGTGATTACTGCTCTTCTTATAATCCCATGGGAAAAACCTGGAAACACAGATGATATATTTGTTACTTGTTCATCTATTGATTGTGCTGAAGTTTCCCCTGGCAGGCATGACTCTTGCAGGTCTTCTCCTGGTTCCACATCATCACTGTCTATATTTATCATATTTGATGTAGTGGGGGATGAAACAGATGATGCTGTGGATGTAGATGGTAAGTTAAATGTATCTGTGGACACAGAAGAATGACCTTCACTCGATGTTGTGGCTTCTGTAGGTTGAACGTCCTCTAGCTCACTAACCAATCTCACATATAAACGACCATGCATTGCCACATAGATGTTTAACATGCCCAAAATCCCATTGGTGCCCTTCTTTAACCACAGGAGAAGAAATCACATTCCTTTCACGCTTTACAAATTCAAAGTCATGGATCGTTAGGCACGGGAACTTTTGATTAAATACTGCTGTAATTTCTCTTCTGATATCTTCTTCTGTGTGATTACTCATCAGATCAATTTCACCTTTTATAAGAATCATGTCATCTGTAATAGGGTACTCATCATATCCACCATCACAGTGCTCCTCACTAGGCTTTTCCAGCATCCAAACCGTCTTGGGGATAGTTTTTATTTTTGCGGGTTTGCTCCGCTTAAATCTCAAGGAATGCCCAGGGACAGACGTTGGCCTCTTGACAGCCCCAGTATTACTATAAGCTGTCGTGTTCCTAACACTCACTCAAGGATTTGAAGACGAAAGTGGCGGCCTCAGGTGAGTTAATGCATGGGTCACATTTTTCCTCGACCCAGGGTAGCCCGCGCGGTCAGATCGCAATTTTAGCGACATATTTTGCGCCTTGAAATGTGTGGCTAACATGCCACGCAGGAGCGATGATTATTTGTAAACAAAGCAAATTGATCAAAAATACATCATTTTTCTATATTTTGTCTCAAACTATTATCTCATTAACGATTTTGCTGATACATCCAACTCGGACTGGATAAAATGGTCTATTTTGTATGCGGCAGATAGTTGATTAAATACTCCTTCGATCAAAGGAGGAATTATTAGAATGCGTTTGGAGTCTGTTTTGACTTGTTGTGCCTTATTTCTTTCCTAATGGACTTTGGGACACTTATTCAGTGTTATTGCTATTACTACTGACTACTGAGGCTTAATTCATATGTGATCAGATGTTAGGAGTCTCTTCTTGGATGAAAATTGAAATAATGAGCCTTGCGATTTTGTATTGTCTCATGTCACGCTGCGTTTGACTATATATATAATATAGTGCACAATTAATCTCATGCATGTATTATTTATTTAAAGTTGCATGTTGTAACGCTGACCTTCATGCTCTCAACCACATTGCTAATATTTTCTTCCAAATACAAAAAATATATGGCCATGGAGATTGTATACTGTACTTTTACATATAAATATGCATATGTCTGCGTCGCGTATTATCAGTATTAGGTTTCATTAAGTTCAATGACTTGCGGCTTCGCATTCTGGCTTCTTTAGCTTACTCATGCTGCTTTCCAATAACCCCCAATATCAGAGAGACCTTCCTCTTCAATATCTGAAATGAATAAGTCATGAAACTACCAACTATATAAACATAAAATACAACAAGAAATCATCGCACTTGTATCATTGCGCAACTGAATATATATAACCAACAATGCGGACCCCCGCTGGTCGTAAATAATATACGGCATGGCGAAAGAAATGGCGTTTAGCTTTCTTGTTTACATGTATGAATTTCAGCCGTTTCCCCGGAAAGGTTGCAAAACTTAAACAAGTATAATTTTAGGCTAGATAGATTAAGCACATCAAAAACCTTATAGTTCCAACTTGCGCGGCGTACATTAACATGTATAATGTAGTATTATTCATGTAAATACGCGCAGTTGCCGAATAATTTCAAATAGAACACAAAATATTTACCGCAATAAACCACATAGACAACCACGCAAGTTGAATTCGTATAGTTCAACACCATATCTTTTACATTAAACCAATTCAGCAGTCGGGGAAATCGATTCTATGTTCCAGAGAAACGGATTTCATTTTGACCAGTGTTTATTGACATTTCAGGCTACATATTTCCGAAGGCAAACGAGGAAAAATAAAATAAAAATCATAAAAAAATTCTTCAGGTCGAAATCTATAGCATTAAATCATAACGGCATTATATTAACTAAATTTTCACATCGAAAATCACCCACAACTTGGTATACTCATATTTTGGCCATGGCTGAAATGTGATCCACGCATTAAGCTACCTGAGGCAGCGATAAGGATCTGTTACCTTGGTTGTTACTTGTTAAATTACGTTGAAGGTCTCTTGCAGTAGATGCAGCTGATGAGCGGATAAGATTGCGTGTTCTTTGCACTAAATTCTGTTCTAGTTCCTCCCTTACACAACGCCTTATGCTTTCTTCGTCGGCCATCTTGCCCCGCAGCATCGCGCACGTGCTCGCGCAGTTGCCTTGGTAATGGCGCGCTCCAGAGGGCGCGCTCGGTCCCAATTTGTTGACAGAGAATTTCACACTTGTTGACATTGATTTTGGAAGTGTTGATTTTAAGTGATTTATTTTTTCGCATGTTGAAATTGAAATAGTTTAAATTGTAGAAGTTGGTGAGTTTATTCTGTTGACGTTGAGAAAGTTTCTTGACATCGATTTTGGAAGTGTTTATTTTGAGTGTTTCGTTCGTTGAAGTTGAAAAGTAATATGAAATGTTGAAATTTACATGTTTTGAATTGTTGAAGTTGATGCCTTTTTATGTTGAAGTTGAGATAATTTGTTGACATTGAAAAATAAATGTTGATGTTGACATGAATTTTTTTTGTTGAATTTTGCTACATATCCGCTACCATAGTATGGCGGCAATTTTGTTTCAAAGAATAAATGATTAATTTTCTATCAAATCTATGTCGCGATCGTTGTTAATTTTATCGCTGTGTGTAACTAGAAGCCTTGGCTAAATTCTGTGCAAATTAAAAGGAATTTGCGCACGTATTACGGAGAAAACAGCCGTGAAAGGACGCCATGAGTGAACACAATTCGAACATATTCATCGTTTTAGAATCGATTTGCTCAACGTTTTCAGGTATTGCAATGTTGTAAGAGACCGTCAGTAAACGATTTTGCTCCAGAAATATTCTCATGTTGTCTATCAATGCTGATCATGTATTTTTACCGATTGATCGTACGTTTTATACCCATATTTTGCGACTTAAAATTGATACAAAAACTGCCCTAGAATGCTGTAAACAATGGCCTTTGTGACGTACAAGAACAGAGCTTCTCTTGTGTTTTGGCGCGAAAATTTGACTCGCATTTAGGCAAAATTTAATGTATTTTACAAAACTACAAAAGCATTATTTAAATTGGATATCTGCTAGTTTTTGCACGAGTTAAAGCAGTTTTTGTAAATGTTTTTCTACTTGAAGTGCCTTGGTTCTTTCATTCTACAAGTAAACAGTAGGTTTTTTTAAATTCTATAAAGTCATAAAACACACTCTAAATAGGTTTACTCTCGGTTTCAGTTTGCTTTTCAAAACGCGATTCTAATATTAGTTCAAAATTACGGAAATTAGCCAACTTCCAATGAAATTACACCTAAGTTCGAAATTTCAGATTACTTTTCCGCGGCGTGTTGCGAAGTACGTTGGGAAAGTGGGAACTACATTTCAAATTACGGAAGTACATTGCGAACTTCCGTACGTAGTTTGCTACTTCGCAACGAACTTCGCGCTCATTGATGTACGAAACGCAAATTTAAGAACAAAGACTAAGTTTACAAATTACAATGTTTATAAAATGAATATATATGGAACGTAACTACTTTACGGTACAAGGAAAAGCAATACCTAATAAGGTTCGCGAGGTAATTGTTGATAAGTGGCTAAATGGTTCGCAACCATTTGAAATAGCCCGCCAAATGAACATAGAAAGAAGAACAGTTGCAAATATTGTTGATAAATATGTACGAACAGGTAACTTTGAACCAGGAGTTGGTGGGAACCGATCGCGAACAGCAAGAACTGACGATGTAATATTTTATACAGAGTTCTGCAAAAGTAAAACACCCAGTACGTCCGCCGAAGAAATTCAAAAACAATTACTTGAGAACGAAGTTATATTGCCAGAGAATGTACCTTCACAAACATCTATAACTCGTGTCTTGACGCAAGATCAGTAGGATATTCTTACAAAAGAGTAAGGGTAATTCCGAAAGAAAGCCTAAGTAGCAGGGAAAGGCCGGTTCTGGGCCATTTTCTTTTTTTTTTTTTAAAACCCACGAATATTTCTACGCCATTTCACGCACATGCGCGCGCATGACATCACAACTTCGCCTCATGGCGTCACAACTTCGTGGGAATTCCCCCACCCCCCACGTGACGTCACAACTTCATGGGAATTCCCCGCGCTGCATGTTTTGAAAAATTTCTGGGCCATTTTGCCTCATGACGTCACACATTCCCCATCCGCTTCGCGGGCGCAAAAATATTTTTTTCTGGGCCAACATTTTTTATAAATTATTTTAATCTTCAACAAACACAAGTTTTGCCTTCCTGTTTTTCACATGTCCGTACGCCGTTGTGTTTATTCCATCCTCCCCAATTATACGCTTGTCATCATTTGCTGACAATGCTATCTTCACGATCCTCTCAGTGAACATATCATGCTTCCGACTCCTAAAAGTGTTCATACCCCTCCACTGTTTTTGACCACTAAATAAACACTTTTTAAAGTCATCAAAAGTAATGTCTTTTTTTATGACACACAAGGGAGCCATTTTGCCTCCCTTGCTAATTGGTGATAATTTTTTTATATGACTCATTTCATATAAAAAAAGACATATTATTTTTTTTTTAAATAAACCTCGACACCAACATTGCTCCTCCGACTCCCACTCCCGCGACTAACACTTTTTCATACTTTTTTTTGCTCGTCACTTGGTGTATAAAAGTCACCAAGTTCTGGTCTCCTCGTAAACCTCTGATTATCAAACACGATGCTCTCGTCCAAACTTTTGTTGGTGTCGTTGAGATCAGCGTTTGCATCGCTGAGCTCCTGACGGAGCCGTGCGATCTCATCCTTTTTTAATATTTCGTTGCGGTTCCATGCATCGCGGGCCTTTGTCAGATCCTCCAATGCCTTATTGTGACGTTTTGCCTCCTCCAGTGCCTTGTTACTCTCCAACATATGGAACAAAAAGTTGCTGCCGGAGAACGCCAGTGCATTCACGCAGAGACTCCCACACTTGCTACTTGGCTTGCCATTTATTTTTATATAAATATATATTTAAAAAATAAATAAATATTATTTTAGTACCGGGGATTAAGACCCCGCGACTCACGGGGTCACTTTCCCGTATAGCCTATCAAAGGTAGCACCGTTTCAGTGCTACCTTGTTTTGTGCTTACTTTTTTTATCAAACGGATCCGTGGGCAACCATCCCTTGGTCTGTGCATACTTTACTGCAACCGTTCCAATACTCATTGCAGCCGCCAACTTTAATACTCCTTTTTTGACAACATACTAACTCCCACCGTACAGTACGTATCGGTCACGTACAGTACCGTATCATATACTTCGTTTGCGAACTCACGTTCTTTGTCGCTCGTAGTTTATTATAGGGAAGGAAAATAATATTATTTTAATCAAAGGAGACCATCTTATTTTTTCTAACTGTCTTTGGACTTGACGACTGTGATTGCACCTTTGGTTTCTCTTCCACTCTTTCCTTTGCTACACTATACTTTTTCCAAGCAAAGTAAGAACTTGCTACCGCAGCCACAGTACCAGCCAACGCAAAGTAGCGACTCCAGTAAACATCTTTTGAGTGATCGTCCATCGTCGCTTCCCGCTCCTGTTTTTTCCTTGCCTTTGCTTGCTTTGATATTTGAGCAAGTCTCTTCCCTGCTGCAACACGTCTTGGATCTTTTACTTTCTCTGCTATCCCACCTGGGGTAGTAATTTGAGCAAGTTCTTCCATTTATCTTATAGCAACATAATAATATTATTTTATAAAAAAACTATGATAATAAATATTTTATTATCTCCTTGAGTTTTTTATTCTCATCTTTTAGCTCACGAATATTTTCCTGTGTTTTCAAACCACCACACCTTCCACGTTCCATGGCCGCCTCATCTTTTGTGGCGGTGTCTAACGCCTTTACAGTGCACCTAAACTTTTTACGCTCGTGATCCTCCATCTCTGAAACATCATTAGAGGTTATGCTGTCTGTATTAGTTTCGCTAATATAACCACGTATTTCAACGCGCATGCAAACAACTTAAGCTAAGAAAACGACTTCTTACTTAGACAAACTATTAACTTTTATTTACTACAAATTTCAACCTATTTTCTCGAATTCTAGAGCCTTGCGTGCGGTAAAACACTGTGGTCTATTAAAAACCTAAACAAAAACGTTTTCCGAACGTTTACTCCCTATGTTACCGCGAGCTCGCAATTCATGCAAAACAGTACCTCATTTAAGTTACTTATTGTGTCGAAAGTCCCAAAGTCTCTGAAGTCATACCAATACACTGTCTATGGTCATTAAAGCTTTGGATAAAGTGTACGACCCTGTTTTTCTTATGGATGGTAACACCTCTTCAATAACCCAGTCCTGAAACTCCTCCGCCGCTGGTAGCTTTGATGAGAACACCAACGCGTACAAACCTGGCTCAGAGACAAACACTGTTTGTGGTTGTAAATTTTTACCAATCAAAGGTGTACCTAAAATGTTTCTACCTTGTATCTCTCTCAGACTTGTTTTATGTTTATCTCTCACATGTTTTTGCGCGGCGTTCTTTGGGTTTAAATATCCTAGGGACTTTGCGACGTCCTTAGCTTTGAACCATATCTCATCACCACACTTTATTGTTGTGATGGATTTGTTTGTGGTGGGATTTATAAAACTAACAACATACATTTTAAATTATGATGCATAGTTCTTAAACTATTTTTTATAATAATATTATTACAAAAAAATAATATTATTTAATCTTCAAACACAAGTTTTACCACAAAAAAGCTCTGCCATCTCCAACCAAGTCTTTTCCAAACGTCCTTGTAAATCTTCTCGTACTCACAAATCTTCTTCTCGCTTGGGAGTAAAAAGTTCTCTGCATCTACTTTCACACCATTTCGTTTTAATAGTTTGTACAAAACGTACCAAACACTAACAGACTTGTCACAAACTCTGTTCACATCATCAAAGTCTCTCCCTAAGGAACACTCCACTTCTGTGCTTAGATTGTTAAAGTTCTCCCCAGAGACAAAGGAGTGTATTGTTCGAAAATATTTAGTGACTTATTTCTTTCACGTCTCAGAGTGGTGATAATTTCCTTCATACTCACGTCCTTTGACAACCCATTTGCAAAGTCCTCGTCACCTTTTTGCAACTCTTTCCTTCCAAGGTATAGGTCCAAGACCTTCAAAAAGTACTTCTTCTTTGAATAATTATTTCTAGTCCTCAGAGAACACCTATCAGTAGTAGTGTATGTGGTTTTCGAGCCCCTTTTTTGAGGGTGTGCGAGAGTGTGCTAATTGAATATTCAGTAGAGACTTTTGAGGGTGTGCAACATCATTAACATAATTATGTATTGACGTCATAATGATATGCAAGGTGAGTTTGGGCAAAACAGTCATTAAGCTGAACTCAGCATGGCACGTGGTCATTAGCTGGGGGCGCAGGGGGCCGCAGGGGCCCACACTAATTAGTATGCAAGGGGGCCGCAAACACTATCATATAGGGGGGCGCAAACACAACTCATCATTAACATAAACATTCATTAATTATGTATTGACTCCTTCAATCTCGTATCTAGTGAAGTATTTCTTTCTGAGTAGACCAATACTAATAAGTTTTCAAGCGTTTATTTAGTAAAGCCTATACAAGCGAGATTTACAAACATTAAAGCGTTAGAAACATAAATATTTTGATGCATTTGACACAATAGCTTAACTCATTAAAGGATTAAGTCAAAAGGCTTGTTTAAGGAAACAATCATTAAGATGAACCATCACAATAGCTATAGCGTCCATATAAAATTCCCAAGCGTTGTGTTCCAAACACAGTCCGTTTCGACAAAGAGTAAATATATTCTTGTATCTAATATCACCTTATACGAAACGGCTTAGACAACTAATATAGCGACGCTTAACCTAGTATTGCCTTATGCGAAATAATAACAAGTAGAAATATAGCTTTCTAAAACGAGAAATGTCTTATAGTCTAAGAGAGGTCTAAGGTCTTATAGAGCAATACAAATATATGTTACCAAGCGATTGTTAAAGGGATTTAAACCTTACCGAGTTTCAAGCGTTTTAGATGTAGCAGTGAATTGTATATAAACATTTAGCGTTTGTTAGGTAATTACGGGCAATTAAGATTTTCTAGCTTAAAGATTTGAATAAATTTAGAATATATTATTTATAGGACGGGGAAATATTGTACAATGTACATACAACACACACAGAATTAATTTTAAAAACACATTTATTGATAATAATTTCTTTTACAGCGTTAGTAAGGTCTGCTCCTAAGAGCATATCGTTTAGGTGTCTTTTGTATCTTTAAAGAGATATTTTTTGTCTGTCTTCGGGGGATAATCTTGCAATTGCTAAATCTTAAGGTCTCCAATCTGAAATCTACCCATTATTAAATATATTTTTAACAAAGTAAATAAGGTCTGCTCTTGGTCTGCTTCTAAGAACGTATTATTCTTAAACTCCAAATCCTAAGAGTGAATCATTGAATCCTAAAATTGAATAATTGAATATCGAGCGATGTTAGCTTAATATCGAGCGAGCCAACCTCCATATAGAGCGAGCTTAGCTTCGAGCCGACCTCTAAGACGTAAGGATAGGCCCGAGCGGAGCTCTAACATATAAGGATAGGCCCGAGCCAAGCTTAGTGTATATCTCCGATGATATCCTAAGATATTGTATAATATCCTAAGATACTGTATGATATCCTAAGATACTGTATGATATCTTAAGATACTGTATGATATCCTAAGATACTGTATGATATCCTAAGATACTGTATGATATCGTAAGATACTGTATGATATCCTAAGATACTGTATGATATCCTAAGATACTGTATGATATCCTAAGATACTGTATGATATCCTAGAATGATATCTTAAGATACTGTATGATATCTTAAGATACTGTATGATATCCTAAGATACTGTATGATATCGTAAGATACTGTATGATATCCTAAGATACTGTATGATATCCTAAAATGATATCCTAAGATACTGTATGATATCCTAAAATGATATCTTAAGATACTGTATGATATCATTGAATCCTAAGATTGAATCATTGAATCCTAAAGAGTGAATCATTGAATCCTAACACATCGAGCGAGCTTTGCTCCATATCGAGCGAGCTTTGCTCCAAATCGAGCGAGCTTTGCTCCAAATTGAGCGAGCTTTGCTCCAAATCGAGCGAGCTTAGCTCCAAATCGAGCGAGCTTAGCTCCAAATGACTTATGACTTATGACTTATGACTTATGACTTATGACTGACTTATGACTTATGACTATGACTATGACTATGACTTATGACTTATGACTTATGACTTATGACTTATGACTTATGACTTATGACTTATGACTTATGACTTATGACTTATGACTTATGACTTATGACTTATGACTTATGACTTATGACTTATGACTGACTTATGACTATGACTTATGACTATGACTTATGACTTATGACTTATGACTTATGACTTATGACTTATGACTTATGACTTATGACTATGACTTATGACTTATGACTTATGACTTATGACTTATGACTTATGACTTATGACTTATGACTTATGACTTATGACTTATGACTATGACTTATGACTTATGACTTATGACTTATGACTATGACTTATGACTTATGACTTATGACTATGACTATGACTTATGACTTATGACTATGACTTATGACTTATGACTTATGACTTATGACTATGACTATAGTCATAGACTATAGTCCATGACTATGGACTATAGTCATATATGACTATAGCCGCAAGCCGCGTCATAAGTCATGTCGCGTCATGTCATGTCGCGTCATAAGTCATAAGTCATGTCGCGCAAGTCATAGCGTCATAAGTCATAAGTCATGTCATAAGTCATAAGTCATAAGTCATAAGTCATAAGTCATAGTCGTCAAGTCATAAGTCATAAGTCATAAGCCGCGTCATAAGTCATGCGTCATAAGCCGCGTCATGTCAAGTCATAAGTCATAAGTCATGTCATGAGTCATAAGTCATAAGTCATAAGTCATAAGTCATTAGTCATAGTCATAAGTCATAAGTCATAAGTCATAAGTCATAGTCATAGTCATAGTCATAGTCATAAGTCATAAGTCATAAGTCATAAGTCATAAGTCATAAGTCATAAGTCATAAGTCATAAGTCATAAGTCATAAGTCATTTGGAGCTAAGCTCGCTCGATTTGGAGCTAAGCTCGCTCGATTTGGAGCAAAGCTCGCTCAATTTGGAGCAAAGCTCGCTCGATTTGGAGCAAAGCTCGCTCGATATGGAGCAAAGCTCGCTCGATGTGTTAGGATTCAATGATTCAATCTTAGGATTCAATGATTCAATCTTAGGATTCAATGATATCATACAGTATCTTAAGATATCATTTTAGGATATCATACAGTATCTTAGGATATCATTTTAGGATATCATACAGTATCTTAGGATATCATACAGTATCTTACGATATCATACAGTATCTTAGGATATCATACAGTATCTTAAAATATCATACAGTATCTTAAGATATCATTTTAGGATATCATACAGTATCTTAGGATATCATACAGTATCTTAGGATATCATACAGTATCTTACGATATCATACAGTATCTTAGGATATCATACAGTATCTTAGGATATCATACAGTATCTTAAGATATCATACAGTATCTTAGGATATCATACAGTATCTTAGGATATTATACAATATCTTAGGATATCATCGGAGATATACACTAAGCTTGGCTCGGGCCTATCCTTATATGTTAGAGCTCCGCTCGGGCCTATCCTTACGTCTTAGAGGTCGGCTCGAAGCTAAGCTCGCTCTATATGGAGGTTGGCCTGCCTGATATTAAGCTAACATCGCTCGATATTCAATTATTCAATTTTAGGATTCAATGATTCACTCTTAGGATTTGGAGTTTAAGAATAATACGTTCTTAGAAGCAGACCCAGAGCAGACCTTATTTACTTTGTTAAAAATATATTTAATAATGGGTAGATTTCAGATTGGAGACCTTAAGATTTAGCAATTGCAAGATTATCCCCCGAAGACAGACAAAAAATATCTCTTTAAAGATACAAAAGACACCTAAACGATATGCTCTTAGGAGCAGACCTTACTAACGCTGTAAAAGAAATTATTATCAATAAATGTGTTTTTAAAATTAATTCTGTGTGTGTTGTATGTACATTGTACAATATTTCCCCGTCCTATAAATAATATATTCTAAATTTATTCAAATCTTTAAGCTAGAAAATCTTAATTGCCCGTAATTACCTAACAAACGCTAAATGTTTATATACAATTCACTGCTACATCTAAAACGCTTGAAACTCGGTAAGGTTTAAATCCCTTTAACAATCGCTTGGTAACATATATTTGTATTGCTCTATAAGACCTTAGACCTCTCTTAGACTATAAGACATTTCTCGTTTTAGAAAGCTATATTTCTACTTGTTATTATTTCGCATAAGGCAATACTAGGTTAAGCGTCGCTATATTAGTTGTCTAAGCCGTTTCGTATAAGGTGATATTAGATACAAGAATATATTTACTCTTTGTCGAAACGGACTGTGTTTGGAACACAACGCTTGGGAATTTTATATGGACGCTATAGCTATTGTGATGGTTCATCTTAATGATTGTTTCGCCCAAACAAGCCTTTTGACTTAATCCCTTAATGAGTTAAGCTATTGTGTCAAATGCATCAAAATATTTATGTTTCTAACGTTTTAATGTTTGTAAATCTCGCTTGTATAGGCTTTACTAAATAAACGCTTGAAAACTTATTAGTATTGGTCTACTCAGAAAGAAATACTTCACTAGATACGAGATTGAAGGAGTCAATACATAATTAATGAATGTTTATGTTAATGATGAGTTGTGTTTGCGCCCCCCTATATGATAGTGTTTGCGGCCCCCTTGCATACTAATTAGTGTGGGCCCCTGCGGCCCCCTGCGCCCCCAGCTAATGACCACGTGCCATGCTGAGTTCAGCTTAATGACTGTTTTGCCCAAACTCACCTTGCATATCATTATGACGTCAATACATAATTATGTTAATGATGTTGCACACCCTCAAAACTCTCTACTGAATATTCAATTAGCACACTCTCGCACACCCTCAAAAAAGGGGCTCGAAAACCACATACACTACTACTCCTATCCCACACTTCTATCTCATTAATAAAGACCCGACTTGTTACACTCACAAGACCACACTTATCACAACATTTTCCAAATGTCTCATCATTCACCCAAATATGATCACACGACTCCATTTATATTATGGGAACTTTTTATTAAACTTTTTAGTGCACCGTTCGGTGATTGGAGGACACTCATCCGTCACCAAGTCATCGATAACACGTGCATCACTCAGGAAGATTTTGGGGTCGTAAGACATCCCACGCAGGTAACTACGTATCTATGTCAAAAGTTTTTCGTAGCTCGTGTACGCAAGTTTGTGTTGCTCCACTTTCCTACTTATTTTGTTTTGTTTGCTGTATGCTTGTATGAGGACAGCGACACCCGTTAGTACTCCAATAAGCTCAGGTTGTAGTGTGATACCACCAACAACCCCTCCAACAGCGGTCAGACACACACTGGACAAGGTCAGTGCGAGATGTATCTTCTTGCTCCTTTTGTACATTAGTTTGTGACAATATGTGAGCTTGTGGTAAAACTTATACAGCTTTTTTAGCTCGGTGATAACTTCATCATCCAACTCGTTGGATATGTGATTAAAGTCCATATTTATTAATAACATTATTTTATAATAATATTATTTTGTAAAAAAACTTTTAAAATATATATTTTTATAAAACATAAGAGTAAATAATTCTTCCCATTAATGCTGACCCTAATAATATTATAATGTTTGAATTATCTTTTTTTATTATTTTATTTTTGGGAATGTCTTTTATTTTATTTTTTTTTCTCCAATTATTTTTTTAACAATTTTTTTCTCCTCCTTCAAAAAATTAACATTTGTGTTGACTCCAAATTTCATACCAGGATTTGGCCTTAGTAAAATATTACTAATTACCAGGGATTGCCTTTTTTAAAATAACGCACGAAGACGGCAACAAAATAACATCCGGGTTACACACCAAATTTAGCACGACCTTACAGTCAGAGATGGCTCGTCGCATGTCTCCAATTGTCGCAGTTGTGTCCGCCTGTACCACGGTGTCCGCCACCAACTTGCGGAAGACATCTTGTGTCTGAAAGCTTTGTGCCCCGTGAGAGACGATGCTCCAACGCGTCTTCGCCTGCGCGCCCAGCACACAATATACAAACGCCTCGATGCTGGCCTGCAAGCGCTGGATGCCAAGGGTGGTGAGACCGGTGCCGGAGGTGGTGATGTATCGGAGAAAGTCTTGGTTGAAGTTTATTGCAACGACACCCCTCATGACAGCTGTGTTGTGGTCTTCGGAGTTGTACATCTCCCAATCCCGTTCGTACAGGGGGAGATGACGCCACAACGGTGCGTATACGTGTCCTGACACATCTCCCAAAAGTTTTGGGTACTTCATAAAACGGGACCACCACAAAAAGTATAGGTGGAAGTGGCAAAGACTTGTGAGGATGGGATGTACATTTTTTGTGTACTCCAGGTGCTTTGATGATATGACACAGAGGTAGGATGCCGCGTACATGGCTGCCAAGCTTCGAAAGTATGTGTTGTTTATGACATCCTTCTCCAAGTCTCGGATGTCGGAGTACTTTTGGGTTGGCATCTTTCCATACTTTGCAGGCAGGACAATCTTGTCGGGGATTGGTAGCTTGGAGTCAAAGTGGTCCGTGTCATTGACGTACACTTTGAAACTTAAAAACTTTGCCCTGTTCAAAATGTAATGTGGGAACTTATTAAAGTCTTTTGCCTCCATACCCCAGATCATGTTGATGTGTGAGGTTTGTAACATGGGCGACACACTTCCACCACTCTGCCATATTTTTGGAAACGCGTGAGTTGGGAGTTTACTTTTCCGTATGACCTCCGTGGCGTTGATGCGCTTACGCATCTCGTCCAAATCTGTGGGCGCTGTCTTGTGTGGTGGTGGTGGTTTTGGTTTGTCTCCCAAATATTTTGTGTACCGAGGGTTGTCCCGAAACTCTGGGGATGTAACGTCTATTTTGTAAAAGTCACTCACCCTAAAATATACGTGGGTGTAACCATCTGGTTCGTGGTGATCAAAGAAGTACTTTTTGTCCAGGTTTGGATGTTTTTTAACAAAGCCGTCCATTTTTATTATCACAGTGATAATAAAAGTACATGATGGAAAGGTTGGAGGTTCTCGTCAAAAATGGTGAGTGTCACATGGACTTACGGGAGAACATTGTCCTGGGTGAAAACAAGACAATGCTAATAAAACCATTGTTTGTCAAATGGTGCGTGAATAATATTGTCAAGGGTGTGAATGACACCGTCCAAATTTATTCCAATGAAACCGGTGAGATTGGTCCATCACCAGACGTTACAGACATATACGCACGGATAGCTCTTGATATATCACCCATCCCAGTCGGTGGGTATGTATCCTTTGTGGTGTCGGAAGGGTATTGGGACGCCAAGTCACTAATTAAATATTTTAAAAATATTTTTGGGAAGTACAAAGAAGTATTTAGTGTTGTGATAACTCACAATAACTTTTTCACCATCAAGTCATCACATAAGTTGGACTTGGGAGCATTAGGTTATTTTATGGGTTAGTCCAATAGTATCATTCCGGTTGGAAGTGTGAGGGCTGAGACCACCTTTGATCCAATGAAGGGTTTGGATTATGTGACAGTTTTATGTCCGACATTGGGAAGGACGACCTGGTGAGAGATCGGATGTAATACTCTCCCTTCCCACCCCAGAGGTTTGTAACACATTTGGTACACAATGGAGAAGGGTACGTACAATAATCTTAGGTTTGTCGTCGTTGGTAGCGATGGAAGTAAGTCACTCGTAGATATTTTGTTGAACATTTATATCTCATGATATTCAAAGGGTAGCGTTTCACGACCCTTTGGTTGGTGATAAGTTATATAAAAACTTTTAATAATATTATTTTATAATAATATTATTTTATAAAAAACCTTTAATAATATTATTTTATATAAAAATAAAAGGATGGAAAAGGCTGTGGAAGCAGAGCAAGGTCTTCGAGATCTTTATCACAGTCCTCTCACTGGTTTTCAGTCTGCCAACAAATTATATTTGGATGCAAAGGAGGAGGGACTACCAGTCACAAAATCATCGGTACAAAAATGGTTGGAGGCACAAGATACGTATACACACAGTACAAACGGTTCGTAAAAAGACACAAGTTCCAACAAACTTACGTCAACAAGCTGGGTCAGCAACTCCAGATGGACATGAAGAAGTTCAAGAGTGAGAACAAGGGAAATTATTGGATCCTCACCTGCATAGAAGTACTTAGTCGGTATGCATTTGCAGTCCCAGTTTTCAGAAAAGATAGGGAAAACATGACCGTCGCAGTGGAGAAGCTTTTGGGTCAATTTCACAAACATTTTGGTAGGTATCCAGAGGTTGTACAGTTTGATGATGGGTTGGAGTTTTATAATGTCTCCGTAAAGAAGTTACTAACAGATCATGACATTAAGTACTTCTCATCAATGGATGAGAAGAAGGCTGCCATTGTGGAGAGGTTTAATAGGACTTTAAAAACACGTATGTGGAAGTTATTTCACAGCAGAGGGACTAACAAGTGGTTGGATGTTTTGGATGACTTGGTCTCAGGGTATAATAATACAAAACATACCTCCATTGGTATGAAACCAGATGAGGTGAATAGTTCCAACGACTACAAAGTTTGGCTAAAATTATTTGGTGAGAGACTGCAAGAACCATTACCAAAACCAAGGTACAAGGTTGGTGATCACGTTAGAATATCAAGGTATAAGAATGTGTTTTAAAAAGGGTACGAGTCAAACTTTAAAGAGGTGGTGTTCGTGATAGAAAGTATCTCGTACGGAAACCCAATAATGTATAAAATAGAAGCATTGGATGGTGAAGAAATAATTGGTAGGTTTTACGAACAAGAGCTATCATTTGTAAATAAATAATAATAATATTATTTTATGAAAAAACTTTTATAACATTATTTTATGTGAAACTTATATTATGAAAAAACTTTGTATAATATTATTTTATAATAAATGGAGGAAGGAGGTGAGGAGATACCAATGAGTGGTAAATATCCAGAGTTTGACAACATGGACGACGATGAGGCAATGGACACTTATCGTCAAATGGAGCAAGATCCAAACTTTGGCTCCGACAACCCAAGGTTTGTTTATGACCACTCTTACGAAAAGTCCTGAGGACTTAGCATATCATAGTGAAGGATGGGGAAGATTAGTTAGGTTTGTGCAGGACAACTTTGACGGTGTAAGAATAAATACACGCGTCGAGTATGCTGCGGAGCTCATTAATCGAATGGATACCTCAAAAACTGGTAATATACAATTTAGGGAGCGTCTCAATAACTGTGGACCGTGATGAGCTGGAAAAACGGTGAGTTGGTGTACAACACGTCAGCACCAAACTCACGCGCGAGCAGACAGTTTCGGGAGTTGTTGAACACCGTGGTGATGGAGAGTAAGGAGCGGGCAAAGACAATGAGTGGTCTCTCAAGGTTGCAAAGTGTTAGGGAGGAGTGGGAGGACGCAACTGGGCTCACGGATGATGAGAACAGGGAGATGAGAGGTGTTGTGACTCCACCTAGTAGTATGGACCCAAGAAAGCAATTTTGGTAAGTGGGTCAAAGACAAGCTAAAAAACCTTCCGCCTTGGCTTGCGACTTTGGGAGGTATTTTGTATTATTATTATTATTATTATTATTATTTTATTAAAACTTTATTTACACACGGTATTCTCATCAGGATTTAACATGCAACAAATTAAATTAGATAAATTACAAAGTAGAACCACGCTAAATAGAAAATATAATACCTGCTTTTCATGAGGGCCGTGTACTAAACTAATATAAAAATATATACAAAGAAAGTTAAAATAATTTGGCACAGCCCGATCGGAAATTTATCAAGTTATTTGCTTGCCGTAGCCCAATCGGAAGACTGTTCCACAGCACCGCACCACTATAGCTAAAGCTATTCTTGAGATAGTTTGTGCGGGGCTTAGGAACAGCTAGTTTGTTCTCAGTGTTTCTCAACGAATAAGGAACACTGTAACGGTTTACAAACATGGAATGCATGTAATCAGGAGAAAGACCATTTAATGATTTATAAACCATGACAGCTTTTTGAAACCGGCGCTGGGATGATAATTTTTTCCAGCCAAGTTTCTCAATTAAAACATCAGCATTAGTGTCATAACTGGAGAATGTTAGTACTCTCGCTGCACGATTTTGTAGTTTTTGAAGTTTTTCAGCTAGGGTTTTGTTGCAATTGTCCCAAACTGTGCAACAGTAATTGAAATATGGCTGAACCAAGGAATTAAAAATTAATTGCAATGTTGCGACTGGGACAAATGATCGAACACGTTTTAAAGCGCCAATACCAGAAGCAATCTTTTTTGTTAATTCATTAATTTGTATATTCCAAGATAGATTCTCGTCAAGGTACACTCCGAGAGACTTTGCTTGTGAAACCTTATCAATAGGAACCCCGTCTATTTCTAAACATGGAACTGATCGAAATGTGGCTATTCTTTGTCGTGAGCCAATTAGCATAAATTCAGTTTTGGATTGATTTAAAGTAAGCCTATTGGCGATAAGCCATTTGTTCACATTTGCAAGGTCATGATTAAGGTGATAATTGCTGCCGCAGGCAGCACTCCTAATTTTGACATGCTAAGATTTCTCCAGAGTTCACTCGACCCAGTCTTTCGAGCCGAGTTATGTATTGTCGAGATTTCGATCTCGCGTCTGTCCGCCAAGATGTCAGAATTCCGGGGGGGCACCGGGGGGAGTGAGAAAAATATTGAATAGGCAATTCCAGCTATCGCATTTGACTTGATGCAAATATACGATTTTTACGAACACTTCCCGAAGAAACCAGGTAAGTATGGCTTTATTTCTTTCTGCTAATATCCATCAAGGCGACGAACTGTTTAGCGTTCATTCTAGAGGCAAACAATGTGCTTTAATTTATGAGTTTATCGGCGCTTCTTACAGCCCGAAATATCCCATTGTCCGCATGGTCGTTTACAACATTTAATAGCGTCTTAATACAAGGAGACAAGATGTACTTAAGAGCTCTGAATAATGGCCTATTTAGTATTAGTCCTAGACCCTGGTGTAGAATTTTTGTCTATAGATAACTTACCAACAATTGTTACTAATTCACATGTAGTACGATGACAAATAGTGGTATAAATCTACCTGTGGAGGTAGCTCAAAATATAAACAATCTACCTGTGGAGGTAGCTCAAAATATAAACAATCTACCCGTGGAGGTAGCTCAAAATATAAACAATCTACCTGTGGAGGTAGCTCAAAATATAAACAATCTACCCGTGGAGGTAGGTCAAAATATAAACAATCTACCCATGGAGGTAGCTCAAAATATAAACAATCTGCCCGTGGAGGTAGCTCAAAATATAAACAATCTACCCATGGAGGTAGCTCAAAATATAAACAATCTACACGTGGAGGTAGCTCAAAATATAAACAATCTACCCGTGGAGGTAGCTCAAAATATAAACAATCTACCTTTGGAGGTAGCTCAAAATATAAACAATCTACCTGTGGAGGTAGGTCAAAATATACACAATCTACCCGTGGAGGTAGCTCAAAATATAAACAATCTACCCGTGGAGGTAGCTCAAAATATGGAGCCCATTGAGGCACAAAATAACATTGATCTACCCATTGTGTCAGAAGAACAAATTGGCAAAAATGAAAACCAAATTTGGTTTATGACTTATGGAAAGGAGCTTCAAGGACTTGTTATAACTGATCGGGAAATTGAATTTCCTTACTATGATATTCATACAGCACTTTTGCATATTTTCTTGAATGACAGTCATGCTATTTTAATATTAGAGGGCTATATGATGGCCTTAATAAAGCAAATGAATGATTTCTTTCTCTTTGACTCGCATGCCCGACACTCTAGTGGCATGCCTGATCCTAATGGCACTGCTGTTGTCATGAAGTTTATTAATATTCTAGAGTTGAAATTGTACCTATGCAATTAAATAAATATAAAGCTTCCAAAAGCAAAACTAAAGGTAAAAATTATAATTATAAATTTTTTCACGCCGAAGTTTTGTCTACATTTATACAGTGCCAAATTTGCAATTGCCAAAATTTGTTATTGCGCCACGCGAACACAACATAATTATTTAGTACGTTTAATACTACAAAACATGCTTAGGCAGCACTTTCCTTGCGATAGTAACTACTAGTTTATGTCGTCAATATTGTTACTTGCAAATGTTAAATTAGTATCATCCGCGTACATTCGTGCCTGGGAGTGCTCAAGGCAATTTGGTAAGTCATTTATGTACAGTAAAAATAACAATGGTCCTAAAATAGTCCCCTGTGGAATACCACATAGTAACGTACGATTGTTAGAAAGGTGACCATTAACATAGCATTTTTGACTGCGGTCACTTAGATAAGACTTAAACCAATTACCCACAGCACCCCCAAGACCATACGCATTCAGTTTTAATAGTAAAATTCCATGGTTAACTGTGTCAAACGCTTTCTTAAGATCTAGGAAAACTACAGCATTAACTCGGCCTTGGTCAATGTTGTATGCCCAGTTATTGGTGGACTCAAGAAGCGCGGTGACAGTTGAATGTAGACATCGAAACCCTGACTGGCTATTACATAGTAAATTGTTGTCAGTAAGAAAGGCATAGATTTGATCATAAATAATTCGCTCGAAAACCTTCGCTACAACAGGGATTATCGAAATTGGGCGATAATTATTCAAGTCCCTACGCTCACCGTGTGAGAATTATTCAAGTCCCTTAAATAATGGAATGACTTTTGAGCATTTCCATTCGTCGGGAAAGATACCGGTATTAATAGAGCAGTTGAAAATTACGGTAAGGGATTCCGACAGTAGGTCAGGACAGTAGCGAAGAAGCTTAGCAGATATTTTATCTAGACCAGTTGCTTTAGATTTACAGAGTTTGTCCAAGAGTGAACAAACCATTGATGAAGTTGTCGACTTCAACTCAAAAGTATTACCACTAATTAGATCGAATAGTCTTGATTTTTAAAATATCTCTTTCATGCATATGTCTTTTTAACTCAGGCGTGATCCAGGGCGACTTAGAAAGTCTTACCCGCCTTGTCCGTAAAGGAGCATGCATTTCCACTACGTTATTAAAGGTCGTTTTCCACACACGCCACATATCATTCGGATTATTGCTGCGGAGCGAGCGAGCCTGAAGCGAGCGAGCGTAGCAGCAGCCTAATATGTGCAGAGAGGGGGTTTTGAAGTAAATTTTATTTAGCGCATGGAATTGTGGTCGTGCGCGCTTGCTATGCGCAGAACACAAATTTTAAACTCGCTCAGACAGTCAGACGGCTCAGTTCCTGTGCTTTTCGATTTTGACGGACGGAGTCTTCGAATTTTTATCGAATTTCTAAAGCTTTTTCAAGTCTATTTTGACCATTCAAGGTAGGATATTTTGTCTTTTGTTTATATGTTACGTTTACAATTGTTTACTCCTTTTTGGAAAGTTGGCAATCTCAATTTATATATCTATGAAACGCAGAAAGCACACAATCGATCGCAGCTAGATTCAGTGTCTGTTTATATATAAACTATATATTCTGCTAATGTGCTATCGACTTTGCTTGAGCTGTTAGTGCTGTAAAGCATGGAAGTCTTACATAGAGATGTCTTTAAAAGGTTTTTCTATCCATTCGCGTTTGCTTTCTCTTGCTGATTTCCATATTTTGCACCAAGTGATGTTTCGTGTATGCCGCTTGACGATTGTGACTCCGTGTGAACTTGACACAAAGTCACAGATATGCAATTGATCGTCTAAATTGCCTGACTGAATCATTCTGATTTGTGCAAGGTTTGACCTATTAAATAGGCTACTGTAGGCGTAGAAATATGTTTTTATTCCTATTTTACAATGGACTTAACATTTTTGTCTAGTCGCGCGCGTTCACATATTGTCAGAACAGACAGGGTCTCAGTTCTGCGCGCACTAAGACAAATATTCGAATGGCAATGAGTTGAAATGAGTTGTGCTTTACATGTAGGTGACTCGCATTTCCAAATGCCAAATTATTTTGCGCACATGTATATATTTTAAACGCTTTTATACACTACAAAAATATGCAAATTTCCTTGCGTGGCAGTGTCGAATTACTCATGGCAGTAAACATGGGTTTCATGTGGGAATTCCTTGTGGAAGAACAATACATGGAAAATATTGATATTTTGAAATAGATGTTACAAAATTTGATGAAATATATCATGAAAATGTTTCGTGATATATTTAGCTTGTCTCATCCTGCAAACTATGCTAGGGTATGTATCTACTGACAGCGCGCAAGCCACTGGGTCAATGCCAATAATTACCGTCTACTGAACATAATTTGTGTTGCATATTTGTTTGCATGTTTGTTTCCACAAACTAAAGAATAATAACAGTCCCGCAGCATTCCCTACCTTGCAGGTACCCTAGTTATACTCCCTTATGACGTCCCAATTCTGTGAAAAAATATCACTTCGAAAACTTTCAGAGTTAAAATTTTTAAATTTTCGATAATTTACTGTAGAATGGCCTTTATTGTGTAGACCGGTTGAAAGCTTACGGAATGCATATATTAAGCTGTGATCACTAATACCGACATGAGAAACACCGGAGCAAACAATTTTATCTGGTGTATTGGTGAATATATGATCAATCATAGTTGAGGAAGTTTCAGTAATTCGAGTCGGTTCACTTATCAATTGATGTAAACCATAGAGCTCAGTGATGCCTATTAATGATCTCGAATTACTGTCTAAATCAGGCGACCCGAGGTCACAATTTAGGTCACCCAATAAATAGTACTCGACATTTTCAGCATCAAGCATGTCAATAAATGTCTCAAAATAATTAAATTTATCAACATTCGAATTTGGTGGCCTGTACCATGTCGCAACGAGAAATGGCTTAGAATTTGGTTTTTGAATTTGAATACATAGATTTTCTAAATCATCAATAGACATGTGTTTACGCTGTATGAAATTTACGCTGGAGCGTACATAAAAACAAACACCTCCATACGTTTTTCCATCTGCACTTTTAAATGCCCTGTCACGACGTATGATTTCGTATCCAGGTATATATACATCGTTATCGCTTATTGTAGAATTAAGCCATGTCTCATTTATTGTTAGGACATCGATCGGGCTAGTAGCAAGCAAAACTCGCAGCTCATCAATATGATTTACTAGGCTTCTCACATTAAATAACGGACTGAGTAGGATAAAGTCAATCTGAAATATTTTTTGCAAAACCTAGTAAGTTTTGTTGTAAAGCTAAACTACCTTGTCTATTTAAATGAAGACCCCTCATATTTAAGTGACTTGCATTCATATTTGAATTACTTAAAAAGGGGATTCTATTGCGACTACAATGGCTTTTAAGAATATTATTAGTTTGAATAGCTTTAGCAGCTAGGTCATTAAAAAAAAAGACATTATTGTCATTTCTTACCAGAATAGCTGAAATGCCAACGGCTGTATTTGGTGAATCTTCTTTTATTTGTGTTACAATGTTGACAATGGAGTCTGCTATTATTTTTGGCGTAGAATGACTTCTCAGGTCATTTGTTCCGACATGTAAGATCATATTGTCCGGTGTCCTTCTTGTCAATGGCTTGACAAAATCCTCCATATCTGAGACTGTTGCTCCAGGGAACGGCTTTACAATAAAATGGTGATTAGGATCGTCAGCACTCATTTTCTGGCCAATAATATTTTTAACAATTGAGTCCCCTGCAATAACAACTGTTTTCTTGTCTTGCCCCGTTGATTTAGGACTAGAGGTGTTCACAATACCACCAGAAGTATCTACATCCGCAGTTTGTTGGCTGGAATTTTGTGTTGGAGGTTTGGACTTAGATTTCTTTCCCTTCTTTTTACGATTTTTCCCAGTACTAGCTTCGGTGTTAGAATGCTTATCGTTTGCGGGCTGATTAGATGAAGGTTTTGGTTGAGTGACTTCACTTCCCTCTACTGTTTCGCAAACTGATTCCACATTATTCTCGCGGCATCTCGCCGTCATTTTCCACAATTGTTTTCGTGCACGTTTGTTGGTAGTCATTTTGTATTAATTTAAGAGCTGTCAACAGGCTGCTCTTTTCGCTTTCCAGATTCTTGTTTGCCATTTTCAAGTCAGATATAATATGAGACATATCCATGTTTTGTTCCCTGAGTTCGTCGTTCTAAAACCAAAATAGCGTAGGGTTTGTTCTCTTTGATGTTGTTTATCTCGACGTTGAGATTTTGTAATTTGATTGTCACGTTTTCAGAAAATCTGTCAAGTTTCGAATTCTGATTTTGTTTGCAGATTGCCAGACTTTGTGACCGTATATAGAGTATAGACCGATGGACTCTTCATGCAAATATTTTGACTTCGTGTTCGATTCCTCGTGCTTTGTACTGATTTCGGAATCCATACTGGCTTGGTTTTTTAATTCCTTTGCAATATCACATTGATCACTGAACGATTCTTCAAATGTATCATCTCTGACATCGTCAGAATCGTCAGCTAGCAAACTTTCAATCGACCGTTCTAGGTCAAGTTCAGCAGGATTAGCGATTTCTGAAGCATTGTCCGCGGGTCTTGCTTTAAAAATGAATGTATTCGTTCCATCAAGTCACTGCCCTTCTCACCGTCGAAATGAATGTTCTGGCTTCTTGTTAGCCAAGTAACTGATAACAACTTGCTTGTTAAATAGCCATTTTCCGCCACTGGGCGAGCGCCATGTAGTTGTTTCGGCAGTTTGTTCATCAATCTCTGTGAGGACAAACGCTTTCAGAGTTTCGAGTGATCCAGTCCAAATCAGTTTGCTCCTTTTAAAGCTAAAATAACTGTACAAGATGTTCGAAACGGTTGAGGAGGCCGCCATCGTATTCCTGTTTCAAGGTCTATCCGGAGCACTGAAGACTGGTGCGCAAGGTTTGTTTTGGCTGGCCAAAAATCTTTGGGTCTTGGTGTTGTTTGGAATAGCACTTGCGTATGATTATTATAAAAATAAATAATAATATTATTAAAAAATAATATTATTAAAAGTTTTTTTATATTTCCCACCCTATAATAAACTATGAGTGATAAGTTGCTACCGGAGTCTCAACAGTTTCAACCTGTCAATCCCTTACTAAAAGGAGAGAGGGTCAGACACTCCATTACCTCCAACCGAAACATTATCACACCTGGGAGTGACTATGTGTTGGAGGTTCCAAGACTAAATGCAAAGTCCGCACTCGTACCTGGTAGTCTCTCACTGAAAGGAAATCTAACGGTCTCAGGCACCAAGTCCTGGTATAAAAATAATGCAGCCAAGACTTTGGTGAAAGAGATGAAGATCACACTCAGTGGTGAGACAGTGTACGACAACTCGGCGGAAAGCATTTACGAGCTGTACAACGATTGTTGGGAGCCTGGACAAAATAATATACACATCCTGCGAGGGCGTGCCAGCGAAAACTTTCGAAAGCTTGCTAGCGGAGATGACACTGGCGCAAAGGTGGGAGACGATGCAAAGGTGGCGGACGATCTTTTGTACAAAGTGTATGGCAACGAGGTGCAGATACCGATAGATAAAATTTTGAAGGACCACGGGAGTTTGGCTCCGTACAACATGAACAACAACCTTCAGTATACTCTGAGGATTGGATCTAACGAAGATGTCATCACCGCACAGGATGAAGAAACTCTCGGTACGTGGAGGTTGCACAATGTGGACAAGCGGCATACACGAGTACGAGAGTGTGAAGAGTGACGAGTTGGTCAGAATTAACTCTGACGAGATTTATTCAATGGGGAAGGGACTCATGTACAACCACGTCACATGTTGGAAGAACGAGGTGTGGAAACCTGCGGAGACCATCGTCACACACACCATTGTGTATCTTTTCACAAAACCTAAGAGATCAGACAGCGAGGAGTATGTATATCCAAACATTGAAAGTGTGGATGTCACGGTGGAAGGAACACCCAATAAGGTGCACTCTCAGGGCATCCCAAAGGTGAGGTTGTTCAACGAGGCGGAGAGGTTCTTTGGGGATAAGACACCATTGAAAAAAATAACACCTGCGGAGTTTTTCAAAGATAAGTTTTGTCTGTGCATTGACCTGCGAAGTGTTGATAAGGATCATGTGTTTGGATCTGGTCGGAGGATTGTGAACACGCAAAGTGGGATAATATATATGTTGAAGATTAATAAAAAGGCACACGTTGGAGATCTAAACTGCCATGTTTTTACACAGGAGGCCCAGGCTCTACTTGCCCGCGCCCGCCTGTGACTTCCTTATAACGAGGGAAGGAAGGAAACATTGAGCCCAAAATAGCCCAGACATGGCATATGTTACACGAACTATCCTCGATTTTTCGCCTTTAAATGCATTTCTTTCGAGATTAATCGATATCCCCTGCAAGAATGATACCGTACAACTCTCAAAACAACGATGCTTTAATCAAAAAGCTTAAATTCGCTCTAAAATCCGTGAGGGAATGACAAAATTTGGCAAAAATATATCCGCGTGCCTGGTTTGCTGTTAAAAAATCGGAAGTCGTTGAACAACTCAAAATACACTCAAACCTGATTGGACGACGAATATCAACAAAAATTTCAAATTTCAAAGTTGTCCAATCAGGTTTGAGTGTATTTTGAGTTGTTTCGCACGCGTGCGAAGTTGGATTTTCAACGTGCTCGAACTAAATAATACAGTCTTACAGATATAGCTTAATTGCTTAATGCGGCATATTGTTAGATAGCTCTTCTAAAGCTGATTCTATCCATATATAGTAATTATATATATCCTGTGTGCTAGTCTGTTCATGGTTAGACATGATAGCCAGAAAAAAACAGTGTAAATTTCGATTGATTCAAGGCAAGCAAAGCCGAAATGGCGAACTGAATACAAGCCGATCAAAGCTAAATGCCGACTACCTTGTGTGACGTCAGAAAATGGGCTAGACCCAGGCTCTTTTTGGTTAGAAGATACGACGGCCAAGGTCCATCGAAAGCTAGGTTCAAAACGCCATAAAAATCTAACGATTTGGCCAAATTAAAAAAAAATTTCACAGATATACTAGAAATGATGCCAAGATTTGATAAAGCCAAAAAAAAATTTTGGGGTGAGGTGCACTTTAAGCTTTTTGATTAAAGCATCGTTGTTTTGAGAGTTGTACGGTATCATTCTTGCAGGGGATATCGATTAATCTCGAAAGAAATGCATTTAAAGGCGAAAAATCGAGGATAGTTTCGTGTAACATATGCCAAGTCTGGGCTATTTTGGGCTCAATGTTTCCTTCCTTCCCTCGTTATAAGGAAGTCACAGGCGGGCGCGGGCAAATAGAGCCTGGGCCTCCTGTGGTTTTTATAGTCGCAGATGGACTTATAAATATTCAGGACAAAAATGTAAAAAGTGTGGAGTATTAAATAAATAAAATATAGCCAATTTATAGATCACAATGTATAAATTTAAGTTAATGAGACAACACATTAACTTGAGGTTTGTTTTACTATACAACAAGTGGGAAAAGCCTGTCAACACCCACTAAATTCACAAGAAAATATCTCTGATCAAAGTTCAAAGTATATCCGGACACGTGCAATACGAATGCAATTTGCTCAGCCAATCAAATGACTCTATTGCCAATCATATTTCAATGACCGTATGTAAAGCGCGCTATATAACGTCAGCGTCAGAGGAGGTTGGACAGCTGTCACGTGAATTTCTCGACCAATGAAATCGCGCTATTTTTCCATCGTGTTTGTGAAGATTTTAGGCTGCCTAATTTGCATTGGGCGCAGAAACACTTGAAAAATACATACTAATATTTTAAAAATTCTATAAAAGAGCAAGCGTGGCCTTCATATTATACAAGAACTTGTGGTATCTGTAAAAAATTCTGAGGTAAGTATTATTGTTTAAACTTATTTTGATGATTAAAGTTCGTCGTGTCATCGCAACGTGATGACTCGAGGCCGCGTCTGTTTACAACTTTCAAACTAAAATATCTGGAGTTCCCATGGTTCGATTTTCGTAATTTTTGCAAAAAAATCAAGATAAATGTATATACTAAAAATCTGCTGGAGGGATCCCGGGGATCCCCCGGCAGTTTTCGAGATATTCGGTATTGAAGTGACCATACTCATTTCAACTTTTGCCAAAATGGCACCTTATTGCGCCTGACGATATTGCGCCATCAAAGCTTGTTTTTCCCAATGAATCTTGAAACTTCTTTAATATAAAGAGCGTTATTCTTTAGAGTAAGCGTTAAAGTACTTTTGAATGAATTTTAGGAGATTTAGGAGTTATTTGCGTGTTGTTTAGAGATTTTATATCTGGGCTAGTGTCTGGCTCTGTCTGCAATTTTGTTGTCTGACGGCCCGCTCGACTCGCAAATATCGAATATTTTGTCATTGTTATTCATTTTTTTTCCTGGAATGCATCCATGCTATTTCAATAACTATTGATCTACCTATGTGAGCAGTATTTTGTATGGTAAACGTTATTTTGATCTTTTATGTAGGCTGTACGTCGTCATATTGTATTAATCCGATGCCATTTCTGTCAACAATCTTTGAAGTTGAACATCTCGAATTTCCACAATTGACGCAGTGTTGCTCGTATTTTTATGAAGAAGTGGACTTTACTGTTTAAAATAAGTGCTGAGTTTTAGAAGAAAATTTTAGAAATAAAATTTGTTGTTTATTTACAGATTTGTATTTTGGTTTGAATTCTATCATTGTATTGTTAATTTGCCTTCTTGGTGAATATTTGCTTTCTTTAATATTTATTTATATATGTAGAGAATGAGCAGAGATATTATATTTTATGCATGTGCTATGTATTTTCAATAAAAATGGAACTGTATATTACTGTAAAGTTTGTTTTGTCTACATTTCACCAGTAATTTCTGTTGCAAAAGTATATGTTTAAGCTGAGGAATAGAAGTTCTTTGACAACCACAATATGGGGTTTTCAGTAGTCACAATATGCTATTGGGATAAATAAATAACTAAATACATATTAATTAACAGTCGAATCCTTTGATGCCAGCAGAATCAATCTGGCCAATAAATATTTAGTTTATAACTGTCTGTACTATACTCCTCACTAGTTGCACAATGTACATTACAAATACAGACGATCCAGGCAGTGCCAGTGGGTCAGCTTAGTATATAAAATGCAATACGTGCAACACTGAACAAATTAAAGTGTCCACAAATACATATAGAATTTTCAACACATGAACATTTATATTGACCACAAGACCAGTTGATCACACGCAGCCTTTGAGATTTCTGCACAAATAAATCCATTAAACGGACTCAAAGAGCCTTGTTATACATCGATACACAAACACTAAACACATCCATAATGATGGCATTGAGTCTCTGTATCAATAGCGTCCATTTTCGCAGAATTTGCTATGGTCAGAGATGTTGACTTCACGGCAGTCAACGCATAAATGAGGGCGCACGTGGAAACATACGCTCATTACCCATGATGCTTTGCGGCCTGCTGTCCAACCTCCCTGCGTCAGCGTGTCACTTTAATTTGCCGAATGTTTCAACTGAATAAACACGAAATTTTGCAAGAATAAAAATTAGTGCTTTGGACGGTGTTATGGACGGTGCGAGAACTAATTAGGCGATTCGAATGCTAAATATGTTGATGCGAGACCTCCTTCGGCACAAGAACAAGACCCAACAAGATTAATGCGAACGACGGGCAGCATGGCGAATAACGACGTGGTTTTATATCTACAATCAGAACTCACTGATGCAGAGCAAGCATGACAGTTGTGCTATTATTCCTCCCATGGTCCAAGAAATATGCCAGCTCAATTCCGCTATAAAGATAGTACGGACAGACGCCAACCAGTCAACAGATCCGACGAACACGACGTGCTGAATATAACACAATTGGTTGCCTCGCATGTGGCCCATGCGGGGCGTCGTAAGTATTGCCAGCAACTGACTCAAACGAAGGTTATATTTCTTTCAACCAATTTTAGTATATCTCTCAATTGCCATTCAATATCATAGTATTCTGGTATGTATAAATTATAACATGATATATCTCTGTCAAATAATATATCCTATTGTTATATTGAGTCCAAAGTTTAATCCTTGTCTCGAGGCCTGAAAATATTTGTATTTACCGTAAAATTTTACGGCTATAGAAAAGAATACCATTATCGTTAAATCGGCAACACGTATTTTGTTAATGAATATTAAATACTACGATAAAATATAGTTCAGTGTTCAGTTGTCAAAATTTGGTTCGGAATTAGGACACGTGCACTCGAGCGTGCGTTGGCGTATGTTCACGTGAACGTCTGTTAGTTGTTCAGGATTATTGCCATCTTGCCATTATATATAATTTGGGTTAACAGGACGGTATGTCCAATTTGAGCAGTATGTGTCGCACTGGCATTGTCTCATTGTCAATATATCTAGTTCCTGGTAGGCACCACTTCTACTGACAGCAAGGTCAAAGTCTTTGAATTATAGCTGATTAACTGTATGTAAGAAAGTTACATCAATGATTTTCAACCAGGAAAGCCTTGATAGGCTATAATTTAATTAAAATTTTCATGTAATTTAGGACTCAGATTTGCAGCAACAAAAGGGTGGCTGTATGTTGGCAACCTAAGTCGTACCCCAATATTTCACCAAATGTCCACCACTGTATATTAACCTACTTGATTCTATTGGTATATGCAGTTAAGTCAAAGGCTAAGCTTGTTGTCAAAGTTACTAAAAGATATCATGGAAATAATGTTGCAGTTCATTATATTTTATTTTCAGATTGCAATTTCTTTATATACTACATAGTACTACCAACATTGTAGACTATGTTCAGATAATATTTCATATTAGCTCGTGCAAATCTCAACATGCATGTGACTGCTTTCACTGTTGTGTTCAAGCTTGAGTCGATATACTACATACACCACTGTTACCACAGTTTAGGGAAGTACAGTTGGTGCCAATTTAATGTTAACCTTTAGAAAACAAATCTCTGATAATCGGGGGTCAAATGAACCTTATATATGATACACAAATCTGTTTGCTTGTTAATGTATGTAATTCAATTATTCAATCACATTCTCTGTATACTGAACCTGTTGCTGTTCAAATGTAGAGACCTTTTATCGTATAGCTCCGAGTTACATATACCAGACTGTTACGTCAGATGAATTAAAAAATAAATAATTAAATAAAATAGAAAATAACAAAACAAACATGCCTTGTTAGTCAGCTCTGTTTGTCGTGTTACCAACACTCCAATTATGAATTTGTGAGATAAAAAGCTTCGTGGGGGAGCTGCTGTATGTCTTGGGCCCCATCCAGGTTTCCTGTACTGCAGGTTTTTCCTGGCCTCCCTGATATCTCAGCTGTAGTATGAGTGATGGCAATGCTCAAATGGAAGTCAACTATCATCAGGCAAAAGCTGTCTTCTCTATGACTACAGCTTTGTGGGAGATGGGTTTATTCGTCTATGGGGTATACACTTGCAGTGTATTTGTGGGGTTGAAGTGTTCCAAATGGTCAACTTCATTGCCCATAGACTCAGATTATTTCATGGAAATATAATCAGTCGAATCGTAAGGACTGTCCAAGGGGATTATCACCCATTGGTTCAGGTAATGTCGGAGAGGGTCGCAACCTTGATGACAGGGCTCTATCGGGGTTTTTACCCCTAGGGCATTTAGTCTCTCCTAGCGGGTCTCATGTATGCCCCCGCGGGATGAAAACATAAGGCTAGAATGAGTCTTTGGGTTGACCAGAGTATAAATATTGGTTCACTTCAGTCTTCACCCCGAACCCGTTCTCCCACAAATTTGGCGTGTGTTTAATTTAATTACCAGTGAATTTTAGTATATAATGTGCTTGGATCATTAAAGCCAATTTATAGATCACAATGTATAAATTTAAGTTAATGAGACAACACATTAACTTGAGGTTTGTTTTACTATACAACAAGTGGGAAAAGCCTGTCAACACCCACTAAATTCACAAGAAAATATCTCTGATCAAAGTTCAAAGTATATCCGGACACGTGCAATACGAATGCAATTTGCTCAGCCAATCAAATGACTCTATTGCCAATCATATTTCAATGACCATAGGTAAAGCGCGCTATATAACGTCAAGCGTGTCACTTTGCCGAATGTTTCAACTGAATAAACACGAAATTTTGCAAGAATAAAAATTTCCACCCACCCACCCTTCTATTTTACATGTTGGAGGAACTAATCTAATGGACGATATATTTATCTATCTCATTATATAGTTATTTTCATGCAGGGTAATCCAAGAGGAACAAACGATCAATTCTATCGTATCGCTGGAAATGTTCTTGCTGTATCGTTATGCTGGATGTGGTCTTGCTTTAGTTATGCTGGATAATTAATCCAAGAGGAAAACACGAACAATTTTATTGCTGTGAATGATCATGTTGTATATATCTAAACTTGTTGATGTTGAATAAAGCTTTGGTTCGGGGTTGAAGTGTTCCAAATGGTCAACTTCATTGCCCATAGACTCAGATTATTTCATGGAAATATAATCAGTCGAATCGTAAGGACTGTCCAAGGGGATTATCACCCATTGGTTCAGGTAATGTCGGAGAGGGTCGCAACCTTGATGACAGGGCTCTATCGGTTTTTTTTACCCCTAGGGCATTTAGTCTCTCCTAGCGGGTCTCATGTATGCCCCCGCGGGATGAAAACATAAGGCTAGAATGAGTCTTTGGGTTGACCAGAGTATAAATATTGGTTCACTTCACCCCGAACCCGTTCTCCCACAAATTTGGCGTGTGTTTAATTTAATTACCAGTGAATTTTAGTATATAATGTGCTTGGATCATTAATATATATTTGTACAATATTATTGTTGTGAAAATAAATAATGGAGGCATGTAATATTATTAATGGCAAGTCTGCGTGTGGGAAGACACACTTGTTGCTGAGGATGTTGGGAGAAGAGTTTGTTAAAAAGTTTGCCTTTGTCATCATCATCTGTCCAACGTTTGAATGGAACGAGACTTATAACAGGTGGAGGCACATACACGACACAAACATTATCACACTTCCAATAAGTCAGGACAAGGTGAGCGAAACTTTGGATCTTGTGGCAAGTATTTTTGAAGGGACATTTAGTCTCATCATCCTCGATGATTGTGCGTCCTTCAAAGATGTAAAAGGTCAGACAAGTAGTCTTGTGAAACTAGGGTTTTCCGCGAGGCATAGGGAGCTGAGTGTTGTTGTCCTGACGCAACAACTAAAAAGTATTGCGCTTGCCTGTCTATTTTAATCAAAGGAAGAACGTGTGAGGTTAATGAATTGAACGATATTATTGCCTCTCTTGAATTTAAACTTAAAGCCACTGAGGCGACTAATGACTCCTTGAGAGAATTAATTAAGACCAAAATCTCCAATTCAAAGCAGAATGAAATTTTCCCTAGCAACGCTGCCATAAAAAACGATAAACAATGCGGGCCGAACCATGTAGAACAAAGCAATCGTGACTTTAATCGAGGTTTGGGTGAGAAAAACTCCCCGACCGACCTTGCACAGAAATCGCGCCTGACTTCCAATCTAGTCGTTTCCAACAATGGACGCGTTGACAATGACCGTAAAGAAATTAACTCATCAGTTAAGGATAATCAATTATTTTTAAATACCGATAATAGCTCAGCCAACTTATTACAAAGCCATAATAATAATCTGATCAATGGCATCTATTCCCCTGACGGTCAACATGTGAAAGTTAATTTGAATGCAAGGAAATTGCTAAATATTATCGAACGCAAATCCCCACTTCAAGTACCTGGAGTGTCAGTTACTACGAATGAAGTCGACAACAAGGTTGACACATACCCATTATCGATGGTCACAACTACAGTTTGAGGAACGTTAGTTCGTCAACCTTTAATGTTCTTAAAGATGTTCAATTTTTACCCCTAATCAGTCTCAACGAATCCCATGATACCCCTCGTAACATGAAATCAAAGACGAGTAAGGCAAAGGCCAATTCGACCGAAGCTCAGTTAAATGTCCATAGGAATATGCATCGGCATAGTTTTCATAGAAGGAGGAAAAACAGCAGATTTAATCGCATGCAAAATTTTCATCCTGTTCCCGAGAGGAGACGACCCCCAGACTGGCAGAATTACCTGTCACGTGTTCGGCACAAAACAACATATCCACTCACGACATACCTCAAACCACGATCCCCCAATTCCCTTACCCATGTTCGCTGAGACCGCTGATGGATTTCTCTTTAGAATACCCGTTAGAATAACCCCACGTAATCAAGAGCGTTCGATTTCAAACCGGAATTTCAGTAACACCCTCGACCTAGTTCAAAGGAGAAATACAACAATACATCACGGGCCGAACCATGTAGATGCTAACGTTCATTTTCCTCAACACCCGATCCTTGTACTTATAACAAATCATACCCGGCCATATAACACTGCTAGAAAAAACGGCAATGTGGTCAATAGCAATAATATTGCTGTTAAAATAACCTCCATTGACGAACTTGCAACAACAACTCCTATCACTCATTCAGGCCTAAAGATTGTTCACTTAAATATTCGCTCATTGAGGAATACAGCCCATCTTGTTCAACTTAGGGATCTAGCCATATCATCAAATATCGATGTCCTTACAATCTCCGAAACATGGTTGAACACAACGGTTACTAACTCTGAAGTCGGCGTCGAGGGCTATAAGTTGTTCAGGCTCGATCGCCTTCATAAAAGGGGTGGCGGCGTTTGCGCCTACATTCGAAAAGAAATAAAAGCCTCCGTATTAAAAGAACTTTCACAAATATCCGAAACTAATTTCCACCAACTCTGGATAAAACTTCAATGCAATAAATCCAAATCTCTTTTAATATGTGTTTCGTACCGTCCACCAGACTGTCCTGTGGCCTGTTTTGAGAACTTCTTCAAACCTAATTACATGCAAGCTCTTCTATATGGAAAACCGATTTTCATTCTCGGTGATCTGAACTGCAATTTGTTAAAGACTAGCCGTGACCAGAAAGTTCTAGCTGACGTATCTGCTGAACTAAACCTCACACAAATGATCAATAGTCCAACTAGAATAACACATACTTGCCACTCATTAATTGACGTTATTCTCACCTCGTCCTCGAAACTTGTGCGCGAAAGCGGCGTGTTAAATACCCCAATCAGCGACCATCTACCTGTTTACGCCATACTGAAGTTGAGACCACCTAAGAAAGCACCATGCTTTATTACTGTACGGAGCTACAAGCACTATAACCCCTTGTCATTCTCCTCTGATCTCGCTTCGAACTCAAACCGTCTCCTATCTATTTTCTCGGAATGCGACGTGAATTCGAAGTTCGACATACTTCACTCTGTCCTTGGTGTACATGCACCAATAAAGACCGTGAAAGTTCGTAGCCGACCATGCCCGTACATCACGCACGAAATTAAAAACCTTATGAGAGGTAGAGATCGACTTCACCGCCGTTACCTACAGACCCGCGACAATAATGATTGGAATCATTACAAAGATTATCGTAACAAAGTCAAATCTACACTAAAAAGTGCTGCCAAAATCCACGCATTTAATGAAGTTCAGAAACATAAGAACAACCCCAGCTCTCTTTGGAAGACAATAAATCGATATATTCCAACCAAAGAAAAGGAATCGCAAGTATATGCCAAAGATAAAAAACTAGTGGCTGATGATTTCAACCAATACTTCACCTCGCTGGGAAAGAACACCGCTGAAGCAGCAAGACGTGTAGCTGAAGACAATAACATTGAATTAATTAGTCCATTATCTACTGTAATTTCTTACCCAACAAGTGAGCTATTTTACTTCGAATCAGTTACCTGCACCGAGGTGCAACGTATTATCCTCGCTATGCCCACTAACAGGTCCCCTGGACTAGATAAGATAAGCCTTCGTGTTTTTAAAGACAGCCTTCCTGTAATATTAGCCCCCCTCACGGACATAATAAACTGTTCACTCGCTTCATCGACGTTTCCTGATGTTTGGAAATTAGCCGAAGTAATACCATTGCTGAAGGAAGGCGATCACGAGTTGGCATCGAATAATCGACCCCTTTCACTTCTTGTCGTTGCTTCAAAAATCTGTGAAAAAGTTGTCCTTAAACAATTTGGTGCTTACTTATCTAACAATAATCGTTTATCCTCTCATCAGAGTGGAAATAGAAAATACCATTCCACTGAAACCATCAACATTATGGTAAGCGACTGTATTCTGGAAGCTATGGACAAGAAGATGGTGACCTCTTTGATCTTGTTAGATTTATCCAAAGCATTTGACAGCGTCTGCCACTCAATCTTGTTGCATAAACTAAGTTGCGTTGGTGCTTCTCCTGAGGCATTGAAATGGTTCGACAGTTATCTCTCTGGTAGATCTCAATCTGTACGTATTGGATCACAAATGTCTTCTTCACTCCCCATTACTCATGGCGTACCACAAGGTGCAATCCTATCACCTCTATTGTTCTGTATCTACACAAATGACCTACCATCAACCACTCAATCGTGTAACCTTGATTCGTACGTAGATGATTCTAAAGTTTTTCTGTCGTTCTCCATCAAAGACATAGAACAAGCGACTCATAATTTGGAATCAGATCTCAACAGGGTCATAAAGTGGTGTTCTGCGAACCAATTGCTTATTAACCCAGAAAAAACTAAATTCCTCCTTGTTGGAACAAGTCTTCTGATGGGAACCATCCCCCCTGATATATCGTTAAACCTCTTGGGAAAAACCATTACGCCAGTCCCATCCGTCGAAGATCTAGGAGTACTTCTTGACTCACACCTATCATATGACTGTCACATTACTAAACTGGTTTCATCATGTATGCCCAAATTAGTTCAAATCTACCGAGTCAAGGACAGCTTCGACAGTGATACGCTCTTGTTAGTTATTGAAGCTCTTGTTATTAGCAAGCTTTTATACTGCTCCTCCGTCTGGTCTAATACTTCCTCTGTGAATTTGAAAAAACTCCAGGCAGTACAGAACTTTGCGTGTAGAGTCATCACAAATACCAGAAAGTTTGACCATATTACACCAGTTTTACAAGAACTTGGATGGCTACCTGTCGAACAACTGTTATTGTTTAGAGATACAGCAATGGCCTATAAGTGCGTTAACAACCTAGCCCCCAATTATTTATGCGACAAGTTTAGTAAACGTGCTGAGTTACACGATCATCCAATGCGCTATCAAGATCTGCTCCACATTCCATTTTACAGAACGGCAGCAGGACAGAGAACGTTTCACTACAGAGGAACGAAAATCTGGAACGATTTAGAAGTAATATATACAAACCGCACAAGAGGTCTTTATCAGATTTAAAACATCGATAGATAGATAGATGTTTTAATGAAAACTACTTGCAGCCGTGGAGGCTGAATTACGTAGATCTTACAAGGATATGAACTATAAAGGTAAAAGCTTAAGTAGTTGCAAGTTGAATATATACATAAAAAAATCATTGTATTTACAAAATGCTAACTCGATTAATGCAGCGTGACATGGATGGTATGAAGGTGTTCTTGAAGCGATTAGTGAACGCAATTGGAAGTTCATATGTGCGCTTGTGTCTAAGATTGTATTGAGCTTGATGTTTAGGAGGTAGTAACGTGCGAAGTTTATGGTTACTGTCTGATGTTATTTTAGTAAACAGGTTTTTACAAAGCACTTCTCTTCGCTCGAAGAGGGGAGATAGTCCAGATTGCTGAAGGCTTACTGAGTAGGGCTGTCCTCGGAAGATTATTGCCAATGACCGTTTTTGAACACGCTCAATATCATCAGACAAATATTTGGGTAAGGAGTGGTGAAAAACTTGTGATGCGTATTCGAGGGTGGGTCTGATACAAGTGCAATAAAAGTTCACAATGTCCTTTCCGGAAATCTTTGCACGTTTCAATTGCACCAGACAGTATAGTCGTTTGTTGGCTTTCTTAATGATGTGGTTGACGTGGTGGTTCCATTGCAGGGAGTTGGATATGATAAGACCTAGGATTTTTGCGTGGTCGACAACTTCCAATGGCACATTGTCAATGTCCCGTTTGAAGTCGATCCTCAGTTCCTTGCTTTTTTCTGGGTTTAATTGCAATTTATTCTCCACGGACCAGTTTTCTACTGAAGTAGCAGCAGATTGGATGAGGCTGCAGTGGTTTTTCGGAACAACTTCTGAGATTGTGGTGTCGTCAACAAATTTCCATGTGCTAGTTTCATTCTCAGCTAGGTCATTCACCATCAATAGGAACAGCCAGGGGCCAAGTTTGGTACCTTGGGGTACACCAGATGGAATGTGTTCCCACGACGAATACGCATCAGCCAGCTTGACTCTTTGATACCTATTTGACAGGAAGTCCGCAATCCAAGAGTTTACTTTCCGAGGTATTGACAGGCATTGGAGTTTTCTGATTAAAATATTGTGGTCGATTAGATCGAACGCCTTCTTGTAGTCAAATAGGGATACCCTTACCGCATCACCTGATTTGTCAGTGGCTTGGGACCATTGGTGGACCATTGAAATTAAGGCGTCTACTGATGAGGACTTTGGGATGGCACCATACTGGTTGGACTACGTATTTCTCAATTACAAATTCTTCTGCAATTTTGGAAATAGCAGGAGTTAGGGAAATAGGTCGCAAATGTTTATTTACATCAGTGACAGGCTTCAGCTTAGGAATTGGGGTTATGTCAGCATGTTTCCAAATTGGTGGTAATTTCTGCTCGTCAAAGGAAGTGTTTAGAATAATGCAGACTGGTTTGGAAAGTATTTCAGCAAACGTTTTGAACAACCAATTAGGGATTCCATCTGGACCGCATGCTTTTCGTGGATTCAGCTTCCTTAGAAGGTTGTAAGTACAGTATTCTGTCAGTTCGAATGTTTCTAAATCTGGACCAAATTGATCTTTACCAAATGGGTTGTCAGATAGTGGTTGGTAGTTTTGCATGGGTTTTAAGAACGCTTCATTTATTTTGTTTGCAATTTCTTCAAGGTTTGCCTCGCCAGCTACTTGGTCAAATTTTAGCTGTGAGTAAACACTTCCAGGATCTGTGCCAGGTTGTATACCAGATATTTTTTTGAGCTCGTGCCACCAAGCAGATGGTTTGGTGTTTTTTAACTGGCTGACTTTCGAGGAAAAATAATGGCTGCGTAATCTTTTCCTCTCTCTGTTTACTAGATTTCGGTAGTAACGATAGACTGCCATGTTTTTTTTAGCAAAAGCCTGTTGTCGGCGCTTAATGAGGTTGATGAACTCTGGCGTTATCCATGGAGGGTTATTACTATGCATTTGGGATTTCTTGAGTGGCATTATTGTATCCAACCCAGTGTTGATGAGGTTTTCGAATAGTTGTTGTTTTGCTTCGCAAGACGTTGCATGGTTGAGGATATCCCAATCTAAGGAGCTAAGGTATCTTCCTAGTTCTTGAATTCGGGTTTCTCTCATATCTCGTTTCCAAATAACTTTTTTTTTTGGTGCAGTAAGTGGTCTGTCTTTTGAGCGTAATAATAACACGTTGTGGTCTGACAACCCAAAGGGAGGGAATAACGAGAGAGAGTCTTTATCGTAAAATCTGTGTAGATTGGTAAGAATTAAGTCGAGAGTGTGGTTGCCTCTCGTATGAAGATTGACTAGTTGTTTCATTCGGAATTGGTGGGACAGACGACTGACATGGAGGCGGTTAAAGTCACCAGCTAAAACTATTCCACATTCAGGGTAATATCCTTCTAGGTCAGTTAAAGACTTTGCGAGATATTCTAAGATGATGTCATCGTTAGCACTTGGAGGATGGTATAATGTGCCGGTAATTATACATGGAATACCTCGAGGAAGTCTAGGTGGTCTAGTTTTAACCCAGAGAACTTCGATTTGCTCGCTGTGAAAATGATCTAGAATTTCAAATTGGATTGTATTCTTGACGTATAGGCAAACACCACCGTGATTTCCTGTAGTACGGTTTTTACAGACAATATTATACTCGGGAATATGAGTGTGATTAGTATCGATAGCATTTGTAAGCCAAGTCTCAGTGATGAATACTAAATCAGGATTGCTGTTCACAACAAAATGTCTAACTTCATCGATTTTGGGGACAAGAGACATTACGTTGGTCAACATTAAGCTAGGAACGAACTCCTTGGACGATGTTATTCTCGTTGTTGGTGCGTTGGTTAAGGTCTGTTCGGTGGGAATTAAAATACAGTTTGATGGTCTACACGCGTAGTGATGGCTGGAAATGCTAATTTCGCGTCTGTTGTTATTGTAGATATCGTTCCGTAATTTTACTTTGCTTCCGCCGCGCCGACCACGGTAAGGTTTTAAAATCCCAAACGAAGCAAGATAAATGTGAATCTTGTGCTCAATGTGTTTAGACAGTTGGGAACGGCGAAGGCTATGCAGGAACGACGAACTGTATACACTTCTCGCGACGGTATTATAATGTGGCAGCGGGCGTTGTAAACATTGTCGGTTTGGTACGACAATTTTAGGTTCGCTAGTATTGAGGCTCCCAGGTCCAGGGTTTGATGAAATGTCGACACATATGGTTAAATCAGTCTTGAATGGTTTCTTTGGGAGTACAAGATTGGTAGATCCGTGTTTAGTGGACTTGGTAATAGCCCGTGAGACGATGTACTTCGATTCGAGATTCGACCGTGATATGAAAACACGATACCTCACTGGAGAAAAATGTTCATATTTTCTTGAAAGCAAACCATCCATGAACAATCCATGAGGATCCTTCCAGATTACGTTCTTAGGAAGTCCTAGACGTACTTTAAACGCTGGAACTTGAGTCACAAGATTAAAAATTATTAAGAAAACGAGCAGCTTAAAGATTGGGTTGGCAGCCATGTTGGGCGCACGTGCTAAGCTGAGGCGCAGCCGAGTGTTTTAGATCTGATAAAGGCCGAACTGTAAGGTTTGTATATGACTTCTAAAATGACTCGTTTTGTACGCTCACTGGCGTTGGAATTTTGAAGATTGATGTTATCTACGCTGTAAAAATTGAAGGAGAAAATTTGAGCAAGTCTATATCAAATATATAGATCCGCTACGGGTCATGAGTTTCCTTTGTATTTTGCCTATGAATAATTAATGAATTTTAGAAGACAAATTTAAAAACATTCCTACAGTAAGAAGTTTTAAGAAGAAACTTAAATCACATATTCTAGATACGTTTTATTCGAATCCATAATTTTTATCCTTTTATCATAAATTGACAATTTAGAAAGTCCTATAGATATATAGTTTAAATTATCTTAACATAACATTTTAAATTAGCTGTTATATTAATATTTAAATTGTTGTAATTTTATGCTGAAGAGCCCACTTGGGAGCATATCATTAAAGTATCATATCATATCATATCAAAAATGCAACAAGGCTCATCACATTTTTCACACCCAACCGAGGTGATATGAAGGTAATCATCGATGAGTATTTGTACGGTGTTGGAAAGAACGAGACTGATCAGATTGTTAAGTCACTCAAAAATATAAAATATTGTTATTTGGATATTAGTCTATCCCACCCATTTGGTTATGAACTGAAGGTATGAAAACTTTAATAATATTATTTTTTAATAATATTATTTTGCAGAAGTTTTTTTATAAAAAATATTACCCTATAATAAAGTTATCATGACAGAGACGGTCGATGAGTTTTTATTGATGGGAGATAATATCCCTACGGAGGAACCAAAGATTAACAAACGTGAGGTACTCATTGCAGGTGCTGTTCGAAATAGTGATATAAAAAAGACGGAAAAGTATGTGGAAAAGCTGACGGAGAAGGGGGTGGATAAATTATATGAGGAGTATGAAACTATGAAACGTGAGAGGGCACAAGTGTTTTTGTGTGACTTGTTTCTGAGCAAGTTCTCTGCGCTCCTTGGTGGGACTGGTGTTGTCAAAGATCCAAAGATGTTGGAAAATGACCTCAAAGGGGACCCATTGCTGAGGGAGGATGTTATTAAAATAATGAGGTACGTCCAACCTTATATTCCACTCGTTGGAATACTCAGTGGTGGGCTGACTGTCAGCGCACACATTATTATGACAAAAAGTGATGAGGGTGAGGACACAGTTTTGTAAGTTTTATTACTGGTTTGGTAATAAAACTATGAATAATTATTCTAAAAAGTTTACTTTCTTAGCCTTCACTTGAAGATACATCTCTCCATCTTTGTTCACAAAAATACTATCAATTAAAATAGTTACATTAACCTCGTTAGGTTCATCCACATAGTTTTTGAACGCAACTTTCTTCCCAGACTTATTGTAAAACCTTGATATGTGTGGGATGATCTTTGCGTATAATATTGGTGTGTCTCCGTCTGTGTACAAACATCTTGCAATACCCTCCCTCCCAGTGTGTGTTTCACACTCTGTGATTATGTTTGTGAACTCATCGATGAGCTCTTCGTTCAAAACTAATGGGAGTAAGTAACTGATAGGTTTAAACCTATGGTTTAAACTTATCATTTTTTTGAACACCAAATGTTGAACACTCATTAAAAACCAACTCTAAAGGTTTGCCCTCTTTTTTAATCATGATCTTTTTTATCCCAAACTCTGTTAGATCCTTGGTCACAAACGTAAGTACTACTTTTATATTGGTCATATTATTTGTAGTGTGTAGTGTTGTTTTTAAACAAACATCATTTTATAAAAAACTTTTAATAATATTATTTTGTAAAAGAATTTTTATAAAATATTTGAAAATAAACTAACCTATACAAAAAGTTTATCTTGAAGGATGATTATTGAAAGTTTTTGGTGTGTAACCCTTTTAGTCATATATAGCTTTTTGCTATGGTGTGTTATAGATATTATCTTCTCACAAAAAGAGCCAAGGTATCAAAGGCTCACTGACGAGGATGAGAAGGATTTACCTCCCACCGACCAGGAGTGGCATCAAATGAAGCAACGGGAGCAGCAACTCTTATACAAAGAGGCTGTGGCACTTCTCCTCATGGATAAAAAAAGCAATACAAAACTTGTGCCATTCGGACATGTGTTTTATAAAAAAATATTTTTAAAATGTGTGGCTCAAAATAATATTATTTTAAAATAATATTATTCAAAAAAATGTGTGGTGTCATGTTACAAAGTTGTGATGTCATGAAGTGGCCCAGAAAAAAATATTTTTGTGCCCGCGAAGCGGGTGGGGAATGTGTGACGTCATGAGGCGAAATGGCCCAGAAATTTTTCAAAACATGCAGCACGGGGAATTCCCATGAAGTTGTGACGTCACGTGGGGGGTGGGGGAATTCCCACGAAGTTGTGACGTCATGAGGCGAAGTTGTGATGTCATGCGCGCGCATGTGCGTGAAATGGCGTGGAAATATTCGTGGATTTTTTTTGAAAAAAAGCAAAATGGCCCAGAACCGGACTTTCCCTACTACTAGCCTAACTAACGATGTTCAAAGGAAACTTGAGGAATACCTACACTTTTTTGACGAGTGTTCAGTAATTAAAACAACAGGGAATAGGTCATACGGTCATGCTGCAGTCGGCCAAATCGCATGTGAAATTCAACGGTATGCCTCTAATGCAACGTACACAATATAGCATATTTGGTGTAAGCCACGTTAATATATTGCATGGGGCGTCAAACGGTTTAGAACTACTTAATTTTTTGCGGAAGCTTTGCTCGAGGAAAACATTTTTGGAAACCCTTTGTTGAAACAAGGAGATTATGTCATAATGGACAATTGTGGATTTCATCACGCACACCATGTTGAACCTGTACTTAGAGACATGTTGCAGTTGAATGGTGTTACTTTACTTTATCAGGCGCCTTATCATCATGTCTATAATACGTGCGAGTTTTGTTTTAGATTTCTAAAGGCTAGTTCTCATATGTCGCAAGAATCGGCGATGTCCATTGTCGGTGGTAATTGGTGTGTAAAATGCTTTGTCTGTCCGCAGAGAATACAATAGATCGCCGACCATCGGCGACATATGAGAACTAGCCTTAAAGAGCTGGTTGCGTAAAAACACAGAACTCGCCGACCGTCAGACAGAAGTGGCTATTTATGACGCGCTAAGCAGAATTACCACGGGTTGGGATAAAACACGGATACGGATGGCACGGATACGGATGGCACGGATACGGATACGGATGAGGGGATAAAACACGGATATGGGGATAAAACACGGATGGGGGGATAAACACGGATGAGGGGATAAAACTCGGATGAGGGGATAAAACACGGATATGGCGATAAAACACGGATGAGGGGATAAAACACGGATGGGGGGATAAAACACGGATGAGGGGATAAAACACGGATGAGGGGATAAAACACAGATTGCGGGATAAAACACGGATGAGGGGGTAAAACACGGATATGGGGATAAAATACGGATGGGGGGATAAACACGGATGAGGGGATAAAACACGGATGAGGGGATAAAACACGGATATGGCGATAAAACACGGATGAGGGGATAAAACACGGATGTGGATAAAACACGGATGGGGATAAAACACGGATGAGGGGATAAAACACGGATGGGGGGGATAAAACATGGATGTGGGGATAAAACACGGATGAGGGGATAAAACACGGATGAGGGGATAAAACACAGATGAGGGGATAAAACACGGATGGGGGGATAAAACTGGGATGAGGGGATAAAACACGGATGAGGGGATAAAACACGGATTGGGGGATAAAACCCGGATGAGGGGGTAAAACACGGATATGGGGATAAAACACGGATGAGGGGATAAAACACGGATATGGCGATAAAACACGGATGAGGGGATAAAACACGGATGTGGGATAAAACACGGATGAGGGGATAAAACACGGATGAGGGGATAAAACACGGATTGGGGGATAAAACACGGATGAGGGGGTAAAACACGGATATGGGGATAAAATACGGATGGGGGGATAAACACGGATGAGGGGATAAAACACGGATGAGGGGATAAAACACGGATATGGCGATAAAACACGGATGAGGGGATAAAACACGGATGTGGGATAAAACACGGATGAGGGGATAAAACACGGATGAGGGGATAAAACACGGATGGGGGGATAAAACATGGATGTGGGGATAAAACACGGATGAGGGGATAAAACACGGATGAGGGGATAAAACACAGATGAGGGGATAAAACACGGATGGGGGGATAAAACACGGATGAGGGGATAAAACATGGATGAGGGGATAAAACACGGATTGGGGGATAAAACACGGATGAGGGGGTAAAACACGGATATGGGGATAAAATACGGATGAGGCACAGAATAGGAAAATAATTGCCCAACATTTCTTAGTATTTAAATGTACTGACAAATAAAACGTTGATACTCTCTTCTCAGTAAAACTGGAACCCGTAGACTAGCATAGAACTAAAGTTTCTAAAGGCTGATTACGTCACTGCGCATTTCTGTGCGCATTTGTTGGAAGAAGATAAGGTAATACTTTTTATTTAATATACTTTTGAGAATACCAGATAACCGATGGAGATTTGTTGCTTGTCAGAGGAGTTTGCATTTACGCGGATCTGATTATAATTAACTCGCAGTGCAAGACGCCGGCAGATTACAAGGCGAATTTATAGTTTGATAACCACAAAAAGTACGCGTTTGTCATTTAATTTATGTTACCGGGTTAAATGTTTTCTTTTAAAAATAGTTTAAGGTGGTCCAATACAAAAAAAATAATTTTCCATCTTTTATTACTATTGAATCTCTACTGCTAATATGTTGTTAGGCTCGACACTGTGACAAAAAAAATATGTTGCTGCAAAACATTGTTGCCATGGTTACCGAGATAAAGAACCCCCTGTGGTGAAATTCGTGCAATTTTATAAACACAATAACTAAATAAGCATTAATGATAAAATTCTGGAATAACTTTTATTTACTAGCAAATAACATTGTCTAGGGGTTGAACTAAAACAATCAACATTGAAGCATTATCACCAGTTTTACAGGTCAAAAACTGGAAAGGCATTTGACGACTCGCATGGAAACTGTCGCCACTTGAAAACTATTCAATATAACTCAATTCTTTTAGTTTACAACCTAGAGCTTGATGTGATAAGTCTATGCTGAAAATTTCATCAAGATAGCTTCAATACCTCTTCAGATATCCTGCGCGCAATAATGGAATCGCTAATTTTTGCTTATTCGAGAAAAATGCATTTAAAGTTCAATGTTCGGTTTATGAACATGATGGTCACATTAAGGTGGTCTTATACATTGAAAACTATTTTTCCTAATTTAATACTTTTTCCTCATTTTTACTCTAATATTATAGAACATGAGTGGCTGACACAAAATCACTCACTGTTAGTACAATTTGTGGATTAGTGTTACAATGTTTAGTGATAGATAGATAGTTGATTATAGTTTATATATTCGGTATATAAATGTGCCCATATAGATATTTGGAAATTATGTAAAAGTTATATTTGTATATGCCAGTTTAAATAAACAACATATTTGCAAGTGTGTGTATGCGCCTTGTATTGGAAAACCTTTTATTTACTTACATTATACGCACAAATGAAAAATTCGACATGGAGCTCCCCTATATTTAATATGCAAATGAAAAATTGGGCATGGAGCTCCCTATATTTTCATATGTTAGCAAAATATACGTTGACTAATTCGGGGTCGAAATCACATAGCCAAACACATCCTAAACGGGAGAGGTAGGCATATATATCATGAAAATGCCATGCTAGATTTTTTCAAAAATCTTTAACACGTACTATTTCAACACCTAAGTTTGGTTCCCAGCTGTGACCTCTGCCGTTGCCGTCTTTAAAAAGACACCAATGTTTAACCCTTCGGTTCTTTGAAAGGTTATGGCAGATCGACTTTCGTCGGACTTTACATGATGTCCTCAATCAGTCATAGCCTTGAAGTGGAACCGTAATTATACAAAATATATAGCATGAAAACAATTTGCTTTCACGCCATTATAACGCCTCTCCCGCCAAAATTTAACCGACTTGTACTTGGTGTAATTTGAAATAAAATCGTTTAAAATCACTATATAGCTAGGGAGGGGTAGCTGGGTACTCATTTGGAGGAAAAAACTTTTTCGTAAATGCTACAATGCTCGCGATTTTCCAATGACATGTCGTTGCTATGGTGGTTGCTACGGGACAAAATTTCAAACAACCTGCTATTTTCCCCTATTTATCCATTTTACGCCAAACAAATAGAAAAATTAACACAAGAAAACGAAAAAGGGATCATTAATGATGCATAATATGGATAATTTCAAAATAGGATTTTCTTTTAAAATTTGGTATAGGACCACCTTAATATCTATGACAAGATATTTTGTTATGAATTTTGATACAAATCTTAAAATAAGGTAATTTTGAATAAATGCCAAAACATGGGAAGCGACATGACAAGGCTTCTCATGTAGATTTCAAGACGTTTTTGTATACAGTCTACGACAAGATATTTTATATATTTGATACAAATCATAGCCAGAATAAGGTGATTTTGAATAAATGCCAAAACATGGGAGTGCCGCAAAGGCTATCTGTAAAACAAGGAACGGGGAATCAAGGAACGGAACGAGGAACGGAACGAGGAAAGGAATCTGGGAATTGTAAAAGCCGGAATCTGTAAAACCCGGAACTGTAAAAGCCGGAATCTGTAAAAGCCGGAATTGTAAAAGCCGGAATCTGTAAAACCCGGAATTGTAAAAGCCGGAATCTGTAAAGCCGGAATTGTAAAGCCGGAATCTGTAAAACCCGGAATTGTAAAGCCGGAATCTGTAAAACCCGGAACTGTAAAGCCGGAATCTGTAAAACCCGGAATTGTAAAGCCGGAATCTGTAAAACCCGGAACTGTAAAAGCCGGAATCTGTAAAACCCGGAATTGTAAAAGCCGGAATCTGTAAAACCCGGAATTGTAAAAGCCGGAATCTGTAAAACCCGGAAGTGTAAAAGCCGGAATCTGTAAAACCCGGAACTGTAAAATCCGGAATCTGTAAAACCCGGAATTGTAAAAGCCGGAATCTGTAAAACCCGGAATTGTAAAAGCCGGAATCTGTAAAACCCGGAACTGTAAAAGCCGGAATCTGTAAAACCCGGAATTGTAAAAGCCGGAATCTGTAAAACCCGGAACTGTAAAATCCGGAATCTGTAAAACCCGGAATTGTAAAAGCCGGAATCTGTAAAACCCGGAATTGTAAAATCCGGAATCTGTAAAACCCGGAATTGTAAAACCCGGAATCTGTAAAACCCGGAACTGTAAAAGCCGGAACTGTAATTTAACAAAAACGCTATATTTTAAAACACTGTGGTTGTTACGGGCTACTTTTGAAAATCTGACCTCCTTCGCGTCACGAGATTTGCACGCCGCCGATTTAACCCTAGGACCTGCAAAACATCATATTTCCCATCTCAGATAATCAAAGAACAAAAGTGTGTTCGCATTTTTTGACAGCTATTGTATTTGCTTTGATATAAAGGAGACAAGTTGACTCACACAAATTTTGTATACACGTTAGAACGGATGCCTATAACTCGAAAAGTATGGCGTTAAACGAAAAACGCGAGCACACGTTTGCTCCTTAACTATTGTTCTACATTGTGGCAAAGTTTGGAAGGAATCGGATAAAACGTGCACGGTGCATTTCTCTTTTTGTGTAAAAGGCCAAAAGAGGTTTCGCGGGGGTTTCCCGCTCCCTGTTGTGTTTCTCCGCCCTATGTTCTCACTTCAAACTGTAAGCCAATCAGATCGAACCTCATCAAAGTACTTTTGGCAAGGTGCTCTGGGCAAGGTGGTTCTGCGTCATTTATTGATTATCTAGTTATGCCTCTTTGATTTCAAAGGCATTGCACTCGCATATAACTATACAAGCTTTAATTTAACGTTCTAAAAATTGCTCACTAAAAGCCATTTGCCAGTACCTGGTGTTACTAGTGTATCGCTCCTTTTTCTGTTATAATATGGCTGGGACCTTCGCCATTTCTAAACTCACTCTACGGAAAACGAGTTCCAATATTGACGTTCCTACTTTTAACTGGAGCGATGTTACAATAACGGAAAATTTAGGCACTGGATCATTTGGTACCGTGTGTTCTGGCCGCTACACGAGGCGTACACATGTGCATGAATTTTATGAATCAGACAATCACTAGTTTATAAAGATTATGTATATTTATACGTTTAAATATTTAATGTTATATTATTTTATGATAGTTTATACAGTAGTTTATAGACTATATATAGTTTATAAAGACTATAATCTTTATTTACGGACTGATTACGGTTTTCCTGTTCTGATAAAGTCTTACGGAAGGTCAGCGCATGCCGCAGTAATTCTGTAGTCTTGACAACATGTAACAAGAAAAAAATATCTTCAACTGTAGTTATATATACTTGATATTTCGGCTTTTCTAGGATAGTCACTACTATGATGCCAAAACGTGCGTGAATATCTGTACAATATTGTACAACAAAACAGGTAGAACATAAGCGAATTTTCAGTGAAGCAATTATGCTTGCAATGATTCAGTAAGAAATATGAGAAAACCAGACATTTTATGCGATATACAGTGATTACTTAATAAATTATATAATATATATATTTGATATATATACAGGTATATAATATATATATATTATATAAAAAATAACGTAAAATTTCACACTTGTAATCGGTTGTATTCCGGCTTTGACTTTGCGGTAAATTACACACCGTTGCCGTTGGCTTTGCCACAAAGACCGAAAAGGCCGGGTTTGGTGGAAATTTGCAAACTCCATGCCCTACGTAGCCGCTAAAATATCATAAAAGACTAAATTAAGGAAGAATTCTATAATCCTCATGTTTGTTTTTAGCATTTTTAGAAAATTACCATCGTATCGCCAGGAAAATAAGCGCATAAGAGTATTTTGCAGGAGTACACGTTGAATCGACAAAATATACAAAATATAAGCAAAAATATACATACAATGAGACACGCCATTACAGATTCCGGCTTTTACGTTACAGATTCCGGCTTTTACAATTCCGGGTTTTACAGATTCCGGCTTTTACAGTTCCGGGTTTTACAGATTCCGGGTTTTACAATTCCGGCTTTTACAGATTCCGGGTTTTACAATTCCGGGTTTTACAGATTCCGGCTTTTACAATTCCGGGTTTTACAGATTCCGGCTTTTACAATTCCGGGTTTTACAGATTCCGGCTTTTACAGTTCCGGGTTTTACAGATTCCGGGTTTTACAATTCCGGGTTTTACAGATTCCGGCTTTTACAATTCCAGGTTTTACAGATTCCGGGTTTTACAATTCCAGGTTTTACAGATTCCGGATTTTACAATTCCGGGTTTTACAGATTCCGGCTTTTACAGTTCCGGGTTTTACAGATTCCGGCTTTTACAATTCCGGGTTTTACAGATTCCGGCATTTACAGTTCCGGGTTTTACAGATTCCGGGTTTTACAATTCCGGGTTTTACAGATTCCGGCTTTTACAGTTCCGGGTTTTACAGATTCCGGGTTTTACAATTCCGGGTTTTACAGATTCCGGCTTTTACAATTCCGGGTTTTACAGATTCCGGCTTTTACAATTCCGGGTTTTACAGATTCCGGCTTTTACAATTCCGGGTTTTACAGATTCCGGCTTTTACAATTCCGGGTTTTACAGATTCCGGGTTTTACAATTCCGGGTTTTACAGATTCGCTTTTACAGTTCCGGGTTTTACAGATTCCGGCTTTTACAGTTCCGGCTTTTACAGTTACGGGTTTTACAGTTCCGGGTTTTACAGATTCCGGCTTTATAGTTCCGGGTTTTACAGATTCCGGTTTTACATTTCCGGGTTTTACAGATTCCGGCTTTTACAATTCCGGGTTTTACAGATTCCGGGTTTTACAATTCCGGGTTTTACAGATTCCGGCTTTTACAATTCCGGGTTTTACAGATTCCGGCTTTTACAATTCCGGGTTTTACAGATTCCGGCTTTTACAATTCCGGGTTTTACAGATTCCGGCTTTTACAGTTCCGGCTTTTACAGTTCCGGGTTTTACAGATTCCGGCTTTTACAGTTCCGGGTTTTACAGATTCCGGCTTTACAGTTCCGGGTTTTACAGATTCCGGCTTTACAATTCCGGGTTTTACAGATTCCGGCTTTTACAATTCCGGGTTTTACAGATTCCGGCTTTTACAATTCCGGGTTTTACAGATTCCGGCTTTTACAATTCCGGGTTTTACAGATTCCGGCTTTTACAATTCCGGGTTTTACAGATTCCAGCTTTTACAGTTCCGGGTTTTACAGATTCCGGGTTTTACAATTCCGGGTTTTACAGATTCCGGCTTTTACAATTCCGGGTTTTACAGATTCCGGTTTTACAATTCCGGGTTTTACAGATTCCGGGTTTTACATTCCGGGTTTTACAGATTCCGGCTTTTACAATTCCGGGTTTTACAGATTCCGGTTTTTACAATTCCGGGTTTTACAGATTCCGGCTTTTACAATTCCGGGTTTTACAGATTCCGGTTTTTACAATTCCGGGTTTTACAGATTCCGGCTTTTACAATTCCGGGTTTTACAGATTCCGGCTTTACAGTTCCGGTTTTTACAGATTCCTGATTTTACAATTCCGGGTTTTACAGATTCCGGCTTTTACAGTTCCGGGTTTTACAGATTCCGGGTTTTACAATTCCGGGTTTTACAGATTCCGGCTTTTACAGTTCCGGGTTTTACAGATTCCGGATTTTACAATTCCGGGTTTTACAGATTCCGGCTTTTACAATTCCGGGTTTTACAGATTCCGGCTTTTACATTCCGGGTTTTACAGATTCCGGCTTTTTACAGTCCGGGTTTTACAGATTCCGGCTTTTACAATTCCGGGTTTTACAGATTCCGGCTTTTACAATTCCGGGTTTTACAGATTCGGCTTTACAATTCCGGGTTTTACAGATTCCGGCTTTTACAATTCCGGGTTTTACAGATTCCGGCTTTTACAGTCCGGGTTTTACAGATTCCGGCTTTTACAATTCCGGGTTTTACAGATTCCGGCTTTTACAATTCCGGGTTTTACAGATTCCAGCTTTTACAGTTCCGGGTTTTACAGATTCCGGCTTTTACAATTCCCAGATTCCGTTCCTCCTTCCGTTCCTTGATTCCCCGTTCCTTGTTTTACAGATAGCCGTGTTGCAAAGGCTTCTCATGTGAAGTGTTAGTGCAAAGGCTTCTCATGACAAATGTTGCAAAGGCTTCTCATGACAAGTGTTGCAAATTAAAGGCTTCTCATGTTCTACCTGACAAGTTGTTTTGTTGCCCTTGGTTTAAATTGACGCGGTCGGCATTTATTGTCGGCTTACCAAAAATGCATTTAATAAATTTAAACAATGCATTGAATGTACCCATAATTTTTAGCTAAGATTTTAACATAAATTTTGCTAACATTTGCATAACATTTGTAGTGCTGTTGAGTTATACGATCTATGGGTATAGATCTATGGGTATTAACCTTATCAAAGTATGTAGATAATATATATGAACTTTAATAATATTGTTATTGCTGCCGAAGGCAGCACACTATTCTTGACATGGCAAGGTTTCTCCAGAGTTCACTCGACCCAGTCTTTTGCGCCGACCTATGTATAGTCGAGATCTCGATCTTGCGTCTGTGAGTTGTCGGAATCAGGGGCGGATCTAGGGGTGGTCAAACCGGTCACGCGACTCATGTAAAAATTGCGCAGATAATTAATATTCTAAGTTAATCCAGTTAAATACCTTTCGTGCAGCGGCATATATAAATATAATAGTTATTAATATTGGAATTCTAGTCCAGTTAATTAAATTCGTTCAGTGGCGCAGTTTTGGTAAAGCAATCCAATCCAATGACCGATCAGCTGTCTTACCCATGAGTTTTGACCGGTCTCCGGTCAAATTCTAGCAATCTGATTGGTCAATATGCCTATTTGGGGTCATCTCCATGGAGATTCGCCATTTTGACCGATCTGTGGGGCGGCCTGACCGGTTTGTGCAGTTCAGGAGCTCGAATGCGAGCATTCGATTGGATGATTCAAAAAAAATTATCCATCCTTATCCATGGCTAGATTTTTTGACCGGTCATGACGCAATTTTTGACCAGTCGCAGCGTGGGGTATAAATACGTCAGGTTTCGAGCTGACTAGCCTTCTGCTCGATATTCTGTATTGCTAGCTTCAATTTTCAAGCGATTATAATACAGTGTATCGACAATGCGCGAGAATATCATCGCAGGATTTCGGAAGAACGATCTCGAAAGTCTTAACGAGATTTACGGGCATCTGATCAAGCGAATCGACGCTTTGAATAGCATAACAACGATGTCTGCGGCTCATCTATTGGATGCGATAAACAGCACAAATTCTAGCCTCGCTAGAAATTTCGGTGCTGAGAAGTTTATCCGCAGCATGCACGTGAAGGAACAATTGATGGCAGACGAAAGTGTTGTACGGCAATAAGGTAAAGATATATTCCTAACATTTGCATAATGTTGCGTGTGTTTCTTTGTCAAATAAAGGTTACTTATGCATTCATATTTTAATCCTATTGATATATTAATGATATTAGCATATTGTTTATACTCTGTCGTCGCGTCGTCTTCAATCAAGACATTTATTTCTATTTTCTATATAAAGTATGTATTAAAGCTTTGTTGCGGTGTAAAATAATACTATATATATGAACCGTGTTCATAGCTGCTAGCTGGCCCTGCATGTTGTTTTATTTGTTGTCACCACATGGTCCACATGGCCATAGAATAAAGATTTATTCTGTGACATGGCCTGGTGTATTAATGATTTATAGTTCTGATCGGATGAACTATATTAACTATATTAATAGTAAATATCTTTATTTTGTATAGATCTGAAATTTCTGGCAATTGCTTATATAGCTCTGCATCATTGGCACTGGTAGGCAGCAACAAGTTTGTGAATGATTTGAGAATGTTAACCTCACTTGAGCTTTTCATTAATGCTAATTTTTATTCTCAACACCCATGCTTTTTGTCGGCTGTGAATGATCATAATGAATGCTTTGGTAAAAGTATTAATAATCTTTTACCTTTGTCTGTCTCTCTCGCATGCCTTGACACAGGTTTGACCAAGGATGACTTGGTAAAACAGGAGGCCATTTTAAATTGTACAGATACAAAATGGTCATCATTTCTTTGTATTTTAGGTCTCTCTTCTGTTTTAAGTAGAAATATTTTTTCCTACTACCCAGATTGTGGCGGAATTAAGGTATAAACTGCTATTTAACCGCCTAGTTGAGCCACGTCAACATGTTAAGAAAGGTGTAGATGATCTTCATGTTCTATTTTGTTATGAAGGTAATATTAAACCCGGAGAAACCTTTAAACCTAACCACTTTGTACCTCTTCTTTTCATCAACACCAGGAGAAACGAAAGCCGGCAGTTAATTCACAGGCATCTGGCAGAATAACTAAGAAGCAAAAGTTTCTACAATTTCTAATTTTTACTACCGGTATAGTGTCAAAGACAAAGGTTAATATTATAGATCCAACATGTTCAAAGAAAGCCAATAATGAGACTTTTTCTTCTTCCAAAAGACTTGCTGCTCATAAGTTAGCTGGGGACTCAACACCTAGCACCTCAACTACTTCTCTTCAATCAACTAGTAAGGTTAAAATTGAAGAGGTGAAACATGATTTAACTAATAATTTTGATGTTGCATTCTTTAGAGACAAGGTTAAAGGTATGGATACATCTCAAATTTGTAATTTAATTAAAAATGTTTATAAACCTGGCTAACATGTCTTTTTTAATTTGTTCTTAATAACTTTAATAATCTACTTTCATCCCTGTATGTGTATGTTTGTGTGTGTGCATATTGACTGGGATGGCATGAAAATTGAGCAATTTCATGTCCATGAAATGTCCCATACAGTCAACCTTTTCTAACCAAACTCCCTCTAGGCGAGTCTCTGGCGCCTTAAAACCAGTCTGCTCTTTGAAAGATAAATTGTCCTTATTTTAGTTATTTATATCTAATCACCTCCTTTCATCCCTGTATGTTTGTGTGTGTGTGTGTGTGTGCATATTGACTGGGATGGCATGAAAATTGAGCAATTTCATGTCCATGAAATGTCCCTTACAGTCAACCCTTTCTAACCAAACTCCTTCTAGGCGAGTCTCTGGCGCCTTAAAACCAGTCTGCTCTTTGAACAGCCGTCTAAAGGCTGTCCATGTCGGAATCACCACTTTGCTCTATATACTGTTGATATATTGCAATTTGTGTTTCCTAGGCATGCTGATGAGCCCTGATATAGGGCGAAACGGCTTTTTTAAAATTCCTTCGAAGTTTTGTCTATCGCGAAATTAAATACCGCGAACGATCGTGTCACGGGGGGTCTTTTTTGCCGATCGAAAATCAAGACCACGCCCAAGATAACATTTCAGACTTTTTGACTCACGTACGAAAATTCCTAGATCCGCCCCTGGTCGGAATTCCGGGCAGAAAGTCGAGCTCAAGGAGAATTTTTAAAATGGGGGGAGAGCCGAGAAAACATTGTATTGCGCGCGCATGTTTTATTGTTTTGTTCCATGTGATCATGCAAGTTCACAACTCTCAAGATTTTACAAGCTTTTTATTCTGCCAATTCTACAAACATTTCCCGAAGAAACACAGGTAAGTATGGCTTTATTTCTTTCTGCCGATATTCATCAAGGTGATGAACTGTTTAGTGTTCATTCTAGAGGAAAGCAATGTGCTTTTATGAGTTTATCGGCGCTTCTTTCAGCACGAAATATTCCATTGTCCGCGTGGTCTAAAACAACATTTAATAATGTCTTAATACAAGGAGACAAAATGTATTTAAAAGCTCTGAGTAATGGCTTATTAGTCCTAGACCCTGGTGTAGAATATTTGTCTATAGATAACTTTATACCAACAATTAACAATTATTCGCCGAAGGCGAGGTGAATATCGGTGAATAAAAACCGAGACGATATTAACCGATATTCACCGATATTCACCGATATTCACCGAGCCTGAGGCGAATAATTGTTTTAGTAAAATTACATAGGTGATTATTTGGAAAAAAATAAAAAATGCACATTTCAAAAATATTTTAATTGAATATTTACGATAAAAGCGGCTTAAAAACGCTTTAGGTGATTATCGCGTATTAATCCGAGGTAGCGCAACCAATCAGCGTTGAGAATTTTCAATAATCAGTAATCACCTATGTAATTTTACTAATAGTGTTTATTATTCATGTACGATGACAAATAATATGAATCTACCCGTGGAGGTTAAGTATTAATTCATGTACGATGACAATTCCATCCCATTGGGCCATTACAGATGATGTAATATATCCATATTTTTTGTAAGTTTGTCACAGCCATTTTTTTCAAGTAAATATACCATAATTTATCAACCAAATTTGGTTTTCATTTTCTGCCTCAACAGGCGGATCAATGTTACTTTGTGCCATAACTGGCCCTGCCACAATGGGCAGATCAATAATATTTTGTGCCTCAACTGGCTCAAACATGCTTTCTTACAAGATATGTCATATGTCGGTCTGCTATTGTCCCAACAAATAATGACAATTGTAAGTTTGCCATCCTATGGTTTATACTGTATCATTTCAACACTAGGGTCCAATTTTTAAACATGAATATATTTACAAATTTTTACAGTACTTCTTCAAAAGGTCTCACTTTCTATTCATTTCTGTTCTGCTGTTTTGCTTCTATATTATACTTGATAATATAATCTCTGGCATACAATTATGCATTAAGGTGGCTCCCTAGGGTTTTTTCCCGAGGGTAACGTTTCTCGTATGCATGGCGGGAAATAAAAAAAAGTCGTGTGGCACTCGCGCGTGATGTCTCGAAATACGCGCGAAGACCTTGCCTTCGTTATCAATTTCACGAAATACGCGCGTGATGTCTCGCGCGAAACTGTGAATTTTGGAAAATTTTATGACGTAACAGCTCGCAGAATCTTTCAAACATTACTTTGAATTTCTTTTATTTCCTTCGGTGAATTTTTTTTTAATTTCATATGTAGAAAGACATTACTTTCGTTAATCTAAATACAAATTTTCACAAAATTAAATCGATACATTTTTTTTTAATATCAATTTTGAACCTTTTCGTACATTACTCGAAAATGTATCGATTTAATTTTTTTAAAATACAGCAAAATAACTATTGAAACACGACTCTTTGATTTGCAAATTTTCAAAAAAATTCACCGAAGAAAATCTTCAAAATGGCAAGAAGAATAGAAAAAACGTACTTTATTGAAGACGTGCTGTTGCCATGGTAACAGAGTTTGAGCGCAAATTTACTTTTGCAAAATCTTCAAACTAATGTAACGCATGTTTGGCGAAAATTTCGTGCTCATATCACGCAAGGTAATGGTTTGGGAGTCGTTTTATTCATCAGTGTTGTCTTGAGTAAAAACCCTAGGGAGCCACCTTAAGATGATACAAAGTTCAATCATATTTTCCAGACACAATTTTATGGGTTGAAATAGACTTAGACTTTCACAGAAGGTTGACATTTGACAATGTTAAATTATTCAATGTTTTCATTGGAATGTTTCTCCAGAAACAAAATGTACTTTGATAACGTCTAACAAAACGCAATTGTATCTTGAGAAAGCATAGAAATACTTCGTATAGACTTGCCATGCGCTGCCGTTCGGTTTTGAAGTTTACAATATTAATATGCCTTGTATTACCACTCTTCGAATACAAACTTTGTTGCCCGGGAAAGACCTCCCGCCGTCGGTTTCGTTCAGGGAATCAGAAAATTCAGTATTTACTTCATAAGGTTCTGCTTCGGTTATACCATGCACGATATATTTTCCTGTACTCACAACCGAAAAATTGTGACCGGTCACAGGCAGTCACAGGTCACATTGTTCCACGCAGGCGCACAGAGGAAGAGTGACACACTGAAATGATATTAATAATCAAGCTGATCAAATACAGTCACCTTAAGTCGCACATAGTCACACTGGGTCACACATAGTCACACTGGGTCACACATAGTCACACTGGGTCACACATGGTCACACATAGTCACACTGGGTCACACATAGTCACACTGGGTCACACATAGTCACACTGGGTCACACATAGTCACACATGGTCACACTGGGGTCACACATAGTCACACATGGTCACACATGGTCACACTGGGTCACACATAGTCACACATAGTCACACATGGTCACACATAGTCACACTGGGTCACACATAGTCACACTGGGTCACACATAGTCACACTGGGTCACACATAGTCACACATGGTCACACATAGTCACACTGGGTCACACATGGTCACACTGGGTCACACATAGTCACACTGGGTCACACATAGTCACACATGGTCACACATGGTCACACTGGGTCACACATAGTCACACTGGGTCACACACAGTCACACTGGGTCACACACAGTCACACTGGGTCACACATAGTCACACATAGTCACACATGGTCACACATAGTCACACATGGTCACACATAGTCACACACAGTCACACTGGGTCACACAGGGTCACACATAGTCACACATGGTCACACTGGGTCACACATAGTCACACATAGTCACACTGGGTCACACATAGTCACACATGGTCACACATAGTCACACTGGGTCACACATAGTCACACATGGTCACACATAGTCACACACAGTCACACTGGGTCACACATAGTCACACATGGTCACACATAGTCACACATAGTCACACACAGTCACACTGGGTCACACATAGTCACACATAGTCACACATGGTCACACATAGTCACACACAGTCACACTGGGTCACACATAGTCACACATGGTCACACTGGGTCACACATAGTCACATACAGTCACACTGGGTCACACATGGTCACACATAGTCACACATGGTCACACATAGTCACACATGGTCACACATAGTCACACTGGGTCACACATAGTCACACATGGTCACACTGGGTCACACATGGTCACACTGGGTAACACATAGTCACACATGGTCACACATAGTCACACATGGTCACACATAGTCACACATGGTCACACATAGTCACACTGGGTCACACATAGTCACACTGGGTCACACATGGTCACACATAGTCACACATGGTCACACATAGTCACACATGGTCACACATAGTCACACATGGTCACACTGGGTAACACATAGGCACACATGGTCACGTACAATTTATTTCTCAAGACATATTTATTTGTATAAACGCGTGAAAGATTTTGTATCGCAATAAATATGATTAAGATTTTTTGGGTACTAAAATAATCTGGACAATTAGCCTTTCTCACGCCATGCGACCAGGCCTTCTGTGAGATTTTTGGGGTACTTTTTCGCGCGGGGCCAAAGGACGACAACAAACAAAGTAGATATTTTGCAATCTTGAAAGCCACGTATTCCCTGAAAATTTTGCTGTTTTTTCAGTAAATATCCTATATTTTTTACTTGTACGACAAGTGTACGTCTTCAGTTACATTTTGAGATAATTTCAGCCCTTAACATATGTAATTTCTGGAGATAATTGATATTTGAAGAGCGAAGTCCTTCGTGGACGATTGCAGGTAGGAAATGTTTGCTTACTTTATTGCATGACCTTTTAAACATAAACTCTACCTACTCTACTGAGGTTAACGTCATATTATATGATTTTCTGAATTGACATACCAATGTTTTATTGTAATTTGGGAATAAAACTACTCGAACGCGTAATTTTCAAGGTTTTTTCGTTCATTTTTCAGACCATGGTCGCCACATTCATCTGTCATGCCTGGACGAGTTAAATGTTTCGTCTTGGGCTGCAGCAATGCGCGGTACAGCAATAACAAACATAATAAAACTAGAGAACTGAATTTCCACCGTTTGCCGAGAAATGAGCAACTTATAGAAAAGTACGAAAGTATCCTAAATACTACATTTTCAAACACAAACAACGCCCGCATTTGTGGAGCACACCACATGGCAAACGAGAATCACGAGATGAACTTCCTTTGTGGCAATGTCCACCAAAAACAACACTAATTACACCAAAGAGGAAAGCTCCCACGCCTAGACACCCTGTTCCACCGCCTAAGCCTAGAAATGAGCATTTTAAGACTTACAAAGAAAGATTACTAAAAAAACAGTTAGACAAAAAAAGAGTTGAAGCAGACAGTTTAAAAGTGCAAGTACAGGTATTTGAAAGTAAGATTGAGGAACTAAATGATGCACTAGAGACCAGTTTGGCAAATATTAACACAGCTCATCAGGAAGTTGAAACATGTAAGGAAGATATTAGATCATTGAAGCGTGAGCTAACTGAAAGTAAATTTGGCCATGAAAAATTTGTTGGTAATGATGATAAGATGCTTTTCTACACTGGGTTGACAAACGACCAGTTTAATGCACTTTGGAAATTTATATTGCCTGAAATATTTACCCCAAAGCGTGATAACATAAGTCAGAAGAATGAGTTTTTGCTGTTCTTCTCAAGTGTCGGCTTGGCCTACAAAATGAAGATTTGGCAGATAGATTTGGAGTAACAAGGCAGGCAATTTCTAGGATTTTTGAAGGCTGGATAACATTCCTTGATAATACGGTCAGCAAAGTTAATTTATGGCCAAGTCTAGAGTATATTGATAAGTATATGCCTACCAATTTTAAACCTACTTATGCCTCAACAAGGGTTATACTGGATTGCACCGAGCTGAAAGTTCAACGGGCTACAAATTGTGACCTTCAACTACAAATTGTGACCTTCAATCAATGAACTTCTCATCTTATAAGAATTGTGCTACAGTGAAGGGCTTGGTTTGTACAACTCCGGATGAAGTTGGTTGTTTTTTTAGTAATTTGATGCTAGGATCAACATCAGACAATGAGATAACACTGTAGTCAGGTGTTCTAGATCTAGTTGAGCCAGGGAGAGGTGTGATGACCGATAGGGGATTTACAATCCAGGATACATGCGCAGAGAAATGTCGCTCCACCAATGTTAGAGACAGAGCAGTTCACAATAACGCAATGCACCAAAACATTTGACATTGCCCACTTAAGAATCCATGTTGAAAGATTTATTGGTAAAATGAGAAAATGGCACATCATGTCACAGGTCTGGCCATTAAACCAATATGATCTGATTAACCCAACAAGGAAGGTTATTGGCTTTCTTGTCAACATGGGCCCACCCATTGGCCCTAAAATAAATCAGCATGAGGAATAAGAATTACTGAATTATGAATTGAGCAAATGAATTATGCCTTAATTTTGGAACTATTTAATACTATAAAATACAATATTTTATTATATAACATAAAATTTGATGCATCTATTTCAATAATGATGCCATGTAACAAATAGCAGTCTCATGCCACTGTTGTAATTTAAATTTCAGGTCACTAAAAAATGCTTCATCAAACTGAATGGGGAAGTATACCAGGTCAATATCTGTGTACAAAACAAAATGCACCACTGACTTTCCAGAAAGTCCCATCTGCAGCTGTATCTGCTCATAATAGCCACGGCTATTGTCTTTCTTTAAATAAGGTTTCCCATCTTCTGTAAGTGCATAGGGATATGATTTGCATTGCTCCTTGTCACTAATCGCCTCTAAGACCCTTTGATCTCTCTGGCTAGCTAACCCTTTAATTTCCATTAGGTGATCGGTACCTGGTACATACCCATCTGGGGAAGCCAATAGAACTCCATCAATAAAGCAACCACATTCTTGCACATTTTGACCAGTAACATCTGCATATCTTTGACGAGCTCTATCTTCATTGAGTATACCATACAGCATCGCAGGGGGAATGTTTTCTTCATCACGCACTGGCTGGAGATTCATTATTTTCTTAATCAGGGCTGGTCTTCCAACATCTGTTGAGTGCAAAAGCTTTCTTGCAGTTGACAATGTTATTCGGTACTGACGACACTGATGCCACAGAGGGTTATTTCTTTGACCCCTGGTCATCTCTTCAATTTTCATCTTGCACTCTTCTCCTGTAGCTTCCACTGTCAATGAACAATCACATGTTGGCTGTTCTTGGTACCTGTCACTTAACACTTTAAAAATAGTAGATTTACTGGTTGATGCACTGGAACTCATACACTGTAACAACCTTTGTTCCCGTTCTGAGCTTGAATTGTTGGTGGAATCACTCAAACTTTTTAGGACCTTCTTTGATATAGTTCTGGATTCTCTTTGTTGGGGCTTTTTTGACTTTTTTGTTGCCGATTGAACTCTAATGTTTTCAATTGTAGTAACACTACCTTTCCATGGTTTGGTTTTGTGCCATGTTTGTAATTTAGATGTGCAGGGTAGTTCTAGTGTCAGATTATCAGACCTGTTATGTTCCTCAAGGGCATATAGGGTAGCAGAAACATGACAACACAATCCTGATTTGCCAGCTGGACATTTACAAAAAGCTTGAGTTGGCTTATTATGTAGAAATGATATCCACAATGGTCTAGCTGGTTTACCTTCCATACTCGGCCTTACAAATGCCTTCACTAACAGCTTTTCCTGATCTAAATTTGCTGTGACAACAGATACAATTCTACGGGATGCAAAAATTCTATACCCTTTCTCCTGCATTGCCTGAGCTGCTTGCTTTCTGGTCTTAACATAACACTCGACAGTATCAATAGTTACACTAGGTAAGTTGTTTCTATCACTATCCCAATGCAAAGAAGTTTCATCTATACTCTCTATGTCTAGTGCTGTTGTGAGTGTTGATTGTGGGGCTTTCTGGATGCTATCTAATATTTCAGGATGCTCAATATAACCTTTCACACGAGAAAGTAATTCAGACTTGCTGCCTGATAATTTTGCACCCTTAACTGTTCTCAAAAAGTCTACGCATTCCGCTTTAGTCCACTCATACACATTACGGGAAATAGACTCAATTATAGACATTGGCAAGTGGCAAGCCTTGACGTTTTTAGATAATGTTTGTTATTGCTGTACCGCGCATTGCTGCAGCCCAAGACGAAACATTTAACTCGTCCAGGCATGACAGATGAATGTGGCGACCATGGTCTGAAAAATGAACGAAAAACCTTGAAAATTACGCGTTCGAGTAGTTTTATTCCCAAATTACAATAAAACATTGGTATGTCAATTCAGAAAATCATAATATGACGTTAACCTTAGTAGAGTAGGTAGAGTTTATGTTTAAAAGGTCATGCAATAAAGTAAGCAAACATTTCCTACCTGCAATCGTCCACGAAGGACTTCGCTCTTCAAACACCAATTATCTCCAGAAATTACATATGTTAAGGGCTGAAATTATCTCAAAGTGTAACTGAAGACGTACACTTGTCGTACAAGTAAAAAATATAGGATATTTACTGAAAAAAACAGCAAAATTTTCAGCGAAATACGTGGCTTTCAAGATTGCAAAATATCTACTTTGTTTGTTGTCGTCCTTTGGCCCCGCGCGAAAAAGTACCCCAAAAATCTCACAGAAGGCCTGGTCGCATGGCGTGAGAAAGGCTAATTAAAACAATGTGAAAAGCAGGGCGCTTATGGTGAAAAGCAGAGGGTGAAAAGCGACTTTTCACATTTCTAACTGTAAATTTAACCACGAAATTTGAATTTCGAAGTGTTTACACCACTGACCTATACTAAATGGACTGAGTGCGCGAGGTCAAAAAGTGTCCTCACCGTTGCTGACGTCATATAGGTCCTCGCATCGATGAAAATTACCGCATAACTATATTTTCCTAATGTTATTTGTGCTCGCGGGCGAATTTGTGTTTTTGAAATTTAACGAAGTTTGTTCTCAATTTTTTTTCAATTCTGTGTTTTTTTTTGCAAACTTTGCTGTTTTTGGTAAATATTTACTACCTACGAGTGAGAACAACCTTTTCCAAAATAGGAGTATATTTTCCTGTTGCAAGTTTGTAAACAAACATTTTAATTTTAAATAAAATGACGGCTTCGGTATGTTTTTATACACGACCACAACAAGAGCTTCGGGCCATCGATGATTGCTGGTATTGATGCTATAGTTTTTCCATAAAATTTGTCGTGTTATGTAAGTATTAACCTTCTGTTGATATGAACATTTTTTGCCGACAATCTTTCCTGGTATTATACTGAGTAAAAGACTGTTTTTGTGGAGTTTTCTACGGCTTTTGAGATTTTTTTCTAAACATATATACGGCTTTAATTGAGAGTTGAAAACATACTTGACAGCCCGCCAATTTCATAAAGATCACATTTAGTATAAACTGACTTACTTTCTACAATGATTTCGCAGCAATTTCTCGCCTCAAAAACACAAAATTAACAATTTTTTTGAGTTTGAAACATATAAAAATATAGAGCCGAGCCGTTTATCAACGCATTTGTAAGTCAGCGAATTTACGCATGAGAGCAAAGACCTATATGACGTGAGCAGTGGTGAGGACACCGAGCTCCTGATAAAATAGATTGCGCGCTCAGTCCATTTAGTATAGGCAGGGCGCTACACGGGCGTGGAAACGCGCTTATTATGTCGTGATCTATGTGTGATGCGCCAGAGAACTGGCACTAGCGCGCGTTTTGAGAGAAAAGCAAAAAGAAAAGCGAAATCATGGCGGAAAAAAGATTGTTGTGCGACTTTGAAAGCCAAGGCGAAAATGGAGGTAAGACCTTTTTTAATGTGAGATTTCTTTCATTGATTATTAAAAGGAACATTATCTTTTGCTATTAAGAAACTTTTTATGAAAGAATCATCTTACGTATTTGAGAAAATAAGTTAGTTTTTCAATATAGGGACATCAATTTTTATTACTTTACGCACGACAACAGGGATTAAAATCAATGCTGTCTGAACACTAGGTAGGCCTAGATAAATTTGATAGCTCAAAAATGTGTGAAATTTCTCTGGCTTTAGTACACAATATATACCAAGACCGGCTTTTTTTGCTATGCTTAAATTTTTGCATTGACATAATTTCCTCGGCAGCGCGTGAGAGCTAAAACATAAAAAGCCGGCAAATTGCGGTCAAACTTAAAGTCAATGTCAACATTGCAACACAATTTTCAGCAAATTAAATTCTTAAAAACTTTAGGTGAACATAATTGTTTTAAGAATTTTTAACCCTGTCAGCATTATTTATATAACTAACACTTTTATATAAATCCGATGAGAGGTGTCTTCAAAGCGGGCAAAAACTTTTCTTTATATACATTGCATTTAAGCTCGCTTTTACAGTTCAAGCATAGACAAAAATGTCTTGTTGATATTTCAACATACTGTCTCGTATATGAACCGAAATTTTGCACAGTTGTTGCTAAAGTTATTGAAAACCGAATTTTTCAAAAAAGAAGACCGGCTTTTTTGTTAAAACACAGTTTTTTGGCTTGGTTTTGACATGGTCTCACTCGAAAGGACAAGGTCAATGTAGTAGTCATGTTTGACCAGGAAACACGAAGCGCGGAAAAAATATTTTCATTTATATCTTTTTACTCAGGTGAAAAAGTTTGCCTGAAATTTTGCACAGTTGTTGTTAAAGTTATTGAAAACCGATTTTTTTAAAAAAGAAGACCGGCTTTTTTGTTAAAACACAGTTTTTTGGCTTGGTTTTGACATGGTCTCACTCGAAAGGACAAGGTCAATGTAGTAGTCATGTTTGGCCATGAAACACGAAGCGCGGAAAAAATATTTTCATTTATATCTTTTTACTCAGGTGAAAAAGTTTGCCTGAAATTTTGCACAGTTGTTGTTAAAGTTATTGAAAACCGATTTTTTTAAAAAAGAAGACCGGCTTTTTTGTTAAAACACAGTTTTTTGGCTTGGTTTTGACATGGTCTCACTCGAAAGGACAAGGTCAATGTAGTAGTCATGTTTGACCAGGAAACACGAAGCGCGGAAAAAATATTTTCATTTATATCTTTTTACTCAGGTGAAAAAGTTTGCCTGAAATTTTGCACAGTTGTTGTTAAAGTTATTGAAAACCGATTTTTTTAAAAAAGAAGACCGGCTTTTTTGTTAAAACACAGTTTTTTGGCTTGGTTTTGACATGGTCTCACTCGAAAGGACAAGGTCAATGTAGTAGCCATGTTTGGCCATGAAACACGAAGCGCGGAAAAAATATTTTCATTTATATCTTTTTACCCAGGTGAAAATGTTTGCCTGAAATTTTGCACAGTTGTTGTTAAAGTTATTGAAAACCGATTTTTTTAAAAAAGAAGACCGGCTTTTTGGTTAAAACATGATTTTTTTACCTAGTTTTGACCTGCACGAGAAAGGCACTGACCACTGTCAGCCATTTTTACTCATGAAAGAGAAAGCGCGGAAAAAATGTTTCGACTTGTATCTCTTTCAGTTCTCTGTGACGTGAAAAGATAGGCCCAAGCTATAGACTTGCAGGAAAAGCAGTATTTTTAGAAAAAAATGTACTGACCTCTTCAGGCTGTTCTCGACAAACCACATTTTCCTTACAATTTACCCTGTTGACTTTATAGCATAAACTTTAAGTACATAAACTTTTCATTCTATAATCCATATAGTTCATCCTTGAGGTAAATCGTTTTGGTGTTCATTTTCAAACGAGTTTCAAGTAGCCCATGTTTCTTATTTTAACACTTTCCGTGTCTTTCTTTTCAAGTGTTAATATTCGAATGAGCCATTAAATTCGACAGCACGAGGAATATAATTTTTCTTCACTTTGCATGATCGAGAAACTCCATAGCTACTCGAAAATAAGCCACTAGATGCTTGTCATCCATAGTTTATAACCCAGAGATAATAAGCATGTCTTTTTAACACTTTCATCGATCATTTTAGAATAAACCATTCATTTTCTATGCTTTATGAACGTAATATCGTTCGAAATATTCGAAACGAGTTTTTGTTTTATAAATTTATTTTACACCAAGTTGAGCATGCGCAAGCATGATGGCCATTGTTCATGTGATTGAAAATGTAATCGTGCACGTGGAATTGTCAACAGTGACCAGAATATAGTAACTGGAGTCCTATTCCATGCAGTACTCTATAAAAAATCCAAAGTTTTGTCATTAACATTTAATTATTTTTACTCCATATATAGATAATTCTGAAGGTGATTTATTTATTAAATGTCCTCCAAAACGACCGTGCTTAGCGTCACTAGATTTTAATACGGTGGTTAGTAGTTCTGTCAGAGCCAGGACGGTCAATACCAATTGTTCCATGTCTGTTGCGGAGCATTCAAGTAATATTCCAATTGGCGGATTGTCTGGAGATTCACGACAACATGCTGAATGTAATGAAAAAGCACCGGTACCGAATTTCGCAGAACGATTAGATAACTATTTTATATCAGGCTCGCCGTTATGCCCTGAGGAGTTACTCATTTATTCGCTAATGAAATTGCAATTTAAAACTTACACATTCAATAGGCATCATTCAACATCTCAATACGTAAAAATTACCGATGTCGTATCTACAATATGCGGTGTCCAGTTTCAACCCAGTTCAATGCGAAGGTTCTTTCCAAGAATAGCAAATAATGAGCTGAAATCGAATGTCGGAAAGGAATATGGGAAGGTGAGATGGAGCCATTTTGTTAAGCAGATTGATGAATTAATATGTGTTTCAGGGAAAGACCTTGAGCAAATGTTAAATAGTTCTAAAACAACGCCAGAAGATGTCATCGTGAGAACAAGTGATCAGTTAAGAAGAATATGTTCTACTGTCGTGATCAACCCCGAGCTGCACCCAATTGCTCACACACCCAACTTTAGTAACCAGTTTTTCAACTTAGTAAAACCACTACTAGCAACGCCTACCACATCACGCTGGGTGCCATGGTTTGATTCGGCGAAAGAAATTTGCCACGTATACCGATTTAACGAGTCGCCAGGGTATGCCGAAGTAGAGATCCGAGTAATGCCGACTGGTGAATGGGTGTTTTATTCCAGTAAGATCGAAAGAGACAAGTCGAAGGTTGAACTTCTACACAGTATTCCAGAAAAAATAAATAACATTTCGGATTTGATCGAACTAATTAAAAAAATCGATGTGTGCAAATTTTGCGTTGGTTGTGGATATTCAAAAGACTACAAAGACTTGCATAACGACAAACCATATATTTACAAAAAGAAAGATGGTACAGATGGTGTTCGTCTGGAGTAGAATACAGTGTTTGCAGCAGATTGCAAAGTACTGGTACCAACAAATTCGACATCGCCTTGTGAAGCGTGCCAAACATCCCGTCACTACCTTAGAACGTTAGTGTCTCGAAGCAATACAGAAGAAACTGCGGCTCGCAATAAGGCAAAAGCAAGGTACGACTACAAGTCCAGAGATGAGCTCTTGGAAATTGCTAGGGAATCGGCGAAAACCATCAAACTTCTGAAAACGCAAAATCAACGACTGGAAGACTTCAGGGAGAGGATGGTAAATGTTGGTCCAAATTCGAACGAGGATCTAAAACAGATGTTCATAGAGTTGCAAAGTGGTCTTGATGAGAACCGAATGAAATTAAAAAACCCCGTTTGTCAATGGGATGGCTGTCATGCTGCACGATTTGAAAACGTGGAAGAACTCTATCGACATTGCAAAAGTCACGTTGACCGGATTGACACAGGTGTCGTTCCTCCGATACAGAGATGTTATAACTGCAAGTGGAATGGATGCAAGAAGCAATATAAAAAATTGAAACTTCTTGAAAACCATATAAGAGATCATACTGGTAGTTTAAATGAAGAGTTCCTCGAAATACTTCCATCAGATCAAGCGAAGGCTATAAAGACAGAGTCGAGGCAAATGCGATGGCATCCCATGGTTATCAAATGGTGTCTTAGAATCTACTTAAAGTCCCATAGATTATATGATGATCTGCGACATTCTGGCGGTCTAAAGTTGCCAAGCGGGAGAACCCTGTCAGCATATAACAATTTCTGTGCGCCAAAATCTGGTTGGCAAACAGAAAATCTTCGCCTTATGAAGGAAAGTTTTGATCGAATGAAACCTCCTAAACATGCAAAAATTGGTGGATTATTTTACGACGAAGTGAAAATCAACGAGGGTCTTGTCTTTGATCATAGAAGTTGGGAGCTTATTGGGTTTACTGATCTGCAAGATGATGACCTTACTACTACCAGTTCTGAAGAAAGGGCCCCACCTCGTTCGCCATCAGATAACTTGGCCAGTCATGTGTTACAGTTCTTCTTTCGCTCCACGTTCTTCAAATTTGATTTTCCTTGTGCTTTTTTCCTGACCAAGAACACAACTGCCTTGCAACTTAATCGACTATTTTGGCTTGGTGTGAGCATGTTGCATACCTATGGATTTGAAGTCATTTTGTCATGCTGCGATGGCGCCTCTTCAAACAGATCATTCATAGTCTTAAATACTGGAGACAACAGCAGTTCTTTCTGTCACAATCGATTTCCTGGGATGCCAATATTCTTTTTTTCAGACCCTCCCCACCTCATAAAGAAACTACGAAACAACCTGTACAGCAGTGGTCATAAATCGGAACACCCTCGGTACACACGTTCCCTGCTTCTTAGAGACAAATACATATTGTGGAATCATGTCTATTCAGTTTACAAACGAGAAACGCAGAGACATCTTTACGTTACGGACATGCGAAAGGCACATGTGACCATCGACAGCGTTAGTAAGATGCGTGTGAAACTTGCGGTTGATACATTATCACTCAAAGTAGCAAAGGAAATGGAAGCGTGCGATAAGAAGACCACCGAGGAGACCAGGAAGTACATTACGATGTGTCAAACGTTTTGGAGCATTTTTAACGACCCAATCCCACTGAAGACAGTCGACGACGCTCGCATATCAAAACTGGATGGAGTAGTGCAGTATTTTCACGATTGGGAAAGCTGGCTGTCACAAAAGTACGAGACGAAGGCTGAACAAGCAAAGCACTACATATCATGGCAAACAAAGTTTGATCTCCAAAGTAAGAATGTGTTTTACTTCAGTCTTGGTTATTCTTCTTTACACTTAGAAATCTTATATTAAGTTTACCGTACATGCTCACTGCCCAGTATGCCCATAGCCACAGTACAAACCAGGGTGTTATAAAACAGTTTTATTGAGCCCCTAGTACAAACAGCCAGTATGAACGCATTATTGGACCATTATTATGTTATTCTACAATTGTGTCTTTTCTTGTGTAGGGTACCGTCAGTGCATTAAAGGAACTGGTGAAATTCATACACACGAACGATTTTACGAGTAAATACGGTGATGGCCTATACCTCAATTTGAAACGCATTAGTCAAGATCACGTTGAGTCTTACTTTTCTGCGCAAAGACAAATGTGTGGTGGAACACAAAACATGACGGGATACACGTATGGCTACAACATTAACACCCTAAATAGTATACGATCTTCGAGATTGCTCATGAAAAAACAGACAAACGTTTACGAAGTCTCTGAAGCTCTACCCTTCCTCAACAACACGGAACAATTACCGAAACGCAGAGTTAATGAAACGATCTGGGATTCTGTCCCATGGTGTGTTAACGTTTAATCGCAAGATATGTAATCTAGATATTATTACATGTTACATCGATATAACCTATTATATATATTCAGAACGATATTCATGGGCAGTACAGTATATTTACACCCCGGAAAAAATCTTCAAGTTACAACATAGTGAAGCCTAACTACTGATCAGCTTCACACTACTAAACCACTAATACAACAATTATTACCTACTGTATGTTCTAACGAATTAACTATTTACAGTCTATGGTTGCCAGGGAGCTATAAAACACCCTGTTTTATAGCGCCCTGATGGTTGCTAACTAAACATGCACCTGGGGCAATATTCTAAAGTAAAGTCATAAGCAGCCCAGAAATATGCGCGTGACACGCACGCATTTAAACCAGGGCGCTATAAAACATGTTTTATAGCGCCCTGATTTAAACGACCCACGAGTCACGTGGATATTTCTGGGCTGCCTATGGACAATACAATTTTCCATAAAACATTGTACTTTGTCAGTATTAAATGTAGTATAAAGTTGTGTGCAATGTAGATAAAAAACAGGATGTTTTATACAACCATAATGGTATAACTGTTTCTTATAATTGCGGGAGACGAATCTTAGTTAACTGAACTCTTGAAATATTTTACAACAAATTTAGACAAGATTTCATAGAAAAATTATCAAACTTTCTTTCACCAAGTCATTAAGGCTGATGGTGTGCCAAAGAGTAACAATCGAGTCAAATAGTGCCAAAATATACTATAAGATATTTTGAAGCAGACATCAACTAGTTTTCTGGTGTGCTATCAAAACTTTGAACAAATAAACTACCAGTTCTGAAGAAAGGGCCCCACCTCGTTCGCCATCAGATAACTTGGCCAGTCATGTGTTACAGTTCTTCTTTCGCTCCACGTTCTTCAAATTTGATTTTCCTTGTGCTTTTTTCCTGACCAAGAACACAACTGCCTTGCAACTTAATCGACTATTTTGGCTTGGTGTGAGTAACAATCGAGTCAAATAGTGCCAAAATATACTATAAGATATTTTGAAGCAGACATCAACTAGTTTTCTGGTGTGCTATCAAAACTTTGAACAAATAAACTATGAACTGTTAAAATAGATTTCAAATCGTTATATAAAAAGTGGTCCGTGGGTGGTTTGCAAACATTTGAAAGAACAATTATTCAATAACTGAATAAAGAATTATTTCAAAATATCATTTGTAAGTATAGCATGAGCTGAGTGAACAAGGTGAAAATTTATAGTTACTTCAATATACAAAATTCCAATATAAAAAACCAATGAAAAGTGGACAAATATTCTATACTTTTAGGGCTTAATAATTTGCTGCAATACATGCAGTTGTTTGAGCTTTAATTTGCTGTACCTTCATAATATTGTTTAAAATTTTTTATCAAAGATCAACTAGAAACACATGTTGACAAAGTTATTTTGAAAAAGTATCCAAAAACAACTCTAACTGAAACCAAACAAATTTTAAAACTGATCATTCTGGCAGTTTTTAAGTAACAAACAAAAATCATTCTCCATAAAATAGTGTTTTATGGCATCCTGATCAAAGTGACAAGTATGTGATAGCATTAATAGTTCAAGTAAAGTAATTTTCTCAAAAAATTGCATGAACAAGAATTGACATCTGTCTTATGATCCATAAGCTTGCCTGGGTTCAATTGGCAAGGGAAACAAAAAGAATGAATTGTATATAACATATTGAACTATTGGTAGAACATAATGTTAATGGAAACAATGGAATAGTATCTTATCCTATAAAGTTGATACATACAGTCCTCTCTCCATTTTTATCCATCTTTCATAACAAACATCACTTTTTACTTGGCTTTCCATGTAGCTAAAAACAAGATACAATGTCAAATCTCCACTCTCATATTAATAAAAAAATTTTAACTGGAACTACAATATATATTTGTTTAACTATATAGTTGCTATATATATAGTTAAAAAAAAACACACTCACTAATATAAGGGCTTACCTTGTCAGGAAGGACAATATTCCACTGTTTTCCATCAATATTATGTTTCACCAATAGTTCAATTTGTCTTTGCTTCCCTTTTCCATTTAACCCAGGCAAGCCCATTGATTGTAAGATAGAAGTCAGTTCTTGTCCATGTAATTTCTTGAGAATTGCAGGTGCTTGTGATGGCGTTGCAAAAGCATTGGTCAGAAATTCCTTTACTTGAGCTATATCTGTAGGATTCTGTCTATATGCCAACACATACTCGTCACTTTCACTGACCTGTTTCATCTTTTTTGATTTTTGTTTGTTACTTAATGACTGACGTAATGATGAGCTTTGTTTGCTTGGTTTCAGATGGAGTTGTTCTCGGATGATTTGCTGCTTTGACTTTACAAACATTCCAACAACTCTATGTAACAACAACACACAACCCGACTTGAACTTAAAATTATCTTCATTACCCAAAACATGGAACCACATTTCACGAAGTTGAATATCTTCATTTAGTACTTTTAAACAATTCTTCACAATTTCTTTGTCAACATGTGTTTCAAGCTGACTCTTGACAATATTTTCAACAGTATTATGAAGGTACAGAAAACTTCAACAACTTCAGGTATTGCATTAAACAAAAATTTCCCTGGTCGACTCAAAACATCATGCCCCAAACGTTCAATTAATGAAAGTAAATAGTACTTGTCCACTTCTACATCAGTATTATCGGTTTTTGATACGGGAATTTTGTATATTTGAGGTCCACCATTAAACTCTTCTCTGACCCGCTTAAAAACCCAACCAGCATGTTCTCTCACAGACTGAACCTCAATATCTTCAGGTTCAGTAGAGCTGGAAGTAGGGACAGAATTGGAATTTTCACCTTGTTCACTCAGTTCATGCGATCCATGTAAAACTAACGAACTCCAAAAGTGTTGCAGAACGTGGTTTAAAAGAATATTTGTCCCATCCGATGTTTGCAAACCACACGTACGTAATAAGCAAGACCACTTTAAATTTAAAACTGGATCATCAAAAAGTTCCAAAAAACTTTTCTCCAGCTTCATCATCTTTTGATTTGCACATTTTATTTGTTCAACGTTTTGATAACACACCAAAAAACTTGCTGACATCTGCTTCAAAAAGTCAGTTCCAACTTTAATGTTTTCTTCGTAATTCGAAGACATTACCCTGGCGGCATTTGACTCGATTGTCTCACTCTCTGGCACACCAACAGTTTTCAGAACTTGAATAAAGAAAGCTTGACCATTTTTTGAATAAATCCAGTCAAAATTTGCTGGAATATCTAAGCTTGGTTCAGTAGAAACGACGTCTTCTTCGTCCAAAAACAAATTCCCGCCTAACTCGTCCGCCATTTTGACTTTGAGATGGGGGGTACGCGCATCACACATAGATCAGGGGCGTCATTGCCGTTTCCCCGCCCGTGTTTTATAGCGCCCTGGTATAGGTCAGTGGTTTACACTCTTAGACTAGGGAGATCCTGTACCCCCAGTCTAATCTGTAAGCCTGAAGTTTAATATTGCTTCATCAGGAAGGCAAAACATAATTTTACTGAGTTGAAAAAGGAATTGCTTTGCCATTTTAAAGTGATGACCAGATCACAGCCCAGAAGAGACCCAGTATGAGTATGGACTGTACTGTGTGGCTGAAATTTCGTGGCGATTATTACAATAACGCACGGCACAAGCGTGACAACTCTGCGTGCGTCTATGGTTTGCTTTAATATAATATAATATTATAGATTATTTGATCTCTAGTCTAGTCTTCTTTTATTTCTTGTGTTTGAGAAATTTAAATTTTCAAGAATGGAAAACAGCCTTGGTATGGCTACGTTTTCCATTATAGCTCTTCAGTGGTGGATTTATCTCACATTTCCAATTCCAGAACCGATAGCGCTTCAGACTGCTCAACTGACAAGCTTTGCAAAGAGCCAAAGACCTGTCTCGAAAAGTAAACATTGTCATTTCAAGCGGATTGTATATATTAGAACCGTCGGACAACACCAATATGTTTGAAAAAAATGTGTTAAATACGTTGTCTAAGGAAATAAGAATGCCCCTTGTACTTTTCGCAGTGACTGCGTCAAATTTGCGCAATATAAGCCCGTACAAAACGTACATGATAAGCTGTATAGCATAAGCATGATCCCGACAAATCAGTCTCGTCACGGTGTTCGCAGCTACTATAGAGAAGACACATCATTTCTATGTAAATCATATTACATATACGCAGTCAAAAATAGTTCAATAACGCTTTAAAATGGCACAAACAAGGACTTGTTTCTATTCCAGACAGTTATAAAGTAATATAATTAAGATACTTGCGGCCGGAGATGATGGCGCGCGGCATTATATTTCAGCCATTTATTATTATAACCATACCGGGAGGCGAGTGTTCTACAATCGTTTCGTCGTCTTGTCGTTCACTATACTAAGGAGAAGCTAGAAGCTAATTCGTTCCCTAGCCCACCGCAGAGGAGGTACGGTCTGCAAACTATTGCCAACGATCTAACAGTAGGATATCGCCAAACAAGCAGACAGTTCATATGGCATTCTTTGCAACTAAAACGTCGGCTTGTATATTTTGGAATGTTTGTTGTAGTTGGCGTCGCAAATATTCTATGTTATTATGTTGGCCTTTTCTGATCAGAATTTCTGGATATATATTTTGGTTATAATTTGTAAACATGTCCTCGCCTGCGAAGGTTTAGCACAAATAGACGAAGGCAATTGTGTCTTGTAGGCCATGTCTCCTTTAAGCATTGACAGTCAATTCTGCATTGCAAACTCCAGTCACATTTTGTACACCTTCAGAGTCTTCTGGTATATTTTGTGGGCAACATAAAGATTATCTTTGATGGAATAATATTAATTTTTTAGTCCCACTAGCAGTTTTCTCTAAGCCAGATAAGTCAATACATATAGCGCGCCATAAACAAGTTCCTTAAGTTACGTCACACAGGCTCGTTCCAGACTCTTGGTCGATTTGCGACTTTTTTCACGAAAATCACCATTAAATGCATATACCTCGCAAACGAAAATCGAAAATGAAAAACTGTAAAATAACTTATTAACTAACTTTTTGTTCTCTATTAAATATCAAAAATTATTTTTTGTGATATAAGCACTTTTTATAATATTTATACCATTTAACTTATTCCTTGTATTTGTTCTTATATTTGCTCAATATAATGATCTTAGGCTTGGATAACGCCAACGGACACACTATTTAACAGAGTTGATTTAACTGTGAATAAGACAAGATCGCAGAATTAATCTGTGATAAGATTATTTTCCATACAATCATAATTATATTTCAAAGCGCCGTTGTCGTATATAAATGAAGATATACTCCACATTCTATGTATAAGCCCCGGTCAAACGAGGATGAGAGTTGGCAGTGGCGAAGTGTATGAAATTTTCCAAAATTTACCTTGGTTTGTGGTTCAAGTACTTCGGCGGAGTTCGCAATACATTTCTACAGCATGTTTGACTGTTTGTATAAATTGCAGTGTGGCCACCGGAAGTGATTTTTGCACCGGCGAGATTGTGACTGTGTGACCCATGTGACCGGTCACAAATTCCCTGCCCCGTTTGCACTCGCATATATCAAGCATCAGATGGCTTCGGTCATGGCAACATAAACCTCGATGATATATAAATCTTCATTTATAGATTTACTAAATTTCGCTCCCTCTTCCTCTCCAAACGGACTGACATTTGCGACTGTTGAAGACTCTCCTTGCTTTTAATATTACGGCTCACAAAGGTCTATATGCCATCAGAAATCTCTCCTCTTTCGATATCACTCGCCATCGTAAATGTAAATGCTCCGAACGATAAAAAAATTGCGTTTTAGTATCAGTAACCGGATACTTTGCTAATAATTTCCCACAAATGTCAACACAAGCGTCCCACTATCTCGTCACGTGACATTTTTTTCCCTTTGTGCTCAACATATTTTGCCGCCCCCTTTGAAGTTTGCCGGCTAGCCTAACCATCTCCCTTCTATTAACCGTGGTTCGAGTGAATTACTCTGGTTTAGAGTATTTTATAAAGGAAATTTGTGGTTTTCAAGGCCAAAGACGTATACCTTGAAGGCTTTGGATGCAGAATGGACCGTTTGGGATGAATTATATTAAAATATCGCTCGCCGAAGCTTGACATGAAAATGTCACTTGCTCAACTCGAGTCATTTATTGCAGACAAGTACTTTAAATGTACTTGGTTTAATACATTTAGTCATTAGATATTTTGAGGAATATTCAGAACATTACTTAGAGGATAAAAGTAATGTCTGTAACAGGCTTTACTTGCTGAGACGACTGGGATTACAAAAAAGCAATAAAAATAGCAATTAAAATTGGGAATGGAAAATGAGATTATGTTCCCTCCCCCACCTCTTACAACCCTCTGACTTCTTTCCCCAGATTTTGTTTCCTTTTATAGTATTTTTGGGGCTCACTTAAATCTGGGGCTCATCGAGCAATTCCCTCCTGGGCAGCCTTGGAAAATATAGCTTACTAAATGTTGTGTTAAAAAGAACCATAAATAGAAAACACTAACATATTGTTAATCTGGACATTCATTCTCACTAGATGACATGTCAAGAAATTCAGTTTTGGACATGCAAGAAAACTTCATGTTAGTTTTATTGAGGTTCAACAAAGTAGGAAAATTTGCCATTAATTACTTGAAGGATCATTAATATTAGTATAACAATGTACAGATTTCATTCAAGCATACATAAAACTGTTAAGTTTAATGAACAGAATTTATTTTATAGAGGTTTATATTTCACGACCACCATGGAAAGTCTGGCCGATGCATACCATACTTGATATTTTTCAGTACATGAACAGGTTGCACACTGTTACTGTATTGTTAAATGTTAAGTTAAATGTTTTAAAACAATACTGAAAATCAGAAACAACACTCAAATTTGCAGTGCACTTGCCACAATTTTGCACACTACACACTTGAATTTTTCCCTGCTGCATAAATGTTTCCTTGTCGAAATCTGCCATGTCTGGTCTCATGATCTCCCTGGGAAAAGCCTAATCAATATAATGTTCAGAATTCTTCCTTTCATGAGTAATGCTGTCTGCCATTTCATCCAGTGAGTTCAAATAGGCTGCATTGCATCTTCATAAATGTTTTAAAAACTTTTAATATTTCCATCCTTGAAATACTGTACCATGTTTGTGTGTCAAATTTCACCTCTAGGTGATATTTGGCATCAGTTAACTGTGGACTTAACTTTTAAATACTGATTTTATCCTCTAAGTAATGTTCCGAATATTCCTCAAAATATCTAATGACTAGCTGTATTAAACCAAGTACATTTAAAGTACTTAGTAAAATGACTCGAGCTGAGCAAGTGACATTTTCATGTCAAGCTTCGGCGAGCGATATTTTAATATAATTCATCCCAAACGGTCCATTCTGCATCCAAAGCCTTCAAGGTATACGTCTTTGGCCTTCAAAACCACAAATTTCCTTTATAAAATACTCTAAACCAGAGTAATTCACTCGAACTGACCAAGTGACCTTAGTGACGATTTCGTACAAATTTCGGCGAGCGATATTTTTACAGGAATTCATCCCCAGCTGTCCAGTTTGCGTCTAAAACCTTCACGATAAGTAGTTATTGCCAAAAAAGTTTGATCGAAGTGGATTCGAAACACTGGGACGACGCAAAATGCAAAAAATATGGATTTCCCCGTAGAGTTTATAGTCTTTTTGCTCTGAATGGCGGCCATCTTGGATTTATCATGCAGGTCACGCCTCCGCTAGGTATGAGTCAGCAATCTAGGTTTATTATATCTATGCTTCGCAGTGGCAGTATGCTTCGCATCATAAAAGATTTTACATGTAAAGTGAAAAGGATAAGGATGTCAAAAGGCACTGAAAATTCAAGAAGAAGACTAGAAGAGAAGCACAATCAGTCCACAGCCAGTAAGTATTGATAGAGGCAACGCTTACGTAGACCAGAACAATTAAATACGAAATTTTATCGACTTGGCCACAGAGTAGACACTATACAGAGATCTCACTTCAGGCAAAATGCGTAACCGGCCGCTATTCTGTCTGATGATGACTTTAAAATAGAGTGGAAAATTTACAGTCTCTCAATCTCGTCTTGTTTTATTCATATTTTGAATTTCAAAATGACATTATTCTCCGGAATTTATTTTTTTTCTTTATTTTCTTAAATTATCGGCCGGCGCCATGTTCCTAGCCAGTGCGGTAACGAAATGTTTTGCAATTATTATCTCATCCACAGAATAGGAAACTTCCTATTCTGTGCCTCATCCATGTTTTACCTCCCCCCATCCGTGTTTTATCCCCCCATCCGTGTTTTATCCCCTCATCCGTGTTTTATCCCCTCATCCGTGTTTTATCCCCCCATCCGTGTTTTATCCCCTCATCCGTGTTTTATCCCATTCCCCTCATCCGTGTTTTATCCCCATATCCGTGTTTTATCCCCCCATCCGTGTTTTATCCCCCCATCCGTGTTTTATCCCCTCATCCGTGTTTTATCCCCATATCCGTGTTTTATCCCCCCATCCGTGTTTTATGCCCTCATCCGTGTTTTATCCCCATATCCGTGTTTTATCCCCTCATCCGTATCCGTGCCATCCGTATCCGTGCCATCCGTATCCGTGTTTTATCCCAACCCCTCTTTATAGTGTCTACTCTGTGACTTGGCAGATTATTGACTACTGTGAAACTGTCACGACATTCATCACGAATTCATCACGTTATTCATCACGTTATTCATCACGCATTCGTCACGCGAGTATCGAGAGATTTTTTAGAAATAAGCAGATAATGGCCACATGTGGTGAGCACGCTATTTCCCATCATTTGAACAGCATTGAGCTTAAAAATGCGTAGTTCTTGTATAAAAGTATATAAATTTGGATATTTCAAGCATATATTGAACACTACTTACTGTCGTTCCAATTGAAGTGTTCCTAAAATATTGCATCAATTCATTGCCTAAGTTTATCAATTCATTCGTTGAAAAATTGATCAACTTCCTGTGTGTGTGAATCGACCAAAGGCGTCTCATTTCAGTGACTGATTGACCAATTGGGAACAAGTATGCTAGTAAACAGGAAGTTGAGCAATTTTTGAGCAAATGTATTGATCAACTTATGTAATTAATTGATGCAATATTTTAGGAACACTTCAATTGGAACGACAGTAAAGTATCAAGCAATTTAGACAATAGTCAATACAGACAGAAAATATTACAGAAAATAACAATGATTTTAACCATAAGGCATAAGCCATTTTACAAACAAATCATTAATTCAAAAATCCATATTTACCAACGAGATTGAATTAATATTTATAATATAACATTTATAGTACGCGCGTGCTGATTGGTCGAGAAGCGTGTTTCTATAACTGTATAGAAACACGGAAATTTTCCCGCCAAAATTTAAAATCATAAAAAACCCAAATTTAATGCGAATTATAAAACTTTGAATACTATTTAAAAACAATTTTAATGCTTTTACACATTTTTGACTGTTAATTTTCAAACAGAGTTGTTTTCTTGCAGCGAAATTGACGAGCAAAGGTCAGCATGCGTACGTAATGAGAATTTGTAAATTAATCGAGTTTAAAAAATGTCTTTTGAGTTATATTATAAAAGAAATAGAAAACATTTTTTCCTGTGTTTCTATACACTTATAGAAACACTTGTGGGAGTTTGGGAGAACTCGAAATAACGTGGAAAAACTCGAAATAACGTGGAAAAACTCGCCCTACGGGCTCGTTTTCCCACTGATTATTTCTCGTTCTTCCAAACTCCCACGCGTGTTTCTATAAGTGTATAGAAACACGGAAAATGTTTTCTATTTCCTAAATAACAAACAGGAAAATTACCCAAAAGTGTGACAATATGTAGCTCTCATTTGCTCATTACATCATAGAAAAGTATAAACACTTGTTAAATTCTGCTCAAATTTATCATTTCCATCATCAGTTGTATGACTGAATCACGTGAATTTTCGAAAATTTAAGACACTTCGCGATCTTGTAATAACCTCATCGCTCTACCATGGGTAAAAGATGTTATGTTGATGCTTTTAAAACTAAAATTATCTAGATTGCTCTAAAATAACGGCATTTGTGTTCGTTCAAAGTTGTCCTTGCGGGAATAATATTTTATTGCCACAATCATATGAGAAGACAATTTCTAGTTTGCTTCCACATATGGAGGCGGAATAAGATCTACTATACTAAAAAATACCTTGAAAGGAAAGTAAGTAATTTTGTTTTATTATGTATGTTTAATCTTGATCGACAAGAGGGTTTCAATTCCCCCAAATCACCAAGCCAGCAAGCTTTTTATACCAATATACTCTTCAGAATTCAGTCTGTGTTGATATTTGTACTTGTTAGAACTTGTTTTCATTTATTATACTATGAAACTGGAAGCCTGCCCAAATATAGCCTTTTGTGGAGTGAATCTACTTTTATAATGCAGCCAAATTTTGAACTTGCAACCATGAAATTGATCTTAAATGCAGAGTGTGTTGTTCATTATTTTTTTAATATAAAAAATTGTCAATAAAATATATTGATTATCTAGACATTTGTTATTGTAAAAATAACCAATTTTCCAGTTATTTCCACCAACTCCTAGCATTTGCCTGCAGTTTCCAAAAGAAACACTATGTACTGTTTAATGCCCCACTTAATCCCTGCGTAAGTTCCAGGTGCACCGCCCGGGTTGAGGCACATGTAAATAAACAAACGAACACTTTGTTACATTCTTCGCCTTGCGGTGATACTTTCTCTTTCTCGCTGCGAACATACAAAGGTCCCGCGAAATCTAAGCCGGTATATGTGAAGGGCGGTTCCATTGATACTCTTTCGGTTGGCAAATCGGGCACAGCTGGAGGTTGGAATGCGATTCCTTCATGCTTTTGACAAATGACGCACTTCTTCAAATTTCGCTTAACTGCTTCTCGACCGCGCAGTACCCAAAATCGTTCTCGCAGAGTAACCAATGTCTGGCGAATACCTGAATGCATGATTTTCTTGTGGACATCTTGAATAACCAAATCGGACAAATGATGTTTTGAAGGAAGCAAGACTGGGTTCTTAGACGATTCAGGAATTGTGGCGTTGTTGATTCTCCCTTTACACCGCAATATGTGTTGATCATCTAAAACTAGACCGAACTGGGTCACATAAGTTGGTGGACAACAATCACGATTGTTCTCGATAAAATCTAACTCACTTTCGAACGATGACATTTGAACTGTTCGTATCCACATGGACTCGGCATGACTAATCTCGATTGCTGTAAGTGTTTCGACTGGTGATTCACTCGATAGTTCCTCTCGTCGTTTCTTCTTTAGGGAATTAACAAATCGTAAAACGTAGGCTGTAACCCGTAATAATCGTGTCAGCGTGCTGTAAGAATTACAGTCAATGATCTTGTCTAGACAAGGTGCTGATGCTCGGTGGTTATCAGTATTTGCAAACGAGTGAGTGACGGTTTGAGGATTCTTTACAATTTCTTCCATGGCTTTCTCTCTGGAACGGTTTTACTTGTTGGATGCACAGGCCACGATTCTTCGGATTGACAGAGAAATTCGGGACCATGCCACCATACCGTGTTTGTTGCAAGTTCTTTTCCGTCCAAACCACGGGAGGGTAAGTCCGCAGGATTTTGCAAACCCGGACAAAACCTCCACTGTTCCTTGTCTGACAATTGGCGTATCTCTCGGACTCGGTGTTCGACATATTGCTTCCAACTCTTAACGTTCTTTATCCAATACAATGTAGTGATAGAGTCTACCCAATAAAACGTTTGTATATCTGACGGCAGAGATAAAGATTCTTTGATGGTTGCTACTAATCGTGCAAGGATAAGGGCCCCAAGTAGTTCCAGACGTGGAATACTTTGTTTCTTTATGGGCGCAACCTTGGTTTTCGATGCTACAAAATTGACTGCTACACGACCATCCTCGTATGTTGACCTCAAATAAACTACTGCAGCAAATGCCTTTTGGGACGTATCGCTGAACCCATGCAGTTGGACGCTCTTTGGCTTCGAACTCACATCAAAATAACATCTAGGTATCCTAACATTGGATAAATGCTGCAGATCAGACACAAAGGAATTGAACCTTTCTCGTGTAGTTCCATGTAACTCTTCATCCCAGTCGACCTTGTCACAGCAGAGTATCTGGAACATCGCTTTCAATCGAAAGGTGAATGGACTAAGGAAACCCAAAGGATCGAAGATCTTGGCCGTCAGTTTTAGCAATGCTCGCTTTGTAGTTTGTAATTGGCAGAGACTTGGCATAAGTAATCAAGTCATCAAAATTGAAGAACAGTTCGTCAGAATGAGTGTTCCAATTGACTCCTAATACCTTTACCGATTTCTCGTCGTTCGAATTATTGGGACCAATCGTAGATTTCGTGTACGATTCATCTTCCACGATAACTTTCTTTTCGCATGGGGTCGATGACTTTTGATGGCTTTCGCACTGGTTGATGGATTCAAGAAGGAAGGACGAATTGGAGTTCCATTTTCTTAAATTAAACCCTCCTTTGCTCATAATTTCCTTGGACTGTTTGTAGATATCAAGGGCTTGGCTATCGCTACTACTTCCAGAGAGGAGATCGTCCACATACAGTGATTTCTTTATCAGTTCGATAAGTTCAGGGTATTGATCTTTGTATGAACTCAAGTGATGGTAAATAGTTGCACCGAGAATCGTTGGTGATGGGCAAAGTCCAAATACCAGACGACAAAATCTCAAATGTTTGATCTTTGAATTCAGCCTTTCAGGCTCTTCTAGCCAGAGGAAACGAAAGCATATCTCGGTCACTTGGGTCGATCCCCACCATGAGAAAAGCCTTTTCAATGTCGGCCGATATTGCAACTGGATTCGCTCTGAACCTTACGAGAACATCGAAGAGATGTGGTATAAAATTGGGACCCGTTTCTAAGAACTCATTTAGCGAATGTCCTTCGACGTCAGACTTTGCAGACCCATCATAAACAACGCGCAGTTTCGTAGTATCTTTATCCTTGCGGATGACGGCATGATGAGGCATGTAATGTATTGACTTCTCTTCCCCACTCGCTTGGTTTTCTAGATTTCCGAGGTCTCCCGGAGGGACTTCTTGAACCACTCCCTTCTCTAATTGATCTTTGATGGTGTTGTTATATTCTTCAAGAAGTTCTGATTCCTTTCTTAATTTGTACTGCAGGGATTTCAGCCGATTGTAACAATAATTGTAATCCGTTTTGACATCCATTTGCTCTTCTTTCCAGGGTAGCGACACTTCATAACGGTTGTCCTCATATTTGATATTCTTTAGAAATGACATCGGTAACTGGTAAATGGAAGAATCTTCAGGTTCTCTAACTCCGATTGATCTCGTACTGTCAGCATTTGTAGCAACACATCGAGCAGTTTGAAGTAGGACGGCTTTCCCCTTACGAGATGCACTCGTTGCACTTGTAGCTGTCGTGTTTCCACTTGAATTGTCAGGATTTGTTTGATTTTGAGGCTCCTGTTTTTCTTTCGGGGGATCTGCTGGTTTCTGGCGAATAATTCGGGAACAAATTGATTGATGATGTCGTTGACCACACTTTCGACATCCCCTTGCATTTTGGCACTCTTGTGACACATGACCAATCCGTAAGCAAATGAAACAACGCTTGTCTCGTCGCAAAATATCCTTCCGATCTTGCATACCAGTTACCCTTTCACAAGAAGCTGAATAATGATGTTCTTTGCAATAAACACATCGAATTCTCGCCGAATCTCCTTGATTTTGTTTCGAAAACAACGCTTGAGCTGTAGAGGGTTGATTTTTGTTCCGTTCAAATGCGGGAGGTGATCTTGAGTCATTTAATTTCACTTGGTCGCTTGCTTCTCTCGCTTCGATTTCCTTTCGAATTGTTTCCAAAAGTTCGTCGATTTTCCAAATTTCATTCGTAGACTTTCGTGCAACTTCCAACCGTAAACTATTTTGGAGCTTTGACATCAATATTGGTATCAGTAAACTACCATATTGCTCTTGGGAAACGCCCAGTGCCTCTAAACCGCGTACATAACTCGAATTTTATCATAAACAAACCGAATTGATGATGATCGTTCGTTTGAGCAAGGTTGGATCTTAAGAAGTTCGTCCATATGAGCAGCGATAATCTGTTGTGGTCGGCCGAATCTTTCCTCAAGAATAGCAATAGCCGCGTCATAATTTGCTTCGGACAAAGTCAATCCTTGAACTGATCGAGCAGCTGCGCCTTCAAGTTGTGAGTACAAATAGTTTAATTTGTCAACTTTCGAAATAGTATTGTTGTCGTGAACAGCTGCTTTGAACGATTCCCAAAAAGGCTTCCAATTGGTAACATTTCCTTTAAACTTTTGCAGCGTTATTTTGGGTAATTTCGCCCTGATTTGTGTCGCTTGAAAGGACTGTGATTGCTGCGATACAATGTTTGGCGTTTCAACAGAAGACGCTGTTAAACACTTGCATTTCAGACTTATTTACCGCAGATTTTAATCGTACAATACACGATGTAACTTTCGCAATGATTTCCTCTGATTCAACTACTTCCGCCCCAATGTTTTTCACGTCGCATAAACCCAATATTTTCTCGTCAACTTCGTTAAGTTTCGCCAGTTTACATTCGATTTGTTGCTTCAATGTATTCAACTTCGTTTTCAACTCATCCAACAGCGTCGTTGAACTCGTAGATGCTAAAATATCGTCGGCTTCTTTCAATAATTTTGTGGCAACACCACGATGTGCGCCTCGAATCGCTCGTAATCGTTGAATATTTTCGTTTTCCGCCATCGTTTACTCGCTTGTTTAACACGTACAAAAGGGCTCAGTGCCCCACGTTGGGCGCCATATAATAAACTTTGCAATTTATTAGCTTATTCTCGTATTTCTCTACATAAAACAACAAAATAACAACCCAATATAAACTATAAAACGTTCGTAGTTCGTAAGAAATTCTAACACTGATCTCGTATGATGTTGTCTCTATGGCAACTGTTCGCTCATTGGCTGGCATATAAAATTGCCCAAACAATATAAATTAAAATAATTAAAATGTTTACTACATTGGGTTTCAACTAAACAAAGCATAAGATGCTTTCTTACACATATATATGGAGTGCCTTATATATGGAGTGCCTTTTTTGGACGTCTTTGTCTCCCTATGGGTATTCTCATTAAAGTGCAGGCATGCTAGGATGTGCCTAGGGGTAAGAAAGTCACTATTAGTCACATTGTTAAATTCCTCTATTTATATCAAATATAAGTGGGTTTTGTATAAGTATACTAATGAGTAATTATGAGACTGGTTACTAACTTTCAGTACTCACAGTACTCACCTGCAGTATGTCCCTAACCAAGAAAAGCAAATCATCTTTGGATGCCAATGGTTCAACACTGAATGGAAACCTTCATTTGAATGGAAAGGAGCTAGTTTGGACCACAGGTGAAAGTTTCTTGATGTCTTTGACTAGGATTTTCTTTGTCAGAATATTTTTCAGTTTCTGGTAGGGTTTTGATCCTATGAAAGATAGAAAACAATGAGATGTTAAAAAGCATTCTTTCCAGTTGAGATATCACACTCCTGGACATCAAGAAATGTGCCATGTTACCACGTACCAACTTTAATCCACTTCTTATTTTCAGCAATCTCACCATGATGACACTTGTCATACAATGCGTTTGGATGTCCATCATGCTCATTATTGACATGCCTCATAAATGACAACCACTTTGCTTCTATAAGGGATGCAAACCCAGGCTTTCACCCACTCTGTTAATATCTCGCAGCCTTTCTCTTTGCTTGCTTTCAACACTTTCTTTACAGTTGACTTTGCCTGGTGCCAGATATCATAATAGTGTGTAGTATCCTTCTGACTAGTTCTCATCCATTTACCTATACCGCGGTGGCGATCGGACACGAACGTCTTAATTGGGAGCTTCTCCTTGACTTTTATTGCGTCAAATGAGCGCTTTGCACCTTCCAACTCCATTTTATTACTACTTCCAACCTCATTGGCCTGTAAAGATAAGGTAATATGATGACGAGTTATTTCATTCAATACACCCTTTCGTTATTTACGTCACAAATACTCCCTTGACCTGAGAGCTTCGCTTCCATAAATCGACAAGAAATGCAATTCCCTCACTGGCACGAGAATGAGGCTCCTGGGCCAAGGAGAGACTTGTGACGTAATTATAGAAAGGATGTATTCCTGAAACCATACCTAGGGTCTTAAGATTTTACTCTTTGGATTGTGTATTATTTTCCTAAATACGGTACAGCATCAAAACGATAAATTCAAAATACCTGAAGTAATTCGAAGTGCACAAGTTTGGTCAGATTACAATTCAGCATTGTATAGCATCCATATTTCGCGCTGTGTCCCATGCTATCGAATCTGCCATCTCCAGCCCAAACGCTATCCTTTATTCCCTTTAGTTGATCGATTAATACTGTCCGAGATTTTTCCCAGTATTGCAGTATTAATGGGAACATAAACTTCCTCTGATGGTAGAAGAAAGTCCTAGCACAGTATATTTTAAGGCCCATGTGCTTAAATAGCAGCAAAACTTTACTAATCGAGGATCCAGACATGAGGGTTGCAAAACTCAACAAGATATTGCCAGCAGGATACTTTCCCAGCACCAGTGGTTGGCTCCTCCACGCATAGCCTTGGCATGATTTGCATGTTTGTTCCACTATTGCCATTGTTCCATGGACTTTGACATTAACACTTGGCGACCGTGCCTTGCATTTGAAACAGAACAATGAAAACAGTGAAACCAACATACTGTAGAACACAATAAATTTTGGTTCTCTATCAGCCGATCTGAAAGAGAAGGCAACCAATTAGTATTTTTTCAGAGTTCTGGAGAATATCGTGAGTAGGTCTATATTGTGGATGAATGAAGACCTACCTCGCATCCTGTGATGCATTATCTTTGTCTTCCGTTTCGTCAAGCTCGTCATCATCTGATGCGTCAGTTTCTTCTTCCTCCATATTAGCATTCCAGTCAGGATCTTTCAGTGTCTGACCCAAATCGTCCTCCGAGTTATCTCCCATGAACCCATCTTCGTAATCCCAAGCTTCGTCCAAGATACCAATATCTTCACCTGTCTCATTTTCTGCTTCGTCACTGCTACTCTCGCCTCCCGAGGACAACTCTTGTCGCAAAGATTCAATTGTCTAAAACGAGAAATACAATAAATCCGTTACATGGTTCAAAATTTGGAAAATTTAAACTTTTTGTGTCCAGGCCTGGGGAGTAACGCAAAAATATATTTTCTGACAAGATAAAATTCTACTATCCTACAGTATATATAAAATTCTACTATCCTACAGTATATATAAAATTCTGCGCAAACCTAAAATTCCCTACGGTAACCTTTTGGAGGTTTGTATTCTCTTTTTGCAACATTAAATTGCGCCTTTTTTGTTTCGATCGTAACTTCTGGAGATTTTCAATTCTCTCTTGTTTCATACCACAGTCGACACAAGATAGCGAGCCATGAGCTGTTTCTGATATGAAACTCTCATCCTCCGCTGTTGTTTGCAGAGGCTCCTCCATGCTCACGTTAAACATTTCTGTTTCATTACTCGACTCGCCACTAATTCGTTCGGCCACTGACACTGATTCGGAACTAGGTAATTCGTCCACGTCATGAATGAAGCTTGTCGATGGCGATAGCTGATCCCGTACAATCTGCAAGATTCAACAATTATTTTCCAAAAAAGCTTCGATTGACTTTGGTAAAGCAAAACTATTCGCAATAATATTTTCTAATAGCCAATTGAATAATAATGTTTTGCTATGTAGAACATGACTCACCCTTCTCTTCGTACGCGAAGTCGCTGGCATTTCTTCTAGAACGACTGAATCCTTCGTTGGTACTGACCCTTCTAATAAGTATCTTGCCTTTGGTTTTAGCTCGTCTGGTACGTCAATGTGATACCGTGTTCCAAAGCACGATTTCTCGAAGTGCGCTGAGCATATTACTGACGAATTCGTAGGAGTAAAATTCGGCCGATGTTTTCGCACAAATTTTATCCACATTTTCCGTTGTTCCTCATTTGCGGGAAACTTATGCATTGATATCCCTTCAACGTGATATGTATTCGTGCAACTGCGCAATCCAGGACCTCCGCAAACGCAAAATTTTCCTCTCCTCGCTCTCTTCGTGCTGGAAGCCATGCTTGTTGAATTCGAAATGCATATATAGTAACTCAGACTGCACTGCTTTTATAGGGTTAGATAGTACAGATGCAAACAGGATTGCGTGCGAGTGCGGGTGTGAGTCAAAATCTCACGTTACACACTCGCATTCAAAGAGCGAGAAAACATATAAGTTATTTGGTCCCCAGGACAAGTTTAACATTGTTAGAAAGGGCATAAAATTCTACATAATATAAGTGACTAAAAAAAATATCCTATAGAATAGGTAATGAGAAAATTAGAGTTATAACACTAGGTCCCTGGCAGGACTTGAACCCACGGGCCTACAGCTCAGCAACTGGCCTCTGTAGCTCAGTTGGTTAGAGCGCTGCACCGGAATCGCAGGGCCGTGGGTTCAAGTCCTGCCAGGGACCTAGTGTTGCATTTTTCGCAACCGTTCCTGGTTAGGTCTTAAAATTGTGTATATATCTAGTCACTTGGATTATCCACCAAACCCAGTATTCTAGTTCAACCAAGTGAAGTGCAAAAAAATCTTTCAATTTACCTTATCACAACCCGCACACCCGATAACCTATATATACAGAACTTACGGTTACAGCTCAGCAACTGGCCTCTGTAGCTCAGTTGGTTAGAGCGCTGCACCGGAATCGCAGGGCCGTGGGTTCAAGTCCTGCCAGGGACCTAGTGTTGCATTTTTCGCAACCGTTCCTGGTTAGGTCTTAAAATTGTGTATATATCTAGTCACTTGGATTATCCACCAAACCCAGTATTATTAGATCAGTGGGTTTAAAATGTATGTAGCATCACAACAAAGATCCTTCATTTTCTCATTAAATGTGTATGATATTTCCATTTTTACATATATTGTGTAGGTAATTTGCGTCAAATCTCGATTCATCTCACAACAAAGATCCTTCATTTTCTCATTAAATGTGTATGATATTTCCATTTTTACATATATTGTGTAGGTAATTTGCGTCAAATCTCGATTCAAAATCTCACGTTATATACACACTCGCATTCAAAGAGCGAGAAAACATATAAGTTATTTGGTCCCCTGGACAAGTTTAATATCATTAGAAAGAGTAGAAAATTCTACATAACATAAGTGACTAGAAAATATATCCTATAGAATAGGTAATGAGAATATCAGAGTTATATGTACAGACACGCGCGGTACTTTGCGTCAAATCTCAATTGAAAATCTCACGTTACACACTCACATTGAAGAGCAAAAAAAAAACACATAAATTATTTGGTCCCCAGGACTAGTTTAACATCGTTAGAAAGGGCATAAAATTCTACATAATATAAGTGAATAAAAAATATATCCTATAGAATAGGTAATGAGAATATCAGAGTTATATGTACAGACACGCGCGGTACTTTGCGTCAAATCTCAATTGAAAATCTCACGTTACACACTCACATTCAAAGAGCGAAAAAACATAGAAGTCATTTGGTCCCCAAGACAAGTTTAACATCGTTAGAAAGGGCATAAAATTATACATAATATAAGTGACTAAAAAAATATCTTATAGAATAGGTAATGAGAAAATCAGAGTTGTATATACAGACGCGATTTGCGTCAAATGTCAACGGAAAATCTGACATTACACACTCACATTCAAAGAGCGAAAACACATAGAAGTCATTTGGTCTCCTGGACAAATTTAACATTGTTAAAAAAAGCATAAAATTCTACATCATATAAGTGAATAAATAAAATATCCTATAGAATATGTAATGAGAAATTCGAAATTGTTTTATATGGTCTTGCTTTGCGTATAAATTCTGCATGTGAATAGCTCATGTTACACATTGACATTCAAATGGCAAAAACGCATTTAAATTGTTTGGTCTCGAGAACAAGTTTGGGATCGTTAAAAAGAGAACAAAATTCTACACAATATATGTAAAAATGGAAATATCATACACATTTAATGAGAAAATGAAGGATCTTTGTTGTGATGCTATATATACATACATTTTAAACCGCAGGGGGTGACGAATGTCGTGATGGCAATGTGCCAATAAGGCATAAAGATTATGACTAGCTGCAGTTTAATGCTTTATAATATGCTTATTTTCTGCGACAAAAATTGTCACCGAGGGGCTTCGGTGGCGCAGTCGTCAGAGCAAGCGCCTTTCAGCTCTAAGTCTCGTTGAGGACTCTTTACTCATCACACTCATGTGAAAAGAGTAAGTCAACTTACGCTCTGCCGAAAGTCGTGGGTTTTCTCCGGGCACTCCGGTTTCCTCCCACAGGGAAAGTTGACTGGGTGGACAGATTAGGAAAGTAATATCACAATTGTAAAAATAGGTACGCTAAGTGTACATGTATCTGCTCATGCGTATTTGCATAATTGTATAATTTAATAAAGTAATTAAAGAGTTGTAACTTCTTTTCCATGGGTCAATTAATACAAGAGGTCTATTAGTGTATAAACTTTAATATTGCTCCGAAACAATTGTGCAAATAGGATGAGGGCCTATAGCCCATGGGAGCAATTTTTAAAACAATTGTGGAGCCTTCAGATTTTAATCTTTTATACTCGGGAATAAAAGGTTGTAGTAAACAGCAGTATTTGCACACCACATATAAATATTACATACCACCTATAGCCTGAACAGTTGGGGAGAGAAATGCCAAATTGTGCCTATATCTTTTACCAATCGAATATCAAAAGTAAACTTAGTATGAGGTGATGTTGACAGTTGACTATGGAAATGACAAACATGAACTATTGTCGATTTGACCCAAATAGTGTCGAGACATATAATATTTTAACACTTTAATTTTATGAGTGAATTTATCGAAAGAAAAGCTCGAATAATGCAGGATATTCGTACAATATTTAAAAAGGCTTACCTGATTCAAATGACATTGATATATAGCAGGTCCAGTCAAGTCAATTACTGTCAATACTTTATGTAAATTGACGATTCGACTTCTGCCATGCTCAAAAGAGTACAGAAAATAAAAATGTCGTTGGTTTGATGTATAATTTTCTTCTTAAAATTAAAATATTTACTCATGTTTACAATTCTCGCACTTCTGTAGTCCGCCATCTTGAAATAATCAATATCATTCCAGTTATACATCGAGATCAAAGAGTAACAATAGAATTACGTCATTTTAAGCTAGCTGTCACTGATTGGTCAAACGAGGTGTAAACTATTCGTTGATTGGCTGATATAAGCTCGTCGCTGAATGGCTACAAGCTAACACACTCGCACGATGGCAATATATCTGCATTCGCAGATACAAAAATAGGTACGCTAAGCGTACATGTATCTGCTCATGGTGTCCATGAAGGAGTAATATTCAACAATAGGCAATTTCGTAATTACGGGCGCCATTTTGCAAAGCCAAAGGGGGCAAACACAATAAAGTAACAATAGCGTGACTCTAGGGACAAGTATTTTGACTATTCCCATGCATTGGGACGAGGTGTATATAGTTACTACGGCTGGCAGAGCCATAGGTTTAATACGCCCCTGTCTGTTGTTTTTTTCGGCATCGTCGTCCTCGTGGGGTTTTTGGGAGTGTCACAAACTTGCACTCCCATGGTCACCCGCACAAAACGCATGCAATTTTCTTGTCAATCTTGTGTGCATCTTTATAGAATACTTGCGCATTTCGAGTTACGTACTTGTGTTTTAACCAGATCAATAACGCATCAAGGGAACGATACGATAAATGCAATACGAACGAGAAACGTACAAATCATGCTGATATTCGTCACGTACTATGTAAAATATTCGACATATACTTTAGTCTATATGAGGGTATTATATTTCCAACAACAAACATTGCGCCTTCAAGACTTGACGATCGTAAAGCGTATCGCTCTAAAACATCTATGCTCTACAATAGTTTGAGCGAATCATACGTGGGTATTTATTTGTATTTGTGGGAAACTAACGAGAAACTAGAAATCAGTGTTGAATATAATTCAGACATAAACGCGCAATTAGAACTCTATTTATTAGAGTTAAAGGGTCAGCCGTCACATATTCTTGATAATTATTACACTGTAAACGGGTCAAGTTTTTACAAGAAAACCGATCGAAGAGCTTAGTTCTCCCTACGTGTTGCAATATTTTAAGATGATCCTATAGCTCCTCATTATTATACTTCGATTGGACCCAAACGCTTGAACAGACTCGATATCAGTATTCAGCGAGACGCATTCCTCACGACAAAAATATGAGGGATATTATATTTCCAACAACAAACATTGCGCCTTCAACACTTGATTTGGCGCATCGCCCTAAAACATCTATACTCTACAATAGTTTGAGCGAACGTACCATACGTGGGTATTTATTTGCATTTGTGGGAAACTGAAGAGAAACTAGACATCAGTGTTGAATATAATTGAGACATAAACGCGCAATAACGCGGTCACGCGGAGCTCTATTTATTAGACTAATTAGAGTTCAAGAGTCAGCTATCACATATTCTTGACGATTATTACACTGTAAACAGGTCAAGTTTTTATAAGAAAACCGAAGACGTTAGTTCTCTCCACATCTTGCAATATTTTAAGATGATCCTATAGCTCCTCATTATTATACTTCGATTGTACCCAAACGCTTGAACAGACTCGATAAAATTAAAGTATTCGGCGAGACGCATTCCTCACGACAATAGTGGAATACGCAAGACATTTAATCGCATGCACGGCGCACGTATTGGTCAAACGTTGGCAGACCAATTCAAATGAGTAACAAATGTATATACATAATTATACAGTTATACAATGTTTTATTTTTAATATGATGTAGTATTGATCTTCGACAGTTTGACTGTTTAACTGTTTAGTTTGATAGTTTAAGTTTCCCCTTCAGAAATAGAACAACTACATTTGAAATTGGCCACATATTTTAAAGCATTCGTTCTGGTCCATAATTTCGTATTGAAAACCTTCGTATTTCCACGTTTTTATATGATCTAACGACGTTTTGTCAATTTATTTTGACATTTCAAAACATAAGCGCCATGTTGAGTTTAAGATCTAGCCTGCGAACAGGAAGAATTTAATGATGCAATAGCCTTGGGGAACATTACGCCGTTGCATTGTAAGCCACATTGTAAGCCAAGTGTTTATACTTTTCTATGATGTAATGAGCAAATGAGAGCTACATATTGTCACACTTTTGGGTAATTTTCCTGTTTGTTATATATTAATTCAATCTCGTTGGTAAATATGGATTTTTGAATTAATGATTTGTTTGTAAAATGGCTTATGCCTTATGGTTAAAATCATTGTTATTTTCTGTAATATTTTCTGTCTGTATTGACTATTGTCTAAATTGCTTGATACTTTAAGTAGTGTTCAATATATGCTTGAAATATCCAAATTTATATACTTTTATACAAGAACTAAGCATTTTTAAGCTCTATGCTTTTCAAATGATGGGAAATAGCGTGCTCACCACATGTGGCCATTATCTGCTTATTTAATCTCTCGATGAATGCGTGATGAATAACGTGATGAATATCGCGATGAATGTCGTGATCAATGTCGTGACAGTTTCACAGTAGTAGATTACTGAGGAAGCACCGACATCGTCGGTCTGCTCGGATAAATTGGATAATTCGTCTGTTTTTATACACTCGTAACGTATGTGGTATATTTGATAACATACATTAGGATTGATATTTTTTGACAAATTCCATAAATTCATAAAATACTTTGCTGAATTTGCTCGAATACAAGTATGCTTCGAAACAGAGGCTAAAATGTTTCTTGGCAAATTTAGTAGAAGCGAAATATTTTGTGCTATTTGGGTTCTAACAATTCAACAGAAATATATGTTGTATTAAAAATTATAAGAATCGTTAATGGTATATTGATACGTGCACTTCTATATTAAAATTTTCAAAGGAAAGGTTAGGTTTCTACATTTCCTTGGTATATACGGTAATTTTATGATTTAAAATCGATCCATATTTCGACAATTTTAGCTATTAATTATTCATAATATAAACTCGGTATACATATACTGGAATAAAATAATCATTTCCAGACAACATAATGCTGCAAGTTTCACTCAGCCTTGGAGTGCTGATAGTTTTGTTGAAATGTTTAAATGTTCAACCAAAAGGTTTTTGTATCACATGAGGCATTGTCTGGCCAGGTGGTCATATACATAACCAATACTGTTGCAATTAATGACTCAAAGTCAATTGCAATTTACAAGTACGACTTGTCACAAGTTAATTGTGAACACTCATTCACAGTACTGTGTTAAATGAAGTTTTCTTCGACTGTGCCATGTCGAGGTCCATGACTTTTGTCATGACGGATCTCACCGAACTGTGGCATTGCATAAAAAATTCGTATCACTACCACACCCACAGACGTGTACGACCACACCTACATATTTTTACATGTTTACAATTCTAATAATAAACAGCCAATCAACTTTTTATAGCAATTGTTACCAAGCACCGGATTGGCTGTTTGAAAATAGAATTGTAAACATGCAAAAATATGTAGGTGTGGTTGTAGACGTTTGTGGGAGTGGTAGCGATACGAATTTCTGATGCAATTCCACAGTTCCGTGAGATCCGTAATAATGCATAATATACACTTTTTGTGCAATTGGCTTACAACCAACAATGACGTAATGTTTCACGAGGAATTACATCATCAATTTGCCTGTTCGCAGGCTAGATCTTAAATTCAACATGGCGCGCTTGTTTTGAAATGTCAAAATATATTGACAAAACGTCGTTAATTCATATAAAAACGTCGTTAATTCATATAAAAATGTGGAAATACGAAGGTTTTCAATACGAAAGTATCGACTAGAACGAATGCTTTCAAATATGTGGCCAATTTCAAATGTAGTTATATTTCTGAAGGAGAAACTAAACAGTTAAACAGTCAAACTGTCGAAGATTAAGGTATATAAAAAAGGTAGAAGGTTTAGGTGGATTTCGAGTGAAATAATATCTTTTCCTGGTGCCCATTTTTGTTTTTTTTTGTCCTGCTTTTGAACCTATTTCATGTATGCATATTATTTTATAGCAAGAGAATTTAGGGTTTTGAGTTGGATTGAGGACAGGCTAATATGAAGTATAGGCTTTAGGCATATATTGATATATGTGAATTATTTGTTGGTGGATTCTGCAATAGCCAATTAGGTATTGGGTTTGTACTCTCTTCTTCAATCATGACTGGCATAAAAAATAGGTACGCTAAGCGTACATGTATCTGCTCATGGTGATGCCACAGTTGCTCATGAAGGAGTAATATTCAACAATAGGCAATTTCGTAATTACGGCCGCCATTTTGTAAAGGGGGCAAACACAATAAAGCAACAATAGCATGACTCTAGGGACAAGTATTCCCATTGGGACGAGGTGTATATAGTTAGTTTAGTTACTACGGCTGGCAGAGCCAAGCCTAGACTTGCTCCAAGTCTGTCTCTTAAAGGGGTTTTTATTGGGGAGTTATAAAGGATTGGGGAGTTATAAAGGGCGCACGAAAATGCGGGCGGGAGGAAATTAAGGCGGGCCCGCCCGCATTTTCGTGCGCCCTTTATAACTTCGTGCGCCTTTTATAACTAACTCCCCAATCCCTTATAACTCTCCAATAAAAACCCCTTTAAGAGATAGACTTGGAGCAAGTCTAAGCCAAGCCGTAAGTTTAATATGCCCCTGTCTGTTTTCTTCGTCGTCGTCGTCGTCGTCGTCGTCGTCGTGGCTTTTTGGGGGTGTCGCAAACTTGTACTTCCACGGTCACCCAAGTCACCCGCACAAAACGCATGCAATGTTCTTCATACTTCTCTGATGTGTGCTTGTTCTTAAAATACCAGTATAAGGCAAAAAACCGGAAAAATGTCAGTTTCACAATAGAAAAGTATAGTATTCATGCACTCCTCAAGTGAGGCCATACAACATGGCCGCCGCTCTGAAAACGCGTCTGTCTTAGTACATATCAGTGGGTAAGAACAATTGCGAGTTTCACCACTTTCACGTGACAAATGGTTCAGGGAAAAAAACTTTAGAGATAAAAAATTTCAAGTTTTTAGCAATGTTGTTCAAAAATCATTTCACTTTACGCTTTAGAACAACAAAATTAACGTTTTCTCTGTGCTACGTACCTCGTCGGCTATCAAGTATCAGCTCATATACTATACTATACTATACTATACTATACTATACTATAAAGTGCATATGAGTCACGTTTTAGGAAGAGAGTATTTGTGTTGGGTTTTCTATTGCCCCAACAAAACCCAGTGCCAAATTAGTTATTCCAACTTTTACAAATGCAAATTTTTCCACAAATTACAAACTAAAACTCTACAAAAACTACATCACTTTAAACACTAGTGATTTTACTACATTTCCACAAGTGATTGGCTACTTTACATAACGTTTTCTGCAAATTACACAGGCAGGCGGCGGGAAAAACAAAAATACATAACTATACATATGTTTTGGACGTTTGGTCTGAGCTCGGCGCTGTTCTTATGGTTGCCCTATATAGCTCATAGCAAAATATAAGCTTTGATCCTCGGCTTTTTTCACATAATTCCTTCCTTGTATTGGCCTGTTTTGCCGTGTACTAGTTAAACAACAGACATACAAGTTTACGTTGACTATTTTAAAAATATAAACTATAAAGTGATACAAAGTGTTGCCAAAAAGACAAATATAGATATAGTTTCCAAAGTTAACTATAAAGTCGTATTTCAGTTTAGTTTGGTATAAAAAGTAAACCTACCGAAGTAAAAAGGTGTCATCAAGCTTCTAAACATTATTTTCTTTTGGTTTTTGTCAATTATCCATGATTTAGCCAATGTAGTAGTCGCGCGGAAAGTGAACCAAAACATGTGTATAGTCACAGAGTACGGTATAGTTACACAGGCAGGCGCGGGTAAAACAAAATACATAATTTTTTATTCATAAATCCCCCCTGTCCTTTTTTTTGGCAGAAAACGTTATGTAAAGTAGCCAATCAGCGCCTTCTTCAAAATTTAAAAACTGTGACGTATGCATAGGGTAGGTGGGTCCAGCATAGTTTTGACAAACCTTTGTCAAAAACCTGAAATATATTCGCTGTTTTAACATGCTTAGAAATTACATTTGAAGTTAAAACTTTGTGGAAATGTAGTAAAATCACTAGTGTTTAAAGTGTGTAGTTTTTGTAGAGTTTTTGTTTATAATTTGTGGAAAAGTTTGCATTTGTAGAAGTTGTAGATGAGTTTGAGTTGAAAAAACTTGCCAACCTTGTCAATATATTAGACCGAATAGACTTGTGTGCACGCGCGCGAACGTCACGCGAGCATGAAAGGAAAGATTTTCACGCGCGCGTGTTTTCAAGCTTTTATATCAAGTGAATATATCAAAGAAAAGCTTTCAGAAAAGATTAAAAACCCGAATTTTTGGGCCGCCTATGGTCGTATGAACTTGTATGTACCTGAATGTCAGTCGTATTTCGAAAATTTACTCGTCTGTAGTCGTATAGACTCGTCTGTAGTCGTATAGACTCGTCTGTAGTCGTCTGTCACTCGTCTGTAGTCGTCTGTCACTCGTCTGTAGTCGTCTGTCACTCGTCTGTAGTCGTCTGTCACTCGTCTGTAGTCGTCTGTACTCGTCTGTTACTCGTCTGTCATTCGAGTGTAGTTTTAGAATAGATCATAGAAATTGTGCAAATTCCACTCTACAAAAATAGAAAATTTTACCGAACCGACGAAGAAGCTTTTCAGCCCTTTCTCTTCAGTATTAAAGTTGATTTCTGTTGTTTCAAACCATTTTTTGTATTTTATGCTATTTCTTATGATATAAACATCTCTAATCTATAATATAACATTTATAGTACGCGCGTGCTGATTGGTCGAGAAGCGTATAGAAACACGGAAATTTTCCCGCCAAAATTTAAAATCATAAAAAAAACAAATTTAATGCTTAAAACTTTGAATACTATTTAAAAACAATTTTAATGGTTTTACACATTTTTAACAGAGTTGTTTTCTTGCAGCGAAATTGACGAGCAAAGGTCAGCATGCGTACGTAATGACAATTTGTAAATTAATCGAGTTTAAAAAATGTCTTTTGAGTTATATTATAAAAGAAATAGAAAACATTTTTTTCTGTGTTTCTATACACTTATAGAAGTGGTACTACTACTACACACTTAGGTACACTAAGCTGATGCTGAAACAGCTGAATTTCCTTCTCTTTATGGTAATTGACAAATTCTTTAGAGGTGTACTCACCACCATTTTCCGATCGAAGAATCTTGAGTTTCTTTCCAGTAATATTTGTGACCACCGCTTCGTATTCTTTAAATTAGAAAATGGTGCTCTCTTTTGCTTACCTTGCGCGCATCCTTCACAAAATGCAGATTGTTTAGCCGATTGAAAGTCTAACCCGGTCACAAGTTTCTGATCTCGCAACAATTGTAAATTATTTGTACTCAAATGTCCATATCTCTGATGCCATAAGTCTTCCAGATGCTCATTGGCAGCAACATTAACATCATGGCACACTTTCTTTTCATTGATATCAAGGACATATAGGTTGTTTTGCATTTTACCAGATCCCAAAATAGTTCACATTTGTCAAGAATAACACAGCCACTCTGTTTGAGCTCTATCGAATATCCTCGTTTAGCAACAACACTCACTGAGAAAAGATTCTTTGCTAAATCTGGAATATATAGGACATCAACTAATCCAGCTGGTTTGTACTCGTTTCCAGCTTTAATATTAAGCCAGACATTTCCTTTTCCCAACGCTTCGACTACTCGGTTATCACCCAAACGAACTCTCTCCGGGTTTGCAAGATGAACATAGTCAACCATCATTTCCTTATATGACATATGCTGTGAAGCAAATTCACACGTTCTGATGACCAAAATGATGTATGTTCAGTAGTTGCACTATACGATGTACCATCTTTCTTTCCGTTTACTTCACCTGCTTTGTCTTTCGTCGGTTTACGACACTCTCTTGCCCAATGCCCTGGTATTCCGCAGTTATGACGTTTACCCTTACTCTTGGGTCTCGATTTCAAAAAAAATTCCTGCAGGTCTTGAAACAAGAAAAAATAATTAATACAGGGAAAGTTCGAAGAAAAGAAATTCGTACAGGAATTGTGTGGGAACGCTCTGCCGAAAGTCGTGGGTTTTCTCCGGGTACTCTGGTTTCCTCCCACAGGGAAAGTTGACAGGGTGGGTTAGGTATAAAAGGGCCCACAGTAATTGGCATATGCTGTTGTGGTGACCCTGCCGTAAGTTGGCGAAGCTAAATAAATAAATAAAAATCTTACAAGTTTAAGTTTTGTCTTGGTTTTTGGAAATAAGAGAATGTATAAAGAATCGGATTTTTGGATCCTATTATAAACTATGTCCCGTTTCCTGAAACAGTATGGACACGTGGTTTCTATTCCTGCATTAAGTATGTATAATTGAACATTTGAAATTGTATTACATGAAGTATTCAAGGTGTGAATTATATATTCTTTTGCGTGACGTAAATTGCCACATGATGTGTAGCCTGCGTGCAGACGGTCTATTCGCGGCTGAACACCTGTATATATGTTAATTATCTTCATGACTTCATGTCATTTATATTACACAATGGTTCCATTTCTAAGGTTGTGACTGACTCAGGACATCATGTAAAGTCCAGTGATGGTCGATCTTTCTTAGCCTTTCAGATAATCGAAGTGTTAAACAACTGTCTTTAAGACGGCGACAGAGGTCACAGCTGGTATTGGGACTTAGGTTAGAAAATAGAACCTGTTAAACATTTTTCAAAAATTCTAGCGTGGCATATTCATGAAATATGGGCCTATCTCTCCCGTTTAGGACGTGTTTGGCTTTGTGATTTCGACCCTGAATAAGTCTTAGTATAATTTCTAAACAATTGAAATGTAGCATGTCGGATTTATCTTGGTGTTTCCACTTAAGGAAATATCAGTTTCCTTGCTAAAATTGGTTTTGATAAGAAAGTTATATATTTTTGTCACTGCTTCCTGTTGTCACTGCTTCCTGTTGCTTCAAAAATCTGCAAGCGTGTTGCCCTTAATATCTATATAAACGATCTCCCAACTATTCCTATCGTGTGCCCTTTGAAATCTTATGTTGACGATTCGAAGGTTTATCTGTTGTTTTCAATTAAAAACAGAGGTTGCTCAGGTTCAACTTACAGACGACCTAATGAGAATCGCTGCGTGATGCTGCTCAAATAATCTACTTGTCAATCCTGACAAAACTAAGCTTCTTTTGTTCGGGACACCACAGATGCTCGAGCAGGTACAAGACTTCCGTGTATCTTTTCTTGAAAAGGAACTACGGCCGGTATTTTCAGCTAGGGCTTTAGGTATGGAATTAGATGAATGTTTGAGTTATGATGAACACTGATATTACCCAAGTAGTTTCAAAATGTACAAATCAATCGAATCAAGCACAATTTTGACAGTCCGACATTGATAACGATTATTAATGCTCTGGTCTTCAGCAAACTATACTATTGTGCATCTGTGTGGGCGATCACCTCCAAGAAAAACATTGCCAAGCTCCAAAGTGTTCAAATTGGTTACCCGTTTGTTATATGCTGCGTTATAGAGCTGATGCTGTTATAACATTTAAGTGTCTGAACAGAAACACATGATCGTGATACCAGACAGAAAGTCAAGCTGGATGTCCCGTTTTATAGGACTGCTGTGGGGCAGCGTTTTTTTATATAGGGCGACTAAATTGTGGAACAGTTTACCTGATTATATCAAGGACATATCTAGTATCCAAATTTTTAAGGAGACAGTAAGAAATTTGTTGCATGAAGAGTGGACAAATTAACATAGTTCCTAACTATTTTTATATTTGTAATATATGTCTTTTATCTCTTTTATCCATGTAATTATTTCTGAAAAGCCATTTCTGTAGAAATAAATATTTAATAATAATAATAATAATAAAAGAGCGTAAACGTCTGTACAACATAGTCGAAGTATTAACCGATCGTATAGCTGGTTAGCCTACGTCGTAGACCCCAGCAGAAACGAAGTGAAGGTATACACCGTAGGCTAATATCTGGTCTGTTGCATGGGTGTGACGCACAGCAGCGCGTTTGAAATGTGCCAATGTGGCATGGTGTTGATTCCAGGCATCGGCAGCACTTTCCTTGCGATAGTAACTTCTAGTCTTCAGGTATTTTATATGGTTGTAAAAGGATGAAACAAGGTCTTCTATATTTGGTTGCTTTTCAGACCGGAGTACACACATTGATCCCATTTTGTCGCGCATGCAGTTTTAAAAAGATAAACTGACCTCAAAAATATAACAAACAATACATTTTTTCTACAAGTGTGTCGCACTTAGTTATGTTTAAGGAAACCTTTCGACAATATAGTCCTATATTATTTGACGAGCGAAAGCCCTTATCAAATAGGACCTTACCTTGCGGTAAGAACTTTATCATTACTCTAAATGAGTACTCCAATCAGGTACGCTAAGGAATAGATAACAAAAAACAGAATATAACAATGTTATGAATAAATAATGATTATAAACAGTAATATCCTTCCCCTCGCCAGCTATCAAGATCGGGTTTTACAACGAGAACTTGACTCCAGCCCTTGGGACACTAGACGGCGGCTTAATATAACTTATAACTTTATAAAATATAACTTTTGTTTCAAAAAATAACAAAGTATCCCATAGATATTATTAAAATACTTATATTGAAGCGATTTGATGATAAATAAGTCAACGTTGGGTCCAAACTAACTGTACTGCTAAACACCGCAAAGATGTCCTGACCTATTTTACAACTTTTCCTTCGGGTGCTCCATGTGTACATGTAGTTCTTAAAAAAGTAAGTTTGCATTATTAAACTTTATGATGTGCTTTACCGATTTAAACTTTTATAGGGATATGAAAAGCATTTTAAAAGCTTTTGAAATCGCCTATCTAGATTTTGAGAATTCGCACGCGGCAAGCAAGCGCATCAATTCAATACACTGACTTTAAACCACAATATCTCTGAAATGAGTGGTCGTTTTAAGACAAAACTTATAAAAATAGAAATAACAGTTATTGCATGTAAAGTAATTTACTAAAAATAACAGTCATTTTACTATAAATATTCTTGCCAAAACATAGTGAGTGAAACCTTCTGTAGTCTGAATACACTTTTGCTAAATTAATAACTTGAACAAGAAGACCTGCAACAGTCAACAGTAAGGTCACGAAAACAGTCGAAATAATGTCATAAATATATTCTTTGAAAAATATATTATTAAACCAGATTTAACTTGCTTTAATGCTGTCGAATTTTGTGAGTGCTTGCAAAAAATATTTGTTCAAAAACAAGTACAAAAAATATCGTATCTACTCACTTCTGTTCCGGTGTTCATGATCTTTGTGATTTCCAACTATTTTTTACAAAATTTGGAGAAATCTTCATCCTTTCGGCTGTAAATCTCGCGAATGCATTCGGACAAGAACTTGACCACAAACGTCGATTCGTTCCCTTTGCATTTTGACTAAATTTTCTTTGTAAAACACTTGAAGAACTTCTTATGTTTTGCCTTTAAAACCTGCTGTAAATTCCCTTCTTGTAACATATCGCCATTGTGTAAAGTTTTGTAAAAAAATAATATTTTAAACTTGAAAATCTTTGCGAGCTTTTGATCAATTTCATCGCCCAATGTGTCGTTGGGAGTCGTTGGAAAGCTCGGGCGATCAAAGGGGGCTGTTATTTTTATACAATAATATATACTGAAAAATTAACTAAACTCGTATCGAAGGTGACGAAAAGAGATTTACACGCCATTTGAAGTGCTCTATGATCTATACAAAACAAAGCGCATCATTGGTTCGTGATCCTTCTGAGAAAGCTGTGACTGGGATAAAGGTATTACGTCACTGAAATGGCGTCAGCCGTGCGTCTGTCATCTAATAGATCAGGGGCCGGTTGTTCAAAAGCCGGTTAACGCTAACCCCGGGTTAAATTTTAATCTGCTGTTCTGGTTTGTATACTTCTACATGTTTGTTTATTTCAAAACTTTATAAACAAAAACTTATATCGCCCAGCACAAGGTTGATAGAAAAAGTATTCATATTAATATAACCGATGTCGGGAAACTTGTATGAAAGTTACCACTAACCCAGAGTTTAGTTAACCGGCTTTTGAACAACTGGCCCCAGGGCTCTCCACCAATGAAAAGGCAGATTGAACTCAGATTATTTTATAAATTTTGAATCTTCGAAGAATGAAGGTCAATATTAGAATATATACTGAAAGGCAACATTTCTGAAGTTGACCACCATATTGTGCCCTGCATGTAACGCTTACGACACGCACCAATATTTTCAAATATTTTCTGTTTTCTAGTATAGGCGGTATGATTCACTCTACACATCGCTTGCATCCTCAACATACTGGTCGAACTGATTCCGATGCAGTAGCAGTTGCTCAAGGTGTGAAAGAATGTAGTAGCTGCCGCGAACCATTATCCCAATTTGAGAAACCACCCTTTCACTGCAATCCGTGTGACTACACCGTATGTGCAACTTGTGATAGACCAATGTCCCATCCTGTCCATCCTAATCACGAAGTGTACCTATTTACCCCTACATCGCCATGGAGATGTGATGTATGCAAGCGCGATAGTGCAAATATCCAGGAGATACCGTGCTACTCTTGTAGGCATTGTGACTTTTACCTGTGTAAGAAATGTTTCTCTGGTGTGAACAGTCAACTTCATATACATACTTTATATCGTACTGATGTCAGATTTGTTTATCATCAATCTAATGGAGAATGGGCCTGTGATATTTGTAGGAGCGGCAATGGACCAGGACATTTGTAAGATATTATTTTTTATCTTTTTGTCAGTCGTAAGTCTGAGGGCTGAAATCAGATTGGCTGTAACAGACGGCAGAATTTTATGATATTTGACCACATCCGGGATCTTAGGCTAGGGGACTGCCCTAGGGGACAAAAAGTCCTAAAAGGTGCTTGAATTATATGAAGTTTGACAAGAACGAATATACTGTAATTATTACCTGGACAATAGACCTTAGCACACGTCACGTAATTTTCAAACAGTGAATAATTGACCAAATATTCCTGAAGTCTGTATTATATGTATTAAGAATTGCATGACGTCAGCACTTCGGTAATATCGTTATGTTACGCGCACGAATATATTTCTCTTTCATCTTGACGCCAATCACAACCCTATCCCTAACCCTCTTGTGACCGTAACATAACGATATAAAACCAGCACTTCTAAGCCTAAGGTCTATCAGCCGGTTGGAAACAAGATTTAACACTTTCAAGTTTCAAGAACAACACGAACAGCAAAGAAAAAAAAGAAGCTTTAAAATCCACCATAATCTTGAGTAAAGTGCGTAAATATATACGAATATATTATGTTATCTTTCAGTTTCTTGTCACTTTTCGTAGCAACATGCTTTGATTGCGGAACACCACTGATCTCAAACAATACGCAACACTGGAATATTTATTGAATCTAATTTTACATCGACAGCAAAATAAACACGTTATAAATTGAAATATACGACCCCAATAAATTAGCGCTGTGGTGAATTGCCTATTTCATTAATTAATTATTTAATTCATGAATTCGACTATCCCAGGAATAAAATATATGGAACTTGTAAAAGAACAAGGCAGTGTAAAAGTGCATTATAATTCAATTGATCCTTCCTCTGGGGTCGGTTGTTCAAAAGCCGGTTAGCCTAACCCTGGGTTGACGAAAATCTTCAAATCAAACTTCCCAACAGTTTGTTTATAAAGTTGAATATGTTTTTGCAGAAATCTTTTCTGGATCAATAGAAGTTTTGAAACGAACGGCCATGCAGAAATACATAACCCAAAACAGCGGGTTAAAACTTAACCCAGGGTTAGCGCTAATCGAGCTTTGAACAACGGGCCCCTGAAGGTCAAAACTCACAGCCGCAAAACATTGATCTCAAAGCGCGAAACCACAATAGAAATGTATGTGTATTTCTTTATGCCTCTATTTGATTTTACATTTTGCACTACACAATTTCATGCCCTTATTCGTACTTGATTACATGTACAAGATTCATGAATTCAAGTCTACAATGTTATTTGGTTTTCTGTTTTACGTTCAAAGGACAATTTTAACTGAATTACCTGTATTCTACTAAGAAAAGGAACAATAGAACAGATCGTCAAAATAGACATGACGTCTTCTCCAAACTTACCAATCGTTGGTTTCCGTTTTGGATCATGCGCCTTACCTTTATTTACTGAACCAAGGACTTTGATTATTAAAATCACCCGGCATTAGCCGGAGTACGCAGCTGAGAAGTCCCGTTGGTAGATAATGGGTTAAGCAGAGTGATGATAGAATATGAATCATGTTAATAATAAGTAGCGAGAGTATCTCGTGCACTAAATAGACATAGATTTGTACTCTTCAACTATTGCTATAATACATTTCCTTAAAAATATATGTTTGAATTGCTTTAGCTATCCGGCGCATTGCTCGTCATGTCAGTTTGATCTTTGTGACAACTGTATCAAGCCATACAGATCGACATTCCATGAAGGACATATACTGTATAAAGCAGATTCAAACGTTACGTATCCTAGATTTAATGGTGGATGGCGTTGTGATAGATGTTCACGAAGTTTTATTCCGCAAATGAACAACCTTCCCTTCCATTGTTCCCAGTGTGAGTTTGACTTGTGTGAAAACTGTATGAAAACAACTGCTGAAACGTCGAATGCAGGTAAGATTTCTTATAATTATGTACGTCATTTAGTAAGCATACACAAATTTAAGGACAAACAAGATGTCTGCTCTGCTCAGGCGTTAACTCCGTCACAGTACCTCAGTGTGATCTCTAGTCTAATCCTCTTGTATTACTCTTTATAACCACTTATATGTGGCAGTATTCTATCTACAATCAGTGACAAAATATGTGGACCGATAGGGTTAAATCGATAACATAACCCTCCTCCTCCCCCTGTTCAATGTTGCTATTTTTCCTTAAATAATATTTTGTCTTCCGTACATGATTGTCGATAATTATACGGCAACTTAATGCAACATTGAAACGGGGGAGGGGGGTTTAGCTGTGAATTTGCGCAAATATTTTCAAAAGTAACGTTTTGATCTAAGTGTCCCTTGTATGCTGGTATCCTCCTAGACGTTTAAAGGGTGCAAAGAATTTTGATGTGCCCCATGGCTGAAGTATTTTGATGTGCCCCATGTCACATGACTTTCTGGTAGTTACAGCAACGATGCCAGAATGCTATTATTTTATTATAAATATGTGAGGAAATCCAGAGTACTGCGACGTGATGCAAAACGAATTTGGCAAAATTTCCAAACATCACTCGTACTATTAATCCCTAATTGTACTCGCCATCGCATGATAACCTATACAAATAACGAACTTTCGAAGTCGTTGCACCAACAAAAATGCATTAATGCAACGCGCGATGAAGTCCAGAGTACAACACGACGTGAAATTCACACGCAATATTGGAATTGATGCACGCTGAAATATATCGTTATTCATACACTAGATATACACAAGGAAGCACAAGTTTGAGTTTGGGTTACTGTGGAAATGCCAGTTTGACAGTTTGTGACGGCTACTTTACAAACACTTTTGCATAATTTCTTTCACAGTCCTTACTGTGAATGATAGATATGAAGGGTGATGTGGCACAGTGCTTTAACCACGGGTACTCGATTACTTCGACAGTTGGTAACGACAGTATTGGCACAGATTAGTATAGATATAAAACTCAAGGAACTCAAGACAAATTGTGTAACTCGTTTTACTGCGCATGCGCGACCTTCTGCCTCTGGCAAGTGTCATGAAAATTTTAATCAGAAAGTAGATAACCCATCAATACGATGTCCTATTTTACTTAACATTTTACGAAAGAGAAATAGACTGGAAGTTTTTAGCAACAAATGGGTTTGTGAATCCCCTCGATAGTGGCGAAAATGCAAACAAACATACCCGAGGGCGTGTGAAAAAGCCTTGAAGAAGCTTCGCTAAAGTTCTAGTTACTGCATTTTGTGAGCTCAAAACTTGGTTATACTTGACATGGCAGTGTTATTTCTTACAAATACAAGAAAATACAAGATCAGTGGTTAATTTAAAAGTATTTAAGAAGGATGGTATATATTATAATAAATCCGAAAAAAACAACGGCAAATGACATCGATCTTTGTCAGGAAGCGTTCCGTCAGAACGAAATCATCCCCTGTTTTTTTCGACTGCAGAGAGACACGTTTGAATATTTTCTTTAGACAGGCACAGCTCACAATGAGCCTTGAAGGCAGGGCATTTTTTAAGAAATCGTTAGTGGGGGGGGCATACTCGAAAGGGGACGTAACGGGTAGGTGGGGTATTACAGGTGTGGGAAGCTGAAGGGGGGTCTGGGTCTATTCTTGAGTCTCTGTGGCTTGAGTTCCTGCATTTTCAGACAATTTTTGATATATCCCATCTAAACGGAGCCAGGTTTTGTTGTGAGAACACCATAACTTTCCTCTAAACTCAGTTTTCCCCCCTTTTTTGCTTATATTTTGGACAAAAGGGACCGTCACTGGGGGAAATAGCCACTGGGGCCAACATGTGTGCTGGGGGGGCTTTGGCCCCTCCAGTACATTAGTTAAAAAAATGCCCTGCTTGAAGGGGCATTTTAATCATGAACAGTTTTGAAATGTCAAGTCAGAAAAAATATGGTGGACACAAATCAAAAGTAAAGTCATACTTTGAACAATAATTCAAAGCTGTACAGAAGCTCAAATGTACTTCTTAAACAGACCAAAGAGAGAACTTACTGTTATTATTGAAACTTTTTGTCTAAAATTGACTATCAAATGCGCTATTTCCTTTAAAAAGGCATTTTTCACTTTTCGATCTGTGTTTTTCCTATACTTTCCTGATTAAATTTCAGCCAGTGCTCTCACAACCAAATTTTGATATTCCTTAGTGTGAGCTTCAAAATTCCTCAAATTTCCCCAAAATTCCTTAAATGACTTGTTTATCCTTGTGAGTACCCCATAAGGCCAAGATCAGCCGTAATCCTGGTTTTATTGTTTTCATTAGTCCTTTACAAAAAGCACCTTTTGCGCTTTATAAGCGACAGACGACAGTAAATATTAATTATTAAATATGATGTTTCTGGTGTTACCCTGAGTGTGTATCCACACCAGGCAGGCTGAAAAATTTGCCTGACCACGGTGGGAATGGAACCCTCAACCTTTGGGATACTAGTCCAATTAACATACTTGTCATCAAAACGTCGTAAACAACCTAATTAAAAGTGAACAGAATTCTGGAAAACGAATACCGTGTGATACGTGAGGTCCTTCATCAGCAGTATAACCAAAACACAAATAAGTTTGATAGTTTTTATTGTGTAAATGCGGTAAATGGAGAATGCCTTTACACCGCCTCGAATCAGTTTAAAACGAATAGTTACGAACATAAATTGGCGCGAACAGCGATCTAAGAAGGGCTTCAAACAGCCAGAACACTCTCCGTCTGGGGTTGTTCGGTTCAAGCCGTTATCGTTAACCTGGGTTAAAAATCCTAACCAGGGTTAAATTTTTGCAAACCTGGGTTAATTTGCGTTTACATTATTCGATTAGTCTTAACGGGGTTAAAATTGATAATTTAACCCACCTAGCTAGGTGGGTTAACTTTAACCTGGGGGTTGGGTAATCCTGGGTTGGTTAAGTTAACCGGCTTTTGAACAACCGGCCCCTGGTGTTTAAATAAATACCACTATTATCTATAAACTAAGAAACAAACAACAACGTTCTTAATTGGTTTTAGTTCCAAGAATGCAAGAGTCACTTTAACTCATTTACAGTTTTTAGTAGCACAACTTCCGTCACTGGCCTTGTGTACGTGCGTTTCGCACCGTCTTTCGTAGTGACCAACTCCAACTTCCGAACCTTTCCGTCCATTCCTTTGTAGGCTTTAACAACTCTGGCAAGCGGCCACTCGTTTCGTACAACATCTTTCGCACGCAATAAAACCAGGTCTCCTTCTTCTAGATTACGTTCTTCTGCTTCCCATTAGGGTGGGAAGAAATTATTTTCGCCATCTCGACCAGAAAACGTTGGCTAGGTGCTGAACTTGCCGCCATTGCTTATTGTGTTTTCAAAGGTCGGTAGCCGTAAATTCTCCGGGAACAGCTGTGAGGGCTAAGGACGCCTGGCATTGTAGGGTCGGTGGAAACTGGGATTAAGGGGCGGCTGTTGACTATGGCCATGCCTTCGGCCATAAGGGTGGAAAGCACTTCATGCGTAAGGTGTCTTGTGCCTAGGTCTGCGAGCATGGAATTCAAGACCCTTCTAACGATGCCTATCATCCTTTCCCACACGCCACCGGTGTGCGATCCGTGAGGAGGGTTGAAGATCCATTCACAGCGTTGTTTTGCGAGATACGTATTGACGACTTTCGTGTCTACTTCTTCCAACGCGGCATTCAATTCATTGTATGCCCCAACGAAATTTGTCCCGTTGTCAGAGCGGAGTTGAACAGCGGGTCCCCTAATGGCGAAAAACCGACGTAACGCGTTAATAAAGCTGGAAGTATCGATGGATTCAATCAACTCGATGTGAATTGCCCTGATGGTGAGGCAGGTGAAGATTATTGCCCAGCGTTTACTATTGGCGGCTCCTCCTCTGGTTTTCCGGTGTATCACTTGACGTCTAAACCAACGTTTGTGAATGGAGGGGCTGGTGTTATAATCGCTCGGTTGGAAGATCAGCCATCTTCTGAATTTGAAGTTTCCCCCTTAATTTCCTACACTTGACGCACTTATGAATAACTCGGTTTGTGAGTCGTTTTCCCCCGATCACCCAATATCCTTTCGCTCTTACGATCCCCTGTGTGAAGTGTCGACCCTGATGCTTGATTTCCTTGTGGAGGTGCTCGACAATGAGAGTTGTGATATGCTGTTGTCCTGGCAGTATCACGGGGTGTTTTTTCTCGCTGGTAAGTTCTCCTCGTTCGAGACGACCGCCAACGCATAAAAGTTCTTGCGTGTCTATGACTGGGCTAAATTTGAGGAGCGCGCTACCTTTCATTAGTTTTTTCTCATTCTCGACACATTCTATTTCGTGGCGAAACGCCTCTTCTTGCATGCTGTTGATTATCACAATTTCAGCTTGCCTCTGGACCTCGAGAATACTTTCTGTAGATTTGACCATCAACGGGCTTTCTTTTTGCGGGTTTGTGTTTCTATTGGCACGCGTAAGCCGAAAATGTCGTACGAAAGTGATCAGACGCATGATGGCTCGAACCAGCCTAGACCATTGAGAAAACCTGCTAAATATTTGTGTTCCAAGAGGCGTGTTCTTTTTCACGGAGGTTGTTAGTGTGCGCAAGTCAGGACGAACTTCAGGATCTTCGGGTGGGATTTATGTGAGGACTGGACGTTCTTCATCCGGATCTAATTGGATCTGCTTGTGGAGAAACTGCGGGCCGCTGAGCCACATTTAGCTTTCGAGGTCTCGGGCCTTTATTGGGCGAGTTGCTATGTCGGCAGGATTACATCCGGTTGTAACGTAGTGCCACTGATCAGGTGAAGAGGATTTTCTTATCCGTTCAATTCTGTTGCTGACGTAAACGTAGAGCCTTCGGCTTTCGTTGGCGATATAACCGAGTACGACTTTGCTGTCCGAGTGATAGATTATCTGGTCTGGTTGGACGACACGTTCTTTGATGATCATGTCGGTGATTTCAACAGCAAGCACGGCTGCGCACAACTCTAAGCGTGGAATGGTCGTTGCTTGAGGCGGCGGTAGCTTGGCCTTGCCGAAAACGAATGACACCTGTATCTGATCATCGGGCTGGATAATCTTTAGGTAGGCTACGGCAGCAATACCTTGGATGGATGCATCACCGAAGGTATGCAGTTCTACGCGTTTTGCTTCATCAAGCGAAGATGTGTAAGGACGTATAAGATTCAGCTGTTCCAGCTCGATTAAGGATTTGCACCACTCGTCCCAGGCCGGTTTTAACTCTTGTGGCAACGGTTGGTCCCACTCTTCCAGCTGTCTTTCTTTCAGGTGCTCCGTCCTGGATCTAAGTAAGCTCTTGCCGCAGATCAACACTGGTGCTGCGACTCCTAGCGGATCGTAAAGACTGTTGATGATCGATAGCACGCCGCGTTTTGTGAATGGCTTATCCCCGACAGTTACGGTAAAGGTAAACGCGTCTTTCGTAATGTCCCACGAGACACCTAATGATCGCTGAATTGGAGCGTTGTCTTGATTCAAATCGAGATAACGGAGGTCTGCAGCTCTGTCGATCGGAGGGAACGCGTCGATTACTTTCGGATCGTTGGAAGATATCTTATGCAGACGCAAATTCCCAGTGGCTAACATCGCTTGTGTACGCAGCAACAAGTCGATGGCTTGCTGGCTGTTGGGCACGGATCCGTCGTCTCTACGAAAAATCATTTTTTACAAATTCTCGTTGGCATCAGATCTAAACTCTGTTTCTCCAACCTTGGCTGTCTTGTGTAGACCAAATGTGGCAACGGCTGGAGAAGATGTATTGCCAAATATGTGTACCTTCATTCTGTGCTCGATTATTTTGCCATCCGGATCATTGTTTTCGTGCCAAAGAAATCGTAAAAAGTCTCGGTGGTCTTCTCTCACAATGAAAGAGTAAAATATTTGTTCGATGTCCGTCATAAACGCCGTGGGATGCTTACGGAAGCGTAACAAGACCCCCAGAAGACCACCCGAAGTGAGGACCAGACAGGAGCAGCATTGTTCTCAGCTGCAGAGTCGAACACCACCCGAAGTTTTCCGGGCTTCTGGGGATGGTAGACCCCGAAGTGCGGCAGGCACCAACAAGGTTTCGAGGACGCCATGTCTTGCGGAGGTACGGGTTCGGCGTGCCTTTTGTCGAGAAGATCTTTCATGAAGGCAAAGTAATGTTGTTTCATCAAAGGTTTTTTGTCTAGCGTCCTTCGGGTGGATTTAAGTCTCTTGTATGCCTCTTCGCGACTTTTTGGCAGCGTTTTTACCTCATTACGAAACGGTAGTGGCGCGGTCCAATTTCCTGCATTGTTCCTTTCCATATTGCTCTCCATTATCTCAACAAACTTTCTGTCCTCGACTGATAATCCTGGTTTGTCATCGTCCTCTGTGCGTACGAAAACGTTCTTTGCTAACCCGTCTTCAAAGTGACCTCCGACAAATTTCTCTTTTCTTTCAACTTCGCAGTCGTTAACGAGCGTTCGTCTGACAATAAAGGAGTTTGGACAAGGCTCCATGATGGAAGGTCGTCCGTTTGGTAAAACCTGCGTCCGATAAGATGACACATTGCTTGATGTGTGAGCACCATCTAAGCAAACTTTGTCCTGGATCACCCATCCGAGATCAAGCCTCTGTGCCCATGGCGAAGCACCTTTCCCGTTTCGTGATGCGTGCACTTTGTGTAGCTGTGGCACGTTTCTCCCGACCAATAGGAGGATGTCGGCTTCTGGATCGATTTCTGGGATCTTGTTGGCAATTTCTCCGAGATGAGGATGTGCTCTGCCCACCGCTGGCGTAGGAATCTCTTCTCTGCTATCCGGAATTGCTTCGCACTCAATTATCGAAGGAAGTGTGTGTGTTTTTTTTCCCATCCAATGATTCGATCACCAAGTTATCGGCGGATCTTCCTTCTAGCTTAGGTGTACCGGCGCACGTTTTCAAGGTGTAGGGGGTTGCATCACCGTCTATGTTTAACAGCTCAAACAACTTTGGTCTGGCGAGAGAGCAATTGCTCTGATCATCAATAACTACATAGATTTTGATTTTCTTCTTTGGATGGGTCTTAACGTAAACGTTAGCCAAGCATATTTTTGAAGAGGATCGTCCACCATACTCATCGCTGCAGAGTTCAGTGCACTTTGTCGTAGCTTCGGTCTCCCCGCCGTGACTTGGTGGACCACTACGGTGTTTATTCTCACCACCCCGACTTTGACCGTTTTCGGGACTACGATCATTTCCTTCGTCTTTCTTTTGCTCTGGTGGCTTTCCAACATGCATGGCACTTAGATGTTTCTCACTTTGGCATTCGGAGCAAGTAATAGTACAGCGGCAGTCCTTGGCTAGATGGCTCGTTGAGGCAACACAGCGATAGCATATCCGGTTCTTTCTTAGCAAATTATTTCTTTCTTCGAGTGGTTTGCTTCGGAAGGCTCTGCATTTGGCTAGCGGATGTGGCATTTCGTGGAGGGCGCACCATCTCATCGGGTCGTGGGTTAAAGACTTCCCATGGTCGTCTTGCTCATCTGTCATTTCAGTTCTATAAGATCGTTTAGGTCTTTGATTGTAATGTTTTGGAGATGAGTCATCAGGAACCTCTAAAGCGAGATTAGGGTCATTTCTCTCGAAGGCAAGGTCTTGAACGAATTTTGAGAATTCTTTGATGGGTGGATAGTCTACTTTGTGGTCAGACTTGTAGCGGAAAGCATGGCGTTGCCATCGTCCCTGTATGGAGATACATGGGCTCATCAAGGACCTTAAGGCCCTGAAGACCACCGTCACTTTTGGCACATTGCAGCTCTAGCAGCAGGTCGCCCAGCTCTTGTAATTTTTTGGCATCCGCGAGCCTATCAAGATCGGCCTTTGTCAAAACGATACTGGTTCCAAAACGTTCGTCGAGTTTCCTCCATACCTCGGCGAGACCTTTCGCTGGATTTCGGATAAAGGCACCACGTAGTTGTTGTACGAGCCTTTTTGAGTTACTGGTGGTGTGCTCGGTAATTAACGAAAGTTCTTCACTGGGCGTAATGTTGACACCTCTAACCATGTTTCGAAACGATTCCTTCCAGATATGATACTTCTCTGGCTTATCATCAAACGTTTCTATTTTATTGGCCACTACCTCTCGACGTTCCATAAATTGGATGTATGACTTATACTATCTTGATTTGAATTCGCGGATCAGGACTGTTCTGGGTTATAGGGTGGTACTCATCTGCAGTGGGATTCAGGGGTTGGGGTGGTTGGGTGGATCATAAATAATTAACACAAATTTAACATTCATTATCTTTTTAGTTGGTTTTGATGCACCAAGTCCAAGATCGGCCATTCAAGGTTTGTATATTACTTGATGTTTATACGATTGCCGATTCATATATTAAGCTTGTTGTGTCAGTTGCCACATTTGCACTGGAGCATGCTGTAAGAATAACCAAAAAATATCTGTTACTAAAGTGGAAACAACTTTTGATGTTGATCACAGCTGTCTAAAAACTCTTCGACATCTAATGGTGAAGTAATAAGACGATAATTGAGTGCGAAGCAATTCCGGATAGCAGAGAAGAGATTCCTACGCCAGCGGTGGGCAGAGCACATCCTCATCTCAGAGAAATTGCCAACAAGATCCCAGAAATCGATCCAGAAGCCGACATCCTCCTATTGGTCGGGAGAAACGTGCCACAGCTACACAAAGTGCACGCATCACGAAACGGGAAAGGTGCTTCGCCATGGGCACAGAGGCTAGATCTCGGAAAATCCGCGAGCCTATCAAGATCGGCCTTTGTCAAAACGATACTGGTTCCAAAACGTTCGTCGAGTTTCCTCCATACCTCGGCGAGACCTTTCGCTGGATTTCGGATAAAGGCACCACGTAGTTGTTGTACGAGCCTTTTTGAGTTACTGGTGGTGTGCTCGGTAATTAACGAAAGTTCTTCACTGGGCGTAATGTTGACACCTCTAACCATGTTTCGAAACGATTCCTTCCAGATATGATACTTCTCTGGCTTATCATCAAACGTTTCTATTTTATTGGCCACTACCTCTCGACGTTCCATAAATTGGATGTATGACTTATACTATCTTGATTTGAATTCGGATCAGGACTGTTCTGGGTTATAGGGTGGTACTCATCTGCAGTGGGATTCAGGGGTTGGGGTGGTTGGGTGGATCATAAATAATTAACACAAATTTAACATTCATTATCTTTTTAGTTGGTTTTGATGCACCAAGTCCAAGATCGGCCATTCAAGGTTTGTATATTACTTGATGTTTATACGATTGCCGATTCATATATTAAGCTTGTTGTGTCAGTTGCCACATTTGCACTGGAGCATGCTGTAAGAATAACCAAAAAATATCTGTTACTAAAGTGGAAACAACTTTTGATGTTGATCACAGCTGTCTAAAAACTCTTCGACATCTAATGGTGAAGTAATAAGACGATAATTGAGTGCGAAGCAATTCCGGATAGCAGAGAAGAGATTCCTACGCCAGCGGTGGGCAGAGCACATCCTCATCTCAGAGAAATGGCCAACAAGATCCCAGAAATCGATCCAGAAGCCGACATCCTCCTATTGGTCGGGAGAAACGTGCCACAGCTACACAAAGTGCACGCATCACGAAACGGGAAAGGTGCTTCGCCATGGGCACAGAGGCTAGATCTCGGAAAATCCGCGAGCCTATCAAGATCGGCCTTTGTCAAAACGATACTGGTTCCAAAACGTTCGTCGAGTTTCCTCCATACCTCGGCGAGACCTTTCGCTGGATTTCGGATAAAGGCACCACGTAGTTGTTGTACGAGCCTTTTTGAGTTACTGGTGGTGTGCTCGGTAATTAACGAAAGTTCTTCACTGGGCGTAATGTTGACACCTCTAACCATGTTTCGAAACGATTCCTTCCAGATATGATACTTCTCTGGCTTATCATCAAACGTTTCTATTTTATTGGCCACTACCTCTCGACGTTCCATAAATTGGATGTATGACTTATACTATCTTGATTTGAATTCGGATCAGGACTGTTCTGGGTTATAGGGTGGTACTCATCTGCAGTGGGATTCAGGGGTTGGGGTGGTTGGGTGGATCATAAATAATTAACACAAATTTAACATTCATTATCTTTTTAGTTGGTTTTGATGCACCAAGTCCAAGATCGGCCATTCAAGGTTTGTATATTACTTGATGTTTATACGATTGCCGATTCATATATTAAGCTTGTTGTGTCAGTTGCCACATTTGCACTGGAGCATGCTGTAAGAATAACCAAAAATATCTGTTACTAAAGTGGAAACAACTTTTGATGTTGATCACAGCTGTCTAAAAACTCTTCGACATCTAATGGTGAAGTAATAAGACCAAAAATTGCAATAACTTGCAACAATAACGAGGCAAAATAACGGCGAGGGCAAATAAATACGAGGCGAAAGAGCCTCTGGTCAAATCGATTGCGAATCTCACTTCCATACTTAACTAGGTTCAGAATCTGAACCTCGTATGTGATTGGCTGTTTGTAAAAACATGTCAAACCGGTTTGGAAAATAAACAAACATTGAACTAATTTTAAACACACAAAGGCTATAATGTTTGGCGAGCCTCTGGAACCAGGGTACGAAAGGTGGTTTCAACGCATGTAAATTGAATGGGTGACTTTCCATATTACCAGTCCCGAAAATACGTCACAAGGGTTAAGATTAGGGTTAGGACTAGTAGTTACTGTCGCAAGGAAAGTGCTGCCGAAGCCTGGCATCGCCTCATCAGTATACACTATACCACACTACAAAGGCGCTGCTGTGCGTGACATCAGTGGCGCGTCTTGGCAAACTAACGCATAAAAACCGGGATAAAAATCACTTAAGAAACAATTGTTTTGCGCAAAGAGCAGCAATACGATTGCTTAAGAATTCGACTATGTTGTACAGACGTTTACGCTCTTTTAGCCGAAATAAAGTTTCAAATCAGCTTTAAATAAAGTTTTACCATACCATACCATATGTATAAAGCATATTAGCATAAATAAGTATTATAGTAGCAAAATCTTTAAAACCCAACAATTTAAATTAGACAAGTTAGAAATAAACCCAAGATACGATTATGCATGTTTTTAATTGCGTGTTTTTAATTGCGTGTTTTTAATTGCGTGTTTTTAATTGCGTGTTTACAATATGCTAAACTATAGGATTACATGTGTATAATATTCAGAAAATATTTGCACAATATCAACTCCGAAATTCCTTGGATTGCTTAGAAACTCGACTATGCAGTATAGATATTTATGCTCATCTTAGCGGTATAAACCATTATATATAGGTAGCAGCACACGCCTAGAAAACGTGATATTTGATTATATAGGGTACAATTTTGCGTCTGTTCATCACCATATATCATAACATATTATATTTACAACTAGGAGTTACTATCGCAAGGAAAGTGCTGCCTTGACACACAAACTGCATGGAAAATTCCTGAACATAATTAGTATTAAATAGTGAACTTATTGAAATTGCTAACAATACACTGTATGTATTGATTTATTTTGTTGTCAAAACGTTGAAATTACAACACTGTGACTACAACACTATACTATTGTAAATGGTATATACTGTACAGTATTAAGCAAGATATCTGAGTGTGCTATTGTTAATGGAACTCTTGGTACCAACATTAAATGTTAATAGAAGTCATTGTTTACTTCAAAGTTGTCAATGGGATCTTGAATAACTAAATTGAAATCATAGAGGCATTTATCTCTTTTAATATTTTGTGGTGCATTTAGCTGGTTGTCTGTGTTCATAAGATATTAATAATGCATTTGCCATGTGCAGTCTGTCTGAACAGTCTTTGACTCTTTGTTCCCATCTGTAGATGTTTCATACATGTATTTGATCAACATTTGGTTCCATCAGTGTTCATCTGTACTACCCAGTGAATTGTCGAAATACATGATTATACAGCAAACCGACATAATCGTGTCTCTCTCCAAAACAACTTTGAAACACATTACACCGGATCAGGGACATGCTTGGGGTCTTCAAAAGGACAACGAATGAGAACTTCTGATGAGGCCCAGGCCCAACGACGGAGGGGGGCCCAGGCCCAACGACGGTGGTGAAAAATAGACACTTTTACCTGACATTAAGATTCTATAATACATATGTTCTATTTTTCCCAATTTATAATTTTAGGGGCCCAGGGGCCCACAACGAGTTCTCGTCGTCTCGTCCCTAGCCAGCACGCCGCTGCACAGGATCCACACCCACATGACATGTTGGAAATACATAATTCCTCATATAGCAGATTGCACCCCATAAGAGATGATGTAATATATCCATATTATTTCAAAACAACCATTTTGTTGAAGGAAATATACATTTCTGTGTAATCCAGCTGTTCAGATGGTACCAGTCAGTGTAATGATTAACATTAAGCTCAGTAAGAATTCCAAAACCCAAAACTATATAACAAAAAATAAATACTTAGTATGCGAATTTACCTGTGTATTATTTTGTGCCTTAATGGGCTCTACCACAATGGGTAGATCAATGTTACTTTGTGCCTCAATGGGCTCTACCACAATGGGTAGATCAATGTTACTTTGTGCCTCAATGGGCTCTACCACAATGGGTAGATCAATGTTACTTTGTGCCTCAATGGGCTCCACAACAATGGCTAAATGACAGAGCTACAGGATACATTTTGCACGTTTTTAGACGAAGACTCATAGCCCGCATTGCCAAAAGACTTGATTCATTTATTTAAAACTTTGAGCCATTGTCATTGACTAATTGAGGCTTTATGGACAATGTAAACAAATGGCAAATTGCATTGCGCGACTGTAGTCTGTAGCGTGTATTATAAAACTTTATCGGCTATCGGCTATCGCTCTCCAATATGTTGTTCCAGTAGTATATTTACATAATTCATGAAGTGTTGTAGTCATAGTTAATTTGTAGTCGAGGAAAACTGAGAAGCTGTTTGCGAAGTAGAAGATATTATACACATGTTTTTTTATAGTCTGTAGACTAAATCGATTGAAAAGAAGCATATTGATATTGCCAATTAAAGTTTATATAACTGTTCATAAAATTGTATTATTGTAATGGCATAAACTAGCATAAAGCTATAAATAATACATTAATACCACATGTGTACGAAACGTTGCTGGAATAATAGAATATCAATTAATAATGTCCGACTGTATAAATGCGTGGCCGAATCGGTTATAAATTGATACATACCTATACTTCTATATATTTTTTTCATATATTTACACTTTTATACTGTTTGATAAACACAAAATTGCTTTTGCACATGCAATAGTATTGAAAAAGCATAAATATTAAAGAAAATCTGAACGTAATTCTGTGCCGTTAGTAACCGGTAATACCTATTTTTTAAAAGCGAAACTATTACAGTCTTTCCGCTTACAAAATAACAAAGTTTCGCTCCAAAAGAAAATTTATTTTTTCGATAAATTTGGATGGAATTCTCCTGTTTTGAAGACTTAAAAATGAAATAGTTAAAATAATAAAAAAATAAGTATAGTTTATCCATAGCCTCTTCAAACTTTGCACTATCCTTAGGATCTCTGAGTTTGAATTAGCTGTATATAACAGTATATCAAAAAATAGGTACGCTAAGCGTACATGTATCTGCTCATGTTGATGCCACAGTTGCTCATGAAGGAGTAATATTCAACAATAGGCAATTTCGTAATTACGGCCGCCATTTTGTAAAGGGGGCAAACACAATAAAGCAACAATAGCATGACTCTAGGGACAAGTATTCCCATTGGGACGAGGTGTATATAGTTAGTTTAGTTACTACGGCTGGCAGAGCCAAGCCTAGACTTGCTCCAAGTCTGTCTCTTAAAGGGTTTTTATTGGGGAGTTATAAAGGATTGGGGAGTTATAAAGGGCGCACGAAAATGCGGGCGGGAGGAAATTAAGACGGGCCCGCCCGCATTTTCGTGCGCCCTTTATAACTTCGTGCGCCTTTTATAACTCCCCAATCCCTTATAACTCCCCAATAAAAACCCCTTTAAGAGACAGACTTGGAGCAAGTCTAAGCCAAGCCGTAAGTTTAATATGCCCCTGTCTGTTTTCTTCCTCGTCGTTGTCGTCGTGGCTTTTTGGGGGTGTCACAAACTTGTACCTCCACGGTCACCCAAGTCACCCGCGCAAAACGCATGCAATTTTCCTGTGTGCATCTTAGAATACTTGCGCATTTTGAGTTACGTACTTGTGTTTTAACCAGATCAATAACGCATGAAGGGAACGATACGATAAATGCAAGTGCAATACGAATGAGAAACGTACAAATCACGCTGTTATATGTCACGCACTATGTAAAATATTCGACATACTTCAGTCTATATGAGGGTATTATATTTCCAACAACAAACATTGCGCTTCAAGACTTGATGATCGTAAAGCGCATCGCTCTAAAACATCTATACTCTACAATCGTTTGAGCGAACCATACGTGGGTATTTATTTGTATTTGTGGGAAGCGAAAGAGAAATTAGAAATCAGTGTTGAATATAATTCAGACATAAACGCGCAATAACGAGCTCTATTTATTAGAGTTCAAGCTCGAGTTCAAGGGTCAGCTGTCACATATTCTTGATCATTATTACACTGTAAACGGGTCAAGTTTTTACAAGAAAACCGAAGAGCTTAGTTCTCCCTACGTCTTGCAATATTTTAAGATGATCCTGTAGCTCCTCGTTATTATACTTCGATTTGACCCAAACGCTTGAACAGACTCGATATAAGTATTCAGAGACGCATTCCTGACGACAAGTAATAAAATATGGGAGATCTCTAGTTGAATTATGTTGTGAAAATTCCCTGATCACCCTAAATGGGAGGTCTAAGGGTGATTTTGTTGGACAATTCACATGTCACACTTACAATGGATCGAGTGTTGTAGATTATACTATTGTTGCTCAGAGTCTTTTTTCTTCTTTAAGTCATTTTTCTGTTTCATCCTTCACAGAGTTTTCACATCACTGTTTTCTGTCTTTCGCTATAAAGGCTACTATTTCAGATTTAGTGACTTGTGGTTCTAATATAGAATTAACACCACACCCTTTAGCCTTCCAATGGAATGACAGTTTTAGGGAAGAATTGCACAATATCTTTAATACTGAGGAAATGAATGATCATTTGGATAAAATTTTCGCTCCCTCGAACGATAATGAGATAGACATCAACTGTCTAGCTAATGATTTTACAGAAACTATTAGCAAAGCAGCTAGAAAAATAATACCTTTTAAAAAACTGAAGAAGAAATCTAAAAAGGCAGAAACGAACTCAATACCAAAGCAGAAATGGTTTGATAATAACTGCTACCGTCTTAAAAAAGAACTACGAAACTTAGGGAAACTATTATCAAGTCAACCAAATAACCCTTTTATAAGACACCTGTTTTTTTACTAAGAAAAAAGAATACAAAAAATTAACTAGAAAACTTAGGAGGAACTTTCATAGTAATATATTGGATAAAATTAAAATCTTGGCAGATAGCAATCCGAAAGAGTTTTGGAACCTTGTTAACTCCATTAAATCAAATCGCACTAGTGGTTCCAATGAAATATCGTCCGTTGAGTGGTTTAATTATTTCCATGACCTAGATAAGATTAATTTTTCCGCTGAGAGCAATAGTGCTGAATCTCAAATAGTTAGAGATGTTAACCTTTGGGCGACCTGTAGTGTTGAGATTCTTGACAAACCTATTTCCTTAAAAGAAATTGGCGACATTTCTAGAAAACTCAAACTTAATAAGGCAAGCGCAAACGATACACTTAATAATGAAATTATTAAAACATCATCTATTAGTTTAGCTCCTCACTATGTGAAATTATTTTATCTAGTGGAGTTTTTCCAAAAATATGGTCGGAAGGCCTTATTACTCCTATACACAAATCGGGAAACAAAAGTGATCCTGGAAATTACAGAGGCATTTGCATTTCTAGCTGTTTAGGGAAATTTTTCACTTCAATTCTTAACGCACGTTTGAATCTTCTTCTGGAAGAAAACAGTATTTTGAATAAGTACCAAATAGGTTTTAGACATGGATTTCGAACGTCTGATCATCTGCTCGTTCTTAAAACATTGATAGACAGCTATAAATTGAGACGAAAACCCATGTTTACATGTTTTGTAGACTTCAGGAAAGCATACGATAGTGTCTGGCGAGAAGGTTTATTTTTTAAACTGATAAACAACGGATGTAGCAGAAAATTTATCACAATTTGACTAAACATGTACTCCTCTGTTAAATCAGAAGTTAAGCTCGAACAAGGTGTCACCCCATTCTTTCAATCCCATATTGGTGTGAAACAAGGATGTAATCTAAGTCCAACTCTGTTTAACCTCTTCATCAATGATATACCTAAGTTGTTTAATACTACCTGTGAACCTTTGAAGTTTGGAAACACTGAGTTGAGTTGTTTATTATATGCCGACGATTTGGTCATAATGTCAGAATCAGAATCTGGGCTACAACAATGCCTTCAAAAACTTGAATTATATACTAAGAAATGGAAATTACAAATTAACCTAAAAAACCCGAAAATTCTGATATTCGGGACACAGTCCCAAAGACGACAATTTATCTCGTTCAAGTGGTACTTCGGAACTAATCTACTGGATTGTGTAAACGAATATACGTATTTAGGATTAACTTTTCATTATACTGGTAATTTTAAGATAGCGATAACAATGTTATACAGCAAGGCATTACGTGTTTACAATTGCCTAATGCACAAACTTTCAAATGCAGAGAATATACCGATTAAAACTTTACTAAAACTATTTTCTTCAATGGTGGTTCCAGTTTTATTATATGGTTGTGAAATCTGGGGTGTAGGTTTATTAGGTAAAATCTCTTCGTTTGAACTCTTCCAAAAGAGATTTCTCAATATGGTAAATAAACTGGAATCATTACAGTTGAAATTTTTTAAACGTATACTAGGAGTCCACTCTAAGAGTACAAACCTAGCAGTATATGGTGAACTGGGTAAAGTTCCTCTAATAGTACAGGTCTCTACTTTAGTGACAAAGTATTGGATACGAATTGAAACTCCGGATTATATGAATACTCTTGTAGGAGAGACAGCGAGTTTTAATATCCGATCAAATACTCAGGCTATTAAATTCACAAACTATGTTTTAAAAATGTGTGATTTGGAATCACTAAACGGTATTTCTCTCCCACTTGAAAGTTTACATAATCTAGGTAAATATTTAAAAAATAGGTTATTTGCCTACTTCACTGATTTCTGGAAAGATCAGATTGAACAAAGTCGTTACAGTGGTAAATTAAGAACCCTCGCACAAGTTAAGAATAAATTTGTATTTGAAAAATATCTCCATGAAGTATGTAATGTTAAACATCGTCAAGCAATAACAAAAATGAGAATATCCGCACACAAACTACCGGTTGAATATGGCCGATATAATAAAACGCCATACGATGAAAGGATTTGTACTGTATGTCAATCGAATGAAATTGGAGATGAATTCCACTATTTAATGTCATGCTCCATCGTAAATAATTTAAATAATTTATATAGTATCAATAGCTCTTTCCGCTTATTTGATACAAATAATTTGTTCTTATATATTTTAAATATTCACGATAAGTCCATTATGAAAATAATAGCAAAATATTTCCATGATATTCTCCTATTATATGATAAACAGTACATTGCGTAAACGTGCATATTATTATGTATAATATAAAGAGAGTGATATTTTATAATCTTACAATATTTTATAGTTACGTTTTGTATCTTTTTCATGTAATTTCATATGTGCCTGTATTGGTATTTGATGAATAAAGATTATTATTATAGTAATACGAGGGATATTATATTTCCAACAACAAACATTGCGCCTTCAACACTAGATGATCGTACGGCGCATCGCTCTAAAACCTCTATACTCTACAATTGTTTGAGCGAAGGTACCATGCGTGAGTATTTGTTTGTATTTGTGGGAAACTAAAGAGAAACTAGATATCAGTGTTGAATATAATTGAGACATAAACGCGCAATAACGCGGAGCTCTATTTATTAGAGTTCAAGGCTCGGCTATCACATATTCTTGATATAAATTATTACACTGTAAACAGGTCAAGTTTTTATATCTTTCTCCCTACATCTTGCAATATTTTAAGATGATCCTATAGCTCCTAATTATTATACTTCGATTTGACCCAAACGCTTGAACAGACTCGATATAAGTATTCAGCGAGACGCATTCTTCACGACAACAGTGTAATACGCAAGACATTAATCGCGCGCACGGCGCACGTATTGGTAAAACCGCTCAAACGTTGGCAGAGACCCATTCAACTGAGTAATCGCAGGGCCGCAGGTTGAATTCCTGTCGGAGGACTTAGATTTGCATTTTTCCTAGCCGTTCCCGTTCAGGTCTAAATTATCGTATGTATTATTTCACTCGAAATCCACCTAAACATTCTACCTTTCTTATATACCTTGATGGCTTAATATTACTTCGACAGTTTGACTGTTTAACTGTTTAGTTTCTCCTTCAGAAATAGAACTACATTTGAAATTGGCCACATATTTTAAAGCTTTCGTTCTAGTCGATACTTTCGTATTGAAAACCTTCGTATTTCCACGTTTTTATATGAATTAACGACGTTTTGTCAATATATTTTGACATTTCAAAACAAATGCGCCATGTTGAATTTAAGATCTAGCCTGCGAACAGGCAAATTGAATGATGTAATTCCTCGTGAAACATTACGTCATTATTGGTCGTAAGCCAGTTGCTGATTGGCTAATGTTGCCTATTTTATATAAGCTCGTCGCTGAATGGCTAAAAGCTAACATTACGTAAACATTAACATTAACATTAACATTAACAAATTTAACATTAAATTTAAACATACACAAGTATAGCATTATATCACCCCCTTATCCAGGGCTAAAAGCTAACATTACGTAAACATTAACATTAACATTAACATTAACAAATTTAACATTAACATTAACATTAACAAGGTGATAGCATTATATCACCCTTTATCCAGGGCTCCTGTTGATAACAGTGCTTACTGTAGCGCTGATAGGATTTACCCTGATTAAATAAAGGTTTTTCATTCAATCATTCATCTGCTACGCAGATACAAAAATAGGTCCGCTAAGCGTACATGTATCTGCTCGTGGTGATGCAACAGTTCCCCATCAAGGAGTAATATTTAACAATAGGCAATTTCGTAATTACGGGCGCCATTTTGCAAAGGGGGCAAACACAATAAAGCAACAATACCATGACTCTTGGGACAATTATTCCCATTGGGACTAGGTGTATATAGTTACTGCGGCTGGCAGAGTAAAGCCGTAGGTTTAATATGCCCCTGTCTGTTTTCTTCGTCGTCGTCGTCGTGGCTTTTTGGGGGTGCATGTCACAAACTTGCACTTCCAAGATTACCCAAATCACCCGTACAAAACGCATGCAATTTTCTTGTGTGCATCTTAGAATACTTGCGCATTTTGAATTACGTACTTGTGTTTTAACCAGATCAATAACGCATCAAGGGAACGATACGATAAATGCAAGTGCAATACGAACGAGAAACGTACAAATCATGCTCATATTCGTCACGCATTATGTAAAATATTCGATTTATTTCAGTCTATATGAGGGTATTATATTTCCAACAACAAACATATTGCGCCTTCAAGACTTGACGATCGTAAAGCGCATCGCTCTAAAACATCTATACTCTACAATAGTTTGAGCATGGGGCATAGTTTGTACATGGGTATTTATTTGTATTTGTGGAAAGAGAAACTAGAAATCAGTGTTGAATATAATTCAGACAATCACATAAACGCGCAATAACGAGCTCTATTTATTAGAGTTCAAGGGTCAGCTGTCACATATTCTTGATAATTATTACACTGTAAACGGGTCAAGTTTTTACAAGAAAACCGAAGAGCTTAGTTCTCCCCACGTCTTGCAATATTTTAAGATGATCCTACAGCTCCTAATTATTATATTTCGATTTGACCCAAACGAGTAGGTAACCTCCCCATCCACCACCGGAAGTAATTCAAACGAATGTATGTATGACGTCACATTTATTTCCAGCCATATGGCATCAACAGGGGTGTGCGTGCAAGAGTTCGTACTTAATGTGCGTGCAAGAGTTCGTACTTAGTGTACGTCCAAGAGTTCGTACTTAGCGTGCGTACAAAGCGTTACGTCATGCCTATATCTTTTACGTGTGAGCACGCGGCAGAACATTTTAAAAACTTTGGGAAAGATCATGAGGCGACTCTTGATTTCTTGATGAACTTGAGGCGGGATTCAGGCTTTACTAATTATCAGTGGATTTTGAATTATCTTTCGTATTGGATTAATGATCTCTAAATTACTTAGGACATTGTGCGTGGGACACTTTTATGTGTAAACGTATGATATATATTGTTTAGCTCTTATTCATTGTTTATTGATGTAAGGCTGTTGCTTTGACAAATAAATTGTTTAATTTAAAACATAAATTTGTGTATTAGTTTATGTGTGAATTAGATTGTTTAAAACACTAATCTGTGTTTATGCGTGCGATATAACTATATAGCTGCGTGTTAGTTTATGTGTGCTAGTTTATGCGTGTGTCTTAGCGATGTAAATACCGTGGGAGCGTGTATACAAGATGTAAATGAACATCTAAGTTTCGTTCTATATTCTTTTATAATAGTAATGGCTCTTAAAAGAGCCGGGGTTTTGGGTTTTTTCTTTTAGTAAGTAAGTAAGTAAGTGAACTTTATTTAGCCACGGTAGACTCATCAGGATTTACACGCTTATAATAAGATTAATAAAATAAACAAAGGAAAGTTACATATTACAAATGGTACATATACATATTTACATAGGTACCTGTTTTCCATGAGTGCCGTGCAATTAATAATATTGGATAAAATATTTAAAATTATCGAATGAGGTTGCTGCAGTCAAACTTAAACTTGTGTAAAGTACTAGCCTGTCGTAACTCGACAGGAAGGGAGTTCCACAGTACCGCACCACTATAACCAAAACTATTTTTCAAGTAGTTTGTATGCGGTTGTGGCAAAGCTAATTTGCCACTGGTGTGTCTCAACGCATAATTTGTGATGCTACTGCTATCAACAAACATTTTGGAAAGGTAATCTGGTGCAAGACCATTCAAGGATTTATACACCATGATAGCCTTAGCAATTCTACGCTGAGATGTAAGCTTTTTCCAACCGAGTTTTTCAAACAGATAATCGGCATGTGCATCGTAACTAGACGAGGTCAGCACTCTGGCAGCACGATTTTGCAGTTTTTGTAAATTATCCGCTAGAGTACTACCGCAGCTAAAGGAACAATAGTCGAAATGGGGTTGGACTAAGCAATTGTAAATAAGTTGCATTGTGGAAAAAGGAACGTCAGGCCTTATGCGTTTTAGTGCACCTATACCAGAAGCAACTTTTTTTACACAATTTTTCAATGTGAACATTCCAAGATAAGTTCTCATCAATATGTGTACCAAGTGACTTTGTATGAGACACTTGTTTAATTGGAACGTTATTGATTGCTAATGAAGGAGTAGTTTGAAAAGTGTTATATAATTCGTTGGCGAGAGCCAATTAGCATAAACTCAGTTTTAGTCTGGTTTAAAGTAAGTCTATTTGCTGACAACCATTCACTGACATTGGCAAGATCTTCATTAAGGTTATAATTAATGTCGTGAATATTATTACTTGCATATGTCAAATTAGTGTCATCAGCAAACATACGTGCACGGGAATGTGTAAGACAATTAGGAAGGTCATTAATGTAGATTAAGAATAAGAGCGGGCCTAATATAGTTCCTTGAGGAACTCCACATCGAAGCAAACGACTTGTCGAGAAATGTCCATTAACAAAACATTTTTATTACGTTCATTGAGATACGATCTGAACAAATTACCCGCAATTCCCTTAATTCCGTATGCATTTAGTTTGCCTAGCAATATTTCATGATCTACAGTGTCAAACGCTTTCTTGAGGTCAAGAAACATAACAGCATTTACATTTCCACTATCAATATTATAGGCCCAATCATTAGTGGCCTCAAGAAGAGCGGTGACAGTTGAATGCAAACCACGGAATCCTGACTGACAATTAGTTAACAATCTATTTTCAGATAGAAATGAATGCATCTGATCGTAAATTATTCTTTCAAAAACCTTAGCCACAACAGGGACAATGGAAATCGGACGATAATTATCAACGCAATTACGTTTTCCTTGTTTGTGTATAGGAACCACTTTTGCGCATTTCCATTCGTGTGGGAATATGCCTGTGGTAATAGAGCGATTAAAAATGAGACAAAGGGATTCTGTAATTAGATCAGGGCACTCTCGAAGCAACCTGGAAGATATTTTGTCTAAACCCGTTGCTTTGGACTTACTTAGCGTGGACAAAAGTGCGAAAACTGTTGAAGAATTTATTTCCCTTAGTTTGAAAGTAGCGTTATTATTTTGATTAGGCAAATAATCGAGAAAAGACCGGCTACTATCGTTAGAATTTATTATATCTGCAAGGTCGGGACCAATGTTTGAAAAATACTTATTAAACGCATCAGCAATTTTATTAGAATCATTAATTAAGTTACCATTCAAATCAATTTCACTAATGTGAGTATTTTTCCGATTTCTAGATGTAAGTTCATTGATAATATTCCAAGTCTTTTTAGGGTTATCTTTGTTTTCACAGAAGGAATTTTTAAAATAGACTTCTTTTGCGCGAAAGATTGCATGGTTAACAGAATTACGCATTTTCCTAAAAGAAAGCCAATCTTGTGGATCGTTAGAACGAATTGCTTTGATTTTTTGGGAGATGTAATCCAACGCGATTTAGAAGCCTTGACACGCTTTGTACGAAGTGGAGCGTGCTTATCTACAACAAAATTGAATGTTGTTTTCCAAGCATACCACATATCATTAGGATTTTCATGCTCATTGATATGGTTCCAATTCTGTAGACTAATATCATTGCGAAATTTGATAGGATCAAAGTTTTTAAACTTTCTGTAGTTTATTGTAGAATGTACCCTTGTCGGTATACCAACAGAAAGCTTACGAAAAGCATAAATAAGACTGTGATCGCTTATACTAACATGAGAGACACCAGAGCAAACAACTTTATCAGGAGTATTTGTAAATATATGATCTATCAATGTAGAGGTTGAGTCTGTCATTCGAGTAGGTTCATTTATAAGCTGAGAAAGATTATATAAATCAGCAATATCCATGAGTAACTTCGAACTATGATCTTTTCTACCATTCCAAATCATTCAGGTAAACGTTTAGAGGGTCGTCCATCTTAGAATCCACCATGGATAAATCTTGGACGTTCGTCTCCGGTTGTTGTTGCTGTTCTTGTTCTTGTGGTTGTTCTTGTGGTTGTTCTTGTGGTTGTTCTTGTAGTTCACGACGCTGCCGTTTTACTTCGAAACTTATCACAAACGACGTGTTATTCTCAAGAGCATACTCGTAGAATCCCTTGTACTTCTCAAACTCGTTTCTTCTCTTAAAATTCGACTTCTTTCTGTCTTTTCTCCATGATGCGTGTTAGCCTAAATGCGTGTACCTAGGCCTTGTACGTCCTCGCTAAATTGACTAACGCACTCATGTACGTCCTCATTAAATTTCCTTCCGCTCCCGTGTGGCGTAGAACAGAAAGTTCGCACGCAAAAGTTAAGCATTGATTAAGATCGTACGCGAGTGATTTTGCTTCAGCTCACTTTACACTACGTTTGCGGGGACCGCTGTGCATGAGGTTTATCGTCAAAGGGGAGATAAAGGGGGTTATATGAATACGAAATCGTACTGATTTTAGGGCAAAATATTGTTGCTATGGACAACGCCTTACCAGGCTGCATGCATGAATTAACTAAGACACGGACTCGTACCCAGGGTCTATGAGCAGATAAATTCGCGCGTTTTTTTTTTTTTTTGTTTTTTTTGCTGATGCGTCTTCGCATTTAGTTCGCATTTTGCTCATGCGTCTTCGCATTTTGCTCATGCGTCTTCGCATTTTGCTCATGCGTCTTCGCATTTTCTCATGCGTCTTCGCATTAAGGCCCTTTGTCGCCCGATGGCCCGGAATATCTCAGCCTAGCTGCCACTTAGTCTTAAGTTCGCATTCTGTTCATGCGTCTTCGCATTAAGGCCTTTGTGGCCCTATGCGCCTTCGCATTTTGCTCATGCGTCTTCGCATTTAGTTCGCTTTTTTCTCATGCGTCTTCGCATTAAGGCCTTTGTTGTCCTATGCGCCTTCGCATTTTGCTTCACATTCTTCGCATTTTGCTTCGCATTCTTCGCATTAAGACCCTTTGTGCCGGGAAGTCCGATTGATAGCAAGGCTTGCATCCTTCCTACGGGAAAAGCAATTTTGTGAGCGTATCCGTACGTAATGTTTGCACACCTCAATAACAAACGTTTAAAAAATTTTGCACATAATTTATTCTTTTTTTCCAATACAAAAGTGGTTTAACATTAGTTTAGGCAAAAAATAAACAAAACTGAAATGTTCAATTGCAATATTCGTCATTGTTAGAGCAGCGTCTTTCATTCACCAGCTTTTCAAAAAGAAATTTACTCTTTTCAGTAGCAGCAGCCAAAGCTTCGTCAGGATCGAAATCGTCCTCGTCAACGAGTGCATCTCTGGTTTTCATTATTTTCCGGTGTATTGGATCCCTTTTTAACGCTCTCATCCAAACCATTCGTTCTAAATAGGCTTTTTGAAGTTCTTCTCGTAGTCTCGGTAAATACAGTGGGGTAGCTTTCGCTATAGCATCTTCCTCATTAAAACCTTTGTTTCCGAATTCTTGCAATAATTCTTCGCACTCCGGAATCAATTTTTCTTTTGCGAAACCTATTAATGTCTCCCATGGATCCAATTCATCTTCATCAACTGTCTCGTCATTCTCACTGCTTTCCTCGGCATTCTGTATCCGTATTTCTTTCGGGGAATTTCATCATCTGTGATCACTTTATCATATACTGGCTTATCTTCGTATTCCATCACGGAGTCGTCGTTAAAACTATGGGTGTTTGCGTATGCGCAATGGTTTCTTTTTATGCCGCCTGACATAATTAGATGAAAACCGTTTTAGACATCGATCACACTGATAAGAACCCATAGTCTACTATACGCTCCCAAGGAATGAAAAGAAAGTCAAGAGTGGCTAGTTATATAGTCGATAAACGTACGGTTTGCTTGTGGGACAATACAGGCGAACTATAGTTTGAACGCCATTCAGACTACGCATGCGCATGACTTTCATCTCTGGGCAATTTTCAATTCTCTCGCACATTAGGTGTTCATTTCTGCTCATTTCTTCGCATGTATATTAGTTTTGGTAGTGTCCACTTGTATGAGTTATTCCGGGCCATCGGACCTGATTGGGCCTTAATGCGAAGAATGCGCAGCAAAATGCGAAGCAAAATGCGAAGGCGCATAGGACAACAAAGGCCTTAATGCGAAGACGCATGAGAAAAACGCGAACTAAATGCGAAGACGCATGAGCAAAATGCGAAGGCGCATAGGGTGTAGGATATTTTGTAAAAATACTGTAATTCAATATAGGTTAAAATCAAAGGGGTATTATAAACACAATAACAATTGTTTTGTTGATGTAAGAGACATATCAAATGTCAATATAGAGAAAGAAAGGAGACGCACATTGATTGTACATGTAAACACGAAAGAAACATCGAAACTATTTATACTTTATATTGATTGTAAACGAAGATTATCGTAATAAATATGTTAAAAAATACTTGCGTATGCGAGTGTGATTGATTGTAGATCGTTTCGATAGTATACAATCCCCACGAAGCACAACTGCCTTAGTGTGTGAGGCAGAGAAGTGCGACACTTGGTCCTTCGACCGCGGATAGCCAAAGACAAAGATCGCGAAGCGACAATGCCGTTGGACGAATTAACAAAGGAAAGAAGAACCCGAGCGGGTCACAGAGGTTCAGCCACGAAAAATGGAACGAAAATAAAGGAACCCTTAGCGAACGTGAGTGAGACGCATCAGACGGAGAAGAATATACTCAGACAGCTAAAAGATTAGACTTGGATCAAGTCCGTCTCTCTAGAGTCCGAGTCGCGAAGCGACGAGATCGAGCGCGGCGCGCGAGGTGCAAGACCGCTTCTCGGCACGCTCGATCCCTCGGACTCTAGAGAGACGGACTTGATCCAAGTCTACTAAAAGATACGCTTAGCGAGAAATTCGAAGCATTGAAAGTTTTGGACAACGATATAATCGAAGTATTGAGTAATAGTAAAGCCGAAGATGCGGAACAACAGCTGGAAAAAGAAATCCAAGACACAGACGACACGAGAGTGGAATTACAAAAAATAATTCTCGATCTAAACGATGCATTGTTCGAAGCCTTGACTCCTTTATCAACCGCGTCGTCTGAGAGTCAAAGACGTTAGAGCTGCTCCCATCGGCATATTTTCGTAATCGATTAATCGCTGTTAACAATCGATAAATATTGATTAATCGTATAAAATAAATTAAATCATGATACGTCAAAAACGTGACGTAATCAGCGAGAAAACGTAACGTTTTGAAACGGAAACATCGTGAAAAATTTTGCAACTTCAACGCTTGCTTGCAAATGGTAGTATAGACGGTGTGAAATTGACAACGCGGCATTAGTGATATCAGATATCTCATCGGTTCACGAGAACATTCAATTTCATTCAGGAAATGAGAGTGCGCTTTTTCACAGCGTTTTTTTACTGCAATGAGAGCGCCAGAGTAGGAAGTTTAGGCTGTGCATGTTTGTTGTCAATGATCCGATTATTGTTAAGACTAATCGATTTCCAAAAAATAATCGATATAACGATTAATCGATTTATCGGGAGCAGCTCTAGTCAAAGTACGCCATCAAACTTAAGTATGAACGGAACGCACAAACAGATTGTTCGCGCAAAGCTCCCAAAGTTAGAAGTGAAAAGGTTCGGTGGAAAAATACAAGAGTGGCAAGAATTTTGGGACTCATTCGATAGTTCAGTAAATCAGAATGACGCTCTGTCGGAAGCAGACAAATTTGCGTATCTGAAAGGCCTATTGTTTGGGCCAGCACAATTAACGACCGCAGGGTTCACGTTAACTTCAGCGAACTATAAAGAAGCGGTAGAGTTACTAAAGACACGATACGGGAAGAAAACCGCGATACCGAGAGCACATATTCAGGCTTTGATTAATATTAAGCCGGTGTACAACGAGCGAGATACACGGCGACTACGGGAATTGTACCATGCCTGTGAGACGAACTGCCGAGGTCTGAAAACCCTAGGGGTAGATTAAAATTCGTATGGTACCATTGTTGTCCCGGAAATACTCGACAAGCTGCCAGAATCACCAAGATGTGTATATTGTTTGCAAGAACACTTATCAGAGGATTGTAAAAGGGTTCAAAATGTTGGTGAGCGTAAGCAAATACTTCGTAAGTACGGACGATGTTTAAGTTCAAGTAATTGTAGTGCATGCAGTAAAAAACATAATCGTTCTATTTGTGCGAGCAAAAGTGGGTCTATAACCGCTGACGTAGTTCATTCACACATTCGTGCTTAGGGTGAGCAAATAGGGTAGCATTGCAGACAGCTCAGGCTTTAGTAATGGGCGGGAAAGAGAATGTGAGAGCGCGGGTAATGTTTGATTCAGGTAGTCAAAGGTCGTTTGTGATAGGCAAGGTAATACCAGTAAAGAGGAAAGAATGGGTGGAAATTATACCGTTTGGACAAGAGAAGGTTGAGGGAAAGTTGAGAGATGTGTTTGAATTGAGTGTAGCCTCAGTACAGGGGGGAGAGAGTGTTAAGATTGAAGTTTATAGCGTAGACAGCATTTCGCAGGTTAGAAATGAGCATGTGGAGACGAGGAAGAAAGACTACCCACACTTGCGAGGTCTGTGGTTTTCTGATGTCTGTAAGTCCAAGGATGTGTTGGAAATAGAGTTGTTCATCGGTGCAGATTATTTGTGGTTATTTCAAGAAGGTCGGACGGTTAGGGGGAAAAGTTATAAACCTGTTGCAGTACAAACCAAATTAGGATGCATGTTGTCAGGTCCACTGAAGAATAGCTCTGACAGAAACAATGAAGGTCATTCCACATGTTGTGCACAGGTAGGCATAAGCTTAATTGGACAAGTATCGTCACCGCAGAACAAGCGACTTGATGCATGTGTTGAAAGGTTATGGGATTACGAAACATTAGGTATAAAGCATGAAAATGAGGCAACTGAGTTATTAAATGATTCAATATATTTTAATGGCCAACGATATAGTGTAAGCTTGCCTTGGAAAGAAGGGCAGGTGGTGTTGCCAAGTAATTACAGTTGCAGTATGCATAGGTTAAAAGGAAAGGTTTCAAGGAGTCAGAGGTTTTACAACAGTATGATAGAATAATTAAAGAACAATTAGAATTAGGTATTATAGAAACAGTTGTAGAGTTGATCCACTATCTTCCACATCAAGCTGTAGTCCGTAAAGAGGCCAAGACTACTAAGGTTAGGGGTGTGTACAATGCATCTAGTAAAGAGACTAAGAAGAGTGTGTCCTTAAATGATTGCTTGCATTTTGGGCCACATCTATTCCCATTATTGTATCATATTCTATTGCTCTTTAGAAAAAAAAACCAGTGGCACTAGTACCAGATATAGAAAAGGCCTTTTTAAATATTGAGATTGATCCAGCGGCGACAGGGACTGCTTAAGGTTTCCTTGGGTAGGTGACGTAAATGACGATCAGGTTAACCCAGTAGAGTATAGATTTTGTTGGGTTGTGTTTGGTCTGAATTGTTCACCATTTTTTCTGAATGCAACACTTCAACACCGTCTTGACAACTGTTCATAGGGTAATCCAGTTGATCAGAAAGTTGAAAGATAGTTTTTATGTTGATGACCTGGTAACTGGTGAACGAACCCCAGAGAATGCGATATCATTGTATGAGTCTTCTAAGGAAAAATTAGCATCTGGAGTGTTTAAGCTTAGGAAATGGCTCAGTAATAGTAAAACTATGTTAGAGAGAATTCAACCAAATGAGGAAATAAGGCCTGGTGGAGGAAACATGGCAGAAAAAGAAACATTTGCTAAGTCATCCCTGCGCACAAAGGCCGAGAATGACACATCCGAGAAGGTTCTTGGGGTATCCTGGAATTGTGTGACTGATGAGTTTCTATTCCGCTTTCAGAGTCTAGTTGAGAAAGCAAAGTCACAATCTGTTACAAAACGCAACATCCTCAGGGTGCTAGCTGGGTTGTTTGATCCATTAGGAATTTAAGCCCAATGGTAGTTATTAAAATATTGTTTCAAGCACTATGTTAAGACAAAGTAGATTGGGATTCCGAACTTGATGGGAAATATTTAAGACAGTGGCTAGATTGGGTTCATGATCTTCAAATTGTAGGTCAAATTATGATACCAAGGTGTTTGTATGGGAATCTGATTGGTAAACCCAATTGTTCATTACATGGGTTTGGTGATGCTAGTATGAGAGCCTATTGCGCTATTGTGTACTATGTATGTGAATTAAATGGTAATTATCATGTTGAGCTCATTACATCAAAGATTATGGTGGCATCATTGAAGACGCAAACCATCCCCGGGTTAGAACTCATGTCTGCATTAATTTTAGCTAGGTTAATGGATACAGTCAGATCAGCACTTCCAGTTGATGTTCAGATAAACAATACCTGCTATTGGATTGATAGCAAGACAGCTCTGTGTTGGATTAACAACAAAGGGGAGTGGAAAAAATTTGTTCGACATAGGGTCAAGGAAATCCTACGACTGAGTAAAAAGGAAGACTGGGGTCATTGCCCACGCGAGGAGAATCCAGCCGACTTAGGATCGAAGGGGGTGTTCCCATCCAGATTGAAGGAAAGCACTCTTTGGTGAGGGTCCCAATTGGCTATTAAGCCCAATGTAAACTGGCCTAATGCCACAGAGTTAGTCCACACAGAAGATAGTTTGAAGGAAGTTAAAAAGTCTGTTACTATGGCAGTTCAGATAGGAGAAGACGTAGCTAGCCTGGAAAATATAGTCAATGTTAAGGCATATAGTAAGCTTAATAAATTAATGAAGGTAACAGCTTGAGTGATAAGATTTGTTCAGAATTAAAAGCTAAATCGCAAGGCAAGGAACTTGATTTAGGTAATTTGACAGTAGAAGAAATTAGTTATGCACAGAATGCATTGATAAAAGATGCTCAAGTAAGTTTGAGGAATAAGAAGGACTTTCAGCATTTAGCAAAACAGTTGAGATTAGTTGAGAGGGATGGAATATTGAAATGTAAAGGTAGGCTCTTTAATTCAGATTTGGGGGAGGAAGCCAGGGAACCAATTATACTCCATAAGGATCATCAACTAACCGAATTAATTATACTTGCATGACGTGAGCAAGTTCATCATTGCGGTTTAAGAGCTACTTTGGCAGAGTTGAGAGGTAAGTATTTGGTCCCAAGAGGACGTCAGATAGTGAAGAAAGTAATTAGTAATTGTGTTGTTTGTAAGCGGCATTTGGGAAAGCCTTATGGAAACCCAGACGTAGCTGGTTTACCAGACTTCAGAGTGCGAGAGTCGCCAACATTTTTCAAGGTTGTGGTTGACTTTGCGGGTCCATTGTATGCGAAGGAAGGTGGTAAAATGGTAAAGGTGTACATAGCGTTGTTTACATGCTGTGTAACTAGGGCGGTTCATTTGGATTTGGTGAGGAATCCGAGCGCTTCGTGTTTCATGAATTGTTTGCGGAGGTTCGCAAGTCGGCGAGTTGCGCCATCTCTTATTATTTCAGTTAACGCTAAAAGGCAGCAGAAAGGGCAGTAAAACATGAGAACAGAAGTGTGAGAGCTTATTTACAGGATAATTGTGTGAACTGGCAGTTTAACTTAGAGAGGGCTCCTTGGTGGGGAGAGCAGCACAGAGGTAGGAAGGAAGTAAAGAATTGTAGCGTTAGTAAGGGAGATGTAGTCTTAGTATTCGACGAGAATCTTAAGAGAGGATTTTGGAAGATAGGAAGGATTGAAAGTTTAGTTGTTGGTAGAGATCAGGTTGTCCGAGGAGCGAAAGTGAAAGTAATGACTAAAGGAAAGCCAGTATACGTTAATAGACCAGTTCAGAAGTTATATCCTATGGAGTTGAGAGAGAGCAATGTGAATGAAAGGAATGATGAAAACGCAGATAGCGTGGAAGACAAACGAAAGGAAGGGGTGAAAGAGGATGGAAAGGTGAAAGGGAAAGAAAATGTGAAAAGGAAAGAGAAAGAAAATGTGAAAAGGAAAGAGGAAAATTGTGAGAAAGGACGTGGAAAGAGAGCAGCAGCTTTAGATGCACGGTGGAGAACACAAGTTATGTTTGACCCTAACAGGCTCAAATGGGGGAGTGTGTAGGATATTTTGTAAAAATACTGTAATTCAATATAGGTTAAAATCAAAGGGGTATTATAAACACAATAACAATTGTTTTGTTGACGTAAGAGACAGGTCAAATGTCAATATAGAGAAAGAGAGGAGACGCACATTGATTGTAGACACGAAAGAAACATCGAAATAACTTATACGTTATATTGATTGGAAGCGAAGATTATCGTAATAAATATGTTAGAAAATACGTGCGTATGCGAGTGTGATTGATTGTAGATCGTTTCGACAGTATACAGTCCCCACGAAGCACAAACGTGTGACATAGGGCCACAAAGGCCTTAATGCGAAGACGCATGAACAGAATGCGAACTTAAGACTAAGTGTCAGCTAGGCTGAGATATTCCGGGCCATCGGGCGACAAAGGGCCTTAATGCGAAGACGCATGAGAAAATGCGAAGACGCATGAGCAAATGCGAACTAAATGCGAAGACGCATGAGAAAAATGCGAACTAAATGCGAAGACGCATGAGAAAAACGCGAACTAAATGCGAAGACGCATGAGCAAAATGCGAAGGCGCATAGGGCCACAAAGGCCTTAATGCGAAGACGCATGAACAGAATGCGAACTTAAGACTAAGTGGCAGCTAGGGCCTTAATGCGAAGACGCATGAGCAAAATGCGAACTAAATGCGAAGACGCATGAGAAAAACGCGAACTAAATGCGAAGACGCATGAGCAAAATGCGAAGGCGCATAGGGCCACAAAGGCCTTAATGCGAAGACGCATGAACAGAATGCGAACTTAAGACTAAGTGGCAGCTAGGGCCTTAATGCGAAGACGCATGAGCTAAATGCGAAGACGCATGAGCAAAAAAAAACAACCCTGCTCATAAACCCTGGGTACGAGTCCGTGTCTTAGTTAATTCATGCATGCAGCCTGGTAAGGCGTTGTCCATAGCAACAATATTTTGCCCTAAAATCAGTACGATTTCGTATTCGTATAACCCCCTTTATCTCCCCTTTGACGATAAACCTCATGCACAGCGGTCCCCGCAAACGTAGTGTAAAGTGAGCTGAAGCAAAATCACTCGCGTACGATCTTAATCAATGCTTAACCTTTGCGTGCGAACTTTCTGTTCTACGCTCACACGGGAGCGGAAGGAAATTTAATGAGGACGTACATGAGTGCGTTAAGTCAATTTAGCGAGGACGTACAAGGCCTAGGTACACGCATTTAGACTAACACGCATCATGGAGAAAAGACAGAAAGAAGTCGAACGTTCAAGAAAAAATAGACTTAAGAGAAGAAACGAGTTTGAGAAGTACAAGGAATTCTACGAGTATGCTCTTGAGAATAATACTATATAAAAGAATATAGAACGAAACTTAGATGTTCATTTACATCTTGTATACAAGCTCCCACGGTATTTACATCGCTAAGACACACGCATAAACTAACACACATAAACGAACACGCAGCTATATAGTTATATCGCACGCATAAACACAGATTAGTGTTTTAAACAATCTAATTCACACATAAACTAATACACAAATTTATGTTTTAAATTAAACAATTTATTTCTCAAAGCAACAGCCTTACATCAATAAACAATGAATAAGAGCTAAACAATATATATCATACGTTTACACATAAAAGTGTCCCACGCACAATGTCCTAAGTAATTTAGAGATCATTAATCCAATACGAAAGATAATTCAAAATCCACTGATAATTAGTAAAGCCTGAATCCCGCCTCAAGTTCATCGCCTCATGATCTTTTAAAATGTTCTGCCGCGTGCTCACACGTAAAAGATATAGGCATGACGTAACGCTTTGTACGCACGCTAAGTACGAACTCTTGGACGTACACTAAGTACGAACTCTTTCACGCACACTAAGTACGAACTCTTGCACGCACACCCCTGTTGATCATATGGCTGGAAATAAATGTGACGTCATACATACATTCGTTTGAATTACTTCCGGTGGTGGATGGGGGGGGGGGTTACCTACTAACCTTTAATAATATCCTTTTAACTAATACAAATCTCTCTATAAACTTCTCTAATAATCGCTCTCTCAAACACTACTCAAAACCCAAAACCTAACTCCAGTTAACAACTCATTAATATTCCATGCGGTCATGCTCATAAATCACATACATCAAAAGACACTTCTTCACACCTTTCCCACCAATGACTAGAAACTTATAGAAGCCCTTTATACATGTCCCCAACACCACAGTTTGTGGCGGTCAAACCAATATGGCAGTTATGTTATGTTACGTTATGTTTTTAATGAACGTGAGAGTTTACCCAGAGGCGTACTGGCGCAACTTCTTTTCGGGGGCCAACAAATTTGCCCGAATTTTAAAGCTTACCCAAAATGCCCGAATTTGGATAATAACATATTGATAACAATAATAACCACTTTTACTTGTATTTTACAAATCAATATGCTGAATTTTCACTTGTGCATTGCTTGTGTGAACTCAAAATGAATGTTTACAAATCCATGAGTATGAGATTACATAACTTAGAAAAAATACCTATATCGTCCATGTCGTTGACCAAGTGTCAATTATTTTCAGGTTAGTCGTGTCGTTAATAGTTTTGTTGGCATGTGCTCGTCAGGGCCGTAGCCACGATGTTAACGTTGGCGTTTCGAGGCCAAAAATACGAGAATCTGTATGGCGGTCCGGGGCATGCTCCCCCGGAAAATTTTGAAAATATGAGGGTTCCAAAAGGGTATTTCGTGCATTCTGAGACCACTCTGATACTCAGATATATATGTTATTTACCGGTTGCGAGGTCCGGATGAGAAAAACTGTGCCCGAGGTCTTGAAAACGGCCCGAGCCCGAAGGGCGAGGGACGTTTTCAAGACCGAGGGCACAGTTTTTCTCATCCGGACCGACGCTGCCGGTAAATAACGTGTTTATTTTTTAACATAGGTAAAATTTAAGAATTTATTAAAATTGAAAATTCCAGTGTGGCGAAATAGTTTGAGATCAGTGCAATTGTGAATTCAAAGCGAGGCTGACAAAATTTGAACGTTAAAGGACAACACGAAGACGAAAACTCAAGAAAACTGGCAAAAAAACATGGTTTCTGTAAAAATGTACACGATATTTTTAAATATGGCAGTAGAAAAGCATAGGAATGAAAGGTTTTGGCCTGGTTTTCTGGTATTCCGTGTTTCTTCGACAAGGATATCTTCGTGTTTACTTGCTTTGGCCATAAAAAACTCACAAAGTGAATCATGCAGTGAATGCATGTGTTTTGACTTCGATCAACGCTTTCTACTAAAACTGGACAATGAACAAGATATGCTATAATTCTATTCTGGTCATTTCACGGTAAAAAAACATCCTCAACTTTGTTTGCCAAGGGCCACGGCTTTAATTTTTTTTTACAACATGTATACGAAAAGTACTTTAACAAATGGGCAGAAAAATCATGTTTTCACTACAGTTGGTCCATATTTTTAAGTTTTATGTATGGAGAAAAGTTTTTTATTCTATGATATCTGTTTAAACTGTATTTTTTTAACTTTAATGTGACCAAATACTGAAATACATGAGCAACAAAACAAATGTATTAGTTTTAATACACGAGCATTTAAAACAAATGTATTAGTTTTCTCGATGCATCGTGCTTAGTTGATGCAATTCATTTTTGTACTGTAACTATCGTTAGGCTAGCTTTTTGAACTTTTTGGGCAGATTTTTTAATCTAAAAATTGTTTCACTCCTGTGTTTTGTCGCGTAATCCAGAGCGGGCCGGATGAGTTTCAGAGCGGGCCGGATGAGTTTCAGAGCGGGCCGGATGAGTTTCAGAGCGGGCCGGATGCAAAAATCCGGACCGCTCTGAAACGCTCGCTAGCCAATCAGATTGCTTTATTTTCATAGATAAAAAATAAAATATATTAATATACATTCAAAATCGCGTACACTCATTGCCATTGTTCAGTAATAATAATAATGGTTCATATTATCAGTTGCTAAATAATCATTCAGTCTAATTCTTAAAGAAAAAAAATATTTTCTGTGAGATAATTGGTGCGACAAATGTCACTCGCATTTTCTCCGTTCACTGTTGGCTACGGCCCCGCTTGTCGATGTTAATGAGAACGATATAATTCAAGCGTTCTTGGTCTATTGTTGTTCGAAGATAGGTTTTCATGCGCAGTTCTCGTTCTAAGCAAAGGTATGCAACTGAATTACATAAATGTTCAAATTATACTATAATTGTTTTCCAACAACACGCTAACCAGATAAATATACAGTTCTTTAAATTATAAATTCTGCTTTTGTTTAAATTCAGACTACATAATTCTATTTTGCCCAAATATTCGTGAACCATTTGCCCGAACACAGGTCACACCATTGCTATAGATTATAGAAAGCAAAATATTAGTCATAGACAAATGCGCAAACGGCCAAAGCTCAGTTCAATGCAGTCTTGAAACTTTGCACTATCCTTAGGATCTCTAAGTTATCTTTTTCAGGCTGACGTGATCCAACACCAAAACTTGTTTATAGTATACCGTGGGCGATATAGTCTGCGTCGCAGACGCCCAAATACTTGGGTATTCAAAATTTCAAATACGTGTATGGGTATTGAAACCCCAAATATAAAAAGACTTTCCTAAATTGTGCTATGTTTTGCAGGTTCCTCTGGACATAGAGGTCGCGCACATAATTCAATAAACAAAGGAAAACCAATATGCCCTCCATCAGATGAAATCCCTCCGTCAGATGAAATCCCTCCTTCAGATGAAATCGACCAGCAAGTAGGCCGTCCAGGACCACCAGACGACATTGGGGATTGCGTAATATGTCTTGACAGACCCAAGGATGCAACTATTGTACACGGTAGTACAGGTCATGTTTGTTGCTGTATAACATGTGCTTCAGAACTCTATAGAACAGGACAGAATTGTCCCATTTGTAGAGCTCCAATTCAAAGTGTCATTAAACAGTATACTGTTTAGGAGTATGTTGTCAAGTCCTTCAAAATTATCCGAGTATAAGTCTCATACAATCGTTTTTACAGACGCACGTTTTTCATAAAGATAGCGGTGGACAAGGGGAAGGTAGGCTTAGAAACAGTGATATATAATCTATACTCCACATATACTCTACAACAAAACTAAGGATGTTCCATTTTACCGCCGTTTTAATATTGAAGGTTTCAGATACAGTAAGATACAGATTTCGATTAGTAAAAATTGTCTATTTACATGAAATTTCAATGTTTGTATATACACGAGCATTAGATATTTTCAATTACATCAGTCAATCAACCAATTAAACTTGATTTGCTGATTAGGACAAAACTCTGCAAACCCTGCATGGCTTCCTTGCAGCTCTGGAAAGCTGTGCACCATGCAAACCAACGTCTCTGTGCCACTGGTTGCCACTGGTTGCCACTGGTACTGTTGCCAACTTGTGTCAATGTGCAAACCAGAGAAGACGTGTTACGAACAAGGGCCAAATCCATCTTGAAAAGTGGTGGGGGGGGGGTGGAGCCTGCTAATAGTTGTGGAGGCATGTAACACGTTTTACAAAAGGGCGTGGTCTCTGGGTGTGGTCATTCCTAGTTAACAACTCAATTCCACGTAAATTCTGGAATCCGGCATATCTTTAAGTTGACGAGGATTTTGTTGGACAACGCCTTAATTCAATAGGAATAACAAGCCATAGGGGAAAGATCTGACCTTCGCAAAAAGGCCTCGCATAACTAGGGGGCTCCGGGAGCATGCTCTTCCCAGAAAAATGTGGAATTTGAAGCCCAGAAATGCCTTTCCTGCATTCTGTTCTGCGGATTTACTATCAAACATCCCCCTCCCCCTAAACATGCCTATTTTGGAGAAAATGGAACATGTAAAAGACACGGAAATAACTTTTTTTGTCAGTGCTTATAAAACCGAGTTTTAATTATCTAAAACACGACAGGTTCATGTTGTAACAGCAGCACAACAGTAGTTGAGATTTTAAATCATTTGTTTAATCAGATTTAAAATGCCGCATTTTAAACTTTCTCAAACTGACAATATGCATCATTTGACCGACTTTTTGACGACATTTACAATTAAGGATTTCCCTCTTTAACGTGTCGTTCTTTTATGGTGATATTTTAGCCGATAAATCCTTCAGTATTTGCCGACAACAATTTTTCAGAGGGTGCGCCACCCCCGCATTGGCGACGGCCCTGCAAAGAGCGTAGTAAAGGGGCCGGCCAAAACGAAAATTGCCTATTGGGGCCCCATGATGTGAATGTGTAAGATTGGGCAATCTATTCTATCCGTTGTGGAGTACCCCAAGGATCTAACTTGGGGCCACTACTGTTTCTATTATACATAAACGATTTACTAAATTGTTTATCGCATACATCTGCGAATATGTTACTAATATAACAAGTGAAGGTTTGAATGTAGAAGACGTACAAATGTGCGCTTAAACAATGATTTGGAACATATCCATCAGTGGCTGCTTGCTAATAAATTGACTTTAAATAGAGGCAAAACGGAATACATGATAATTGGTTCGCGACAGAGATTATCAAAGATAGTAACCGATCCTACAATAGAATTAGGTGAGACCAATTAAGGCGCGTTAAGCATTCGAAAACGTCAGGCATAATTATTGATGATCAACTTTTGTGGAAAAAACAAAATAGAAACCATGTATCCAAGGTCTCTAAAGGTAAGTGTGCTGCGCCGAATAAAGAGTTGTGTCCCAAAAAGAACATTGATAAATGTTTATAATGCAATAATACTGCCATATTTTGATTATTGCAGTCTTGTTTGGAGTAACTGCAATGAATATCTGCTTGACAAACTGCAAAAATTGCAAAACAGGGCTGCAAGGGTCATCACTGGCATACCATATGAAATAGCGACAAAAAAATACCTAAGGAGTTAAATTGGCAACCTCTAACTGATCGCTGGGAGAAAAATAAGTTAGTGTTCATGCGTTAAGTGAAAAATAAGGAGTTACCAGAAAGTATGAACAACCTGTTTGAAATCGCTAACAATCAAAACTATAATCTACGCAGTAATGATAATGATTTTGTTTTACAAAAGCCAAAAATAAATTATATGAAAAAAATATTAGTTATAATAGGGCCATTTATACGGGAGAAAATAGGTCGCGACTTACATAAGACGCGTCTTATATAAGACGCGTCTTATATAAGACGCGTCTTATATAAGACGCGTCTTATATAAGACGCGAACACACTCGTATAAATGGTCAAATTCTAATAAGTCGCGTCTTATTGTGGAACAGCCTGAACCCCTGTTCTTATTTAGGTCGCGACTTACTGGAATTTGACCATTTATACGAGTGTGTTCGCGTCTTATTATAAGACGCGTCTTATGTAAGTCGCGACTTATTTCTCCCGTATAAATGGCCCTATTAGGGCAATAGCGTGGAATAACTTGCTAAAAGATTCAAAAGCAGCAAATATGTCAATTGGGAAATCTAATTAGGCCCGTTTCAGACCTCGTCAACAACATTATATTTTGTATGCCGTTTGAATCACTGCCGCTCTTGTGTCGCTCCAGCATCGCACTTAATACAATTAAGTTCGGCGCATGAGTGGAGCGGCGTCTGAAACGGGCCTAAGGCTGCCTGCACTCGACCTCAAATAATGTGAATAATGATCGAATTTCTTGTTTGATTATATTATATACTGTACTGTTAACTTTCTGTAAATATCTTTATATCTGCTAATATTCCCTGTATAGTTGTTTAGTCATTATAGTTGTTTAGTCTAATTAGTTATTATGTTGTAAATAGTAAATTTAATTTTTTGTAAATATTGGAAATCAGCTACCTCCTAAAGTCCTAAGTATGCTGAAGGGTTACCGTTTTTAAATAAGAGTTCATAAGTAAGTAAATAAATTAAGCATGTACCTTGGGACAACATAAAAGATAAAAAAGACAACACATACAAAGATACAATTGTAAATGTGATGTTAGCAAGACGTAAAATATATTCATACAAAGCTTTTGAATGTGATGTTTGTAAAAAGGGATTTTTCAGAAAGCGCATAAAAGATTACATACTGGAGAAACATCTTTTGAATTTGATGTTTGTATCACTGACCTGGTTTATATGCAAAGATTTTTATTATCAAGTGATTTAGCAAGTCATAAGAGAACACGTATAGACCCATTGCACTGACGTCACAAATCCTCAAAGTGTCCTCCAGATGCCCCCTAAATAAAAAAATAATACTAAAAAGTATTATTGTATTAAATAAATAAATAAAAATACTAAAAAGTATTAAAGTTTTACAAAATTTATATTTAATATGCATATAGATAATTGCTAATTTGTCCTCCAGTTGCATACGTTACTGGGGATGTGACGTCATGTGCAATGGGTCTATTGGAGACAAACCTAATCAATGCAGTGATGATTCTGTTACGTTATACTAAAAATGCTGAAAACTGTTATGAATGTGATGATTCTGAAGAACAATTATTGTGTAAAGAAATCCATTCATTACTAGATGTATAAAAAGATATATGGGGGAATCCGCTGCAGGCAATAAATTTGAGTATGGTGAATCAGAATGCCACAAAAAGTTCCAATGTGAACTTTGTAAAAAAGTAATAGAATCAACTGGTATTGGATATATTTGTTCTCTTTGCAATATTGCATTGATAACTCATAAAATGAACGTTTCTTCTGCTTTTTAATGCGTTGATGTTTTATGATCTACTTTCTTTCTGTTTCTTCCTTTTTCTGGTTCGACTGATGTTTAAATATGAACATTCCTTTTATTTTCTGGCGTGTTGATGTCGAACTTTCCTCCTTAAAGATGAACTTTCCTCCTGTTTTCTGGTGTGTTGATGTTTAACGATGAACTTTTCTGCATTTTCTCCTGTTTTCTGGTGAGTTGATGTCTAAAGATGAACCGCTTTCCTCATATTTTCTGGTGCGTAGATGTTTAAAGATGAACTCTCCTATAATATTTCTGGTGCGTTGATGTTTAAAGATGGACTGATTTATCCCATTCTGCCGACAATATTGCCACCAATGGTAGTTTAAAATGGCTGGGTAGCTTGAAAAAGGCCAACGCAGACTAGAGCTGTGTCGTTATAGTTAAATTGTTTTCATGGCCTATATATGTTAGCAGGCGCAGTACAGCTTAGGCCGTTTTTTCAGGGTGCCCGTGTCAGCGCGGAATTACGAGCGAGCCAGTTTTAACACTGATTCGTTATAATTTTTTAGCGTGACATTCTACTTTGCATGGTGCTCGCGCAGACGCGTCGCGATTGATCACGCTATTGATCTCCTCCATCTCGCACAAACGAAACGAACGTAATGGAAAACGGCCTAGCTCTACGTTCCCTGTTCCCATTATTTGCCATCGTAAAATAAATTATCAAACATGTGCACTGGGTCTATATTTCTTACATAATCTTATGGGCCACGAATGCTAAGCAAATAGTTTGTGTGCACTTGCGTTAATGGTATGAGTTGCGTTCTCCAGAAACACGGAGAAACTAGTTTGAATCCTGCTTGAGACAATTAACGATGCTTGAGACAATCATTTTAGAATCAGTACTGCAATATTTAAATCCTTGAGGTTGATTTCATGAAATACAATAACAACAAGCGTTGCCTGAGCAGGTGCGAAAATATTTACTGCTCATAGATCGGATAAAATCAGCTCTAGTTCGAGTTAACCCGAATATATATATATATAATGAACAATTATACCATGAGCTCGAGTCGTATATGAGCTGATACGAAAGTTAGACGGGATCCCATCTAGACGGGAAACTCGTCTTAAATCCGTCCCTAAATTCATATTCAGACGGGTTTTCACAGACGAGTTTCCCGTCTAAGACGAGTTTCCCGTCCCTAATATGAATTCGGCTAATCAGTTTTATAGTACAGTATTGCTTGATATAAAAAGTTTGAGATATTTTCTATAATTTTTTTCTGTAGCAAAGTAAGTGCTTACTGACTGCAAATTTACTTTATATCTCGAAAAATTTATATTCTCATGATGTTTTTTCGCTGCTCTTTCGCTATTAATTCTGTAGAATACTTTTAGTTCACTGGTCGAGTCTTTAGTCCTGGCCAATATATTTACTCACGAGTCGAGTTTTTATTTCCAGTCTGAACTTGTGTTATTTACTTCACCGTTGGGCTGTATTATTTTTACCTGTACGGCTGCACCCATCTTCCTTGGGCAGATTTTTTTTGCACTAATTCCTGGGCAGATTTTTTCTCCTTATTTTAGGCTAAAACAGCCTATTTTTAGTGTAAATGGGAGGTCTGTCGGAAATTTAAAGGTTTTGTCGGAAATTTGGAAGGTTTGCCCCCCACCGGAAATATAATACAAGTCCGTTTGCACGAAATATATAAACAAAACGACACGTCTGATGCATGCCTTATCTGTATACTGTCAAATATACTAGAAAAGTTTATCACATGCCAAACTTACATTAAAATACAACATTTAATAGCGGCTAAATATTATTTGTTAGTTTAAGAATGTCTCAACCTAATTTAAGTTCTTCCGCTAGAGGCAACTGCATGGTGGTGCAGTATTCGAGTAAACAAAAACTCGTATGAATTATTATTTTACCAGTTTTTGTGGTAAGCCTTTGGCTTACCACATTGCTACCCTGAACTAGTGCCTGTCCTGTCCTTGTCCAGCTGCCCTGTCCTGTCCACAATGACGTCACATTAAGATGACGATAGCTCACCAGTAACTTACGAGTAACACCGTCACCGAAGATTTCAGTGTGGCCAGATTTGGTAATTTTAATTACTTTTGGTAATTTTTGGGCCTTTTTTAGTAATTAAATATTTTTAGTGATTTTTGATAATTTTTTGGGAAATTTAGTAATCTGTTGGTAAATTAATTAGATAAAAGATGAATTTCTCAAATTTTACCAATTGTTTCATTATGAACACTGTCACATTTTGAGAGAAAATCAGGTCGTGTCCTCGTCAATGCTATTTAGGCACAGGCGGGAGGCAGTTCGGGCAGCTAAGGCAGCTCAGTCCGCTGATGCCTGTCGCAACTCCCGAGGCCTGCGCCTGCCCGAAGATAAAGTGTTATTACAACTTGGCATTTTGGCGCCAAAACACTAAAAATAAGAAATTCAGAAATTCTCAAAGCAGGGGCCGGCGGAGCGGTCTGGGTACCATATTGGGGGGGGGTCAAAGGTCTCTCGAAAAATTATGGACATCTGAAGGCGACAGTCCTTTCGCCCCAGCTCCGCAGCCTCCGCCGCCCCTGGCCCAAAGCCTGAATTCTTGCTAATCTTGGGTTAATAAATTATAGGAGCAATATGAATAATGATATCTATACTCATTATACTCGCTAAGCATTATGGTAGTTTAATGCAAAACTGATTTATGAGCTGTTTTGGAAAGTGTGCAACTTTTAGTAATTTTTTTCTGGATTTAGTATTTTTCGGAGGCATTTTAGTAATTGGTCCTGAAAAAATCTGGTCACACTGCGCCATTTTGTCTGACGACTCGCCTGTTTGTCCATAGTTTTGTCATATTATACTATACTCGTATTCCCGGTCATATAATTTTTATGCATTCTGCTGGAAGTTTATAAAGAGAAAGTATAGTAACATGTCCTGGTTATTAGAAACAACTTTTCGTTTCATTCTGCTGTTTACTACGGTAAAAGTAAACGAATATAGATGTCATTCTGATGATCGAACTTCGCTAATAGTTTACTCTGTCACCGAACGGTCACTTAATAGTTTATAGGGAGTGTTAACACTTTGTTGCCATATACAGAGAAACTGGCGTTTTATTCATTTTAAAAAGACTGTCCTGGTGTAACTATAAAGAGGGTGGTAAAGGGGGGGACTGATCACGTTTCACGTGAGGTAAAACAGCCATTTCACGTTTCACGTCTAACAAATTAGCCATTTCACGTAAACTAAAAACCACGTTTTCAAATGTGTAAATTTTATTTTATAAAGTGAGTATTTAATGTCGTTCTTAACCTTTTGTCCAATGTTTACGTTTTCGAAACCAATTTCAACATTTTTTTTATAAAAATAACTCGTATATCTAATACAAAATCAAGAAATACACGCAGTAAAATTGTTACATCCATAACATTGCTCTTCTTGACGTTCTCACTGCTCGTTCAGTCTTTGTTCTACAGGCCACAAATATATTCTTGTTTCGCGGACAAAAATTATCGACAATCACGGCTAGGGATATAAATCACGTTTCACGACACAAAAATCCGTCATTTCACATTTCACGGGAACAAATATTAGCAATTCACGGCTCACGAAAATACCCTTTACCACCCTCTATAAAGTCTAAAGATTATTTGAATTTGATTATTTGAGTCAGTAATAGGGTAAAGACAAAGTATAATTGTATAAACAAATATATCTATTGATAGGAAGTCATTTTTATGATCGGACTTCGCTGTCACTGAGTCAGCCTACTGACTACTGTGAAGTTTCACTTTAGCTTTTTATCAAACCGTAGTTTATCAACGTCACAAATTATGTTATACAAAATAATGGAAACTCCGAATAGTTTAATTTCAATATCGACGTTTGGTCATCAGCAGGATACTAGAAAATAACAATGAATTTAACCATAAGCCATTTTACAAACAAATCATTCATTCAAAAATCCATATTTACCAACTAGATTGAATTAATACATAACAAACAGGAAAATTACCCAACAGTGTGACAATATATAGGTCTCATTTGCTCATTACATCATAGAAAAGTATAAACACTTGTTAAATTCTGCTTAAATTTATCATTTCCATCATCAGTTGTACTTCTTCAATGATGCATCTAATAGATTAAACGGCACACTTTCTATTCATACTATAGCAACTAAAATATTGACAATTTTTGTCGCAGAAAATAAGCATTTTATAAAGCATTAAACTGCAGCTAGTCATAATCTTTATGCCTCATTGGCACATTGCCATCACGATATTCGTCACCCCCTGCGGCTTAAAATGTATGTAGCATCACTACAAAGATCCATCATTTTCTTATTACCAAATGTGTATGATATTTTCACATATATCGTGTAGAATTTCATTCTCTTTTTAATGATCCCAAACTTGTTCTGGAGATCAAACAATTTAAATGCGTTTTTGCCATTTGAATGTCAATGACAATGTGTAACATGAGCTATTCACATGCAGATTTAATATACGCAAAGCAAGACCATATAAAACAATTTCGAATTTCTCATTACATATTCTATAGGATATTTTATTTATTCACTTATATTATGTAGAATTTTATGCTCTTTCTATTGATGTTAAATCTGTCCGGGGGACCAAATGACTTCTATGCGTTTTCACTCTTTGAATGTGAGTGTGTAACGTGAGATTTTCAATTGAGATTTGACGCAAATTACCGCGCGTGTCTGTACATATAACTCTGATATTCTCATTACCTATTATATGGTATATTTTTTTATTCACTTATATTATGTAGAATTTTATGCTCTTTCTAACGACGTTAAATATATCCTGGGGACCAAATGACTTCTATTTTTTTTCACGCTTTCAATGTGAGTGTGTTAGGTGAGATTTTCCGTTGAAATTTGACGCAAATCGCGTCTGTATATACAACTCTGATTTTCTCATTACCTATTCGATAGGATACTTTTTTTATTCACTTATATTATGTAGAATTGTATGCTCTTTCTATTGGTATTAAACTTTTCCTGGGGACCAAATGACTTCTACGCGTTTTCGCTCTTTCAATGTGAGTGTGTAACGAGAGATTTTCAATTGAGATCTGACGCCAATTACCGCGCGTGTCTGTACATATAACTATGATATTCTCATTACCTATTCTATAGGATATTTTTTTTATTCACTTATATTATGTAGAATTTTACGCTCTTTCTACCGATATTAAACTTTTCCTGGGGACCAAATGACTTCTACGCGTTTTCGCTCTTTCAATGTGAGTGTGTAACGAGAGATTTTCCGTTGAAATTTGACGCAATCGTTATTACCTATTCTATAGGATACTTTTTTTATAAAATTGAATGAAAATCTATTGCCAGTAATCTCAGACATGTAATGATATACTCACATTAACTGACCAAATGATATCTCCTCCGTCGTGCTCAACCGTTTCGTGAATTGTGTCCTAAGAAAACAGGAATCGTATCAAGAAGCGTTATCATCCTGGAGCGGTCATTAAGTATGTGTCATGGGGGACGGAGGTTTTTTGAGGGGGTCATGAAGCAAAATCTTTCTTGTAAACATGGGGTTAAGCAAAGGGGCTTGAAACTAAAATACATATATAGAGTCTATAAGGAGCAGGAATGCATCTTTAATAGTACTCCACTCTCTCTTGACTTGGCAGTTTCTAATTTTATAATATTACTGAAAATAGATGTAATTCTCAAGTGAATACAATTTCAAATTTCTGTGTAAGAATTCTATACCTTTTAGTATAAATATTAACTACAGCCAGTGTTAACCCATTAGCTTGCAGTGCGCCCAGATGTACCCTATTTAGTGTTTTACTCTGTCCAACGGACAATGTTACTCGATCGTCAGTGCTAGGGTACTGCCAGTTAATGGGCTAACAAAACTATCTGCCAGTGTCTCTTGTTAACCCATTAGCTGGCAATGGCAATGCGTCCTACATTATTATTTTACTGTCAGACGATTTTACTCGTCAGTGGTGGGGTACGGCCAATTAATGAGTTAAATAAACCATTTTAACCAATTCTAAATACATTACAGTGTTCTTTATTAAATATTAATACCAGATTTATCATTTAGGCATAGAAGAAGGTAGAAGTGTGCAACTAGATAATGGATTACACCAGTATCATATGTACCTATTGTGTATTTACACCCTCTTGATATTAAGAATTTTAAGGAGGGCTATGAAACAATTTTTTTAATGATCGAGAGTGCCAAATAATTTCTCGAATGCATGAGAGGCGCACAAAGCATTCTTCAAATTTTATAAATACCCTCCGGCCCCCATGACACATGCTTAATGACTGCACCCTTAATGCTAGTGTTTCTTTAGTAAATTTTAAGAAAATATATATTTTATGACAGATATACTTACCAGCTCATCCTCTAAAACTTCATAAGAGTTTGAGACCGGTATTAGGGACTGGGATATTTCTTCCTATATAAAGAGAATAGTTATGACATGCGAGGATAAAAGCAATGAATCAGGCTACTCCGAATAGATGTTACTTTATCAATATCTATGACATGCACGTGGGTAATCTATTTTTAGGGGGTATTAGCCCCCGCCTCCACCACTGTGAAAAATGTTATTACGGCTCAACCCCAAAGCCGTGAGTTAATTTTTTTTGCTCAAAGGCCGAGAGTCATGAACTTTTAGCCACACTTCCACAACACTTTTCGATGTGAACGGCGTTTTTCATCATTTTAAGGTGGGTCGATACAGTTTTCACATATTCAGACATATAATAGTTTGATATGTTTAAACTTTGTATTTTTATGTTTTATGCAGGAAGCTTTTTGATCGATATTTTAATGTCTCTTCTTTAAATTATATTAGTATAACATACCGGTACGAAATTCACTCTAAAATAGGCTATTGTTTCGTATAGTAGAAGGTGTTTGTAGATGGAATATTCGAACGAAAATTTATATGCATCTTACAGCGATGTACCGGAATCGCAGGGCCGCAGGCTTGATTCCTGCCAGAGGGTCTAAAGTTGCATTCAAAATATATTAGCATGTAAAGAGGGCCGCACAAATACATTTTGGGGCTATGGGAAAAAACATCTTTGGGGCTCTAATATTTTCCGTTCGCAAAGATCTTCAATTTGGGGTCATGTGCTTGTTTAGAGAACTAATTTCTATACCTTTCAACTTGTGGTTTACAGTACGTCCTGCAGTTGTTAACGTTTTAAATACTAACATTCTTAATCTGCATTCAGTAGTAAAATACTATAGAGGGTCAGGTTCAATTTAACCCCAGGAAAAATTTTGAAATCTAGGGTCTCAGGAATGGCAAATTCCTGCATTCTGAGAGACTATTTATATTTACATATATGCATATTTCACTTGATTTTTATTTGGGTGCCTCCTTTCGTTTGGATCCCGGGGCAAATATATTTGAATATATTACAAATCTCCAAAAATACGCACAATCGCGTCCTTCATGACGTACGCCCGTGTCAGCAAGTCCTGATTATAAACTGTATATGCATGCAATTTGTTTTGGTTTGTTGAAAACACCACGGATATTTATCACTTATCCGCACGCCCGAATCTTCATCAGTAATATTATAAAGTAGATATTTACAATAATATAAAAGGTGGTGTTACAAACGTATTTTGCGCCAAGCAAACATAAAAATAAATTATATAATTATGCATACTTTTTTCAATGACTTCCTTATTAGCGTATCTCCTGATATGTGTCACGGAATTTTTCGCCATTTTGGGTGGCAAACCAACAGGGCCGGATTAACGTCGCGCGACGCCCGTGGCAGATTTTCAGCGCAAGGCCCCCAACCCCCCCCCCCCTCTTATGAAAACCTTTGAATTCAAAGACACACAAAATTGTTAAATAATTGTTTTCAATTGTATCCGCAAATCACCGCAATTTCGCAGCCAAGCTATCTCCACCAGGATTTCTGAATAATTTTCCGTTACGTTAAAACTTGTTTCAAACATCAATGAAACCTTTATATTTTGCTAATTTGGGTGCTTGAACAACCTGAATTAATTGCGACGATTTGTTGGATATAATTGGGCCTTACAAATACATTTTCAGTATCCAACAACAAACATAACAAAACGTTTATGATTAACATGGCTAAAAATAACTCACGTTACACACTCACATTGAAAGCGCGAAAACACATAGAATTCATTTGGTCCCCAGGATATGTTTAATATCAATAGAAAGACCATAGAATTCTACATAATATAAGTGAATAAAAAAATATCCTATAGAATAGGTAATGAGAATATCAGAGTTATATGTACAGACACGCGCGGTAATTTGCGTCAAATCTCAATTGAAAATCTCACGTTACACACTCACATTGAAAGAGCGAAAACGCATAGAAGTCATTTGGTCCCCAGGAAAAGTTTAATATCAATAGAAAGAGCATAAAATTCTACATGATATAAGTGAATAAAAAAAATATCCTATAGAATAGGTAATGAGAAAATCAGAGTTGTATATACAGACGCGATTTGCGTCAAATTTCAACGGGAAATCTCACGTTACACACTCACATTGAAGGCGCGAAAACACATAGAAGTCATTTGGTCCCCAGTATATGTTTAACATCGTTAGAAAGAGCATAAAATTCTACATAATATAAGTGAATAAAAAAATATACCATATAATAGGTAATGAGAATATCAGAGTTATATGTACAGACACGCGCGGTAATTTGCGTCAAATCTCAATTGAAAATCTCACGTTACACACTCACATTCAAAGAGTGAAAACGCATAGAAGTCATTTGGTTCCCCGGACAGATTTAACATCAATAGAAAGAGCTAAAATTCTACATAATATAAGTGAATAAATAAAATATCCTATAGAATATGTAATGAGAAATTCGAAATTGTTTTATATCGTCTTGCTTTGCGTATATTAAATCTGCATGTGAATAGCTCATGTTACACATTGTCATTGACATTCAAATGGCAAAAACGCATTTAAATTGTTTGATCTCCAGAACAAGTTTGGGATCATTAAAAAGAGAATGAAATTCTACACGATATATGTGAAAATATCATACACATTTGGTAATAAGAAAATGATGGATCTTTGTAGTGATGCTACATACATTTTAAGCCGCAGGGGGTGACGAATATCGTGATGGCAATGTGCCAATGAGGCATAAAGATTATGACTAGCTGCAGTTTAATGCTTTATAAAATGCTTATTTTCTGCGACAAAAATTGTCAATATTTTAGTTGCTATAGTATGAATAGAAAGTGTGCCGTTTAATCTATTAGATGCATCATTGAAGAAGTACAACTGATGATGGAAATGATAAATTTAAGCAGAATTTAACAAGTGTTTATACTTTTCTATGATGTAATGAGCAAATGAGACCTATATATTGTCACACTGTTGGGTAATTTTCCTGTTTGTTATGTATTAATTCAATCTCGTTGGTAAATATGGATTTTTGAATGAATGATTTGTTTGTAAAATGGCTTATGGTTAAATTCATTGTTTTTTTCTGTAATCGTTTCTGTCTGTATTGTCTAAATTGCTTGATACATTAAGTAGTGTCCAATATATGCTTGAAATATCCAAATTTATATACTTTTATACAAGAACTAAGCATTTTTAAGCTCAATGCTTTTCAAATGATGGGAAATAGCGCGCTCACCACATGTGGCCATTATCTGCTTATTTAATCTCTCGATGATTGACGTGCGAATATCGTGATGAATGCGTGACGAATGTCGTGATGAATGTCGTGACAGTTTCACAGTAGTATCTTTCTCGCATATTGACAAATCCATAAGAAAATAAAAAACACATGCCTCAAACAGCTGTCGCCTGTAAGTCGAATAGAAACCGGCAGATAATCGGCGCATGTTCGTACAGGAAGTATGATTTTTGAAAGATGTGTTTTCGCGAAACTGCTAATAAACATAATCACGCGACAGTGAATTTTTAAGATTTCACTCGAAAAATATAAAAAAACTGCAGGGTGTATCGACAAGAACTTTTTAGATTTGGATTCAGCGTGTTTTAATCTATAAGAATAGGCAATAGGCCTATAGATGGTATCAAAACATTTATATTAGTAAATTAAACGGCGCAGTATTCTTAGACTTAAAAAAGGCCTTCGATACTGTCAATCATGATATCCTACTTAAAAAGTTGGATATTTACGGCATAACAGGAACGGCACTATGTTGGCTCAGATCTTATTTGACAGACCGAACGCAATATTGCCAAGTAGGGGGCCATTTATCTGGACCACTACGTGTAAAAACAGGTATTCCGCAAGGCTCTGCTCTAGGGCCGCTTCTATTTCTAATATACATTAATGATCTGCCTCAAAGCTTAGAGCGAACTAGTGCTAGTATGTTTGCCGATGACACCCAAATTGATACATCTAGTGAAAATATTAATATAATTGTAGAAAATCTTAACCATGACTTGGAATATGTATCAACTTGGATGTCAGCTAACCAACTTACTTTAAACCATTCTAAAACGGAATACATGATAGTAGGTAGTAATAGAAGAATCAACCAAATAGACATACAACCCCACATACATATCACTTGGCGTAAAGATGGACGAAACTGTGTCATGGAATGCCCAAGTGAACCAAGTTACTAAAAAGGTCAATGCAGGCCTCAGCATCCTAAGACATTCGAATAATAACACGTGAAAACTACGAGATTCGATCTGTTGACATTTTGGGAAACGTAGGAGTTTCTAACTTACAAACCAGAAAAGAGCATCAATTAGCGATTCTAATGTACAAAGTCAAAAAAAAAATGCTACCAAATGATTTAACTGAAATTTTCACCAACACGAATTCAATACATGATCATAATACGAGAAATAGCGAATTTAATTTCGCATTACCTAAGCCAAAAACAAATAATATGAAAAAGGCTTTTGCCTACAGGGGGGCTGAGGCTTGGAATAACCTTTCCACTGCAATAAAATTATCGAAAAGCATCTCTAGCTTTAAAACGAATATACTAATACTGGAAATTCATTTTCAGTCACCTAATTTTTTGTAGACCATTGATATTTTATATAATATATTTGTAGTGCATGCACACGGCCTATTGGAAGATCACCTTTTTCTTTCTTTTTTTTTAATTAACATCATTGTAAATAATTAATCAGGTGAAATAGTACCGTTTTTAATAAAGTCAATAAAGTCAATAAGTAGCGAGAGTAGGGAGGGTAGCGAAGGTAGCGAGGGTAGTGAGGGTAGCGAGAGTAGCGAAGGTAGGGAGGGTAGCGAGGGTAGCGAAGGTAGCGAGGGTAGTGAGGGTAGCGAGAGTAGCGAAGGTAGGGAGGGTAGCGAGGGTAGCAAACGTAGCGAAGGTAGGGAGGGTAGCGAGGGTAGCAAACGTAGTGAACGTAGCAAGGGTAGCGAAGGTGGTGAAGGTAGCGAACGTCGCGAGGGTAGAAAATGTAGTGAACGTAGCGAGGGTAGCGAAGGTAATAATTTAATTTTAATTTTAATAAAAACTGATATTGTAACCAAGAACGGTTAAACCGGGCTCATGTAAACAGCCCCTAAAACTCAGCACTTATAATATTTTAAACAGTAAAGTCCACTTCTTCAGAAAAATACGAGCAATCACTGCGTGTGTTAATCGAGGTGTTCGGTCCAGGGTGCATTCGGTGTAAATGCTACGCCGAAGATTCGCCAAAGCAGTCGCAACGCTACGCCAACATCCCACCCTGGCCCATTCTTCCGACTCTCACCCACGCCAGGGCGTATATATATATGACTGTATGAGTCAGTTCTGCAAAAATTCCACACGTTTTAGGCCCATTTTTGAGAAGTTTAAGGTGGTCCAATACCAAATTTTGAAAGAAAATCCGATTTTGAAATGATCCATATTATACATCATCAATGATCCCTTTTTCGTTTTCTGGTGTTAATTTTTGTATTTGTTTGGCGTAAAATGGATAAATAGGGGAAAATAGCAAGTTGTTTGAAATTTTGTCCCGTAGTAACCACCATAGCAACGAGATGTTATTGGAAAATCGCGAGCATTGTAGCATTTACGAAAAAGTTTTTTTCTCCGAATGAGTACCCACCTACCCCTCCCTAGCTATATAGTGATTTTAAACGATTTTATTTCAAATTACACCAAGTACAAGTCGGTTATATTTAGGCGGGAGAGGCGTTATAATGGCGTGAAAGCAAATTGTTTTCATGCTATATATTTTGTATAATTACGGTTCCACTTCAAGGCTATGACTGATTGAGGACATCATGTAAAGTCCGACGAAAGTCGATCTGCCATAACCTTTCAAAGAACCGAAGGGTTAAACATTGGTGTCTTTTTAAAGACGGCAACGGCGGAGGTCACAGCTGGGAACCAAACTTAGGTGTTGAAATAGTACGTGTTAAAGATTTTTGAAAAAATCTAGCATGGCATTTTCATGATATATATGCCTACCTCTCCCGTTTAGGATGTGTTTGGCTATGTGATTTCGACCCCGAATTAGTCAACGTATATTTTGCTAACAAATGAAAATATAAGGGAGCTCCACGCCCAATTTTTCATTTGTGCCATATGAAAATATAGGGGAGCTCCATGTCGAATTTTTCATTTGTGCGTATAATATAAGTAAATAAAAGGTTTCCCAATATAAGGCGCATACACTTGCAAATATGTTGTTTATTTAAACTGGCATATACAACATTTATACACCGAAACATTTATGTACGGCACATTTATATACCGAATATATAAACTTATATTCAACTATCTATCACTAAAAATTGTAACACTAATCCACAAATTGTAACAGTGAGTGATTTTGTGTCAGCCACCCATATTGTATTATATTAGAGTAAAAATGAGGAAAATGTATTAAATTAGGAAAAATAGTATTCAATGTATAAGACCACCTTAATGTGACCGTCATGTTGATAAACCGAAAATTGAACTTTAAATGCATTTTTCTCGAATAAGCATAAATTAGCGATTATTGCGCGCAGGATATCTGAAGAGGTATTGAAGCTATCTTGATGAAATTTTCAGCATAGACTCATCATATCAAGCTCTAGGTTATGAAGTAAAAGAATTGAGTTATGTAGAATAGTTTTGAAGTTGCGACAGTTTCCATGCGAGTCGTCAAATGCCTTTCCAGTTTTTGACCTGTAAAACTGGTGATAATGCTTCAATGTTGATTGTTTTAGTTCAACCCCTAGACAATGTTATTTTTTAGTAAATAAAAGTTATTCTAGAATTTTATCATTAATGCTTATTTAGTTATTGTGTTTATAAAATTGCATGAATTTCACCACAGGGGGTGCTTTATCTCGGTAACCATGGCAACGATGTTTTGCAGCAACATATTTTTTTTGTCAGAGTGTTGAGGCTAACAACATATTAGCAGTAGAGATTCAATAGTAATAAAAGATAGAAATTTTTTTTTGTATTGGACCACCTTAAAGTCATTAGCCAAGTTAAAAATAGGTACGCTAAGCGTACATGTATCTGCTCATGGTGCCCATGAAGGAGTACGGGCGTAATTACGGGCGCCATTTTGCAAAGGGGGCAAACACAATAAAGCAACAATAGCATGTCTCTAGGGACAAGTATTTTGACTATTCCCATTGGGACGAGGTGTGTATAGTTACTACGGCTGGCAGAGCCATAGGTTTAATACGCCCCTGTCTGTTTCGGCATCGTCGTCCTCGTGGGGTTTTTGGGAGTGTCACATGCAAACTTGCACTCCCATGGTCACCCAAGTCACCCGCACAAAACGCATGCAATTTTCTTGTCAATCTTGTGTGCATCTTTATAGAATACTTGCGCATTTTGAGTTACGTACTTGTGTTTTAACCAGATCAATAACGCATCAAGGGAACGATACGATAAATGCAATACGAACGAGAAACGTACAAATCATGCTGATATTCGTCATGCACTTTGTAAAATATTCGACATACTTTAGTCTATATGAGGGTATTATATTTCCAACAACAAACATTGCGCCTTCAAGACTTGACGATCGTAAAGCGCATCGCTCTAAAACATCTATACTCTACAATAGTTTGAGCGAACCATACGTGGGTATTTATTTGTATTTGTAGGAAACTAACGAGAAACTAGAAATCAGTGTTGAATATAATTCAGACATAAACGCGCAATAACGAGCTCTATTTATTAGAGTTCAAGGGTCAGCTGTCACATATTATTACACTGTAAACGGGTCAAGTTTTTACAAGAAAACCGATCGAAGAGCTTAGTTCTCCCTACATATTGCAATATTTTAAGATGATCCTATAGCTCCTCATTATTATACTTCGATTTGACCCAAACGCTTGAACAGACTCGATATCAGTATTCAGCGAGACGCATTCCTCACGACAAAAATATGAGGGATATTATATTTCCAACAACAAACATTGCGCCTTCAACACTTGATTCGGCGCATCGCCCTAAAACATCTATACTCTACAATAGTTTGAGAGAACGTACCGTACGTGGGTATTTATTTGTATTTGTGGGAAACTAAAGAGAAACTAGACATCAGTGTTGAATATAATTGAGACATAAACGCGCAATAACGCGGAGCTCTATTTATTAGACTAATTAGAGTTCAAGAGTCAGCTATCACATATTCTTGATGATTATTACACTGTATAAACTGGTCAAGTTTTTATAAGAAAACCGAAGACGTTAGTTCTCTCTACATCTTGCAATATTTTAAGATGATCCTATAGCTCCTCATTATTATACTTCGATTGGACCCAAACGCTTGAACAGACTCGATAAAATTAAAGTATTCGGCGAGATGCATTCCTCACGACAATAGTGGAATACGCAAGACATTTAATCGCGTGCACGGCGCACGTATTGGTCAAACGTTGGGAGACCAATTCAAATGAGTAACAAATGTATATACATAAGTATGTATTTCTTATATACCTTAATGGCTATTGATCTTCGACAGTTTGACTGTTTAACTGTTCAGTTTGATAGTTTCTCCTTCAGAAATAGAACAACTACATTTGAAATTGGCCACATATTTTAAAGCATTCGTTCTGGTCCATAATTTCGTATTGAAAACCTTCGTATATGCACGTTTTTATATGATCTAACGACGTTTTGTCAATTTATTTTGACATTTCCGAAAACATAAGCGCCATGTTGAGTTTAAATCTAGCCTGCGAACAGGAAGAATTTAATGATGTAATAGCCTTGGGGAACATTACGTCATTGCATTGTAAGCCACTTGCTGATTGGTTTTCAATTTAAATAAGCTCGTCGCTGAATGGCTACAAGCTAACAGCTAACAGCCAACAGCAAACAGCCAACAGCACGATGGCAATATATCTGCATTCGCAGATACAAAAACAGCGTACGCCACTACGCCAGGAAAGATGATTGTGCGCCAGTACGCCAAGGCTTACTGTAACTCTACGCCGAAGATCTTCCGATTAGACCACAGGGGCCCAGGCTCTATTTGCCCGCGCCCGCCTGTGACTTCCTTATAACGAGGGAAGGAAGGAAACATTGAGACCAAAATAGCCCAGACTTGGCATATGTTACACGAAACTATCCTACCTGATTGGACAACTTTGAAATTTTTGTTGATATTCGTTGACCAATCAGGTTTGAGTGTATTTTGAGTTGTTCAACGACTTCCGGTTTTTGACCAGCAAACCTGGCACGCGGATATATTTTTGCCAAATTTTGTCATTCCCTCACGGATTTTAGAGCGAATTTAAGCCCTTTGATTAAAGCATCGTTGTTTTGAGAGTTGTACGGTATCACTCTTGCAGGGGATATCGATTAATCTCGAAAGAAATGCATTTAAAGGCGAAAAATCGAGGATAGTTCGTGTATAAGGAAGTCACAGGCGGGCGCGGGCAAATAGAGCCTGGGCCTCCTGTGATTAGACTACACCGAATGCACCCTAAAATATCTACCTCCTCCACAGGCGCTTTATTAATTGGAGCGGGCTTGGAAAATTAGGGAAGGGACGCACGGTATTATCACCCGCCCGCGGGAAAAAGGGCCTGAGGAGGAGGTAGCTAAAATATAGTACAAAACGACGTTTACCTTCCAAAATTCTTCGCTTGGGAGTAGATTAATATTCGAGTGTGCATCGTATTTAATTGCAAATTTGAATAACAAAGCGAAATATTTCCGTATTTATGAGACCAATGCAAATTTCATAGTCCACTTGCTTCTTGCGAGCGCTGAGAAAATAGCGTCTCCTCATTGGTTGAAAAATATCATGTGACAGCTGTCCAACCTCCTCTGACGTGCTATCAAATATGAATTGCTGAATTAGGAATTCGGGGAAAACCAACTGCCGGATGAATAATAGCCTATGTAGGCAATAGGCAGCCTCGTACCCAGGCGCAAAAGAGAGAGAAAAAAGCACTACTCCAGTGTTTTATATAGATCAGTGGTTATGCTGAGCGAGCGCGCGGGGGTGTTTGGGGAGGACGCGACGGGAATTAGTAGCGCCTGGCAGAAAATGTCCGATATCTGATGAATGTATGTCGATAAGTGAAGAATCGAATATATCCGCGTAAATCAACCCGTTTTTTATGCGTTTACAGTCAAAACGGAAATACCTGCACACTTCCGTTACTGTAATTGCTTACGTAGTTCAGTATTAACATTTTGATTGGTTGTCAATTTCACAAGTGTTTTCAGAAGTTCTGTATCGCTTACGGTAGTACAGTACCAGAAATAAATCAATACAAGCTATATATATATATATTCGCAATGGTAGAATCTTTTTCAACAACACCCACGAAAAAATGGCTCAAATCTCTCAATATGGAGCACATATACTACGTGTTCGAAGAATTCGGCTTTACGACAGTTGGAAGTCTTAAGGAAATGAAGGAAGAAGATATTGACACAATATTTGGCACCCCGAACAAATTGAAACTCGGTGAACGGAGAGTTTTAGAATCTAGATTGCGCGCCTTAAGAAAGGTAAATTTAATACAGCAAATGTTTCACAGTTTTTGATTTTTTAGATTGAAACGATAACTATACTGGTCAAAACATTTCACTTGTGTTTATTGATAGAATATATACTTATTTTAGTATTTCGTGTATTTTAATTTGTACAGGACCAACAATTGACAGGAATAGAACAAAATATCAGTTACGCCACGTGTCAAAAGAGTAGCTTGCTGTCATCTAAACAAGCAGAATTATCGGGGAAGAATAAAGATCTAGAAGTTAAATTAGAATCATTGAGGAAAACTTTACAACTATTAGAAACGCCTGTAAACGAACCCGCGCAACTTGGCAAAGGTGTGACAGTCTGCGGGAACTGCCACCATAGAGGCCATAGAAACGATTCAAGACACGCCTGCGAATATATAAAATGTATTGGATTTCATTACTGCGTGAATCAAAAGCTTCATCCAGAACACACTCAAAAGCTTACTGATGTAAAGAGGCAAATTAAGCGCTTGGAAGGCGAAATACGTGACGGTAACGAAAGTTTGAAGACAATTACAAACTTTGAAAGCAAATCTGAAACCTACTTCTTCTCCGAAATGCTTCCGCGCTTAAAGGCTGTTGATTCAATGAGGTATCAAAACAAGGCGATTCTTTTTAAAGATCTTCGAAAGTCCCTGAAGTACAACCAAATGACAAAACATTCCTCAAAAGTACGTTAGAATGTGAGAGAACCAAAATAGGTCAAACGTCAAAAATATGTGTTGGATGACGATGATACTTCTTTCAACGAAGTAAACAAATCTAGTCCAATAAAAGAAAACACTCAAAGTCGAAAACGAGCGCTATTTTACGATTGTTACGAAACGAATCATGATAGATATGAGAACAGTAACAGCGATTGGTCTTCCTCTGATTCTCAGAACGAGCATTATGACAGATACGACGAGCATAATTCCAGCCATGGACGTCAAAAGAGCGCATAAAAGAAAAATCGTAAACAAGCATCGCATTCCTTGACGGTAAATAATCAAAATAAGACTTACTTTCTTCCTCAAACGCGCACACAGAGCGGTGATTCGCATTCGAATACTATATCAATTCCACCGAGTCCAGAAATGGCAGAAAGATCTCTAGATCCGATAAACACTCTCGAAAATACACCTCGTAGTGCTACCGTTAACTTAAATCAAGCCACGCTGGGCTCCAGGCAGTATTATGGATCCAACACACACTTTGATCATGTTGATACTTTGTTATACGCAGCAAGTTTGCAAGATGAAGATAAACATTTCAACTAAGACTATTGCATGGCACTGTATAATAGAAGTTTCTTTATCGTAACACGTTTGTTCAAATTTGAAACGTTATGAATTGTTCAGTTTACAGTAAATAGTGTTTTATGTTTACTAGTAGTAGTAGTAGTGACAGTATAATTTCTCTTTTCAAAGTGTAAGTACTCGGTCAGTACGACAGCTAAATATCTTACATATACTTGTTCAGTTGTGTTGTACAATGCAAGTATATAGGAGGACACAATTTGTTGTTATATAAGTACCCTATAAGTAGCCATGAACATTTCTGTTTTTAATATTTGATATTACAGGTAATACAAAGAACATGTAATTGTGTTCAGGTTTCTATTTATGGTTACAGTATTACTGTCTATCAAATTCTAAATTTTAGACATGACGTTCGGTTCTATAATATATATTTACATGAAAACTTCGCTCTCGTTAGTAGATATATGTAAATAATAACATAATAATTACATAACATTGAACGGGACTTTTGAATGCAATAACTATTTTTCTAGAGATGTGCAATTGTGCATGGCAACTCATTATCCCATAGACCATATAGTTATTTTAGTATTACATACATAAGAGTTAACTAATATGCATGTCAGCAATTCATAAATATTACTACAACATATAACCACAATGTCGAAATACTCGGTGAGAAAATTGTGGTGTTATATTCTCTAAGGCAAACGAAATGGCCAACTCCGTGTAATGTTCAGTAAAGTCAGAGTTGTTGCGCAGCTGGCATTTCATAGATCGGAAACAGAACTCGCATGTATTAAAGTCTGGGGAGTATGGAGGTTGATAGATAAACCTTATTCCATACATGTTCGAAAGATCATTGAGCATTTCAGTAGCTAACCTTCCGTGATGCATGCCACAATTATCCATAACAATTATGTCCCCTCTCTTTATCTTAGGGTTTCCATAAATGTCTCGTTGTTGAAGGCATTCGTCTAAGAAGTGGAGCATTTCTAATTGATTTGATGCACCTTGTAAAATATTATAATGGTCAACGCCAAACATGCTGTGAAGGAGATTCACTGTGAATGTTGCGTTTGAAGCATATCGTTGGATTTCATATGCAGGTTTTCCAGGAACAGAATGGCCATAGCGACGGTTGCCACTGGTTCTTACGACAGAACTTTCGTCAAAAATGCAGACTTGCAGGATCCGTATCCGACATAATTGCCATAAAATCAAGCGTTTTTGTTTTATATCATCTCGCTGCGATTCCAGAGGGACCGACTGAATCTTCTTGTAGGATAAACCTAATCTATTTCGAATGTTATCATTTATTGTTGTTACGGCTGGAATGTTTATTGCACCGCGTGCAATAATCTTTTGACGGATCTCTTCAGCGGTGATACTTGGTCGACAGTACTTCAAATATTCTATATAATGAATGATTTCATTGCCGCAAACGCTCCGCTTTCTTCCCGAAGACTGGTTTGGGGAAAATGAACCAGTATTTGTGTATTTTGCAATTATACGTTTAACTGTAGAAATGTTAATTTTATTTTCCCGAGAAATTTGTGCATATGTTTGCCCTTCGGTAAATAAATCGGTAATTCTGTTACGTACATGTAAAGGAATTGCTCGACCTGGCTGGAAGATACCACCCTGTGAATTTATTTTGTACAAATCCATTGTTTACATCCGAATTCTGGTTGATAATTTTATTGTAGTTCTGTATTTTCTACAGAACTTTTGAAAACACTTGTGAAATTGACAACCAATCAAAATGTTAATACTGAACTACGTAAGCAATTACAGTAACGGAAGTGTGCAGGTATTTCCGTTTTGACTGTAAGCATTTTCCTCGTTTATTTACTCATTCTTTATCCATCCATGGATGATATGGACCAAGAACTATCATCTGAAGGTAATTTTTTTACTTTATATTTTAGGCGAGACTCATAGAACATGTCAACAAGCTATTGCTGCATGTCTTTGCTGCTTAATTTTCTCTGCCTACCGCCACGGCGCCACACAATTTATCTATGAAGTGGATATCTATAACTGTCGATTAATAAAGACTTATCCTTATTTATATTTTACTCTGTATTGACGTATTTTAATACTTATAAAATGATAAAATGTAGTCTGTCCATTTGCTATATAGTATATAAACCTTGATTATTAAATGAATGGTGCTTATTAATTGTTCAATTGTTTGTTTGTCGTTTATGACTTACTTTGCTAAAAAAACTTTCTTTTAACAGAATCAGTGAATTCAGATGATGAATTTAATGCATCATTTCAAAAACTTGATGTTCAAGATGGTAAATTAATAAATTATTATCTATATTTCTACTTTCATATCATTATGCTTTATAATTTTTATTCTTCACTTGCAACCAATCCCCAAAGACAATTGAATTTGGGACCAACATTGCTGCCATTCTATAGAAGATTATGAGATTCTTTTGTTGAAACGGGGACCAACATGGCCGATTGCAAGTCAAGAATACAATATATTACATGTCTATTTGACAGTTCAAAGATATTTTGTCATATGTATTTATTAATTATGTCAATCCTTCAACTGTGCCCCCATGCACATGTCAGTTCATTAAAGGTAATGTCTCTCTCCTCAGCCGACATAATTAAGTGACATAGCATACATTAATTCCATAGTTCCTCAATTTAGAAACTTGGTCATTTAGAAGTGCCAATAATGGTGTTATTACAACTGTGACTCCTGTAGTTGCCAGACCCGGAATCCAGTAGCAAACAGATTTACCTCTTCCTGTTGGAGTAATAGTTAATGTATCTTTATTGTCATTGTTACACTCAAGGTGTCATGATGAAACACATTTTGAAGAATGTCCAAAAAAGAGTCTCCAGAAAGCTGAACACATGCTCCCTCACTTGTTGGCTCTTGTAATGTTATAACAGCACCAGACGGCGTAACCATATTTGATCTATGATCCTGAAGATAAACACAAATATTAGTTACATATTATTAAGATCATATCCCTCTCACCAATGCCCACTAGTACTCAGACAGTCAACACATTTTGTCACAAGATCTGTAATATTAACAATCAATTGCAACCTGTATTCAATACAACTAATTCGAATTAAATATATTCCAGAATATACTGTGCACAAAAGCCTGTAAATATGTTGTAAAATAGGAATATTATTTTATTAAAGCCAGACATTTATTGTTTAATATTTTGAACTGTATGAAGTGATTAACAAACCACACAGTTTCCCTCTTGCAGTCACTGGACATGTTACTAATAAACTGTTGCCTCTGGCTTATAAAATAAAATTATCAAAACAATACAATACAATACAACATGAGCAAGTGTTTCGTCAAATACAGTATCCAGACACTGACAGTGTCTGAGTATCCAGACATTGACAGTGTCTGTTCTGTCAGAAAACAGACTGTCTTGGAGTTTGGACTGGCCATTTGTGCCAGAACAAGGCCAGCCACTGTGCTGGCACAAAATGGCCATGAAAGTTGTCAAAATCAATAAATCATATACTAAATAACTTACCCGCTTGATAAAGTAACATTCTGTCTGAAAGGATACTTCAGTCCCATCATTTTTGTTTATATACCAGCAGTGAAATTTTGCTTGTGAACCATCACATACAAGGTCAACATCGCAAGGTTTATGTCCTCTGCTATATAAAGGATTGTATTGATTCGTGCCGCTCAGAACTTGAAATTCGCTCTTGTGTCTAACACGATAATGACGATCAATGCCGCTTTCGTAAAATAATTCTCTTGTAGCAATGCAACCTTCTCTAGGACACAAGATCTTTCCCAAAATAACTGCTTTGTGGACAGGTCTTTCAATTTCTTGCAACATTTCACAGATTTTCTCATTACATTCGCCATGAAATATATATTCATGTCGGCCCACAGGCGGCCCAATTTCAGGGTGAATGATCAGGAGTTGCGGGTTTTTAACGGCTTTTTATAAACAAATTTTATACTCCACCAAAACTATTCTAAAAACATTCTTAAATTAGTCAAATAACTACACTTTAACAATAAAATATAGTTGACATGATAGTATAATGCCTTTGCATTCTTTTAATTACGCCATGGACTCATTTAGAGCGGTTTATGCAACCTTTTCTGTGGCCTATATGTTGTGTCAAATTGTGTGTTGCTCGTTATATGTGTATAGAAGGTAAAGGCTAATTACTCGCGGCACGACCGTATCGCTTAAAACTCAAATATCTCCGCTCAAACTTGGCAAGATCAGATCTTTTCACAAAGGTTTCTCTTTCTAACGAATATGGTTTGATCATAACTCGGGCAAATTTAGCGACGAACGGAGCCAAAATCTCTCAATTTCGGCTATGTTCATAAATACTTGGAACCATAGAACTGTTCGGGCATGATCGTGGACGTGACGTAAACAACTGGTAAACAATACCGTCTTACGCGGGGTGGGACAGCAGTCAAATTCGTCGCTACTCGTCAATTTGACTGCTGTCCCACCCCGCGTAAGACGGTATTGTTTACCAGTTGTTTACGTCACGTCCACGATCATGCCCGAACAGTTCCAAGTATTTATGAACATAGCCGAAATTGAGAGATTTTGGCTCCGTTCGTCGCTAAATTTGCCCGAGTTATGATCAAACCATATTCGTTAGAAAGAGAAACCTTTGTGAAAAGATCTGATCGAATTTTTTTTGCCGTACGACAAGTTTGAGCGGAGATATTTGAGTTTTAAGCGATACGGTCGTGCCGCGAGTAATTAGCCTTTACCTTCTATACACATATAACGAGCAACACACAATTTGACACAACATATAGGCCACAGAAAAGGTTGCATAAACCGCTCTAAATGAGCCCATGGCGTAATTAAAATAATGCAAAGGCATTATACTATCATGTCAACTATATTTTATTGTTAAAGTGTAGTTATTTGACTAATTTAAGAATGTTTTTAGAATAGTTTTGGTGGAGTATAAAATTTGTTTATAAAAAGCCGTTAAAAACCCGCAACTCCTGATCACTCACCCTGAAATTGGGCCGCCTGTGGTCGGCCATGTTAACATCAATTTCTGCCAGGCTCGATTTTCTTCGCGTCCTCCCCAAGCACCCCCGCGCGCTCGCTCAACAACTGATCTCTATTTATTTTTTCTCTCTTTCGAGCCTGGGTACGAGGCTGGGCAATAGGCATGTAGGCCATGTAGCTTCGCAGTATAAAAGATTTTAAAGTGAAAAGGATAAGGATATCAAAAGGCACTGAAAATTCAAGAAGAAGACTAGAAGAGAAGCACAATCAGTCCACGGCTGGTAAGTATTGATAGAGGCAACGCTTATGTAGACAATTCAGAACAAATACGAAATTTTATCGACTTGGCAGATTATTGGGGAAGTACCGACACCGTCGGTCTGCTAGGATAAATTGGATAATTCGTCTGTTTTTATACACTCGTAACGTGTGTGGTATATTTGATAACATACATTGGGATTGATATTTTTTGATAAATTCATAAAATACTTTGCTGAATTTGCTCGAATACAAGTATGCTTCGAAACAGAGGCTAAAATGTTTCTTGGCAAATTTAGTAGAAGCGAAATATTTTCATTTTGTGCTATTTGGGTTCTAACAATTCAACAGAAATATATGTTGTATTAAAAATTATAAGAATCGTTAATGGTATATTGATACGTGCACTTCTATATTAAAATTCTCAAAGGAAAGGTTAGGTTTCTACATTTCCTTGGTATATACGGTAATTTTATGATTTAAAATCGATCCATATTTCGACAATTTTAGCTATTAATTATTCATAATACTAGTAGTTACTATCGCAAGGAAAGTGCTGCCTTGATGCCCAAACTGCATGCAAAATTCCTCGACCAATTAGTAATATTGAACGTATTTATATTGCTAATGGCACACTGTATGTATAGATTTATTTTCTTGTCCAAACGATGAGATTACAACACTGTGATTACAACACTGTGATATTGTAAATAATAATATATAAGAAGTGGTTTTCAAAGCCACATATCAGAGTGTTCAGACTATTGTCAATGGAATTATTGGTACCAACATCATTGTTCCTGTTATTAGAAATCATTCTTTACTTCAAAGCTGTCAATTGCATCTTGCAATTGCAAATAAATTTGGAAGAGTAGAGACAATGTTTTTTAATATCTTTGTGGTACAATAATAGTTTGCATGTTGTCTGTGTTCATAAGATATTGATACTGCACTTGCCATGTGCTAAACAAACATGTCACAACAGTCTTTGTTCCCAATCTGTAGATATTTAATTTCATATTTATTTAGCATTCAGCTTCCATCAGTGTTCATCTGTACTGTCCAGTGAATTGTCAAAATACATGATTATACAGCAAACCAACAAAACAACTCTGAGCAACTCTCTCCAAAACAGCTGTGAGCAGGGATCCACATGACATATGTTGGAAATATTTAATTCTTTATATTGCAGATTCCATCCCATTACAGATGATGTAATATATCCATATCATTTTGTAAGTTTGTAACAACCATTTTTTTCAAGTAAATATACCATAATTTATCAACCAAATTTGGTTTTCATTTTCTGCCTCAACAGGCGGTCAATGTTACTTTGTGCCACAACTGGCTCTGCCACAATGAGCAGATCAATAATATTTTGTGCCTCAACATGCTCCACCACAATGGGCAGATCAGTTATATTTTGTGCCTCAACAGGCTCTATCACAATGAGCTATTCCATTTAAAATCTGTTAACCCCCCCCCCCCCATCGAGGACAGGGGTTTTTCTATAACCCTGAAGAATTCCTGACTTTCAACAGCCCCCCTGAGGAATTTTGTATTTACAACACCTACCCCTGAAGAATTCCGGTTATAATTCCATGACATGCAATCACGAATATTTCTCTTTGATCTTGACCCCAATCCCGACCCAATCCCTAACCCTATTTTGTGCGTGTCATGGAATTGTAACCAGAATTCCTGTCTTACAGCTATTACCCCTGAATAATTTGACTTCAACCCCCTGAAGAATGCAATTTTTTTACTCAACCCCTGAAGAATTCCAAGCATAAATAGTCACACCCCTGAAGAATTCCAAGGCAAAATGCCCCCTTACCCCTGAAGAATTCCAGGGTCCTCGATAGGGGGGGTTTGGTATTAAATGGAATAGTCCAATGGGTAGATCAATGTTTTGTGCCTCAATGGGGTCTACCACAACAGGTAGATTGATATTTTGTGCTACGATCACAGGTACAGGCTCTATGACTACAGCTAGATCACTATTTGTCACCATCATAGATGGGATTGTTTTTGCCTGCACAGGCGATATATTAACTGTGTCGATCACAGACCGACATATGACCATTGTGCCAGGCCAGTTGTGGACAAAGTAACATATCCGCCTGTTGAGGCAGAAAATGAAAACCAAATTTGGTTGATAAATTATGGTATATTTACTTGTTATGGTTGTGACAAACTTACAAAAAATATGGATATATTACATCATCTTAAGGGCCTAATGAGATGGAATTATCATCGTACATGAATTATAAACACTAACTATTGTTGGTAAGTTATCTATAGACAAATATTCTACACCAGGATCTAGGACTAATAAGCCATTACTCAGAGCTTTTAAATACATTTTGTCTCCTTGTATTAAGACATTATTAAATGTTGTTTTAGACCACGCGGACAATGGAATATTTCGTGCTGAAAGAAGCGCCGATAAACTCATAAAAGCACATTGCTTTCCTCTAGAATGAACACTAAACAGTTCATCGCCTTGATGAATATCGGCAGAAAGAAATAAAGCCATACTTACCTGTGTTTCTTCGGGAAATGTTTGTATATTTTGCAGCGCGCAATACAATATTTTCTCACCCTCTCCCCCCATTTTAAAAATTCTCCTTGAGCTCGACTTTCTGCCCGGAATTGCGGACAGACAAACCACTAAACCCAAATAATATTGAGATTTGACATGCAAACATATATATTTCGCGCGAAAGACTGGGTCGAGTGAACTCTGGCAAAACAAAAGGGCGTCAAGAATAGGGAGCTGCCTACGCCAGCAATAAACTCGGTATACATATACTGGAATAAAATAGTCATTTCCAGACAACATAATGCTGCAAGTTTCACTCAGCCTTGGAGTGCTGATAGTTTTGTTGAAACGTTTAAATGTTCAACCAAAAGGTTTTTGTATCACGAGGCATTGTCCGGCCAGGTGGTCATATACATAACCAATACTGTTGCAATTAATGACTCAAAGTCAATTGCAATTTACAAGTACGACGTCACAAGTTAATTGTGAACACTCATTTACAGTACTGTGTTAAATGAAGTTTTCTTCGGCTGTGCCATGTCGAGGTCCATGACTTTTGTCACGAGTCATGATAATGCATAATATACACTTTTTTATGCCAGTCATGATTGAGGAAGAGAGTACAAACCCAATACCTAATTGGCTATTGCAGAATACACCAGCAAATAATTCACATATATGCCTAAAGCCTATACTTCATATTACAAGATGTTTTTTTCTGCATCTCACTCGATTGAAATTGATGTAGAAGGTTTAGGTGGATGGATATTTCGAGTGAAATATTATATACAATATTTTAGACCTGAACGGGAACGGCTGCGAAAAATGCAACTCTAAGTCTTCCGACAGGAATTGAACCTGCGGCCCTGCGATTCCGGTGCAGCGCTCTGACCACTGAGCTAGCACAGTATATGACTATATGTCCGTTGCGGACAAAAGTACGAGTGAGAATGTTCAAATCGAAGTCGAACATTGTATCATTTGAAGTCGTATATATTTAGGATTGAAGTCGAAAAAAAACTATATCGAAGCTTCGTAAGGGCAAGGCCATAACTTATAGCATTCTTATTTTGTTTTATTAATACAATAATAATTTACATACAATAATAATACTAAAAGTAAAAATAAATAAATACATACAATGAATTACAAGACATCATTACAATAAATAGGCAGGGCAACCACTACAGCTGAGCCAATTACTGTGGACCCGGTAATTGATTGAGTACATGATGCTACGAATACATGATGGTACACCTACGTATGGCCAATTTTTAAATCTGATTGGCTAACACGCACTGACTAGGATTCGAGTCGATATATATATATATATATATATATATACATATAAGACACTTCACGCATGTCTGGATGCGCATGTGTCTGAGTATTGTACCACATGCGCTTGGTGAGGGCAAGAGTATGGGGTATAAATACGAAGTCACTCGCATCTAGACTGCGTTACAAGCTGCACTGACGAGCCGTTGAACGGCGAAACATGCATGTCTGCAGATTTGACTATATATATAAATGTTCAATATTAACCTAAACAATGTTTCTAATTCCCATTAGTTCTCTGATACGTTGAAATAATGTCTTTCCCAATGATTTAGTCAATAAATCTGCTAACATTTCTTTAGTAGGACAATAGTCAAGACTAACTTCCTTATTTGCTACTTTATCACAAATAAAGTGATATTTGATGTCGATATGTTTTGTTCTAGGATGATACTTCGGATTCTTTGATAAGGCAATAGCTCTTTGATTATCCTCTTTGATCGTCGTTGGCTTGTTTTGAACAAAGCCGATATCTCCGAGTAACGCATGCAGGTAGCCATGCATGTATGGTTTGCATCGAAACACTTTAAAGTTGGACATGTCCGGTTTTTTACCATTGATACTTACTTTCATATGGAGTCAGGAGTCATATTGTCTACTGCTACTGTAGGACTACGATTCCTAACGATAACTGCAGTGCACACTCCTTCAGTCCAAAATTTCTTATTGAGTCCAGCATTATGTATCATAGACCGTGCAGTTTCCTGAATAGTTCTATTCATTCTCTCTGCCACTCCATTCTGCTGGGGTGTTCTAGGTACACTAAGCTGATGCTGAAACAGCTGAATTTCCTTCTCTTTAAGGTAATTGACAAATTCTTTAGAGGTGTACTCACCACCATTTTCCGATCGAAGAATCTTGATTTTCTTTCCAGTAATATTTGTGACCACCGCTTTGTATTTCATATCTCTGATTGATCAACGCCTCTCACAACACAAAGAGCATGAAACCTTATACCTTTTAATATATATTTATTTACTTTCGAATATATACGTATTAGCGTCTCTATAATATTATAATAACGTTCTTAAAACTTATCTCTCTATTTGTCTGAGGTGAGCACGACTGTGAATCTTTGTTCTTTACTTCGTATTCCGTTTTCTTTAATGTTTCAATAATATTCCCAATATTCTTTAGTGTATTTCATGAGGCTTAACTCTATAGCCTTTTAACAATACTTCTGGCTTTATAGCCTTATAACAATACTTCAGCCTTTATTGGCCTATGAAGTATTTCAGCCTAAATGGCTCTTCTCACTTCACTCAACTTGAACTACTTTTCTCAGCTTGTGCTCAGCTTTTATAATCAATTTTAGAGGAAGAATTCTACAACTATGACTAATTTCCTCTACGCAATCTAGCTTGTCAAAGCAAGTTCCAGCAGAGTTTATCAACCACAAACCATGTCCTGTTTGCGTAGTTTGTGGTACTAGGCGTTTTCCGTGGTTCTTTAATCTTTAGGTATTTGCTTACTCATGCGAGGAAGGTTACCTAAGGTCTTCCTATTATAATTATGATTATATATAGTATTTGATATAATATATGATATATAGATTTATGTACATTATAACATGGTATAACAATGCCATGTTACACCCTCCCCCTTAAAGGAAAGAAAGTTTGTAGAACTTTCTTTGAAGTTCAATATATCGTGTTCGTATTTTATGGTCGTGAAAGACAGTCAGCGAGTAAATTGTCTCGTCCTTTAATATGCTGTATCTTCATGTCGTACTCTTGATAGAATAAGGCTCCAACGTAGCAAACGTTGATTCTTGTTCTTCATTTTATGGAGAAATACTAGAGGGTTGTGGTCACTGAACACTTCGAGTGGAACAGAAGTCGAAGAAACGTATACTTCGAAATGTTGAAGCACGAGAACAAGTGCGAGCCATTCTTTTTCGTGGATCTCTTGGTCAAGGTAGTTCGCTTTCGTTGGGTTTAATCTGTAAGGATGTTGTTTTATAGGGGAAACGTCGCCAATATCAACGTCGTGGGAAATCATTTCGGTTCGGGAAGGAACGTCAGGGAATAATTGTGCATAATCATTAACAAGATTTAAAACATCTTGGCGTTGAGATGGTTGAAGATGAGATAACTTCGAATCCAAATCTCGTAAAACATCGGAGTTGCTCAGTTTTGTTGTCTCAGACAAATTAAAGAGTTCAGATTTATCTTCATCATTATGACTATCTCTATCTGAACTCACAACATTCACTGGCTGTACTACATTCTTTCTTTCGTGATATGCTTTAAGCATATTTACATGGCAAAGCTGTTTATTCTTACGTCTATTTGGAGTTATGATTACATAGTTTAAATCATTCTCTTTCTTTTCTACAATATAGGGCCCAAAGTACCTAGCTTGTAATTCTAATTTTTTCAATTCTATTTCATGCTCCCTTAACCTAAATTCTCTGTCCTCTTTCTCTCGTTCCCACTCGCGCTTCTCTCGTTCTCTTTCCCACAATATTTGCTCTTGATCTCTCTGCCACTGTCTATCTTTCTCGTTTATCTCACTTTCAGCAATTTTACTTTCTATACTTATCGTATCCTTAATTTGTTCTATAAAAGCAGACTGTTCGAATGTTGTTTTTTTTAACAAAGTGTTCCTTAATCAAATCATATACTTCGCGCTTTCTTAATGAGCTTCTTTTTTCTAGTCTAGCTTGCCTAGCGCAATAAGGTCATCCTTTCTTAGGTTATTGAATTTTTCAAGCGCTGGTTCCTACATAAATTCTTCTGAATTGAATTCTGACATGTTTAACTAATTAAGGTATCTGGTTTCGCACTTAACACTATGACGCAGAATGTACTTTTCAAATTCCGCTTATCTTATCAATGAAATGACCTTTCGAATTTATTTGTATATTTTTTTTCGACGACTTTTTTGAAACGCTACTTTACTTTCTGAACAACTGTTTAAACTGTTGCGTTCGCGGCCCCCTATGAAAATGCTGAGCTCAGCTTAATGACTGTTTTGCCCAAACTCGCCTTGCATATAATTATGACGTCAATAGATAATTAATGTTTATGTTAATGATGTTGCACACTCTCAAAAAAAGGGTTGATCGGCCCCTATATTACTACCCACAAAACCATGTCCTGTTTGCGTAGTTTGTGGTACTAGGCGTTTTCCGTGGTTCTTTCATCTTTAGGTATTTGCTTACTCATGCGAGGAAGGTTACCTAAGATCTTCCTATTATAATTATGATTATATATAGTATTTGATATAATATATGATATATAGATTTATGTACATTATAACATGGTATAACAATGCCATGTTACACTGATGACCTTCCACATTGCATTAGGCTCTTTATTATTATAGATTTCATTTTGAACATACCTTTTTTCAGCATCTCGCAGCATTTTTTAAACTGCATTACGGGACAGACAAAAATTCTCTCAATCAAATTGATTTTTTGACGAGCTATTTCATGTAACCGATCTCTTTTCCTCATCTCTTCCTTTATCTCATCATCAACGAACGAACAATGACGGTTTCTAATCTTTACGGTTTTAACGGGCGCGTGTTTATCTAGTATCTTGAGAAAATTACTGCTAAAATCATTTAGTTCCTCATTCACATCGTCAATTACAGAATTATTTTCCCGTGACACTTGTGCTATATCTTCTACAAACATAAATGGATTGTAATGTTTATAGCTGCTTGCGATCACGTATGTATAGCTGCTTGCGATCACGTATGTATAGGTTGTGGTTTTGGTAGTTTTAATTTAAAAACAGTAAAAATGAGATGATCACTTATATGAGTTTCTACAACTCCACTTTCAACAACTAAGGCAGTACTGGATGTTATAATAACATCTATCAGGGTTGATGACTGTGATGTGAGGGTAAAACCACCAGGACAACGTGAAAGAGCATTGCCTGGTAACTGTAGTCTTTACCGCATTGCGAGACAACACATAAATTACGTTTCGCTTGCAATTACCTTTCCAGATTATTGTTATTCAATTCTTATGCTTACCCGGAAAAGGGCTATACCATACAAAATACAAACCATGGAGTATTTGCGCAAACAAAACCCAACACCTAATTGGCTATTCCACTAATTGCGAAATTTACCTTCTGAGACAGGCATTTTGACGTATTATAAACGATTACTTACCCCCCGTACAAAGATTTTTCTTCATTCAAACGAGTCATACATAGTGTAAACTTTCCGGGGGGTGTTTACGATTGTTTGTATTTTTACAGAGCCTATAAAACTATAGAGATTTCATTTTTTTTAACTACAGCCACACAAGTTATCACTTCTATCGTTTTATGGAATGTCGGACAAAATATAATCAATTATAGATTTAATCGTGACAATTTTACCTTCTGAGACAGGCATTTGGACGTATTATAAACGATTCCTTGCCCCCCGTACCAAGATTTTTCTTCAGAAAAACTACCAATGCGCATGCGTTATTGCTGTATCACAAGGTATAATGGCGGACGTATAGGCGCGTGTCGTACATAACACGACAAACACGTTATTTTAGCTGCAGTGATAAACGATTTTATGTTTTAAAATTATGATTAATAAAATACGTTTTAGCGCTAGGCTATTTTAGTTCTGAATTATATTTCAAATTACGACAAAGACCCGAGAGAGGTAAGTCTACTAAATCAACTTGCGTATACAATTTGTCCCGAATTTGTACACATCAAATAGTTACTGTCATTAATAGTTACTGTCATTAATGTTAGCACGACGAATTAATATATAATATCTAAAGTGAGTAAAGTACATGTCTTATTGGCATTGTCGTTTGCAATATATCTTGACCGCTTCGCTTTCTCGACAGCATCATGTACAAGCGCTAGCAGCTGCTAGATTTCGTCGCTTTTGACCTATATATATATATATACACACGCTGCCTAGTATTAAACTACAGTAGAATATTTATATATATATATCTTTTAACGCGTGTTTACTTTTAATAGCCAGCCACATCATGCATTGACATTGTGATTGTTTAGCGAGCGTGAGTAATTTGATACAAGGCTGTAAGCTATATTATTATTTAGACGTTGCTCTCCAAAATGTTTAATATTTCGCTTTATTTTTATTGCATGCATTTTTTGTCAATGAATTCATAAACTACTTGTGCTTCCTTACATTTTGAAATAGCATTTGGTTAGTTTTGTTATATAAAATAAACGGCCCCTAAATTTGCCTTGTCAATTGGATTTATACAGCAGACTTGCCATGTGCAAATTAGTTGACCACGTCATGTAATTTATGCTGTCTAAAGTCTAAATTAGTTCTACAGTTCTGCTTAAATTGGTTCAGATTCAATACCAGTATATCATGTGGCCTGAATTTCAGACACTCACCCATTGAAGCCATTGCAAAAATGGAGGAGTGAATTATATATTAAATCAGTCCAAGCCTGTCTATATGATATTGATAATAATTAATCATATGCCAGTCAAACGTATTTGGTGTTTTTATTTGTGTTTATATACCTTGTTGGGCCTTAGCTAAAGCTGTGTCAAATTTTCTGTCGCAAATGTTTTGATGAGACAACATATAGTTGCTGCCTTGCCAGTCAAAATTTTGCTTTGTGAACAGCAGTATATATATGTTGTGTGAACACACACCACATTTTCTGTGATCAGAAAACTTTTGTACGTGACATTTTTTCTTGGGCTAACCGATGTCTGTTTCTCTGCAAATACAATTGCTACATGCAATCAAAAATCTGGGCAAATTTCCCATTAAAATTGCCATAGAAAAATTGTTGTGTTGGCAGGGCTTAAGATCATGCGTCGCTATATAATGTCCTCAATCACCCCTTTATGGCTTTAGTAAGATAAACTGGACACTGACACTGTTAACGTATATGTTTTTAAAGCTATGCAGTTCACGCTATAGAAACTTCCATTAACTATAAAATGATACGCCAGAAACAATGACAGTAACTATTTGATGTGTACAAATTGTATACGCAAGTTGATTTAGGCCTAATAGACTTAGGCTACCTCTCTCGGGTCTTTGTCGTAATTTGAAATATAATTTAGAACTAAAATAGCCTAGCGCTAAAACGTATTTTATTAATCATAATTTTAAAACATAAAATCGTTTATCACTGCAGCTAAAATAACGTGTTTGCCGTGTTATGTACGACAAGCGCCTTGGACAGTATCTTACCTGATGGAGTGATGGTATAGATATCAAATATACTGATAAAAAGGAGAAATTAAACCTGATTACAAATATTAAAAGGGGAAATAAAGAATTCAAAAAAAATCGCTATTTCTGTAATCGTGATGTAGGATTAAACAAAATGTATTTGGCTGTCTACCGCAGTTTTGACATATACTTCCGTTCAACCATGCAGTGTTTGCTGACTTTATATAATAGCTAATTATATATTTTCATTTCAACAGTTTTATGAACCGCCGCAACATGCATGCACAGCAATTACGCATGTACAGACCACGTTTGTCCCCCAGCTAGTCGATATAATATGATCTAGAGACTAGGTTTTTCCCTTTTAAAGTGAAACTTTGCACTATCCTTGGATCACTAGTTGATTATTAAAATCATCTGGCGTTAGCTAGAGTATGGTACTTAGAAGTCCTGTTGTAGATAATGGGTTAAGCGGAGTGATACTATCGAACATGAATTATGTTAATAATTAATAAACGTATAGATTTGCACTCTTCAACTATTGGTGTAATGTTATCCTGCTACATGTGTCTCACCCTACATATCCTTAAAAATATATGTTTAAATTCCTTTAGTTATCCGGCACATTGCTCGACATGTAAGTTTGATCTTTGTGAAAACTGTATCAAGCCATACAGATCGACATTCCATGAAGGACATATACTGTATAAAGCAGATTCAAACGTTACGTATCCTATATTTAATGGTGGATGGCGTTGTGATAAATGTTCACGAAGTTTTATTCCGCCAGTGAACAACCTTCCCTTCCATTGTTCCCAGTGTGAGTTTGACTTGTGTGAAAACTGTATGAAAACAACTGCAGGTAAGATTTCTATAATTATGCACTTCATTTGGTTTGAGGACATTTGGTTTGAGGAAGACGTCTGCTCTGCTCAGGCTAAAGGCCAGTCTCCACTTGCACGTACGTACGCACAATTGCACGCACGTACGTGTTTATACTTTCGTGAAATGTGATTGGTTAAAAACTTGACGGCCGCACAGAAAGTAGAATACAGTTCTACTGTCATACGTACAAAAAGTTAGCCGCGACGGTCAAGATTAGCGATCATTTTCAGAGCATGCGCAAAATCGGCCGCGCTGGCCGTACGTGCAAGTGGAGGCCGGCCTTAACACTCCGCCTGCGACGGACAGAAGAATAGAAAACCTGTAGCTTTGGGTGGAATGCAGGAGATAAAGATGTATGACTGCAGTAAAGTTTCAAATTAGGGGAACAAAGCCGTTGCTTTTGGCAGAGCAACACAATCAAAACCATAAAAAAACCCGGTACAATTCGATTAAAATTTAACGAAATTGTTTGAAATAGTTACGCCTTCCTTGCGTAAGCCGCAATATTGGAATTGATGCACGCTGAGCTATATCGTAATTCCTACACTAGATGTACATGAGGAAGCATAAGTTTGAGTTTGGATTTGGGTCATTGTGGAAATGCCAGTTTGACTACGACAACAACAGAAAATTAGCTACTTCACAAACACTGCGACTACTTTACACATACCGTTTTGCATAATTTCTTTCACAGTCGTTACTGTGAATAATGGACATAAAGGGTGTTGTGGCACAGATCGTGACTAAAACACCACACGAGTGACATACGAGTTACGTACGAGTTACGTACGAGCACATACGGGTACATACGAGTAACATACGAGTACATACGACTAACATACGAGTACATACGACTAACATACGAGTACATACGACTTACATAAGGGTAATAAACTCGTTTTAAAGAATGAGTTGAGTTATATTATTAAACTCCTTATCAACAGGCCAATCAAAAGCCCGACACGGGAAACTGTCCGAAGTCCTATCTTCGGTTCAGTGCATGGACCAAAATTTTTAATACAAGCGATTAATCGCTTTTCAAAACTATAAATTAAGTATTTTTTCTGAAAATTTACACAAGTTCCTTAAATGTCGCATTTTTTGAGCATTTCGATTTTTTTCAACAGCGAATTTTCCCGCTAATATTCAGTGCATTGCTATTTCAATTCTTACCTGTTGATAAAGAATTGAGCTATCGTACAAGATCGATCATGGCATCTTTAGTATCGCAATATAAGTCCGTTTATTCCAAACTCTCATTAGTTGCTGGGGGTACAGCAGCAACTATAGGATTCGGCAAGCATTTTTTCTTCTACGTCGTTGGACACAAAATGCACCTACGTCAATATTTTGACGTCATGAAAATTATCCATCAATAACCCAAATTTTCTGAAACTTTAGTCCCACTTTAGTCTTTAATATCCAAACGTTTATCCCTAAATATCCCATATACGCACCAGACTTCACCACGAATTTCTGTAATTTTAGAATTCATATCTTTAAATTTTCAAATCTCGTGCTACTATAATATATACACCTAAAAGAGTGTAGGAGTGAGGGCAGAGAAATTGATATTTTTCGCAAAGACGTAAAAATCAAGTTTGTCGACCAAGAATCGAATACGATATTTTTTGTCAATAATACAATATACAAACACTGAAACGAGTTTACTACCGTATGTAAATCGTATGTACTCGTGTGTAAGTCGTATGTACTCGTATGTTAGTCGTATGTACTCGTATGTTAGTCGTATGTACTCGTATGTTAGTCGTATGTCACTCGTGTTACTCGTGTGGTGTTTTAGTCACGATCGTGGCACAGTGCCTTTACCACGGGGCACGGGGACTCGATTTGGTCACTTCATTAAATCGGTGTCTTTGGCCCGATTTACACTACCAAAAAAAACCCAGTTTCAATCCGGGTTAAGCCTGGTTTTCATTTAGTCGTAGCGGTCGCGAATATATCAAGGTGACTGATATAATAGAATGCCGATATATCTCTGCAATCATTAAAGACTGATTTGCATACAGCCCACAAAACACAGGAAAGATACAGACTTCGTTGAACATGACTTGGTCACGACAGTTGCGACCAAATGGAGACCAGGCTTTCCTAGTTTGGAACCTACTTTGGAATTGGGTTCAATTTAACTTTCATTATCTTTTTTAGTTGGTATAGATGCACCAAGACCCGCCGTCCAAGGTTTGTATATTACTTGATGTTTATACGATTGCCGATATAAGCGTGTTGCGTCACTGAGGAAAGCTGTAACAATAACCAAAACATTTCGCCTGCTAAAGTGGAAGCAACTGTTGATGTCGATCACGTCAGCCTTAGCAGTCTAAAAGGGATAAAAACTCCTCAACTTCTGACTCTGGTGACGAGCGGTCTTCGCTTGGAAACGTTAAGAGGTGCTTTTAGTGCAAAGTTTCCAACTTTGCAGTATTGTAATGTGTGGCAAAAATTCACACGAAGGCATTCAGTCATAGTGTGAACTTTCCGAGGGTTCCTTGCGATGATGTTCATTTACGTTTTATAAAATTTTAAGGATTGACTAATTGTTTCTCCAACTGTCAAACATTATTTGATGCGATCAATCTGCTTATTTCATGCAATATTAAGTAAGTTATGTACATTTCAACATTGAAACAAAGCATTCGTGTTGCGTTATAGACAACTACCCCCCCCCCCCGTGAAAGAATTTTGAGGGTCATGCAATCGCACGTGCAAAATGGTGGAGGCAACTCGGGGAAGGATAGATTCTGCTTCATCATTCAATCATTGGTCACTGTCGTTATACAGAGTCACGTGAGAAAGCGCGCGAACCAGATGGAGTGAGATAGTGCAAGATCCTTCGGTGAGATCAGATCGAACAAAGCCTGAGCGATAAAATTTGAGAAAATAAATCTTTCTGTGGAGTTTTTGTATCTGCGCTAGCGCAGATATATTGCTATCGCGTCTGTAAGTTAACCACAGTTCTTGTGAAATTGCGTAATTACTTTGTTTTGACCTGTTCGCAGGCTAGAACAGCTTTAAAACAAGATGGCGTCTTTCGAAGAATATCAAAAACATTGATGAAATTTGGCCAAATTTCAAAGAAATATATACGTGAAATATAAAAGAATATATTCCGGTTTTCAAGCAGGATAAATTGTGTACACTTGAAATATTTGTTCTACCGAAAATATTCAAATTTTATTTGGCTTTCAGCTTTCTTTAATATCGTCTAAGGATTCTGACTATATGTAACTTGGGTTGCTATAGCGAATATGTTCAATTAACAAGTAAAATTTGACTTCGTGTCGCCTTCCGACCGCTGGTTAGTGCATGCAAATTGTTATCACAAATCCAGATATAGAATTTTTAAAAGTTGCTCAATTCTAGCTCAATCTTAGATAAATTATATAAATTTAAGATCGTCCGTACAAGTACAACGACGAGTCAAGGTATATTCATTGAAGCGAATGCGAACATTATTTGAAAGCTTACAAAGGATATAGTAATTATATTTTCTTACTTCACGATGATTATTAAACCGTGGGTGTGGCGTGAAATATAGTTTAAAAAAATGGTGTTTGTAACACCATTCCAATTCGTATTGGCTATTTTATCGTCTAAAGATTCTGACTGCATATAATTTGTCTTGCTACTGCAGCGAATATTTTGTATTCCACAGTGGTTAAATTTCATTGTAATGAACATAAATACAATTAAATTTAGTGGGTGTTGTTAAATTTCATTTGGCTGCATGATATTTTTGAAAACATAGTCAAATCCTCGCAAATTATGTTATCTAAGATCGCTAGGCAGTATCATCTGAAAACGTTTCAGAAGTAAATACATCGAAAATTTTACTCGGTTCACAGATCAAGTTCTTAACTTAGTTATCTGAGTAGTTTTTACTCAATTTACCACAAATACTAAGCTTTGTCTTACAAACTATTTGTTCAAAAGGTGGGGGACGGCCTCCTTTTTATTCATTGAAGCTACCAACTATGCCACAACCACTCCAATATAAACAACTTCAACAAGCACAACATCAGCGATATAACAGCGACTAAAACACCTGCTACAATAAACATAGATCAACACTTGGCGCAGATACATGTACGTTTTGCGTACCTATTTTTAAGTTTTACAATGTCGAAAACGAATACTGAAGAAGGAGAGATCCTTTCTAAAGAGCAAGAAAAATAATTGCTTGACGGCGCTGGCGATGCGGAACCCGCTAAAACCGCTGTCGACTCGACAGAAGCTATGCCTGTAGCGAGCATGTTTAAAATGGTCAACGACAGCTTGAAAGACGTACTAAAACGTGTTTCACGAATGGATGCAAACCATGAGAGGCCTTCTAAAAGGCGACGAAAGAGGCGAAGTCTCTGACACAGCTTGTTGGGGAGGCAGACACTGCCGAAACGAGTGGCGAGAAAGAGGGCGACACGCCAGTTGAAAACATGTCAGTCACTGACGATCAGGCCCCAAAGTGAGAGATAAACTTTCCCATGTGAGCATGAACAAGGAGACTACATTTCTCCAATATTTACTGCACCTAAAAAAGATGGGACTCCGAGAATGATACTTATCTTAAGGGCTTGAATAAATTTCTCGAATATCACCATTTTAAAATGGAATCTCTTTCGATTGTTGTAAGCCTGGTTGAACGTAATTGTTATATGGCTTCTGTTGACCTCAAGGACGCGTACTACTTAGATATACAGAGACGCGGGATGTTAACATCATGATTAATTATTTAGCTACCGCTAGCCTTGGATCGCCAAATGAACTGACCTTGAAGGTATTAACATATAAAGTTGCTATGCTGTTATCATTTTTCAGGACAACGACGCCAAACATTGCATGCACTTAATACATTGCTAAAAACGTCTAGAGTGGGAGGAAGTCGTCAGAGCAAGCGCCTTTCACCTCTGAGATCACCTCTGAGATCGTGGGTTCGACTCTCGCTGGGGACTCATGACATTTATGTGAAAAGAGTCAGTCAACGCTCTACCGAAAGTCCGTGGGTTTTTCTCCAGGTACTCTGGTTTTCCTCCCACAGGGAAGAAAACCCACGGACTTGAGGGAATATTGACAGCGTGGATTTGTATTAGCCCCAAACTAACCCTTCCATCGTAGCTGTGCTCCCTGATCAGGCACGATTCATACGCCTTTAATAAGCCTTCGACTCGATTAAGTCGGACTGCGTCCTTCGCAATTCAGCTCAGCTCTCAGCTGCCGACCTCGTATCCAGGGCTTCTTTGCTTCCGCGGTTGGATGGTCAGCGAAAATCATTGGCGAAAATAGCCCTGTCTTTGGCTGGTCAGTTCTGCAACCTGATTGGTTAGTCTTCGAGCGAAAATTATTTGGGCGATAATAATTTATCCATCAAACTTTTGCATTTTAAAATTAACAAGACGCTCTATTAGTCCAGGACCTGTATATGAGTTTGTATGCATTTCATTTAGGACAGATAATCTCAACTGTTTTAGGGCAAGTTGACCATGACGGTCAACATGGTAACGCTGCCCGAACCCCAATCCGGGACGAAACGTCCGAAACGGACCACACCCAAAAACGACGCTTTCACCATGGTGTTATCTACCAAACCATAAAAGCTTTGGCTATTCTGAGGTGCTTATATGGTTCAGAGATAGTGCTTTTAGGGGTACTTTTTTAAACTAATAAAATATTTTTTTCTACATTTCTGTCCTCAGTTTTGTAAAAGTATAAACAGGAAAAAGTTCAACACTACTAACCAATAATATAAATGTTTGATAATATATACCTGTAGTTATTTTCATTAATATAATATTATTCTAAAAATAACAAGTCAGAGTTGCAGTTTATACTTGACGTTAAATATGAACTTTATATAATATATTTGGACAAAAAATGTAGAAAAAATATGTTATTAGTTTAAAAAAGTAGTATTCCGTAAATAACAGTATAGTTTAGGATGTATTTTAGAGTTAGCTTTCACTAATAGTTCAGTTTTTAGTCTATATTCAACTAAAGTTAATTAAGTCAGCTTGGGTTCCCTGTTGTCACACGCAGCCTTCTTCTATCTTCGTGAAAAACATCACCCCCCCTGTCACGTCCTGTCACTTTGCCCACGTGAGATTTGTACGGAATGTTTTGAAAGACTCGTAAGCAACATTTTACAGGGAGGTAAAATGCTGCATTTCGTATCTTTTATTCATGTTTTTATCTTCATACCCATAATAAAGGGTTAAATTTGTTACTAGTGTAATCGAAATGGCTTGGATGGAAGAATAACGAGGCCGAATTGTTGACAACCGACACGGGATGACACAATGGCGCCGAATTTGGACAAAGTTGAGGTTTTACCTTGTCGATGGTTAAACAGCTAGGATCTACTTGAAACCTAGTTAAAACTTGTTTAAAATGTGCTTGATACCATTATGTCTGAACTGACTTACATATTTGGAAGGATTTCAACGAGTTCGGTGATAAACAGCGGAGTAAAGTGGCGAATTTGGCCAAATACGTCCATTTGCAGGAGGTAGGTACATTTCAAATTATTATTTCGGTCACAAAATATTTACTATTTTACACCAAAACAGTGGTAATATACTTAAATAAGTACCAATTATGTTTCTATCAAAAAGATTTAGGAAAAAAGGTAATGTAGGTCCACTGCTGTTTACCTGAAGTTGTAAGCCACAAATTGACGTTTGACCATGAATATTGTATAGTCATTTTCTTGTGAAATATCAGTGCTAGGCATTTCACACTTACCAATGACCCCCCTAAAAGCACTATCTCTGAACCATATAAGCACCTCAGAATAGCCAAAGCTTTTATGGTTTGGTAGATAGCACCATGGTGAAAGCGTCGTTTTTGGGTGTGGTCCGTTTCGGACGTTTCGTCCCGGATTGGGGTTCGGGCAGCGTTACCATGTTGACCGTCATGGTCAACTTGCCCTAAAACAGTTGAGATTATCTGTCCTAAATGAAATGCATACAAACTCATATATAGGTCCTAGACTATATTGAGCGTTTAGTCGCTGGGGGAATGATATAGGCTTTTTCGTAATTAACACATTTTGACAGTGCATGCTACAGCTATAGGCATTCGGCAAATATTTTTCTGAGTGTGATTGTAACATACTTGGCTTACATGACTTACATTTCTTTAACGTAAAGATAATTTAGAAATTACGACCCGAGTAAACCTGAGTAGGTTTGTGAGAGTTGCTTTTTCAATGTAGATTCCGTAAATAAAACTAACACCATTGGAATCCTTACAAAATTTAATCCTTTTTAACAGTGGGTTATGTTGCCGACTAAACATTACAGAATCAAAAATACTAAAAGTTTAATCCCAAACATACCTCCAGTTCAACTCAAACAATCTTTAATATCTTCTTTATTTCTTGGATTTGACAATAGACTTCTCCATTCGAAAATTTAGCTTTTTATGTGTGTATTTCTTGTAGAAAGTTTTGCTTCGATACGACGAGTAGAAATATTTATTTTGAATTTTTTTTTATTTATCGGGTATTTTCCAGCACGCATGTGCTTGCCGTAGTTTGACTATATATGGTTTGCCCAGCCTCGTACCCAGGCGCTTTGGCTTCCTACACGGTTACGTCACGAGCGCGCGGGAAACCCGTCCCGTCGTGGCTACGCACTACAAGTTTCCAAGCGTGCGTCACGCAACCGCTTAGCACATTAAAGCGCCTGGGTACGAGGCTGTGGTTTGCCTAAGCGCTTCAGTCACGACAAAATATCTTATGTAGGGTATTTTAGCCTGGGGAATTCATTCCGGCCAAAGATACGAGCGCTCAAAGTCATTTGACGGTCCAGATTTATAATGACGCAATGTTCATTTTGTGGCTAACAATCTGATATCCGACAAAAATGCGTGCCGAAATCAGTGGCCGTGCTAAGCGTTTGCGTGACGCGCGCGTGGAAACTGTAGCGCGCAGCCACGACGGACGGGTGCTCTTCATTAAAGCGCCTGGGTACGAGGCTGACTAATAAGAGTGTTTGGTATGAGAGAGAAGCGGGATTTTATGGCGAATTCAATGGTGTTTTCAGATTTTCCATCTACCGTGCACAAAACTTTCTATAGCAAGACATGTCTTTGTCGGAAATCGGTTCAAGAACTTTTTATTGAAAAGGGCAGACCCTTTAGGACGACTAGGGTATATGACTTTAGTCTTTATAGAGAATTTTAAGTAGAATTCGATGGTGCTTTTGGATTTCTCATCTACTGTTTAGAAGCTTTAGATTACGAAGATTACACTGATCTGAAAACTATTGAATTCAATGAGCCAATTTTGAATCCAGAATTTTTTAATGAGATCAGATTTATATACTAGTCATATCGTCAGCTGTTTAAATTAGTTATACTATGAAGCAAATATGTTTTCCTACGTAACTTGAGAAATATAGCTTCCATCATCTGTTCTATAATTAATGAGTTTTAGAACGTTTTAAACACCACATAATGAGGCTTATGGCGGCCATATTGGTGTGACCTCATTGTGGAGTTAGTCACCGGAAAATTGAGGAAAAAATTCAAGAAAGCTGATGATAAATTCTTATCTAGCAATATTTGTCCTTTGTAACGAAGCGCGTCCAAACCAATATATATCCCCAAACAATATATAACCTTTAATAATATCCTTTTAAACAATACAAATCTCTCTATAAACTTCTCTAATAATCGCTCTCTCAAACACTGCTCAAAACCCACAACCTAACTCCGTTAACAACTCATTAATATTCCATGCGGTCATGCTCATAAATCACATACATCAAAAGACACTTCTTCACACCTTTCCCACCAATAACTAGAAACTTATAGAAGCCCTTTATACATGTCCCCAACACCACAGTAGATTTGTGGCGGTCAAACCAATATGGCAGTTATGTTATGTTACGTTATGTTTTTAATGAACACGAGAGTTTACCCAGAGGCGTACTGGCGCAACTTCTTACCAAAATGCCCGAATTTGGATAATAACATATTGATAATAACTTGTATAATAATAATTACTTGTATTTTACAAATGAATATGCTGAATTTTCACTTGTGCATTGCTTCTGTGAACTCAAAATGAATGTTTACAAATCCATGAGTATGAGATTACATAACTTAGAAAAAATACCTATATCGTCCATGTCGTTGACCAAGTGTCAATTATTTTCAGGTTAATCATGTCGTTAATAGTTTTGTTGGCATGTGCTCATCAGGGCCGTAGCCGGAAAAGGGGATACTCAGATAATATACATTCAAAATCGCGTACACTCATTTTTTTTTTTTTTTAACAAATTTATTTGGATCAAACTATATACAAACATGCCAAAAAAAAAGCGAATATTTATATAGTACAACGCAGACATTTTAAAGTTGGATCCAAAAAGGCAAGGTACGAACGGGACTCTTCAAACAACCTCTTTCACAGGCTCTTATCTCTTGGGGAGATAATACCCTGTATGGAGCTGGTCACGTGTCACCCGGATTTCGCGTGATAAATTGAGAATACACTTAGGGAGGGGTGGTACAGGAGCGTGTTGTCTTCTGTGATATTGTTGCGTTTGGAAAAAAGTATTTTGGGGCGATGAATTGAAAATTTGCAACAAGAAATTGTGACAAAACTGTTGTTATAAAATAGTCGCATTCATCATCATGTCACTACCTACTGTATCCTGGAGTGTTGAGTTACATTTCAAGCGATAAGTAGCGATAAGTTGGATCAGATTTCAATACACAACAATGCTTGTCAAGCCAAGGAAACTAGGAAAGCACGCGTCGCACGGTATTTTAATATAAAACACAATCAATAAAACATATCTTCTATAGACTGACTGATATGATTGTTAACAATGTTGAACCTTATCCTGTCTGGTATTCAAACTGCAAACAAAATGGATTTTTTTAATGCTGACATATGGAATTGCTATAAAATATCGAGATCCTACTGTGTGTAAACAATGCTATCCAGAGGTTAAATCTCGTTCAAGATTGTAAAATATCCCGCCTTGGCATCGCTAAACGCGACGATCAAGAAGTATGTCGAAGTATAACTTTATGTTACCAAACGTACGGTAAAATTATCCGATAAAGGCAAATTCAACGACTCTTCCGTGCGTGCGGTACAACTTGAATATTTACGATAAAACATATGTAATTATACTTCATATGTGTTAGTATACACGTCCACACTTTAAATCCTAAATAGTTTTCATCGTCTTTCTGGCTTGATCTAATATAATATACAAAAGGGATTTAGAATACAGTTATTTAGTATTTGCTGGAAGTATCCATATCACTATGCTATTGTGTCTGTGCATATGGTCTGTGACTGTGAGACATCAGTGTCCAATAAGCCGACTTACAGGGTTGCCAACTGTAAATGTGTGAAATTCCCAACTAAGCTTCCCAAATATCCCGAGATTCCCCCAAAAATCCCAATGTTCCCACTTTCGTTCCCAGTCCCCAAAAACCCCAACCTGCGAACGGGCATACTCTGAAAAAGAGATTTAGAGATCGCGCCGGTTTCTCGAAATATGCGTAATACTTCATGTTGTATAAATGAAACATACTTCAGTTGGATAAACTGATCTAGTATAACATTTGTAACATAAAGTTCAATAGGATGCCAGCAGACGAACGCTGGATTTTTTGAAAATTGTTATTATATTATTGTTTATTTTAATAATTTTACAAAAAAATCAATTTTTAATTCTCGAACTTTCTGTTCTCAAAAATCCCAAAAAAATCCCGAGCATGAATTTTTAAAACAAAAATCCCAAAAAGTTCCCAACTGCTTTTTAAAATCCCGAGATCTCGGGATAAAATCCCGAACTTGGCAACCCTGCCGACTTATTTTAAAGTCTTTGTCCTATAGAGTATAGTATAGACAAAATTTAGTGTACAACTATGTTTTTATTTTGCTGTACTATACACTCTACAGCTGATTCAATGGGACTAAATTAACTCTGAAGGACTAAATTTTACATATATATATATTATATATCTGTGGAAGGCTACGCATCAGTTTTTATGAATTATGTATGAAAAATATTTTGTAAACCTGATGCGCTATCATTTCTTTGCATATAGCCTATATTTAAAATACAATACTATATCGTAATTTGTATTTTCCCCCAGCTGCGGACGAGGCTTTTGCCTTCACTCAGGCTTCAGACTTGTACATGTTTATAGAATCGGCAACAAGAAGGAAGTTCTCGAATAACATAAATCATAATTTACCACATTTCCCTGAGAATTTTTGTATCTTACTACCTTCTAAACTGTAAAATGCTTCAACAGATTTTAGAGTGGACATCAATCTCCGGCTCTCCGCATGTTTATAGCTTGGCATATTACAAAAATATTATAAATATAGGTTTCTATATTTGTAGTGACGATTGATTTAATAATATAGACTAGATCCAGAGGCGTCTGATATGAAACCGTGCTCGAGAGAACATTGAACAACACCTCAAAAGCATACAATTTTGGTTGGTTACTTGACTTGTCTGTTGATAAAACTGTTTACTACGTTTTTAAAACTTAAAAGCAAACAAAAAACAAATTTTGCAAGTGTTTTGAACTATATATGATTCTCGAGATATATTATACATAATAATATCCCACTCCTTGCAATTAAAGTGTATAATTTTCAAGTGGAAGCATGTAATATGATACTTCTCCTCACTTCTCCTCACCCCCTTAGGCAATAAAAATTTAAAGAGACACGTGACCAGCTCCATCCAGGGTTTTATCTCCACAAGAGGGAAAAGCCTGGGTACGAGGATGCTCTTCAAAAAGTTCCCATGCAAGGCACCTGCCGTCCAATTATATCAGTATATGTACAAAAATACTCATGGCCGAACTCATATGCAGAACTCATTGCCATTGTTCAACTATAATAATAATAATAATGGTTCATATTATCAGTTGCTAAATAATCATTCAGTCTAATTCTTAAAGAAAAAAATTATTTTCTGTGAGATAATTGGTGCGACATGCAAATGTCACTCGCATTTTCTCCGTTCACTGTTGGCTACGGCCCCGCTTGTCCATGTTAATGAGAACGATATAATTCAAGCGTTCTTGGTCTATTGTTGTGCGAAGATAGGTTTTCATGTGCCGTTCTCGTGCTAGGCAAATGTATGCAACTGAATTACATAAATGTTCAAATTATACTATAATTGTTTTCCAACAACACGCTAACCAGATAAATATACAGTTCTTTAAATTATAAATTCTGCTTTTGTTTAAATTCAGACTACATAATTCTATTTTGCCCGAATATTCGTGAACCATTTGCCCGAACACAGGTCACACCATTGCTATAGATTATAGAAAGCAAAATATTAGTCGTAGGGGAGTCTTGAAACTTTGCACTATCCTTAGGATCTCTAAGTTATCTTTTTCAGGTTGACGTGATCCAACACCAAAACTTGTTTATAGTATACCGTGGGCGAAATAGCCTGCGTCGCAGATGCCCAAATACTTGGGTATTGAAATACTTTGGTATTCAAATACGTGGGTATGGAACCCCCAAATATAAAGATACTTTCCTAAACTGTGCTATGTTTTGCAGGTTCCTCTGGACCGAGAAGTGGCGCACAAAATTCACAAAACCAAAAACCAATATGCCCTCCGACAGATGAAATGGACCAGCAAGTAGGCCGTCGAGGACCTCCAGACGGCGCTGGGGATTGCGTAATATGTCTTGACAGACCCAAGGATGCAACTATTGTACACGGTAGTACAGGTCATGTTTGTTGCTGTATAACATGTGCTTCAGAACTCTATAGAACAGGACAGAATTGTCCCATTTGTAGAGCTCCAATTCAAAGTGTCATTACACAGTATACTGTTTAGGAGTATGTTGTCAAGTCCTTCAAAATTATCCCAGTATAAGTCTCGTACAATCATTTTTGCAGATGCACATTTTTCATAAAGATAGCGGCCGATATAAGAGGAAACAGTGATATATAATCTAGCCAGAACTTTCTATATTCTACATAAAAGTTTGTATATGTAATAATTCGTTCGAATAAACCGTTTTAATACGCTCGTAAATATGAATAATTGCGGTGCCCCGGCCAAGTTTGGCACCGCTTTATATTGCGGTGCCCCGGCCAAGTTTGGCACCGCTTTATATTCTGCCTGTGAGTTTGTCCGTTTGTTTGTTTGTTTGTTTGTCCGTTAGTTTGTTCGCATGCATCAATACGTTTCCTTAATCGCCTAGTAAAAATTCCTTGCACTTGCTCGGAATTTATTCATTATTAATTATTAATCTTGTACTCTCAGGACCGACTGTTTGCTAGGCTTTATCTCTGGTTTTATGCGTCAAACAAGGACAAAAATACTACTGTTCGAATCAGCGTGAAAAGTTGTATTTACGGATGGAAAATTTATTTCAAAGTTGATTTCTATTCTAGCGATTTATGGCCTTTGAAAGACAAGCCACTCAAAATAATCCATTCACGTTTTCCGAATTCCTTTTTTCGAGGAAAGTTTTCTTTCCAATTAATCTCGGACTCCCACTATTGACTGTTTGCTGCGCCTTATCTCTGGTTTTATCCGCCCAATAAGGACAAAAATACCACCGTTCGATTCAGTGTAAGAAATTGTACTTAGGGATGGCAAATGTATGACTAAACAACAGTATTCTAGTGATTTATGGCCTTTCAAACTCAGGCGAAATTGTATTGTTGACAAATCGCTCAAAATTATTAAACAAATTAAAAATGCAGTACGTTTGATCCTTGATAACTTTGGTGTCGTTGGTTTTGTCTTTATCGGCCGTATACCAGTGGATTCGTCTCACTTTTCTCTTCATTTTGATAGTAGTTTGAACCCAAAATGTTTTATTTTGAGGGTTTTAAAGTGCAGTTTTAATAAGCAAAATTGTATTATTGACAGATCGCTCAAAAATATTACACTAATTAAAAATGCAGTCCGTTTGATCATTGATAACTTCGGAATCGTTGGTTTTCACTTTATCGGCCGTATACCAGCGGATTCGTCTCACTTTTCTCTTCATTTTGATAGTATTTTGAGCTCGAAATATTTTATTTTGAAGGTTTTAAAGCGCAGTTTTAATCCTAACGCACGCACCAACTTGCGGCCGACAGGAGAAATGTTAGCGTACTATTTTATATGAGTTTACTTGTAGGCGGAAACGTCAGAAGTTTTATTTTGCAGGGCACCGCATTTTAGTACTGTGTCTGGTTCTGCCTGTGAGTTTGTTTGTTTGTCCGTTTGTTTGTTTGTCCGTTTGTTTGTTTGTCCAGTTTGTTTCCATGCATCAATACGTTTCCTTAATCGCCTAGTAAAAATTCCTTGCACTTGCTCGGAATTTATTCATTATTAATTATTAATCTTGTACTCTCAGGACCGACTGTTTGCTAGGCTTTATCTCTGGTTTTATGCGTCAAACAAGGACAAAAATACCACTGTTCGAATCAGCGTGAAAAGTTGTATTTACGGATGGAAAATTTATTTCAAAGTTGATTTCTATTCTAGCGATTTATGGCCTTTGAAAGACAAGCCACTCAAAATAATCCATTCACGTTTTCCGAATTCCTTTTTTCGAGGAAAGTTTTCTTTCAATTAATCTCGGACTCCCACTATTGACTGTTTGCTGCGCCTTATCTCTGGTTTTATCCGCCCAATAAGGACAAAAATACCACCGTTCGATTCAGTGTAAGAAATTGTACTTAGGGATGGCAAATGTATGACTAAACAACAGTATTCTAGTGATTTATGACTCAGGCGAAATTGTATTGTTGACAAATCGCTCAAAATTATTAAACTAAACGCAGTACGTTTGATCCTTGATAACTTTGGTGTCGTTGGTTTTGTCTTTATCGGCCGTATACCAGTGGATTGCGGTGCCCCGGCCAAGTTTGGCACCGCTTTATATTGCGGTGCCCCTGCCAAGTTTGGCACCGCTTTATATTGCGGTGCCCCGGCCAAGTTTGGCACCGCTTTATATTCTGCCTGTGAGTTTGTCCGTTTGTTTGTTTGTCCGTTTGTTTGTTTGTCCGTTTGTTTGTTTGTCCAGTTTGTTTCCATGCATCAATACGTTTCCTTAATCGCCTAGTAAAAATTCCTTGCACTTGCTCGGAATTTATTCATTATTAATTATTAATCTTGTACTCTCAGGACCGCTAGGCTTTAATGCTTTATCTCTGGTTTTATGCGTCAAACAAGGACAAAAATACCACTGTTCGAATCAGCGTGAAAAGTTGTATTTACGGATGGAAAATTTATTTCAAAGTTGATTTCTATTCTAGCGATTTATGGCCTTTGAAAGACAAGCCACTCAAAATAATCCATTCACGTTTTCCGAATTCCTTTTTTCGAGGAAAGTTTTCTTTCCAATTAATCTCGGACTCCCACTATTGACTGTTTGCTGCGCCTTATCTCTGGTTTTATCCGCCCAATAAGGACAAAAATACCACCGTTCGATTCAGTGTAAGAAATTCTACTTAGGGATGGCAAATGTATGACTAAACAACAGTATTCTAGTGATTTATGGCCTTTCAAACTCAGGCGAAATTGTATTGTTGACAAATCGCTCAAAATTATTAAACAAATTAAAAATGCAGTACGTTTGATCCTTGATAACTTTGGTGTCGTTGGTTTTGTCTTTATCGGCCGTATACCAGTGGATTCGTCTCACTTTTCTCTTCATTTTGATAGTAGTTTGAACCCAAAATGTTTTATTTTGAGGGTTTTAAAGTGCAGTTTTAATAAGCAAAATTGTATTATTGACAGATCGCTCAAAAATATTACACTAATTAAAAATGCAGTCCGTTTGATCATTGATAACTTCGGAATCGTTGGTTTTCACTTTATCGGCCGTATACCAGCGGATTCGTCTCACTTTTCTCTTCATTTTGATAGTATTTTGAGCTCGAAATATTTTATTTTGAAGGTTTTAAAGCGCAGTTTTAATCCTAACGCACGCACCAACTTGCGGCCGACAGGAGAAATGTTAGCGTACTATTTTATATGAGTTTACTTGTAGGCGGAAACGTCAGAAGTTTTATTTTGCAGGGCACCGCATTTTAGTACTGTGTCTGGTTCTGCCTGTGAGTTTGTTTGTTTGTCCGTTTGTTTGTTTGTCCGTTTGTTTGTTTGTCCAGTTTGTTTCCATGCATCAATACGTTTCCTTAATCGCCTAGTAAAAATTCCTTGCACTTGCTCGGAATTTATTCATTATTAATTATTAATCTTGTACTCTCAGGACCGACTGTTTGCTAGGCTTTATCTCTGGTTTTATGCGTCAAACAAGGACAAAAATACCACTGTTCGAATCAGCGTGAAAAGTTGTATTTACGGATGGAAAATTTATTTCAAAGTTGATTTCTATTCTAGCGATTTATGGCCTTTGAAAGACAAGCCACTCAAAATAATCCATTCACGTTTTCCGAATTCCTTTTTTCGAGGAAAGTTTTCTTTCCAATTAATCTCGGACTCCCACTATTGACTGTTTGCTGCGCCTTATCTCTGGTTTTATCCGCCCAATAAGGACAAAAATACCACCGTTCGATTCAGTGTAAGAAATTGTACTTAGGGATGGCAAATGTATGACTAAACAACAGTATTCTAGTGATTTATGGCCTTTCAAACTCAGGCGAAATTGTATTGTTGACAAATCGCTCAAAATTATTAAACTAATTAAAAATGCAGTACGTTTGATCCTTGATAACTTTGGTGTCGTTGGTTTTGTCTTTATCGGCCGTATACCAGTGGATTCGTCTCACTTTTCTCTTCATTTTGATAGTAGTTTGAACCCAAAATGTTTTATTTTGAGGGTTTTAAAGTGCAGTTTTAATAAGCAAAATTGTATTGTTGACAAATCGCTCAAAAATATTACACTAATTAAAAATGCAGTCCGTTTGATCATTGATAACTTCGGAATCGTTGGTTTTCACTTTATCGGCCGTATACCAGCGGATTCGTCTCACTTTTCTCTTCATTTTGATAGTATTTTGAGCTCGAAATATTTTATTTTGAAGGTTTTAAAGCGCAGTTTTAATCCTAACGCACGCACCAACTTGCGGCCGACAGGAGAAATGTTAGCGTACTATCACAGAGTAGACGATGAGATAGATGGCTCTAGTTTCACATTCGCAGCTCTACATTCACATTCGAATGTAGAGCCAGACAGGAAATTTTCATAGTAAAACCGCAATAACTTCGGAATGGTTTAAGCAATAGAAAAAATATTCAAAGCCATTCTTCATTAATATTAAATGAATCGAGTAAAATAGTTTAGACTTTTTTAGCTTATCAGGTTTTCTCTGGAGGCCTCGCAGAATATAACGCACCGTCATGATCGAATGTAGAGCCAGAGTTGTCAAATTCACGGAAAATCCTTATATCTCAAGAACGAAAGAATTTACAATAAAATCATTCAATGCCATTCTGCATTAGCTCTTAAAGTATAAAATAAAAGAGTCTAGAAGTTTGTTCCTTGCAAAGTTTTCTCTCGAGGCCTCGCAGACGGTTTGTTGTCATACGACGTAAAAATGCCGTCATGCTGAAGCATACATCCAAACATAGAAATAAAATCGATATATTTTTAAAACGGCTAAATGTATTGCAATATAGTTTAATGCCGTTCTTCATTAGCATTAGGAAAATTCAATCAAGCAATCCAAACGTTTTCAACTAGTTCGGTATCCTCTGTAGGCCTCGCAGAAGAAGCGTGTCATTATACGCCGCCATGTGTAAATTTGAGAGACCTAGACTCTTGTCGCGGACATAATGTGGTATTTCTCCCAGACGACGCGACTAATTCCTTAACGGTTTCATACCGTTCTTGATGAATATCAAAGCAATAAATTCTATCAATTTCCGACCTTCCAAGTCATTCTGTTTTGCTTATATTTCGTGCATAACAAGTATTGTCGATGCGCGTCAGCCTGCCACAAACTCGAAACTGAGGGAGGACGTTCGCATACGAAACAGAATATCTCGTCAACGCAACGCTGTTTTTCTATAATATTTCGTGCCGTTCTTCGTTAATACCAGGAGCATTGAATTTGTCAAAATTCATTCACCTTTCCTGTTTAGTTTTTAGTGTAGAGCGACCAAAAGCCAATAACATCGCGGTGCGCACCCCCCTGATCCGCCGGTCAAAACAAAACTGCATTAATCCGCTATTAATCCGCGGGATTTTCCCAATGTTATGGACGTATAATGTTGTGGACAACATTATATTTATCTCTGGGAAAACCCCGGGGATTAATAACGGATTAATGCAGTTTTGTTTTGACAGGCGGATCAGGGGGGTGCGCACCGCGATGTTACTGACTTTTGTTCGCTCTACACTAAAAACTAAACAGGAAAGGTGAACGAATTTTGACAAATTCAATGCTCCTGGTATTAACGAAGAACGGCACGAAATATTATAGAAGAACAGCGTTGCGTTGACGAGATATTCTGTTTCGTATGCGAACGTCCTCCCACAGTTTCGAGTTTGTGGCAGGCTGACGCGCATCGACAAGACTTGTTATGGACGACATATAAGCAAAACAGAATGACTTGGAAGGTCAAAAATTGATAGAATTTATTGCTTTGATATTAATCAAGAACGGTATGAAACCGTTAAGGAATTAGTCACGTCGTCTTGGAGAAATACCACATTATGTGCGCGACAAGATTATGTGACTCTCAAATTTACACATGGCGGCGTATAATGACACGCTTCTTCTGCGAGGCCTACAGAGGATACCGAACTAGTTGAAAACGTTTGGATTGCTTGATTGAATTTTCCTAATGCTAATGAAGAACGGCATTAAACTATATTGCGATACATTTAGCCGTTTTAAAAATATATCGATTTTATTTCTATGTTTGGATGTCTGCTTCAGCATGACGGCATTTTTACGTCGTATGACAACAAACCGTCTGCGAGGCCTCGAGAGAAAACTTTGCAAGGAACAAACTTCTAGACTCTTTTATTTTATACTTTAAGAGCTAATGCAGAATGGCATTGAATGATTTTATTGTAAATTCTTTCGTTCTTGAGATATAAGGATTTTTCCATGAATTTGACAACTCTGGCTCTACATTCGATCATGACGGTGCGTTATATTCTGCGAGGCCTCCAGAGAAAACCTGACAAGCTAAAAATGTCTAAACTATTTTATTCGATTCATTTAATATTAATGAAGAATGGCTTTGAATATTTTTTCTATTGCTTAAACCATTCCGAAGTTATTGCGGTTTTACTATGAAAATTTCCTGTCTGGCTCTACATTCGAATGTGAATGTAGAGCTGCGAATGTGAAACTAGAGCCATCTATCTCATCGTCACAGAGTAGACACTATAAAGAGGCCTCACTGTGTATCAAATCCTAATGTTTTGAGCGTAACCGATGCTTAGCCAGTGCGCAAAGGAGAGGCTCGCCCCCCCCCCCCCGAAAACATTCAAAATGGCGGGCATTTTTAGACGTAAAAATACCGCAAAAATTCGAGTTAACTATTTAATGTTGTTAATCACAACTTCAGTCAAGGTAAACCGTTATAAAGAAAATAACAAGGGTCTCTTATGCCGGTTATTTTCCGAAAATATCGGCCGCCATCTTGTTCGGGGGGGTGAATCTCTCGTTACCCAGTGAACTATAAGTATACTGGAACGCTAACTCCTATGATCAAGGCCTATGATTCGTTGAAGCCAATGCGCGGGAATTTGAACTTTCAAAAGGACTGAGGAGAGTTCCGAGGAGTGAGAAAAATTCCGTCAAAGACTTCAATGTTTGGGATTCAAATGTGGTTTTCCGATTAGTTTTGACTGTTTTACATCTATCTGCAGCAAAAATGAGGCCGGATCGTTATCGTATGTGGAAAAAAATGACAAATGTTTGAACGTGCCGAAGCAAACTTTGCTCTTTAACTCAGAAAAAATATACTAGAAAACACTTCGGCAGCCCCCAAATTGATTTTGCACTATACTCCAGGTATTGCTTTTTATCTTGAGCTTTTAGTCCTTGCTTTAACCCTTCTAAAATATAAACAAATTGACGATTTTCAAGTGGTGCTATTTTTGTCTTCGCGCCTTCTTGTTGGTCATCAGTGAGCACTTTGAATATGACGGCTGAGCTAGCTTATATAATCCTTATTTTAACTGTCAAAAATAAGTTACTGCATGCTTGAAAAGCAATTTTTTAATGTATCTTATATTTTTCTATATAAATTGTATCATAAAATCTCTTAACTCTTTTTGGAAAGTCTCATAACTCAGAAAAACCAAACATTTTCGCGCGGTTTTTTGACAAATTTTGTTTTTTTCCAGTAATATTTCAGAAACTTAACGACCTTTGTTCATTGTAAGTACTTGAGTAAAAAGTTGAATTGTTCTAGTGTAGTCAAAGATAAATAATGAAAGTATAAAAGGAAATTAAAAGGGTAAAATTTTGCAATATATAAAGTGTATTTTTTGAAAAAAATATGTTAAAAGGGACTGGCACTACCTACAAAGCACGGCTTCAATCCCCCCCCTGAGTTAGCGTTCCAGTATACTTATAGTTCACTGTCGTTACCGCACTGGCTAGGAACATGGCGGCCGGCCGATAATTTAAGAAAATAAAGAAAAAAAACAAATTCCGGAGAGTAATGTCATTTTGAAATTCAAAATATGAATAAAACAAGACGAGTTTGAGAGACTGTAAATTTTCCACTCTATTTTAAAGTCATCATCAGACAGAATAGCTGCCGGTTACGCATTTTGCCTGAAGTGAAGCCTCTGTATAGTGTCTACTCTGTGGTACTATTTTATATGAGTTTACTTGTAGGCGGAAACGCCAGAAGTTTTATTTTGCAGGGCACCGCATTTTAGTACTGTGTCTGGTTCTGCCTGTTAGTTTGTCCGTTTGTTTGTTTGTCCAGTTTGTTTCCATGCATCAATACGTTTCCTTAATCGCCAAGTAAAAATTCCTTGCACTTGCTCGGAATTTATTCATTATTAATTATTAATCTTGTACTCTCAGGACCGACTGTTTGCTAGGCTTTATCTCTGGTTTTATGCGTCAAACAAGGACAAAAATACCACTGTTCGAATCAGCGTGAAAAGTTGTATTTACGGATGGAAAATTTATTTCAAAGTTGATTTCTATTCTAGCGATTTATGGCCTTTGAAAGACAAGCCACTCAAAATAATCCATTCACGTTTTCCGAATTCCTTTTTTCGAGGAAAGTTTTCTTTCCAATTAATCTCGGACTCCCACTATTGACTGTTTGCTGCGCCTTATCTCTGGTTTTATCCGCCCAATAAGGACAAAAATACCACCGTTCGATTCAGTGTAAGAAATTGTACTTAGGGATGGCAAATGTATGACTAAACAACAGTATTCTAGTGATTTATGGCCTTTCAAACTCAGGCGAAATTGTATTGTTGACAAATCGCTCAAAATTATTAAACTAAACGCAGTACGTTTGATCCTTGATAACTTTGGTGTCGTTGGTTTTGTCTTTATCGGCCGTATACCAGTGGATTCGTCTCACTTTTCTCTTCATTTTGATAGTAGTTTGAACCCAAAATGTTTTATTTTGAGGGTTTTAAAATGCAGTTTTAATAAGCAAAATTGTATTGTTGACAAATCGCTCAAAAATATTACACTAAATAAATGCAGTCCGTTTGATCATTGATAACTTCGGAATCGTTGGTTTTCACTTTATCGGCCGTATACCAGCGGATTCGTCTCACTTTTCTCTTCATTTTGATAGTATTTTGAGCTCGAAATATTTTATTTTGAAGGTTTTAAAGCGCAGTTTTAATCCTAACGCACGCACCAACTTGCGGCCGACAGGAGAAATGTTAGCGTACTATTTTATATGAGTTTACTTGTAGGCGGAAACGCCAGAAGTTTTATTTTGCAGGGCACCGCATTTTAGTACTGTGTCTGGTTCTGCCTGTGAGTTTGTCCGTTTGTCCGTTAGTAGTTTGTTCGCATCAATACGTTTCCTTAATCGCCTAGTAAAAATTCCTTGCACTTGCTCGGAATTTATTCATTATTAATTATTAATCTTGTACTCTCAGGACCGACTGTTTGCTAGGCTTTATCTCTGGTTTTATGCGTCAAACAAGGACAAAAATACCACTGTTCGAATCAGCGTGAAAAGTTGTATTTACGGATGGAAAATTTATTTCAAAGTCGATTTCTATTCTAGCGATTTATGGCCTTTGAAAGACAAGCTAAAAATTACCATACCCTCAATGCTAGAAGTAATACACATGATCTTTTTTGTAGTATATATTATTATCGTAAATTCATGTATTGTAAATAACTTTACCGTAAATGTAATATGTTTAATGTTTCCCAGGAACCACCTGAAAAACACAATCTGTGATGGTGGTTTGCCTGAATAAATATTATTATCATTCATTCATTCAAGCTACTCAAAATAACCTTTCACGTTTTCCGAATTCCTTTTTTCGAGGAAAGTTTTCTTTCCAATTAATCTCGGACTCTCACTATTGACTGTTTGCTGCGCCTTATCTCTGGTTTTATGCGCCCAATAAGGACAAAAATACCACCGTTCGATTCAGTGTAAGAAATTCTACTTAGGGATGGCAAATGTCAACCTCTTTCACAGGCTCTTATCTCTTGGGGAGATAATACCCTGTATGGAGCTGGTCACGTGTCACCCGGATTTCGCGTGATAAATTGAGAATACACTTAGGGAGGGGTGGTACAGGAGCGTGTTGTCTTCTGTGATATTGTTGCGTTTGGAAAAAAGTATTTTGGGGCGATGAATTGAAAATTTGCAACAAGAAATTGTGACAAAACTGTTGTTACAAAATAGTCGCATTCATCATCATGTCACTACCTACTGTATCCTGGAGTGTTGAGTTACATTTCAAGCGATAAGTAGCGATAAGTTGGATCAGATTTCAATACACAACGCTTGTCAAGCCAAGGAAAGCACGCGTCGGCGTCGCACGGTATTTTAATATAAAACACAATCAATAAAACATATCTTCTATAGACTGACTGATATGATTGTTAACAGTGTTGAACCTTATCCTGTCTGGTATTCAAACTGCAAACAAAATGGATTTTTTTACAGTAATGCTGACATATGGAATTGCTATAAAATATCGAGATCCTACTGTGTGTAAACAATGCTATCCAGAGGTTAAATCTCGTTCAAGATTGTAAAATATCCCGCCTTGGCATCGCTAAACGCGACGATCAAGAAGTATGTCGAAGTATAACTTTATGTTACCAAACGTACGGTAAAATTATCCGATAAAGGCAAATTCAACGACTCTTCCGGGTAATTGATAAAACTAGAATAGTGAGGCGAATAGTGCGAATAGTCGACGAATAGTACGAATAGTCCGCGAATGGTCGACGAATAGTACGAATAGTCCGCGAATAGTCGACGAATAGTACGAATAGTCGACGAATAGTGCGAATAGTCGACGAATAGTCGGCGAATAAAAATCTGCGAAAAATCGACGCAAATATATATGAATATTATTATTATTATTTATTAAAGTTTGCCCATACATACATACATAGTTTAAAATAAAATACAGGTTACAGAATTATAGGGCTAGAGGTCTACTAGAAACCACGAAAGGCTTTTGATTAAGACCCCTATAGGTTAATTATTTACAATTAATTACATTGATCATCAGAACTTAAGGTAATTTAATGTTATTAATAGAAAAAAAGAAGATGAGTTTGAGATATTTTACAATATTTCAAATAATGATAAAGATATATACAAATTAGGAAAAGTTAGAAGACATATATAATTTACAAGAGATAGATGAGAGATATATAAAATTTATGTTTCCGAATGCAACAGCAAGAAATAATTTTTTGATTTTTTCTTGAATATAAGATTTTTTCTTATATATATTTTCTTATAACATTATAAGATTTAATATTTTTTAATTCAGACTTTAACTCATATATATGAATATATATGAATATATACAAACATATATGAAAATATATACAAATATATATGAATATATACACATTTATTATATGGCTTTATGAAATCCGCGGTTCTGATTGGCTAGCGAGCGGTCCGATAAAAGCCGTATCCGGACCGTGGTCCGGATAACTAGTTATCCGGACCGGTGTCCCGGATTAAAAAATTAAAAATTTTAAATTAAATTTAAAAAATTTAAAACAGAAATATATATATGTTATTTACCGGGTGGGAGGGCCGTACTGGAAAAATATTTTCCCGAGGCCTCAGAAGCGGCCCGAGACCGAAGGTCGAGGGCCGCTTCTGAGGCCGAGGTAAAATATTTTTCCAGTACGGCCCGACCTAAACGGTAAATAACGTATTTATTTTTTTCGACGTTTTCGTAACTGGTTGAAGCTGAAATTGGCTCGTTTTCCACAGAGTTTAAATCGTCTGGGTAGTAAAATTCGCTCTCACTATGATAGGTATCATCGGAGAACATTTTTTTGACTAGTTTGACCAATTTACATTCTCATTAAATCAATTTTCAAAATTTAAAGACCACTTTGTAAAATTTTGTAAACAAAAAAATAACTCTCCTGCCCGCGGCCTAAATATCGTAAAAAGCCGCCCGCTCGTGTAGCCAATCAAATTGCAGGAAATTACAAAATAACACTTCCGGACCGAAAGTAAAAAAATAATTAAAAATATTTTTTTTGAAATATTTTAAAAATTTAAAAAAAATTTTAAACATTTTTTAAAAATTTTTAAAATTTTACATTTTTAAAATTTGCAATTAATAAAACAAAAAAAAACAATGCCCATCGTTATGGAAGCTGGCAAACAACCGTCGTTGTTCGATAAAAGTAACAGAATAGCTAATGAGGAAGCCATTTCATGTCTCAACAAGAAAGGTGGCGAAAAATTCTTGTTTATGCCTTAATTAATTTAAGAATCAAACTCAAGAGCCATATAATAAACAGTTTATTGACCTCGCTTGTTCGGTCTGTACAGTGAAATATCGGACCTCTGTTTTTTAGTACGGACCGCGCTCGCTGCGCTCGCTTGGTCCGTACTAAAAAACCTCGGTCCGATATTTCACTGTACAGACCTCACGCTCGGTCAATAACCTATTAATATTCATATATATATATTCATTGATGGGTTAAAAATTTAAATATGAGTTGCGTTAAGTTGGTTTAACGATTTTTAGGGCCTGTTTCTATGATTTTAGCTAGGTGGAGCGAGAAGATTTCATCCCGCATCGCTGGTAAACTATACGCTATATTTGTTTCCGGAAAATAGTTTCGTGCGCGTCCTCGGAAATAAAATTCTCACAACCTGCTCGGATAGTACTTTATTAATAATAATATGGGGATTTTATTGCCTATTGACTATGTGATAGTACGAAGCGGAATATTATGTTCTCTACAGCCTTTGATGTCACAATATTAAGTGTAATTGATTTATTGGGAATTTATGATAAATTTTTGTAATTTTTGGCCAGTTATTAAAAAAATCCTCTTGATTACACTTGCAAGTAAATCAATTCTTAAGACATGCAAAGCAGTGCTGTAGAAGAGGGGGGCGCTGGGGGGCATATTTAACAAATATTTAACAAATATTTAATCACGAACGTTTTCACGATTTCATGTTCGTCAATAGAGCTCCCCCCTCCGGTAAATTTAGTTCTACAGCACTGGTGCAAAGCCTTGCAAAGTCTCGTGTTATTCGTCGACTATTCGTACTATTCGTTGAATATTCGCGGACTATATTCGTACTATTCGTCGACTATTCGTACTATTCGTCGACTATTCGTACTATTCGTCGACTATTCGCGGACTATTCGTACTATTCGTCGACTATTCGCACTATTCGCACTATTCGCCTCACTATTCTAGTTTTATCAATTACCACTCTTCCGTGCGTGCGGTACAACTTGAATATTTACGATAAAACATATGTAATTATACCTCATATGTGTTAGTATACACCACACTTTAAATCCTAAATAGTTTTCATCGTCTTTCTAGCTTGATCTAATATAATATACAAAAGGGATTTAGAATACAGTTATTTAGTATTTGCTGAAAGTACCATATCACTATGCTATTGTGTCTGTGCATATGGTCTGTGAGACTGTGACTGTGAGACATCAGTGTCCAATAAGCCGACTTATTTTAAGTCTTTATCCTATAGTATAGACAAAATTTAGTGTACAACTATGTTTTTATTTTGCTGTACTATACACTCTACAGCTGATTCAATGGGAACTCTAACTCTGAAGGACTAAATTTTACATATATATATATATATATATCTGTGGAAAGGCTACGCATCAGTTTTTTTGAATTATGTCTCGAATTATGTATGAAAAATATTTTGTAAACCTGATGCGCTATCATTTAACAACACCTCAAAACAAGTCAAAAGCATACAATTTTGGTTGGTTACTTGACTTGTCTGTTGATAAAACTGTTTACTACGTTTTTGAAACTTAAAAGCAAACAAAGTGTTTTGAACTATATATGATTCTCGAGATATATTATACATAATAATATCCCACTCCTTGCAATTAAAGTGTATAATTTTCAAGTGGAAGCATGTAATATGATACTTCTCTCACCCCCTTAGGCAATAAAAATTTTAAAGAGACACGTGACCAGCTCCATCCAGGGTTTTGTCTCCACAAGAGGGAAAAGCCTGGGTACGAGGATGGGCAAATGTATGACTAAACAACAGTATTCTAGTGATTTATGGCCTTAAAACTCAGGCGAAATTGTATTGTTGACAAATCGCTCAAAATTATTAAACTAATTAAAAATGCAGTACGTTTGATCCTTGATAACTTTGGTGTCGTTGGTTTTCTCTTTATCGGCCGTATACCAGTGGATTCGTCTCACTTTTCTCTTCATTTTGATAGTAGTTTGAACCCAAAATGTTTTATTTTGAGGGTTTTAAAGTGCAGTTTTAATAAGCAAAATTGTATTGTTGACAATAAGGGTATTAAGTCCGCGAATTGAGTTAAAATCTTAAATATTGGTGGTCCTCTACCAAAAAACGCCTCTGCAGAGGAGAGAGTGATGCCTCTGTAAATTTAAATAAATGAATATAAACACGGTAGTGTAGCAGCTCCAATAAGGTCTGCTGTGATTGGTCAATGGGCAAGTTAATTATTAATAGACTACTTAATCAAAAATCTAGCGACGAAGGTTGCCAAGGGAGCGAGGGAGCCATTGCCAAGTGAGTGAGTGTAGAGAAGGGACTGAGGGTAGTGGAGGAGTGAGGGTAATGAAGGGCTTGTGGGTAGTGGAGAGTTAGGGTAATGAAAGGATTGAAGGTAGCGAGGGTAGCGAAGGTAGCAAGGATAGCGAGAGTAGTGAGGGTAGCGAAGGTAGCGAGAGTAGTGAGGGTAGCGAAGGTAGCGAAGGTAGCGAAGGTAGCGAGGGTAGCGAGGGTAGCGAAGGTAGCGAGGGTGCCGAAGGTGGTGAAGGTAGCGAGGGTAGCGAAGGTAGCGAGGGTAGCGAAGGTAGCGAGGGTAGCGAAGGTAGCGAGGGTAGCGAAGGTAGCGAGGGTAGCGAAGGTAGCGAAGGTAGCGAGGGTAGCGAAGGTAGCGAAGGTAGCGAGGGTAGCGAAGGTAGCGAGGGTAGCGAGGGTAGCGAAGGTAGCGAACGTAGCGATGGTAGCGAGGGTATCAAACGTAGTTAACGTAGCAAGGGTAGCGAGGGTACCGAAGGTGGTGAAGGTAGCGAGAGTAGCGAAGGTAGCGAGGGTAGCAAACGTAGTGAACGTAGCGAAGGTAGCGAAGGTTGCGAGGGTAGCGAAGGTAATAATTTAATTTGAATTTTAATAAAAACTGATATTGTAACCAAGAACGGTTAAACCGGGCTCATGTAAACAGCCCCTAAAACTCAGCACTTATAATATTTTAAACAGTAAAATCCACTTCTTCAGAAAAATACGAGCAATCACTGCGTCAATTGTGGAAATTCGAGGTGTTCACCAGGGTGCATTCGGTGTAAATGCTACGACGAAGATACGCCGAAGATACGCCAAATATGAGTCAGTTCTGCAAAAATTCCACACGTTTTAGGCCCATTTTTGAGAAGTTTAAAGTCATTCGCCGTTTAGTGACATTATTTTGGGCCGTAAACCTCTTACCGTGTTACGCCGTTTGAATCGTTTGACATATTTATTATTTTATTGGTATTTATGCGCCGCCAAGTTAAAAACAGCGTACGCCACTACGCCAGGAAAGATGATTGTGCGCCAGTACGCCAAGGCTTACTGTGGCTCTACGCCGAAGATCTTCCGATTAGACTACACCGAATGCACCCTGGGGTGTTCAACTTCAAAGATTGTTGACAGAAATGGCATCGGATTAATACAATATGACGAGGTACAGCCTACATAAAAGATAAAAATAACGTTTACCTTACAAAATACTGCTCACATAGGTAGATCAATAGCTATTGAAATAGCATGGATGCATTCAAGGAAAAATATTCGATATTTGCGAGTCGAGTGGGTCGTCAGACCAGTGTAACCAGATTTGGTAAATTAATTTACTTTTGGTAAAATTTGGTAATTTTTGACAAAGTTTTGGTAAAATAAAATTTTGGTACATTTTTTGGTAAAATTTCTCAAAAATAGAGAAATTTAGTAATTTTTTGGTAAAATCTAGTTTGCTTTAGTTTGCTGTCATTTCAGTGATATGTCGTATTTAAAGTTACCCCCGGATGTCTAGCCTGAAATCCCCAATTTCAGTTAATTATGGTCACGTATATCGCCTTGGCGGGAAATTTGTATATTCACTTTATTCAGTTTTTTTGACATGTTCATATTCAGTGATCGCATTCTTTATGTTAAAAGCATTTGTTACAACAATGACTGAATCTGACAGTACTATCGCTCTGAGTGGGAGTTGAAGCCAGAATTTTCGAAATGGTTAAGCGAAAAGTGACTCCAACGGAAAATTTTGCGTTTTACAAAGTATGTCAATGACTCGATGTCAAATTCAAGCTCGTTTGGTTACAATTCGCCTACATGGAAAAAGTGCGAACACTTACTTCATCAATGAACAGTATGTCGGGTAGCTCGAAAGTACATAATTATCATAAATAAAACTATTGTCAAATATATCATTGCTCTTCAGGAGTTTTCATATCAGTTTTTTAATCTTGTACTTATCCTTGCATTCTTCACAATATACTATTAACAGGATCTTTTCGGATGCCACGAAAAGAGTTTGAAAGTGTGCTTAAATTATTCTTTGATGGTTTGATGCACATTTTGTTACCAACTTTGATTAACACGTGTTTGGTAAAAAATAATCCAATTTGGTAAAGAGGTTGGACAGCTGTCACGTGAATTTCTCGACCAATGGAATCGCGCTATTTTTCCATCGTGTTTGTCAAAATTCTTGGTCGTGTAATTTGCATTGCACGCAGAAACACTTGTATTAATATTTTAAAAAATCTATAAAAAAGCAAGCGTGGCATTCATATTATATGAGGACTTGCGATATCTGCGAAAACCTTTGAGGTAAGTGTCATTTTTAAACTTATTTTGAGCATCAAAGTTTGTCGTGTCTTCGTTACGTGATGACTCAAGGCCGCGTCTGTTTACAATTTTCAAAATAAAATATCTAGAATTCCCATGGTTCGATTTTTCTATTTTTTGCAAAAAAGTCAAGATAAATGTATAAACTAAAAATCTGCTGGAGGGGTCCCAAAGGTCCCCCGGCAGTTTTCGAGATATTCGGTATTGAAGTGACCATACTCATTTCAACTTTTGCCAAAATGGCACCTTATTGCGCCTGACGACATTGCGCCACCAAAGCTTGTTTTTCCCAATGAATCTTGAAACTTCTTTAATATAAAGAGCGTTATTCTTTAGAGTAAGCGTTAAAGTACTTTTGAATGAATTTTAGGAGTTATTTGCGTGTTGTTTAGAGATTTTATATCTGGGCTAGTGTCTGGCTCTGTCTGCAATTTTGTTGTCTGACGGCCCACTCGACTCGCAAATATCGAATATTTTGTCATTGTTATTCAATTTTTTTCCTGGAATGCATCCATGCTATTTCAATAACTATTGATCTACCTACACGCGCAAAAATTATGAGCCTGCTGTAAAACAGGATTGAACAATGTTGTGCTGCCCACATTGTTCATAGTTGTCAACAATATTGAACAACATTGTTGAGCCTGATTCAGGCTCAACAATGTTGTTCAATATTGTTGACAACTATGAACAATGTGGGCAGCACAACATTGTTCAATCCTGTTTTCATCAACGTTGCAACAAGTCAGGGGCGGATCCAGGCTTTTTCGTACGTTAGTCAAAATATCTGACAATCCAAGTTTGCGCTAGGGGGGTATGGGGGCATGCCCCCCAGAAAAGTTGAACCTCGGAAACACCATTTGCGGCACTCTGGGAGCAGCTTCAGCCAAAAATTAACCTCATAAGATGGGACCCAATTATAGCAATTTTCAGTCTCACTGACTCCCACAAATCACTCCTTAGGGATTTCACTTCACTTGATCAGACATTTAAATATTTGAATCATTGAATGTGTGCCCTATGAAACTACGTCTGTGGCTGTGGATTAAAAACATGAATTTCACAAAATAACACATGATCGTATTACATATTTACACATTTACACCAAGCTATGCCATGTGGTATTGCCTTTGTATATTGCTCCATATACATTATATAAATCCAGTATAGATATAGATAATGGCAGCACCCTATTCTTGACGTGCTTCCCGTTTTTACTCGCCCCAGTCTTTTTCGCGGAGTTATGTATAGTCAATCTCGATCTGGGCTCTGTTTGTCCGGTAAGATGTCGTATTACGGGGGGACATTGCGCTAGAGAAGTTTGTGAAGTGAGGGGAATTAAAATGTTCACACTTGAAACGACATGTGTTCGAACATTACATAATTACAATTTGCAAACTAAATACGGATTAAAATCGATCAGGTTATTGTGAAGTGAGGGGAATTAAAATGTTCACACTTGAAACGACATGTGTTCGAACATTACATAATTACAATTTGCAAACTAAATACGGATTAAAATAGATCAGGTTAGTATGACTAATTACTTTTCTATTTGCTTCTGCTAGTGATATTTTATACACCAGTTGCTTCTGCTAGTGATATTTTATACACCAGAGCGATCTTCTTTCATACAAACTTTTCTGCTGATCTGAATTAAACAATTTATACCTAAGGGCCAAGTCCAGAAACGATATACATCACACATTATTTATTTATTTTTTATACTGATCTGAATGATGACATGATGTAAACAATATTTTATACCCAAACCAAGGGCCCAAGTCCAGAAGCGATATTTATTCCATCATATTGTAGTCATTGATCAACTGGCTGTTCTTTTTCATGCAAAATACTAACATAATTCATTCCTAGTGTTTCTATTTTATTTGAACACACAGACGTATTAATATGAAGACCGTTTGCACATTCGATTGTTGCATTAAGTTTGCATTGTTTTGCACATTCGATTGTTGCATTAAGTTTGCATTTAATAAATTGTTGTATTCAATACAAATGAATCGCATGTACAACTATTCAGCAACTTTCTTAGTTGTATATATGATGATCTTTGTTATATAAATTTGCATGTTAGTACAATTATTATTTTTATATATAGGTATGTTCTGCTATACATGTTGATTAAATTTGACCATTTGCATGAGTGTGTTTGAATCTCAAATTATTATATATATATATATTATTTGTGATCTTGCCTCTGTCCGGTAAGCAATCTCATTCCCCGACCCTGCGATCCTTGGGAAGGAACGCAAGGCTCTGGGATAATCTGTTGCCAGAAGCCAAGCCTGGCTAAGATTGAACTACACAAGGCCACATATGGATGATTATGCAATTCCAGTTAGCCAGCCAGGTTTTAGGGTGTGGTCTGGTCGACATTCAAAGAAAATTGTCTGTGCAGAAAACACAAAGAAAGCTACCCAAAATAATATCAATATTTCAAACACAAAAGTACAGAAAGTTGTTTTTATATGCATAAATGTCTGTCTCAACAAAGTAATACCCAACTGTAACCAAAACATAACCCCAAATATCAACATTTTCAAATATGAAAGTATTACGAAAGTCACTGAACTGTGGAATCGCATCAAAAATTTGCATATCGATCGACCACTCCCACAAACATCTATGACCGCGCCTACATAGTTTTGCATGTTTACAATTCTAATTTTGAACAGCCAATCAGGTTCTTGGTAACAATTACAATTAAACGTCGATTGGCTGTTTAAAATTAGAATTGTAAACATGCAAAACTATGTAGGCGCGGTTGTAGACGTTTGTGGGAGTGGTCGATATACCAATTTTTGATGCGATTCCACAGTTCGGTGACTTTCGTAATACAACAAGCTCTACAAATACAACAAGCTCTACATGCATGCTAATTGTCTGTCTCAACAAAGTAATAACTTCGTCATCCCAACTGTAACCAAAACATAACCCCAAATATCAACTTTTTCAAATATATCTACATACATGCTGCTGTTTGCAAGCTACCATTAGGCGTGGTGATTTTTCAGGTTTGTAAGGACAGTAGACTATCATTACCTTGGAAAGAATATGAAAACTTGCAAAAACTAGTCGTATCACGTTAAAACACATATTGTGTATATTCCTAATTGACTGTGTTCTTCCAGACGTTCTGACAAGTGAAGATGATTTAAAACATTGGTACCAACAATCACGTGCATACATGTAAATATGAAAATCCGAAGTTACGAAGTACACTTTACAGTATATATAGTAATTATTGCATGTTGTAATTTTGATATTTTTTAAACAAAATAAATTCATACATACAGTGTGTATAAGACAATTTAATTAAATGAAGTTTATTGGTATAATCAATCCCCAGGGCTTTGGTCGTAAGGCAGCACTCCCCTTGCGATAGTAACTTCTAGTATTAAACTAATATTAGTCCACAAAAAGCATAAACAAACTTCCGATTCGCCTGGGTATTAAACTTGGTTCGCTGTAAATCTTATTTATAAAGTATATTATTATAAAGCGTCGAGTCTAAGTCTTGACCGCAATATTATGTAAATCAGTTCACCTCATCACCTACGCGGGTCAATACTTTGCGCACAAATAAACAGTATAGGAGAATGTATTAATAATGTATATGAGTCAAATTTAGTTAACATATAAGACATATAATATATTTACCTTAGGGCCGTACAACAGTTGCTCTTTCGATCTCGAACGTACTTCGGGATGTATGATTTGGCACCAAAATTTCTCCCAAGGCAAAAGCTTGTGTTGTTGATGGCGCTCACTAGCTCTTCAACAGAACTCTTCGGTGAAGCGTCTATTCGCTTCTTTAGATCAACTTCAATATCTTGAAGATATCGCCGATCGTTTTTCGCAAACGCGGACTGTACGGTCTCGTAAATACTAGCAGACATTGGGATTTCTGGCTGTGCTACTTTGTTGAACCTTTGCGGTCAAAGCTGCGATCAGAAAGGCCTTCTATAGTTCTATAAATATATTCAGGCTGATCAGGCTGACCAGGCTGACTCGCTCTGATCGGTCAAAATTATGCAGCCAATGAGAACTCAGATATTTTTTAAGATTGGCCAATGGCAGAGCTTATATTTGTGCCCCTGATGAATTGCCCGATCAGAACTCCCCGGAAAGTGGTCAACATCGCTGCTAACCAATCAAATGACCAGATTTGCCACCAAGTCGGTCAAGATTCAAGCGGAAGACCGCTGTTTTGACTGATCATCATATTGCTTTACAGAAACCTTTACCGCTGAACGCAATGTAATTACTGGACTACAAACTTAAATATGCTGACGCCACTGAACCAATTTGATAACTGGACAGCGATTTGAATTCGAATTAATTTTTTACCCTAGTCGCGTGACCGGGTTGACTACCCCTGGATCCGCCCCTGCAACAAGTTGATGATTTTTGGCCGTGTATGTGAGCAGTATTTTGTACAGTGGCGAAGCCAGCGGTCATGCAGGTCATGCAGTGCACATTCACTGTGCAGTGCATGAGTAAAACTTTCCCCTAAAATGTTTAAAAATCAGTTCAGTAAAATGGTCTAAAATAGAATTACGCTTTGTCTTTGCCTTTCTACGTTCAGCTGCTTTATGCTATATTTTTTGACATAAATCAATGGTCTTTACGCGATATTTTCGCTGAATATTCTCGTATGTTTTTGATTTCGGCTTTGTTGCCTTGGCAACTGAGTAGGGCATGCATATTTTCACATGCATGACCGGTTGCGTAATACGAGTGGAAAACGAGTGCGTGGAATTGCTGCGTGGTTACCCGCTGCGTGTTTCAGAATGGCATGACTAGCTAATATTATTTTATATTAGGTTTCTTGTTTTCTGATTGGCTTACGATGTTTGCGCACGCGCAATGCGTTGTTTTTGACGCTATGGTCATGCAATTTTCGATTTGCATGACTAACCTTAACGGGCAGCCCAACCTGATCACAGCCTCTTTGCTCCAAGCTTTCCGCCTGAATGAACATGGCTTCAAGTCATTCAGGCATTTCGAGTTCTTCTTCACTCGAAGTTAACGATATTGTTTCGGAGTTGGTGAGAAAATCCTTTTCTGCTTGGGCTACTGCCTCTCTCCTCCGCAGAGGTTTCCATTTCTAACTATCATGTGTTCCTAACATGAAGTTGTAGAGGGGAGAGTGGGGAACTTCCGCTGATTATAAGAAAGAGAAGAACGTAGGCACAAAGCAAAATGAAATCGCGAAACGAGGAAACCTCTGCCAAAAAACGGTCGAAATAATGCCCAAATGGTCGAAATAATGCCAAATCCAGGGGGTGGACTGCCTTGTTAAATTCAATAATATAGAGGATGATAAAGACAATTTGAACGTTTCGTTCAATGAATTATCGATTGAAAGTAAGTAAAAATATAGCCGAACATTTGCTTTCTGATCTATTCATAAGTGAATATTATTCAAGGCATAATTTCTCCGTTTTCCTGTATTATTAAATATTTGCTATTCTACTTCAAAATTCTTAATATAAAATATACTGAGTTAACTCTGAATAGTTTGAATTATTTCATTTCATTGCAAACCCAAACAGTATGACGAAACGTGCGGCTGTATTAGCTTTTATTAGAAACGTTCGTGCCTATGGCTATGCTATAATTTCTATAAATATTATAATTTTAAAACAAAATTTTAGGTTCGACTCCCCCCCGGTTTTCCGAGCCATTGGGCGTGGCTTTTGGCAGAGGCTTCTCTTCGCGCCCTCAAACGTTTTCGTTTCGGGCCTGCGTTCCTCTCTCAACAGGTCAGCGGTGTTTTTTTCTTCATATTAACATTTTAAAAAGCCTCTGCGGAGGAGAGAGGGCTACTGCAGTACTGCTGAACAGAATATTATTGTTAAGCAGCGACCAACGCCAGATCTTTCGTCAAGAAAATACTATTTGAACGGCAGGGGACTTATCTTCGGTTCGGTGCGTGCTATGTAGATGGCAATACCACCGTTCGATTCAGCGTTTTACGATCTCTTTAGAGAAGTAAATTGTGTTTGTTTACAACGCTATGCGGCCAATTTAGCCGCTTTTAAACACTCTGAATTTTGTTTTGTTTACAAATTAACAATAATATAAACTAATTAAATATTCATTTCGCTTTCCTATCTTTGGTTTACACGGCACAAACTCGTAAATACTACCATTCGACGGGTCTTTGTGATATCTTTGTAATGAATCCATTTTTATTACAATACGACATAATCTAGCCCTTTTATGGCAATTCTCGTGAAAATGCTTTCTTTGTTGCGAAGCCGGTATTGTCGGCTGAGCGAAACAGTCAAAATTTAGATATTATTCTGAATGGGTTTTCCTATTTTTGTGTTTTAAAACTTTCATTATTGTTCTCTGAAATATGCAAAATTCTCAACATTTTTTCCTTTATTAGGTCAAGCTATTCGTAGAAGTTGATGCCCAGATTGCTGCATATGGCAATTCTGGGAGTCAATATTTCAAAAATTTTCCGGGGGTGCATGCCCCCGGACCCCTCTAGCATGTCTCACGCCTTCGGCGCTCGTTGCATGACCACTCACATCGGGCTGGCTTCGCCACTGATTTTGTATGGTAAACGTTATTTTGATCTTTTATGTATGCTGTACGTCGTCATATTGTATTAATCCGATGCCATTTCTGTCAACAATCTTTGAAGTTGAACATCTCGAATTTCCACAATTAACGCAGTTGATTGCTCGTATTTTTCTGAAGAAGTGGACTTTACTGTTTAAAATAAGTGCTGAGTTTTAGAAGAAAATTTGTTGTTTCTTTACAGATTTGTATTTTGGTTTGAATTCTATCATTGTATTGTTAATTTGCCTTCTTGGTGGATATTTGCTTTCTTTAATATTTCTTTATATATGTAGAGAATGAGCAGAGATATTATTATATTTTATGCATGTGCTATGTATTTTCAATAAAAATGGAACTGTATATTACTGTAAAGTTTGTTTTGTCTACATTTCACCAGTAATTTCTGTTGCAAAAGATCAATCTGGCCAATAACTATTTAGTTAACTGTCTGTACTACACTCCTCACTAGTTGCACTATGTACATTACAAATACAGACGATCCAGGCAGTGCCAATGGGTCAGCTTATCAAATCATTTACTTAAGTATATAAAATGCAATACGTGCAACACTGAACAAAGTGTCCACAAATACATACAGAATTTTCAACACAACATTTATATTGACCACAAGACCAGTTGATCACACGCAGCCTTTGAGATTTCTGCACAAATAAATCCATTAAACGGACTCAACTGAAAAGCCTTGTTATACATCGATACACAAACACTAAACACATCCATAATGATGGCATTGAGTCTGGATCAATAGCGTCCATTTTCGCAGAATTTGCTATGGCCAGAGATGTGGACTTCACGGCAGTCAACGCATAAATGAGGCCGCACGTGGAAACATACGCTCGTTACCCATGATGCTTTGCGGTCTGCTGTCCAACCTCCTCTGGTAAAATTTCATTATGTCATTTGGTAAATACCGCTGACAGAATCTGGTCACACTGCGTCAGACAACAAAATTGCAGACAGAGCCAGACATTAGCCCAGATATAAAATCGCTAAACAACAGTACAACACGCAAATAACTCATAAATCTCCTAAAATTCATTCAAAAGTACTTTAACGCTTACTCTAAAGAATAACGCTCTTTATATTAAAGAAGTTTCAAGATTAATTGGGAAAAACAAGCTTTGGTGGCTCAATATCTTCCTAAACCATTAACTAACCATTAGACGCCATTTTGGCAAACGTCGAAATGACTATGGTCACTTCAATGCCTAATATCTCGAAAACTGCCAGGGGATCACCGGGATCATTCCAGCAGATTTAAAGTTTATACATTTGTCTTCATCATTATACAAAAATTACGAAAATCGAACCATGGAGACGCGGACTTGAGTCAACACATCGCGAAGACACGACTAACTTCAATCATTAAAACAAACAAAAACACGTTTCATAATTTCTAAAATATCCATCAAAAACTGATCAAGCAAATACGTTTAAACATACAATTCACTGATATTACAAAAAGTTTAAAATATTTTAATAAAATGCAAACGATAAGAAGGGAAACTTCAAAAGTTGGAGATAGTTATTTTTAGAAAGTGCAAAACTGCAAAATCGTATTAAAAATTCAGCAGCGAATATCTCGAAAACGGTGAGTTGCGCGGATAGGGGGGGGGGCAGTTAAAACGAAAGATTAGGCTTTAATCTATCACATTATGCGAAAATTAGCGAAATCGAATCATGGAAATTCGATATTTTCTATTTCAAAAGTTGATAGTTGGAACAGCCTCGTATTTCCACGTGACGCATAAGTGCCTGCATTAAATATAAAAATATAGTACAAAACGACGTTTACCTTCCAAAATTCTTCGCTTGGGAGTAGATTAATTTGTGCCGGTTTTTTCATGGTTTGTAAAAAATTTCCTGGTATACCCTATTGTTTGCAAATAAGCATTATAGCGCATGGGATATTGGGATTGTTTATAAATAATCATTTTCACAAAAACGTTTATTTGTAATAATCACTTATACAAAATTGCTTATTTATAAATAATCATTTCTACAAAATTGCTTATTTTTATATTTATAAATAATCATTTTTACAAAAAATGCTTATTTACAAATAATCATTTTTATCACAGAAGCAGCTTTGCTTTTATGCGCAACTTCAATGCGCAATGACAATCCAAATTCAAATTTCCGGGGGGGGGTGTTTCCCGCCATTCCGCGAACTGTTGTTGTTTGAAAGGCCGATAGAAATTCATCAGAATATACGTGGTTACGCTCGATTTATTTTTGAATAATGAACAATATAAACTCCGAAGAGTTGAGAAGAGTCGTTTCCAGTGCCATTGCAAGTTATTTGCAACCCAATAGCCAAAGACAACGAAGAACTGAAGGCAATTCGCCAATTCCACGGTCGACGACGTGCCGCAAAACAGTACTACATCGAGTGCTTCGCGGGGTCAATTTGTAAACAAATTGAGTTCACTGGGTAAGAACTGCACAACGCTATATTTATAATTCCCTATAAACCTTCTATTATATGACAATATATTGAAGTTGCGCATAAAAGTTGCGCATAAAAGCAAAGCTGCTTCTGTGATAAAAATGATTATTTGTAAATAAGCATTTTTTGTAAAAATGCTTATTTATAAATAAGCAATTTTGTAGAAATGATTATTTATAAATAAGCAATTTTGTAAAAATGATTATTTATAAATAAGCAATTTTGTAGAAATGATTATTTATAAATAAGCAATTTTGTAAAAATGATTATTTATAAATAAGCAATTTTGTAGAAATGATTATTTGTAAATAAGCAGTTTTGTAGAAGTGATTATTTATAAATAAGCAATTTTGTATAAGTGATTATTACAAATAGACGTTTTTGTGAAAATGATTATTTATAAACAATCCCATGCGCTATAATGCTTATTTGCAAACAATAGGGTATACCAGGAAATGTTTTACAAACCATGAAAAAAACGGCACGAAAAATGTAAATATTAAATTTTTACAATTGGCGTCTCATAAGTATGACTGCTGCGTAAGCCGCCATGTTCTTAGCAAGTGCCGTCCAGAGAGGCAGTCACCCCCCTGAAAACATTCAAAATGGCGGCATGTGAAGGCGTGAAAAGTACGCAAATATGCGTTTGAAACATGGGCTAAAATATTGTAAATTGTCTTAAAATTTACCGACAGTAATCGTTTTTGTTACTATCAAGTCTATGTGTGGAATGGGTTAATCGGAAAGAGATTTCACACCGAATTTTGACAATTTCACCTCGTGATTTTGGTATTTGCCTATTTGGCTATTTGGTCATTTTGGTGTATTCATTGGACCCGTATTGACGGTATTGTCTTGGATCATCCATGCAAGAGGTAAAGAAAATATGCCCCAAAATGGATGGATTGGTTATCTAAAAGGATCAAACTATTTCTGTATTTCAAAGGAAGGATTTTGAACAGTCATTTCACATTTCAGGGCTTGCCTTTGTCTTCGCAAAGAATGAAAGAATTCTTCAAGGGATCATAGGGATGTGTGTATAGAAAATTCATGATTAGCCTGGTTGGTTGGTTTCTTCAGGGATCCTTGCATTTGTTAAATTGCCCGACTTGCACATCTAGCTTTCTGCAGTCTAGCTTTCCAACATTGTCTGATCCGTCATTTTGGATTAAAAACGTGCTGTTACAGGGAACTGTCAAAGTGTCGGTATGATTAAAGCAAAGGCTCTATGAGAGTTAAATCCTTGGCATTTTATCCTGTCCTTTGTGTCTTTTATTATTTATTATTTAAACTTATTTAATCACGGTAGCCTTTCAGAAGTACATCTGTTTTTCAAAGGGCCGTGAGTTCATTAAAATATTTACATAATTAGGAAAAAAAGAAAGTTTAAAAAGCGAGAAAAACAGGAAATTTAAGTAAACTATTTACATGGATGTAGTTAATTACACTATAAATGGGATAGGACCAATGGTTAGGACATACGTTTTATGACATTCTTAAAGGAGTTGACAGAGACATCATCTATTAAGGCTTGGTCAATAATATGATTAGGTAGGTTATTCCAAATCATAGCTTTTGATAGGAAAAGCTATTTTTTAGAAAATTTGTCTTTGGCTTAGGTAGGTGAATATTTCTATTGTTGCTACGTAATTGATGGCTGTCGTTTCCGTTCAAGTTAATTGTCTGCGTTAGGTAGTCGGGAACTAAACCTTTAAGGGCCTTAAAAATCATTACAAGGTCGCGCTCGTCTAAGTTGTCCTTTATAGGTCTCCAGTTTAAAGTTTCAAAAATGTTAGTTGATCTTATCTCGTAACTGGATCCTGTTATTACGCGGGCAGCCCTTTTCTGTAACTTATATAATTTATTAATGTGATCGGCGCCAAAGCTATGCCACACAGTTGAGCAGTAGGTAAAGTGCGGAAGTACAAGTGAATTGTACATTGTAATTAAAACATCTTGTGTGACAAAATCTCTAGCTCTTCTTAACATTCCGATAAGTGCTGAGATTGTTTTACATTGTTTGTTGTTATGTTCGTGCCATTTTAATTGTTCATCTATAATAATGCCTAATGATTTTGTACTTTCAACTCATGTTATTTGCTCGCCTGCAATTGATATGTTTGTAATATTTGAGCCAATAGAATTTAATTTTTGTCGTGAGCCAATAATCATGTATTCAGTTTTTTTACGGTTTAAGGTCAGCTTGTTTGCGGTTAACCATGTGTGAACTATTTCTAAATCGTGATTCAGTTTACTTTCTATATCTGCAGATGATAATCCGTTGCATGATAGATTTGTATCATCCGCAAACATTGTGGCGTTTGTTGTTTCAAGGCAATTTGGCAGATCATTTATATAAAGGAGAAATAGCAACGGGCCTAAATTTGTCCCTTGAGGAACTCCACAGGTAATTGTTCTTGTGTCCGACATTTTTTGGTTAATTTTGCATACTTGCTGCCTCTCCTTTAAATATGACTGAAACCATTTGTGTGCTGTGCCCTTTATTCCATAAGCTGTCAATTTGGATAAAAGAATATTGTGGTCCACTGTGTCAAATGCCTTTTTGAGATCTAAGAATAGAACACCATTGATAAGGCCCTGATCCATGTTTATTAACCATTCATTTGTTGAGCTCAGAAGTGCAGTTTCAGTTGAATGGAGTGATCGAAACCCGGACTGGTTTGGCGAAATGATAAGGTTTTCGTCTAAATAGTCAAGTATTTGTGTATAGACAATTTTCTCGAAAATCTTTGCAATTGTTGAAATTATTGAAATAGGTCGATAGTTTCCACAGTCTGATTTTTCACCAGATTTATAGATAGGTGTAACCTTGGCGACTTTCCAATCTTCTGGAAAGATCCCAGAACTTAACAATAGGTTGAATAAATAATTTAGGGATGGTATTATACTGTCGCCAGCTTCCTTGACCAATTTTGTAGAAACGTTGTCAAGACCTGGTGATTTGTTAGTTTTAAGTTCATCATAAGTTATGGTTTGAAATTCGAATGAAGTTGACACTCTGGAGTGACATAATTCAAAGGATTAGTGTTTGTGATGGGAATGTTACTAGCTAGTGTAGGCCCAACTGAACAAAAATAGTCGTTAAATTCCTGGGCTATATTTGCATCACCGGTTATGTCAATCCCATTGACCTTCACTTTATTAACCGCAGTGGATTTGGAGTGTTTATTTAATAGTTTGTTAATAGTTTGCCAACACTCTTTACTATTTTTGCAATCTTTTAGCTTGGTATTAAAATATTCAGTTTTGCATTTCTTAATGAGTTTCGTAACTTGATTTCGGCATTTCTTGTAAGCCTTATGGTAGTATTCAGAGTTTAATCTGACAGCTTTCTTTTTGAGATCATCTCTTTGATAGGAAAGAGATTTAATTTGATCTGTTAGCCATGGTGCATGAGCACTTTTAACTCTACGGGTTTTAATAGGTGCATGAATATTGGCAACGTCTAGAAAAATTGTTTTCCATTCATTCCATGCAGTGTTTGGTTCAGCATTAAAGCTGTACGTTTTAAACGTTTCCTGTAAATCATGCTGGAATGCTGCCGTGTTAAAATTTTTGAATTGCCTTGTCTCGACTATTTTGGGAAGCTGCTTAGGGACACTCACTTTACGGCAAATGTGTACAAGGTTGTGATCACTAATCCCTAAGTCTATCACCCCACTATCAATAGTTTTTGTATCTTCTACTTTTGTGATCATTAAATCTATTACGGTTTTTAGTGCAAAGTTTTTAACTTTGCAGTATTGTGATGAGGGGCGAAAATTCACACGAGCTATCATACATACATACATTCATAGATACATACATCATAGTGTAAACTTTCCGGGGGGTGCATACAATTTAGGTTTCTTTTTAAATTTCATTAACATTTAGTGATTTAGTGCTTCAAGACAGGGCTTCACATTTTTCTTTAAATATTCTTTTGATCTTATGGCGAGTTTACACAAACTATGCTGATTTAGAGTCTTTATATTGAACTTGAAACATTTGCTGAAGACGTTGAATTGACATTAAATTGGCGACTTTCCCCCGGAACACCCGATTTTTTGTGCAATCTCAAATGCACGTGCGCTATCAAGTGCGTGGCCGCGAGGTGATTGCGAGATTCGTACACGTGCCGACGTGCCGTGTAGCGAGTCTAGCGACAAGAACATTATTTATATTATTTGACATTTGCTTTCGAGAATATGATTATGACAAAATATTTAAAGACTGTATCTCAAATGCGAGTTTGCAGATTATATAAATGATAAGGAAGGTAAATGTGGTAGCAGTTTAAAGGCTATATTATTTCAAATACAACTATAGCCTTATGAACTATAGGGGCAATGCCAATGTGGCAATGTCAATAAACTTGTGCAAGTCGATGGCTGGATATATATAGTATACTGCGTGTATTCGATCGGTAATCTGTATTATGAACTATCAAAACAGTGTAGACTATAGTATCCGATTTATATTATAACCTCCATGGTATAAAACGGAATCATATAAACGTGCTGCAAAGCCTGCAGTCCCAATAGTCGTGTTAATTTAAACTTTACAGTATACCTTGAATTGATGGGATATAATTGTATTGGGATGTATAATATTTTAAAATAAATGTAAATTCTGATTTTCTGTGATATAAATAATTACGTTTGAAGTGTGAACGTAAACAACAGTACTGTTTATATATGCATTGTCATTGACATTGTTAGGAAAACGAAAGTTACACAGTATTTCCGCTTTGAAAAAAATCCCCTTAAAAATTGTGTCGGTGTTCTAGTTGAAGGCAGTGGCCGACTATACACCCTTAGTTTTTATACTATTTCACCAAACAATTCAGATTTCCGATTTGGACTTATATATAATATTTGGGCTAATATATAATAGCCGCCCATGTGCAAAATTTGAAGTGACAGTCCGGAATTATAGAGTACTAACATATACAGTAGTCATATTACTGTAAACAAAATTTTCAACACAACATTTAATAATAATAATATGAACCCTGTAATATTTACAAAACTAAACTATATCATACATGTAACTACTCTTTACTCTTTGTCCTTCTATAACTTAATACTGAGTATAAGTCATAAACATAACGATTAACGAATGTTTTTCTTTCAACACAACGACAACGTAATATTTACTGTAACTATTCATCCACAACATTCATTGCCTTGATAACTTTGTCCTCTCTCAAGATTACAAATAAAATCTTTTTTACTTAAAGCAAAGTTTCAATGATCATTTTCTTGGAAAGCTTGGTAGGGTCCGTCTCTTGTTACAAGTAATTATAAATGGGGCATAATTTGCCTGCGTATGTTTACGCTTGGCGTTAAAAACACGATTTTCAAAAGCGAAGTTAAAAATAGGCCTTCGAAAAACAAATGTCATGAGAACTTGACAATTTTGACATATAAATACTGCTACTAGCTATAATTCCATGCATGACTCATCTATTTACGTCAGCAATAAATACGCAACACTTCCCACGGCGAGTTGTGAAATATTCTTTATCTGTAGGATCAAGGAGAGATTTTCCTGAAACATTACTTGCATTACTTGTAAATTATGGTGTTACAGGATCCAAAATTCAACAAAAATATGTCTTCGCCGCAGAGTACTTCAGTGCTTCCATATTAATCTTTCGTTTTTCTTACTGCATTTCCCCCCATTTTCACTCCCATTTTCCTCAAAACTTATGGCTCTTTGAAACTTTGCACAATCCTTGGATCCCTAGTTCTATTTACAGTCAAAACGGAAATACCTGCACACTTCCGTTACTGTAATTGCTTACGTAGTTCAGTATTAACATTTTGATTGGTTGTCAATTTCACAAGTGTTTTCAAAAGTTCTGTAGAAAATACAGAACTACAATAAAATTATCAACCAGAATTCGGATGTAAACAATGGATTTGTACAAAATAAATTCACAGGGTGGTATCTTCCAGCCAGGTCGAGCAATTCCTTTACATGTACGTAACAGAATTACCGATTTATTTACCGAAGGGCAAACATATGCACAAATTTCTCGGGAAAATAAAATTAACATTTCTACAGTTAAACGTATAATTGCAAAATACACAAATACTGGTTCATTTTCCCCAAACCAGTCTTCGGGAAGAAAGCGGAGCGTTTGCGGCAATGAAATCATTCATTATATAGAATATTTGAAGTACTGTCGACCAAGTATCACCGCTGAAGAGATCCGTCAAAAGATTATTGCACGCGGTGCAATAAACATTCCAGCCGTAACAACAATAAATGATAACATTCGAAATAGATTAGGTTTATCCTACAAGAAGATTCAGTCGGTCCTCTGGAATCGCAGCGAGATGATATAAAACAAAAACGCTTGATTTTATGGCAATTATGTCGGATACGGATCCTGCAAGTCTGCATTTTTTGACGAAAGTTCTGTCGTAAGAACCAGTGGCAACCGTCGCTATGGCCATTCTGTTCCTGGAAAACCTGCATATGAAATCCAACGATATGCTTCAAACGCAACATTCACAGTGAATCTCCTTCACAGCATGTTTGGCGTTGACCATTATAATATTTTACAAGGTGCATCAAATCAATTAGAAATGCTCCACTTCTTAGACGAATGCCTTCAACAACGAGACATTTATGGAAACCCTAAGATAAAGAGAGGGGACATAATTGTTATGGATAATTGTGGCATGCATCACGGAAGGTTAGCTACTGAAATGCTCAATGATCTTTCGAACATGTATGGAATAAGGTTTATCTATCAACCTCCATACTCCCCAGACTTTAATACATGCGAGTTCTGTTTCCGATCTATGAAATGCCAGCTGCGCAACAACTCTGACTTTACTGAACATTACACGGAGTTGGCCATTTCGTTTGCCTTAGAGAATATAACACCACAATTTTCTCACCGAGTATTTCGACATTGTGGTTATATGTTGTAGTAATATTTATGAATTGCTGACATGCATATTAGTTAACTCTTATGTATGTAATACTAAAATAACTATATGGTCTATGGGATAATGAGTTGCCATGCACAATTGCACATCTCTAGAAAAATAGTTATTGCATTCAAAAGTCCTGTTCAATGTTATGTAATTATTATGTTATTATTTACATATATCTACTAACGAGAGCGAAGTTTTCATGTAAATATATATTATAGAACCGAACGTCATGTCTAAAATTTAGAATTTGATAGACAGTAATACTGTAACCATAAATAGAAACCTGAACACAATTACATGTTCTTTGTATTACCTGTAATATCAAATATTAAAAACAGAAATGTTCATGGCTACTTATAGGGTACTTATATAACAACAAATTGTGTCCTCCTATATACTTGCATTGTACAACACAACTGAACAAGTATATGTAAGATATTTAGCTGTCGTACTGACCGAGTACTTACACTTTGAAAAGAGAAATTATACTGTCACTACTACTACTACTAGTAAACATAAAACACTATTTACTGTAAACTGAACAATTCATAACGTTTCAAATTTGAACAAACGTGTTACGATAAAGAAACTTCTATTATACAGTGCCATGCAATAGTCTTAGTTGAAATGTTTATCTTCATCTTGCAAACTTGCTGCGTATAACAAAGTATCAACATGATCAAAGTGTGTGTTGGATCCATAATACTGCCTGGAGCCCAGCGTGGCTTGATTTAAGTTAACGGTAGCACTACGAGGTGTATTTTCGAGAGTGTTTATCGGATCTAGAGATCTTTCTGCCATTTCTGGACTCGGTGGAATTGATATAGTATTCGAATGCGAATCACCGCTCTGTGTGCGCGTTTGAGGAAGAAAGTAAGTCTTATTTTGATTATTTACCGTCAAGGAATGCGATGCTTGTTTACGATTTTTTCTTTTATGCGCGCTCTTTTGACGTCCATGGCTGGAATTATGCTCGTCGTATCTGTCATAATGCTCGTTCTGAGAATCAGAGGAAGACCAATCGCTGTTACTGTTCTCATATCTATCATGATTCGTTTCGTAACAATCGTAAAATAGCGCTCGTTTTCGACTTTGAGTGTTTTCTTTTATTGGACTAGATTTGTTTACTTCGTTGAAAGAAGTATCATCGTCATCCAACACATATTTTTTTGACGTTTGACCTATTTTGGTTCTCTCACATTCTAACGTACTTTTGAGGAATGTTTTGTCATTTGGTTGTACTTCAGGGACTTTCGAAGATCTTTAAAAAGAATCGCCTTGTTTTGATACCTCATTGAATCAACAGCCTTTAAGCGCGGAAGCATTTCGGAGAAGAAGTAGGTTTCAGATTTGCTTTCAAAGTTTGTAATTGTCTTCAAACTTTCGTTACCGTCACGTATTTCGCCTTCCAAGCGCTTAATTTGCCTCTTTACATCAGTAAGCTTTTGAGTGTGTTCTGGATGAAGCTTTTGATTCCCGCAGTAATGAAATCCAATACATTTTATATATTCGCAGGCGTGTCTTGAATCGTTTCTATGGCCTCTATGGTGGCAGTTCCCGCAGACTGTCACACCTTTGCCAAGTTGCGCGGGTTCGTTTACAGGCGTTTCTAATAGTTGTAAAGTTTTCCTCAATGATTCTAATTTAACTTCTAGATCTTTATTCTTCCCCGATAATTCTGCTTGTTTAGATGACAGCAAGCTACTCTTTTGACACGTGGCGTAACTGATATTTTGTTCTATTCCTGTCAATTGTTGGTCCTGTACAAATTAAAATACACGAAATACTAAAATAAGTATATATTCTATCAATAAACACAAGTGAAATGTTTTGACCAGTATAGTTATCGTTTCAATCTAAAAAATCAAAAACTGTGAAACATTTGCTGTATTAAATTTACCTTTCTTAAGGCGCGCAATCTAGATTCTAAAACTCTCCGTTCACCGAGTTTCAATTTGTTCGGGGTGCCAAATATTGTGTCAATATCTTCTTCCTTCATTTCCTTAAGACTTCCAACTGTCGTAAAGCCGAATTCTTCGAACACGTAGTATATGTGCTCCATATTGAGAGATTTGAGCCATTTTTTCGTGGGTGTTGTTGAAAAAGATTCTACCATTGCGAATATATATATATATAGCTTGTATTGATTTATTTCTGGTACTGTACTACCGTAAGCGATACAGAACTTCTGAAAACACTTGTGAAATTGACAACCAATCAAAATGTTAATACTGAACTACGTAAGCAATTACAGTAACGGAAGTGTGCAGGTATTTCCGTTTTGACTGTAAGGCAGTTCTTGTTGGCATCTGTATATGTTGCTGTAATGGATATATGTCTAAAAGGTCTGTGAGTTTTTTAGTATGTGCGTCTTTGTTTGTTGAAAGTAAATCACAGTTAAAGTCGCCGGTGATAACTAAGTCTTTGTTTTCATTCTCCATTAAGTGCAGATTATTTTCAAATTTTTCAAAGAGTTCAATAGGGGAGTTTGGTGGTCGATACCATGTAGATATCAGAAAAGGTTTACTTTTAGGTTTTTTTATTTCAACGCAAATTGTCTCTAAGTCCTGGACAAGTAAATCGTGGCGCTGGATATAAGGAATATTATTTCTGATGTAAATGGCAACTCCTCCGCCGTGCCTATTTCTATCACGGCGTATTATGTCATATCCACTAATCCTGACATCTCGGTCATTGAAACTACATCTAGCCTTGTTTCATTAATTGTAAATATATCAAAAGATAGTTCATTGATAACTATAGTTAGTTCGTCTAAATGTTTTGGTATGCTCGCTATATTAAGATGGCCTATTTTAAAGCCTTTTAGTTTCGGATACGAGTGCTGTTCATAATTAGGTGATGAAATAGATTCATGACTTGAGATGTCTAAATTTGCTTCTATGTCTAAATTTGCTTCTAATTGTCAATGTTTTATACAGTCAATTAAATTTCTGGCCAGGGTGGACGTACCTCTGGTATTTAAATGAAGCCCGGAAGCATTCAGTTGACTTTTACTAATATTGATATGTTCGATAAACAACCAGTTATTTTTTAAACATAGGTTAGCCAACAGGTTATTAGTAGTAATAATTTTCGTATTAAGGTTATCGTCACTTCGAGTGATTAGACTTGATATAATAACTCGACACTTTGAATTAAGCTCAATGTGTTTCCCAAGATCATTTAGTTTACTTACTATTTCTTCGGGTCGATCCCTTGGGATGTTATTCGTTCCAGCGTGGACAATGATTGCTTTAGGACTTCTCTTTAACGTAGGTTCAACATAATGTTTCATGTCCTCAGTAGTTGCTCCTGAAAACGTGCGAATATTCACCCTTTTATTGCTGTCTATAGAGCGTCGTACTCGGTTTACGTCCAGCCGCTTTAACATTGAGTCTCCACGGATTGTAACGGAATCAAGGTCGTGAGTTGTTGATACATTGCTGGAACTGTAGTCTTTGTTGAGGGAATCGCCAGTTGTTTTCTTAGGTTTTTGGGTCTTTGAGTCGTGCTTTCGGCCATGGCTTGTTGGTCTTGCCCCGTCGGCACTTGTGATTTCTTGCTCTGGTTCGTCTGCCGTGTCCTCAACTTCTAACGGAGAAAAACGGTTTGAACCCAGAACGTCTACCAGATTTGGGCCTGCGGCGGTAGTTTTAAAAATATCTTGTTTCGATGATGAATTTCCATTGATATTTCTACTCTTTGGTCTTGAAGCGACTTCTTTGTAGGTATTCTGTGGTAGGTACTTTGTTGTTATGTTGTTATTTAACTCGACATCGCTGTCGGACTGTATTAGTCGGATAGCAGTTAAAAGGCTAGCCTTTTCGTCTTCGGCGATCTTTAGTTTTGTGTTGAGGTCAGCCAGGATGAATCCAAGGTTGTTCATTCTCTCAGTTAGATCTGTATTTTCATTTCTCAAACGCTTGTTTTCATCGCGAAGACTTTCTGTTCGTGATGCATCATTAGACATTTCAGTTTTGTAGTCTTCGAATTTGCATTGTAAAATATTCAGTTGCAGTCTAATGTCTTGGACAGCATTCTCAAGGGAATAGGGGTGCTTGTAATTTGAGTCTAATTCATTGAGCGAAGATTGGTTTTCGTCTTTGCTGTCGTCTTTGCTGTCGTCTTGTTCATCGTCCCTGCCGTCGTCCTGCCCTTCGCCTTGGGCCACCTCCATATTTCCTTCGGCTTTTCTCTGTTGTTCGCCGACGATCGACATTTCAGGCTCCCCAATTTCCAAACTCGACAAAAGTCGATTGACCAAGACTTGTTTTATACCTTTTGTATCGAGGTATCTTTTTGTTAATTCAGATTGAAGCTATGACACTTTCATTTTATTGATCATCGACACCGTTGGATTTATATCGCTCATATTTAGCATGAAATATATAGGTAGCTAAGGAGCGATTTTGCACACGTCTACACTGTCTGAACAGTCTCTGTTCAAGCATGATGGCAAGCGTGTTAAAATCTATATTTCCCCCACACAGGCTGCAGAGTATGGCAGCGGCGCACCCAAGATAAATTAATGCAATAATAATGGCGCACTTAGGGGCGAACATTAGAAAAGTGATGAGGGGGAGGACTTTTTTCCCATGCACAATATTTTTCCGGCTGCTTTGGCTTTGCAGAAATATTTTTGCACTAAAATTTTGTGCATAAATTTTTCATTATGAAAGCTCTGATTGCAATTTGGAACATGAGCAAATAAAGCAGGCATGCATGGAATAACAGGGCCTTAAGAATTCTTCAGTGTGGGGACCATTAATGTAAAGGGACCTAGGGGATCTGGGGGTCCTCCCCCAGAAAATGTTTGAATTCTTGATTCTCTGTGGCTTGATTTCCTGCATTTTAGTGAGAGCTTTTTAGTCTATCCCCTGTAGCATGAATTTCTTTTTTGCAAATTTGATCTTGCATGAAATTTTTCCTTTCATTTTCCTTTCATTTTCCTTTGTGCACAGCACCCCGCATATGCATTTCAAGGCGCACCTGAGAAGATGGCAAGATGCACCTGAGAAATTTTAGGTAGTTTTGCGCACCCGCACTTCAGGTGCGGCCTGATTGCGCACCCAATATCTTGTTGAAAAGTGCCAAAATCCTGTTAAAACCCTGCATATGCCCAGGGGGTGGGGTTTCAATTGACTACTACACTATAACCACACAGGGGCATTACCCTAGTATACTGCACCTATCAAGGATATCAATGGAAATTTTTTGTTAAATGTAGGATACATAATATTGCAGTTTTTTTAAATTTCCACCTACAAAATCCCTATGTACAGTATAACCCATTAACTGGCCAGTACTCTGCCACTGACAAGTAAAATAGTCTGGCATTAGACAGAGTAAAATAGTAAAGTAGGGCGCATTGCCAGTAAATTAATGGGTTAACATTTAAGGTCCAGTGGCGCCGCCAGGATTTATTTTTGGGGGGGCAAACAAATTCTAGGGGGGTCCGGGGGCATGCTCCCCCGGGAAAATTTTGAATTTTGGGTGTCTAAAATGGCATTTCCTGCGTTTTGGAGGCACTTGGAGAGAAACTTACGCAGCACAGTTCATTCTCTATACACCCCGTCACCCCCCCCCCTTTGTCACCAGATTTGGACGAATCTAGAAACCCATTCTGTAAAATATTGGGGGGGCGGCCGCCCCCCCTCGCCCCCCCTTGCCGGCGCCACTGTTAAGGTCATGTTACACAAGGCAATGCCTAGTTATTACAAATGTAAAATGTTTTTCTTTATATGGGTGAAATTATTAAAATAAATAAAAAACTTTGGGAGATGGGAAATTCATCTCAGACGAGAAACTTGTCTTAAATTCATAGTTATATTCAGACTGGTTTCTAGAGAAAACTTTTTACCACATAATAGCTGAAGTCAAATTAGAGATGAGAATCTCTAATTTGACTTCAGCTATTATGTGGGTAATAAATTGTCTGTGTTCTTTATCGACTGTTTTCCATATCTATATACTTCTCTCAGGCAGTGTTACCTGCTACACAACAAACCATTATGAAACTTTCCATTAAATATACACAAGGGTCCAAAACAAGTTTGATCATGTTATAAAATTTACATTGCTTTTTGTTTCAATTCGTTTAGTTTCCATTTACTTTTTCAGTTTTATAACTTCAAACCTTGTCTTGTTTATATGAAAGCCGGGCTGGCTCGCTGACTGGGCCAGCCCGGTAAGCGGGATGAATTTGTCTTGTGTTTATATGAGAAAATTTCATCCCGGCAAGTGGGATGATTTTGTTGTTTTGACCTTTGACATTGTTTTGACAGTTCTTAAAAATAGCTCGCAGACAAATTGGCGGCGTCTCTCTTGAACTTTCATCGGCAACCGGGCTGGCCCGGTTAGTGAGTGTTTATATGGGGAAATTTTCATCCCGGTAAGCGAGATCTCGCCTTTTTCAAGCGAGATCTTGGGAACCGGGCCAGCCCGTGTGTCCATATAACACAGAATAGTTTTTACTATAAAATCAATTACACGGCGATATCTCGCTAAGCGGGCTGGTCCGCTAAGCGAGCCAGCCTGGCTTCCATATAAACAGCCCCTTATAAAGTATATCATTGACCCATGTCTTCTGAATATTGTCTTGTTTTAGAAATTTTGCTGACTTCCCAAATATACATTATGTTATCTTTAATCCTTTCTATCAAATCATTCAACTGTAGAGGAAGTTCTCTTGGTACTGAGGATTGTACAAAAGATTGTACACTTTAGCAAACATGGTGTTTTTAATATCTGACTAAAGTAATTGAGTATGAATTGTTATATTATTATGCTCTCCACTCCTACGAGGGTAGAAAAACAAAAAAAAATATTAAGAAGATTTCCTTTAACTTATATCTTATGCGCACACATTATTTGAAGTTGTAATAAATCATTCGGTAACAATCAACTTAATCAAGTCTCTATTGCTTTCTACTTCCTGAAAAGGCTGAAATCAAGGCCGCCATCTTGAATTTTTTATGTTCGGGGGGGTGCACATAGAGATTATAAAAGAATAGAGGGGGCATCCAATCACAGAATACTAACCCATACCATGTCTACTCTGTGCCCATACAGAAGCCCGACTGAATGGAAAAAGCGTAACCGCTATTACGCCATCACACGCCATCGTCCTAGCCAGTGCGCGATGGAGAGGCCGTCACCCCCCCGAAAACATTCAAAATGGCGGGCTATTTAAAATACTTTAGGCGTAAAATTCGGCGGGCTTTTTATGCGTGTTAAAATCACATTAAAGATCTTAAACTTCTTAGTTTTATGCACTATCCTGTTGTAATCAAGTATATCTGTAAAAAGAGTTAATTTGGAAAATATTTTCTGATTTTTTACACTGTTTCTTAAAATATAGGAGTGGTTCAGACTGGTTGAACAGAGTGAGTACAGCTAAGATCATTACGAATTATGGCAGGCTGCCTGGTACCGTGATTCTAAATATAACTAGTAGTTACTATCGCAAGGAAAGTGCTGCCTTGACGCCCAAACTGCATGCAAAATTCCTCGACCAAATAGTAATATTGAACGTATTTATATTGCTAATGGCACACTGTATGTATAGATTTATTTTCTTGTCCAAACGATGAGATTACAACAGTGCGATTACAACACTGTGATTATTGTAAATAATAATATATAATAAGTACATATGCTAAACAAACATGTCACAAGAGTCTTTGTTCCCAATCTGTAGATATTTCATTTCATATTTATTTAGCATTTATTTAGCTTCCATCAGTGTTCATCTGTACTGTCCAGTGAATTGTCAAAATACATGATTATACAGCAAACCAACATAATAGTATATCTCTCCAAAACAACTGTGAGCAGGGATCCACATGACATATATGTTGGAAATATTTAATTCTTTATATCGCAGATTCCATCCCATTACAGATGACGTAATATATCCATATTATTTTGTAAGTTTGTAACAACCATTTTTTTCAAGTAAATATAACATAATTTATCAACCAAATTTGGTTTTCATTTTCTGCCTCAACAGGCAGTCAATGTTACTTTGTGCCACAACTGGCTCTGCCACAATGGGCAGATCAATAATATTTTGTGCCTCAACACGCTCCACAGGTTCTATCACAATGAGCTATTCCATTTAAAATCCGTAACCCCCCCCTCTATCGAGGACAGGGGTTTTTCTATAACCCTGAAGAATTCCTGACTTTCAACAGCCCACCTGAGGAATTTTGTATTTACAACACCTACCCCTGAAGAATTCCTGTCTTACAGCTATTACCCTGAAGAATTTGACTGCAACCCCCTGAAGAATGCAATTTTTTACTCAACCCCTGAAGAATTCCAAGCCTAAATAGTCACACCCCTGAAGAATTCCAAGGCAAAATGGCCCCTTACCCCTGAAGAATTCCAGGGTCCTCCATAGGGGGGGTACGGTATTAAATGGAATAGCCCAATGGGTAGATCAATGTTTCTTTCTGCCACAATGGGCAGATCAATATTTTGTGCCTCAATGGGCTCTACCACAACAGGTAGATTGATATTTTGTGCTACGATCACAGGTACAGGCTCTATGACTACAGCTAGATCACTATTTGTCACCGTCATAGATGGGGCACAGGCGATATATTAACTGTGTCGATCACAGACTGACATATGACATATCTTGTAAGAAAGCATGTTTGAGCCCGTTGAGGCACAAAATATTATTGATCTGCCCATTGTGGCAGGGCCAGTTGTGGACAAAGTAACATTCATCCGCCTGTTGAGGCAGAAAATGAAAACCAAATTTGGTTGATAAATTATGGTATATTTACTTGTTATGGTTGTGACAAACTTACAAAAAATATGGATATATTATATCATCTTAAGGGTCTAATGAGATGGAATTATCATCGTACATGAATTAATTAACCTCCACGGGTAGATATTTAATATTATTTGTCATCGTACATGAATTATAAACACTAACTATGGTTGGTAAGTTATCTATAGACAAATATTCTACACCAGGATCTAGGACTAATAAGCCATTACTCAGAGCTTTTAAATACATTTTGTCTCCTTGTATTAAGACATTAAATGTTGTGTTAGACCACGCGGACAATGGAATATTTCGTGCTGAAAGAAGCGCCGATAAACTCATAAAAGCACATTGCTTTCCTCTAGAATGAACACTAAACAGTTCATCGCCTTGATGAATATCGGCAGAAAGAAATAAAACCATACTTACCTGTGTTTCTTCGGGAAATGTTTGTATATTTTGCAGCTAGTCAGATCCACAAATCCAGAATAAAATCTTGAGAGTTCTGAACTTGCAGATCACATGGAACAAAACATGCGCGCGCAATACAATATTTTCTCGCCCTCTCCCCCCATTTTAAAAATTCTCCTTGAGCTCGACTTTCTGCCCGGAATTCCGACAACTCACAGAGGCAAGATCGAGATCTCGACTATACATAGGTCGGCGTAAAAGACTGGGGCGAGTGAACTCTGGAGAAACCTTGCCATGTCAAGAATAGTGTGCTGCCTTCGGCAGCAATTAAAAATATTTTGAATATTAATAGTTTAATACTGAAACTCTGAAGCAGCAAATACTTTCGATCTTAAATTTTTTTGTTCTCTTATTCAATATAAATGGTTTCAATAGACTACAAATATATCCTATAAGATTTAAACTGAAACATTGTCATTGAACTGCTCCATATGGAAGACTTGGAAGTTGACAAAAAAGGTGTTTGCACTTTTCAGGAAAAAATTCTTACACTTGTTTGTACTGTACAACCATTAAGCAGTAAATGTTGAAAGTAATACAATATACATTAATTTATATACCATGCTATCCCTAATCACCTGATGGCCATGGGATTTATTTTGATAGGTTCAGTTAAATTGTAATAAAAAGTAATGTGAAAAGGAATTTAGAATATATTTGTGCATCTTCAATTTTAAAACCTTAGGCACATAAATAACACATTCTTGCAGTGTGACAGCTTAGGGGATGTTCATGTGGTCATGGTCCCACTTGCCGGGATGGGATGAAATGTGGGATGAATTTGATAAAATCGAAACGAAATTTGACTTATTGTAATACATCAAAATCATCCCGCATTTCATCCCGTCCCGACAAGCGGGTCGGACCATGAGGTCCCGACAAGCGGGACCATGTGAATATCCCCTCAGAGAGATTTTGAAAGGACCTAACACCCCCCTGAAAAATTTTCTGAGGACGGCCCTGCATGTCTGCAACACAGCTAAGCTAACTCTCCTGAAACTATTAGCTATAATTTTTGTAATAGTTTATCCTAGAAGAATACAGTATAGCAATTTGTAAATGGAATAAAATTTTCTTAACATTTGCAATGTGTTTTGTTGGTTTAGCATTACATCCATTAATAGGCTATATTTATCTCCTTTATTTTTTTTAACCCCCATGCTTGGTTTTTGTCAGGGGGAACTGCATTCTCCCAGCAAAAATACTGGGAGACGGCTTTCCCCGTGTTCCCTCTGCAAATCATAACTGGTCGGGAGGAAAAGAAGGAAGAGACAGAGATGCTGAAATCGAAAAATTTCAAAAGGCACTGGACTTTGAAAGTCTATTTTAGCAAAGGTGATATATTATTACTATAATTATTTGTTTGAACTGGTATAGAGCCCCTCCCAGGGGTTTTAGGGAGCATGGGTGTTTATTTCAAGGAACAGGGGATATTGTCAAAATATATTCTGGGAACAAGGGAACTCTTTCATAGATTGTTCGGAACAGGGGAACACCATTTTCCCAATTTCAACGTTGTTTTTGACCTACATAAAATCTAATTACGACAATTCGTGCATTTTTTGCAGAGTGCTGTTCTTCTGTGCCATTACCAACGAAGATATCTAGTAACATAATTAATAGATAGAATGTATCAGTATTTAAAGTTAAATCTACATGCGCTCATTTATATTAACACACTATGACTGGTATTATTTATGGTGGTAAGTGGTATGACTATCGCAGCAATGACTTCTGTAAATGAGATATAAATTTAAAAAACGTGTAAAATAAACAGAAAATCTTTTCCAATTTACCTCTTTCCATAGATAAACTTGATTCCAAAAAAACCTGACAAAATTCAATAGTTTAAAATCCATCTAGATAATTTTAAAACATTTTTTGCGAATTTTAAGTGCCGGTACGTATTCTTTTACTTATAGAAGCCCGCCATTTTGAATGTTTTCGGGGGGGGTGACGGCCTCTCCATCGCGCACTGGCTAGGACGATGGCGTATCAGTGTTTCCACTTTCAAATGTTGAAAAATCCTTTTTTTGTCCCGATTTTCACCGAAATTTCCTTCAAAAACATTTAAATTTCCTTCAAATTCCCTTCAAAGATTGTCACGAAGTTAAACAAAAAGATGGGAAAATACCCTATTTTTGACATAATATTTCGCTGGGTGTTAAATTTTATAATGTGCCTTACAAAAAGAATCACAGAAGCTTTTAAAGATAGACATCTGTCTAGAAATGCTATTACATCCTAGTCGCATAAACACAACATGGGTAATAAAACCCAGCCCGGTTGTTGGATCACCAAGATCACGACAATGCAAAAGGAGATATTAGTTAGATGGGCCAGTTTTTTAGTTTCCACATAACCGTGGTATAAATACAAAATGAAATTGAACAGCAAACAACAAACACAGCTGATGAAGCAGATCTTGGCAAAAGAGGCCAGCATGGGTGCCGGAGTTTCCTGGCCGCGGCCTGTATGTAAATATGCTCATTTCTAGCCATCTATTACCACCTAACCATATATAAGGTGTATTGTAAGAGATTAACATTCTTTTTTAATGGCTATTTTAACTTCTTCCTTAAGTTTTTGGTGACATTTGGTATAATTTCTATTTTTCCTTCAAATTTCCTTCGTTTTTCTGAAATTTCCTTCAGATTTCCTTCAAAATGATATTTCCTTTAAATTTCCTTCATTTCGTCAAATTTTCCTTCAAAAAGGAAATTTCCTTCAAAATGGAAACGCTGGGCGTATGATGACGTGAGCGGTTACGCTTTTAATCATAGCATTGTAGCATTAGTCGGACTTCTGTTTGGTCTTCTGTGCCCTAACCCTATTGTGTGCGTAACATGGACTTAGAACCCAAATAACATTAAGAAAATATCCGTATGCGGTAATTTTCATCGATGCGAGGACCTATATGACGTCAGCAACGGTGAGGACACTTTTTGACCTCGAGCACTCAGTCCATTTAGTATAGGTCAGTGGGTGCATGCCTCTCTTTACGGCACTTGCTAAGAACATGGCCGCCAAAAAAACCGGCTTACGGTTTTGGTATAGAAGTGAGACATCTGTATATTATTAATCTGTGTCTGCATTGAACGAGTGTGCATCGAATTTAATTGCAAATTTGAATAACAAAGCGAAATATTCCGTATTTATGAGACCAATGCAAATTTCATAGTCCACTTGCTTCTTGCGAGGGCTGAAAAAATAGCGTCTCCTCATTGGTCGAAAAATATCATGTGACAGCTGTCCAACCTCCTCTGACGTGTCTATCAAATATGAATTGCTGAATTAGGAATTCGGGGAAAACCAACTGCCGGTGAAAAATAGCCTATGTAGGCATGAAGCTTCGCAGTATAAAATATTTTAAAGTGAAAAGGATAAGGATATCAAAAGGCACTGAAAACTCAAGAAGAAGACTAGAAGAGAAGCACAATCAGTCCACAGCCGGTAAGTATTGATAGAGGCAACGCTTATGTAGACAATTCAGAACAAATACGAAATTTTATCGACTTGGCAGATTATTGGGGAAGTACCGACATGGCGACATCGTCGGTCTGCTCGGATAAATTGGATAATTCGTCTGTTTTTATACACTCGTAACGTGTGTGGTATATTTGATAACATACATTGGGATTGATATTTTTTGACAAATTCCAAAATTCATAAATACTTTGCTGAATTTGCTCGAATACAAGTATGCTTCGAAACAGAGGCTAAAATGTTTCTTGGCAAATTTAGTAGAAGCGAAATATTTTGTGCTATTTGGGTTCTAACAATTCAACAGAAATATATGTTGTATTAAAAATTATAAGAATCGTTAATCGTATATTGATACGTGCACTTCTATATTAAAATTCTCAAAGGAAAGGTTAGGTTTCTACATTTCCTTGGTATATACGGTAATTTTATGATTTAAAATCGATCCATATTTCGACAATTTTAGCTATTAATTATTCATAATATTCAATTCAATTCAATTCAATTTATTATTTGCCACAAAAAAATACATCAGAAGTTGTATATACAAAGATAATAAATGTGGCGAGGAAACCCAAATAGAAACCATAAGGCTTATTAAATTATGGGCTTCCTCACTTATAATAATTACAATTTATAGAGTAGTACGTACAGTGGCAGTCAGAGGTACGCATAATCGTAATTAACATATAATTATCCTATTTTCTGATAAAAAATTTTACAAACGAGAAAATAAAAAGTTTTTTAATTTGAATGTAAATTGTGAAAGAGTTAGGGCATTGCGGATATCGCTACTGAGCGTATTAAAAAAACTTGGCCCTTGATAGGAAACTGAAAATTGTCGTATATTTGTTCTACACAATGGTACATAGAGCAATTCAGAGCTTCGCAGATTATAATCATGCACTTGATTCACTCGTAACATCCAAGTTTCAAAATTTCGAGGAAGCATATTGTTCATGAATAAGAACATAAATTTGGCCAAACTGAAAAAGTAAATATCTTTAAATTTAAATATTCGAAGATCTTTAAATAATGGATCAGTGTGTGCATCAAATGCTGCCTTGCTGATCATTCTTATCACCCGTTTTTGGAGCAATAAGAGACGATTTAATATAAACTCGGTATACATATACTGGAATAAAATAATCATTTCCAGACAACATAATGCTGCAAGTTTCACTCAGCCTTGGAGTGCTGATAGTTTTGTTGAAATGTTTAAATGTTCAATCAAAAGGTTTTTGTATCACATGAGGCATTGTCCGGCCAGGTGGTCATATACATAACCAATACTGTTGCAATTAATGACTCAATTGCAATTTGCAAGTACGACTTGTCACAAGTTAATTGTGAACACTCATTTACAGTACTGTGAAGTTTTCTTCGGCTGTGCCATGTCGAGGTCCATGACTTTTGTCACGAGTCATGATAATGCATAATATACACTTTTTTATGCCAGTCATGATTGAGGAATTAATTCATATATATGCCTAAAGCCTATACTTCATATTACAAGATGTTTTTTTCTGCATCTCACTCGATTGAAATTGATATAGAAGGTTTAGGTGGATGGATATTTCGAGTGAAATATTATATACAATATTTTAGACCTGAACGGGAACAGCTGCGAAAAATGCAACTATAAGTCCTCAGACAGGAATTGAACCTGCGGCCCTGCGATTCCGGTTCAGCGCTCTGACCACTGAGCTAGCACAGTATATGTCCGTTGCGGACAAAAATACGAGTGACAATGTTCAAATCGAAGTCGAACATTGTATCATTTGAAGTCGTATATATATGGGATCGAAGTCGAAAAAAATGATATCGAAGCTTCCTAAGGGCAAGGCCATAACTTATAGCATTCTTATTTTGTTTTATTAAATTTTGCCTAAACATATAATAATAATACTAAAAGTAAAAATAAATAAATACATACAATGAATTACAAGACATCATTACAATAAATAGGCAGGGCAACCACTACAGCTGAGCCAATTACTGTGGACCCGGTAATTGATTGAGTACATGATGCTACGAATACATGATGCTACGATGGTATGCCTACGTATGGCCAATTTTTAAATCTGATTGGCTAACACGCACTGACTAGGATTCGAGTCGGTATATATATATATATATATATATATACGTGTAGGTTTAGGTCTACGAAACGCAAAGAGTGCTCGACAACATATAGTTAGAGCAAATTATAGTTTTTCGCTTACCTCAAAACTTGTCTGCAACAGGCTGTTTCATCTGTAAAAGAATCATCAGGCAGTTTTATGCAGACAAGTTTTGAGGTAAGCGAAAAACTATATATATATATATATATATTGTGTCCGTCAAATGTTCAATATTAACCTAAACAATATTTCTAATTCCCATTAGTTCTCTGATACGTTGAAATAATGTCTTTCCCAATGATTTAGTCAATAAATCTGCTAACATTTCTTTAGTAGGACAATAGTCAAGACTTATTTGCTACTTTATCACAAATAAAGTGATATTTGATGGAGATATGTTTTGTTCTAGGATGATACTTCGGATTCTTTGATAAGGCAATAGCTCCTTGATTATCCTCTTTGATCATCGTTGGCTTGTTTTGAACAAAGCCGATATCTCTGAGTAACACATGCAGGTAGCTATGCATGTATGGTTTGCATCGAAACACTTTAAAGTTGGACACGTCCGGTTTTTTACCATTAAAACTTTCACATGGAGTCAGGAGTCATATTGTCTACTGCTACTGTAGGACTATGATTCCTAACGATAACTGCAGTGCACACTCCTTCAGCCCAAAATTTCTTATTGAGTCCAGCATTATGTATCATAGACCGTGCAGTTTCCTGAATAGTTCTATTCATTCTCTCTGCCACTCCATTCTGTTGGGGTGTTCTAGGTACACTAAACTGATGCTGAAACACCAAGATCTTGTAGGATCTTACCAAAATCCTGCAAGATCTTGCCATGATCCTGCAAGATCTTGCCATGTTCTTGTCAAGATCTTTCCATGATCTTGGCATGATCCTGCAAGATCTTGGCAAGATCATGGAAAGATCTTGACAAGAACATGGCAAGATCTTGCAGGATCATGGCAAGATCTTGCAGGATTTTGGTAAGATCCTGCAAGATCTTGGCATGTTCTTGCAGGATCTTGGCAAGATCTTTCCATGTTCTTGCAGGATTTAGAAGATCTTGGCATGATCTTAAAAAGCCTTGACAAGATCTTGTAAAACCTTGGCAAGATCTTACAAGACCTTGGCAAGATCTTTCAAAATCTTGGCAAGATCTTGTGAAAACCTGGGCAAGATCTTACAAAATCTTGGCAAGATCTTACAAAACCTTGGCAAGATCTTACAAAACCTTGGCAAGACTTTACAAAACCTTGGCAAGATCCTACAAAACCTTGAATCGTAAAGTTACACAAAATGAAACAAAATAATAATTGGCACAATGACCTTGATTTTATTTATAAAAATAGAAGCATATGCATTAAATGTAAATGTTACTACATTCCACATCATTATTAAGCCAAATTTGTACAACGCAAACCGCCATAAATTGTTCGATCTGAGTCAGTTTAAACTCCCAAGAAGTTGCCGCATTGAAATTATTCTGGCACATGGGGACAAGCGAACCCGGTTCAGTTTACGTAGTCTAAATTTGGCGAAAAAGTTTAAACGTATAAAAATATCAATATCTACAGTTTTTTTTACTATGACTACGAGTTCGTTAATTTCGTCTTTATGCGCATATCCCGGCACTTTGGATTACACACAATCACGGCGAGATCTTGTTATCCTTTCTTTTCCATACTTGACATTGTGGACATCTTTGGAGTAATATATGTCCAGTTTTACATGATTGTTTCCATTGAGTTACCCCTAAACAAAATGGCAAAACTACTTTTAATCAAAAGAGTCAATTTTTATTACGGTATGTTCTTACCAAACAATTTTAATGGTGACCCTGACTGGATGTCTGGATCTAGTACCGGTATTGGCGATTTTTTCGATTGGAATATTAAACAGTCCATCCTCGATCGAGTTCCATTGGTGATTCAAATAAAAAATTGCTAAGCAAGACTTATGCATGGTAGCCTGCTCGCAGACGTTCTTATGGCTCAAACCCTCGCCAACTAACGTCTGCTGGACCGAGCGATACATTCCATTCCCTTTGTTATGAAGAACCAATAAGATTTTGCTAGGGGTTTTGCAGTGGGCCAATCAACGCTAGTCTTTTATAATGACTTCCGCAAGCAAGTTGTAAACATTAAATTTCCCGCGCGAAGTAATAATACAATTTTGCTTTCCTTTGTTATAATTGTTACGATTTAAAAATAAGCTAAAAATGAATAAAACTCCAGAAAAAATAATCGGAGGCGATCATCGATGTTTTCTCTGTAACAGCGCTCCAGGGAAAACAAAAGCAGATATGAAAGGTCTGATCAAAACAGCAATTGATATCGATGTCAATTTGTATTCTTCGGGAAGCGTTCTATTTGTTTGTTCGAAGACCTGTTATAAGCGTTTGTTGCGATTATGAAAGATTATCAAAAGTTTAAAAGATGCCAAGGAAGAAATTAAGAATGATTTCTCCAAAGATGGCCATTTGATCAGAGTTAAAAGAATGCGAAGTAATTCAAATGAGAAAGATATGATTAGCAACATTTCGGTTCGACCAACACTGCAGCAGCAGCGAAGTGGCGCAGCGAAATCGTTGAAATTTTCTAATCCCACGAGTTGTACTTCCTATGGACATAGACCGGGATTATATATCTATCGAGTATCCCAGTAAAAGTAGGGGCGGATCTAGGGGTGGTCAAACCGGTCACGCGACTCATGTAAAAATTGCGCAGATAATTAATATTCTAAGTTAATCCAGTTAAATACCTTTCGTGCAGCGGCATATATAAATATAATAGTTATTAATATTGGAATTCTAGTCCAGTTAATTAAATTCGTTCAGTGGCGCAGTTTTGGTAAAGCAATCCAATCCAATGACCGATCAGCTGTCTTACCCATGAGTTTTGACCGGTCTCCGGTCAAATTCTAGCAATCTGATTGGTCAATATGCCTATTTGGGGTCATCTCCATGGAGATTCGCCATTTTGACCGATCTGTGGGGCGGCCTGACCGGTTTGTGCAGTTCAGGAGCTCGAATGCGAGCATTCGATTGGATGATTCAAAAAAAATTATCCATCCTTATCCATGGCTAGATTTTTTGACCGGTCATGACGCAATTTTTGACCAGTCGCAGCGTGGGGTATAAATACGTCAGGTTTCGAGCTGACTAGCCTTCTGCTCGATATTCTGTATTGCTAGCTTCAATTTTCAAGCGATTATAATACAGTGTATCGACAATGCGCGAGAATATCATCGCAGGATTTCGGAAGAACGATCTCGAAAGTCTTAACGAGATTTACGGGCATCTGATCAAGCGAATCGACGCTTTGAATAGCATAACAACGATGTCTGCGGCTCATCTATTGATGCGATAAACAGCACAAATTCTAGCCTCGCTAGAAATTTCGGTGCTGAGAAGTTTATCCCGCAGCATGCACGTGAAGGAACAATTGATGGCAGACGAAAGTGTTGTACGGCAATAAGGTAAAGATATATTCCTAACATTTGCATAATGTTGCGTGTGTTTCTTTGTCAAATAAAGGTTACTTATGCATTCATATTTTAATCCTATTGATATATTAATGATATTAGCATATTGTTTATACTCTGTCGTCGCGTCGTCTTCAATCAAGACATTTATTTCTATTTTCTATATAAAGTATGTATTAAAGCTTTGTTGCGGTGTAAAATAATACTATATATATGAACCGTGTTCATAGCTGCTAGCTGGCCCTGCATGTTGTTTTATTTGTTGTCACCACATGGTCCACATGGCCATAGAATAAAGATTTATTCTGTGACATGGCCTGGTGTATTAATGATTTATAGTTCTGATCGGATGAACTATATTAACTATATTAATAGTAAATATCTTTATTTTGTATAGATCTGAAATTTCTGGCAATTGCTTATATAGCTCTGCATCATTGGCACTGGTAGGCAGCAACAAGTTTGTGAATGATTTGAGAATGTTAACCTCACTTGAGCTTTTCATTAATGCTAATTTTTATTCTCAACACCCATGCTTTTTGTCGGCTGTGAATGATCATAATGAATGCTTTGGTAAAAGTATTAATAATCTTTACCTTTGTCTGTCTCTCTCGCATGCCTTGACACAGGTTTGACCAAGGATGACTTGGTAAAACAGGAGGCCATTTTAAATTGTACAGATACAAAATGGTCATCATTTCTTTGTATTTTAGGTCTCTCTTCTGTTTTAAGTAGAAATATTTTTTCCTACTACCCAGATTGTGTGAATTAAGGTATAAACTGCTATTTAACCGCCTAGTTGAGCCACGACAACATGTTAAGAAAGGTGTAGATGATCTTCATTTTCTATTTTGTTATGAAGGTAATATTAAACCCGGAGAAACCTTTAAACCTAACCACTTTGTACCTCTTCTTTTCATCAACACCAGGAGAAACGAAAGCCGGCAGTTAATTCACAGGCATCTGGCAGAATAACTAAGAAGCAAAAAGTTTCTACAATTTCTAATTTTTACTACCGGTATAGTGTCAAAGACAAAGGTTAATATTATAGATCCAACATGTTCAAAGAAAGCCAATAATGAGACTTTTTCTTCTTCCAAAAGACTTGCTGCTCATAAGTTAGCTGGGGACTCAACACCTAGCACTCAACTACTTCTCTTCAATCAACTAGTAAGGTTAAAATTGAAGAGGTGAAACATGATTTAACTAATAATTTTGATGTTGCATTCTTTAGAGACAAGGTTAAAGGTATGGATACATCTCAAATTTGTAATTTAATTAAAAATGTTTATAAACCTGGCTAACATGTCTTTTTAATTTGTTCTTAATAACTTTAATAATCTACTTTCATCCCTGTATGTGTATGTTTGTGTGTGTGCATATTGACTGGGATGGCATGAAAATTGAGCAATTTCATGTCCATGAAATGTCCCATACAGTCAACCTTTTCTAACCAAACTCCCTCTAGGCGAGTCTCTGGCGCCTTAAAACCAGTCTGCTCTTTGAAAGATAAATTGTCCTTATTTTAGTTATTTATATCTAATCACCTCCTTTCATCCCTGTATGTTTGTGTGTGTGTGTGTGTGTGCATATTGACTGGGATGGCATGAAAATTGAGCAATTTCATGTCCATGAAATGTCCCTTACAGTCAACCCTTTCTAACCAAACTCCTTCTAGGCGAGTCTCTGGCGCCTTAAAACCAGTCTGCTCTTTGAACAGCCGTCTAAAGGCTGTCCATGTCGGAATCACCACTTTGCTCTATATACTGTTGATATATTGCAATTTGTGTTTCCTAGGCATGCTGATGAGCCCTGATATAGGGCGAAACGGCTTTTTTAAAATTCCTTCGAAGTTTTGTCTATCGCGAAATTAAATACCGCGAACGATCGTGTCACGGGGGGTCTTTTTTGCCGATCGAAAATCAAGACCACGCCCAAGATAACATTTCAGACTTTTTGACTCACGTACGAAAATTCCTAGATCCGCCCCTGAGTAAAACCTGCAACAAAACATTGCCATCTGAATTAATATGAAGCCATTGGAAAGGCTCTCGTTCACCGGTTCACGGAGCGCCGAAAAGGATAGCCAATTCAGTTATGAAATGTAAACTGATATCAAAGTTTGTCGTGGAAAATGTTCTTCGAACTGTTTCTACTGAAGTGAACGGGCTTTGTTCGTGGAAACATCCACCCGTACTCAGAAAAACTGGAAAGAACGACTTAGTGAAATATTCAATGCAATCACTGAGTGAAGAATGGCAGACTACATCACCAGTCTTTTATGCCTTCTTGATGACAGTTGCCTCATTCAGACGTAATAAAGAAGCACAATGGTTTCCGAGTGTTGCTTTAGCGGGCTCGATTTTATTGAAGCAACGAAATTGGCATATGAGTGCGAATGGTGCAGTTATTGGAGTCCTTCTAAAGACAGGGTCCACTGAGGTAAATATGGTCTATATTTGTATATAAAGTTATAACTGTTCTATTTGGGGGATAAATCTCATAAATCCTATTTAATAGAAAATAGTGCAAATTAGTGGTTCAAAACAACAGATTTACTGCATGTCTGCACCATATATATGAAATTAAATGTACACAATCATACAACAAACTGTGTATAAACTTATGTACATTATTAGATATTTTGTGCTATTTTCATCATTATCTATACAAATAATCCCAAGATTTGAGACTTGGTATTATTAAAATATTGGTTTATATGATTGTAATTACAGGGAAATTGATTCCAATTTATTAAGTGATAATGATATTAAACAATGTGTGCTATTGTGTTTATTGTCCTCCCAGAATTGTTAATCAATAGTACAGTGGTATCATTCATGTTACCAACTCCTCAGGAACTGGTAATCAAAATGCATGAAAAATCAGGATGCATTAAGTCAATCCCCAGATTTAGAGATTTGATGAAACCTCAGAAATTCTCATGCATACACAGTCACTAGTGTCTGTCAATCATCAATTCCCTCCATCTGCAGTGGAAAGTGGCGAGAGACACTATTTTAGTTGTGGGTGATACTGTGATTTTAGAATCCACTCGATACTGAGTATTTGTATACTTCTAAGCACAAAGTATCCTATCTATTTTGCTGGGAGTTTAAAAATTTGGCTTGTATACAAAAAGCTGGTAATACAATTCATGGGTATAAATTGACAATTACATTAAAACCATATGACAGCATTTAGAATATTGTCACCCATCATACCTAGTAAATAAACATTGACACTATGTCTTGATAACACCCTTCACTCAATTTGCATAACAATCATATAAAATTATTATGTACAGTACAGTGCAAATACATTGCTTAGATTTTTGCTACTGGTTCATAAATGGGTCATACTTTATGTAAGCATGACCTCAGAATCAATTAATCCATGTCACATGATGAATATTGAAATCATAGATACTGAAAAATAGTATCGTTATCAGTATCAATTCATTCTCAATATTGACAGTATCAATATATTTATAAAATATCGCCCACCACTAACACTAGCACCTGCACAGGAAACTAATCCATGAGGGGTGTTAATTAAAGTTTATTGATGTCATTAATAAATAGATTTTTCTTGCTGTCTTCGGGGGTAATTTAAACTCAGGATATGAGAACTTCTGATAAATAATATTTATTAAACAACCACAATTTTATTTTAGTTAAACATCAAAAGATTTTGTAAGATGCATCTTACGTGCTCAAATCAGAGCGTATTGGCAAAGTTGGATACACTTGGGAAAGATTTTGATGCTGAGCTTCAGACGGCAAAGAATATTATAACCAACGAAAACCATACCATTCAACATCTAGAAGATGACAGCACAAGTGAGGCCCAAAAGGAACTAGTGAAAAGGAAAGCTGACTGTCACCCAGGGTTTAATGTTGCCTTTGATAACATTGACATGGAATTGAAGACCAAGAATATGACAATGATCAATCAAAATAGGGATATTCACTGGATCAATCACCGCATGGTAATAAACAGGGTATCTGGCAATTCTCGTTCAAGTAAAGGACAAAAGGATGATCTTTGCAAAATTCCTAACTTGAAATTTCTACTTTCACATAATGACATGAAAAGTCAAAGATTTAACTATATCATTCTGGTATCAAGGATTTTGGTTGAGTATTTTGCTCCACTAAAGGATGTTTGTATTCAACACATTCCTCATAAATATAGTAAAGAAATGTGTCAGAAGTCAACAAAGGTATATACTATTATGGACTACTGAATTTTTGAAATCTCTATAGACATATTATGTATTAATTGAGACAAGAAGTGCTTACGTCACACAATTTTCAACCACTATTAAGGCATAATCGCATTTGATCATATACTATAGCATGTTAATTTGCGCAATATAAATATTATTAAATATTATTATTATAATTATAAACATTAGGTTTACGCAAATATGCAATGTGGAATGCGCATAGGTCAAATATTAAATGTTTAACAGTGGTGTGATGTAAGGACTTCTAACCTTTAAAATCTAACACTTTGCCCTTGACATGTAAAATCATCTTGCTTTAGGCAGAGTAAAATAGCAAAGTAGTGCTAATGTCAGCTTGGACACTTTAAGGGGATAAAAAATATTAATGGGATAAGTGGATAACCATGCAGATTAATGGGTAAAAGACACAGGCAGATAGTATGGTTAACCCATTAACATCCAAGTTTACCCTTGGTAAATGTTAATATTAAACCATCATCCAAAGGTTTTTCAATGTACACTATGTCTTTTTTCTATGTCTACATGTGGATATAAGCTCGTTTCTTGTGTTCAAAGAACTTAGTTCTGGATGGCAGATGATAACAAATTTATCATGCAAACATATAAAGTTACACCTTTTAAGTATTTTCCACTTAATTGAATATTCCATACTAGAGTTTTTCAATGTCCAAAAATATTTGCTGAGTTCAGTGCAGTTTTTGTGTTTTGGGTTTCTGAATGAGCTGGTGTGGTTGTATAAGATTAATAAGCGGAGAAACAACAACCACAATGTGTCCCGACGCTTTGGAAATTGTATCCACAATTAATGGCAATGATTGGTATATGAGCGATTTCCCAAAACCAGTTGGGAGATTTACAAACACGTCAGATTTCTTTCCAACAATATGAATAATGGCTCTTTGTTGATACTCATTGATCTTTTCTATACTAAACTTCTCGCATACTCTCTTGAAAGCCAAGTCGAAATCCGCCATCTTGTTTTCTTTTTGCCAGGGTTGCCAGGTCCAGCAAGGGCTTGGAGCCAAATATGATTTGAAAAGTAGCCAAATTTGGTAAAAAGAGGCCAAACTTCCGTTTTTAGCACCTACGCTGTCCGGTACTGGGGCTGGTAGCCTGCAGGTCGTACCCAGTGCTTTTTTTGTTGTTGTGTGAGTTGTGCAGCTTCGTACCCAATCTCGTACCCAGAGCCATTGAGTACAAAGGCTCTGGCCACATGAGTTGAGTTAATTAGAAAATATCGGAAAAATCCGGTATTTTGTGACCTGCGCAGTTGTGTTTTCGTACTCATTCTCCGAGAAGTTCGTGCGCGTCCATAATATTTTCAAGAGGAGTGAAAATCGATATTTTACTGAAAAAAAATGAATAAATTTGGAATTTTTCAAGTCGAAAGCGTTAAAATATGTTCTTCGCAGTTAGTGTGATACTGAGGACATCGAGTGTATGTGATATTTCCGTTTTACATGTAATTTGAGATGATTGAAACACCAGCTTGTACACATGTCAACACTCATCAACCAAATATTTTGTCTCAAGTGGCTACAATTTCCTTCCAAACTCTCCGATGTGTCTATAAAGTAAGTATCTTTAATATTTTTGTATGTATGAATAATTTAATAGTATTCTGCTCTATTGAATTTGACCATTCTTTAATGAAAACATTACTTGTTGCACAACCCTGGTTGTATCAATGTATGAGATATATTTTGTTACATTTGTTCAAATATCATAATTATATTACAGCAGATTGCTATAAAGTCTATAAATATACTGGCACACTAATTTGACGTTTGGTATCATACCTGATGACTATCATACCTAGAACTATAAATATACTGGATCCACTAATTTGATGTTTGGTATCATACCTGATGCAGGGGCGGATCTAGGAATTTTCGTACGTGAGTCAAAAAGTCTGAAATGTTATCTTGGGCGTGGTCTTGATTTTCGATCGGCAAAAAAGACCCCCCGTGACACGATCGTTCGCGGTATTTAATTTCGCGATAGACAAAACTTCGAAGGAATTTTAAAAAAGCCGTTTCGCCCTATATCAGGGCTCATCAGCATGCCTAGGAAACACAAATTGCAATATATCAACAGTATATAGAGCAAAGTGGTGATTCCGACATGGACAGCCTTTAGACGGCTGTTCAAAGAGCAGACTGGTTTTAAGGCGCCAGAGACTCGCCTAGAAGGAGTTTGGTTAGAAAGGGTTGACTGTAAGGGACATTTCATGGACATGAAATTGCTCAATTTTCATGCCATCCCAGTCAATATGCACACACACACACACACACAAACATACAGGGATGAAAGGAGGTGATTAGATATAAATAACTAAAATAAGGACAATTTATCTTTCAAAGAGCAGACTGGTTTTAAGGCGCCAGAGACTCGCCTAGAGGGAGTTTGGTTAGAAAAGGTTGACTGTATGGGACATTTCATGGACATGAAATTGCTCAATTTTCATGCCATCCCAGTCAATATGCACACACACAAACATACACATACAGGGATGAAAGTAGATTATTAAAGTTATTAAGAACAAATTAAAAAAGACATGTTAGCCAGGTTTATAAACATTTTTAATTAAATTACAAATTTGAGATGTATCCATACCTTTAACCTTGTCTCTAAAGAATGCAACATCAAAATTATTAGTTAAATCATGTTTCACCTCTTCAATTTTAACCTTACTAGTTGATTGAAGAGAAGTAGTTGAGGTGCTAGGTGTTGAGTCCCCAGCTAACTTATGAGCAGCAAGTCTTTTGGAAGAAGAAAAAGTCTCATTATTGGCTTTCTTTGAACATGTTGGATCTATAATATTAACCTTTGTCTTTGACACTATACCAGTAGTAAAAATTAGAAATGGTAGAAACTTTTTGCTTCTTAGTTATTCTGCCAGATGCCTGTGAATTAACTGCCGGCTTTCGTTTCTCCTGGTGTTGATGAAAAGAAGAGGTACAAAGTGGTTAGGTTTAAAGGTTTCTCCGGGTTTAATATTACCTTCATAACAAAATAGAACATGAAGATCATCTACACCTTTCTTAACATGTTGACGTGGCTCAACTAGGCGGTTAAATAGCAGTTTATACCTTAATTCGCCACAATCTGGGTAGTAGGAAAAATATTTCTACTTAAAACAGAAGAGAGACCTAAAATACAAAGAAATGATGACCATTTTGTATCTGTACAATTTAAAATGGCCTCCTGTTTTACCAAGTCATCCTTGGTCAAACCTGTGTCAAGGCATGCGAGAGAGACAGACAAAGGTAAAAGATTATTAATACTTTTACCAAAGCATTCATTATGATCATTCACAGCCGACAAAAAGCATGGGTGTTGAGAATAAAAATTAGCATTAATGAAAAGCTCAAGTGAGGTTAACATTCTCAAATCATTCACAAACTTGTTGCTGCCTACCAGTGCCAATGATGCAGAGCTATATAAGCAATTGCCAGAAATTTCAGATCTATACAAAATAAAGATATTTACTATTAATATAGTTAATATAGTTCATCCGATCAGAACTATAAATCATTAATACACCAGGCCATGTCACAGAATAAATCTTTATTCTATGGCCATGTGGACCATGTGGTGACAACAAATAAAACAACATGCAGGGCCAGCTAGCAGCTATGAACACGGTTCATATATATAGTATTATTTTACACCGCAACAAAGCTTTAATACATACTTTATATAGAAAATAGAAATAAATGTCTTGATTGAAGACGACGCGACGACAGAGTATAAACAATATGCTAATATCATTAATATATCAATAGGATTAAAATATGAATGCATAAGTAACCTTTATTTGACAAAGAAACACACGCAACATTATGCAAATGTTAGGAATATATCTTTACCTTATTGCCGTACAACACTTTCGTCTGCCATCAATTGTTCCTTCACGTGCATGCTGCGGGATAAACTTCTCAGCACCGAAATTTCTAGCGAGGCTAGAATTTGTGCTGTTTATCGCATCAATAGATGAGCCGCAGACATCGTTGTTATGCTATTCAAAGCGTCGATTCGCTTGATCAGATGCCCGTAAATCTCGTTAAGACTTTCGAGATCGTTCTTCCGAAATCCTGCGATGATATTCTCGCGCATTGTCGATACACTGTATTATAATCGCTTGAAAATTGAAGCTAGCAATACAGAATATCGAGCAGAAGGCTAGTCAGCTCGAAACCTGACGTATTTATACCCCACGCTGCGACTGGTCAAAAATTGCGTCATGACCGGTCAAAATCTAGCCATGGATAAGGATGGATAATTTTTTTTGAATCATCCAATCGAATGCTCGCATTCGAGCTCCTGAACTGCACAAACCGGTCAGGCCGCCCCACAGATCGGTCAAAATGGCGAATCTCCATGGAGATGACCCCAAATAGGCATATTGACCAATCAGATTGCTAGAATTTGACCGGAGACCGGTCAAAACTCATGGGTAAGACAGCTGATCGGTCATTGGATTGGATTGCTTTACCAAAACTGCGCCACTGAACGAATTTAATTAACTGGACTAGAATTCCAATATTAATAACTATTATATTTATATATGCCGCTGCACGAAAGGTATTTAACTGGATTAACTTAGAATATTAATTATCTGCGCAATTTTTACATGAGTCGCGTGACCGGTTTGACCACCCCTAGATCCGCCCCTGACCTGATGATTATCATACCTAGAAATAACATTGCTCCAGCTTAACCCCATTAATGTGCAAGACCCTTCCCGTGACAAGTAAAATCATCTGGCATTAGACAGAGTAAAATGACATTGCAGCTCAATGGGTTAAATTATTACTTCCCCTTGGTAAAATAGAGGGATTTTCTTCAATAAAGTTATGGCCAAAGCTACTATACCAATGTGTGTGTGTGTTCATGGTTGAATGTATAACTTTAATTTAAAATTTCTTTCAGATATGCCTTGGACTGTCTATATTAAACAAAACGTTTTATGATGCTGATGAGTGATATAAACAATGGAAATATAAGTCTGGAGTTAAAATTATAGATTTGTGTATTCTGGACGGACTGTCCAATAAATAGCCTGGCATTTTACATATGAAATAATAAAGGAATTTACCCAGACAATCTTGAATGGCTTTAAAAAGGTCGTCTGCGGATGCGTGGACAACAGAAACCAGGTCAACAAACGCTGTGACAATCTTCTTCTCGGCTTCGCTGTAGTACCGGACCATAACGCAGAGTTGCTTTTCCGTAGCAACATCGGTTGTTTCATCGACAATCAATGAGAACTTCTTTCCTCGAACATCAGCTATCAGCTTCTCTTTCAGTGCTGGGCTTACAACACTCGTCAAAATTTGTGTGCACTTCGTCCTGTGTAGTCTAATTTTTTCGAGTTGGCTTCCCTTCGCGTTGCGGGCAATTACCTCCCCGAAATTTGCTTTCCCATGCTTTACTATATTTTCTTCCACTATCGTATGAACCTTTCCATTTGGACGCCATTAATAATGTGAATTGTGAATACTAAATAGATCAGTGACTAACGCAGTTAATGTGAGCCAGTAATCTATTTGGTCAGTTATCACATCTCGTTCCCAGAGCTTAGCGACCCCAACCGCGTAGGTACATCCGAGTCCTGCATAATTTAGAACTAAATATTTTTATAATTAATCTAATTTTCTGTGATTGTTAAAGAGGCCAAAAAGTAGCCAAATGGCCAAATGTTTTTTTCGAGGCCAAACAAGAAAAAAAGAGGCCAAATTCGAGTTATTTGGCCTCAAAAAGGCCAATCTGGCAACCCTGCCGCGAAGGCATATCAAAATCTACCAATCACAGTGAACCTTCCCGATTTAAGAAGGTTCGCAGTGATTGGTCAAATCGAGGGAATGGAATGTATCGCTCGGTTCAGCAGACGTTAGTTGGCGAGGGTTTGAGCCATGAGAACGTCTGCGAGCAGGCTATATGCATGGAAGCATGGGTTTCTATTGACAAAGTTTAATGAATATTGTTTACCATGTGCTTTGATGTGGGTCCTCTTGCAGTTTGAGTATTTCTTCAGTAAAATACGTTTCTTTTCCCTAGAAAGAGAATGCGTGTATAAACAAAGCATTTATAACACAGGAACCAGCAGGACATGCAACGTCAACTAATTCATATATAGCAGCGCTCTTTTTACCTGTATTATTCAAAAGGCGTCCAATATATATCTTGGCACCATCCTAGATATGCACCGATCATCAAATCGTCGTCATTACACGCGATAAATCTTCCTTGAACAATAGAGTATTTCCTTTCGTTTTCGAACTAGAATATTAAAATAGCAATCTTCTTCATATACAGTAGGCCTACTATATAATATATATATAATTTTTAAGACGAAGCATTACTATTGACATATCAAATTAAAAACTTGGGGTAAAAGATTACTACGTGTCAAATTTACGTGTGGTTGTGATTTAATATTTACAATACCAGAGCACTAGCAAATTTGCGAATAGTATTTTTCTCGGTCCCGTACTTATAATCGAGCACATTCTTCAGTTTGAGCTGTTGTAGCGCGCGGGAGGCTTTTACGCACATTCAAATCTGCCGTGCCTTGTTCTCCTATACTTATACAGTACGTGTTCTCTTCACGAACAAAGCTCTATATATATGTAAACTGCATGTAGCAAGATTATGAACCTATTAAGCTAAAAGAAACGCAATTGTCCGCTCAATATTTTCAGGTTGGCCATATTAGTGGGAACATGCGCGTCAATCCAAAAATATGCGTTTCAATTGGGTACAATATAAGTTGTAAAAGCACTTACCTTTAACAGGACAGTTCGGCATACTTGTCATATTTTACAGTTTCTTCTTTAGTGCAGAAACAAACTTGAGGAACAGAAGTATAAAGTGCGATGTACGTTGTAATGTTTGACCACCTAAAACGCGCCTTAGACTGGCAATTTACCACGGTCGTCAACAGCAAGTATGCGAATAATGCGCAGATAACAAGATTTGCGGATATTGATCTCATTTGTATCTGGCATCTGGCACGCAAAGTTGCGAGAGCATTCTGTGCAGTGTGCACGCATGATATTCATAAATATTTGAGACTGTGTACATTTCGAACTTTAATTAAATACTTGCGAGACATTTGGTTTTATGAAATAATGCACCAAAATCTTATTTAATAATGCTACATCTCAAAAGGGCACTACAAATCAACCTAGTAAGCTTGTATTTATAGCTGGAGATTCAATAGTCCAACATGTCCACGGCTGGGAGTTATCTGATGCTGAACGGCGAGTAGCGGTAAAATCATTTTCAGGAAGCAAAATCGAAGATTTGCGTGACTTCCTTAAACCACTTATCCGCAAAAAACCTGACGAGGTGATACTACACATAGGCACCAACGATGTAAAAGATAATTCGAAGACAGCAGAAGTGGTTGCAGCTGGTATCCTGAATCTGGTTACTCAGGTTAAAGAATCTTTGCCACGTACCAAAGTAAGCTTCTCAAGTATAACTGTCAGGAAAGACAGACTTTCTATTCAAAATAAAATAGAACATGTTAATGCTATACTTAAACGCATGTGCATTAAAAAAAATTGGACCTATATAGATAATAGCAACATTGACTATACCTGTTTAAATAGGCGTGGTTTACACCTAAATAAAAACGGAAGCTCAATTATTAGTAAGAATTATAGCAATCACTTACGTTTAAATTGATATAATGTACAGCCAGGTGGAAACAGGCATACACCGATTAACCCATATTTACCTAATGTAAAGGGTTTTAAAATGGGTATGCTTAATATAGCTAGTTTACCAAAACATATAGAAGAAATTAGAATAATATTAGCTGAAAAAGGTCTCGATATTCTCGCACTAAATGAGACAAGACTAGATAATAATATTACCAATCAGGATATGTTTATTCAGAATTATGATTTAATTAGGGCCGATCGCTCTAGAACAGGGGGAGGCGTCTGTTTATGTATAAGAAATACCATTAATTATTTCGAACGAAAAGATCTGACTAGAGATAATCTTGAAGCAGTTTGTATTGAGGTTAACAAACCCTCTTCTGCATCGTTTATTGTTGGTACCATTTATAGACCTCCAGGTGCTTCTGTCGATTCTTTTGCCAATATCGAGCAACTAATTAAACTTATAGATGATGAGAATAAGGAATTTTACATGCTTGGTGATTTAAATGCCAATATGCTTGACGTTTCAAATAATGCCACAAAAAATTTAAATTCAATCATTGAACTATATCAGTTAACACAAACAATAAGCTCACCCACTCGCGTGACTATGACTTCATCTACCCTGTTGGATGTTTGTCTCACCCCAACTCCAGATAAGTTAGTCTTATCTAAAGTGGTGCAGATTGGTATTAGCGATCACTATATGATTTTAGTTGTTCGTAAAATTAATATTCGTTCTAAACAAAACAACCGCCACAAGAAAGTCGAAATTCAAACTTTAAGTATTTTAATGCTGAGAATTTCCTAATGGATTTGAGAAATCAGGAATGGGAATTGGTGGACAATAATTTCTGCGTTGACAGGATGTGGGAAACATGGAAAATTATTTTCTTGTCAGTTCTAGATAAGCATGCACCAATCAGAGAAAAGAGAGTCAAAAATATACCAAATATTCCTTGGCTGACTAATGCAATTAAAAAACTAATACGTGAACGGGATCGTCTCAAACTCCTTGCCGTTAAATACAATTCAGAAAATTACTGGACTGCATATAAAACCTCTAGAAACCATATTACTAGTACACTGCGAGAAGCAAAACAGCATATTATAAAGCACAATTTGAAAGTGTTGAACATGACCCTAAAAGCTTGGAAAACCGTTAATAAAATCCTTAACCGGAAACAAGAATGTCGCGAAATAAATTGTATCCATACTCAGAATGGTCAAATTTCTTGTCCAAATGAATTAGCGGAGCGCTTTAACAATTACTTTACTGAGATTGGTCCAAAATTGCCACAACCATTGGTAATACTGATAGAAATTTCACGGATTACATAACAAAAGCAACAAGTAGTTTTAAGTTTCAAACAGTGTCTGAAACTAAAGTATACAAACTTCTTTCCTCTTTAAATCCTTGTAAATCTACTGGAATTGATAAAATTCCTGCTAAAATTATTCGTATTGCTGCGCCAATAATTGCAAATTCACTGACAAGCATTTTTAATACGGCAATCTATAGTGAAACTGTTCCTTCAGAGTGGAAACTAGCGAGAGTTATCCCTTTACACAAAAATGGCCCTCGAAACATGTTGAATAACTATCGCCCAATTTCCATTCTGCCTATAGTAAGTAAAGTTTTTTGAAAAGTTCTATATAGCCAACTATATGATTATTTTGCTGTTAATAATTTGTTGTCTCAAAATCAATTTGGTTTTAGGCAGTTCCATTCTACAGCTTCTGCCCTTTTGGACAGTACTAACGAATGGTTCATTAATATGGACCGTGGTCAATTCAATATTGCAGTATTTCTTGACTTGCAGAAAGCATTTGATACTATAAATCATAATATATTGATTAAGAAACTTGACCTTTATGGTCTACAAAAACCTGCCCTAAATCTTTTAGGATCATACTTAGAAAACAGATTTCAAATGTGTACTGTGAACGGCGTATTGTCTAGAAAAAATCTAGTTACTTGTAGGATCCCCAAGGTTCAATTCTTGGGCCACTCCTGTTTCTAATTTATATAAACGATCTGCCTACAAGTCTTGAACACTCGTCATCAAGAATGTTTGCCGACGATACAACGTTAACTGTATCTGGTAAATCTCTTCATGATGTAGAAGTTGCCATCAATCACGATCTTTCAAACGTTAATCAGTGGCTCTGTGCAAATAAACTATCTTTAAATCTCGTTAAAACTGAGTACATACTAATTGGATCACGGCATAATATTAATAATATATTGGCTACCCCAAAGGTATTTGTTGGTGACATACCAATTAAAAGGGTAAGAGAAACAAAGGCACTTGGAGTCTATATTGATGAATTTCTATCATGGGAAAAGCATATTGATAAAATTGCCAAAAAGTTTCATCCGGAATTGGGGCAATCAGAAAGTTAAAATCATGTGTAGACCGTAATACATTAATTTGTGCCTATAATGCACTTGTTTTGCCTCACCTTGATTATTGTTGCGAAGTTTGGGATACCATTGGTACCACACTTTCTGATCGTCTCCAGAAATTACAAAATAGGGCTGCTAGAGCTATCATGGGTCGTAAAATGAACATGGTCAATCTGAACTTGCTCTAAATGAATTAAACTGGAAGCCTCTGAGCGAACGCAGAACCCAGTTTGTGGCAAGTCTTATGTATAAAATTACTCATGATCTAGCGCCCTTACGACTTACTGATATTTTTCAAAAGACGTCTTCCTCCCAGTATTATAATTTGCGGGGCTCTTCCACTAAACTCCATTTGCCCAAGCCTAAGACTGAATATCTTAAAAAAAGTCTTAGCTATAGAGGGGCCAAATTGTGGAATAGTCTCCCAAATGAATTAAGAGGAAAAGAATCACTAGCTATATTCAATAAAAACGTATGACACCTGGCTACTAATTAGAGTTTTTAAACCCATATTTACCTTGACTATTTAATCTATTAATATTTACTATTATGTATGTATGTATGTACTGTATGTACTATTATCTATCTAATTATGTATGTAATTGTAATAACTGCATGTAAGTAATTGTATTTGTATGTTTAACTTTTCTAAATTTTTAATGTAAATTTAATGCTACGCCCCCCTTGGAAATCAGCTTTTGCTGTTGGGGTTAGCGTAGTAAAATAAAGTTTTACCTACCTACCTATGTCACCCGTGTGCATTCATGAAGAGAAGCCGGACATGTAATTAACGCTTGGGGCTAATGAATGTCATTTAAGTCACGAACACCTTTTTGGTATTCGCCACCTATTTTTCGCTACTGAGTTAACATGGTTTATAGACACTATAGTATATAGCGCAGATTATTGTTTCAGCCGCGGCGTAACGTCGATCTTTCACACTTGCGTGCCAGATCGAATATGCATTGCAAAATAAACAGCATGCATGCGTGCATTGTGTCCACATAGCGTATGGTATAATCATGATGGAATCTTGGCAAGATTAGTCAAGATCATGGCAAGAATATCATAGGATCTTTGCAAGATTGTAATAAAACATTGGCACGATCATGGTGAGATCTTGACAAGATCTTCCAAGGTCATGGCAAGAATATTATAGGATCTTGGCAAGATTGTAATAGGATCTTGGTAAGATCATTGTGGGATCATGGCAAGATCTTCCATGATCATGGCAAGAAAATTATAAAATCTTGACAAGATTATTATAGAATCTTGGCAAGATCATGGTGTGATCTTGGTATGATCATGGTGGGATCTTGACAAGATCTTCCATGATCGTGGCAAGAAAAGGATAGAATCTTGACAAGATTATTATAGAATCTTGGCAAGATCATGGTGTGATCTTGGCATGATCATGGTGGGATCTTGGCAAGATTACTCAAGATCATGGCAAGATTACCATAGGATCTTGCCAAGATTGTGATGGGATTTTTGGCAAGATCATGGTGGGATCTTGGCAATATCTTCCAAGATCATGGCAAAAATATGATAGGATCTTGACAAAATCATGCTTGGGTCTTGACAAGATCAATTCTACTGAAATGTTGTGTGTAAAATAATACGCAAATGCGTGGTCAATTGAGATCATGTAGCATGATATGTACTGTACAAACAAGCCTAAATTAATTTTACTTAATACTTAAAAAAGGATAATTTACTGTAATGATTTGTTCAAATTTGTGAATTTGATATATGTACATGGTCTGTTTCATCGTGGTTTACTACAACTATATAAATAAAAACTGAAGATTGCAGTAGAATGAAATATATATGACCAAATATTCATAGACATTTCAGGAAATCTTGCCAAGATTCTAGCTTGCATAACAAGATCCAATCATCTTGGCAAGATCTTGTTAATATCTTGGCAAGATCTGTGTCTTGGCAAGATCTTGCCACGATCTTCCAAGATCCTGCAAGATCTTGCAAGATCTTGCCAAGATCTTCAACGCATGTACTCACCGCCATTTTCCGATCGAAGAATCTTGATTTTCTTTCCCGGCCAGTAATATGGCCACCGCTTGACCACCGCTTCGTATTTCTTTAAATTAGAGAATGGTGCTCTCTTTTGCTTACCTTGCGCACAACCTTCACAAATTGCAGATTGTTTAGCCGATTGGAAGTCTAATCCAGTCACAAATAACATCACAACACTCACTGAGAAAAGATTCTTTGCTAAATCTGGAATATATAGGACATCAACTAATCCAGCTGGTTTGTACTCGTTTCCAGCTTTAATATTAAGCCAGACATTTCCTTTTCCCAACGCTTCGACTACTCGGTTATAACATCTTTCTTTCCGTTTACTTCACCTGCTTTGTCTTTCCTCGGTTTACGACACTCTCTTGCCCAATGTCCTGGTATTCCGCAGGTATGACGTTTACCCTTTCTCTTGGAACAAGAAAAAATAATTCGAACAGGGAAAGTTCGAAGAAAAGAAATTCGTACAGGGATTGTGTGGGAGAAAAATCTTACAAGTTTAAGTTTTGTCTTGGTTTTTGGAAATAAGTGAATGTATAAAGAATCGGATTTTTGGATCCTATTATAAACTATGTCCCGTTTCCTGAAACAGTATGGACACTGCATTAAGTAACATTAAGTATGTATAATTGAACATTTGAAAATGTATTACATGAAGTATTCAAGGTGTGAATTAAATTGCCACATGATGTGTAGCCTGCGTACAGACGGTCTATTCGCGGCGGAACACCCGTATATGTGTTAATTATCTTCATGACTTCATGTCATTTCTATTACACAATGGTTCCATTTCTAAGGTTGTGACTGACTCAGGACATCATGTAAAGTCCAGTGATGGTCAATCTTTCTTAGCCTTTCAAATAATCGAAGTGTTAAACAACTGTCTTTAAGACGGCGACAGAGGTCACAGCTGGTATTGGGACTTAGGTTAGAAAATAGGACCTGTTAAACATTTTTCAGAAATTCTAGCGTGGCATCAGTGGCGCCGTGGCCGGGGGGGCCAGGGGGGGCCATGGCCCCCCCTGTCGTTGAGACCCGTCGGAAAATTGGTTATGTAGTCGGAAATGAGAGTCAGTTAAGGTTGTCCAAAAATAAGTTTATAGAATAGGTAATGATATGTTTTATACAAATGAACAACCGTAGGATTGATAGCCGGAATATGGCTGTATAAACAGTATGGTCCGGAAAATTTTTTTTAACCTTGCCTTCCCCCCCCGTCGACAAGAAAAGCAGTGATATATTAGATTATAATAAATTATGTCGGAAATTGAAATACTATTGTCGGAAAATACTGCGCTTGGCCCCCCCTAAAACATGGGACCCACGGCGCCCCTGCGTGGCATATTCATGAAATATGGGCCTATCTCCCCCGTTTAGGACGTGTTTGGCTTTGTGATTTCGACCCTGAATAAGTCTTAGTATAATTTCTAAACAATTGAAATGTAGCAGGGCTCCATGTCGGATTTATCTTGGTGTTTCCACTTAAGGAAATATCTGTTTCCTTGCTAAAATTGGTTTTGATAAGAAAGTTATATATTTTTGTGTAGTTGTTTTATGTTCAAAAGCACTGCAATCATCTGATACTGTGAAATGCACTTAGCACTCTTTCCCATTGGTGTTGCAAAATGGTTTCATTGATTCAATGGATGTTGGAAAGTTGTATATCTGTGTTGGTGCTTTATGCTGGTGCACCTTTTAAATTGCAAGAAAGTTGTTTCGTGTAGTCGCTTCATTGATCCCATGCAATCGAACTGATTACAATGACACATCCTTGCTCATCAATTTTTATGTCTTTCGTGTGTATGTAGTCATTATGCTATTGTTAAGTCAGGGGTGTATATCATCTGTTATTATTAAGTCAAGGGTGGGACAATAGCCTCGTGTTCATAGCCTTGTAGTCTTTCCACTTAAAGATTTCCCGTTGGTCGGGAAAAATTTAAATATGAGGGGAAAAAATAGTAAGGAATTTGCATAATACGATTAACATACCCCAGGGGCCGGTTATTCAAAAGCCGGTTAACTATAACCCAGGGTTAAATTTGCCTAACCTAGGGTTAAATTTTAACCTTAGGTTTGTTTGCGTTGTTCAAAGCTAGATTAACCGTAACCCAGGGTTAAACAGTGGGTTAAATTTAACCCACCTCGCTAGGTGGGTTAACTTGCTAATCGGCCGATTAACTCGTAAAAATGGACGTCGAAAGGAGTGGAAAACACGTAAACACACAAAAATCTCGACGAAACAAAGAGTGTACAAAGATTTTATGGATGAAAACCAACCTCAAACAGTAAATTCTAAGTCTTTGAATATTCTTAAGATTCTTAATCGTCCTGTACGAGCCCATTGAGTTGCTTTACCTATACATGCTGGCGTTAAATTTTACGAGCATTAAAAACACAACAATTTAGATTGTCATGGTCTAAGCATGGACATCATAGTTAGCTAATACTGTAGACTACGTCGGTCTTCGGCCAATTTTACAATAGAAGTAGTACGCCTAATAGCTATTAAAATAGCTTTCAAAATATAGTTTTCTGTTTGGCATAAAGCCGTAAACATGATATTGTGAAATGAAGTAAAACGAATTACCTCACGAAAGCTTTGAAATGCCATCTTTCGATATTGCCACCAAAAAACAACTTGCTGTTTGTACGCCTTCGGGTTCGTTCGAAAAATATATTTACTCAGAACCCTTTTTCTTTTGCCAAACAATTCGGTTGCTAGCAGTTTTAATTTACAAGTTCCCATTTGCTTTTCTTGAACATCACAAGTTTTTGCACATCTAATGCCTGCAGACTCAGTGTATTACTAACAAACATTGTTTTTGAAAGCTGTAAAACAACTAGGCCGTGAGCTAGTGCACCAAAAGATGGCTAGAAAACGAATTTCATTGGACACCTCGCTAAGCTAAAAGAACTTTACATATTCTTATAGATTAAAACACGCTGAATCCAAATCTAAAAAGTTCTTGTCGATATACCCTGCAGTTTTTTTGTATTTTTCGATTGAAATCTTAAAAATTCACTGTCGCGTGATTATGTTTATTAGCAGTTTCGCGAAAACACATCTTTCAAAAATCAGACTTCTTGTACGAACATGCGCCGATTATCTGCCGGTTTCTATTCGACTTACAGGCGACAGCTGTTTGAGGCATGTGTTTTTTATTTTCTTATTTTTTTTTTAATGTGCGAGAAAGATCATATTGCATATCTTCGGTTATTCTGCATAGTTTTAAGTTATGACAGGACAAAAGAATGGTTTTATGGCTGCTCAACAAGTAGACAACGCGAAGGAAGTTAGCTTTCAAGATACCAGCGCAAACGAAAAGCTTTTAACTAAAGAATGGTTCTGCTGCTCTTGAGGTCAAGAATAATGACAATATCTTGCTGTTCTACCTTCATGTAAAGCCATTGTGTACATTTGGCGCAAGTTTTTATCTTTATAATATTATACACTTGCGCTTTGTCTAAACACTATGTCTATATATATTATTTATATTCCTCATTGTTCACTGCAATATACATACACAGTATTTATTAGTTCTAAATTATAGAGCATATTTGTTTTGTGTATTTTTAAGATCCCAAAAGTCTTGCTACTATGTAGATTCATATTTGTATGTAGTTTAATTAAGATTGCACTGTACAGTAAACACTCCTGGAGTAAAATATAAATGAAAGGAGATGCATTTGAGCATTGGATGTCAGCCCACTATTCCTCAAAGCACATTTAGTACATCTGTTCTCTCCAGACTGCAGAATTGGTCAATGCTGCACCTGAGATTTCTCAATGTAAACGTTTTAGCACACCTGGGATGTGCTTTGATATAAACAATTTTTATACTCGTAATCTATCCCCTAAATTTCATTGTTTTTAATATCTATTTGGTCAATTTTGTGACCCTGACTGCTTCTTGACATGCCCTTGGAAACAGTTTTGCAGCCTTGCCCCTAGATTTGTATCTTCTGCACCACCAAGACCTCATCAAGAACAGCCCTTGAACTCTCTAGCTGCAGGTGTCTTGTACCCAGGTGTCTTGTACCATCAGTTGCTACATTGTTGTGTGACTGGGGCATATGATTGCTGTATTCAGAATTTTGAGGTGGCATAGCAAACCAAAGTGCCTAATTGTGAGGCAGATTCATAATATAATTTTATAATGGGTAGACTACCCCATCTATTATGCCTCTTGTTAACTTGTTAAGCAGCAATAGAAAAGCAAACCTTAATTTTGGCAAGGCCTTCAATCAGCCACATATACATCAGTGCAAATACTGCAAAACAATATAATGTATATTATTTGCACAGATATAGATCAGGGTTTACAAGTCGAAAGCCTTGTAGAGAAAATAAACGAGGTATTTTACATAAACAAAACAATGATAGGGTGTAATAATGTAATGTATTTTGTAAGTACTGATTATTAATTGTAAATAAAACAATTCCAATTGAAACAAAATTGCAATATTGTCTGGTACTGTTCATTTCTCAAGAACGTTCATGAACGTTCATTTAAGATGGCAGATATCGAGTCTTCAGATTATTTATAGTATTCTTGTGCTTTGCCAAAACACAATTGCATCGTTTATTGAAGCAATGATATTTATTAAACTAGAAGATATATAAGCCAAGCTTTAGTCAATTCGTTATGTGTTTTGTCAGACCTTGTTGACCTTGTTATAGGCCGTCCTTCGCAGACTTTGTCGCACAAACTACAAGGAAATAACTTCTCTCCGTCAATTTTTTTAGCGCATCAGAAAATTGGGCAATAGCCATAGATACCTGAAAGTTAAACGGATCTTCGTATTCGAAGTAGGGCAAACGCTAATGTCAGGAAAGTATCCTTGTGTTGGCCTTCGTTTCCCCGTCGAAAACTACATTATCCATTGTCAATATGCCTTACAAAGCCCTCCATATCTTCACGAAGCCCTACTGTTTCTATATTACGCTTCATCGCTGTCAAAAAAAACATTCAAACGATCAGAAAAAAGCTTATTTTTATCGGAAACCTGATATGAATTAAATACGTAACATTTTGTTTACAAATGTTTTGTACATCACTATTTTGTATATCTTAAAATAACCCGAGATATGCCCGAGTTATAGGCGGTATGCAGGCTATTGGTCCGATTCTTACGAAACGCTTTTTGAACGATGAGTTTGCACGGAATTGGCTATCTGTAAAACAAGGAACGGGGAATCAAGGAACGGAACGAGGAACGGAACGAGGAAAGGAATCTGGGAATTGTAAAAGCCGGAATCTGTAAAACCCGGAATTGTAAAAGCCGGAATCTGTAAAACCCGGAATTGTAAAAGCCGGAATCTGTAAAACCCGGAACTGTAAAAGCCGGAATCTGTAAAACCCGGAATTGTAAAAGCCGGAATCTGTAAAACCCGGAATTGTAAAAGCCGGAATCTGTAAAACCCGGAACTGTAAAAGCCGGAATCTGTAAAACCCGGAATTGTAAAAGCCGGAATCTGTAAAACCCGGAATTGTAAAAGCCGGAATCTGTAAAACCCGGAATTGTAAAAGCCGGAATCTGTAAAACCCGGAACTGTAAAAGCCGGAATCTGTAAAACCCGGAATTGTAAAACCCGGAATCTGTAAAACCAGGAATTGTAAAAGCCGGAATCTGTAAAACCCGGAATTGTAAAAGCCGGAATCTGTAAAACCCGGAACTGTAAAAGCCGGAATCTGTAAAACCCGGAATCTGTAAAAGCCGGAATCTGTAAAAGCCGGAATCTGTAATGGCGTGTCTCATTGTGTGTATATTTTTCTTCTATTTTGTATATTTTGTCGATTCAACGTGTACTCCTGAAAAATACTCTAATGCGCTTATTTTCCTGCCGATACGATGATAATTTTCTAAAAATGCTAAAAACAAACATGAGGATTATAGAATTCTTCCTTAATTTAGTCTTTTATGATATTTTAGCGGCTACGTAGGCATGGAGTTTGCAAATTTCCACCAAACCCGGCCTTTTCGATCTTTGTGGCAAAGCCAACGGCAACGGTGTGTAATTTACCGCAAAGTCAAAGCCGGAATACAACCGATTACAAGTGTGAAATTTTACGTTATTTTTGATATAATTTCGGGTATTTTAGGTTTGAGTTAAGATACACAAATATATATACTGTATATATACCAAATATATATATTATATAATTTATTAAGTAATCACTGTAAATCGCATAAAATGTCGTTTTCTCATATTTCTTACTGAATCATTGCAAGCATAATTGCAATATAATTGCAAGCATAATTGTTTATCAGAACAGGAAAACCGTAATCAGTCCGTAAATAAAGATTATAGTCTATATAGATCAACTGTTAAACTTTATAAACTATATATAGTCTATAAACTACTGTATAAACTATCATAATATACAATTACTTTATGGTTTCCGTGTTTGGATGGCCTGATCCAAACACGCGGGATGTTGCGAGAGTTAAGAAAAGCGCGCGAAATCTCGAGCCGAAGGCGAGTGATTTTGCGAGCTTTTCTTAACTCTCGCAACATTCCCGCGTGTTTGGATCAGGCCATCCAAACACGGAAACCATAAAGTAATTGTTTTATAAAATAACAACAACACGATAGTCTTCCGTGTTTGGATGGCCTGATCCAAACACGGGTTTCGACCACTGATCTGAAAATATAGTACCTGGATCGAGCTTCTATACCTATGGAAATTGAAGCCAGTTTTGGATTTGGCGGCCATATTGGAGTGACCACCAATGGCCGTCGTGAGTCGAAGCAATTTGAAGGAAGTATTTTCAATTTGCGCTGTGTTGGGCGATGGAATTATTGAAGTTTAATTGGAAATATGTAAAGGAGTTTGTATATTGTTAAAAGTCACCGATTTGGGTTGATTTCGGGCGTTTCTCGGCGAAAAAACTGTTCGCGTGTGTATGTTGTTGTCAGCCATGAGTGAGCATATTCACGTGAAAATTTTGGAATAAATCGCCGTACTGTGCCTCTCGGCGTAGTAATCAAAGAAATTACAAGAAAGGAGACAGTTTCACATGGGAAAGTAATACTGGGCAAATAGTGATGGTGAAAGATAGGTCTTAAAACGGGTTTTTGTGACGATTAAAGTCGACGAACTTTGCGTGTTGTAGCTACAACAATTAATAGTTGATTGTTGTTGCCCGGCGAACAGACGTTGTTCATACTTGTATCAAATACGACAGTATATTTAACAGGTCCAAGAAAATAGTTCATTGTTTGCTGAAGCACAATAAATAAAAAGTACTTATGCTGTTATGCATTTTTAATTGTATTTACTAAATTATACTGGTCAGATTGACAGAATTTGTCAGAATGTACCACTACAAATTTGTCTACTGTGTCTCAAGAGATTGATTACAGGCCATCTATATAAAACATCATGCTGTGGCATTTAGTTTCCTTATGAATTAAATGAACAATTTATTTACAACATGTATTTTAAGCTTGAATCTGTACAGAGGAAGCAGGGGTGGTGCCACTGGGGAATACATGCTCTGTTGGGAACCCCAGGCTCCATTGGGGAAATACACCAATATATCAGGGATTATCATATTCAGTTACTATGTTTAAGCTACAAACCATGTAATATACATTAAGTCTTGGTTCAAAAATTAATCCACTCCCTTTCCAGAATCTGAAATTTAAATTATTTTTTGGTATCCATTCCAACTGGATTACCCATTCCTGACCCATCTCACTGTTACAAGTAACAATAACAACATAAGACACAACAGTCAACAACTAGACACTAAATAAGTTGGTATTGTGATACACTAAGATGCATATAAAACTTAAGCAAACTTCTGTCTTGAATGTTGATCAATTAAGACATTTAATGTTATACCAATGTTTGAAGCTTTGTAGTATCCAGTCAGGATACAAGTCATTCACAGTTAGCGTATAAAGGATGGCCTAATATATTCAGCCCTGTTCTTTCCTGTGCCAAGGAATTGATGACACCATAGTTGACAAGTAGATTAGGAACCTAATGGTATAAATCTAGTTTAAAGACATATTAAAAAGAAATTTGAATTAATAAAAACATTTGTCAATGAGAAATTTTACAATAGCATTGGCCAGTTATCATGGTATGCTGATTAATAGCATACAGTTTTTTGCAAAATTCTTTACAAGATACAGAATGTTTCAGACAGGTAAAATCTTTCACAGAAATTTAAAACATACTTTTACAAGAAATATACAGTATAAAAATTAAAATAGTTTATGAATTCACTACAAACATAATACTAAATTTGAAGCAACTGAACATAGAAAGTATTAAGTATACTATTTTTTACAAGCACTATAAATTCTATATGTCCTATATGGCGACAGTGCATCACGGCCACTTACGCGTAAAGTTTATGTTAACACATTCGTTTTCAGCCTGAATCAGTGATTCCTCATTATTTATACGCGCAATATTACTTCCACAAGACGTCCTGTCTCGTTTCTTGATATACTATTACTGCGGAAGGCAACATATTGTAGCTACAACACGCAAAGTTCGTCGACTTTAATCGTCACAAAAACCCGTTTTAAGGCCGATCTTTCACCATCACTATTTGCCCAGTATTACTTTCCCATGTGAAACTGTCTCCTTTCTTGTAATTTCTTTGATTACTACGCCGAGAGGCACAGTACGGCGATTTATTCCAAAATTTTCACGTGAATATGCTCACTCATGGCTGACAACAACATACACACGCGAACAGTTTTTTCGCCGAGAAACGCCCGAAATCAACCCAAATCGGTGATTTTTAACAATATACAAACTCCTTTACATATTTCCAATTAAACTTCAATAATTCCATCGGCCAACACAGCACAAATTGAAAATACTTCCTTCAAATTGCTTCGACTCACGACGGCCATTGGTGGTCACTCCAATATGGCCGCCAAATCCAAAACTGGCTTCAATTTTCGTAGGTATAGAAGCTCGATCCAGGTACTATATTTTCAGATCAGTGGTTTCGACCAATCAGAGCACGCGTTATATACATGTTATTTTATAAAATAATATAACATTAAATATTTAAACGTATATATATATACATAATCTTTATAAACTAGTGATTGTCTGATTCATAAAATTCATGCACATGTGTACGCCTGTGTAGCGGCCAGAACACACGGTACCAAATGATCCAGTGCCTAAATTTTCCGTTATTGTAACATCGCTCCAGTTAAAAGTAGGAACGTCAATATTAGAACTCGTTTTCCGTAGAGTGAGTTTAGGAATGGCGAAGGTCCCAGCCATATTATAACAGAAAAAGGAGCGATACACTAGTAACACCAGGCACCTTGCCCAGAGCACCTTGCCAAAAGTACTTTGATGAGGTTCGATCTGATTGGCTTACAGTTTGAAGTGAGAACATAGGGCGGAGAAACACAACAGGGAGCGGAAAACCCCCGCGAAATCTCTTTTGGCCTTTTACACAAAAAGAGAAATTAATGCACCGTGCACGTTTTATCCGATTCCTTCCAAACTTTGCCACAATGTAGAACAATAGTTAAGGAGCAAAAGTGTGCTCGCGGTTTTCGTTTAACGCCATACTTTTCGAGTTATAGGCATGCATTCTAACGTGTATACAAAATTTGTGTGAGTCAACTTGTCTGCTTTAAATCAAAGCAAATACAATAGCTGTCAAAAAATGCGAACACGCTTTTGTTCTTTGATTATCTGAGATGGGAAATATGATGTTTTGCAGGTCCTAGGGTTAAATCGGCTGCGTGCAAATCTCGTGACGCGAGGAGGTCAGATTTTCAAAAGTAGCCCGTAGCAACCACAGTGTTTTAAAATATAGAGTTTTTGTTAAATTACAGTTCCGGGTTTTACAGATTCCGGGTTTTACAATTCCGGGTTTTACAGATTCCGGCTTTTACAATTCCGGGTTTTACAGATTCCGGGTTTTACAATTCCGGGTTTTACAGATTCCGACTTTTACAATTCCGGGTTTTACAGATTCCGGCTTTTACAATTCCGGGTTTTACAGATTCCGGCTTTTACAATTCCGGATTTTACGTACAGATTCCGGGTTTTACAATTCCGGGTTTTACAGATTCCGGCTTTTACAATTCCGGGTTTTACAGATTCCGGATTTTACAAATCCGGGTTTTACAGATTCCGGCTTTTACAATTCCGGGTTTTACAGATTCCGGGTTTTACAATTCCTGGTTTTACAGATTCCGGGTTTTACAATTCCGGGTTTTACAGATTCCGGGTTTTACAGATTCCGGGTTTTACAGATTCCGGGTTTTACAATTCCGGGTATTACAGATTCCGGCTTTTACAGTTCCGGGTTTTACAGATTCCGGGTTTTACAGTTCCGGGTTTTACAGATTCCGGCTTTTACAATTCCCGGTTTTACAGATTCCGGGTTTTACAATTCCGGTTTTACAGATTCCGGTTTTACAAATCCGGGTTTTACAGATTCCGGCTTTAACAATTCCGGGTTTTACAGATTCCGGGTTTTACAATTCCTGGTTTTACAGATTCCGGCTTTTACAATTCCGGGTTTTACAGATTCCGGCTTTTACAATTCCGGTTTTACAGATTCCGGGTTTTACAATTCCGGTTTTACAGATTCCGGGTTTTACAATTACCGGTTTTACAGATTCCGGGTTTTACAATTCGGGTTTTACAGATTCCGGCTTTTACAATTCCGGGTTTTAAAGATTCCGGCTTTTACAATTCCGGGTTTTACAGATTCCGGGTTTTACAATTCCTGGTTTTACAGATTCCGGCTTTTACAATTCCGGGTTTTACAGATTCCGGCTTTTACAATTCCGGGTTTTACAGATTCCGGGTTTTACAATTCCTGGTTTTACAGATTCCGGCTTTTACAATTCCGGGTTTTACAGATTCCGGTTTTATAATTCGGGTTTTACAGATTCCGGCTTTTACAATTCCGGGTTTTACAGATTCCGGGTTTTACAATTCCGGGTTTTACAGATTCCGGCTTTTACAGTTCCGGGTTTTACAGATTCCGGGTTTTACAATTCCGGGTTTTACAGATTCCGGCTTTTACAATTCCGGGTTTTACAGATTCCGGCTTTTACAATTCCGGGTTTTACAGATTCCGGCTTTTACAATTCCGGGGTTTACAGATTCCGGCTTTTACAATTCCGTGTTTTACAGATTCCGGGTTTTACAATTCCGGGTTTTACAGATTCCGGCTTTTACAATTCCGGGTTTTACAGATTCCGGGTTTTACAATTCCTGGTTTTACAGATTCCGGCTTTTACAATTCCGGGTTTTACAGATTCTGGCTTTTACAATTCCGGGTTTTACAGATTCCGGGTTTTACAGATTCCGGGTTTTACAGATTCCGGGTTTTACAATTCCGGGTTTTACAGATTCCGGCTTTTACAGTTCCGGTTTTACAGATTCCGGCTTTTACAATTCCGGGTTTTACAGATTCCGGCTTTTACAATTCCGGGTTTTACAGATTCCGGCTTTTACAATTCCGGGTTTTACAGATTCCGGCTTTTACAGTTCCGGGTTTTACAGATTCCGGCTTTTACAATTCCGGGTTTTACAGATTCCGGCTTTTACAATTCCGGGTTTTACAGATTCCGGCTTTTACAGTTCCGGGTTTTACAGATTCCGGCTTTTACAATTCCGGGTTTTACAGATTCCGGCTTTTACAATTCCGGGTTTTACAGATTCCGGCTTTTACAATTCCCAGATTCCTTTCCTCGTTCCGTTCCTCGTTCCGTTCCTTGATTCCCCGTTCCTTGTTTTACAGATAGCCGCACGGAATTGCTAATAAACGTAGTTCAAAACAGTGAATTTTTTAAGATTTCAATCGAGAAATACAAAAAAACTGCAGGGTATCTCGACAAGAACTTTTTAGATTTGGATTCAGCGTGTTTTAATCTATAGGAATATGTAAAGTTCTTTTAGCTTAGCGAGGTGTCCAATGAAACTAAACGTTTTGGTGCACTAGCTGACGGCCTAAACGTTGCTTTGGCTTCGTTTTTCTATTTTCATGTTTTGTTAGGATCTTCTGCAATACGCATGCGTTGACAATTGTTTTTCAACTTCAAAAAAATGGAATTTCATTTGATTGGCTGCCATAAGTCAAATTTTGTTCTCAAATTTAATTATTCAAGCACTGCCTAAAATTCCAAAATTTATGGCTTATAATGAGCAAATTTAATTTTATATATTTCTCATTTGTTTGGTCTATATAAACGGTTTTGATCAAGTATTATTTTATCTCGCAACTTTCTAAAATGCTCAAATTCATGTCTGAATAGTTCAATTTCAGTTGCTTCATGTTTTGACGCACGCTTTTCAGCCAATCAAAAACGTTCTTATATTATATATATATTTTAACATAGATTTATTCTTGGGTTAAATGTCTTAACCCAGGGTTAACTAATCGCACCGCTAACCGACCTTTGAGCAACGCCAAATTAACCCAGGATTAGCTAACCCAGGGTTAAGGATTTTTAACCCTGGGTTAGCGCTAATCCTGGGTTAAGTTAACCGGCTTTTGAACAACCGGCCCCAGGAGTTTACGATGGCATTCCGATTAACCAAATGCTACGTTCGGCGATTTGCGATCGTTCTAGTACAATTACGCAGCTTAGTAAGGGAAAACGATTATGCTATTTTCGCAGTCTCGGAATCCTGGTTAAATACCACAGTCTCGAATCTAGAAGTAGAAATTGAAGGGTATAAATTATCGAGATTGGACCGAACAGGGAAACGTGGAGGAGGCGTATGCGTTTACACTCGTACTTCGCTAAAAACTAAAATTCTGAAAGAACTATGAAATAGCTCCTTCTGGTTTTCAGTAGTTAAGGATGAAAATCCAACATAAAAAATTAAAATCCATACTTTTGTGTGCAACCTACAGGCCCCCAGACTGTACTGTGACATGTTTTGCAAATGATTTTTCTACGGCTCTTGCCCTTGGGAAAGAAGTGTTTATCATTGGAGATCTCAACTGCGGCATGCTGAAAAGCAGCCATATGCTTAGGGACTTTTTTTCCAGCTTAAATCTAACACAACTCATAACCTCACATCACAGTCATCAACCCTGATAGATGTTATTATAACATCCAGTACTGCCTTAGTTGTTGAAAGTGGAGTTGTAGAAACTCATATAAGTGATCATCTCATTTTTACTGTTCTTAAATTAAAACTACCAAAACCACAACCTATACATACGTGATCGCAAGCAGCTATACATCAGTGAACGCCATAAGTTTTTAATATCTGGAACGATAACATTCAATCATTCAGGCGGAAAAAAGTGAAGCCTAAATCCCAGTCCTTCACGCGGTCCGTACGTCAGTTTCAGTCCCTCAAAAGTCAATTTCACGCGGTCCGTACGTCAGTTTCAGTCCCCATTCACGCTATCACTACGCGGTTCGTACGTCAGTTTCAGTCCCCCACAACTTATTTACTGCGCCGTCCGTACGTCAACTCTAGTTTTGTATTATTTTTGGAAAAAAACCAACAGTTTTTTTGCAAATCGAAGTAGTTTCTCCTTTGTAACTGGCTAAAAAAGATTACAGAAGGAAGACTAGGAGAAAAATATATCTTTGTCACTGAAGTAAGTCAATTAAAGCAAGTTTTCTCAGTGTTTTTGTTCAAACAGCGAAAATATTTTGTTTTTTTGTCAATCGTATAAGCTAGTTTGTGCAAAAAGTTTATGAAAGCCATAAAAATATGGGATAAGATAAGCTATCGTGCAGATTTTAACAGATATTCAAGTTTTTTTTCTATTTTCGTGAACTTATTTTGAACTTTGGCCGTTGTGAAACCAATCACGTTTGATGGCGTGGGCACTGTTATTTTGGCTTTACTTTTCACCCGCCAGTTATCGTTCCAGGTAACCAAATTGAGTTCACTGCTATACATACGTGATCGCAAGCAGCTATAAACATTACTATCCATTTATGTTTGTAGAAGATATAGCACAAGTGTCATGGGAAAATAATTCTGTAATTGACGATGTGAGTGAGGAACTAAATTATTTTAGCAGTAATTTTCTCAAGATACTAGATAAACACGCGCCCGTTAAAACCGTAAAGATTAGAAACCGTTATTGTTCGTTCGTTGATGATGAAATAAAGGAAGAGATGAGGAAAAGAGATCGGTTGTCGGAACTAATGCGAACAATAAACTTTAGTTGAACTGCAGTATATACTAATATATTACTAACGCGACTAACCTTTGAAATTGATATTATTACGTAGCTACTAACCCAATTAATTTTAAATCGCAAATAACGAGGACATTGACATTGAAAATACCATCGGCGAGGCTGACATTCATTTGGATCGGTTACAAAATTGGATCACTCAAACGGAGAAAGATACCGCGGATAAAAATAGAAAAGTACAGCTCGATTTTGAGAAGGAATTATTCGAGGTTAAGTTAAGTATGAAACGCAGTTGGGAGCAGCGAAAACGGAGCAACAAACAAAGCTAAGTGAAAGTGAATTGCCTGATACTGGGTCAAGTTCTGGTCTGGAAGTGAAACTACCCAAACTAGTTATAACGAAATTTGATGGGACATATCAAGACTGGCCACGGTTCTGGAACCAGTTTCGGGAAACTATCGATAAGTCAAGCGTATCAAATGTGACAAAGTTTTCTTACCTGAGAGAGTTGTTGGACAAGAAAGTTAAACCAACAGTCGAAGCTCTACCCTTTACCAATGAGGGGTATAACCGTGCGAAAAGCATTCTTGAATCGAAGTATGGGAAAGAGTCTGAAATCGTGAAAGCTTATACCAAACAAATTTTGGAGCTACCCCACATTACTGATGTGGATGTGAAGAAAGTACATGAATTTAGTGACAAACTTGCCTATTGCGTACAGTCGTTGGAGACCATGGGCAAGCTGCAGCAAATTAATGGTAATGTTGCGATGACCTTGGATAAATTGTCGGGAATACGAAGCGATTTGGTCCGGACGGATCCATCGCGGGAAGAATGGGACTTTGTCAAGCTGACCGAAGCCTTAAAGTTGTGGACTCGAAGAAATCCTATTGATGAATCGGTGAAGAAACGACCACGTGATAAGTTATTCCATGGGAAAGTAAGGGATCGTGGATGTGTCTACTGTGATGAGAAGGAACACAAATCGAGTGACTGTCCCAAAGTTGTCAACATCAAAGAGAGGAAACAAATACTGGCAAAGAAACGACTCTGTTTTAACTGTACAGGAGAAGGCCACCAGGCGGCAAGCTGTGCGAGCAAGCTGTCCTGCCAGAATTGCAAGCGACGACACCATACATCCATCTGCGATCAACCGAAAGAGGAAAATAAACTTATGACTGTGACAAGGAACGGTGAGGGAACTTTCCCTATCGTGACAGTAAAGGTGAACGGAGTCACCTGTAGGGCTCTGGTGGATTCGGGAGCTGGGAGCTCATATGCATCTGCCAGACTGGTGAATCTTTTGCATCAGAAACCTGTTGATGTAAAGACAAGACAGATAGATATGCTCATGAGTACGAAGTTAGAACGCCTCGAGACGTATGCGACCGAGATAGAGTCAGTAGATGGAGACTTCAAAATGCGTGTGGACTTAATCAAGGTAAATAAGAGTGAACTTTTGTCTGTCGACAACCCAAGTTACCAAGATCTAATTGACACTTACACTCATCTAAGTGGTGTCCAGATAAATGATGATGATACTAAGCCTCGGCTACCAGTGCATGTTGTCCTAGGAGGGGGTGAATATGCGAGAATAAAGACAGAAAATTGCCCACGGATTGGAAATTGCCGAGCTGACAAGGTTGGGATGGTTCATCATGTCCCCTGGCAAAGAGTTTGATCACAGCCAAATGCTGATGACGCAGACTTCACAGCATGACTACGAGGAGTTATGTCGCCTTGATGTGCTTGGACTTGCCGATACGTCTGTACATGATCAAGGATCGGTTTACAATGACTTTGAAGAGCAACTAGTGCGGAGCGCCGAGGGATGGTATGAAACAGGACTTCCTTGGCGAGGGAATCATCCTCCCTTACCATCAAATAAAGAAGGAAGCCTTCGACGCCTCAACAACCTAACAAAGAAACTGGACCGTGAAGGGATAACAATTGAGTACAGCCAGATAATCGAGGACCAAAATAATCAAGGTGTGGTTGAGCTAGCCCCAGACCCACCCTCCGGCCGAGAATTCTATTTGCCTCATAAGCCAGTGATTCGAAACACAGCCCAAAGCACAAAGACCCGTATCGTCTATGATGCCTCAGCCAGAGCCAGTCCCAAAGCACCCTCATTGAATGAATGCTTATATCCGGGGCCCCCTCTCCAGAATAAGTTATGGGACGTTCTTGTCCGCCATCGTTCCTTTCCTGTAGCCCTGTGTGGGGATATTGAAAAAGCCTTTTTACAGATTCGAATAAAGATTCAGGAACGAGATGCCCTCCGTTTCCACTGGAGGAGTGATGAACACTCTGAGACATTAGTCTAGCGATTCACTCGCGCCCTATTCGGTCTGACGTCGTCCCCATTCCTCCTTGGGGGAGTGATAGAGCAACACCTGGAAACCTTCGAGAGCAGGATGCAAGAAATTGTGGCTGAGCTGAAAAGATGTATGTATGTCGATTACCTGTTGAGTGGCGCCCAAACAGTGGAACAAGCCAAAGAAAGGAAGAACAAATCCACTGAGATTTTTGATGATGCAAAGTTTACACTCCACAAGTGGAACTCGAACATTGTTGAGCTTGAAGAGAGTAGCATCGTTGACGAGTCTGAGAGTGAAGGAACCCTGGCTAAACAACAGCTAGGAACCAAGCCCAGTGAGTCTAAGATCCTTGGATTACCATGGAATAAGGACGGTGACCTGTTATCTGTTGTATTCCCAACTGATGAAGCATCAACAACAAAAAGAGAAGTATTAAGTAAATTGGCCCAAGTGTACGACCCCTTAGGGTTTGTTTCTCCACTGACTTTGCAAGGGAAGCAAATTTATCGAGATATCTGCAGTGAGAAATTTCTATGGGACGTGAAGCTAAGCAAGCCGTTAAGTGATCGATGGAGCTGCTGGAAAGGAAACCTTCCGTCTGAAGTCGTCATACCACGCTCCATAGTTGGCTATCAAGAACCAGTCTCGGCATTAGAGTTACATGCATTTGGTGATGCAAGCACTAAAGGTGTCGGTGCAGCTATCTATTCAGTTGTACGCCAGCCATCCGGAGTTACGCAACGCCTTGCCGCGGCTAAGAGTCGACTAGCCAAGCAGGGACTTACTGTACCCCGCCTCGAGCTGATTTCAGCGCATATGGCATCAAACCTGTTGATCAACGTGAGAAATGCCTTAGATTATCTCCCCACTCCCGAAGTCTATACCTGGTTAGGTAGTACAGTGGCCCTCCACTGGATCATTGGAACTGGACAATATAAGCAGTTTGTCTCTAATCGGGTGAATAAGATCCATCATCATTCCGAGATCCAGTGGAGACATGTTCCAACGTGCGAGAATCCCGCCGACCTAGCAAGCAGAGGTGGAAATCTGACATCTCTTTGGTGGAATGGACCTGATTGGCTTGCAGATCGAAGCAAGTGTCCCGAGAACCTAGTGACAATTCCAACCATTACCTCCGAAGTCGAAGCGAAAGTAGCCCTCACAGTGATCGCGGTGACCCAAGACCGACCCAGTGCAGATGAGTTCGACAATCTGTTGGAGAGATGCAGCCTATCAAAAGCTCTACGAGTCGCTTCATGGGTGTATCGGTTCATTCATAACTGCAGACAGCGCGAGAAGAGAAAAGGTTCCCTTACAGTGGAAGAAATCGAGGAGACGAAAGCGTCTTGGATACAGCGGGTGCAACAACGAAGCAAGTCAAACCCCACCTTTCAGCAACATCGCAAGGAACTCAACCTGCAAACAAATGACCAGGGACTTATCGAATGTCGAGGGAGAATCGAGGGTAGATATCCGGTATATCTACCTACGGATGAGTTGTTTACGCACAAACTGGTAGAGAAAGTCCATCGCGAGACTCTCCACGGAGGCGTAGGATTGACCATGGCAGCCGTAAGGGAAATCTACTGGGTCCCCAAGCTAAGAAGTGTCGTGAAGAAGGTCAGAAATGAGTGCCGGGGATGCAAACGATTCCAAGCAACAGCTCTACATGCACCACCACCTGGAAATCTGCCACCAGAGACAGCCTTTGAAGTGATTAGAGTCGACTTTGCGGGACCAATCTATTACAAGCGAGGTTCCGGCCGCCAAGCAAAAGCCTACTTGGTCCTGTTCTCGTGCAGTCTTACCAGAGCAGTCCATTTGGAGCTTCTGGCGAATCTCGAAACTGCAACGTTCATACCAAGCCTGAAGCGGTTCATAGCCCGGCGTGGAAGACCAAGGAAGATCTATTCAGATAACGGTGCAACCTTTGTCAAAGCTGCGAAGTGGCTCCGCTCCCTTAGAAGCGACGAGAGACTCCAGGGCTACCTACAAGGTTATGAGATTAGATGGCAGTTTGATTTGTCACGAGCACCCTGGTGGGGCGGTCAGTTTGAACGCCTCATCGGAGTCGTCAAGCAAGCAATGTACAAAGCAGTTGGTGGAGCTAACCTCAGCTGGGATGAATTGAGCGAAGTTATGTTGGATGTCGAAATTCAGATAAATCGAAGGCCTCTGAGCTATGTCGGGGATGACATTCAGTTACCAGTTTTAACTCCGTCGTCATTCCTATGTCAAAGATCGAACGTGATACCCGTACCAGAACCATGGCGTGAAGACGACGAGAATCTTAGGAAGAGAGCAAAGTATCTGAAAGCGTGTAAAGATTCATTATGGAAGCGATGGTCGAGAGAGTATGTTACTGCCTTGAGAGAGCGACACAACCTTAACCACCAGCGAAAGAAGTTTCAGGTAGCAGTCGGGGAAGTGGTCATTATAAATTCGGACGAAAAGAACCGTGGGAGATGGACTCTTGGAGTTGTGCAAGAATTATACCCCGGAAGAGATGGTGTGGTTCGAGGAGTTCAGTTGAAGACAGCGAACGGGCATTTGGAGCGACATGTACAACATCTATATCCTCTGGAGTTGTCGTGTAACGAGCCACCTGTTACGAAAGAACAAGATCTGAATCCGAAAGCAAGACCATTCCGCCCCAAGCGAGCAGCAGCAGAGAGAATAGCAGAGATAGCGAACTTAGAGACGGTGTTAATCTAAGAAAACAGACCATTGAAACGTTAAGACATTAGTTCCTTTTTAGTGCATGCATTTTATAAGCGGAAAGATGCATGGGGGGAGTGTGTCGGAACTAATGCGAACAATAGAGAGTTTAAGTTCAACTTCCGATACCAATACCAATACGTATGTCTTCACTTCCGTTTCCGTTTTGGTAGCGGGAATTTTAAAGCGTTAAGTTATCGCGACGGAAACTAAAATTATCAAAACAAACATGTCGAACGCAGTTGATATTACGTTAGAAGAAGCTTTAATATTACAGGCATTTGAAGATGATATTTTTGGTGAGGAAGAAGCTTTCTTAGCGTTACAGTTAGCGACATGTAACGACAACGAGCCAATAGTGCACAGAAATTATGACAGATTAGATTTAGACCGACTTGATGAAACCGAATGTTTGGAAAGGTTTCGATTTTCCAAACCAGACATTACTCGCCTTGGACGGGCTCTTCGGTTGCCAGATAAATTTACTGGCTATCAGGGTACAGCATGCAGTGGCATTGAAGGCTTGTGCTTGCTTTTGCGCCGTTTAGCGTACCCCTGCCGTTATGTAGATTTAATTCCTCTCTTTGGACGTTCCAAAGCAGAGCTGTCAATTATTAGTAATGATGTACTAGACTTTATTTATGCAGAACACAAACATCTACTCAACTCTTTTGTTGCTCCATGGGTAAGCCAAAGGAATTTGTCAATGTATTGTGAAGCAGTTCACAGACAAGGAGCTGCACTAGACAATTGTTGGGGATTTGTAGATGGGGCGGTAAGTTGCATGCATACTTGTATGCAAACTTAAAGCATACTTGTAACTAAACAGTCAAATTGAGGTGCTTTAATGTCACTTCTATCCTAGGTTCGACCGATTTGTAGACCAGGAAGAAACCAGAGACAGGTTTATAATGGTCACAAACGTGTGCATGCACTGAAATATCAATCAGTTGTAGCAGCAAATGGTCTGATAATACATCTACATGGACCCGTAGGTAAGTTTAAGTACTAATGGTATAGTCTTTTTAACAGTTTTTAATGCTTTTTCTTTAAGCCAGCAATTATCTAAAAAAAATGTATTATATGTAATAACATATCCTGGCTCAATACTTTTATAGAAGGGAAAAGACATGATGCCAGGATATTTGTGGAGTCTGGCTTACAAGAACAGCTCCAATTCCACTCTTATGATGAAGATAACAGACCCCTATGTATATATGGAGATGCTGCATATCCTGTTTCACGCCACATACAAAGACCTTTCAAGGGGGCAAACCTCACAGAGGCACAAAAGGCATTTAACACCTCAATGAGTAGAGTGCGAATAGCAGTAGAGTGGCCATTTGGAGGAGTAAGCACATATTTTGCATTTGTGGACTTTAAAAAAAACTTGAAGTTGTATTTGCAAGCAGTAGGAAAGCTATATATAGTTAGCACTATCATATATAATGCTAGAGTTTGTCTTTATGGAAGCACTGCAAGCAGTTTTTTTGAAATCCAACCACCTTCTTTGGAAGAATATTTAGGTTTTATTGAATAAAAGTTATAACCATTGTAAATAATGTAACAAAATTCAGATGTTTATGACAAAAATAATATAAATATCAACATTATACTTACACTAACATTGTTGAAACCCATACTATGAACATACATAACATTTATAAGATAATCTTGTATGAGACTATTTATCTTTAATGTCTCTTAAAACTTTAAGCAATTCCAGTTGAACTTGACTGTTTTGAACTTGTAGCTCTGTCATCAACTTTTGTTGTTGCTGTTGGAAGATTTGTTGTTGGGTTTGATTTTCAAGATGCATCTGCATGGTTTGTTGTTGACATTGTTGAGCACGTGTTTGCTGCTCAATAAGCAAAGCTTGTTGCTGCTGCTGTTGTGCAACAACATTTGCAAATAACTCGTGTCTTTCTTTATCTGCCTCCAAACGCTTCTCTTCAAGTGCCATTCGCTTTACTTCCAACTCATTTTTTGCATTTCTTCCTTCTTCGATCAATTCTTTTAACACAGTGGATTTTCGTTTAATAGGAATGTTTGTTCGTTTTTCCATTGCTTCGATCCTGACATCAGCAATCTGTTGTTTATCATCATTTGCAGCCTTTTCTTTCTCTTCATATATATCAAGTAAAAGCTGCTCAAGTTCGTCATATTCGGCCTCAATCCCTGAAGCAACCATTTCTTCTTTCTCGTTTTTAATAAAATCTTCCATTAACTTGTCATATTGAGTGCGTACTCCACGCTGTGTTGTATTTAATCCTGAATCAGGAATTTTATTCAAAGTAGTGGCAATCGAACTCCATATCTCTCCCCTTTCCTTGGAGCCCTTCTTATATTTGTATGGTTCTTGTGCAAGGACTTCCTTCAAAAGAAGGATATTGTTCTCCCGCTTCCATCTAAAAACTTTTTGTTTTCTAAAAGAGTAAAAAATATAACTATGAATTATTACAGTAACACATTTATTTAAAAATAACACCAAAGCAATTTTAATTAATAATCACTCGCTATAAATATAGTTCAGAAAATAGTAAATTATTGTGATGCACATTGTCAAATAACATAGCAGTGCATAAGTCTATTCTTGCTACATGCGAAAGTTGTGGTTACCTGCCAAAGGCAAAAGCAATGTCAGACCTATTTATAGTCTTTCATGTCTTTGTATTAAAAGTTTAAAACAGCAGACTGTGTTTATTCACGAATCGTGCAAATGGCATATATCGCAACTATTACTGTAAATCCTATTCTTATATATGCAAGAACATCTATATAATTAATCTGCTCAACTTACCGTGGTTTGTCAACATCGCATGAGGAGTACATTGTGATAAACTATAAATATTTAAAATAAAAGTTTACTGTCAGTAGGCACATTTGTCAGCGAAAGCCGAAAAGTACTGTACAAAATATCACTTACAATATATAAGTTCAGTTAAAATTCCGACTAAAACATGCATCAGATGATCCAAATCAACAGATACTTTACATATGTATCGAAAAAACCATCAAATACAGGATTTTTATGAATTTATCTTACCTTGACAACAAATTCCGAACGACTTCCAAAACTAGGTTGACTTCGGTAGTGGCGACTTCCAATACTCGTGTCCTCATGCTTCTTGCGAGCACAGCGCATGCGCGTCACGTCTTTTGGTATTGGTATTCGAATTGGAAGTCAAACTTAAACTCTCTACTAACCTTTAGTTGAACTGCAGTATATACTAATATATTACTAACGCGACTAACCTTTGAACTTGATATTATTACGTAGCTACTAACCCAATTAATTTTAACGAATCATAGAACTTTATTTACATGTGCTTGGAAACTGATTTTAGGAGATGGATTAGAGTGTATAATGTGGTGTGACTTGTGAGGGAAATTGATATTTACTGTAAAAGACTTGTTGTTTTTGTTTATTAATATAATTTATCTGGGCAACGGATAATTCTCAACACGGTTGCATGAAATAGCTCGTCAAACGAAAAATAAATTTGATTGAGAGAATTTTTGTCTGTCCCGTAATGCAGTTTAAAAAAGGTTGCGAGATGCTGAAAAAAGGTATGTTCAAAATGAAATCTATAATAATAAAGAGCCTAATGCAATGTGGAAGGTCATCAGGAACTGCATCCCTCGTAAAGAGGTATCGCAGCCTGTCTACACCAGAGACATGAAAGAAAAAGCTGATGATTTCAATACATTCTGCACATCACCCGGAATAGACAAGGTCTCGATTGCTGTTATTAAAGACGCTCTACCTATAATTCTTCCAGCACTAACTGAGATTGTAAACCATTCTTTACTAACCTCAGTATTTTCATCAACGTGGAAAGAATCGGAAATAATTCCACTTCTGAAGGAGGGAGATTATGAAATACCAAACGATAACCGTCCTGTTTTACTGCTGCCTGTTGCTTCTAAAATCTGCAAGCGTGTTGCCTTTAATCAACTAACGAAATATAGGTCTCGCAAAAAGCGTCTCACCGAACATCAGAGTTGAAATGGGAAGTTGCATTCAAATGAAACACTGCATATTATCGTATCGGATATGATTCTTGATGCTATGGATAAGAAATAATTAACTGCAGTTATTTTATTAGATTTATCAAAAGAGTTTGATAGTATCGAACATAACCTGTTACGAAACTTCGTTTACTAGGTGTGTCTAAAGAAGCAGTCGCTTGGTTTAATTAAGGGCTACTTGTCAGAAAGAACTCAGTCAGTGCGGATTGGTCATAAACTATCAGAAGCTCGTTTGGTGGCACATGGTGTACCCCAAGGTTCTATACTTGGTCCAACATTGTTTAATATCTATATAAACGATCTCCCAACTATTCCTATCGTGTGCCCTTTGAAATCTTATGTTGACGATTCGAAGGTTTATCTGTTGTTTTCAATTAAAAACAGAGGTTGCTCAGGTTCAACTTACAGACGACCTAATGAGAATCGCTGCGTGGTGCTGCTCAAATAATCTACTTGTCAATCCTGACAAAACTAAGCTTCTTTTGTTCGGGACACCACAGATGCTCGAGCAGGTACAAGACTTCCGTGTATCTTTTCTTGAAAAGGAACTACGGCCGGTATTTTCAGCTAGGGCTTTAGGTATGGAATTGGATGAATGTTTGAGTTATGTGAACACTGATATTACCCAAGTAGTTTCAAAATGTACAAATCAATCGAATCAAGCACAATTTTGACAGTCCGACATTGATAACGATTATTAATGCTCTGGTCTTCAGCAAACTATACTATTGTGCATCTGTGTGGGCGATCACCTCCAAGAAAAACATTGCCAAGCTCCAAAGTGTTCATATTGGTTACCCGTTTGTTATATGCTGCGTTATAGAGCTGATGCTGTTATGACATTTAAGTGTCTGAAAGGTTTAGCGCCGCCATACCTTGCCAACCAATTTAAATTGCGATCAGAAACACATGATCGTGATACTAGACAGAAAGTCAAGCTGGATGTCCCGTTTTATAGGACTGCTGTGGGACAGCGTTTTTTTATATAGGGCGACTAAATTGTGGAACAGTTTACCTGATTATATCAAGGACATATCTAGTATCCAAATTTTTAAGGAGACAGTAAGAAATTTGTTGCATGAAGAGTGGACAAATTAACATAGTTCCTAACTATTTTTATATTTGTAATATATATCTTTTATCTCTTTTATCCATGTAATTATTTCTGAAAAGCCATTTCTGGAGAAATAAATATTTAATAACAATAATAATAATAAAAGAGCGTAAACGTCTGTACAACATAGTCGAAGTATTAACCGATCGTATAGCTGGTTAGCCTACGTCGTAGACCCCAGCAGAAACGAAGTGAAGGTATACACCGTAGGCTAATATCTGGTCTGTTGCATGGGTGTGACGCACAGCAGCGCATGTGCCAATGTGGCATGGTGTTGATTCCAGGCATCGGCAGCACTTTCCTTGCGATAGTAACTTCTAGTCTTCAGGTATTTTATATTGCTGTAAAAGGATGAAACAAGGTCTTCTATATTTGGTTGCTTTTCAGACCGGAGTACACACATTGATCCCATTTTGTCGCGCATGCAGTTTTAAAAAGATAAACTGACCTCAAAAATATAACTTTTGTTTCAAAAAATAACAAAGTATCCCATAGATATTATTAAAATACTTATATTGAAGCGATTTGATGATAAATAAGTCAACGTTGGGTCCAAACTAACTGTACTGCTAAACACCGCAAAGATGTCCTGACCTATTTTACAACTTTTCCTTCGGGTGCTCCATGTGTACATGTAGTTCTTAAAAAAGTAAGTTTGCATTATTAAACTTTATGATGTGCTTTACCGATTTAAACTTTTATAGGGATATGAAAAGCATTTTAGAAGCTTTTGAAATCGCCTATCTAGATTTTGAGAATTCGCACGCGGCAAGCAAGCGCATCAATTCAATACACTGACTTTAAACCACAATATCTCTGAAATGAGTGGTCGTTTTAAGACAAAACTTATAAAAATAGAAATAACAGTTATTGCATGTAAAGTAATTTACTAAAAATAACAGTCATTTTACCATAAATATTCTTGCCAAAATGGGTACATACATAGTGAGTGAAACCTTCTGTAGTCTGAATACACTTTTGCTAAATTAATCCCCGAGCCGGCGCGAAGCGCCGTGCGAGGGTACTAATTCCGCTCGGATATTTACACCCGGGTATGTGACAACATAGCGGAATGCAAAGTTGTCCGCCATTATGCAATGGACGGTTTTCTACGTTTTGTACTCGGGAGTCGGGACATATAACAGACAAACAAAGTCTCTAAGACGACATAAATGAAAATTATTCAGAGGACTTTCACATGTTAAAATTATAGGAGGAAAAAAACAGTCAAAAGACCGAAGGAAGACAGGATTTTCGAGTTTTAAAGCGTTTTAAACGCGTAAGTGTCTACTTTTGCCGTATTGGCATGCTGTATATTATAGTTTGTGGATTTGAAAATGCGTAGGTCATCCTGTGTGGTCAATCCAACATTGATTAATCTTAAAAGGTATTTCAGTATTAATTTAAATACGTTATAGAATCAGAAACAACATATTAAATCTCAAAAACAAGTGCGAAAAGAAGTATAAAAATACTGTTAAAAAACAGTTGAAGTTTTACGAAAATTTCGAAATGATTTGTGATACTTCTAAGGTTGAATTTGACAGTAAATCAAACCTAAAAGAGTACATAATAGCATACCTACTTTATATAGTTGGGCAATTGATAATTTTACAGTTAAAATTAACAAATCTTACAAATCTTTTACCATATTTTACAAAATAAAATAAATATACAGTGTTGCGTGTTACCATGGTTACAGTGATCGACTCAGTACTTCATGTTACAATAACTTGAGGAGGAGTAAATTGTGTGGTTCGAATGGGCGAGGGGATTCTGCATTCATGTATTTCTAGTAACTTGAACAAGAAGACCTGCAACAGTCAACAGTAAGGTCACGAAAACAGTCGAAATAATGTCATAAATATATTCTTTTAAAAATATATTATTGAACCAGATTTAACTTGCTTTAATGCTGTCGAATTTTGTGAGTGCTTGCAAAACATTTTTATTCAAAAACAAGTACAAAAAATATCGTATCTACTCACTTCTGTTCCGGTGTTCATGATCTTTGTGATTTCCAACTATTTTTTACAAAATTTGGAGAAATCTTCATCCTTTCGGCTGTAAATCTCGCGAATGCATTCGGACAAGAACTTGACCACAAACGTCGATTCGTTCCCTTTGCATTTTGACTAAATTTTCTTTGTAAAACACTTGAAGAACTTCTTATATTTTGCCTTTAAAACCTGCTGTAAATTCCCTTCTTGTAACATATCGCCATTGTGTAAAGTTTTGTAAAAAAATAATATTTTAAACTTGAAAATCTTTGCGAGCTTTTGATCAATTTCATCGCCCAATGTGTCGTTGGGAGTCGTTGGAAAGCTCGGGCGATCAAAGGGGGCTGTTATTTTTATACAATAATATATACTGAAAAATTAACTAAACTCGTATCGAAGGTGACGAAAAGAGATTTACACGCCATTTGAAGTGCTCTATGATCTATACAAAACAAAGCGCATCATTGGTTCGTGATCCTTCTGAGAAAGCTGTGACTTGGATAAAGATATTACGTCACTGAAATGGCGTCAGCCGTGCGTCTGTCATCTAATGCTCTCCACCAATGAAAAGGCAGATTGAACTCAGATTATTTTATAAATTTGAATCTTCGAAGAATGAAGGTCAATATTAGAATATATACTGAAAGGCAACATTTTTTAAGTTGACCACCAATATTTTCTGTTTTCTAGTATAGGCAATGTGATGTCCTCTACACATCGCTTGCATTCTCAACATACTGGTCGAACTGAATCCGATGCGGTAGCAGTTGCTCAAGGTGTGAAAGAATGTAGTAGCTGCCGCGAACCATTATCCCAATTTGAGAAACCACCCTTTCACTGCAATCAGTGTGACTACACCGTATGTGCAACTTGTGATTCACCGAAGTCCCATCCTGTCCATCCTAATCACGAATTGTACCTAATTAGCCCTACATCACCATGGAGATGTGATGTATGCAAGTGCGACAGTGCAAATATCCAGGAGACACCGTACTACAATTGTAGGCATTGTGGCTTTCACCTGTGTAAGAAATGTTTCGCTGGTGTGAACAGTCAACTTCATATACATACTTTATATCGTACTGATGTCAGATTTGTTTATCATCAATCTAATGGAGAATGGGCCTGTGATATTTGTAGGAGCGGCAATGGACCAGGACATTTGTAAGATATTATTTTTTATCTTTTTGTCAGTCGTAAGTCTGAGGGCTGAAAACAGATTGGCTGTAACAGACGGCAGAATTTTATGATATTTGACCACATCCGGGATCTTAGGCTAGGGGACAAAAGTCCTAAAAGGTGCTTGAATTATATGAAGTTTGACAAGAATGAATATACTGTAATTATTACCTGGACAATAGACCTTAGAAGTGCTTACGTCGCGTAATTTTCAAACAGTGAATAATTGACCAAATATTCCTGAAGTCTGTATTATATGTATTAAGAATTGCATGACGTCAGCACTTCGGTAATATCATTATGTTACGCGCACGAATATATTTCTCTTTCATCTTGACGCCAATCACAACCCTATCCCTAACCCTCTTGTGACCGTAACATAACGATATAAAACCAGCACTTCTAAGCCTAAGGTCTATCCACTGATCTAATAGTAGACTATTAGATCAGTGGGTCTATCAGCCGGTTAGAAACAAGATTTAATTAACACTTTCAAGTTTCAAGAACAACACGAACAGCAAAGAAAAAAAAGAAGCTTTAAAATCCACCATAATCTTGAGTAAAGTGCGTAAATATATACGAATATATTATGTTATCTTTCAGTTTCTTGTCACTTTTCGTAGCAACATGCTTTGATTGCGGAACACCACTGATCTCAAACAATACGCAACACTGGAATATTTATTGAATCTAATTTTACATCGACAGCAAAATAAACACGTTATAAATTGAAATATACGACCCCAATAAATTAGCGCTGCGGTGAATTGCCTATTTCATTAATTAATTATTTAATTCATGAATTTGACTATCCCAGGAATAAAATATATGGAACTTGTAAAAGAACAAGGCAGTGTAAAAGTGCATTATAATTCAATTGATCCTTCCTCTGGGGTCGGTTGTTCAAAAGCCGGTTAGCCTAACCCTGGGTTGACGAAAATCTTCAAATCAAACTTCCCAACAGTTTGTTTATAAAGTTGAATATGTTTTTGCAGAAATCTTTTCTGGATCAATAGAAGTTTTATTTTTTAAAGTTTTGAAACGAACGGCCATGCAGAAATACATAACCCAAAACAGCGGGTTAAAACTTAACCCAGGGTTAGCGCTAATCGAGCTTTGAACAACGGGCCCCTGAAGGTCAAAACTCACAGCCGCAAAACATTGATCTCAAAGCGCGAAACCACAATAGAAATGTATAATGTATGTGTATTTCTTTATGCCTCTATTTGATTTTACATTTTGCACGACACAATTTCATGCCCTTATTCGTACTTGATTACATGTACAAGATTCATGAATTCAAGTCTACAATGTTATTTGGTTTTCTGTTTTACGTTCAAAGGACAATTTTAACTGAATTACCTGTATTCTACTAAGAAAAGGAACAATAGAACAGATCGTCAAAATAGACATGACGTCTTCTCCAAACTTACCAATCGTTGGTTTCCGTTTTGGATCATGCGCCTTACCTTTATTTACTGAACCAAGGACTTTGATTATTAAAATCACCCGGCATTAGCCGGAGTACGCAGCTGAGAAGTCCCGTTGGTAGATAATGGGTTAAGCAGAGTGATGATAGAATATGAATCATGTTAATAATAAGTAGCGAGAGTATCTCGTGCACTAAATAGACATAGATTTGTACTCTTCAACTATTGCTATAATACATTTCCTTAAAAATATATGTTTGAATTTCTTTAGCTATCCGGCGCATTGCTCGTCGTGTCAGTTTGATCTTTGTGACAACTGTATCAAGCCATACAGATCGACATTCCATGAAGGACATATACTGTATAAAGCAGATTCAAACGTTACGTATCCTAGATTTAATGGTGGATGGCGTTGTGATAGATGTTCACGAAGTTTTATTCCGCAAATGAACAACCTTCCCTTCCATTGTTCCCAGTGTGAGTTTGACTTGTGTGAAAACTGTATGAAAACAACTGCTGAAACGTCGAATGCAGGTAAGATTTCTTATAATTATATACGTCATTTAGTAAGCATACACAAATTTAAGGACAAACAAGATGTCTGCTCTGCTCAGGCGTTAACTCCGTCACAGTACCTCAGTGTGATCTCTAGTCTAATCCTCTTGTATTACTCTTTATAACCACTTATATGTGGCAGTATTCTATCTACAATCAGTGACAAAATATGTGGACCGATAGGGTTAAATCGATAACATAACCCTCCTCCTCCCCCTGTTCAATGTTGCTATTTTTCCTTAAATAATATTTTGTCTTCCGTACATGATTGTCGATAATTATACGGCAACTTAATGCAACATTGAACAGGGGGAGGAGGAGGGTTTAGCTGTGAATTTGCGCAAATATTTTCAAAAGTAACGTTTTGATCTAAGTGTCCCTTGTATGCTGGTATCCTCCTAGACGTTTAAAGGGTGCAAAGAATTTTGATGTGCCCCATGGCTGAAGTATTTTGATGTGCCCCATGTCAGAATTTTGACTTTCTGGTAGTTACAGCAACGATGCCAGAATGCTATTATTTTATTATAAATATGTGAGGAAATCCAGAGTACTGCGACGTGATGCAAAACGAATTCGGCAAAATTTCCAAACATCACTCGTACTATTAATCCCTAATTGTACTCGCCATCGCATGATAACCTATACAAATAACGAACTTTCGAAGTCGTTGCACCAACAAAAATGCATTAATGCAACGCGCGATGAAGTCCAGAGTACAACACGACGTGAAATTCATACGCAATATTGGAATTGATGCACGCTGAAATATATCGTTATTCATACACTAGATATACACAAGGAAGCACAAGTTTGAGTTTGGGTTACTGTGGAAATGCCAGTTTGACAGTTTGTGACGGCTACTTTACAAACACTTTTGCATAATTTCTTTCACAGTCCTTACTGTGAATGATAGATATGAAGGGTGATGTGGCACAGTGCTATAACTACGGGTACTCGATTACTTCGACAGTTGGTAACGACAGTATTGGCACAGATTAGTATAGATATAAAACTCAAGGAACTCAAGACAAATTGTGTAACTCGTTTTACTGCGCATGCGCGACCTTCTGCCTCTGGCAAGTGTCATGAAAATTTTAATCAGAAAGTAGATAACCCATCAATACGATGTCCTATTTTAGACACTACGAAAGAGAAATAGACTGGAAGTTTTTAGCAACAAATGGGTTTGTGAATCCCCTCGATAGTGGCGAAAATGCAAACAAACGTACCCGAGGGAGTGTGAAAAAGCCTTGAAGAAGCTTCGCTAAAGTTCTAGTTACTGCATTTTGTGAGCTCAAAACTTGATTATACTTGACATGGCAGTGTTATTTCTTACAAATACAAGAAAATACAAGATCAGTGGTTAATTTAAAAGTATTTAAGAAGGATGGTATAATAAATACGAAAAAAACCAACGGCAAATGACATCGATCTTTGTCAGGAAGCGTTCCGTCAGAACGAAATCATCCCCTGGTTTTTTCGACTGCAGAGAGACACGTTTGAATATTTTCTTTAGACAGGCACAGCTCACAATGAGCCTTGAAGGCAGGGCATTTTTTAAGAAATCGTTAGTGGGGCATACTCGAAAGGGGACGGAACGGGTCGGTGGGGTATGACAGGTGTGGGAAGCTGAAGGGGGGTCTGGGTCTATTCTTGAGTCTCTGTGGCTTGAGTTCCTGCATTTTCAGAGACAATTTTTGATATATCCCATCTAAACGGAGCCAGGTTTTGTTGTGAGAATACCATAACTTTCCTCTAAACTCAGTTTTTCCCCCATTTTTGCTTATATTTTGGACAAAAGGGACCGTCACTGGGGGGGGGCAAAATAGCTTACTGGGGGGCCAACATGTGTGCTGGGGGGCTTTGACCCCTCCAGTACATTAGTTAAAAAATGCCCTTCTTGAAGGGGCATTTTAATCATGAACAGTTTTGAAATGTCAAGTCAGAAAAAATATGGTGGACACAAATCAAAAGTAAAGTCATACTTTGAACAATAATTCAAAGCTGTACAGAAGCTCAAATGTACTTCTTAAACAGACCAAAGAGAGAACTTACTGTTATTATTGAAACTTTTTGTCTAAAATTGACTATCAAATGCGCTATTTCCTTTAAAAAAGCATTTTTCACTTTTCGATCTGTGTTTTTCCTATACTTTCCTGATTAAATTTCAGCCAGTGCTCTCACAACCAAATTTTGATATTCCTTAGTGTGAGCTTCAAAATTCCTCAAATTTCCCCAAAATTCCTTAAATGACTTGTTTATCCTTGTGAGTACCCCATAAGGCCAAGATCAGGCGTAATCCTGGTTTTATTGTTTTCATTAGTCCTTTACAAAAAGCACCTTTATAAGCGACAGACGACAGTAAATATTAATTATTAAATATGATGTTTCTGGTGTTACCCCGAGTGTGTATCCACACCAGGCAGGCTGAAATATTTGCCTGACCACGGTGGGAATGGAACCCTCAACCTTTAGGATACTAGTCCAATTAACATACTTGTCATCAAAACGTCGTAAACAACCTAATTAAAAGTGAAAACAGAATTGTTCTGATACTTCGGCCCTACGTGTGCGAGGTCCTTCATCAGCAGTATAACCAAAACACAAATAAGTTTGATAGTTTTTTATTGTGTAAATGCGGTAAAAGGAGAATGCCTTTACACCGCCTCGAACTGCAAAACGAATAGTTTACAAAAACATAAATTGGCGCGAACGATCTAAGCAAGGTCAAACAGCAAGAACACTCCCCGTCTGGTGTTTAAATAAATACCACTATTATCTATAAACTAAGAAACAAACAACAACGTTCTTAATTGGTTTTAGTTCCAAGAATGCAAGAGTCACTTTAACTCATTTACAGTTTTTAGTAGCACAACTTCCGTCACTGGCCTTGTGTACGTGCGTTTCACACCGTCTTTCGTAGTGACCAAATCCAACTTCCGAACCTTTCCGTCCATTCCGTTGTAGGCTTTAACAACTCTGGCAAGCGGCCACTCGTTTCGTACAACATCTTTCGCACGCAATAAAACCAGGTCTCCTTCTTCTAGATTACGTTCTTCTGCTTCCCATTTACGTCGCGGCTGTAGGGTGGGAAGATATTATTTTCGCCATCTCGACCAGAAAACGTTGGCTAGGTGCTGAACTTGCCGCCATTGCTTATTGTGTTTTCAAAGGTCGGTAGCCGTAAATTCTCCAGGAACAGCTGTGAGGGCTAAGGACGTCTGGCATTGTAGGGTCGGTGGAAACTGGGATTAAGGGGCGGCTGTTGACTATGGCCATGCCTTCGGCCATAAGGGTGGAAAGCACTTCATGCGTAAGGTGTCTTGTGCCTAGGTCTGCGAGCATGGAATTCAAGACCCTTCTAACGATGCCTATCATCCTTTCCCACACGCCACCGGTGTGCGATCCGTGAGGAGGGTTGAAGATCCATTCACAGCGTTGTTTTGCGAGATACGTATTGACGACTTTCGTGTCTACTTCTTCCAACGCGGCATTCAATTCATTGTATGCCCCAACGAAATTTGTCCCGTTGTCAGAGCGGAGTTGAACAGCGGGTCCCCTAATGGCGAAAAACCGTCGTAACGCGTTAATAAAGCTGGAAGTATCCATGGATTCAATCAACTCGATGTGAATTGCCCTGATGGTGAGGCAGGTGAAGATTATTGCCCAGCGTTTACTATTGGCGGCTCCTCCTCTGGTTTCCCGGGGTATCACTTGACGTCTAAACCAACGTTTGTGAATGGAGGGGCTGGTGTTATAATCGCTCGGTTGGAAGATCAGCCATCTTCTGAATTTGAAATTTCCCCCTTAATTTCCTACACTTGACGCACTTATGAATAACTCGGTTTGTGAGTCGCTTTCCCCCGATCACCCAATATCCTTTCGCTCTTACGATCCCCTGTGTGAAGTGTCGACCCTGATGCTTGATTTCCTCGTGGAGGTGCTCGACAATGAGAGTTGTGATATGCTGTTATCCTGGCAGTATCACGGGGTGTTTTTCCTCGCTGGTAAGTTCTCCTCGTTCGAGACGACCGCCAACGCATAAAAGTTCTTGCGTGTCTATGACTGGGCTAAATTTGAGGAGCGCGCTACCTTTCATTAGTTTGTTCTCATTCTCGACACATTCTATTTCGTGGCGAAACGCCTCTTCTTGCATGCTTTTGATTATCACAATTTCAGCTTGCCTCTGGACCTCGAGAATACTTTCTGTAGATTTGACCATCAACGGGCTTTCTTTTTGCGGGTTTGTGTTTCTATTGGCACGCGTAAGCCGAAAATGTCGTACGAAAGTGATCAGACGCATGATGGCTCGAACCTGCTAAATATTTGTGTTCCAAGAGGCGTGTTATTTTTCACGGAGGTTGTTAGTGTGCGCAAGTCAGGACGAACTTCAGGATCTTCGGGTGGGATTTATGTGAGGACTGGACGTTCTTCATCCGGATCTAATTGGATCTGCTTGTGGAGAAACTGCGGGCCGCTGAGCCACATTTAGCTTTCGAGGTCTCGGGCCTTTATTGGGCGAGTTGCTATGTCAGCAGGATTACATCCGGTTGTAACGTAGTGCCACTGATCAGGTGAAGAGGATTTTCTTATCCGTTCAATTCTGTTGCTGACGTAAACGTAGAACCTTCGGCTTTCGTTGGCGATATAACCGAGTACGACTTTGCTGTCCGAGTGATAGATTATCTGGTCTGGTTGGACGACACGTTCTTTGATGATCATGTTGGTGATTTCAACAGCAAGCACGGCTGCGCACAACTCTAAGCGTGGAATGGTCGTTGCTTGAGGCGGCGGTAGCTTGGCCTTGCCGAAAACGAATGACACCTGTATCTGATCATCGGGCTGGATAATCTTTAGGTAGGCTACGGCAGCAATACCTTGGATGGATGCATCACCGAAGGTATGCAGTTCTACGCGTTTTGCTTCATCAAGCGAAGATGTGTAAGGACGTATAAGATTCAGCTGTTCCAGCTCGATTAAGGATTTGCACCACTCGTCCCAGGTCAGTTTTAACTCTTGTGGCAACGGTTGGTCCCACTCTTCCAGCTGTCTTTCTTTCAGGTGCTCCGTCCTGGATCTAAGTAAGCTCTTGCCGCAGATCAACACTGGTGCTGCGACTCCTAGCGGATCGTAAAGACTGTTGATGATCGATAACACGCCGCGTTTGGTGAATGGCTTATCCCCGACAGTTACGGTAAAGGTAAACGCGTCTTTCGTAATGTCCCACGAGACACCTAATGATCGCTGAATTGGAGCGTTGTCTTGATTCAAATCGAGATAACGGAGGTCTGCAGCTCTGTCGATCGGAGGGAACGCGTCGATTACTTTCGGATCGTTGGAAGATATCTTATGCAGACGCAAATTCCCAGTGGCTAACATCAGATTTAGTAACAAAACTAAATAAAGATCTTGAAAATATAGTCAAATGGCTTTCACAAAATAAATTGCAACTTCATACCGATAAGACAAAATTGATGTTTATTGGCTCACCCTACAATCTTAAAAATAAAGTTGGCAACAACCAAGTGATGATAAATGATAAACCGGCCAAACGATATACCTCATTTCGATGTTTGGGAGTGGAACTTGATGAAAAGTTGAATTGGGAAAACCATATAGATTCAATATGTAAAAAGGCTGGCTCCGGTATTGGAATTATGAAAAGAGTTAGACCAATTGTGCCATATGAAACCCTGCAAAATTTATACAATTCTCTCGTGCTCCCATATTTTGATTATTGTTCACCGTTATGGGACAACTGTGGAAGTTTATTGAAAGAGAAATTGCAAAAATTACAAAATAGGGCAGCAAGAGTTATGACAGGTGCCAGTTATGATATCAGGTCGTCGGATTTGCTCCATGCTATGTCGTGGAAAAATCTGAACGACAGACTAAAAATAAATAAGGCAGTCTTGGTTTATAGAATATTAAACGGCCACTCAGCTCCAAACTTGAAGGATAAATTCATTAGAAGGGAAGCAAAACTTAATACTTACAATCTTAGAAATGCCCATACCGATCTTTCAGTTCCTAAGCCCAATACTGAATATTTGAAAAAAAGTTTTGGGTACAGTGGGGCTGTGCTATGGAATAGCCTAACAATGGAGGCGAAGCTGTCAGAGTCCATATGCAGCTTCAAAAATTTGATATGAATACAGCAACTGAGTCAGACATCGACCATTCTGGATTTTTTAGCTTTTTAAATGTGTGTATAATTTAGATTTTATAGAGTGTTATTATTGTAAATTGTGTGACGCCCCCCATGAAAACCATCTTTTGATGATGAGGGATGCGTGTTTAAATAAAGTTTATCTATCTATCTATCTATCGCTTGTGTACGCAGCAACAAGTCGATGGCTTGCTGGCTGTTGGGCACGGATCCGTCGTCTACGTAGAAATCATTTTCTACAAATTCTTTGGCATCAGATCCAAACTCTGTTTCTCCAACCTGGGCTGTCTTGTGTAGACCAAATGTGGCAACGGCTGGAGAAGATGTATTGCCAAATATGTGTACCTTCATTCTGTGCTCGATTATTTTGCCATCCGGATCACTGTTTTCGTGCCAAAGAAATCGTAAAAGTCTCGGTGGTCTTCTCTCAATGTCCGTCATAAACGCCGTGGGATACTTACGGAAGCGTAACAAGACCCCCAGAAGACCGTTTGTCAGGTCAGGACCAGACAGGAGCAGCATTGTTCTCAGCTGCAGAGTCGAACACCACCCGAAGTTTTCCGGGCTTCTGGGGATGGTAGACCCCGAAGTGCGGCAGGCACCAACAAGGTTTCGAGGACGCCATGTCTTGCGGAGGTACGGGTTCGGCGTGCCCTTTGTCGAGAAGATCTTTCATGAAGCCAAAGTAATGTTGTTTCATCAAAGGTTTTTTGTCTAGCGTCCTTCGGGTGGATTTAAGTCTCTTGTATGCCTCTTCGCGACTTTCTGGCAGCGTTTTTACCTCATTACGAAACGGTAGTGGCGCGGTCCAATTTCCTGCATTGTTCCTTTCCATATTGCTCTCCATTATCTCAACAAACTTTCTGTCCTCGACTGATAATCCTGGTTTGTCATCGTCCTCTGTGCGTACGAAAACGTTCTTTGCTAACCCGTCTTCAAAGTGACCTCCGACAAATTTCTCTTTTCTTTCAACTTCGTAGTCGTTAACGAGCGTTCGTCTGACAATAAAGGAGTTTGGACAAGGCTCCATGATGGAAGGTTGTCCGTTTGGTAAAACCTGCGTCCGATAAGATGACACATTGCTTGATGTGTGAGCACCATCTAAGCAAACTTTTCCCAGGATCACCCATCCGAGATCTAGCCTCTGTCCCCTTTCCCGTTTCGTGATGCGTGCACTTTGTGTAGCTGTGGCACGTTTCTCCCGACCAATAGGAGGATGTCGGCTTCTGGATCGATTTCTGGGATCTTGTTGGCAATTTCTCTGAGATGAGGATGTGCTCTGCCCACCGCTGGCGTAGGAATCTCTTCTCTGCTATCCGGAATTGCTTCGCACTCAATTATCGAAGGAAGTGTGTGTGTTTTTTGCCCATCCAATGATTCGATCACCAGGTTATCGGCGGATCTTCCTTCTAGCTTAGGTGTACCGGCGCACGTTTTCAAGGTGTAGGGGGTTGCATCACCGTCTATGTTTAACAGCTCAAACAACTTTGGTCTGGCGAGAGAGCAATTGCTCTGATCATCAATAACTACATAGATTTTGAATTAACGTAAACGTTAGCCAAGCATATTTTTGAACAGGATCGTCCACCATACTCATCGCTGCAGAGTTCAGTGCACTTTGTCGTAGCTTCGGTCTCCCCGCCGTGACTTGGTGGACCACTACGGTGTTTATTATCACCACCCCGACTTTGACCGTTTTCGGGACTACGATCATTTCCTTCGTCTTTCTTTTGCTCTGGTGGCTTTCCAACATGCATGGCACTTAGATGTTTCTCACTTTGGCATTCGGAGCAAGTAATAGTACAGCGGCAGTCCTTGGCTAGATGGCTCGTTGAGGCAACACAGCGATAGCATATCCGGTTCTTTCTTAGCAAATTATTTCTTTCTTCGAGTGGTTTGCTTCGGAAGGCTCTGCATTTGGCTAGCGGATGTGGCATTTCGTGGAGGGCGCACCATCTCATCGGGTCGTGGGTTAAAGACTTGCCATGGTCGTCTTGCTCATCTGTCATTTCAGTTCTATAAGATCGTTTAGGTCTTTGATTGTAATGTTTTGGAGATGAGTCATCAGGAACCTCTAAAGCGAGATTAGGGTAATTTCTCTCGAAGGCAAGGTCTTGAACGAATTTTGAGAATTCTTTGAAGGGTGGATAGTCTACTTTGTGGTCAGACTTGTAGCGGAAAGCATGGCGTTGCCATCGTCCCTGTATGGAGATACATGTGCTCATCAAGGACCTTAAGGCCCTGAAGACCACCGTCACTTTTGGCACATTGCAGCTCTAGCAGCATGTCGCCCAGCTCTTGTAATTTTTTGGCATCCCTATATCCAATTTTAGGAAAATCCGCGAGCCTATCAAGATCGGCCTTTGTCAAAACGATACTGGTTCCAAAACGTTCGTCGAGTTTCCTCCATACCTCGGCGAGACCTTTCGCTGGATTTCGGATAAAGGCACCACGTAGTTGTTGTACGAGCCTTTTTGAGTTACTGGTGGTGTGCTCGGTAATTAACGAAAGTTCTTCACTGGGCGTAATGTTGACACCTAACCATGTTTCGAAACGATTCCTTTCAGATATGATACTTCTCTGGCTTATCATCAAACGTTTCTATTTTATTGGCCACTACCTCTCGACGTTCCATAAATTGGATGTATGACTTATACTATCTTGATTTGAATTCGGATCAGGACTGTTCTGGGTTATAGGGTGGTACTCATCTGCAGTGGGATTCAGGGGTTGGGGTGGTTGGGTGGATCATAAATAATTAACACAAATTTAACATTCATTATCTTTTTAGTTGGTTTTGATGCACCAAGTCCAAGATCGGCCATTCAAGGTTTGTATATTACTTGATGTTTATACGATTGCCGATTCATATATTAAGCTTGTTGTGTCAGTTGCCACATTTGCACTGGAGCATGCTGTAAGAATAACCAAAAAATATCTGTTACTAAAGTGGAAACAACTTTTGATGTTGATCACAGCTGTCTAAAAACTCTTCGACATCTAATGGTGAAGTAATAAGACCAAAAATTGCAATAACTGGCAACCTTGTACCCTGGTTCCAGAGGCTCTTAAAGAACGGCGAGGCAAAATAACGGCGAGGGCAAATAAATACCGAGGCGAAAGAGCCTCTGGTCAAATCGATTGCGAATCTCACTTCCATACTTAATTAGGTTCAGAATCTGAACCTCGTATGTGATTGGCTGTTTGTAAAAACATGTCAAACCGGTTTGGAAAATAAACAGACATTGAACTAATTTTAAACACAGAAAGGCTATAATGTTTGGCGAGCCTCTGGAACCAGGGTACGAAAGGTGGTTTCAACGCATGTAAATTGAATGGGTGACTTTCCATATTACCAGTCCCGAAAATACGTCACAAGGGATTAGGACTAGTAGTTACTGTCGCAAGGAAAGTGCTGCCGAAGCCTGGCATCGCCTCATCAGTATACACTATACCACACTACAAAGGCGCTGCTGTGCGTGACATCAGTGGCGCATAAAAACCGGGATAAAAATCACTTAAGAAACAATTGTTTTGCGCAAAGAGCAGCAATACGATTGCTTAAGGGGGTCCTATACCAAATTTTTTACGGTTTTCAAAATATTTATGAAATTTTAGAAAACCAATAATTATATACTTTAAAGCCTTCTCAATAACCTCCATGGGCTTTTAGTTCATGAAAATTGCTTTAATTCGGAGAAAAAGAGCACATTCCTAAGGGTATAGATATTTTTTACCTAGCAACGGTCTTAGCAACGGATTGTTTATTGTTGGAAATTCACATTGAAAAGCGCTTGTTTTGGGGGCATATGGGCAACTGGGTATTCTAACATGAAAGATGACAAAACAAAAGAGAAGGAGGGTACCACATATGAGGCAGGAGGTTTCTGAAGTGGTAACTATTAATAATCAACTGTTTATAGCCATTAGACAGTGATTATCTTGTAAATAAACTAAATATTTGACTTTAAAGCTGTTTTTCTCAAATTACCGAAAACGTGTAATTAACAATATTGCGCGCAGGATATCTTAAGAAGAATTAAAGCTATCTTGCTGAAATTTTCAGGGCTTACTCTATATAACCTGCTCTAGGAGACATAGTAAAATAATTACCCTATCTTCAATAATTTTGAAATTGTAATATCTTAAGTGAGGATAGTGATGTTCATTTTTAGTATTCATGGCGTAAAACATTTATTATAACACATATGCTAACAATTTTACTTCATCTCCTAGATAATGTCGTTAGTTAATAAATAAAAGTTATTCTATGTCTTTAACATTAATACTTTTTTAGTTATCATGCTTATAAAAGACCCCATATTTCACCATATGGGGTCTTTTATCTTGGTAACCATGGCAACCACTTCTTCCAACTATACCTTTTTTTGGTCAGGGTATCTAGCCCAACAACATACTAAAAGAAGTGTTTCATATCATTAGATTAACAGTAAAAAAAACATTTGGTAGAGGACCCCCTTAAGAATTCGACTATGTTGTACAGACGTTTACGCTCTTTTAGCCGAAATAAAGTTTCAAATCAGCTTTAAATAAAGTTTTACCATACCATATCATATGTATAAAGCATATTAGCATAAATAGGTATTATAGTAGCAAAATCTTTAAAAACCCAACAATTTAAATTAGACAAGTTAGAAATAAACCCAAGATGCGATTATGCATGTTTTTAATTGCGTGTTTTTAATTGCGTGTTTACAATATGCTAAACTATAGGATTACATGTGTATAATATTCAGAAAATATTTGCACAACATCAACTCCGAAATTCCTTGGATTGCTTAGAAACTCGACTATGCAGTATAGATATTTATGCTCATCTTAGCGGTATAAACCATTATATATAGGTAGCAGCACACGCCTAGAAAACGTGATATTTGATTATATAGGGTACAATTTTGCGTCTGTTCATCACCATATATCATAACATATTATATTAAACTAGGAGTTACTATCGCAAGGAAAGTGCTGCCTTGACACACAAACTGCATGGAAAATTCCTGAACATAATTAGTATTAAATATTGAACTTATTGAAATTGCCAATGATACACTGTATGTATTGATTCATACGTGAGTATGAATAAATTAAAATACTTAAGAAATGATGACGTCATGGGTGGAGCAAGGCGCTCCACCCGCCGCAAAACCCCTCTTCCCTATACTACTATCTCCCTACAAGGATATATCAATCACAAATGGCCGCCATATTCAATTCCTAAACTTGAAACTTGCGCTCCCATAGTGCTTTTCGCGCTTCGAGTTTCAGGTTTAAGAGTTTAACTATGGTTTAAGGCAGTGAACTGATTTAAGGTTTGCAAAGGACAACCTTTTTAGTGCAAAGTTTCCATGGAAACGTTGCAAAATTGTTGTGGTGGCAAATTGAGACGAGTCATGTAGTCATACATAGAGGCAGAGTGTAAACGTCCGGGGGGGTGCTAGCGATTAACGTGCAAATTTGTGATATAGTAAATTTCTGGAATTTATTGCTTATTGGACATTTAAAATGATGTTAATACGTAATAACTATTATGTACTTTTTTCTTCCAATTTAACGGAACATTTTGATGTACTCTGATCCGTATCAACTAAATATCGTCATATTATTTACCTTCAAAAATTAAGATCGGGTCGTTCAAGACAAGATACTCCCCTGTAGCATGAATTTGTTAGAGAAATGCGTTAAACTGAGTTATAACTATTAAACATGGCCGAACGCAAGAGCGAATGCCGACTCCTACAGAGCTACAGGATACATTTTGCACGTTTTTAGACGAAGACTCATTGCCCGCATTGCCAAAAGACTTGATTCATTTATTTAAAACTTTGAGCCATTGTCATTGACTAATTGAGGCTTTATGGGCAATGTAAACAAATGACCAAATGGCAAATTGCATTGCGCGACTGTAGTCTGTAGCGTGTATTATAAAACTTTATCGGCTATCGGCTATCGCTCTCCAATATGTTGTTCTGGTAGTATATTTACATAATTCATGAACAGAAGTGTTGTAGTCATAGTTAATTTGTAGTCGAGGAAAACTGAGAAGCTGTTTGCGAAGTAGAAGATATTACACACATGTTTTTTATAGTCTGTAGACTAAATCGATTGAAAAGAAGCATATTGATATTGCCAATTAGGCCTAAAGTTTATATAACTGTTCATAAAATTGTATTATTGTAATGGCATAAACTAGCATAAAGCTATAAATAATACATTAATACCACATGTGTACGAAACGTTTCAGGAATAATAGAATATCAATTAATAATGTCCGACTGTAATGCGTGGCCGAATCGGTTATAAATTGATACATACCTATACTTCTATATATTTTTTTCATATATTCAGTTACACTTTTATACCGTTTGATAAACACAAAATTGCTTTTGCACATGCAATTCTGTGCCGTTAGTAACCGGTAATACCTATTTTTTAAAAGCGAAACTATTACAGTCTTTCTGCATAAAAAGAAAAAAGTTTTTCTCTAAAAGAAAATTTCTTTTTTCGATAAATTTGGATGGAATTCTCCTGTTTTGAAGACTTAAAAGACTTAAAGATGAAATAGTTAAAATAATAAAAAATAAGTATGGTTTATCCATAGCCTCTTCAAACTTTGCACTATCCTTACGATCTCTGAGTTTGAATTAGCTGTATATGAGTATATCAAAAAATCATAAACCTTAAACATTGAGCGCGCAAGGGATGATGGGTAACTTCCTATTTAGAGCCTAAAACTCCAAAAATATTGCATTGCAGCAACGCCAAAGCATATGATAAACACTTACGATGCAGAGCTACTTGTTCACTAAGCTAATTTGTCGATTCTAATGCTCTAAAATAAGCAATATTTTTAGTCAAATCTGCAGACATGCATGTTTCGCAGTTCAACGGCTCGTCAGTGCAGTTAAAGTTCACGAAATGCCAAAGAGTGCTCGATACCATATGGATAGAGCAAATATATAGTTTTCGCTTACCTCAAGGTATCCGCTACAGCCTGTTTCACACAATAAGCGATTATCAAGTGGCGAGCTATATATATGAGAAACAATTTGCGCAAAATCTAGTTATACGATTGCTAAGCTAGTAAGCTTGTATAAAGCATGCAGATTAATGATTAATAAGCAGAAATGGCTATGAAAACAAAGAAAGCACAGAAATATTGTGACACGTGTATTCACATTATCAAAAAAGATTATTTTGAATGTTCGATGTGTAGTAAGATTTATCATATCAAGTCGCATTGCTTAAGTATTGATAAAAATAACTTAAAAAATTATAAAACCAAAAAAAATTCTATTTGCGCAACGTGCATTCAAGAAATTCCTTTCAATCACCTAAACACTCAAGATTTTAATGACGCATTAGTAATCTAACAACCAATTTAACAGAAAAGGATAAAGACAGACTTGAAAATTTAGTATTTAACTCTTTTGATATGAACAACTCAAGAAATACTCTACATAATGAATTTACTAATAGATTGAACCCAGATACGTATTATGACAATAATAATCTTGACTAAGAGATGACATAAATAATGAACATTTAAGTGAAAATATTGAAAGCATTTTTATCGAAATTGAAAACAATAAAGGTAAAAATAAAATCGTGGGGGTAATTTATAGACCTCCAAATGACAAATATAATGATTATGAAAATAAACTTAAGGCTATGCTTAGTAAAATTACAGTAAAAATAAAATCGTGGGGGTAATTTATAGACCTCCAAATGACAAATATAATGATTATGAAAATAAACTTAAGGCTATGCTTAGTAAAATTACAGAAGAACATAAAGAATGTTATATAATGGGAGATTTTAACATCGACCTGCTTAAATATGACAATTGTGACTACTCAAATAGATTTGTAAATCAGATGTTTTCGTCATCACTAATCCCGAAAATAAGAAAACCTACACGCATAACAAACGCGACAGCAACACTGATTGATAATATATTCACTAATACAGAAAATAGTATCCAAACAAGTGGGATACTTTTTAATGACATATCGGATCATCTGCCCATATTTCTAATAGAAACACAGCCGATAACAAATAATAAATACATCAAGACGAGAAAAGTAAGAATGATTAACAATGATAGAAGTACTAAATTTCAAGAAGAGCTAAGAGATCAAACTTGGAGCAAGGTCACAGGTGATAATAATTCGCAAACATCATTTAACACATTTATTAATATATTTCAAGAAAAGTATAATAAACATTTTCCAATAAAAATTATTAAAATAAAACAAAAACACAGAAAAATGAATCCATGGATTACAGAGGGAATTAAATCATCCTCGCACACAAAAGAAAAATTATATAAGAAGTTTTTAAAACAACCAACTACGGTAAATTGCATGAAGTATAAATCATATAAAAATAAGTTAATCCACATCATACGTATTGCAAAGAAAAGATATTATAACGAACAAATAGAAAAATGCAAAAGCAATATAAAACAAACATGGGATGTAATTAAAAATTTATTAAATAAAAATAAATATAAATCTTCATATCCTGAATCATTCAAAAAGGATAATATAACTGTATCAAAAGAAAGTGAAATAGCAAAAGAATTTAATGATTTCTTTTCAAACATAGGAAAAAACTTAGCAAAAAAATTCAACAACAACGCTAGAAATTGTACCAAATATTTAAAATCAAACTATCCAAGTTCATTGTTTCTCACTAGAATAAAAATAGGTACGCTAAGCGTACATGTATCTGCTCATGGTGATCCCACTGTTGTCATGAAGGAATAATATTCTACAATTCTATTTGGCCCTAAATTGTATAAGTTAAACATATTTTGTACAAAAACATACACTTCATTCAACCAGTAACTTGTAAAGAATAAGAGATTGATATTTAACCCATTAATTGGCAGTAGCCTACCACTGACAAATAAAATCGTCTGGCATTAGACAGAGTAAAATACTAATAAAAGTAGGGTGCATCTGGGCTTGCCAGCTAATGGGTTAAAAGAATATATTTTTATAAATATCACAAAAATATATATCATACACAGTAGAACAAGGTTTTCATATTAATTGATAAATGGGGTTCACAATTTACAGACGTATCACTACGCCAGACAGTTTAGTACATATGACAAATAAAATGGCTGATATAAATTTCACTAGAAGAGACTATTTCCACAACACAACGAAGATTTTATTTTATTTTATGATCTCATTTGCTGAAACATGTTAGGTTCACAATCTTCTCGATAATCCATAATATACTACAATCAGGTATGTGAAAAAATTGTAGATGCATGGATGTTGTCAGAATACCAGGTGTCGCTAAGACATCCTCGCACAGTTTCAAAAGCCTTTTTAAACACATTGATACACGACATCAACATGTGGTATTCAGGGATGGAGGAACACAAATGAACTATTTATTCCACATGGATGTGTTAGCAAATAGGTCATATTATTGAAGCCTATTCATCAGTAGCAAATGTTAACTATGTTGAAACTCAGGAGTACAATTTGACACATGTCTATAGTCTGTGAATAGAATGTATAAAGTATATATAAACACAGCATATCAGATCCATACATTGGCTAGAATTGACTAGTCAAAGCTGCAGTGTTCCGTGTTTGTTTGTTCACGCTACAATACAAATATGAGAGTGATGTGTAAAGTACAGGCAAATGATTGCTTGAAAAGACATTGAATATAAGCGATTTAGTAATTTAGAGGAGAATTTGCCTATGGATATGAATTTCTATTATGAAATTAAAGTATGTGATTTTGACACCGTCTGCAATAAATGTCATGCCAAAAGGAGTATTGTACAGTCTTATCTTTTACCGTCTTAACTATTAAATACTATAAACAAGACTATATTTGTACACAATATTTTATTTAAAGAAATGTGACCACTATGAAATGTGGAATTGCTAAATCTGAAATTAAAATGTGGGATTAGCTAGTATTCATGGTAGTCAAATATACTTTAGTATTGAAAACTTAATATGTGCATAAACAAGATGCTATATTTTACAATTTACGCGTCAATGTTAGTAGTATGGAGCGGGGCTTAATGGACCCAGTTTTATGCGTAAAATTTAACGAGTAGCCCTGCATAATTCATGAGTTAATTATGTTAATGATCTGAATTAATTAATTCATTTCCGGGGATAATCCGAACAAATCCGAGTATGAGTTATGCATATTAATGAGCATTTATAATTAGATTCATTCCGACGACGTTAAAACAACGAGAGGTTTCCGACAGTTCGCCATTTTGTTCCAAGATGGCAGAACAGCTAATTCTGGATGTTTTTAAGGAAAATAATGTAGAATTAACGCAGGATACTTTACGGTTTTATATAAAACTGCTTTTAGAAAAGCATGAACATACATATAACTCCATGATATGTAGTATTGTAAGAGATAATGTGTTTGAAAATTTATGTCAAACATATGAAGAGACTAAGCCTTTAAATTCTGGTAGAATTATGGCTTACTTGGCTTTAGTTTACAAAGTGAGCGATTTTTGTGACACTGAAACAGTGCGAGAAGCCGTTCGAATATGTGTAGACGATTTAACAATTTGATTTAGCGAGATATGAAATTAAACTGTCTTGGTTTCAACGCTTAATTTCATGGTTAGTGCTACAGCTTAACCGCGTGTAATTTGAATATCACTAATTGGAATTGAATAGCGAAAGTCATTAAGAAGTCATTAACTGTTGTACATGGGTGAACACATTGTAGTTTTACGACATTGCCCAAACCATTAATTTTCCCCATTGACTTTAAATTGTTTAAGCAGGACAGAAAGACTGAACACATTGTACTTTAACGACAGTGCCCAAACTTGATTTTGCTGAGCTTGTACAAAAAGGTTGTTAACGACTGGACTAGCCTGATCTTGTAGTTCTCTACACGGCGAAGTAGGGAGCACACATAGATATCACAAATTGAAAACTTTGGCTTTGGAGCAACAACGTAAAAATCGTCGAAGTTGTACTTTAAAAAAAATGTTGCAAGATGATGTTTACATGGTTGACGAAAGTCGATTGTGTCGGAACCCCCTCAAATTGTTGGAAGCAATTTACGCTGATACAGTTGCAAATGAAATTACACAGTTGTGCCAGGAAAACGAATGTAATATAGACGAAGGATGGCAGACGTACGGTATAGAAGCTATAGAACGTGTTAATAGCAAGCATTTGGTTTGGGACTCGTTTGTCGAGGCTGCAAGAATACTGAAAATCAATTGCCACGAAAACATCCTTGAGCGTTTAAGAGAATTAAAAAAGGTACCAGAACACATGTTCGTTTACGACTTGGAAGAATCGTATCACTGTAGAAAGAGCCACCAATTACAATGCATCCTAAATTATTTATCTTTTTGGAGGGAAAAGTGAACGTACAAGTCAAGGATATCGAATGCTCCAATCCGTACGTGGTCAGGCAATATTTCTAGTAAAAAGTAGTTGACGTGTTATTATAATGATAAAGAGGTTAAGGCGATAAACTTTTAATTCCACCTTTGGGATAACTTTACTTTACATTAAAAGTTACACGTAAAGCACACTGTAACTAAACATTCAGTTATATTAACCGTGTGCATGCGCAATTGAAAATAGAGAAAATATACGTCTTGTGTACAATTATATTAAAATATTATTACACTCCGCATCGAGTATATTATATCTGTTTGTATAATGTAGTTGAGGAAGTCTAGTCTGAATCAGTATTTTCGCCCTCTTCAATATAAGCATTGTCTTTTAAAGGACGTTTCAGAAGAAACCTTCTTTTATCAACGGCTGCTTCCAAAGCCTCATCATGATCAAAGTCGTCACTGTTTATAAACACATCTCTCGTGTTCATTACTTTTTTATGTACATGATTCCTCCTAAGCTGTCTCATCCACAATAGACGTTCCAGATAAACACTTTCGAGCTCTTTTTGTAGTTTAGGTAATATCAACGCGTACGCTTGCTTGTTGGAAGTTTCGTCATCAAGACCGTTTTCGATAAGATTCTGTTTTATTTCTTCGTACTCGCTGGCAAATCTTTGCTTTGCTTCCTCTATTAATGGTTTCCAAGGATCACTTTCATCTTCTAATTCAGATCCTGATTCATTTCCATCTACCTCAGAATTTTGTATATTATCACTATTTGACGCTTCGTCATCTGACTCCATGGGTACGGAATTGTGATCTGTATCCGACTCTTCCTCTCGGAATGGGCAGTATTCGTTTTCGTGTCTGCGCAAATTAAAGCGACGATTAAAAGATTTACCACAAAACTTGCAGCTCATCACTCTAGCACTGTTAGTAGCAAATGAGGGATTTTAAGAAAATTATTGCCTCATGAGCACTTGCTCTGTTGTATAGCTCATGAATGAGCGTTGACGTAGACAAGCTCACGACGACCACTCATAATTACTCATACCCCATGAGCACTTTGAAATGCTAATTTTCGTTGAGCAGAGATAAAAGATGGCCCGAGCAAGACGAAAACATGACAGATGTCCCGTAACTCATTCAGACTGGCTACCAGACCTGTAAGAATTTTCATGCCCTATCTACTTTGCCAACAATGCTCCAAACGACTGCTGGCTGCTGGAAGCCGAGTTGAAAAGTACGAAGATATAGTATTTTCAACACTTTTGTGGACAAGCTCACGACGACCACTCATGATTACTCATGCCTCATGAGCACTCTGAAATGCTCATTTTCGTTGAGCAGAGATAAAAGATGACCCGAGCAAGACGAAAACATGACAGATGTCCCGTAACTCATTCAGACTGGCTACCAGGCTTGTAAGAATTTTAGTATTTTCAACACTTTTGTGGACAAGCTCACGACGACCACTCATGATATAGGGCCCGCAGTAATTGGCTTATACGCTGTTGCGGATTCCCTGCCATTCTGTTATAAATTTACACGGCAAATTAAATAAATAAATGATTACTCATGCCTCATGCATGAGTAGTTGGTCTGTATAGCTCATGAATGAGCATTGACGTAGACAAGCTCACGACAACCACTCATAATTACTCATACCCCATGAGCTGACTTCGAGTGACTTGGTCCTTATGTCTGTTCAACACCCCACTTAGCCGCATACTAGATTAGACAGAAAGGATATTCATGTCTGCTACGGATAGTATAGGCTAAAAAACCAAGCAGTCTTTTTCGAAGACACCAAATAGATTAACCTGAAACTAGGCCTGTTCTCAACTCTTGGCGTAAAATGATTTTCGCTTTGCGGTATTGCTTTGTATTGCCAATCAACCCTGTTGACTTTACATTAACTGCTTTTTGCGGCTCGCTCGGAAGGGATCGATTGAACTACGCTCACGATATGTTATTGAACTTGTTCATACATAACTCATAAAAATACTGGGCTTACAATGTTCATTTACGTTGAGCATGAGTAGTGGCCCAAGCTGAACGAAAATAATGTATAGAAGAATAATATAGAAGTTATTGGTGAAAGATGTATGCAACATTACAAGTATTAAATAGAACATTACTTATATCCGCAAGTTAATTTCGCTATAGTCGCATCTTGAGAGATTGTATTTTCGTATAATTAAGTCAATTAATGGTCATGTTTTCGTCTTGCTCGGGCCATCTTTTATCTCTGCTCAACGAAAATGAGCATTTCAGAGTGCTCATGAGGCATGAGTAATCATGAGTGGTCGTCGTGAGCTTGTCCACAAAAGTGTTGAAAATACTATATCTTCGTACTTTTCAACTCGGCTTCCAGCAGCCAGCAGTCGTTTGGAGCATTGTTGGCAAAGTAGATAGGGCATGAAAATTCTTACAGGTCTGGTAGCCAGTCTGAATGAGTTACGGGACATCTGTCATGTTTTCGTCTTGCTCGGGCCATCTTTTATCTCTGCTCAACGAAAATGAGCATTTCAAAGTGCTCATGGGGTATGAGTAATTATGAGTGGTCGTCGTGAGCTTGTCTACGTCAACGCTCATTCATGAGCTATACAACAGAGCAAGTGCTCATGAGGCAATAATTTTTTTAAAATCCCTCATTTGCTACTAACAGTGCTAGAGTGATGAGCTGCAAGTTTTGTGGTAAATCTTTTAATCGTCGCTTTAATTTGCGCAGACACGAAAACGAATACTGCCCATTCCGAGAGGAAGAGTCGGATACAGATCACAATTCCGTACCCATGGAGTCAGATGACGAAGCGTCAAATAGTGATAATATACAAAATTCTGAGGTAGATGGAAATGAATCAGGATCTGAATTAGAAGATGAAAGTGATCCTTGGAAACCATTAATAGAGGAAGCAAAGCAAAGATTTGCCAGCGAGTACGAAGAAATAAAACAGAATCTTATCGAAAACGGTCTTGATGACGAAACTTCCAACAAGCAAGCGTACGCGTTGATATTACCTAAACTACAAAAAGAGCTCGAAAGTGTTTATCTGGAACGTCTATTGTGGATGAGACAGCTTAGGAGGAATCATGTACGTAATGAACACAAGAGATGTGTTTATAAACAGTGACGACTTTGATCATGATGAGGCTTTGGAAGCAGCCGTTGATAAAAGAAGGTTTCTTCTGAAACAGATATAATATACTCGATGCGGAGTGTAATAATATTTTAATATAATTGTACACAAGACGTATATTTTCTCTATTTTCAATTGCGCATGCACACGGTTAATATAACTGAATGTTTAGTTACAGTGTGCTTTACGTGTAACTTTTAATGTAAAGTAAAGTTATCCCAAAGGTGGAATTAAAAGTTTATCGCCTTAACCTCTTTATCATTATAATAACACGTCAACTACTTTTTACTAGAAATATTGCCTGACCACGTACGGATTGGAGCATTCGATATCCTTGACTTGTACGTTCACTTTTCCCTCCAAAAAGATAAATAATTTAGGATGCATTGTAATTGGTGGCTCTTTCTACAGTGATACGATTCTTCCAAGTCGTAAACGAACATGTGTTCTGGTACCTTTTTTAATTCTCTTAAACGCTCAAGGATGTTTTCGTGGCAATTGATTTTCAGTATTCTTGCAGCCTCGACAAACGAGTCCCAAACCAAATGCTTGCTATTAACACGTTCTATAGCTTCTATACCGTACGTCTGCCATCCTTCGTCTATATTACATTCGTTTTCCTGGCACAACTGTGTAATTTCATTTGCAACTGTATCAGCGTAAATTGCTTCCAACAATTTGAGGGGGTTCCGACACAATCGACTTTCGTCAACCATGTAAACATCATCTTGCAACATTTTTTTTTTTAAAGTACAACTTCGACGATTTTTACGTTGTTGCTCCAAAGCCAAAGTTTTCAATTTGTGATATCTATGTGTGCTCCCTACTTCGCCGTGTAGAGAACTACAAGATCAGGCTAGTCCAGTCGTTAACAACCTTTTTGTACAAGCTCAGCAAAATCAAGTTTGGGCACTGTCGTTAAAGTACAATGTGTTCAGTCTTTCTGTCCTGCTTAAACAATTTAAAGTCAATGGGGAAAATTAATGGTTTGGGCAATGTCGTAAAACTACAATGTGTTCACCCATGTACAACAGTTAATGACTTCTTAATGACTTTCGCTATTCAATTCCAATTAGTGATATTCAAATTACACGCGGTTAAGCTGTAGCACTAACCATGAAATTAAGCGTTGAAACCAAGACAGTTTAATTTCATAGCTCGCTAAATCAAATTGTTTTAAATCGTCTACACATATTCGAACGGCTTCTCGCACTGTTTCAGTGTCACAAAAATCGCTCACTTTGTAAACTAAAGCCAAGTAAGCCATAATTCTACCAGAATTTAAAGGCTTAGTCTCTTCATATGTTTGACATAAATTTTCAAACACATTATCTCTTACAATACTACATATCATGGAGTTATATGTATGTTCATGCTTTTCTAAAAGCAGTTTTATATAAAACCGTAAAGTATCCTGCGTTAATTCTACATTATTTTCCTTAAAAACATCCAGAATTAGCTGTTCTGTCATCTTGGAACAAAATGGCGAACTGTCGGAAACCTCTCGTTGTTTTAACGTCGTCGGAATGAATCTAATTATAAATGCTCATTAATATGCATAACTCATACTCGGAATTGTTCGGATTATCCTCGGAAATGAATTAATTATATATTCAGATCATTAACATAATTAACTCATGAATTATGCAGGGTGACTCGTTAAATTTTACGCATAAAACTGGGTCCATTAAGCCCCGCTCCATACTACTAATGTTATATTAATATGTTGTAGTATTTCTTACCTTGATCTTCGTCCTTCGATAGTTCGACTGTTCACTGCTTCACTGTTTAGTTTTCCTTCAGAAATAGCCAACCACTAAATTTTGAAGCATTCTTTCCGGTTTATCCATAGGTCTATCTTCGTATTTCCAAAGTTAATGGAGTGGGATGGTTTGGAAACTAGCTTACTTCCGGTCAACAAGCTATTGTTGTCAAATTTTGCAATCACGTGACGACGAACGACTACAAGCTTGTTGGTGTTCAATTTCAAAATGGATATTCGAGACGAATATATTATCGAAGAATCCTGCTGTGTTTTAAACAGTGGAGAAGCAATAGAGTGAAATTGAAAAAGATGATCTTGATTTGTTAGTGGATGCTTTGGATAAAGATTTAGACTATTTTTTTGACAATGAGGAATTCGCGAACGACGCGAGTGATGCGGTCGACGAGATTGAAATTCGCCCAGAATATCCCTGTCCAAACTGCGAGAAAACATGTAAATCGAAAGGTGGTCTTACCCGCCATATACGTGCAAAACATGAACAAAAACTGAACGAAAGTACAACGCAGTTTTTGACTATGAAAGATGTTGAGAATATGTTTACGAAAGCTATCGCCAAAATTACTGAGGACCTTTACGGAGAAACGGCATGCATTTGTACGAACCTGAAACCTTCTCAATTATGCCTCGACCACATGGATAAACTTTGTCGCCAGTTTATGAAGAAATCAGACCAGGATTGTCTTGTACATAGACTATACAAACTCCTGGCGGACGAACCATTGAAACTCGTCATCGTATCGTCCACAAAGGATCACAAGTGGTCACAATTGCAAATTGTAACTGCTGTAAATCTGCTTTTCATTCACATACCTGAACTACTCGTAGCTGCGTGCAAGGATAAGCTAGGACGAGAGAGCAAAGCACCTGAAGCTGAGATTACTGAGAAGGAATATGGCCCTCTTTCATACTTAATGGGATCGGTCATTTCAAAGATGTTTAGAACCAGTAAATATAAAACGAATTCTCGATCTGGTGATGAAAATAATGAGGAACTTCAAATTTTATTACAATCCTTAAAGGTACCAGATAATGAGTACATTAAATCGCTGTCAAGAGGAGGACTTTGGACACCATGCGAAAATTTGATAGCCATTGGTTTTGAAGCAGAAAAAATGTGAGACGGCAACCTTCAATGTTACTAAAGCCATTCCAGTTGGTGAACTAAGAACTAGAATTTTCAGTTTGCCAAAAGTAAAAAGTTTGTGGAATAACATTGTAGAAGCAAATCCCTACCCAGTTTCTCACGATTGCTCAAAAATATGCTTGGAAAATATTATCTTTTTGTACCTGAAAATTAGAGCATTTTCCTTGGCCAAAGATGTCATTAATAAATACAAAAAGCAAAATGCAGCACGCAGTAAAAAGGCATTGCGAAAAGCCTTGAAACAAGAATCAGAAAACAGCATCAATACTCCTGAATGATATCTTATATCACCATAAGGACATACTAATTTGTATATTTTGTGGGAAAACACCATGTTTATTTTTCTGGCATAGCTTTCCATCTGTATGCCTGGATGAGTGCAAAATAATATGACATCCAGGCTTGCACATTAAAAGCTTTACCAAATGAATAAACTTGGTATTATGCTTGGATTAACCATGAGGAATTCTTTTTAACCCAATAAAGTTGTGAAAAGAAGGTGTATAATCAATGAAGCACACGAACACGATTATTACTCCTTTTTTCTTTTATTTGCCTTTTTGAGAAGTGGCTCATTAATAATATCAATCCAGTTAGACTTAGTTTTATTGTTTCGTCCTCCAACATTACCAGATTTAATTGGAACAATATTTTGTTGTACATCAAGAGCTCTGTCATTGTATGCAAACTGAAGAGCATCTGGGTTATCAGATCTTCTTCCTCGTTGTCGCTGATTACCAAAATATTCCTCCAGGGGATCCTGCTGAAAGCGTTCTGTTAGAACACTGTTGAGACCATGTGAAAGAAGGAACTTTACAACCTCCACTGTTGAATGGGCTGTAATTTGGAGTCCTTCATGTGTTTGCTGAGAAATAAACATCTTAGCTTGAGCTGTCGCTGTGTATTGTCCGGGACGAGTACTGATATTTTCTTTCCAACCATAGAAATATTGAAGGAATGTGTTTAAAAGCCAAGTAAACCTTGTATCATCCTGGGATTTGTATGGAGCAAGAAATGCATTTCGCTTATGAATTCCTTCATCATATGATCGGACATTACAACAGTCAAAAAACTTGTTCATTAATTCACAAAAATTAGCAGCCTCGTGCATTTGCTTCTCCTTCAGGGTAGCTCCGACGAAGAGCACATGCTGTGCTGTTACTAAGGGCCTGATCAAATTAAAAGAATAAATTATAAGGGAAAAAATTAAAGTTCGACTATTATGCAATTATGACATACATGACACTATTATTACATCTGGGCTTGATCTAGGTCTAGGTATTGTTAATTATAATGGCATTGGCAAAATATTGTTGCAAAAATAGTTTCCCAGGAATATTTGTCCAGAAACATTCGCATGTAAATTATCAGATCAGAGACGGATTTTCAGATTTTGCTCTGGGGGAGGGGGTGCCAAAAATTCGGGGGGTTGCCCAAAATTCAGGTGGTACCAAAAATTCAAACTACTGTCATTTAATCCAATGTATTTAAATTTTTGAGGGGTGCACCCCCCCCCCCCTGCACCCCCTGAAAATCCGTCTATGATCAGAGTAAATTGTCACTTACAAGAAATGACGACATGTCTATACATACATGTTTTTATGTTTAGGGTTGAAATGTCCCTAAATTTGTTGAAAAACATTTTTGATTCCCAGAAAGGAATCTTGTTTCCTCAACAATGTTTTCAAAGTTTGGGCAAACATGGAAACATTTCAAGTAATTAGACATAGGTTTTCAGATGCTTTGTCCACAAAGTTTCCCAGTTTGTCCTAACTTTGGTTTGTCCAAGACAGTACGGCCAACTCAAATTAATAAAACAACAAACCTACCTGGGCAGCAAGATTAACTTTCATTTTGGAATATGGAGTTAAGACAATATGTTCTGTGGTCAACTTAGGTAGTTGGTGTAACCCTAGCTCTAAATCAGAGTAATACAGGTCTGAAATGTGTTTCCATAATAAAAACTGACCATTGTTCCACATTAATCTTGAATTAATACCAGAGCCAGAATTGAGCAAACAGTTTCTTGATGTCTTAAGTAAATGAGGTGCATCGGCAAAAAACCAAATCCATCTTCCCAGAGAAAATAAATTTTTTGTTTTGTACACAATATTTGTGTCACTCACGTTCCCACCAAAACTGTTGTGTAATTGGAAAAACCTTCGATTTGGTGATGCACCATCACTTATTGCAGCAACAACATTGAGATTTACCTTTAGCTGCAATATAGCAACACCGCGCCAAAATAGGGTATTATTTGATATGAGACAACATTACGTGTGAAGAAGTATCCGAGCATGAATTGCAGTTTTGTAGTAATGCCTCTAACATAGAATGCTAGGACATGTGAAGCCGGTTGAATTTCATCAAATGTTGCATAGTTAACTTGTGGATCTCCAAGATCCACAAATCCAATTAACTTTTCAGAATGCTTGTCAAATACCAAATTGCATTTGATCTTCATTTCATCAAACATTACAACAACCCATCTTTCTAGATCTGTAAAGGATTTAGTCCTGGAAATCAGAGAAGCTATGTTATCTGGTAAATATCCAGCACCAGGCTGAAAGCTGTTTCTATAAGAACGCAAAGTTCTAGCACTAGGTAGTTGCAATGTTCCCGAGTCTCTTAGCTCTCTGTAGACACTAGGCGACTTGGAATACAATGACAAACTAAACCGAATAAAGTGGGGGTGCCATCTATGGCCATTCTTTGATTGTTGGTTGAGAGCTTTCTTCTGCTGTTCCCACACAAGCTTCATATGCGGAGTTGCTTCTAGAGATGTTCCTGTGATTATGCTGGTTAGTTCATCCTCAAGAGCTGATTCCAATCTAATACCATGTTGGTTTATCTCACTCTGCATTCTTTTATTCTGCTTTCAAGCTGGTTGCACTTTAACTTCGCTTCCTTTAAGTTAACACGTGTGTCTTTCAAAGTAGCAACTAGTTTTTCCTTTGTTAGGCATGATAGTGGTGCCTTCGCTTTAGCTGGGGTAGCACTGCTATTGACAGAATTTCTGCTTGACTCACAAATACATATGTCACATAGTTGAAAATCATTTGATGTGGATGAAAACAAAACACGACAAGCTATGTGGCGACAATATTCAATTGTATAATAAGGACAAGAATCTTTTGGAATCAGTGGTACAACATGATTTTACACACTTTCAAATCTGGCTGTTCAGAAACAATTCCTTTGCAAATATTTTGTGACATGATTTTGCCACAAAGTGTCTTAAAGCTACAGTACTGCATGGATCGCCCATTCGAAGTGTAGATGTCATGATCATCTGGCAGTGCCCAACCATAAACAAGAACAGTGTATTTTAAACTGTCGTCAACAAGTACCGAGAATTTTGCAATTAAAAATCCACTTTCTTTAAACTCTATAACAGTTGTGTTTGATACCTTGTGCCATCCCCAACCACTAAAATAAGGATACCCACCAGCTTTTTTCAAGTAGCTATCGAGGTTAACAAGAGAAGAATAAACCACTCGTTCAGTAACATGCTTTTCAGCAGGTTCCTTCCTGGATGTATTAGCATTTGAACTTGCACCAATATTATCTAAGCTTTTCTTTGGTAGGTTTTCCGTCGGTATTGAGCCCGTTTCAAGGGATTTTCTTTTAGCAAAACGTTCAATATACTCATCCTTAAAATGAATTTCGCAAATATATATACTGTTGTTTTCAATTTGCTTTTTTAAATCGGCATCCAGCTGTCTTGTACGCAATATGGCGTCTATCCAAGCCTTTCTCGCTTCTTGCTTTCTTTGCGAAGTAAACTCGCTATCTGAAGAACGAGGCACAGGAATTTGAAATAAACTTACATCTTTATACCGTCTACTATGAAAGCAACTGTAAAAAGCGCAATTTGGCATAAAATTTATAGTTCTTTTAATAAACACGCATGAATGAACACTACAAATTTACATATATTCGCGAAAACACTGTAGTCGTTCGTCGTCACGTGACCGTAAAATTTATACTCGCAACATAATCATTACGTCATCTAAAAATAATTAGAAGTTTCCAAACCATCCCACTCCATTAACTTTGGTATTTCCACGTTTTTATATGAATATAACGACATTTTGTCAATCGCCATGTTGAATTTTAAGATCTAGCCTGCGAACAGGCAAAATTGAATGATGTAATGGCCTTGGAGAACATTACGTCATTGCATTGTAAGCCACTTGCTGATTGGCTATCAATTTAAATAAGCTGGTCGCTGAATGGCTAACAGCTAACAGCTAACAGCTAACAGCTAACAGCTAACAGCTAACAGCTAACAGCTAACAGCTAACAGCTAACAGCTAACAGCTAACAGCTAACAGCTAACAGCTAACAGCTAACAGCTAACAGCTAACAGCTAACAGCTAACAGCTAACTTAACATTAACAAGTCGATAGCATTATATCTGCTACGCAGATACAAAAACGAGTGAACTCGATAAAATCATAAGAGAGTTAAGTCCCCAAAAAAGCTGTGGCTATGACGGAATTCATCCTAAAGTGATTAAAGATATGGGAATGTACATTGGCAATGTATTGTGTCATATTTTTAATTTGACATTTGCAACAGGAATAATCCCTGATCAACTAAAAGTCTCACTGGTTACACCAATGTACAAAAGTGAAAAGAAAGATAGTTTTTAGTGCAAAGTTTCAAAGAAACTTTGCAGTATTGTGATGGGTGGCGAAAATTCACATCAGTCAGTCATACAGTCATACAGTCATAGTGTAAACTTTCCGGGGGGGGGTCCAAATTACTCCTGATGTGCAATTGCAAAACGGCTCTGCTTGAATGATATCCTTAGAATGTTTTTATCAAAATTAGCGTAGTTTAGTAATATATCAGTGTTTGCCGTTATTCTCATGGATGTGAAAGTTGGCTGAATGGTCAATATAATTCCAAGCAGCGTACAATTTGGATTGCATATATGTATATGGCAAGCACCCCCGGAATCTCAATTTTTGCGAAAAATTCAACTGAGCATTTGTGTTCGAGGCATGAAATATTTCGGTGCAAATATAGCATATATATGGCGGCCGTATGTAGGAGTGAGTCGCGAACATGGTAATTTTTTCATGAACAACAATGTTTGAATATGTCGATAAAGCTATAAAAATTTTATAGATCAGTGATGAATCTAGACAATTGCATTTTCATAATAATACCAGTAAATAATTTATCTAGGTATATGCTGATACATACGTCTTCTCGCTGAACGAATTATTACGAATATTACTGAAATACTGTCGTGCGTATACTTTTAAATAAATACTTTCATATTACATGTAACAAAGAAGTTGAGAATATATTGACCATTTTTAGTGCAAAGTTTTTAACTGTCCGTAGACTCGTAGAGTGTAATTTCTAGAGTCACTGAAATTTGACATTTGTTATGCAGTATTAATAGAACACATCTCTGTTGACGGGTCAGTTGTTTACAAATGCGAATGGCATTTTGGTGAGGATGCGTCTGTATATATAACTATGATGTATGATGCATTCTATATACTTTCTAGTTTTGCTTAGCCTTTATTTTAGTAGTCTGTGTACAACCGTACTCTCGAAATTTTATATACACGATGAAATAATAAATAAATAAAATTTGAAATAATCGAAGTTGAATTGACATATTTGTAATTAGTTGAATAAAACTAATCAAATATTGCAACCGTAAACAAAGGACAATTTTATCTGCTTACTATAATATATTGGCAAAAACATAAATCACTCATCGCGAATTTAGAATTACGAATGATGAAATATTACAAGCTTTTCATTGACAAGTGTACTTGTTGAAAAACTGGCATGCTAGCTTTTCAAAAGCTTGTCACATTTCATCAATTTTCAAGGGCAAATAAAAATAGTAAAGGAAAAATAATTGCCAAATAAAAATTGCTCGTGTAAATACGTAATATGCAAATATCAACACAACACAACACAACACAACATGGATGTACAACAATTACGTACGCACTATAAACCATGTAACATAGCATTTGTCTTTTAAAACTTTGCACTATCCTTGGATCACTAGTTGTAATTATAGGCCAATATCAGTTATTAGCTGCTTTTCAAAAATATTAGAAAAAAGTAATGTATACTCGAATAATACAATATATTGAGAAAAATAACATTTTACACGAAAAACAATATGCTTTTAGAAAAAATCGATCAACAACATTAGCAATAATGGAACTGACAGAAAAAATTAAACAAGAGATTGATAAAAATAAAGTAACAATTGGAATATTCCTTGACCTGTCAAAAGCATTCGATACAGTTAACCATAAAATTATATTAAAAAAACTAGAACACTATGGAATTAGAGGGGTAGTATATAAATGGTTTGAAAGCTATTTATCTGGTCGTATGCAGCACGTCAAATATAACGATACAATATCAGAGGCAAAGATGGTTTCCTGTGGTGTACCGCAGGGATCAGTATTGGGCCCATTACTTTTCTTAATATACATAAATGATATTCATGTTAGCAGTAAGCTTACATCATTTATAGTGCTTGCAGATGATACTAATCTATTCTATTCTGGTGATAATGTTGATCAATTAAATAAAACAATCAATGAAGAAATGCAGAAAAGAAGTCAGTGGTTAATTGATAATCAGCTTACATTTAATTTAAAAAAAACAAATTATATAGTTTTTAAATCAACAAAGAAGAAAATATCCAATTAACATAATTATATTACAAATAAAATATCAAAATCAATAGGAATAATTTGTAAAGCCCGTTATTTCTTAAATTTCAATATACTAAGAACATTATATAACACGTTAATATATCCATACTTATATTATGGAAATATTGTTTGGGCAAATAATTATCCAACAAGATTAAATAAAATATATAAATTACAAAAAAAAGTAATAAGAATAATCACACATTCATCATATGATGCAAAGTCTGCCCCTTTGTTTCAAAAATTAAAATTACTGAACATTTACCAGATCAACGATTTATGCACTGGACAATTTATGTTTGAATTTTATAGCAATTCCTTGCCTGAATATTTTAATGATTTCTTTACTCTTAATAAAAACGTACACAATTACAGAACAAGAAACTCACATTATATACATAAGGAAAGATACCGAACTGATTATGGAAAATTTACAATAAAAACTAAAGGATGTAATTTATGGAACAAAATTCCATTCGATATAAAAAAAGCGAGAACAAAAACTAATTTTAAAACATATATGAAAGCCTATAAATCTATTGTCATAGGTTTGCATGCAATGAGTATACATAATGTATATGCATTCATGCATATCTATATATAAGTTAAATATATATATATATATAGGTTCATTGTTGTAATGCGCATGTGAACATATTTCCATGCTAACATGCGCAATATAAATTCAATATATTATTATTATTATATATATATAATTATGTAAATATATACGGTTTGCTAGTCAAATCATATTATATGCATGTTTTTTATAATCTTATCTATGATACCAAATCAAGTGTATTTTAATTAAATTGTAAATGGAGGACTGACTTGTAAAAGCCCACTATATAGGGTTTATTTGGTCCTCCCAGTATCAATCAATATGATGGAAATGTATTATAAGAAGTTGAATAAAGTATAATGAAACTTTAAAAAAAAAAAAGCTTGTAATTAGACTTCGAATTGGACTACATTGTACAGACTTTACGCTCTTTTAGCTGTATATAAAGAGCTGTTAGCTACAGTACGCGTCTTGTAAATTGATATCAACGAATATTTATTGGTGTTAGCTACAGTACGCGTGTTGTAAATTAATGTCAACAAATATTTATTGCCGAACGTAGTATTCGGCAATAATCGGATTGCAATCGTAAACTTTTAGTGTATGTTAATCGCATATAAATTCCTTACTCACGTCTTAATTTGACGTCACAAATGTGGACATACACAAACTCTCAATACGGCTCAGTATATAGAATCATGGCGGGAAATTCAAACGTGTTACAACATGTGTCAAGAATAATAGTGTGCTGCCTCGCTAACGCTCGGCAGCAATTAGGGTTGAGGTTAGAATTAGAGAGGATTAATTGAATTGATCATGTATAAATTTAAAAAAACGAGACAACATTTGTAAACGTTTTTATTAATATGCGTTTACAAAATCAGTTTTTGTTGCAAGTTGCAGCAGTTTTGTTGCTCGTGTACCTTTACTTAATTCTCCTGACGAATAGTCTTCATTTGAGACGACGACGAGTAAACTTATAATTTTCAGGCTGACGTGTTCCAACACCAAAACTTGTTTATATCTATACCGTAGCCGACGCTGAACCCCCAAATTAGATAACTTTCCTAAACTGTGCTTTGTTTTGCAGGTATTGTTCCTGGAGATAAAGACGGACAACCACGACAACGTACAGACAAAGGAAATCCAATATCCTCACCTTTAGACGAAGAAATCGACCAGCAAGTAGGCCGTCCAGGACCTCTAGATGCCGCTGGAGATTGCGTAATATGTCTTGAGAGACCCAAGGATGCAACTATTGTGCACGGTACTACAGGTCATGTTTGTTGCTGTACAACATGTGCAGCAGAACTCTTTAGAAGAGGAGATAATTGTCCCATTTGTAGAGCTCCAATTCAAAGTGTCATTAAACAGTATACTGTTTAGGAGTATGTTGTCAAGTCCTTCAAAATTATCCGAGTATAAGTCTCATACGATCGTTTTTGTAGACGCACATTTTTCATAAAGGTAGCGGTAGTAGTATAGAGCGGGGCTTAATGGACCCCGTTTTATGCGTAAAATTTAACGAGTTAATTATGTTAATGATCTGAATATTAATGAGTATGATCTGAATATTAATGAGTTTATAATTAATTCATTTCCGAGGATAATCCGAACAATTCCGAGTACGAGTTATGCATATTAATGAGCATTTATAATTAGATTCATTCCGACGACGTTAAAACAACGAGAGGTTTCCGACAGTTCGCCATTTTGTTCCAAGATGGCAGAACAGCTAATTCTGGATGTTTTTAAGGAAAATAACGTAGAATTAACGCAGGATACTTTACTGTTTTATATAAAACTGCTTTTAGAAAAGCATGAACATACATATAACTCCATGATATGTAGTATTGTAAGAGATAATGTGTTTGAAAATTTATGTCAAACATATGAAGAGACAAAGCCTTTAAATTCTGGTAGAATTATGGCTTACCTGGCTTTAGTTTACAACGTGAGCGATTTTTGTGACACTGAAACAGTGCGAGAAGCCGTTCGAATATGTGTAGACGATTTAAAACAATTTGATTTAGCGAGCTATGAAATTAAACTGTCTTGGTTTCAACGCTTAATTTCATGGTTGGTGGGTTAGTGTTACAGCTTAACCGCGTGTAATTTGAATATCACTAATTGGAATTGAATAGCGAAAGTCATTAAGAAGTCATTAACTGTTGTACATGGGTGAACACATTGTACTTTAACGACATTGCCCAAACGCGTTTATGCTGAACTTGTAAGAGACGGGCTTTAACGACATGTTAAAGCCTATTTTATGGTCTATATTCCACCTCTGGGATAACTTTACTTTACATTAAAAGTTATACGTAAAGCATACTGTAACTAAACATTCAGTTATATTAACGTGTGCATGCGCAATTGAAAATAGAGAAAATATACATCTTGTGTACAATTTTATTAAAATATTATTACACTCCGCATAGAGTATATTATATCTGTTTATATAAGGTAGTTGAGGAAGTCTAGTCTGAATCAGTATTTTCACCCTCTTCAATATAAGCATTGTCTTTTGAAAGACGTTTCAGAAGAAACTTTCTTTTATCAACGGCTGCTTCCAAAGCCTCATCATGATCAAAGTCGTCACTGTTTATAAACACATCTCTCGTGTTCATTACTTTTTTATGTACATGATTCCTCCTAAGCTGTCTCATCCACAATAGACGTTCCAGATAAACACTTTCGAGCTCTTTTTGTAGTTTAGGTAATATCAACGCGTATGCTTGCTTGTTGGAAGTTTCGTCATCAAGACCGTTTTCGATAAGATTCTGTTTTATTTCTTCGTACTCGCTGGCATATCTTTGTTTTGCTTCCTCTATTAATGGTTTCCAAGGATCACTTTCATCTTCTAATTCAGATCCTGATTCATTTCCATCTACCTCAGAATTTTGTGCATTATCACTATTTGACGCTTCGTCATCTGACTCCATGGGCACGGAATTGTGATCTGTATCCGACTCTTCCTCTCGGAATGGGCAGTATTCGTTTTCGTGTCTGCGCAAATTAAAGCGACGATTAAAAGATTTACCACAAAACTTGCAGCTCATCACTCTAGCACTGTTAGTAGCAAATGAGGGATTTTAAGAAAATTATTGCCTCATGAGCACTTGCTCTGTTGTATAGCTCATAATGAGCGTTGACGTAGACAAGCCCACGACAACCACTCATAATTACTCATACCCCACGAGCACTCTGAAATGCTCATTTTCGTTGAGCAGACATACAAGATGGCCCGAGCAAGAAGAAAACATGACAGATGTCCCGTAACTCTTTCAGACTGGCTGCCAGACCTGTAAGAATTTTCATGCCATATCTACTTTGCCAACAATGCTCCAAACGACTGCTGGCTGCTGGAAGCCGATTCATTTGCACTCTCAAGTGAGTTGAAAAGTACGGCGATATAGTATTTTCAACACTTTTGTGGACAAGCTCACGACGACCACTCATCATTACTCATGCCTCATGAGCACTTGCTCTGTATAGCTCATGAATGAGCGTTGACGCAGACAAGCTCACGACAACCACTCATAATTACTCATATCCCATGAGCTGACTTTGAGTGACTTGGTCCTTATGTCTGTTCCACACCCCACTTAGCCGCATACTAGATTAGACAGAAAGGATAATTCATGTCTGCTACGAATAGTATAGGCTCAAAAACCAAGCGGTCTTTTTATAAGACACCAAATAGATTAACCTGAAACTAGGCCTGTTCTCACCTCTTGGCGTAAAATAATTTTCGTTTTGCGATATTGTTTTGTGTTGCTAATCAACCCTGTTGACTTTACATTAACTGCTTCGCCTTTCTTTGGCTCGCTCGGAAGGGATTGAGTGAGCACGACTGAACTACGCTCACGATATGTTATTGAACTTATTCATACAGAATTCATAAAAATACTAGGCTTACAATGTTCACTTACGTTGAGCATATAATGTATAGAAGAATAATTTGTTGTTACCAAATCTCAGTGTAAGAAGGAACAATCAATTATGTACCGGCATAATGTATCAGGTAAATAATAACACGGTACCTGATTATCTAATCGACCTATTTACCAAAACAAGTATGGTTATGAAACTAGACAGGCCAATTTCAATTTTGTGCCTCCGAAGCCAAATACAAACTTTTGCAAAAAATCGTTTTCATATAGAGGCGCAGTGGCTTGGAACAATTTACCTCCTAATCTGAAAAGATTGAGTACATTAACATCGTTCAAAAGTAATTTAGCTTCAAATAGTGCGTAATTTAGCTTGATATTTTTAACTTCTACTTGATATAAGCTTTAATAATTAATTCCATTGTAATATATTTCTCATTTTATATATCTAATGTGCACGGCCTATTGGAAGATCACTCTTCGACTTTGTAAATATTCTTAACCTTATAGTGAAATACTACATATCATGGAGTTATATCTATCTTCATGATTTTCTCAGCTCATGGGATATGAGTAATTATGAGTGGTTGTCGTGAGCATGTCTGCGTCGACGCTCATTCATGAGCTATACAGAGCAAGTGCTCATGAGGCATGAGTAATGATGAGTGGTCGTCGTGAGCTTGTCCACAAAAGTGTTGAAAATACTATATCGCCGTACTTTTCAACTCACTTGAGAGTGCAAATGAATCGGCTTCCAGCAGCCAGCAGTCGTTTGGAGCATTGTTGGCAAAGTAGATATGGCATGAAAATTCTTACAGGTTTGGTAGCCAGTCTGAAAGAGTTACGGGACATCTGTCATGTTTTCGTCTTGCTCGGGCCATCTTGTATGTCTGCTCAACGAAAATGAGCATTTCAGAGTGCTCGTGGGGTATGAGTAATTATGAGTGGTCGTCGTGAGCTTGTCTACGTCAACGCTCATTCATGAGCTATACAACAGAGCAAGTGCTCATGAGGCAATAATTTTCTTAAAATCCCTCATTTGCTACTAACAGTGCTAGAGTGATGAGCTGCAAGTTTTGTGGTAAATATTTTAATCGTCGCTTTAATTTGCGCAGACACGAAAACGAATACTGCCCATTCCGAGAGGAAGAGTCGGATACAGATCACAATTCCGTACCCATGGAGTCAGATGACGAAGCGTCAAATAGTGATAATGCACAAAATTCTGAGGTAGATGGAAATGAATCAGGATCTGAATTAGAAGATGAAAGTGATCCTTGGAAACCATTAATATAGGAAGCAAAACAAAGATATGCCAGCGAGTACGACGAAATAAAACAGAATCTTATCGAAAACGGTCTTGATGACGAAACTTCCAACAAGCAAGCGTACGCGTTGATATTACCTAAACTACAAAAAGAGCTCGAAAGTGTTTATCTGGAACGTCTATTGTGGATGAGACAGCTTAGGAGGAATCATGTACATAAAAAAGTAATGAACACGAGAGATGTGTTTATAAACAGTGACGACTTTGATCATGATGAGGCTTTGGAAGCAGCCGTTGATAAAAGAAAGTTTCTTCTGAAACGTCTTTTAAAAGACAATGCTTATATTGAAGAGGGTGAAAATACTGATTCAGACTAGACTTCCTCAACTACCTTATATAAACAGATATAATATACTCTATGCGGAGTGTAATAATATTTTAATAAAATTGTACACAAGACGTATATTTTCTCTATTTTCAATTGCGCATGCACACGTTAATATAACTGAATGTTTAGTTATAGTATGCTTTACGTATAACTTTTAATGTAAAGTAAAGTTATCCCAGAGGTGGAATATAGACCATAAAATAGGCTTTAACATGTCGTTAAAGCCCGTCTCTTACAAGTTCAGCATAAACGCGTTTGGGCAATGTCGTTAAAGTACAATGTGTTCACCCATGTACAACAGTTAATGACTTCTTAATGACTTTCGCTATTCAATTCCAATTAGTGATATTCAAATTACACGCGGTTAAGCTGTAACACTAACCCACCAATCATGAAATTAAGCGTTGAAACCAAGACAGTTTAATTTCATAGCTCGCTAAATCAAATTGTTTTAAATCGTCTACACATATTCGAACGGCTTCTCGCACTGTTTCAGTGTCACAAAAATCGCTCACTTTGTAAACTAAAGCCAGGTAAGCCATAATTCTACCAGAATTTAAAGGCTTTGTCTCTTCATATGTTTGACATAAATTTTCAAACACATCTCTTACAATACTACATATCATGGAGTTATATGTATGTTCATGCTTTTCTAAAAGCAGTTTTATATAAAACCGTAAAGTATCCTGCGTTAATTCTACGTTATTTTCCTTAAAAACATCCAGAATTAACTGTTCTGCCATCTTGGAACAAAATGGCGAACTGTCGGAAACCTCTCGTTGTTTTAACGTCGTCGGAATGAATCTAATTATAAATGCTCATTAATATGCATAACTCGTTCTCGGAATTGTTCGGATTATCCTCGGATTATATTCAGATCATACTCATTAATATTCAGATCATTAACATAATTAACTCATGAATTATGCAGGGTTAATTCGTTAAATTTTACGCATAAAACGAGGCCCATTAAGCCCCGCTCTATACTACTAGCGGTCGACAAGGGGAAGGTAGGCTTAGAAACAGTGATATATAATCTATACTCTACATATACTCTACAACAAAACTAAGGATGTTCCATTTTACCGCCGTTTTAATATTGAAGGTTTCAGATACAGTAAATCTATAAGAATAAGTCTATTCTCATATGAAATTTCAATGCAAACCAACGTCTCTGTACCACTGGTTGCCACTGGTACTGTTGCCAACTTGTGCCAATGTACAAACCAGAGAAGACGTGTTACGAACAAGGGCGAAAATCCATCTGAAAAAGTGGGGGTTGGAGCCTGCTAATAGTTATGGAGGCATGTAACACGTTTTACTTTTTCAGGACATTTCCGCATCATGGTCGCATGGTGACAGGAGTGTAACTTGGGTCTAAGCGTTACGAGTATGTGTTCATTTTGCCCGACAAAAGGGCCAGGGCCGTCGCGAAGAGGTATAAGCAGGGGTGGATGTGAGTATCTCATTTGCCGACAAAAGGGCGTGGTCTCTGGGTGTGGTCATTCCTAGTTAACAACTCAATTCCACGTAAATTCTGGAATCCGGCATAACTTTAAGTTGACGAGGATTTTGTTGGACAACGCCTTAATTCAATAGGAATAACAAGCCAGAAGGGAAAATATGACCTTGGCAAAAAGGCCTCGCATAACTAGGGGGGCTCCGGGAGCATGCTCTTCCGAGACAAATTTGGAATTTGAAGCCCAGAAATGCCTTTTCCTGCATTCTGATCTGCGGATTTACTATCAAACATCCCCCTCCCCCTAAACATGTCTATTTTGGAGAAAAAGGAACATGAAAAAGACGCGGAAATAACTTTTTTTATCAGTGCTTATAAAACCGAGTTTTAATTATCTAAAACACGACAGGTTCATGTTGTAACAGCAGCACAACAGTAGTTGAGATTTTAAATCATTTGTTTAATCAGATTTAAAATGCCGCATTTTAAACTTTCTCAAACTGACAATATGCATCATTTGACCGACTTTTTGATGACATTTACAATTAAGGATTTCCCCCTTTAACGTGTCGTTCATTTATGGTGATATTTTAGCCGATAAATCCTTCAGTATTTGCCGACAACAATTTTTCAGAGGGTGCGCCAGCCCCGCATTGGTAACGGCCCTGTAAAGAGCGTATAGTAAAGGGGCCGGCCAAAACGAAAATTGCCTATTGGGGCCCCATGATGTGAATGTGTAAGATTGGGCAATCTATTCTATCCGTTGTGTAGTACCCCAAGCATCTAACTTGGGGCCACTACTGTTTCTATTATACATAAACGATTTACTAAATTGTGTATCGCATACATCTGTGAATATGTTACTAATATAACAAGTGAAGGTTTGAATGTAGAAGACGTACAAATGTGCGTTTAAACAATGATTTGGAACATATCCATCAGTGGCTGCTTGCTAATAAATTGACTTTAAATAGAGGCAAAACAGAATACATGATAATTTGTTCGCGACAGAGATTATCAGAATTATATATCAATAGAATTAGATGAGACCAATTAAGGCGCGTTAAGCATTCGAAAACGTTACGCATAATTATTGATGATCAACTTTTGTGGAAAAAACAAAATAGAAACCATGTATCCAAGGTCTCTAAAGGTAAGTGTGATGCGGCGAATAAAGAGTTGTGTCCCAAAAAGAACATTGATAAATGTTTATAATGCAATAATACTGCCATATTTTGATTATTGCAGTCTTGTTTGGAGTAACTGCAATGAATATCTGCTTGACAAACTGCAAAAATTGCAAAACAGGGCTGCAAGGGTCATCACTGGCATACCATATGAAATAGCGACAAAAAAATACCTAAGGAGTTAAATTGGCAACCTCTAACTGATCGCTGGGAGAAAAATAAGTTAGTGCAGTTCATGCATTAAGTGAAAAATAAGGAGTTACCAGAAAGTATGAACAACCTGTTTGAAATCGCTAACAATCAAAACTATAATCTACGCAGTAATGATAATGATTTTGTTTTACAAAAGCCAAAAATAAATGATATGAAAAAAAATATATAAGACGCGAACACACTCGTATAAATAAGTCGCGTCTTATTGTGGAACAGCCTGAACCCCTGTTCTTATTTAGGTCGCGACTTACTGGAATTTGTGTGTTCGCGTCTTATTATAAGACGCGTCTTATGTAAGTCGCGACTTATTTCTCCCGTATAAATGGCCCTATTAGGGCAATAGCGTGGAATAACTTGCTAAAAGATTCAAAAGCACAAATATGTCAATTGGGAAATCTAATTAGGCCCGTTTCAGACCTCGTCAACAACATTATATTTTGTATGCCGTTTGAATCAGTGCCGCTCTTGTGTCGCTCCAGCATCGCACTTAATACAATTAAGTTCGGCGCATGAGTGGAGCGGCGTCTGAAACGGGCCTAAGGCTGCCTGCACTCTAAGGCTGCCTGCACTCGACCGCAAATAATGTGAATAATGATCGAATTTCTTGTTTGATTATATTATATACTGTACTGTTAACTTTCTGTAAATATCTTTATATCTGCTAATATTCCCTGTATAGTTGTTTAGTCATTATAGTTGTTTAGTCTAATTAGTTATTATGTTGTAAATAGTAAATTTAATTTTTTGTAAATATTGGAAATCAGCTACCTCCTAAAGTCCTAGTATGCTGAAGGATTACCGTTTTTAAATAAGAGTTCATAAGTAAGTAAATAAATTAAGCATGTACCTTGGGACAACATAAAAGACAAAAAAGACAACACATACAAAGATACAATTGTAAATGTGATGTTAGCAAGACGTAAAATATATTCATACAAAGCTTTTGAATGTGATGTTTGTAAAAAGGGATTTTTCAGAAAGCGCATAAAATATTACATACTGGAGAAACATCTTTTGAATTTGATGTTTGTATCACTGACCTGGTTTATATGCAAAGATTTTTATTATCAAGTGATTTAGCAAGTCATAAGAGAACACGTATAGACCCATTGCACTGACGTCACAAATCCTCAAAGTGTCCTCCAGATGCCCCCTAAATAAAAAAATAATACTAAAAAGTATTATTGTATTAAATAAATAAATAAAAATACTAAAAAGTATTAAAGTTTTACAAAATTTATATTTAATATGCATAGATAATTGCTAATTTGTCCTCCAGTTGCATACGTTACTGGGGATGTGACGTCATGTGCAATGGGTCTATTGGAGACAAACCTAATCAATGCAGTGATGATTCTGTTAAGTTATACTAAAAATGCTGAAAACTGTTATGAATGTGATGATTCTGAAGAACAATTATTGTGTAAAGAAATCCATTCATTACTAGATGTATAAAAAGATATATGAGGGAATCCGCTGCAGGCAATAAATTTGAGTATGGTGAATCAGAATGCCACAAAAAGTTCCAATGTGAACTTTGTAAAAAAGTAATAGAATCAACTGGTGTTGGATATATTTGTTCTCTTTGCAATATTGCATTGATAACTCATAAAATGAACGTTTCTTCTGCTTTTTAATGCGTTGATGTTTTATGATCTACTTTCTTTCTGTTTCTTCCTTTTTCTGGTTGGACTGGGGCCGGTTGTTCAAAAGCCGGTTAACGCTAACCCCGGGTTAAATTTTAACCTGCTGTTCTGGTTTGTACACTTCTACATGTTTGTTTATTTCAAAACTATATAAACAAAAACTTCTCTCGCCCAGTACAAGGTTGATAGAAAAAAGTATTCATATTAATATAACCGATGACGGGAAACTTGTATGAAAGTTACCACTAACCCAGGGTTAAGTTAACCGGCTTTTGAACAACCGGCCCCTGATGTTTAAATATGAACATTTCTTTTATTTTCTGGCGCGTTGATGTCGAACTTTCCTCCTTAAAGATGAACTTTCCTCCTGTTTTCTGGTGTGTCAGTGATGTTTAACGATGAACTTTTCTGCATTTTCTCCTGTTTTCTGGTGAGTTGATGTCTAAAGATGAACCGCTTTCCTCATATTTTCTGGTGCGTAGATGTTTAAAGATGAACTCTCCTATAATATTTCTGGTGCGTCGATGTTTAAAGATGGACTGATTTATCCCATTCTGTCGACAATATTGCCACCAATGGTAGTTTAAAATGGCTGATGGGTAGCTTGAAAAAGGCCAACGCAGACTAGAGCTGTGTCGTTATAGTTAAATTGTTTTCATGGCCTATATGTTAGCAGGCGCAGTACAGCTTAGGCCGTTTTTTCAAGGTGCCCGTGTCAGCGCGGAATTACGAGCGAGCCAGTTTTAACACTGATTCGTTATAATTTTTTAGCGTGACATTCTACTTTGCATGGTGCTCGCGCAGACGCGTCGCGATTGATCACGCTATTGATCTCCTCCATCTCGCACAAACGAAACGAACGTAATGGAAAACGGCCTAGCTCTACGTTCCCTGTTCCCATTATTTGCCATCGTAAAAGAAATTATCAAACATGTGCACTGGGTCTATATTTCTTACATAATCTTATGGGCCACGAATGCTAAGCAAATAGTTTGTGTGCACTTGCGTTAATGGTATGAGTTGCGTTCTCCAGAAACACGGAGAAACTAGTTTGAATCCTGCTTGAGACAATTAACGATGCTTGAGACAATAATTTTAGAATCAGTACTGCAATATTTAAATCCTTGAGGTTGATTTCATGAAATACAATAAGACACGAGATCGGACGAATTCCGGACCGTACTCAAATTCGTCCGGTTCCACTACTTGTTCACACGGGAATTCGTAAGATTAGCTGTGCTCGAATTTGTCCGGTTCCCATGAAAACCAGCCCTACTGGTAGGGCTAGCCCTTCATGTAGGGCTCATGTAAACAGGGCCGGCCCAAGAGTAACACACTGCAACTTCGGTGCTTTATTGAAACAAGCGTTGCCTGAGCAGGTGCGAAAATATTTACTGCTCATAGATCGGATAAAATCAGCTCTAGTTCGAGTTAACCCGAATATATATATATATATATATAATGAACAATTATACCATGAGCTCGAGTCGTATATGAGCTGATACGAAAGTTAGACGGGATCCCATCTAGACGGGAAACTCGTCTTAAATCCGTCCCTAAATTCATATTCAGACGGGTTTTCACAGACGAGTTTCCCGTCTAAGACGAGTTTCCCGTCCCTAATATGAATTCGGCTAATCAGTTTTATAGTACAGTATTGCTTGATATAAAAAGTTTGAGATATTTTCTATATTTTTTTTGTGTATAGCAAAGTAAGTGCTTACTGACTGCAAATTTACTTTATATCTCGAAAAATTTATATTCTCATGATGTTTTTTCGCTGCTCTTTCGCTATTAATTCTGTAGAATACTTTTAGTTCACTGGTCGAGTCTTCAATATTGGGCGAGACCGAAGGTCGAGCCCAATATTGCAAGTCAAGACTTAATATTTTGCCATTCACCGATATTCTTCATTTTAAGTGTTGTGCCTATAAATCAAGTTAGTCCTGGCCAATATATTTACTCACGAGTCGAGTTTTTATTTCCAGTCTGAACTTGTGTTATTTACTTCACAGTTGGGCTGTATTATTTTTACCTGTACGGCTGCACCCATCTTCCTTGGGCAGATTTTTTTTGCACTAATGCCTGGGCAGATTTTTTCTCCTTATTTTAGGCTAAAATAGCCTATTTTAGTGTAAGTGGGAGGTCTGTCGGAAATTTAAAGGTTTTGTCGGAAATTTGGAAGGTTTGCCCCCCACCGGAAAAATTCCGCATTGAATTTCCGCCATTGATTGGAATATATACATACATACATACAAGTCCGTTTGCACGAAATATATAAACAAAACGACACGTCTGATGCACGCCTTATCTGTATACTGTCAAATATACTAGAAAAGTTTATCACATGCCAAACTTACATTAAAATACAACATTTAATAGCGGCTAAATATTGTTAGTTTAAGAATGTCTCAACCTAATTTAAGTTCTTCCGCTAGAGGCAACTGCATGGTGGTGCAGTATTCGAGTAAACAAAAACTCGTATGAATTATTATTTTACCAGTTTTTTACACATTTCTACCCTGAACTAGTGCCTGTCCTGTCCTTGTCCAGCTGCCCTGTCCTGTCCACAATGACGTCACATTAAGATGACGATAGCTCACCGGTAACTTACGAGTAACACCGAAGATAAAGCGCCATTTCAGTGTGGCCAGATTTGGTAATTTTAATTACTTTTGGTAATTTTTAGGACTTTTTTAGTAATTAAATATTTTTAGTGATTTTTGATAATTTTTTGGGAAATTTAGTAATCTGTTGGTAAATTAATTAGATAAAATTACCAATTGTTTCATTATGAACACTGTCACGTTTTGAGAGAAAATCAGATCGTGTCCTCGTCAATGCTATTTAGGTACAGGCGGGAGGCAGTTCGGGCAGCTAAGGCAGCTCAGTCCGCTGATGCCTGTCGCAACTCCTGAGGCCTGCGCCTGCCCGAAGATAAAGTGTTATTACAATTTGGCATTTTGGCGCCAAAACACTAAAAATAAAAAACAGGAATTGGCAAACAGAAATTCTCAAAGCAGGGGCCGGCGGAGCGGTCTGGGTACCATATTGGGGGGGTCAAAGGTCTCTCGAAAAATTATGGACATCTGAAGGCGACAGTCCTTTCGCCCCAGCTCCGCAGCCTCCGCCGCCCCTGGCCCAAAGCCTGAATTCTTGCTAATCTTGGGTTAATAAATTATAGGAGCAATATGAATAATGATATCTATACTCATTATACTCGCTAAGCATTATGGTAGTTTAATGCAAAACTGATTTATGAGCTATTTTGGAAAGTGTGCAACTTTTAGTAATTTTTTTCTGGATTTAGTATTTTTCGGAGGCATTTTAGTAATTGGTCCTGAAAAAATCTGGTCACACTGCGCCATTTTGTCTGACGACTCGCCTGTTTTGTCCATAGTTTTGTCATATTATACTATACTCATATTCCCGGTCATATAATTTTTATGCATTCTGCTGGAAGTTTATAAAGAGAAAGTATAGTAACATGTCCTGGTTATTAGAAACAACTTTTCGTTTCATTCTGCTGTTTACTACGGTAAAAGTAAACGAATATAGATGTCATTCTGATGATCGAACTTCGCTAATAGTTTACTCTGTCATCGAACGGTCACTTAATAGTTTATAGGGAGTGTTAACACTTTGTTGCCATATACAGAGAAACTTGCGTTTTATTCATTTTAAAAAGACTATCCTGGTGTAACTATAAAGAGGGTGGTAAAGGGGGGGGGGTATGGATCACGTTTCACGTGAGGTAAAACAGCCATTTCACGTTTCACGTCTAACAAATTAGCCATTTCACGAAAACTAAAAACCACGTTTTCAAATGTGTAAATTTTATTTTATAAAGTGAGTATTTAATGTCGTTCTTAACCTTTTGTCCAATGTTTACGTTTTCGAAACCAATTTCAACATTTTTTTTATAAAAATAACTCGTATATCTAATACATACAAAATCAAGAAATACACGCAGTAAAATTGTTACATCCATAACATTGCTCTTCTTGACGTTCTCACTGCTCGTTCAGTCTTTGTTCTACAGGCCACAAATATATTCTTGTTTCGCGGACAAAAATTATCGACAATCACGGCTAGGGATATAAATCACGTTTCACGACACAAAAATCCGTCATTTCACATTTCACGGGAACAAATATTAGCAATTCACGGCTCACGAAAATACCCTTTACCACCCTCTATAAAGTCTAAAGATTATTTGAATTTGATTATTTGAGTCAGTAATAGGGTAAAGACAAAGTATAATTGTATAAACAAATATATCTATTGATAGGAAGTCATTTTTATGATCGGACTTCGCTGTCACTGAGTCAGCCTACTGACTACTGTGAAGTTTCACTTTAGCTTTTTATCAAACAGTAGTTTATCAACGTCACAAATTATGTTATACAAAATAATGGAAACTCCGAATAGTTTAATTTCAATATCGACGTTTGGTCATCAGCAGGATACTTATGAATGCTAAGATAAAATTACAAATGTTATATCTGTCAATACAACATTCATTAATTTATATATAAGTTCTTTGGACGCTTTCCATGGTTTAAAAATAGGTACGCAAAACGTACATGTATCAGCGCCAAGTGTTGATCTATGTTTATTGTAGCAGGTGTTTAGTCGCTGTTATATCGCTGATGTTGTGCTTGTTGAAGTTATTTATATTGGAGTGGTTGTGGCATAGTTGGTAGCTTCAATGAATAAAAAGGAGGCCGTCCCCCACCTTTTGAACAAATAGTTTGTAAGACAAAGCTTAGTTTATAAAAGGATATTTGTGGTAAATTGAGTAAAAACTACTCAGATAACTAATTTAAGAACTTGATCTGTGAACAGAGAAAAATGCCAAAAATTTCGATGTATTTACTTCTGAAACGTTTTCAGATGATATGCTGCCTGGCGATCTTAGATAACATAATTTGCGAGGATTTGACTATGTTTTCAAAAATATCATGCAGCCATATGAAATTTAACAACACCCACTAAATTTAATTGTATTTATGTTCATTACAATGAAATTTAACCACTGTGGAATACAAAATATTCGCTGCAGTAGCAAGACAAATTATATGCAGTCAGAATCTTTAGACGATAAAATAGCCATACGAATTGGAATGGTGTTACAAACACCATTTTTTCAAACTATATTTCACGCCACACCCACGGTTTAATAATCATCGTGAAGTAAGAAAATATAATTACTAAATCCTTTGTAAGTTTTCAAATAATGTTCGCATTCGCTTCAATGAATATACCATGACTCGTCGTGGTACGGACGATCTTAAATTTATATAATTTATCTAAGATTGAGCTAGAATTGAGCAAGTTTTAAAAATTCTATATCTGGATTTGTGATAACAATTTGCATGCACTAACCTGCGGTCGGAAGGCGACACGAAGTCAAATTTTACTTGTTAATTGAACATATTCGCTACAGCAACCCAAGTTACATATAGTCAGAATCCTTAGACGATATTAAAGAAAGCTGAAAGCCAAATAAAATTTGAATATTTTCGGTAGAACAAATATTTCAAGTGTACACAATTTATCCTGCTTGAAAACCGGAATATATTATTTTATATTTCACGTATATTTCTTTGAAATTTGGCCAAATTTCATCAATGTTTTTGATATTCTTCGAAAGACGCCATCTTTGTTTTAAAGCTGTTCTAGCCTGCGATCAGGTCAAAACAAAGTAATTACGTAATTTCACAAGAAACTGTGGTTAACTTACAGACGCGATAGCAATATATCAGCGCTAGCGCTGATACAATAAGTGTAGATTTATCTATGAATATGGAAAGCTTATTTCAAAAGGTAGATTGAGTAGGGAATGTGAGTGTATAAAACAGTGGCGTAACGTTATATCAGGGGCCCCCGGGTTCAAAAATTTCGAAGGCTCCCCAAGTACGAGTACCGAAGGCACAAGCTCGCGCCGAAGGGTATATATATTGAGTCTCTGAAATGCCATTTCCTGGATTTTGGGGGAAGATTTCACAGAATTCTGACGGTCAGAAAACGACATTTTAATATATGAAGAAAGAATATATATTTTGTTGTTGCGTTCATGCATTTTTCGTTTCTCAGAGTCTTCCCTGTCAATTTGTTTTTGCTCTACAGTCTGAGCTTGGCTGCCTGGGGGCCCCCTTTTGCGCCCTGGTCTGAACCCATAGTAGTTACGCCACTGGTATAAAATGCTTAAAATGAACGCAAGAAGTAATGTGCTTGTAAATTTCAAATTCATTAATGTGGAAAATGATATCCTACTGAAGTCTTCAAGATTATTTGAATTTGATTATTCGAGTTTTTGCATAGTATAATAATAATTATATTTTTTCAGGATACCCACATCACTGACGTGTTTTTCAGTGGAGTCCTGCATCTTACAATCATTAACAATATTTACGTATATACAATAATAATATACAACTTTACATAACAGCGATAATGAAAAACGAACAATCAATCAGTTGAGTACTGAGAATATTTCTAATTCTACTGATTATTTTCAATTCATGAACCGGAACAGATAGTTTATCACATATTTAGGCCGTTGACTGCTACGGTAAGCCGTAAGGTCTGTGCACAGCTAGGCGTTTTCACGATGTCTCAGAAGACGAAAGTAAAGAACCGGTCATTAATAATGGGAGGGGGTGGTGGGTGAGAGAAGGGGGGCGGTCTAAATTATTTTTAGCCTGAATGGGGGCGGTTTCAAACCCAAAAAATATGCAACCATACGACAAGAAATTGACCATGTAGCATACATCAATAGATGCAATATAGATGACTTCATACTCATATAGTCCATATACATACAATATTCATACTTCATACTGTCCATAATTCTTGTGGATATAACATGTTCCTGTTTAATTATTATTACCTTTGTTTATTGAATATTAGGCTTGGTGGTTACATTATAGTTTAATAAATGGACCGCTTTGGGCTTGATGGATAAAGAAGAGAGATGACTGCTGTTGAGGGTCTCTTCGACAAGTAAAGTTGTCTTGTGTGTATAGAGTAAAATCGTCTGGCATGAGGTAGAGTAAAAAATAAAAGTGCAATGTTTTGCTGCTTTGGGGGCCTTAAATTGGGTCGCGGCAGGCAAATGATGCTCCTCAGAGGGGCAATTGATTGTTTTCTTTTTTGTTAGTGGGCAATCAGAGACTTTGTTTACCAACCTGGTCGTGAATTCAATTTGCAATTTGTTCACATAGGTTGCAATTGCTCAGAACAATCTTCCAGTCAAAATGTGTGACAATAATTGCAATGTTGCTTGCAACAGAATACCGGATTTTAAAAAATAGCCTGTGTAAAGAATGAAATTGATCGGGGGTCTGAAATATTCGATATGGAATTCGGGGACGTCTTGAAAATAAATGTCTTGCTGTTAGTGCACAGGAGGCAGAGGAGTCAATGCCGACTAAAAATCTAAAATAATAACGTTTTTGTAGTAAAAATCATCAAATTAGTCCAACAAATGCATAAATTCAATACATATCTTTAATTCATACATACATACATTATTCAGCTAATCAGCTCACTCCCCGTTGGGGCTTTTCAGTGACCGATTACATCAAGTATCTCGCTTACCTATATTATGTATGTAGCCTACATTATCTATTTTTACAACAATTGTGATATTACTTTCCTATAAATTCCTATTCCTAATCTGTATATCCTAACCCACCCAGTCAACTTTCCCTGTCAGGGAGGAAACCGGAGTGCCCGGAGAAAACCCACGACTTTCGGCAGAGCGTTGACTTGGTCTTTTCACATAAGTGTCATGAGTATAGTCCTCAGCGAGAATCGAACTCAAGACTCAGAGGTGAAATGCGCTTGTCCTGACGACTGCGCCACCGAAGCCACTTAGGCCGTCAGCTAGTGCACCAAAACGTTTAGTTTCATTGGACACCTCGCTAAGCTAAAAGAACTTTACATATTCTTATAGATTAAAACACGCTGAATCCAAATCTAAAAAGTTCTTGTCGAGATACCCTGCAGTTTTTTTGTATTTCTCGATTGAAATCTTAAAAAATTCACTGTTTTGAACTACGTTTATTAGCAATTCTGTGCAAAACTCATCGTTCAAAAAGCGTTTCGTAAGAATCGGACCAATAGTCTGCATACCGCCTACAACTCGGGCATATCTCGGGTCATTTTAAGATATACAAAATAGTAATGTACAAAACATTTGTAAACAAAATGTTACGTATTTAATTCATATCAGGTTTCCGATAAAAATAAGCTTTTTTCTGATCGTTTGTGACAGCGATGAAGCGTAATATAGAAACAGTAGAGCTTCGTGAAGATATCGAGGGCTTTGTAAGGCATATTGACAATGGATAATGTAGTTTTCGACGGGGAAACGAAGGCAAACACGAGGATACTTTCCTGACATTAGCGTTTGCCCTACTTCGAGTACGAAGATCCGTTTAACTTTCAGGTATCTATGGCTATTGCCCAATTTTCTGATGCGCTAAAACAATTGACGGAGAGAAGTTATTTCCTTGTAGTTTGTGCGACAAAGTCTGCGAAGGACGGCCTATAACAAGGTCAACAAGGTCTGACAAAACACATAACGAATTGACTAAAGCTTGGCTTATATATCTTCTAGTTTAATAAATATCATTGCTTCAATAAACGATGCAATTGTGTTTTGGCAAAGCACAAGAATACTATAAATAATCTGAAGACTCGATATCTGCCATCTGCCACGGCGTTTGATAAGGTTTTATATCACCAGTGAAACATCAGTTGAAAGCATGTCAACAGGGCAGAATAGCCCAACAGAATATGGACGTGAGAATACAGACTCCTCTTTTGAATACAGAGGGGATTTGTGCAAGGTGTTGGTTGGTACCAGAGGAGGAATGGTGACTATACCGTGATGCTTTGCGATTAATTATATATTCATTTTTCGGACGAGCGCGCTCATTATTCGCTTGGCTGTCGCTATCAACACAACAGAAGTGAGAAATATGGCGGATTTTATAAGCCCAATTCGCGGCCATAAAGCTTCAGTTTTGGAAGGACATGAGCTTCTTTTTGTTCATTGTGTATCGTCTGAGCCTATGCTGCTGGTTCCCAATGGGTTATCGTGTGTTCAGTTTGAATGTCGTGAGATTCACATCAGTTTTTTGGATAGTTTGGACATCAGAAGAATCGCTATTTGTCCAGCAACTGTTAATGGCATAAAAGTTGACGAAATGTTCGCCGATTGCAGTAGTCCCGTACAGATAGAGATACATTCCAGGTGCATTTTTAAGGTAGGTATTTGTTTTAATCGTGAAACGTATTACAAATTACAAAATAATGTCATGTATTAAAATAAAAGCAAATATTTAGCGAAGCAATTATAGGTTACTTTCACTTTGAGGCTTCGCCTTCATCAAAGCCCGTTTTTGCTTTTTAATTTCAGATTTCTGGGCTTGTATATGATTCATACTCTGATAACTATGATATATAACTATAACATACTCCGATATCCAGTTACTATAAAGTTTATAGAGAAGCTTTATTTTGTTGCTATTTACTACAATTTAGTCTTTACTACACTACCAATATTGTTCTCATATCTTGTAGTTCTCGGACCTCAATGATCCTCAGCGAGATGAAAAAGGACAAAATCTTGTCTTTCATAATGTTATTTTATGGGATTTTGATATTCTGCCAACACCACCTTCTCAAGCAGTTCAACCTCGAGATCCGGATACTGTTAATGAAGAGTTAGACAAAGTGTTGTCACCAGTAAACTTACAAGGGGAAAGTGGATGTAACTGTACCCTACAACCAATAAATCCTGTGTGCTTGGTGGGTATTCCAGTTCATCGGATGTTGAATGATGATGATGTGATGAGAGAAAGAGAGATGGAGGAAATCAGAGAATTAACTCAAACTTTGGATGTGGAAGAGTCTGTAACAGAGGAGACTGATGATTCCAGGGAAGACGACGATGGTCTTGATGAAGAGGATGGTGATCTAGGTGGTGATGGTGATCTTGATGGTGTTGGTGATCTTGATGGTGATCTTGATGGTGCTGGTGATCTTGGTAGTGCTGGTGATCTTGGTGGTGCTGGTACAGGTGATAGTAATGATGGTGATCTTTATGGTGGTGATGATGATAACAGGGAGATTTTATATGCTGAAAAATTTGTTGTTGTTGGGTCTTGGCATGAACAAAGATACCAAGGAGCTCTTGCAAGCTGCATATGGAGGAGATCGGCAAAGCTTCATTTACAATTTAATGTGGAGTCTGAACCAGACAATGTTAAAGACAAAAATGCTTTGAAATTTTCAATTTTTCACAACAAGTGGCATGTTATTAGTTATTGTGCGGTGAACAAAATACCTAAACTTAAGCGAGCTATGCATAGAAACAAAGTACGATCAGTTTCTCTCGAAAGTTTAAAGAGAAGATATGCTCCCAGGGAAAATACATTACTCTACTGTGCAGCATTGCTGATTGTGAAAAGTGGACCATGGGACAGAGATGATCCAAGAAAAAATTACAACTGTGATATAGATTACTAGAATATTGTAAATTGTGTTTTTATCTTTTTGTTTTCTTAATCAACCTAATTCTTCCCATGTGTTTTGGTTGAATGAAAATGGTGCAACATTTCTTAAACATTTTATGCATTTCTTATTTCAGGTCTACTGTAATTATATGATTTGTAACTTGAATTTTATGAAAGAAAGAAATTGTTTTCATAAACAATTCACTGTGTGTATTTATTATATTGTCTACCTAATTAGTAACAACCTGGGTGCCAGAGCCTCTGGGGGTTTTATTGGGGATGTGAGAAGTGACGACCTCCATAAGTCATAACTGATTTGAAAACAATTCCTGTCTATATTTTGCTCATAGATGGATTTTCCAATTTTGCTCTGGGGGTGTGCAAAAAATTCAGGAAGGTGCAACAGAATTAAACTTTATTTCAATCATATTACATCACTCCTGTAAATTTCTTGAAGGGGGGGGGGGATTTCTGTGGGTACACACTCATGGCCAGAAAATCCATCTATGATGTATATCTACTGTTTTATACAGTATCAGAGCCCAGACGCACAGAACTGTGTCACGATTATAAAAGCTGATAAAAATTGGTCATATGATTTAAGCTGGCCAATAGTATTTACTTATTTGTGAAAATTATGTGGGCATGCCATGATATTTGTAAAATTTCAAGTTCTCAATTTTGCAAATGAAAGTGAACTATTTACCTGTCTAATTCGTTTTTTCCCCTTTTTATTATATCAAACAAATATAATTTGTTATATAAAACGAATACATCTAGAGCTTGTAAGTGAATACATGCGTATGTGTCTTTATGACGTCACAAGTACAACAACCAAACACAAAAGCTGTAGGCCTTTAAACAATCATAAGTAATGGTTGGGCATCACTTGTTGTTGGTGATGGTGCATAGGGTGGTGTTGGTAGGGGTGCCGAGGGTGGTGGTGGTGCCGAGGGTGGTGGTGGTGCTGAGGGTGGTGGTGGTGGTGCCGAGGGTGGTGGGAGTGCTGAGGGTGGTGGTGGTGCCAAGGGTGGTAGTGATGGGGGTGCTGAGGGTGGTGGTGGCCTCTTATCAATCACTAGTTCTGCTAAACTGTCAGATAATGTCAAACCATAATGGATTTCAGCATCTTCCAATGTTGCAAACTTTTTCCTGTACACAACAGTTACTCGTGATCGCAGACGGCAATCTATATAAAAGGCATGAACACAAGAATGAAGTAACATCATATCTATGATTGAATAAAATTTTAAAAACATCCTTGATCTTACTCTTTTTATACTAAGGGCTTTCAAAATAAGCCGGCAGCCACTGGGTTACTTTGAGCTTTACCGCTGGGTTACTATGAGCTTTACTGCTGGCAACTGTGACCTGTCGGTCAAATTTTAGAACAATTTCAATAACAGACAACTTAAAATCCACATTACCTCCTGCTAATTTATTATCACAACAGTCTATATTGAACTAATTCTGAAATCCCTGTATATATATATTAATGAATTATACATCTAACAGTAGCATTAACTTACTTGATAAGAGAATGTTAGAAGAAGTACCACATTTAATATGTTTGGCACCATCGTCCCAGAAACTGTTCTTTTTACCAAATGCTGGCCACTCTCCAACAGACATTTTTCCATATTTTGGATCTGTTTTGGCAATCACTATGAACTCAACAAATGCCTTGTCTTCCTCAAAGGTCCATTGATGAAATTTTACTGGGGACTTCTTTGTAGGAGTAAGTTTCCTCTTTCTGGATATCTTTCTACTAGGAAACTACAAATAAAACCGATTCTACATTCAATTATTAAATACGAAATAGCTTTCAGTTGAACAACAGTTGACACACTGTATTTATATTTATCTGTATATATACAGCAAGTGCTATAAATCCCGGCGTGTGCAATCGATAAAAATCGATGATCGGAAAGCCAATCGATCAATCGATATCAATCAATACCAATTAATTAATTGATATCGATTGGTATTTGCCAATCGATGACCAATCGATAGTCACAAAATTCAGTCCGTTTGTCAATCGATATTCATTGATTGGTATCGATTTCATCGATTTTTTAAATTCCCGGTCTAACTGATTTGTGTCTTTTGTAAATATATATAACTTATAACATGCATACCATGTAAATTTGTTTAAATGCTCTGAAAATGTTGTACTGTAAACAACGAAACGTTAGCTAATAAAATGTTCTTACATATTATTTGTGGCTTAAAAGTAATTTGCTGGGCTCTTATTCATTGGGCGTAATGACAAATCTGTCTGTGAGGCTGTGGCTAATAAGGCAAATTTGGTAATGTCAACTCACCCACGCAAACAGTGTGCACTATTAAAATGTTCCATTTGTATCTATCTTTATCTCAATTGAAAAAGGAAAAACCAACATCAAATTAACAAGCGACTTAGAGAACTTAAGAATTTATAGAAGAAATGACAACAAAAAGATAAAGGTTTATATATAAGCTTCACCGGAAAGTGAGTACAGTGGTCGAGAATACCAATCGATACCAATCGAACACTGTTAGTTCATCGATTGTTATTGATAATCAATACCAATCGAACGCAATTAGTCTATTGATTGCTATCGATAATCGATACCAATCAATAAGGTCACAAAAACCTTCACCATCGATTGTTCATCGATTTTCAATATCAATCGATTAATTGATATCGATTGATATTAATTGATATCGATTATCGATTTCATCGATTGCACACGCCGGGTATAAATGAAACCTTTGTATAATTTTTACCTTTGGTGACATTCCAGGACTCTGACACAAAGCTCGACTGGATGATGAATTCTCCGTACGTGCAACTCTTCGTGACTTGTTCACAGGTTTTCCCGGCGTATCTCCTTCAGAAATATATGCCCTCTTGGCAATATCATTTTCCTCATCCAACAAATATGTCAATAATATTATAAACATCGCTGTCGTCAGATTTCATTTTTTCCCGAATTCTATAATAAAATAGAAAAATACAGTCAGTACAGTTAAATATATATTGCAGGTATTAAACAGGAGAATCAAAATATATAGCAACATATAAGCGTATGCTTCTAAATACAATATAACATAGTGCATCATACACAAGATTCCCTCGCGCCATAATGATCACAACGCGGTCTATTCCCGCCATCTGCGTTAGAATAGAGCAAAAATACCCCATTTTCAAACCGCGATTACTCCTCGATTTAGTGGAGCTATTTAAGGTTTTAAAGTACCAATATAAAGAACAAAACTTGCTGAATATGATGACGTGATTTTTTCCCCGTTTCTGTTTAAAAAAGCTAATTAGCTCCAGCATTGTTTCAAGGTCACTTTTGTGGCGTGCCCTCTGACCCGGAACAAGCATAAATACAATGCGTAATTAACATAACTAAAAAGAGATATCTATACCAAACAAGTCAAAAATAACTAAATTAGATACCTAAACAAAACAATTATTAAAACATACCTTCCAAAAAATCAGATCTTTAGGGATAAAAATCGCAATATATTTCAACAATTTTTCACGTAACTTTGTTGAAAATCGCAAATGTGAATATTAATGAGATGCAATGCATTGTGGTATACTCACCATTCCTCCTCTGGGTTGGTACCTTGAATCTTATCTCAAGAAATGAACACTGAACAGTATCAGACAATATTGCAATTTTGTTTCAATTGCAATTGTTTTATTTACAATTAATAATCAGTATTTACAAAATACATTGCATTATTACACTCTATCATTGTTTTGTTTATGTAAAATACCACGTTTATTTTCGCTACAAGGCTTTTGATCTGTAAACCCTGATCTATATCTGTGCAAATAATATAGCTACATTATATTGTTTTGCAGTTTTGCACTAATATATATGTGGCTAACTGATTGAAGGCCTTGCCAAAATTAAGGTTTGCTTTTCTATTGCTGTTTAACAAGTTAACAAGAGGCATAACAGATGGGGTAGTCTTTATAAAATTATATTATAAATCTGCCTCACAATTGGGCACTTTGGTTTGCTATGCCACCTCAAAATTCTGAATACAGCAATCATATGCCCCAGTCACACAACAATGTAGCAGCCATGGTACAAGACACCTGGGTACAAGACACCTGCAGCTAGAGAGTTCAAGGGCTGTTCTTGATGAGGTCTTGGTGGTGCAGAAGCTACAAATCTAGGGGCAAGGCTGCACAACTGTTTCCAAGGGCATGTCAAGAAGCAGTCAGGGTCACAAAATTGACCAAATAGATATTAAAAAAATGAAATTTAGGAGATAGATTAGGTGTATAAAAATTGTTTATATCAAAGCACATCCCAGGTGTGCTAAATTTTTACATTGAGAAATCTCAGGTGCAGTATTGACCAATTCTGGACAGAACAGATGTACTAAATGTGCTTTGAGGAATAGTGGGCTGACATCCAATGCTCAAATGCATCTCCTTTCATTTATATTATACTCCAGGAGTGTTTACTGTACAGTACAATCTTAATTAAACTACATACAAATATGAATCTAGATAGTAGCAAGACTTTTGGGATCTTAAAATACACAAAACAAAAATGCTCTATAATTTAGAACTAATAAATCTGTGTATGTATATTGCAGAGAAAAATGAGGAATATAAATAATATATATAGACATAGTGTTTAGACAAAGCGCAAGTGTATAATATTATAAAGATAAAAACGTGCGCCAAATGTACACAATGACTTTAAATGAAGGTAGAACAGCAAGATATTGTACTCTTGACCTCAAGAGCAGCAGAACCATTCTTTAGTTAAAAGCTTTTCGTTTGCGCTGGTATCTTGAAAGCTAACTTCCTTCGCGTTGTCTACTTGTTGAGCAGCCATAAAAGCATTCTTTTGTCCTGTCATAACTTAAAAATATCGCTTAAATGTAGGAATACAATGGCACACATCTGAAATTCGAAGTTTAGGTGAAACAGGCAGAATAATCGAAGATATGCAATACAGTGCTTCCACTATTTAGTGTTGAAATTCATTACTTTCGTGTCAAAATTTCCTTAGATTTCCTTGACCATGGACTAAAATTTCCTTGAAATTTCCTTGAGAAGACTTACCAAAGCCCTACCAAAGCCCTACTAACTTATCTTTAGACTGTTTAGTGTTATAGTGCTAATTTCAAAGGCATTGAAACAGTGAAATATCGCTGTAATGAATTTTGACATTTGTCAATTCAATTTGTGACAATGTGACTGTTGCACTCATTAGATGAAATATCTACACGAGTAAATCAAACTACTAATTGGGAAATGCAGTGTTAATCACTGATGATATTTATATATTCGTCACAGCGTTTTGTTTCTTAGTAATACAATGTCAATATATTTAATATATATCTACTTTCTGTTCTGACTCTCATCAACAGCAAGAGATCGCTTCAGACGACTTATTCATATTGTTAGACCATGCGACATGTTTGATTTCAGGTATTTTGGCATTTTGCTAAGGTACCGGGGCCCCGGGCCATGTGATGCTGGTATGAGCCAAGGAAACACTATAATACTTCATGTAATAATGTTCTTAAATTGTCTATAGATAAAAAATTGCTGCCAAATAACGGCAAAAAAATATACTTTTACTGTTTACAACTCTGTTTACAGACTTTTGACAATATTTCCTTAGATTTCCTTGAAGTTCCTTAGATTTCCTTAAATTTTTTCCATCCTTGAAAATTCCTTTTTGAGGTCAAAATTTCCTTGAAAAAGGAAATTTCCTTGAAAGTGGAAACCCTGATGCAATATGATCTTTCTCACTACTGTGAAACTGTCACGACATTCATCACGACATTCATCACGTTATTCATCACGGCATTCGCACGTCAATCATCGAGAGATTAAATAAGCAGATAATGGCCACATGTGGTGAGCGCGCTATTTCCCATCATTTGAAAAGCATTGAGCTTAAAAATGCTTAGTTCTTGTATAAAAGTATATAAATTTGGATATTTCAAGCATATATTGGACACTACTTAATGTATCAAGCAATTTAGACAATACAGACAGAAACGATTACAGAAAATAACAATGAATTTAACCATAAGCCATTTTACAAACAAATCATTCATTCAAAAATCCATATTTACCAACGAGATTGAATTAATACATAACAAACAGGAAAATTACCCAACAGTGTGACAATATATAGGTCTCATTTGCTCATTACATCATAGAAAAGTATAAACACTTGTTAAATTCTGCTTAAATTTATCATTTCCATCATCAGTTGTACTTCTTCAATGATGCATCTAATAGATTAAACGGCACACTTTCTATTCATACTATGGCAACCAAAATATTGACAATTTTTGTCGCAGAAAATAAGCATTTTATAAAGCATTAAACTGCAGCTAGTCATAATCTTTATGCCTCATTGGCACATTGCCATCACGACATTCGTCACCCCCTGCGGCTTAAAATGTATGTAGCATCACTACAAAGATCCATCATTTTCTTATTACCAAATGTGTATGATATTTTCACATATATCGTGTAGAATTTCATTCTCTTTTTAATGATCCCAAACTTGTTCTGGAGATCAAACAATTTAAATGCGTTTTTGCCATTTGAATGTCAATGACAATGTGTAACATGAGCTATTCACATGCAGATTTAATATACGCAAAGCAAGACCATATAAAACAATTTCGAATTTCTCATTACATATTCTATAGGATATTTTATTTATTCACTTATATTATGTAGAATTTTATGCTCTTTCTATTGATGTTAAATCTGTCCGGGGGACCAAATGACTTCTATGCGTTTTCACTCTTTGAATGTGAGTGTGTAACGTGAGATTTTCAATTGAGATTTGACGCAAATTACCGCGCGTGTCTGTACATATAACTCTGATATTCTCATTACCTATTATATGGTATATTTTTTTATTCACTTATATTATGTAGAATTTTATGCTCTTTCTAACGACGTTAAATATATCCTGGGGACCAAATGACTTCTATTTTTTTTCACGCTTTCAATGTGTGTGTTAGGTGAGATTTTCCGTTGAAATTTGACGCAAATCGCGTCTGTATATACAACTCTGATTTTCTCATTACCTATTCTATAGGATTTTTTTTTATTCACTTATGTAGAATTTTATGCTCTTTCTAACGATGTTAAACATATCCTGGGGACCAAATGACTTCTATGTGTTTTCGCGCTTTCAATGTGAGTGTGTAACGAGAGATTTTCAATTGAGATTTGACGCAAATCGCGTCTGTATATACAACTCTGATTTTCTCATTACCTATTCGATAGGATACTTTTTTTATTCACTTATATTATGTAGAATTGTATGCTCTTTCTATTGATATTAAACTTTTCCTGGGGACCAAATGACTTCTACGCGTTTTCGCTCTTTCAATGTGAGTGTGTAACGAGAGATTTTCAATTGAGATCTGACGCCAATTACCGCGCGTGTCTGTACATATAACTATGATATTCTCATTACCTATTCTATAGGATATTTTTTTTATTCACTTATATTATGTAGAATTTTACGCTCTTTCTACCGATATTAAACTTTTCCTGGGGACCAAATGACTTCTACGCGTTTTCGCTCTTTCAATGTGAGTGTGTAACGAGAGATTTTCCGTTGAAATTTGACGCAATCGTTATTACCTATTCTATAGGATACTTTTTTTATAAAATTGAATGAAAATCTATTGCCAGTAATCTCAGACATGTAATGATATACTCACATTAACTGACCAAATGATATCTCCTCCGTCGTGCTCAACCGTTTCGTGAATTGTGTCCTAAGAAAACAGGAATCGTATCAAGAAGCGTTATCATCCTGGAGCGGTCATTAAGTATGTGTCATGGGGGGACGGAGGTTTTTTGAGGGGGTCATGAAGCAAAATCTTTCTTGTAAACATGGGGTTAAGACTAACTTTATAAAAAAGCAAAGGGGCTTGAAACTAAAATACATATATAGAGTCTATAAGGAGCATGAATGCATCTTTAATAGTACTCCACTCTCTCTTGACTTGGCAGTTTCTAATTTTATAATATTACTGAAAATAGATGTAATTCTCAAGTGAATACAATTTCAAATTTCTGTGTAAGAATTCTATACCTTTTAGTATAAATATTAACTACAGCCAGTGTTAACCCATTAGCTTGCAGTGCGCCCAGATGTACCCTATTTAGTGTTTTACTCTGTCCAACGCCACAGTGTTTTATTCTGTATATAACGCCGGACAATGTTACTCGATCGTCAGTGCTAGGGTACTGCCAGTTAATGGGCTAACAAAACTATCTGCCAGTGTCTCTTGTTAACCCATTAGCTGGCAATGGCAATGCGTCCTACATTATTATTTTACTGTCAGACGATTTTACTCGTCAGTGGTGGGGTACGGCCAATTAATGAGTTAAATAAACCATTTTAACCAATTCTAAATACATTACAGTTTTCTTTATTAAATATTAATACCAGATTTATCATTTAGGCATAGAAGAAGGTAGAAGTGTGCAACTAGATAATGGATTACACCAGTATCATATGTACCTATTGTGTATTTACACCCTCTTGATATTAAGAATTTTAAGGAGGGCTATGAAACTATTTTTTTAATAATCGAGAGTGCCAAATAATTTCTCGAATGCATGAGAGGCGCACAAAGCATTCTTCAAATTTTATAAATACCCTCCGGCCCCCATGACACATGCTTAATGACTGCACCCTTATTGCGAGTTTGACTAATAGTCGAGGGTCGAGGGTAATAGGTCGAGGGTAATAGGTCGAGGGCGAGGGTATAATAGGTCGAGGGCGAGGGTATAATAGGTCGAGGGCGAGGGTATAATAGGTCGAGGGCGAGGGTATAATAGGTCGAGGGCGAGGGTAGAATGTCGAGGGTCGAAAAATGCATGTCGAGGGTCGAAAATAGAAAAGGGGGCACATTTTAGATACTTTTCTTTAGTACATATACGTATAACAATACTGATGCGAGATTTTCGCGCAGTTTCAATTTGGACACTGGACATAGAATATATAGAATAAATTCTAATTAGATTCCTAACTATCAATATTTTGTGTCACCGTGGCAAACATTCACACACGGATTATCTTTCGCGCATGTTACGGCAGTAAACGTTTTTCGCACGGTCTGCGTGAATTCTAATACTGCGCGACGTTTTAAATACAAGTAACCATATTTTAGCTAATTTATCTATCTGCATTCTATAGAGGGCTGGGTAATATAAACCCAGTTCAAACCTTTATCCAGACATTTTGCCGACAAGTATGTGTGATAATCAATACCACAACATCGCAGCAAAATGATATACCCGTAACACTGAAGTGTCGCGCCGGATGTCGGGATTTGCATATTTAGTCCTGGATTAAAACTTGCGAAAAATTTTAATTCGAGCCTTTATACTTGCGATCAAGTTCTGGTTGACGTAGTATACAGTGAGTACGCACAAAGTTTCATTAAAAATATTCAGTTGCCGCATCCTTGTAGTTATTAAAACTAGCAAAAATGGAAGTACTTCAAAGCAGAATAGAAGAGGCTGGTCTTAGAATTTCGTATGATCCTCCCGGCGATGGGCTATGTTTTTATTCGGCTGCTTGTTTTCAGTTGGGGTTGTCGCCTATGCGACCGTGCAGAATATGGTGTTCGAGTACTTGGAAAGTAATCGTTATGATGTAAGTGTAAGTGTATTTTGCATTGTTTATACGTTGTTAGCGATCGGTACCAGTATTATGTAAATAATTCATTAGTATAAACCCTCTTATGTTAGATATAATTATAAATATTAAATATATACTTATATTGTACAATTTTTTGGTTCATTCTGTCAAGATATTGTATCTCAATGATTAATGAGGAACTTCTCGAATTTTCTGGCTGAGAATGAAAACTACCTATTTACAATGCCAAGGGCCTATTTTTCATTGTATTTTTTTCGCTTCAACTTGGCTTCACAGATACGATAGTCTCAAAGTATGCGAGTTTTTATAATTGTGGAATAGGTTGACGCGCATTTAGCCTAACAACGTCACATCTGTCACTAGGATGATAACGTGAGTGTCATAATCTGTTCCCAGTGCTAGCCGAAGACTAAGGATTAATTAATGAGATTAAAAGCATCTTATAGATTTGAGCTATCAATAATTTCAAAATTTGAATACTTAATAGATATTACCGTTTATCGTGTTTCTCGTTGTTAACTCAAATCTTGCGAGCACATGACGCTTCTGTTCGGAGTATGTTTTGTTTCATAATGCATTAATGCCATGTCAATGACAAAGTAGCGACTTCCGCTGATGCATGCAGCGATCAAAATTTGGTATGCAGGGTATGGTTTAGAACATATAGAACATTAATATTTCCTTTTGTTCAGACTTCACTTGCGTAGCACATATACTCAACGGGCGCGGACGCGACACTTCAGTGTTAAGGCCCAGACACACCGAACGCGATTCGGCAACGCGGCGCGATTTTTCGATTTTGACTGACATATAACTTTGATCCTGTTTTATGTTTTTCAAATATTCAGAAGCGCTATAACAGTTTGAGTTATTTGGCCTGCATATCTTTTAAAATTTCCTTCCATAGACGGTTTTATTTACTTTTAAAAACTGAAAAATCGCGTCCCGTTGCCGAATCGCGTCCGGTGTGTCTGGGCCTTTACGGGTATATCATTTGGCATGTTGTAAAACGCGGACTGGACTGGACTTGTAAAACGCGGACTGGACTGGACTTGTAAAACGCGGACTCAAAATTTGTAAAACGCGGACTCAAAATTTGTAAAACGCGGACTCAAAATTTGTAAAACGCGGACTCAAAATTTGTAAAACGCGGACCCAAAATTTGTAAAACGCGGACTCAAAATTTGTAAAACGCGGACTCAAAATTTGTAAAACGCGGACTCAAAATTTGTAAAACGCGGACCCAAAATTTGTAAAACGCGGACTCATAATTTGCAAAATATGTCCTTGTAAATGGAAACGTGTTTACTTGAAAATAATGGACAAGAATGTTTAATATGTTTTAATTTGAGAACTGGCGCTTTATATTTACCACTAAAAGTACATAAAATGCTCACTAATTGTAAATTCAATGGCTAGATCCAAAATTCATGATCACAGATGCGGGTTTTCTGCCAGTAATTAGCGTGCTGCTGGAGAAGGATCAATGAGAGGTATGTGCTTTTGTTATTTAAATCTATAAATTTGTAATGCAAATCTAGACCATCCGCTCTTTAAAAGTTAATCAATGAGAAAAAAGATTATGTATTTACACCTCAGGATGTTCTTTCATTTTTCGTTGCACAATTATGCGCACGTTTGACTTTTGTATTCTTCCCTGGTGACTTTATAATATAAATATAGTAATAGTATAATTCCTGTCAGAGAATTCCCGTCATGCGGCAAACATTGCGGCAAAATAGACGGCAGAAAGGTTTTAACAAGACTAGTGTGTAACATGTTTGTACCACTACTTTTGATACTATTTCTTCCAATTCCGTGTGAAATAGACGCATAAAATTTTCACAATGTAGTCTATACTAATACTAAAGGCCCAGACACACCAGACGCGATTCGGCAACGCGACGCGATTTTGCAGTTTTTAAAAGTAAATAGAACCGTCTATGGAAGGAAATTTAAAAATATATGCAGACCAAATAACTCAAAATGTTATAGGGCTTCTAAATATTTGGAAAACTTAAACCAGGATCAAAGTTATCGGTCAGTGAAAATAAAAAAATCGCGCCGCGTTGTCGAATCGCGTCCGGGTAAACTCTTGGAGCAACAGTTGACCAGCATTTATCTTGGAAAAGTAATACTGAAAATATTTGCAATAGAAGCAAGTTATGCTAGTCCAAATATGACAAAATATCAAGTTTGATTGTTATACATCAAGTATTTCCCGTGTAATAATTCAAGTTTGGCGTGTGTTTTATATCAAGAAGGGAGAGGATAGATTTTGATCAGTTCATGACACCAGGGAGGTTATAAAGCTGGCTCTACCACCGGGGGTGGGTAAAGTCGTGTACATATTTGTCACGGGGGGGAGCTCACCAGGTAAAAAAAACTTATACAGTCAACATGGAAATCGATAGTTTTCGCATTTTACGTCGTCCCATTGCTTTAAATTCCATCCGATCATGTTTTATTGGGAAGAGCTAGTTATTGCGAAGGTTTCGGATGCAAAGTGTACAGTTTGTGCTGAAGTATCGCCCGGTAAAAGTTGTGTGAAATGGTCACTTCACTCACTTGCTCGGTTCGAGTCAATTTGGCCTCGTGGATGGTTTCTTTAACTTAGAACTCTAGTTAGTTATTTTGTCATACAAATCTAGTATTCGCTTGATTTATGTGGTGATATAAATACGAGTCATAACAGGCAATGAGCTATTTTGGAGGTAAGGACCTATTTTGCCTTGGAATTCTTCAGGGTTGTGACTATTTAGGCTTGGAATTCTTCAGGGATTGAGTAAAAAAATTGCATTCTTCAGGGAGTAGCAGTAAATTTCTTCAGGGATAATAGCTGTAGGACAGGAATTCTTCAGGAGTAAATACCAAATTCCACAGGGGGGGCTGTTGAAAGTCAGGAATTCTTCAGGGGTATAGAAAAACCCCTGTCCTCGACAGGGGGGTACGGATTTTAAATGGAATACCCCAATCGCAAACTGCACCAGTCCTTGTAATATTTTATCATGTCTGTTGGAAGACTTAAGTAAAATAGAATATTAGGCCAATTAAAAAATATTTCTGTTTTCATCACTTTTTTTTACAAAAATGGGGCGGGCGGGCGGCTTTTTGACCATTTAGGCAATCTAATTTTTCATACATTTTCTGATAAGATGACCCCTTGACCCTGCAGGGGTCCTCAGTGATGATTCACCCTGCCTCAGTCGCCGGTCACACCCTGCTTCATGACAAGAGTCTGCTTAGCACACCCATTCCTGGATCCATTCCTGGTAACATTGGTATATCTAAAGGCAGAAAACTTTAAGAAAGACAGAACTGATAGAGGTATCCAGTATTAGCCAATGAGGATGTTCAAGTGAATTAGAGATAGTAAACCCAGAGAAAATTGTCCAAATATGTCTTTTAGGAAGGAATTTTGACAGAGGAAATAGAGTATGGCAATAGCCTTGCCATGGTATGAAAAGTAATCCAGCATAGAAAGTAATCCGGTGTAGTGTAACTCTAGCCTGTATGTCGACCATGTTACTAATCAAGAGAATACCTCTGATCATCAATGGATTAATCTTGTGCTTAGGGCTCACAGGACTGACAGGAGTGGGAGATTGAACAACAAATAATAGAAAAATTATTTTGATAAATATGGTTCTTTGTCCTAAAGTTTCACACTAGTTAATATACTGTATACATGCATATAAATGGACTAACTGTATGTTACCAGCGCCATATCTGCATATATTATGTAAAGCTTGAAATCCTATGTCCTCTAAATATACTGTCTTTATATCACCACATGAATCGAGCGAATAATAGATTTGTATACCAAAGAAACCATCCACAAGGCCAAATTGACTCGAACCAAGCAAGTGAGTGAAGTGACCATTTCACACAACTTTTACCGGGCGATACTTCAGCACAAACTGTACAATTTGCATCCGAAACCTTCGCAATAACAAGCTCTTCCCAATAAAACATGATCGGACGAAAACTATCGATTTCCATGTTGACTGTATAGGTTTTTTTACCCGGTGAGCTCCCCGGGAAGGGAGGTTGTTCTGAGGTCCTGTATTACCTGAACATGGACACAGCATGTTGCATTCAACACAGTTAGCCTGGCAACCTCCTGGTAAATTTTGGATGTCCGGATACTGAGTATTCAATCAAGTGAATCCTGTTAAAGCTGTGCCGACTAAGTGTGTATATATATTATGATAGGCAGAATAAACACACATATTTCCCCGCAAATATGTGTGGATAATATCAATTACAGAATGCACATCTTGCCAGACTCGCTTCATTCCAAGTTAATGTCAAATCCACCCAAAAACACGGATACTGAAAGTGATATTATTTCAAATTAGTAGGTCAATATGGTTTCTATTTAATAAGTACTCGTTACTTGAATTCTGGTGAATATTAAGTCTACACGTTCGCATGTCTGCGTATGACAGTTTTACAAATTTTGAGTCCGCGTTTTACAAATTTTGAGTCCGCGTTTTACAAATTTTGAGTCCGCGTTTTACAAATTTTGAGTCCGCGTTTTACAAATTTTGGGTCCGCGTTTTACAAATTTTGAGTCCGCGTTTTACAAGTCCAGTCCAGTCCGCGTTTTACAAGTCCAGTCCAGTCCGCGTTTTACAACATGCCATATCATTTTGCTTCGCGATTTTATTGTATTGATTATCACACATAGTTGTCGGCAAAATGTCTGGATAAAGGTTTGAACTGGGTTTATATTACGCAGCCCTCTATAGAATGCAGATAGATAAATTAGCTAAAATATAGTTACTTGTATTTAAAACGTCGCGCAGTATTAGAATTCACGCAGACCGTGCGAAAAACGTTTACTGCCGTAACATGCGCGAAAGATAATCCGTGTGTGAATGTTTGCCACGGTGACACAAAATATTGATAGTTAGGAATCTAATTAGAATTTATTCTATAGGACATGCATGTATAATATTTATTTCGCATTGTCCATGTCCATTGTCCAAATTGAAACTGCGCGAAAATCTCGCATCAGTATTGTTATACGTATATGTACTAAAGAAAAGTATCTAAAATTTGCCCCCTCTTTCTTAAATATCTAGAAGATATAAACATTTTGCCCCCTCTTTCATAAGAAAGATATAGAGATTTCTTCAATTTCTTGAACTTCTCTCGCCATATTTTTCTATTTTCGACCCTCGACATGCATTTTTCGACCCTCGACATTCTACTCTCGCCCTCGACCTATTATACCCTCGCCCTCGACCTATTATACCCTCGCCCTCGACCTATTACCCTCGCCCTCGACCTATTACCCTCGACCCTCGACTATTAGTCAAACTCTTCAAAGTGTCGAGTTATTATATCAAGTCTAATCACTCGAAGTGACGATAACCTTAATACGAAAATTATTACTACTAATAACCTGTTGGCTAACCTATGTTTAAAAAATAACTGGTTGTTTATCAAACATATCAATATTAGTAAAAGTCAACTGAATGCTTCCGGGCTTCATTTAAATACCAGAGGTACGTCCACCCTGGCCAGAAATTTAATTGACTGTATAAAACATTGACAATTAGAAGCAAATTTAGACATAGAAGCAAATTTAGACATCTCAAGTCATGAATCTATTTCATCACCTAATTATGAACAGCACTCGTATCCGAAACTAAAAGGCTTTAAAATAGGCCATCTTAATATAGCGAGCATACCAAAACATTTAGACGAACTAACTATAGTTATCAATGAACTATCTTTTGATATATTTACAATTAATGAAACAAGGCTAGATGTAGTTTCAATGACCGAGATGTCAGGATTAGTGGATATGACATAATACGCCGTGATAGAAATAGGCACGGCGGAGGAGTTGCCATTTACATCAGAAATAATATTCCTTATATCCAGCGCCACGATTTACTTGTCCAGGACTTAGAGACAATTTGCGTTGAAATAAAAAAAAACTAAAAGTAAACCTTTTCTGATATCTACATGGTATCGACCACCAAACTCCCCTATTGAACTCTTTGAAAAATTTGAAAATAATCTGCACTTAATGGAGAATGAAAACAAAGACTTAGTTATCACTGGCGACTTTAACTGTGATTTACTTTCAACAAACAAAGACGCACATACTAAAAAACTCACAGACCTTTTAGACATATATCAATTACAGCAACATATACAGATGCCAACAAGAACTGCCTTAAATAGAAAAACCGTAATAGATTTAATGATCACAAAAGTAGAAGATACAAAAACTATTGATAGTGGGGTGATAGACTTAGGGATTAGTGATCACAACCTTGTATACATTTGCCGTAAAGTGAGTGTCCCTAAGCAGCTTCCCAAAATAGTCGAGACAAGGCAATTCAAAAATTTTAACACGGCAGCATTCCAGCATGATTTACAGGAAACGTTTAAAACGTACAGCTTTAATGCTGAACCAAACACTGCATGGAATGAATGGAAAACAATTTTTCTAGACGTTGCCAATACTCATGCACCTATTAAAACCCGTAGAGTTAAAAGTGCTCATGCACCATGGCTAACAGATCAAATTAAATCTCTTTCCTATCAAAGAGATGATCTCAAAAAGAAAGCTGTCAGATTAAACTCTGAATACTACCATAAGGCTTACAAGAAATGCCGAAATCAAGTTACGAAACTCATTAAGAAATGCAAAACTGAATATTTTAATACCAAGCTAAAAGAGTGTTGGCAAACTATTAACAAACTATTAAATAAACACTCCAAATCCACTGCGGTTAATAAAGTGAAGGTCAATGGGATTGACATAACCGGTGATGCAAATATAGCCCAGGAATTTAACGACTATTTTTGTTCAGTTGGGCCTACACTAGCTAGTAACATTCCCATCACAAACACTAATCCTTTGAATTATGTCACTCCAGAGTGTCAACTTCATTCGAATTTCAAACCATAACTTATGATGAACTGAAAAAAGTAGTTAAAAACCTTAAAACTAACAAATCACCAGGTCTTGACAACGTTTCTACAAAATTGGTCAAGGAAGCTGGCGACAGTATAATACCATCCCTAAATTATTTATTCAACCTATCGTTAAGTTCTGGGATCTTTCCAGAAGATTGGAAAGTCGCCAAGGTTAGCCCTATCTATAAATCTGGTGAAAAATCAGACTGTGGAAACTATCGACCTATTTCAATAATTTCAACAATTGCAAAGATTTTCGAGAAAATTGTCTATACACAAATACTTGACTATTTAGACGAAAACCTTATCATTTCGCCAAACCAGTCCGGGTTTCGATCACTCCATTCAACTGAAACTGCACTTCTGAGCTCAACAAATGAATGGTTAATAAACATGGATCAGGGCCTTATCAATGGTGTTCTATTCTTAGATCTCAAAAAGGCATTTGACACAGTGGACCACAATATTCTTTTATCCAAATTGACAGCTTATGGAATAAAGGGCACAGCACACAAATGGTTTCAGTCATATTTAAAGGAGAGGCAGCAAGTATGCAAAATTAACCAAAAAATGTCGGACACAAGAACAATTACCTGTGGAGTTCCTCAAGGGACAAATTTAGGCCCGTTGCTATTTCTCCTTTATATAAATGATCTGCCAAATTGCCTTGAAACAACAAACGCCACAATGTTTGCGGATGATACAAATCTATCATGCAACGGATTATCATCTGCAGATATAGAAAGTAAACTGAATCACGATTTAGAAATAGTTCACACATGGTTAACCGCAAACAAGCTGACCTTAAACCGTAAAAACTGAATACATGATTATTGGCTCACGACAAAAATTAAATTCTATTGGCTCAAATATTACAAACATATCAATTGCAGGCGAGCAAATAACACGAGTTGAAAGTACAAAATCATTAGGCATTATTATAGATGAACAATTAAAATGGCACGAACATAACAACAAACAATGTAAAACAATCTCAGCACTTATCGGAATGTTAAGAAGAGCTAGAGATTTTGTCACACAAGATGTTTTAATTACAATGTACAATTCACTTGTACTTCCGCACTTTACCTACTGCTCAACTGTGTGGCATAGCTTTGGCGCCGATCACATTAATAAATTATATAAGTTACAGAAAAGGGCTGCCCGCGTAATAACAGGATCCAGTTACGAGATAAGATCAACTAACATTTTTGAAACTTTAAACTGGAGACCTATAAAGGACAACTTAGACGAGCGCGACCTTGTAATGATTTTTAAGGCCCTTAAAGGTTTAGTTCCCGACTACCTAACGCAGACAATTAACTTGAACGGAAACGACAGCCATCAATTACGTAGCAACAATAGAAATATTCACCTACCTAAGCCAAAGACAAATTTTCTAAAAAATAGCTTTTCCTATCAAAAGCTATGATTTGGAATAACCTACCTAATCATATTATTGACCAAGCCTTAATAGATGATGTCTCTGTCAACTCCTTTAAGAATGTCATAAAACGTATGTCCTAACCATTGGTCCTATCCCATTTATAGTGTAATTAACTACATCCATGTAAATAGTTTACTTAAATTTCCTGTTTTTCTCGCTTTTTAAACTTTCTTTTTTTCCTAATTATGTAAATATTTTAATGAACTCACGGCCCTTTGAAAAACAGATGTACTTCTGAAAGGCTACCGTGATTAAATAAGTTTAAATAATAAATAATAAAAGACACAAAGGACAGGATAAAATGCCAAGGATTTAACTCTCATAGAGCCTTTGCTTTAATCATACCGACACTTTGACAGTTCCCTGTAACAGCACGTTTTTAATCCAAAATGACGGATCAGACAATGTTGGAAAGCTAGACTGCAGAAAGCTAGATGTGCAAGTCGGGCAATTTAACAAATGCAAGGATCCCTGAAGAAACCAACCAACCAGGCTAATCATGAATTTTCTATACACACATCCCTATGATCCCTTGAAGAATTCTTTCATTCTTTGCGAAGACAAAGGCAAGCCCTGAAATGTGAAATGACTGTTCAAAATCCTTCCTTTGAAATACAGAAATAGTTTGATCCTTTTAGATAACCAATCCATCCATTTTGGGGCATATTTTCTTTACCTCTTGCATGGATGATCCAAGACAATACCGTCAATACGGGTCCAATGAATACACCAAAATGACCAAATAGCCAAATAGGCAAATACCAAAATCACGAGGTGAAATTGTCAAAATTCGGTGTGAAATCTCTTTCCGATTAACCCATTCCACACATAGACTTGATAGTAACAAAAACGATTACTGTCGGTAAATTTTAAGACAATTTACAATATTTTAGCCCATGTTTCAAACGCATATTTGCGTACTTTTCATGCCTTCACATGCCGCCATTTTGAATGTTTTCAGGGGGTGACTGCCTCTCTGGACGGCACTTGCTAAGAACATGGCGGCTTTTTCGCAAAAACGGCTTACGCAGCAGTCATACTTATGAGACGCCAATTGTAAAAATTTAATATTTACATTTTTCGTGCCGTTTTTTTCATGGTTTGTAAAAAATTTCCTGGTATACCCTATTGTTTGCAAATAAGCATTATAGCGCATGGGATTGTTTATAAATAATCATTTTCACAAAAACGTCTATTTGTAATAATCACTTATACAAAATTGCTTATTTATAAATAATCATTTCTACAAAACTGCTTATTTACAAATAATCATTTCTACAAAATTGCTTATTTATAAATAATCATTTTTACAAAATTGCTTATTTATAAATAATCATTTCTACAAAATTGCTTATTTATAAATAATCATTTTTACAAAATTGCTTATTTATAAATAATCATTTCTACAAAATTGCTTATTTATAAATAAGCATTTTTACAAAAAATGCTTATTTACAAATAATCATTTTTATCACAGAAGCAGCTTTGCTTTTATGCGCAACTTTTATGCGCAACTTCAATATATTGTCATATAATAGAAGGTTTATAGGGAATTATAAATATAGCGTTGTGCAGTTCTTACCCAGTGAACTCAATTTGTTTACAAATTGACCCCGCGAAGCACTCGATGTAGTACTGTTTTGCGGCACGTCGTCGACTGGCGCCAGTTATGAGATTAGATCTGCTGACGTTCTCCGATCTCTTGACTGGGAAAATTTGGAAACACGATGGTACTTATCTAAGGCTACATTCGTATATAAAGTCTTGAGCAATAGTGCTGCACCGACCCTGAAAGATTCATTCTTAAGTAGGAATACTTTACAAAATAATTATAATCTTAGAAATTCCCAAACCGATCTGGCCCTTCCAAAGCCAAAAAGAGAATTTCTTAAAAGAAGCTTTAAATACAGCGGGGCTTTTATGTGGAATGACCTCCCGCTTGAAGCTAAGCTAGCTCAATCAGTTTTCTCGTTTAAAAATTGTATCAAACAAAATATTCGATGTTAATAACCAAGTCATATCTCTACCTGGGACACACCGTAATCTTCAGTAGCCTTCATTTCTCAGTTTTGATAATGTATATAATTTATGTATATAGTTGCATGTCCTCTTTATATCCTTCCTTTTTTTTACTATGTAATATTTTTATATTGACGCCTCCCGTGGAAATCAACTTTTACATAGTTGTCGGGGCTAGCGTCTTTAAATAAAGTGTGTAATAAAATGACCGTGGAATTGGCGAATTGCCTTCAGTTCTTCGTTGTCTTTGGCTATTGGGTTGCAAATAACTTGCAATGGCACTGGCAACGACTCTTCCCAACTCTTCGGAGTTTATATTGTTCATTATTCAAAAATAAATCGAGCGTAACCACGTATATTCTGATGAATTTCTATCGACCTTTCAAACAACAACAGTTCGCGGAATGGCGGGAAACACCCCCCCGGAAGTTTGAATTTGGATTGTCATTGCGCATTGAAGTTGCGCATAAAAGCAAAGCTGCTTCTGTGATAAAAATGATTATTTGTAAATAAGCATTTTTTGTAAAAATGATTATTTATAAATATAAAAATAAGCAATTTTGTAGAAATGATTATTTATAAATAAGCAATTTTGTATAAGTGATTATTACAAATAAACGTTTTTGTGAAAATGATTATTTATAAACAATCCCAATATCCCATGCGCTATAATGCTTATTTGCAAACAATAGGGTATACCAGGAAATTTTTTACAAACCATGAAAAAACCGGCACAAATTAATCTACTCCCAAGCGAAGAATTTTGGAAGGTAAACGTCGTTTTGTACTATATTTTTATATTTAATGCAGGCACTTATGCGTCACGTGGAAATACGAGGCTGTTCCAACTATCAACTTTTGAAATAGAAAATATCGAATTTCCATGATTCGATTTCGCTAATTTTCGCATAATGTGATAGATTAAAGCCTAATCTTTCGTTTTAACTGCCCCCCCCCCTATCCGCGCAACTCACCGTTTTCGAGATATTCGCTGCTGAATTTTTAATACGATTTTGCAGTTTTGCACTTTCTAAAAATAACTATCTCCAACTTTTGAAGTTTCCCTTCTTATCGTTTGCATTTTATTAAAATATTTTAAACTTTTTGTAATATCAGTGAATTGTATGTTTAAACGTATTTGCTTGATCAGTTTTTGATGGATATTTTAGAAATTATGAAACGTGTTTTTGTTTGTTTTAATGATTGAAGTTAGTCGTGTCTTCGCGATGTGTTGACTCAAGTCCGCGTCTCCATGGTTCGATTTTCGTAATTTTGTATAATGATGAAGACAAATGTATAAACTTTAAATCTGCTGGAATGATCCCGGTGATCCTGGCAGTTTCGAGATATTAGGCATTGAAGTGACCATAGTCATTTCGACGTTTGCCAAAATGGCGTCTAATGGTTAGTTAATGGTTTAGGAAGATATTGAGCCACCAAAGCTTGTTTTTCCCAATTAATCTTGAAACTTCTTTAATATAAAGAGCGTTATTCTTTAGAGTAAGCGTTAAAGTACTTTTGAATGAATTTTAGGAGATTTATGAGTTATTTGCGTGTTGTACTGTTGTTTAGCGATTTTATATCTGGGCTAATGTCTGGCTCTGTCTGCAATTTTGTTGTCTGACGCAGTGTGACCAGATTCTGTCAGCGGTATTTACCAAATGACATAATGAAATTTTACCAGAGGAGGTTGGACAGCAGACCGCAAAGCATCATAGGTAACGAGCGTATGTTTCCACGTGCGGCCTCATTTATGCGTTGACTGCCGTGAAGTCCACATCTCTGGCCATAGCAAATTCTGCGAAAATGGACGCTATTGATCCAGACTCAATGCCATCATTATGGATGTGTTTAGTGTTTGTGTATCGATGTATAACAAGGCTTTTCAGTTGAGTCCGTTTAATGGATTTATTTGTGCAGAAATCTCAAAGGCTGCGTGTGATCAACTGGTCTTGTGGTCAATATAAATGTTGTGTTGAAAATTCTGTATGTATTTGTGGACACTTTGTTCAGTGTTGCACGTATTGCATTTTATATACTTAAGTAAATGATTTGATAAGCTGACCCATTGGCACTGCCTGGATCGTCTGTATTTGTAATGTACATAGTGCAACTAGTGAGGAGTGTACAGACAGTTAACTAAATAGTTATTGGCCAGATTGATCTTTTGCAACAGAAATTACTGGTGAAATGTAGACAAAACAAACTTTACAGTAATATACAGTTCCATTTTTATTGAAAATACATAGCACATGCATAAAATATAATAATATCTCTGCTCATTCTCTACATATATAAAGAAATATTAAAGAAAGCAAATATCCACCAAGAAGGCAAATTAACAATACAATGATAGAATTCAAACCAAAATACAAATCTGTAAAGAAACAACAAATTTTCTTCTAAAACTCAGCACTTATTTTAAACAGTAAAGTCCACTTCTTCAGAAAAATACGAGCAATCACTGCGTTAATTGTGGAAATTCGAGATGTTCAACTTCAAAGATTGTTGACAGAAATGGCATCGGATTAATACAATATGACGACGTACAGCATACATAAAAGATCAAAATAACGTTTACCATACAAAATCAGTGGCGAAGCCAGCCCGATGTGAGTGGTCATGCAACGAGCGCCGAAGGCGTGAGACATGCTAGAGGGGTCCGGGGGCATGCACCCCCGGAAATTTTTTGAAATATTGACTCCCAGAATTGCCATATGCAGCAATCTGGGCATCAACTTCTACGAATAGCTTGACCTAATAAAGGAAAAAATGTTGAGAATTTTGCATATTTCAGAGAACAATAATGAAGGTTTTAAAACACAAAAATAGGAAAACCCATTCAGAATAATATCTAAATTTTGACTGTTTCGCTCAGCCGACAATACCGGCTTCGCAACAAAGAAAGCATTTTCACGAGAATTGCCATAAAAGGGCTAGATTAGTAGATTATGTCGTATTGTAATAAAAATGGATTCATTACAAAGATATCACAAAGACCCGTCGAATGGTAGTATTTACGAGTTTGTGCCGTGTAAACCAAAGATACGAAAGCGAAATGAATATTTAATTAGTTTATATTATTGTTAATTTGTAAACAAAACAAAATTCAGAGTGTTTAAAAGCGGCTAAATTGGCCGCATAGCGTTGTAAACAAACACAATTTACTTCTCTAAAGAGATCGTAAAACGCTGAATCGAACGGTGGTATTGCCATCTACATAGCACGCACCGAACCGAAGATATGTCCCCTGCCGTTCAAATAGTATTTTCTTGACGAAAGATCTGGCGTTGGTCGCTGCTTAACAATAATATTCTGTTCAGCAGTACTGCAGTAGCCCAAGCAGAAAAGGATTTTCTCACCAACTCCGAAACAATATCGTTAACTTCGAGTGAAGAAGAACTCGAAATGCCTGAATGACTTGAAGCCATGTTCATTCAGGCGGAAAGCTTGGAGCAAAGAGGCTGTGATCAGGTTGGGCTGCCCGTTAAGGTTAGTCATGCAAATCGAAAATTGCATGACCATAGCGTCAAAAACAACGCATTGCGCGTGCGCAAACATCGTAAGCCAATCAGAAAACAAGAAACCTAATATAAAATAATATTAGCTAGTCATGCAATTCTGAAACACGCAGCGGGTAACCACGCAGCAATTCCACGCACTCGTTTTCCACTCGTATTACGCAACCGGTCATGCATGTGAAAATATGCATGCCCTACTCAGTTGCCAAGGCAACAAAGCCGAAATCAAAAACATACGAGAATATTCAGCGAAAATATCGCGTAAAGACCATTGATTTATGTCAAAAAATATAGCATATTTAAATTCAATCATTGAACTATATCAGTTAACACAAACAATAAGCTCACCCACTCGCGTGACCATGACTTCATCTACCCTGTTGGATGTTTGTCTCACCCCAACTCCAGATAAGTTAGTCTTATCTAAAGTGGTGCAGATTGGTATTAGCGATCACTATATGATTTTAGTTGTTCGTAAAATTAATATTCGTTCTAAACAAAACAACCGCCACAAGAAAGTCGAAATTCGAAACTTTAAGTATTTTAATGCTGAGAATTTCCTAATGGATTTGAGAAATCAGGAATGGGAATTGGTGGACAATAATTTCTGCGTTGACAGGATGTGGGAAACATGGAAAATTATTTTCTTGTCAGTTCTAGATAAGCATGCACCAATCAGAGAAAAGAGAGTCAAAAATATACCAAATATTCCTTGGCTGACTAATGCAATTAAAAAACTAATACGTGAACGGGATCGTCTCAAACTCCTTGCCGTTAAATACAATTCAGAAAATTACTGGACTGCATATAAAACCTCTAGAAACCATATTACTAGTACACTGCGAGAAGCAAAAACAGCATATTATAAAGCACAATTTGAAAGTGTTGAACATGACCCTAAAAAAGCTTGGAAAACCGTTAATAAAATCCTTAACCGGAAACAAGAATGTCGCGAAATAAATTGTATCCATACTCAGAATGGTCAAATTTCTTGTCCAAATGAATTAGCGGAGCGCTTTAATAATTACTTTACTGAGATTGGTCCAAAAATTGCCACAACCATTGGTAATACTGATAGAAATTTCACGGATTACATAACAAAAGCAACAAGTAGTTTTAAGTTTCAAACAGTGTCTGAAACTAAAGTATACAAACTTCTTTCCTCTTTAAATCCTTGTAAATCTACTGGAATTGATAAAATTCCTGCTAAAATTATTCGTATTGCTGCGCCAATAATTGCAAATTCACTGACAAGCATTTTTAATACGGCAATCTATAGTGAAACTGTTCCTTCAGAGTGGAAACTAGCGAGAGTTATCCCTTTACACAAAAATGGCCCTCGAAACATGTTGAATAACTATCGCCCAATTTCCATTCTGCCTATAGTAAGTAAAGTTTTTGAAAAAGTTCTATATAGCCAACTATATGATTATTTTGCTGTTAATAATTTGTTGTCTCAAAATCAATTTGGTTTTAGGCAGTTCCATTCTACAGCTTCTGCCCTTTTGGACAGTACTAACGAATGGTTCATTAATATGGACCGTGGTCAATTCAATATTGCAGTATTTCTTGACTTGCAGAAAGCATTTGATACTATAAATCATAATATATTGATTAAGAAACTTGACCTTTATGGTCTACAAAAACCTGCCCTAAATCTTTTAGGATCATACTTAGAAAACAGATTTCAAATGTGTACTGTGAACGGCGTATTGTCTAGAAAAAATCTAGTTACTTGTGGGATCCCCCAAGGTTCAATTCTTGGGCCACTCCTGTTTCTAATTTATATAAACGATCTGCCTACAAGTCTTGAACACTCGTCATCAAGAATGTTTGCCGACGATACAACGTTAACTGTATCTGGTACGTAAATCTCTTCATGATGTAGAAGTTGCCATCAATCACGATCTTTCAAACGTTAATCAGTGGCTCTGTGCAAATAAACTATCTTTAAATCTCGTTAAAACTGAGTACATACTAATTGGATCACGGCATAATATTAATAATATATTGGCTACCCCAAAGGTATTTGTTGGTGACATACCAATTAAAAGGGTAAGAGAAACAAAGGCACTTGGAGTCTATATTGATGAATTTCTATCATGGGAAAAGCATATTGATAAAATTGCCAAAAAAGTTTCATCCGGAATTGGGGCAATCAGAAAGTTAAAATCATGTGTAGACCGTAATACATTAATTTGTGCCTATAATGCACTTGTTTTGCCTCACCTTGATTATTGTTGCGAAGTTTGGGATACCATTGGTACCACACTTTCTGATCGTCTCCAGAAATTACAAAATAGGGCTGCTAGAGCTATCATGGGTCGTAAAAATGAACATGGTCAATCTGAACTTGCTCTAAATGAATTAAACTGGAAGCCTCTGAGCGAACGCAGAACCCAGTTTGTGGCAAGTCTTATGTATAAAATTACTCATGATCTAGCGCCCTTACGACTTACTGATATTTTTCAAAAGACGTCTTCCTCCCAGTATTATAATTTGCGGGGCTCTTCCACTAAACTCCATTTGCCCAAGCCTAAGACTGAATATCTTAAAAAAAGTCTTAGCTATAGAGGCCAAATTGTGGAATAGTCTCCCAAATGAATTAAGAGAAAAGAATCACTAGCTATATTCAATAAAAACGTATGACACCTGGCTACTAATTAGAGTTTTTAAACCCATATTTACCTTGACTATTTAATCTATTAATATTTACTATTATGTATGTATGTATGTACTGTATGTACTATTATCTATCTAATTATGTATGTAATTGTAATAACTGCATGTAAGTAATTGTATTTGTATGTTTAACTTTTCTAAATTTTTAATGTAAATTTAATGCTACGCCCCCCTTGGAAATCAGCTTTCGCTGTTGGGGTTAGCGTAGTAAAATAAAGTTTTACCTACCTACCTACATAAAGCAGCTGAACGTAGAAAGGCAAAGACAAAGCGTAATTCTATTTTAGACCATTTTACTGAACTGATTTTTAAACATTTTAGGGGAAAGTTTTAGTCGTGCACTGCACAGTGAACTCTAAGTAAACTGGAACGCTAACTCCTATGATCAAGTCCTATGATTCGTTGAAGCCAAGCTAGTTTTTCTGAGTTTGAGTTGAAATACTTAACGCCGAACATTGGGCTGTATATGAAATTGAAGCTATTAAAAAGTTATATTTGATATAAAAACTTCAAGACTTTAGGCAAAATGGAAATACTTAAAAAATACAAAAACAACCGCAATTTTGTAAAATACGGCAAATTTTCCCTCAAAGTTTTAAGTATTTCCCTTTTACCTAAAGTCTTGAAGTTTTTATATCAAATATAACTTTTTAATAGCTTCAATTTCATATACAGCCCAATGTTCGGCGTTAAGTATTTCAACTCAAAACTCAGAAAAACTGAATGAAGGTGGCTTCAATTTCCCCCCCCTGCGTTAGCGTTCCAGTTTACTTATAGTTCAATGTGCACTGCATGACCTGCATGACCGCTGGCTTCGCCACTGTACAAAATACTGCTCACATAGGTAGATCAATAGTTATTGAAATAGCATGGATGCATTCCAGGAAAAAAATTGAATAACAATGACAAAATATTCGATATTTGCGAGTCGAGTGGGCCGTCAGACAACAAAATTGCAGACAGAGCCAGACACTAGCCCAGATATAAAATCTCTAAACAACACGCAAATAACTCCTAAAATTCATTCAAAAGTACTTTAACGCTTACTCTAAAGAATAACGCTCTTTATATTAAAGAAGTTTCAAGATTCATTGGGAAAAACAAGCTTTGGTGGCGCAATGTCGTCAGGCGCAATAAGGTGCCATTTTGGCAAAAGTTGAAATGAGTATGGTCACTTCAATACCGAATATCTCGAAAACTGCCGGGGGACCTTTGGGACCCCTCCAGCAGATTTTTAGTTTATACATTTATCTTGACTTTTTTGCAAAAAATAGAAAAATCGAACCATGGGAATTCTAGATATTTTATTTTGAAAATTGTAAACAGACGCGGCCTTGAGTCATCACGTAACGAAGACACGACAAACTTTGATGCTCAAAATAAGTTTAAAAATGACACTTACCTCAAAGGTTTTCGCAGATATCGCAAGTCCTCATATAATATGAATGCCACGCTTGCTTTTTTATAGATTTTTTAAAATATTAATATGTATTTTTCAAGTGTTTCTGCGTGCAATGCAAATTACACGACCAAGAATTTTGACAAACACGATGGAAAAATAGCGCGATTCCATTGGTCGAGAAATTCACGTGACAGCTGTCCAACCTTTACCAAACACGTGTTAATCAAAGTTGGTAACAAAATGTGCATCAAACCATCAAAGAATAATTTAAGCACACTTTCAAACTCTTTTCGTGGCATCCGAAAAGATCCTGTTAATAGTATATTGTGAAGAATGCAAGGATAAGTACAAGATTAAAAAACTGATATGAAAACTCCTGAAGAGCAATGATATATTTGACAATAGTTTTATTTATGATAATTATGTACTTTCGAGCTACCCGACATACTGTTCATTGATGAAGTAAGTGTTCGCACTTTTTCCATGTAGGCGAATTGTAACCAAACGAGCTTGAATTTGACATCGAGTCATTGACATACTTTGTAAAACGCAAAATTTTCCGTTGGAGTCACTTTTCGCTTAACCATTTCGAAAATTCTGGCTTCAACTCCCACTCAGAGCGATAGTACTGTCAGATTCAGTCATTGTTGTAACAAATGCTTTTAACATAAAGAATGCGATCACTGAATATGAACATGTCAAAAAAACTGAATAAAGTGAATATACAAATTTCCCGCCAAGGCGATATACGTGACCATAATTAACTGAAATTGGGGATTTCAGGCTAGACATCCGGGGGTAACTTTAAATACGACATATCACTGAAATGACAGCAAACTAAAGCAAACTAGATTTTACCAAAAAATTACTAAATTTCTCTATTTTTGAGAAATTTTACCAAAAAATGTACCAAAATTTTATTTTACCAAAACTTTGTCAAAAATTACCAAATTTTACCAAAAGTAAATTAATTTACCAAATCTGGTCACACTGGTTTGACGACCCACTCGACTCGCAAATATCGAATATTTTTCCTTGAATGCATCCATGCTATTTCAATAGCTATTGATCTACCTATGTGAGCAGTATTTTGTAAGGTAAACGTTATTTTGATCTTTTATGTAGGCTGTACCTCGTCATATTGTATTAATCCGATGCCATTTCTGTCAACAATCTTTGAAGTTGAACACCCCAGGGTGCATTCGGTGTAGTCTAATCGGAAGATCTTCGGCGTAGAGTTACAGTAAGCCTTGGCGTACTGGCGCACAATCATCTTTCCTGGCGTAGTGGCGGCGTACGCTGTTTTTAACTTGGCGGCGCATAAATACCAATAAAATAATAAATATGTCAAACGATTCAAACGGCGTAACACGGTAAGAGGTTTACGGCCCAAAATAATGTCACTAAACGGCGAATGACTTTAAACTTCTCAAAAATGGGCCTAAAACGTGTGGAATTTTTGCAGAACTGACTCATATTTGGCGTATCTTCGGCGTATCTTCGTCGTAGCATTTACACCGAATGCACCCTGGTGAACACCTCGAATTTCCACAATTGACGCAGTGATTGCTCGTATTTTTCTGAAGAAGTGATGATGATGATGATAACTTTATTTAACCACGCTAACATTGTCAGCTAAAGCTGGTTTCCACAATGGGCGTGTAAAATATTAACAAATAGTTACAAGTAAATAAAAAATAAAAAAATATCATGCAGTTACAAATATACAAATATTAAGTATCTATTTACATTAAGAATCATGTGATTTTATAAGTTAAGAGTAGCGATTTTTCTTTTAAAACTTGAGATTGATTTAATTTCTCTTATATTTTCTGGTAGGGAGTTCCATATGGAAGCTCCATCGTACATGAAACTTTTCTTCATGTTGTTCGTATTTGGCTTTGGCAAGCGTATTGAACTTGAGCTGTCACGAAGACTGTGATCTAATATTTCCGTTTTGAAAGTAAATAATTCTCTTAGCGAGTTTGGCCCCATGTTATTGAGCGTTTTAAACATTATTTTTGCCTTGGCTTTCACTCTTTGTTCTTTGAGTGGTTCCCATCCTAATATATTCAGTACAGTTTGTTGACCTACCTCATTTGGCACATGTGCTATAATACGAGCAGCTCTGTTGTGAAGTTTTTGCAGACGTGTTGATTGAGTTTCACCAAATACATTCCAAACTTCACAACAGTAGCTGAAATAGGGTTGAATTATAGCATTGTACACAGAAATGAGTGTTTTTTTATCAACATACTCTTTAATGCGTTTGAGAGCATAAATGCCAGATGAAATCTTTTTACAAATAGTGTCTGTATTACTTTTCCAACACAGATTTTCATCAAGAGTCACACCTAGCGTTTTGCATTGAAAAACTTGCTTTATTGGTTTGTTTTGAATATGAATTCTAAGCTGTTGAGCAGAAGCTTTTTTTAGCATTGGTTTAGTACCAATAATTTGATATTCAGTTTTCGCTACGTTCAAGCTCAGCTTGTTTGCCATGAGCCATTTCCGAAGGTTTTCTAAATCCAAATTTACTGCATCTTCAATATCACTTAAACACCCACCAGCTGCTGTGATATTTGTGTCATCAGCAAACAGCCGGGGTTTTGTTTTATTCAGGCATGCAGGTAAATCATTAATATACAGTAAAAAGAACAGTGGTCCTAATATAGACCCTTGGGGCACACCACATTTTACACCATTTTCACTTGAAATAGAGCCATTGACTTCACATCTTTGGGTACGGTCAGTTAAATAAGATTTAAGCAGTAGAAATGCATTTCCTGTGATTCCAACTTGCATTAGTTTTTGCAATAAGATTTCATGGTTAACAGTATCAAAGGCTTTTTTTAAGTCTATAAATACAACCAAATTGAACAATTTCCTGTCCATGTTTATGTACCAATCATGGATTTTACTGTTTAAAATATTATAAGTGCTGAGTTTTAGGGGCTGTTTACATGAGCCCGGTTTAACCGTTCTTGGTTACAATATCAGTTTTTATTAAAATTCAAATTAAATTATTACCTTCGCTACCCTCGCAACCTTCGCTACCTTCGCTACGTTCACTACGTTTGCTACCCTCGCTACCTTCGCTACTCTCGCTACCTTCACCACCTTCGGTACCCTCGCTACCCTTGCTACGTTAACTACGTTTGATACCCTCGCTACCATCGCTACGTTCGCTACCTTCGCCACCTTCGCTACCTTCGCTACCCTCGCTACCATCGCTACCTTCGCCACCTTCGCTACCTTCGCTACCCTCGCTACTCTCGCTACCCTCGCTACCTTCGCCACCTTCGCTACCCTCGCTACTCTCGCTACCCTCGCTACCTTCGCTACCCTCGCTACCTTCGCTACTCTCGCTACCCTCGCTACCTTCGCTACCGTCGCTACCTTCGCTACCCTCGCTACCGTCGCTACCCTCGCTACCTTCACCACTTTCGGCACCCTTGCTACGTTCGCTACCTTCGCCACTCTCGCTACCTTCGCCACCCTCGCTACCTTCGCTACCCTCACTACTCTCGCTACCTTCGCTACCTTCGCTACCCTCGCTACCCTCACTACTCTCGCTATCCTTGCAACCTTCGCTACCCTCGCTACCTTCACTCCTTTCATTACCCTAACTCTCCACTACCCACAAGCCCTTCATTACCCTCACTCCTCCACTACCCTCAGTCCCTTCTCTACACTCGCTCACTTGGCAATGGCTCCCTCGCTCCCTTGGCAACCTTCGTCGCTAGATTTTTGATTAAGTAGTCTATTAATAATTAACTTGCCCATTGACCAATCACAGCAGACCTTATTGCAGAGGCATCACTCTCTCCTCTGCAGAGGCGTTTTTTGGTAGAGGACCACCAATATTTAAGATTTTAACTCAATTCGCGGACTTAATACCCTGAGAATGTGAGTAGTAGTAGTACAAAAAAGTAGTAGTAAAACTTTATTTAAAAGTCACACGCTAGCCTCGTCAACTTTAAAGCTGGTTTCCACGAGGGGCGTGTGAATAACATATTTAAGAACATAATATTATACAATTATATACATTACATACATATTATATAGTACAATAATAATAATATATAAAGATTTATACAGCGCTTAAATTATATAAAATATTCCAAAGCGCTTTACAACAATGAAGTTCTACTATATACAAGCAGCTAAAATATTAAGAATTAAGGTATAAGTGTCTATAAATCTAAAAGTTAGAATCGAAAGCTTTCTTAAAAAGGAAAGTCTTTAATTGAGATTTAAAACAGTCAATTGTTTTACTATTTCTAATACCATAAGGTAGCATGTTCCAAATTGACGGAGCTGCATGCACAAATGCTCGATCACCAAGAGTCTTGGCTCTAGTTTTTGGGATAAAAAGTAGTCCCTGATCATCAGATCTCAGTTGGTAACAGCAGTTCGGTTTTTCTAACAACAGTTCCATAATGTAGCCTGGCGCCATCCCATGGAGAGCTTTATATACCAGGAGTGCAATTTTAAAATCAACACGAAACTTAACAGGCAGCCAGTGAAGGTGCATCAGGACAGGGGTAATATGAGCGCATCTTGGTATAAGACACGTCACTCTAGCAGCGGCATTGAGAACTCGTTGAAGACGCTGAAGTTGGTATTGGGGAATGCCGACCAGAGAGAATTGCAGTAGTCCAAGTGTGACGTCACAAAGGCATGTACGAGCGTTTTAGTTGATTCGATGGAGAGGAACTTCCTTATTTGTCGAATGTTGTACAAGCCCCTAAATGCTTTGCTGCAAACCTTGCCCACATGGACATTCATAGACATATGTTCGTCAAACCACGAACCTAAATTTCGGACTTCTTGTACAGGTTTTATATCAGCATCACCAACTTCAATCGAGTCGATTGTAACCTTAGACAGCTGCTGGCGAGTTCCAATTATCAAGAATTCCGTTTTAGTGTCGTTAAACATTAATTTATGTGAAACTAACCAAGCACGAACTTCGACGATGCAATTATTAATAGTTTGAATAGCTTGATCTTGGACAACGGGTGACTCAGGACGGAAAGATAAATAAAGTTGAGTGTCATCTGCATACCCATGGGAAGAAGGTAGATGCCTGTTAATAATCTGGAACAGTTGAGACACGTATAATAGGAAAAGGACCGGTCCAAGACAGCTTCCTTGTGGAACTCCACAGTTCAGCGGAAAATTGGCGGAAAACTTTTGCTTAATATTAATACGCTGCTTTCTACAGGAGAGAAACGACTTAATCCACTTTAAGGCATTTCCGATCACACCAAATTCTAACTTCAATATATCCGTCAGAATTTCATGATCAATGGTGTCAAAGGCGGCACTCAAATCCAAGAGCACTAAAGAGTTACTTTCTGTTGGTCCATGTTCATAAGGATATCATTGTGGACTCTTAGGAGAGCCGTTTCGGTAGAGTGGAATTGACGATATGACGATTGGTTGTTAGGAAGAGGAGCATTATCAGCACAATGCTCAAATAACTGGCTAACAACTGCTTTCCGTAGCTTTAGAAACGAATGACAGGTTACTGACGGGCCTGAAGTTCTCAAAGACTAGATCAAGACCGTATTTTTAGAATTGGAATAAGAATGGCAACTTTCCATGCTTCTGGGACGTGACCTTCACTTAACGACAAGTTGATCATTTTCATAATGACAGGTGTTAACTCACTGGCACATAATTTCAGCAACCATGTTGGAATAGGATCAAGGTTACATGTTGCATTCGACGACTTCATGATTATGTTATGGACTTCTTCTTCTGACAGGAGCTTAAATGAATCTAATTTGATATCAGGTAAACGATAATCTACTAATGGTGGGTCTACTACAACGTTTTCAATGTCATTTCTAATTAGCTCAATCTTTTGACAGAAATATTTTCCGAACTCATCAGCCAGTTTACGTGAATCATCATGTGGAGGCAAGGAGTTTTCTTGAGGTGTGTTGCAAAGTGAAGACACAACCTTAAAAAGTTTTCTTGAGTCTCCCGAACATTGATCGATAAGATCAGAATAGTATTTGTGTCTAGCATTTTTCAAACTGGCAGCATACTTGTTACGCGCTTGGCGATAAGCGTCTTTATCATTTTGGCAATTTGATCGTAGCATTACTTTCTCCAGTTTTCTGCGTTTGGCCTTAATACGTTTAAGTTCTTCACTGAACCATGGCACTCTTGGTCTGACAACCACTACCTTTCTTTGTAAAGGGGCATGTTTCTCCAAAATATGTGATAGCGTATTATCATAATGTTTCACCAGGTCATCTAGATTGGAGCATGGGTCATTACACAGTTTGGAATCAGTGATGTCAGCTTTGAAGGCCTGAAGATTCAAATGATTTGTCTTACGAAACTGAATTTCCTTTGTCACAAAATTCGGGCGAGGAAAAGAGAGGTTGCATTCAACAAAACAATGATCTGACAAAAAGAAAGTAGTCTTGACTAGGTGGATATTAATGTCATTAGACGATCTCGAAATTAGAAGATCCAGGGTATGCCCAGACGAGTGAGTTGGTACAGTAACATGTTGTAATAAGCCAAAAGTTTCCAATAAATCAGTAAATGTTTTCGCGTCAGTATCAGACGGATCATCGAGATGAAAATTAAAGTCACCGGAGATTACTAATACTTCTGTACACATAACAATGCTCTCAAGTAAGTTGGAGAATTCTTCGAAGAAAACGCCTGAAGAAACAGGGTGAGTTTGTGAATAAGGTGGACGATAGACTGCTAATGTTTTAATCGTACGGTTGAGTAAAGTCAAGTTCCATTCAGAGTATTCAAAAGATCGTTTTTCACCTCCGTCAATTAAAGTAACTTTAAAATTGGTATTAAACATAATACCAGTGCCTCCACCCATTCTGTTAGATTGTCTAGGAAGGTTTTTAAAAGAGTAACCAGGGGGAGAAAGCGCGGCTATGCTAACAGTGTCAACGTCTTTTAACCAGGTCTCTGTCACAATACACACATCAATATTGTTACTCAAAACATGATCAACGATTTCGGCTGTTTTGTTTTTAAGAGATCTCGCATTTACATTGGCGAAACGTAGGAATTTTGTATGAGAATCTGAATTTAAGTTAGTTCTATGTACAGACACGCAGACACAGTTTGAAGGGTTATGAGTACGAGCACGGCGACAACGACCATTACGCGGATGTCTATCAGTACTCAGTATCCTGTTGTTTGTACTGACATCAATGGAGGGGGGTATGGAAAAGGTTGGGATGTGGGATGGTATATTGGGGACCGAAATGGAGGAAATAATAGGGATTCACAGGAAAAGGAGTAATGAAAACTGGGTGAAGAGATAGCTTTGTCCATTATCTTATAGGAGGGTCGTTGGATGTTATTATAAAATTGAGGTTTCTGATGTAGGAAGTCACAATTATTGCCTTTTTTACAGAATTTTCTTTTCCTCAGGAATGGACACGGGGTTAAATGTTTTGGGCGTTTAGGTGTCGCTCGATTAAAACGTCCAGTACCTAATCGAGATGTGCTGGTATTAAATTCACCCGTTGTTGACTTAGTTTTACTGGCTTTATTTAGATTAGTAGCTTCAGTTAGTGTGCAGCTTTTACGAGATCGGTATTCGAGACGCTAGGTTGATCCTTAACAATAAGAACTGACTCATTATGTATATCAGTTTCATTATGGAATATATTTATAATGTCTTCAGTTGACTGATTTAAGTCGGAGTTTAGAACGCTAGGCCGGTCACTTGCTATATTCCTAAACTCGTCGTAGATATTAAATTCATTGAATGAAGTTGGTCCAATGGTATGGGAGGTGTATATGTTAGGGTCAATTAGCGGATCCTTATCAGTAGTTGTAGGGTCATTAAAGGTGGTAATTTTCATACTATTAGTAGGACTGTTGGTCATAGGATTGATATTCATTACTTTGAATGTTGAATTCCCAAGGGACAGCAAGCTTGACGCAAGGAGCAAATTTGCTTCGCTAAGTCTACATATCTCGCTGTCTTGCTTGCGAATAACAGACTCAAAGTCTTTTTGTTTAGATCGCATAGAGTTAATTTCAGTTATTAGATCACTTGTAATGTCCACTAGGGTAGCAATATCTGCTTTCAAGCCATCAAACTGCGATACAGATGGTTCAGTCAGCTCATTAACACTACTACAAACCTCTTTCGTTGATGCTTCGCATGAGGAATTTACATCTTTCGGGTCCTGATTTATCAAGCTTTCGAACTTCAACTTTAGATTCTCTTCAGCATCATCACTCTGTATAACCAGCTTTTTCGAACGAGGACCGCGCCATTTAATCATGTATTCCCCTTCTCCTTCGCTTTTGAAAACTTTAACGTCGCCTCCAGGGGATTTCCACTTGCCTTTCAAGTTTAATGCTTCTAGAACAAACCTTTCTAATTCCTCAAAGGTTTTAAGCCATAAATATGTTCCACTGTCGTAAGATAGACCGTTAAGATAATTCATAGTTGGTTAAAAACGAAGATTTTATTAAAAATATAAAAATATAGCGGAGCGAGAAACACACGTCCACAGGTCACGCTAACGTACAACCACATCTACGATACGCTATACTGAACACAAGTATGACAAATAAGGCATGCATAAATTTAAGAATTGAATTACAGAAGAATAGAATTTAATTTAATTTTAATTTACGCACATCTGCAGGTAGAGAATTCCAAACTCTAGCTCCATCGTATGAGAAACTTTTCTTTAACTTTTCAGTTTTTGGTTGAGGCAACTGCAGCGAGGTAGAAGAGCCCCCTGAGGTCGTATTGAGTAATATTTCTCTTTTGTTCAAACAGTTCCGCAAGCGAGCTCGGAGCCAGGTTATTTAAAACCTTGTACATTGTTTTTGCTTTGGACTTGGCTCGTCGAGTCTCAAGAGTTTCCCATCCTAACGCTTTTATTGCTTCTGGTCCAGAAATATCATTTCCAAAGTTCATTATGACTCTAGCAGATCTATTTTGGAGTTTTTGAAGCCTGTTTGAAAGTCCGACACCCAAGGTATCAGGCATTCAGGTTTAACAGTGAACGCGCGTGGGTGATCAAGGGAAGAGTGGGCCCCATGGAAACTTCATGTAAGCGTGCCTTCCTCTCCCAATCTTTCGATATCTCGCTTTGCTACATCGTGGCGCTCGCTAAAAAGCCTCTGCGGAAGAGAGAGGAGGCATCAGACTAATTTAACCTACAAGATTAGAAAAATGAATGATATAACTACAGTAGTATTTTAAAGAGTATATAAAATAATTGTAATCACAGTTAATTTAAATATTACAATATATGCAGTGGTGTAACTTAACTTTTTTGACCACTTGCGATCAGGGCAAGTTGGACATGAAAAATGGTTGCCCTGAATAGAATTCACTTGCCATTAGATCTAGCTTTGGTTCACATAATAACTCAATTTGAAGCAAATGATTGCAGTAAGCATGATATGTTGATGGATAACTACAATTTGCATTATATAACACAAATCTACACCATTCTTCTATTTTCCGAACTGAAGTGGAATTTAAGTCAAGGCACAATGTCCGTCGAGGCGTGTTCATGTATTTACATTTTTCAAATTATCTAGCAGAATGAAAAGTTAACTGGTCTAAGTTTTCCTCATTTAATACTATATTTGAGGATAATAACTTAGAGATGGCCAGCTTTTTCTGGCAAAGCTGAAGCAGAAAGCAACTTGCCCGATCGGGCAACCAAGAAGAAAGTTCTACTTGCCCGCAATGATTTTCACTTGCCCCGGGCAAGCGTTAAGTTACACCACTGATATGACAATATATTTGCATGACTGACCCATCACTTCGACTATAATTAAAACCAGACACAGTACTAAAATGCGGTGCCCTGCAAAATAAAACTTCTGGCGTTTCCGCCTACAAGTAAACTCAGTAAAATAGTACTCTACATTCCTCATGCCTTATTACGAAAATCACTAAACTGTCAACATCCCCGCTAAGAATTTCAAACGGGGAAAGACGTTTGATAATTCCAAATTCAAACTTAAATTATGACTTGGCTTAAGGTTGGGATCAGTATATTTTTAGAACGTGACTTTAAGTCTTCGACCTCTGGTCTTCGACCGCATTTTAGTACTGTGTCTGGTTTGTAGTGCCCTGTAAAGGTTCCTTTGCCTCCCTAATTTTCGCTTCCCGTAAAAAAACCGCGTGCCACCATAGATATAGGAGACCTAGATTGCTGACTCGGCTCAACTAGACGTGTCAAATTTTTAAAATCCAAGATGGCGGCTCAACCGGTCAAAAATCATAGAGCGGTATAGGGAAAAACCATGTTTTTTGCATTTTGCGTCGTCCTACAGCTTCCGATCCCGTTCTATCACATTATTTTGGAAAGAACTAACTGGTGTGAAGGTTTTGGATGAATATTTGTATAATTAGTACAATTTACATATTACAATTCAACCGGGCAAGAATGGACAAAGACGAAAAGCCAGTGGCGTGCTGGCTTGTGTTCGCCAGGGGAGGCCAGGGGGGTTTGGCGCCCCCTCTAGGGGGGTCAGGGGGTATGCCCCCCCCGGAAATTTTTTGAAATTTAGAGCCTGTGAAATGCCATTTCTTGCGTTTTGGGAGGCGATTTGACGGAATTCTGAGAATTATAAAACATCGTATAAAATAAAAATGCGCAAGAACAACACATTCAGCAGTTTGAATAAATATATAATTCATAGAAGGACTTAGTTTTTTTCTTAAACAAAGAAAAGTAGACGGCGAACATTCATGAAGAAGACGGCAAACTTACCAGTGATCGTAAGCCAAATCACTTCACCTTTCACAATTAACATCCTTTGAGATATTATAGACTGGACAGTAATGCTTGTAGTTGTAGGTAGGCTGGTGAATTTTTAATCCTGGTATAAGTCGTATTCCGAATAACAGAACTCAAATTAAGCGGTACGTACTAGCACTTTGAACAGTGCTTGCGGCAGTGCGGTAGTAAGTAATGCGATATTGCGATAGCCAACATTGCCAAGAAAACCTGACATATCGGAAATCACTAATATTTATCGGATAAAGTTTTATCAGATAAACAACACTGTATCAATCATTAACAATCCCAAACTCTTTTTCTCTCGTTGGCTCATCGGATCTGACAAAATTCCAATTTGGACTAGCGCTTTTGTGTGGTTTTGTGCAATTTCGGCGCCCCATTTATGTTTTGGCGCCCCTTAAAAAATCTTCGCTGGGGGGGCCATGGCCCCCCGGCCCCCCCTGCCAGCACGCCACTGCGAAAAGCGTGCGAAACTGCTGGCCTAGTTTCTTTTCCTGTGTATTCCTTCAGTCTTTTACGAGTTTTTCTCAAGTAACGTGATTACGTGATATATATCTAACTATTCCAAATGCAGTCATGCGTAACATTGGCTATAAAACAATGATATCTCATTAAGTCGGGATCAGTTTGTTAAACGCTCTGCCCGGAAGGTAGTTCAGTCAAGACAGAAGAAGCTCAAGTACCAAATGATGTCCAAGTCTTTCCAGCCGGCCCAACCGAAATTGGAAGTAAAATCATCGAACAAGTGGCACAAACCAAGTCCAAGCGCCAGCTGAAGAACATTGGCATTGACACTGCGTATTGAGGTCTGTATTTTGTTTTATGCAAAAATCGTAATCTCTTTGCTCCTCGGTTGGGGCCGAACGAGTGGGTTGTTTTCGCACCAGCTTTGTGAGATTTTATGAATTATCGTGCTGAGTGTAAAGATGAAGTGGGTAGCGGCCCTTTCAGGAAATGGTTAGCGAAGCCTAAGGCATGTAAAGCATTCTGTAGGACTAGGCGAGTGTAGCAAGCTGTGGTAAATAAGACTCATCGGACGTGTCGCATCATTTCCCACGGCACAGGCCACATCTGGCACATACTTGCGGTAGCCAAGCGTAACGTCTAGCCTGGTGCAACTCATAGTCATAGACGCTTAAATTTAGGCTTTGCATCGGTTCAGCTTTCATGAATTAGGCCTTTTATTTTGTACGTGGGGAGGTGTACATTCACATGGCGGTTTCAAAACCTGGTTGGGGCCAGAGAGATAGAATCGTCTATTACTGTATTCACTGAATTTGGTCGGGGCCAGAACGCCGATTTTCAATTGTTTTATTCCAACGCTAATTGATGGCTTGGTTGAGGCCAATGTTTATTAGGAATACAGAAGGCGTTGAATTTAACTGTGGCATCGTTTTCCTGTCACACTGAATTACTTTTGAGTTTGGCCTATTACTATAAGGTGTAGACTTGCTACAAGTCGACTCGCATAATGACTGGGTTAATACGGACTGAGTTTACTGGGTTAATACGGACCTGGTTAATATATAGACTAAGGGCGAGCTTGAGCTCCCGAGCGAAGCGAGGGAGCGAGAGCGAGACGACTTGTCGCGCTTGCAGGAAATCGCATCTCCTTGGCGCGAAAAATTACAGCGGGCGGAGCCAAATGGGTTTTCCCTGCAAAACTTGAGTGTTGTTTTGACAGAATGAACTGACAGGTTCGCTGCACGAGATAAGACTCGTGTTACAAACTTGCTACACTTTTCATGCTATGCGACAAATATGTGAATGGCAACGCCAACTAAAATTGTCTCGAATAGATCTGTTCTTGTTCACCACGCTTCAAATAGTCGTAAACAAACGGAGCAATGTGAAAAGTAAGGCTTTTGCCAGACCCAGTTGGCGAGACAATCAAAACATCACGGCCGGAGAGATATGCTTCTACAACTTGCCGTAGATTTTCTCTTATTTGTTCGAATCCAACCTTCCTAAGGCCATAACTTATAGCATCTTTGATTGAATACATGATACTACGAATAAAAAACTCACAAAATAAATATCTAAAAGTTATAGCTTGAATGTTCACCAATGCAGTAGAGATAAACCTTTGGATAAACAAACACGGGAATAGGAAAAACCATCGATACTTGAGTGTTGACAGGTACACGTACGTATAGCCAATTCTCAAATCTGATTGGCTAACACGCACCGACTAGGATTCGAGTCGGTAAAATTTGGCGCGCTGCAAGAGCGACAAGTCGACTCCTCGGCCCTTATCAAGTGGCCAATTTCCGACTCGCGCTTTCGTTGAATTGGGCTTAACTGCGCGTCAGGGCTTCACCGCGCGTCAATGGAGTCGACTTGTAGCAAGTCTATATAAGGTGCTGAGAAGTAAGTAAGTAAGTAAGTAAGGGGGTGTGCTTATTATCCTTACTTGCAGCTGAGAGCTAAGCTGAATTGCGAAGGACACAGCTCAACGTGACCAAGTCGAAGGCTTTCTAGGCGCGCATATGGCAGCCACCTTTTGCTCGCCATCACGGAGCACAGCTACGGTGGAAGGGCCAGTTAGGGGTTAAACCCAACCCACCCTGTCAACATTCCCTGTGGGAGGAAACCGGAGTACCCGGAGAAAACCCACGAGTCAATTTAGAACATGGAATATTCTATTTATGCAGTCGTATTGGTCGAGCTGTCGTTGCCATTCTCATTGTGTTGGCATGTTTCTCTCACAACCAATTAATGTACGGGTCGGGACCATTACCAACCGTGCTAAGCATGTCGATGCAATTGCACAGACTTTCGACGTATTGGTTTAGACCAACTTTCATTTACACGTTGTTTGAATAGTCGATTCACGGCTATTAAAGTGCACCTCACCTCAAATTTTTTTTTTGGCTTTATCAAATCTTGGGATCATTTCTAGTATATCCGTGAAATTTTTTTTTAATTTGGTCAAATCGTTCGATTTTTATGGCGTTTTGAACTTAGCTTTCGATGGTCCTTGGCCGTCGTATTTCATACCCACAAAGAGCCTGGGTCTAGCCCATTTTCTGACGTCACGCAAGGTAGTCGGCAATTAGCTTTGATCGGCTTGTATTCAGTTCGCCATTTCGGCTTTGCTTGCCTTGAATCAATCGAAGTTTACACTGTTTTTTTCTGGCTATCATGTCTAACCATGAACAGACTAGCACACAGGATATATATAATTGCTATATATGGATAGAATCAGCTTTAGAAGAGCTATCTAACAATATGCCGCATTAAGCTATATCTGTAAGACTGTATTATTTAGTTCGAGTACGTTGAAAATCCAACTTCGCACGCGTGTAGGCATCTAAAACTACAACTTGTTTACACGATATAGGTCACTGCTATATATATATACCAAAAAATCGCCTTTTTCTGGGCTATCTTTTGGTATGAAGCATGAGAATATATCTTGATTATTGACTTCAGGCGCGTCAAAAAAGTTTACCCCTACTACAGCACAATTAGTACACACGATATATTTTCGTCGTTTGACCCGCGAAACATACATCGATTTTCGTGCACATTTCCTTGAGAACTACATACGTTTCATACATCTAAGATGCGTAGATCGAAAGCTCTGTTCAAGAGAAACATTTTACGTACAGTTTCGTGCTTGTAGGTCTGATATTGGCTGAGTTATGTCACTTATGAAGCGATATCCAAATGGAATATTACTCACAAGTCTTTCGCAGCGCCAATGTGACCGCGGCGCGAAATGAACTTAGTAAAATATATTTAAAGCTATTTTGTTGATAAACACATGTTTTATGCATGGGTATAGAAAGCTGTAGGCATGACGAACACGCTCATAGTTGTTTCAAGGTTGTAGATTAAAAAGTTACAAAGTTATACGGGCAAATAGATCGGTTGTATATCTCTTTAAACCGGTATCCGTTCTTTAAAGTCCTGCGCTTGAAAGCTGAAAACATACAAAATTTGTAGTAATGTTTGAATGGAAATACACAAGCTATATAGACATATCATACATGAAAATAAAGCTCTCTTTATGACGGGATAGCTATTGGTTATTTCAAGTTCGTAGTTCATTATTTATGAGGTATTCGCTAGTGCTGTGCGCCGGAGCCGGAGGGCCGGAGCCGGAGTTTTGGCCTATTTTGCCGGAGCCGGAGCCGGAGCCGGAGTTTGTTCAACTCCGGTAAAACTCCTGCAGCACTTATTTGTGCTGCAAACTACTGTCAAACATTCTCAGACTGATTAGAACGCGCTCTCTCGCCATGCAGACGACAGCTATGACGACAGTCATAAGTGTTAAAATAAAAAACAAAGATAGTGCTTCCACTTTGAAATTGAAAATATCCATTAAATTTCGAATTTTCACGAATTTGCCGGAGCTGGAAATTTTCTGCCGGAGCCGGAGTTTTTTTCCCGGAGCCGGAGTTTTTTTGGCCGGAGCCGGAGCCGGAGGTGAAAAACCCGGAGTTTGCACAGCACTAGTATTCGCCCACAGGCAAAGTGTACTAAAATTCAACGGCACTAAACTTCTAAAAATACATAATCCCGGGGAAACATCATCGATTTTCGTGCACATTTTCTTGAGAACTACACACGTTCTATGGCTATGCATGTAAGATGCATAGATCGAAACCTCTGATCAAGAGAAACATTTTACGTACAGTTTCGTGCTTGTAGGTCTGATATATCATATGTAGATGGCCGACAGTATACATGGAATTTGCATGTGGGCCGAAAGTTTATTTTGACGAGTCCCTTGCGTGACGTCACGAAATTTACTCGTTCCAGACTCCTCGTAACGACGGCCAAGGACCATCAAAAAGTGCTTTTTGCCAACTTTAAACTGCCATAAAAATCGAACGATTTGACCAAATGAATTAAAATTTTCACGTATACACTAGAAATGATGCCAAGATTTGATATAGCCAAAAAAAATTTTGGGGTGAGGTGCACTTTAATTATGTATTGGCTGGAGCCAATTTACAATTGTGTTTAAATGTTAATTAACTCACACCGTTTAATTTTATTGATGTTATCGTTGGAATAGTTTATAGAATATAGTGTATTGGTTCGGGCCACTTCTCAATTGTATTCAATAGTTAATTAACACCGATTTAATCAGTGATTGATTGGGGCCGGGGCCACTTGTGTTTGGCTATTCGAGTCATCGTTGTAATGCATTCGTTGTGACCAATTTACTAGTCGTTCAGTTTGAACTTTACTCACAAGGGTTTGATTATTGCTTCGCATCAGTTTCGGTTAAGTATGGTTGGTTTTTTATTTGGATCGAGACCGTTTAATTGTATTTACTCGAACAGTTGAGCATAAATTCTAGCTTCGGGAGTATATAGCTATGCTTTACACTTGGAAATTTGCCAAACAACTCTCTCAGGTTAATTACGTTTCGTCTATTGTTATGGCTTTTATACGTTCCGCCGGTTAGATATATTATAGCTAAGTTACTGAGTTTCCTCTGCAGTTATTCTTTACAAATCGGGCGATAGGAGCCTAAACGTTAATACTCAAACATCCAAAGTTCAGGCCGTTGTCACATAGTGTGTAGAGGCTACACGCAGCCTATACAGTCACAGAAATTTGTGCCGTCAGACTCATACCGTTTGTTTTCTACCCAAACCGGTTTGTAAATAAGAATGCTCTGCCCAACCATTGTTGGAACTAGGTGCGGGCGTCTAATGCCTTTTATGCCCTTTGGGGCTGCCTAGAACCGACAATGGAGTGGGCGATCGATTATTTCACTATGATGATTATTTCACTAATGTATAATTTTCATTCCCATCTTATCCCTTTTGATATTAAAGCACCCAAACAGAGTGATCAATGGTGTGATTAACAGGACTAGCTCGCCCACTACTTTTGTCGGCTCTAGGCCGTCTCAGTGTATGGTGTCAAGCGGCCAGGGTAACGGGATGCAATCGCCCGCGTCCATTAATTATTTTTCTCCGCGGAAGTCGATAACCATTGTCAGGAAACGAAACGTGGTTCCTTTAGGCCTTTAAAAGCTCAGTTGCGTGACAGGACTATTATTCAACCTCCCCCCCCCTGCATGACAATACCCGAATAGCCCGTACTGTGGAAAATTCCAGCATTGGATTGATTTTCCCCTTTCTGGATCACCTAGTTGAGATGTATAGTTTTGGGAAGGGGAGTAAGTTTCGGGATAAGAGAAGAGTTTGGGATTGGGTTTGAGTTGCGGGTAATGTTGGGATAGGGATTGAGTTACGGGTAATGTTGGGTTAGGGTAATATTGGGTTAGGGTATAGGCGGTGCCCTATTACACGGAGATTACCTAGTTAGATATGAAGGAGGTGTTGCCGGCGATAGGGCTCGCATTTCCCAAAACTCTCTGCCTGTAAGCCAATGGGAGCAGGAGTGCAGTTGGAATAGATTACTATTCCAAATGCAGTCATGCGTAACATTGGCTATAAAACAATATCTCATTAAGTCGGGATCAGTTTGTTAAACGATGCGTGTAGGTGGGAAAGCCTAGGCAATTGGCCATTGGGGCTGGTATATGAAATAACTTATATCCCTGTGTGATTGTATATATTTGGGCCGAAAGCCTAAATAGTACACTTATCTACGCAGTTGATGAGGAATAAGATATAGCAATAATTTTGTGCATGACAGGTTCGGTTGACTATATTCGTCGTTTTTCCCCACCTCCCCTCCCATAATAGAGCGTTCACTGCCTCGCTCCTCGGCTCACGGGCTCGCATTTCCCAAAACTCTCTGCCTGTAAGCCAATGGGAGCAGGAGTGCAGTTGGAATAGATTACTATTCCAAAAGCTACTGTTGTTTATTTTCTTCTTTCATTGTTATTTATACCAAAATACAGTATATTTATCTGAAAATTCTGGGGCATTCTATTATTCTAAAAAAACTGTTTTTTATCGAAAAGAATGCCTGAATATTGTTCAGCGTATAACTGCAAGGCCAGACGTGGGGATTTAATAGATGGTATTCGCTTGTCCTTCCATAAGTAAGTATAAAACACACATATTGTATATTTGTACACTATGACATACTTCATATAAACAGCATAGTTTAAGACTATGTTATGTATAAATAAGACAGCTTTTAATAGCATAAAAACAATTTGTTTTGTAAATACTGTATAAATGACAACAAATGTAGTTTTGAGTTTGTTAGCTACAATATAAAAGTACATAAATATACAGTTTTAATAATTAATAAAATAATATTAAACTGGAAAAGAAATTGTTTTGATGTCTGTGTCCTAGTCTATATATATGCATGTTGACAACAACTTTCATAGAGGTCCTTTTCCTGTTTAAGGTCTCAAAAGGACCTAGGATTTGACTCCTGCAGAAACAATTCTGTCAAAAACTTTTGAGTTTTGTTCACATCAGTGAACCAAAGATAAATCTTTCCATTTGCACTATTTAGATTTCCTATAACCAATCCCAGCCTGCTAAAAAGTTGGATAACAACAATAAAATAGGCAGACTGGATGCCAACCAAATATTCAGTCTTGTGTGAGAAACACTTTACCCCCGACGACTATATTAGTAAGGGAGAGCAAGTAATAGAAGGCCAATCCAAGAAATATCTGAAAGGGTCTATTAAGGGTCTTGTGAAAAAATTAGAAGAAATTAAGGCTATATCAGAAGAACAGTCTTGTGAAAAAATTAGAAGAAATTAAGGCTATATCAGAAGAACAAAGCCAACATCTCATGTCAAATTTTGGTCATATGACTACAGATCTATTCACAAATGAGCAGAAAAATGAAGCTAATACAACTGGGTCTAGATACAGTGAAAAAATAAGACAATTTGCTATATCTTTGCACTTTTACAGTCCAAAGACGTACAAGTTTGTTCGCAAATCCCTCCACTTACCACATCTATCTACTATACGGTCATGGGCTTCATCAGTTGAATGTGAACCTGGGTTTTTGAGTAACGTTATCGAACACCTTCAAAACACTCTAGAGGACAATAAGCCATCTCCTCGACGAGCAATTTCATTTCTTTTTGGCAATGATTAACTCATTTATATGGCCTGGACTATGAAAAGTGATGACTCAATCAGGTTTCTTGGAGAGAACTAGATACTGTGAAGGCAGTCAGGCGCAGTGAGCTCCATATATATATCTGGAGTAAGAACTTCTAATGTTCGGCCAATAGGCCAAGTGAAGCCAAAGATGGCGGCAATTGACGTCCAAACTCATGAAGGTCATAAACAGTTTTCATACAATTTTTCTAGCTAATTCCAGTTTATACTAACAGATCGCATCGCTAATCAAGTTATTAGTTCATAAAATCATGATGTTATTGTTTACATCGGAGTAAAAACACACTCCTTGCACACTCGGCACACTCCTTGCCGGCTTGTGCAAACCGCGCGGTCGAAAACAATAGAAAGGGATTGGCACTGGACGTCAATTTCCGCCATCTTTGGCTTCACTTTTTGGACATAAGTTCTCACTCCAGATATATATATATAGAGCTCACTGGTCAGGCGGTGTGCGTATTGGGATCGCAAAGCACTATGGGCGAAGCTTTTTCAAAATGGCGACGTAGAAGTTAAAAACAGGTGAGCTATTACACTCATTTTATCCCACTTATAACCAATATTTTATTATGTTTTACACAGATTATACCTTTTTATTGTTTTATGAAGCTCCGAGAGCACTTTTCTAGTTTCATTCAAAATCCGTGTGCAAATGGTTTTGTTATATTTTTATGGTCAGATTTGTGCGGTAATTTTAGGGTCAGATTTGTTTGCAGTTTGCGAGTATTTTGTAGCCGTTCGTTGGCTAAAATTAATGGATATGGCTTCTTTAGTACTTCTTCTGTATAAAAATGTAAACGCTCCCCAACGCAACACACAGTTCGAAGTAGTTGAACATGGTGATTTTTTCCCTTTGTAGACGATAGTATTTAGCCACAATGGCATCCAAAAGGGCAAAAGGCGTGTGGTTGAAGAAGGCAATACACCAGGGAAGCCAATAAATAAACGACAAACTGCAAATGTAACGTCAAGAAAAACGCTTTTTCCTGATAAATCGAAAAATTCGCGTCCAAGTCGTACAGAATGGTCTGATGACAAGTGATGAGGAATGTTCAGCTTTAACACAATACATTTGTCTGTTTTGGAATGAAGCATATACAGACAAGTGGCCTATGATAAAAGACCCAAAATTTTGGGATGCTTGTGCTGAGTCCGTCAACAAAGTTTGTAACTCATCTAGAACAGGTTTGTGTTTCTTTTTAAATATATTTAACATATAAAATTGTGTATTGGTAATAGTGGTAATACAGCAAAAAAATATGGGGAATTGAAATAAAACCACGTTTACATTCAAAAGTATTCTAGTATATCATCTTCACGCACCAGTCAATGTAAACCCCAACCCTCTAACCCGTGGCTATGTTGGAATAAGCTGAGCATTAACAGCTTATTCCTATCCCTATCAGTGGGGCTTCGGTTTTGGCAGGGATTTGACCATTCAACAGAAACAGAGGTTGTTTCCGATGCATGTATGTTCGAGGGCAACGACAATGAGTGATGATTGCAGTCTGTATTCCATATTTGAATCTTCATTCCATTTGGCAGGCATTTATTTCTTTATTAAATTATTAGTATTTTGCCCAGGCAAATATTAGTATTTTGCCTGGTATTTAACCCATTGAGCACCAGTGCTCTCCCCTTAACGAGCAAAGTCGTCACGTTAGGCCGAGAAAAATAATAAGTAGGGCACATTTGGGTGCAATGCAGTTTAATGGGTTAATATAAAATTGTGTTTATTATTTTGTATAATATCAATTTTTTTCTATCAAAGGTGTTTCATGTCGTACCAGAGTTATCAAGCAATTGTCAAAAAAATTCAAGACTTTGTCAGAAGCAGAGACAGCATTTGACATTGATTACATCAAATCCGAAGCTTTAAATATTGACACTTCCAAATCTGGAAGTTGTTTGAGCAGTCCACCACATCAACATACAGATGATTTACTTCAGTGCTCTTGTGCCAATGATGATAACATTGATGATAATACAGAAGATTTTTGTGGAGATATTGTAAAGAAATTTTTATCAAGTTATGACACTATGTCATCAAGACTACGAAGAAACGTTTCAAATGTCAGCTGTAGCCCATCTATTACTTCATCCAACAAGAAAACAGTGCCGTCTCCACTCATTGAAACCTTTACCATTACCTAAAATGTACAATGCCATTCCATAAATGCCAGCACAGTGGAGAGGGAAAGGAAGGGTGGGGGGACAAAAAAAGGCTCCCAAATGTTAAAGTACATTGAGGGTGACAGGGTCTGCATTGATAGCGGTAATTCTTACTATGTAGTAGTATGATGATGATGATGATGATGTATTAAACAAATGACAAAAAAAATGCAGTGAACTTGGAATGAGCTTTCCGTAATTAACCCCCCCCCACAATTTGCCTCCTGTGATATTTTGGGTACCCCACTGAGCTGCAAGCAACTTGGCATGTTGCTCCCTCACCTGGACAGCCCCAATACTGGTATATATGTGACACAGTGTGGTTGACGGCCTTTTGTATCACCCTGAAATCATACATCCTTTCAATAATTACCTCAGGAGTACTTCATTCTTCCCCATTTTACTGTAAAGGGCCATATACACTTCTGATGGATGTGAACAAGTGGATGAGTTATGAATGTTCAACACTAAGAACATTCATAACTCATCTACTTGTTCGTATACATGTGTCAAAGAAAGAAAATTGCACTGGAAGTGTAAACAGGTCTTAACCAATTAAGTTGCATTGTGCCCTACCTTTATTTTTAAGTTAAGTAAGTAATTTATTATCAAGAAAGGGACTTGCATTAACCCATTAAGCTGCAATGCCCCCAACTTTATTTACTTGAGGGAAAAGAGTATTGTGCATGGTCAATCTGTTTCCAATATTTGGATAGTACAAACCTTCTTGCAACCATAGGTCTGAATCCTCAGTTAGAGCAAAATCTACTTGACCCTTCCCAACCATATAAGCGATTTGGGCACCAGATTCGTATGGAGAAACAATGTATTTAATATTTTCCTTTTTGCAGACCTTTTAAAAGAAAAAATTTAAAAAGTTTAGAAATCATACTAATAATTACAGTAGGCCCATTCCATGTAGTCATTGCAAATACTTACACTGTATGTCAAAAAGGAATAATTAGTATATGAACTTTTATACTCAACTAACATTTATACAGTTCTCTACATCTTGGTGCACAATGGATGTAGCTTGACTTCTCAGTTTCTTTGCTTCTCTTCTGAAATACTAGGCTCATCAGCTCTAGCCAAAAGCTTTGCCTATTTCAAAATATATAACAAAGCTTCAACTGAATTTCGGCTAATGTCTAGCAAATGCAAACCTATATAATAGATGGTCAAGTTCATTCAGTATATGTAGTTTTCTTACCTCTGTCTACGTTGATGTTCGATGGCTTTTGCTGGCAAAGGCAAACCATCAAATACAACGATTGGAACAATGCCTAACTATTTTGTAATTTGTAAATGTCGTCTATAGATCTCAGCGCATCTATGAAATAATATAACGAAAACCATTATAAAATCATTATCAATCTACAGTAAAATACTTCATTATAAACAATAACATGTCTCGTACTTTATAAACTTATCTTTGAGAATTGAGGTTTGAGAATCTCAAAATATCACTCACCCTTCGCGGTTGCCATTCAGGTTCATCGAAATATATAGTCCTTTGTGGATCCAACATGAAGCGTCTATGGCCACTTTTTGACTCGAAAACATACGCAGATTGTGTTGTTTACCGAATCCTTTAATGAACGGCAGCAAATTGCTAATTCCCATTATTCAAATAAGTAAACTTTATAGCAATGAATATTCAACAAAGGCTCAGATGTTTATTCGAGCGTGGTCTGAATGCAAATGAGCTATTTTTTATTTTCACCCGTGATGCTTTGCGATCCCAATACGCACACCGCCTGCTGTGAAGGTTTTTTTATGCATACTAGACAAATTAGTCAGTTTCTTCAAACTAGTTTGTATTGAAAACATTCGCTGTCACTAGTTCTCTCTAAAAACCTGATTAATTCATCACTTTTCACAGTCCAGGCCATATAGACTTGAGATTCCTTGACATCTGCAGCAGCAAGGAAGTCATCAAAGTCACACTAAACAGAGCATCAGAGTTTTCGGACCAGCAGACCAGGTAAATCAAGCAAAATAGGTTTTAACTTCAAAATACTTCACAATATTATTCCCTGTTTTATATGCCAACCGAGATCCTCGAAAAAAAAAGCACCCAAAGAACCAAAACCTTTATTTTCTGCAACAAAATGTCTCGAACTGCTCAACCGACCATGTGATGATTTTCAGACAACATTTAGCGATCGATTATTTCGTCTTTATTTGAACTTAAATTATGCAAATATTCATCCAAAACCTTCACACCAGTTAGTTCTTCCCAAAATAATGTGATAGAACGGGATCGGTAACACCAGGAAGACGCAAAATGCAAAAAACATGGTTTTTCCCTATACCGCTCTATGATTTTTGACCGGTTGAGCCTTGTTTACAATAGCGTTGTCTCGACGTGACGTCACGAATTCCGACCCCCCGCCAAGACTCAGACAAACATTGGCAACTCTTAATATAATTTGTATTATGATTGAGAGCTTGCTGTGAGTTATTTTGATAATTTGATAGTTTGTTTAAAATTTATTTGTGCGGAATCATACACACGTTGTACTTTTTGCTTTAGTCGAAGTGCCAGTGTCGATATTTTTGCTTTGGTAGTTGTAATATAGGCTATTTCATCGCTTTAGTATGGACTATTCTGTCGCTGCTATAAATAGGTCTACTATCCTATATAGTCTACATTAATATATTGTTGCTTTCGTGTTTATACTAAGTTTGGACGCTTAAAAACCATTTTTTGTCGATTTAGTGCCCATTATTTTGCTCTTTTGGTGTTTTATATTCGCTTTTATAGTGCCCATTATTTTTAAAATTTACTATTTTGTCGCTGTATTAGTATCCACTATTTATAGTCTATTTTGTTTACCTTTTAGTTTTAATACTAAAGAAGCTAGGTCTAGGATTGTCTACTATTCTATCGACTATATTCTATATTTAAAATACGGATTTATTTCAAATGAAAGATTAATTGTCACTTATACGTAAAATAATTTCAAATATAAACTCTTTTCACTGAGGAATCTTCCGTTGATAAGTAAAACTATTTTGCTTTGACAATAAAAAAATATGTTGAAAAAATATTTCACAAGCCGGTTAACTTATTGATTTAATAGTCTATTTTTAAATATCAGTTCTGTAAAAGAGAGAACCGCCCTTTGGCACTGTGTCTGGTTTAAAAATGAATTCTACAACTAGTGCTTCTCCGATAAATTTAACAACTCTCACTGAAAACGACGGCGTTCCCGGCTCATATTTTGAGCATGATCCATCAGATTATACTGTCGATCAACTCAAGCGGTGGTTAAAATGTAGAGGCTTGAAGCAATTGGGTAAACGCCGAAGGCCCTTTACCACTTTGGCCCTTTATCCGTGGGCCCTTTCTCGCCTGGCCAATGAACTGCACAAATATATGTGTTCCTATTTATCATTGATACATCAAAGTTTTTCCGCGAACATGCTGAAACCCAGCGACGAGACTTTTCAATTCCTTGCGACGGTTTTGGAAAAGGTATAAATACCTTTTGCCCAGAAGCTCTCATTTCCTGAAGCGATTTCGGCAATTTTTCTGGATATCTCGAATCACTTGCACACGTTCCCCAGCAACAGTGCTTAGTACTAACCATGTTCTAACTTTGGTGTAAATTTGAATGAGTTTTAATGCAGATAAAATAAAAAAATGTGCCAATGATAGTTCGTTGCTAGTATAATTCTATATTAAATAGTAGTTTGTTTGTCTGAGTCTCGTGGGGGGTCTTAGCTGAGGGAATCTATTTTTAGCTACGTGAGACAACGCTATTGTCAACGCTACGTTGATCTGCCCCCAACGTTACGTTGACTCGCTATGAACGTAACCAGAGGAGGAATGGTGACTATACCGTGATGCTTTGCGGTTAATTATATATTATTCATTTTTCGGACGAGCGCGCTCATTATTCGCTTGGCTTTCGCTATCAACACAACAGGAGTGAGAAATATGGCGGATTTTATAAGCCCAATTCTCGGCCTAAAGCTTCAGTTTTGCAAGGACATGAGCTTCTTTTTGTTCATTGTGTATCGTCGGAGCCTATGCTGCTGGTTCCCAATGGGTTATCGTGTGTTCAGTTTGAATGTCGTGAGATTCACATCAGTTTTTTGGATAGTTTGGACATCAGAAGAATCGCTATTTGTCCAGCAACTGTTAATGGCATAAAAGTTGACGAAATGTTCGCCGATTGCAGTAGTCCCGTACAGATAGAGATACATTCCAGTTGTATTTTTAAGGTAGGTATTTGTTTTAATCGTGAAACGTATTACAAATTACAAAATAATGTCATGTATTAAAATAAAAGCAAATATTTAGCGAAGCAATTATAGGTTACTTTCACTTTGACTTTCAGGCTTCACCTTCATCAAAGTCCGTTTTTGCTTTTTAATTTCAGATTTCTGGGCTTGTATATGATTCATACTCTGATAACCAACGTCTTCAACCAACGTTTAATATAATATTTGTGCTGTCTATTTTCAAATTTATATGCATTTTTATGGCTGGGAATCCAGTTACTGTAAAGTTTATAGAGAAGCTTTATTTTGTTGCTATTTACAGTACTACAATTTAGTCTTTACTACACTACCAATATTGTTCTCATATCTTGTAGTTCTCGGACCTCAATGATCCTTGAAGACTTAGACAATGTGTTGTCACCAGTAAACTTACAAGGGGAAAGTGGATGTAACTGTACCCTACAACCAATAAATCCTGTGTGCTTGGTGGGTATTCCAGTTCATCGGATGTTGAATGATGATGATGTGATGAGAGAAAGAGAGATGGAGGAAATCAGAGAATTAACTCAAACTTTGGATGTGGAAGATTCTGTAACAGAGGAGACTGATGATTCCAGGGAAGACGACGATGGTCTTGATGAAGAGGATGGTGGTGATGGTGATCTTGGTGGTGATGGTGATCTCGGTGGTGATCTTGATGGTGCTGGTGATCTTGATGGTGCTGGTGATCTTGGTGGTGCTGGTACAGGTGATGGTAATGATGGTGATCTTGATGGTGGTGATGATGATAACAGGGAGATTTTATATGCTGAAAAATTTGTTGTTGTTGGGTCTTGGCATGAACAAAGATACCAAGGTGCTCTTGCAAGCTGCATGTGGAGGAGATCGGCAAAGCTTGATTTACAATTTAATGTGGAATCTGAACCAGACAATGTTAAAGACAATTTTTCACAACAACAAGTGGCATGTTATTGGTTATTGTGTGGTGAACAAAATACCTAAACTTAAGCGAGCTATGCATAGAAACAAAGTACGATCAGTTTCTCTCAAAAGTTTAAAGAGAAGATATGCTCCCAGGGAAAATACATTACTCTACTGTGCAGCATTGCTGATTGTGAAAAGTGGACCATGGGACAGAGATGATCCAAGAAACAATTATAACAGTGATATAGATTACTAGAATATTGTAAATTATTGTGTTTTTATCTTTTTGTGGAAGTGCAGGAACCCTTTGTACAAAGACCTGTTGTTATTGGAAGGCACATTTGAAAGACTGGAAGGAGACAAATTTTGTCCAGGTAATTTTCTGCTGGGTTACACTCCCTTCCACAATTGTGTGCTATCAAATGTTACAAATTGACAAGTAATCATACATATATACAGCTGTACTACAGATTATGTTTTTTATGATTTTTACATGTGTTGTGATTGCTTTTATAGCTGCTGTTGTGGCATAGTGGCAAGTCTTTATTCCACGAACATAAAAGTTAGAGAAGTATGAAATACTGAGTAAGTATGATCTAGTTGAATAAACAGCTAAGTCCTAACCTAATACTTCGTTGCAGCATTGTATTGAACATGTATATTGCTTAGGTTATGATGTCATGTTTCATGATTGATATATTTTTCTAAGCATTTACTAGGATAAGCACAGTGTTACATTTGTAGAATTTAGACATCATGCATATACTTTTAATTAGACTAGTACATACAGTATTTCATGATAGTTTAAGTTTTACATTTGAAAGTTTTATATTGAACATTTAGATTATTTGTTGGGTTTTTTACATTATTCATTAACTTGGAATTAAGATAATTGTACATATTATGTAGGATCTATAATTTCAGGAAATAAATAGGTTAACATGTAAATCTAGAGGTACAAATGGTCAGTTTTGTGACTCTAGATAGTATAGTTAAATAAGTGATAGACAGTAGGTTTCTCTAGGCAGAGTAAAAGCACCCTTTTCTTAATCAACCTAATGAAAATGGTTCTTAAACAATTATGCATTTCTTATTTCAGGTCTACTGTAATTATATGATTTGTAACTTGAATTTTATGAAATAAATAAATTGTTTTCATAAACAATTCACTGTGTGTATTTATTATATTGTCTACCTAATTAGTAACAACCTGGGTGCCAGAGCCTCTGGGGGGTTTATTGGGGATGTGAGAAGTGACGACCTCCATAAGTCACAACTGATTTGAAAACAATTCCTGTCTATATTTTGCTCATAGATGGATTTTCCAATTTTGCTCTGGAGGTGTGCAAAAAATTCAGGAAGGTGCAACAGAATTAAACTTTATTTCAATCATATTACATCATGTTACATTATGGTTAGATGTTACATTATTTGCCAAAGCCAAATGCAGGAACAGTTTGTTCAACAAATTTTCTAAATCACCATTTTGTAGACAACTAGCAAGTTTAAACACATTCTCCACTGTAAGTAATGGTTGGGCATCACTTGTTGTTGGTGGTGGTGCAGAGGCTGGTGTTGGTGGTGGTGCAGAGGGTGGTGTTGGTAGGGGTGCCGAGGGTGGTGGTGGTGCCGAGGGTGGTGGTGGTGCCAAGGGTGGTGGGAGTGCTGAGGGTGGTAGTGATGGGGGTGCTGAGGGTGGTGGTGGCCTCTTATCAATCACTAGTTCTGCTAAACTGTCAGATAATGTCAAACCATAATGGATTTCAGCATCTTCCAATGTTGCAAACTTTTTCCTGTACACAACAGTTACTCGTGATTGCAGACGGCAATCTATATAAAAGGCATGAAAACAAGAATGAAGTAACATCATATCTATGATTGAATAATATTTAAAAAACAACCTTGATCATACTCTTTTTATACTAAGGGCTTTCAAAATAAGCCGGCAGCTGCTGGGTTACTTTGAGCTTTACCGCTGGGTTACTATGAGCTTTACCACTGGCAACTGTGACCTGTCGGTCAAATTTTAGAACAATTTCAATAACAAACAACTTAAAATCCACATTACCGCCTGTTAATTTATTATCACAACAGTCTATATTGAACTAATTCTGAAATCCCTGTATATATATATTAATATGAATTAGACATCTAACAGTAGCATTAACTTACTTGATAAGAGAAAGTTAGAAGAAGTACCACATTTAATATGTTTGGCACCATCGTTCCAGAAACTGTTCTTTTTACCAAATGCTGGCCACTCTCCAACAGACATTTTTCCATATTTTGGATCTGTTTTGGCAATCACTATGAAATCAACAAATGCCTTGTCTTCCTCAAAGGTCCATTGATGAAATTTTACTGGGGACTTCTTTGTAGGAGTAATTTTCCTCTTTCTGGATATCTTTCTACTAGGAAACTACAAATAAAACCGATTCTACATTCAATTATTAAATACGAAATAGCTTTCAGTTGAACAACAGTTGACACTTGACACACTGTATTTATCTGTATATATACAGCAAGTGCTATAAATGAAACCTTTGTATAATTTTTACCTTTGGTGACATTCCAGGACTCTGAAACAAAGCTCGACTGGATGATGAATCACAGGTTTTCCCGGCGTATCTCCTTTAGAAATATATGCCCTCTTGGCAATATCATTTTCCTCATCAACAATGTCAATAATATTATAAACATCGCTGTCGTCAGATTCCATTTTTCCCGAATTCTATAATAAAATAGAAAAATACAGTCAGTACAGTTAAATATATATTGCAGGTATTAAACAGGAGAATCAAAATATATAGCAACATATAAGCGTATGTTTCTAAATACAATATAAAATAGTGCATCATACACAAGATTCCCTCGCGCCATAATGATCACAACGCGGTTTATTCCCGCCATCTGCGTTAGAATAGAGCAAAAATACCCCATTTTCAAACCGCGATTACTCCTCGATTTAGTCGAGCTATTTAAGGTTTTAAAGTACCAATATAAAGAACAAAGCTTGCTGAATATGATGACGTGATTTTTTCCCCGTTTCTGTTTAAAAAAGCTAATTAGCTCCAGCATTGTTTCAAGGTCACTTTTGTGGCGTGCCCTCTGACCCGGAAAAAGCATAAATACAATGCGTAATTAACATAACTAAAAAGAAATATCTATACCAAACAAGTCAAAAATAACTAAATTAGATACCTAAACAAAACAATTATTAAAACATACCTTCCAAAAAATCAGATCTTTAGGGACAAAAATCGCAATATATTTCAACAATTTTTCACCTAACTTTGTTGAAAATCGCAAATGTGAATATTAATGAGATGCAATGCATTCTGGTATACTCACCATTCCTCCTCTGGAACGTAACGTTGACTCGCTATGAACGTTACGTTGACTTGCTATGAACGTTACGTTGTCGGATGACTTGGTATGAACATCAATGTTAGGTTTTCTAAAAGCGTATTTACTGCTCTTTGTATTATCAAACGTGCCGTGTAGAATTGTTACTTGTCTATAACTGTCTTAGATTGCTAGTAAATGTTACCTAGCAAAAATTAAAACCTCTGGTAAAGCACATATTAATTATTTTTTTAACAATACCTACAAAATCTAACGCTATTTTTAACAAAGCTGCATTGCACTCCAGGATCCTTGTCAATATATAATACTGCAATCTCATGAGCAATTTCCTGCAGATAAATTTGAATTATGTTGTAAAAAGTTGCGTTGATATGCATTTTAATTTTTGAATGATAAGCTTGCTCGATTTTCTACAATTATTGTTTCATTATTCGTTTGTCGCGAAAACGTCGTTTAAAATTCAACCGAGCGACAAATTAAATTGCTTATAAATACTGTGAACAATTTGTTAAAGCGACTTAAACCCGCATTAGAAACATTATTTACAAAACGAATACGTAACATTGATATTAGGTCAACGTTACGTTGACTGCTATCAACGTTACGTTGGGGGCATATCAACGTAACGTTGACAATTGTAAACAACGTCGAAAATTCGGCGCGCGGCGCGTTTGATTGCAAATAGCAGTATCTATGCGTGCCACGCAGGCTAGCCTACATGTAAAGTTATATTTAGTAATTAGTACGCTAACATTTCTCCTGTCGGCCGCAAGTTGGTGCGTGCGTTAGGATTAAAACTGCGCTTTAAAACCTTCAAAATAAAATATTTCGGGCTCAAAATACTATCAAAATGAAGAGAAAAGTGAGACGATTCCGAAGTTATCAATGATCAAACGGACTGCATTTTTAATTAGTGTAATATTTTTGAGCGATTTGTCAACAATACAATTTTGCTTATTAAAACTGCACTTTAAAACCCTCAAAATAAAACATTTTGGGTTCAAACTACTATCAAAATGAAGAGAAAAGTGAGACGAATCCACTGGTATACGGCCGATAAAGACAAAACCAACGACACCAAAGTTATCAAGGATCAAACGTACTGCGTTTAGTTTAATAATTTTGAGCGATTTGTCAACAATACAATTTCGCCTGAGTTTGAAAGGCCATAAATCACTAGAATACTGTTGTTTAGTCATACATTTGCCATCCCTAAGTACAATTTCTTACACTGAATCGAACGGTGGTATTTTTGTCCTTATTGGGCGGATAAAACCAGAGATAAGGCGCAGCAAACAGTCAATAGTGGGAGTCCGAGATTAATTGGAAAGAAAACTTTCCTCGAAAAAAGGAATTCGGAAAACGTGAATGGATTATTTTGAGTGGCTTGTCTTTCAAAGGCCATAAATCGCTAGAATAGAAATCAACTTTGAAATAAATTTTCCATCCGTAAATACAACTTTTCACGCTGATTCGAACAGTGGTATTTTTGTCCTTGTTTGACGCATAAAACCAGAGATAAAGCCTAGCAAACAGTCGGTCCTGAGAGTACAAGATTAATAATTAATAATGAATAAATTCCGAGCAAGTGCAAGGAATTTTTACTAGGCGATTAAGGAAACGTATTGATGCATGGAAACAAACTGGACAAACAAACAAACGGTGCCAAACTTGGCCGGGGCACCGCAATATAAAGCGGTGCCAAACTTGACAGGGGCACCGCAATATAAAGCGGTGCCAAACTTGGCAGGGGCACCGCAATATAAAGCGGTGCCAAACTTGGCACCGCAATATTGGTCTGAGCAGCTTGAATAGCGATGTTTTTAATATTACAAATCACAAAATTAAGAAACAAATGTCAAGAAATAAAAAAAACAATTTTTAAAATACCTTACCTTTAGCCTTTAGGCACAGAATAGGAAATGACCAGAAAGGCCACTCAGCAGTGCAACGCGACTCCCTATTTTTATGCAGTTATCTGGCCAGAATAATGGCGGACCAGCCAGTTCAGCGTATTTATTGGTCAGAAAATGCAATTGACTGGCTAGAATAATGGTAATGAACATGCGTAATGCGACATGCGCAGCGTCAAAAACTTCAAAGGTTCGGCCTCAAGTGGCCCTTCTAGTCATTTCCTATTCTATGCTTTAGGCTTTAGCTCAAGTCGAATGGAAAAACAAAGAATCGTAAAATGCTCGGGCTGACGACAATTTCCGAATTGCACAGACATCCATCCAAACTGTACAGATCGAGATTTTGAATGTACATAAGTGCGCGAAAGACTGGGTCGAGTGAACTCTGGCGAAATGCTAGCGTGTTAAGAATAGGAGGCTGCCTACGGCAGCAACAACAACTCTTATGACCCCCCACTAAGTTCCCCAAATGTCAATCATAATGTCTCGCGTGGAAATCACGCATTATTCGCGTGATCTAACGTTCAGTTAAATTTTGCTTCCCATAATGCATGGCTGCGAGGCAGCACTTCACTTGCGATAGTAACTTCTAGTTGTAAAAATATGGTGGCGTGAACGAACAACATAATAAATTATTCATATTTACGAGCGTATTAAATTAAAACGGTTTATTCGAACGAATTATTACATATACAAACTTTTATGTAGAATATAGAAAGTTCTGGCTAGATTATATATCACTGTTTCCTCTTATATCGGCCGCTATCTTTATGAAAAATGTGCATCTGCAAAAATGATTGTACGAGACTTATACTGGGATAATTTTGAAGGACTTGACAACATACTCCTAAACAGTATACTGTGTAATGACACTTTGAATTGGAGCTCTACAAATGGGACAATTCTGTCCTGTTCTATAGAGTTCTGAAGCACATGTTATACAGCAACAAACATGACCTGTACTACCGTGTACAATAGTTGCATCCTTGGGTCTGTCAAGACATATTACGCAATCCCCAGCGCCGTCTGGAGGTCCTCGACGGCCTACTTGCTGGTCCATTTCATCTGTCGGTGGGCATATTGGTTTTTGGTTTTGTGAATTTTGTGCGCCACTTCTCGGTCCAGAGGAACCTGCAAAACATAGCACAGTTTAGGAAAGTATCTTTATATTTGGGGGTTCAATACCCACGTATTTGAATACCAAAGTATTTCAATACCCAAGTATTTGGGCATCTGCGACGCAGGCTATTTCGCCCACGGTATACTATAAACAAGTTTTGGTGTTGGATCACGTCAACCTGAAAAAGATAACTTAGAGATCCTAAGGATAGTGCAAAGTTTCAAGACTCCCCTACGACTAATATTTTGCTTTCTATAATCTATAGCAATGGTGTGACCTGTGTTCGGGCAAATGGTTAACGAATATTCGGGCAAAATAGAATTATGTAGTCTGAATTTAAACAAAAGCAGAATTTATAATTTAAAGAACTGTATATTTATCTGGTTAGCGTGTTGTTGGAAAACAATTATAGTATAATTTGAACATTTATGTAATTCAGTTGCATACCTTTGCCTAGAACGAGAACGGCACATGAAAACCTATCTTCGCACAACAATAGACCAAGAACGCTTGAATTATATCGTTCTCATTAACATGGACAAGCGGGGCCGTAGCCAACAGTGAACGGAGAAAATGCGAGTGACATTTGTCGCACCAATAGACAATTTGCATGTTAGCAAAGCATCATGGGAAAAATGGTAACCTTCACTTGCGCGCGAAATGGCCGCCGTGGAGCGAGCATTTTGCATGTGAGAAATATCGCTTAATTTTAACACTTTTTTCGTAGCGTTTGAAAATTTTAAAATAAGGAACGTCTTTGTAATGCTATAAAGTTTGTTTTGACTCAAGTACAGCGAAATAGAGCCAAAAATGGACGAGAAAATTCCTGTAGAAGAACCGAGGAGCGAACAATGTGCTCATAAATACGTTCCGAGAGGAAGGTTCTTCCCAACATTTTAAGGTGAGTACGCTTAGTAAACATCGGACCGCTTACCATTTTGACCTACAAATATGTGCGTGTTGTTTCTCGATGTATATCTTGTATTTTGACAACGATCGAGTGTTTCCTGCGGATTTTTTCGCTTGTTGAAATCGACTAATTCATGACAAAATGTCTGTCGATCGTTCGATCAGCATGGCGCTCAAACACAATGTTTTTAAAGATACCTTAAAATGTTTTGGCGCGAACTAAAAGCAGTTCAAACCGGTTTTTTCTGCCCCGGCTCCGTTACTTTGTAAAAACGCCAAAGAGAAAGCATTTTGCCTCTGTTGTCGCCTATTTTTCTGCTTCCTTTGTTGTGGTCGGTTTATTTCCTGTCAAAATAAACAAGTAGGTTTTTAGTATTAAAATATTAGGCTGTAAATATATTAAATTCGTAGATAAAATTAACGTCGGGAAACCGTTTTAAATTTGCATAGGTAGTAGAATATAATATAGTCAATTTTTAAAATTTAGTTATTTATAATATTAAGTTTTTTAATCTTCAGGCAGGCCCTAAGGATTAAATTTGTAAATAGTAAAATACATAATTAAGGTATAGGTTTAAATAATATAAATTTTTTGATGGATATTGAGCCGGGAACTTCATCGGTGGCAGATAAAAGCGAGACAGAAGCTGCATGTTCTGAAAGAAAATATAAAGGAGGTGGAACAACTTGCTGTATTCCAACATGTAGTAGCAACACTAAAAGAAATCCTGAACTCTCATTTTACCAAATTCCAACTGACAAAAAGCTCAGAAAGATGTGGTTGCATTGGATTGGACTAGCTAATTTTACACCAAACAACCATCACAGAGTTTGCTCAAAGCACTTTGTGGGTGGCAAGAAAACATGTCTTCACAATGTTCCAACTATAGTGCAAAAACTATTACTGCTCACTCAACCGAAACCCAGAACAACATCTAAATGCAGAAATAGAAACAACACAATTGAAGAGAGTCATGAGATAGAAGATAAGCCAACAACTAGAGAGGACAGAATTTCAGAACTTGAACAGCTGGTTGAAAACCTTCAGCAGAAAGATAAAAAACAACAAGAAGAGATATCCGATCTAAAGGGAAAAGTCGAACAGTGCAGTTTTTCTATAGACCACATTAAAAATAATGATAGCGATATTGAGTTTTATACTGGCTTTTCTAATTATGGTACATTTAAGGCATTTTATGACTATCTTTGCCCTGCATGTGAAAGGTTACAATATATTGGATCTTGGAATGCTACAAAGCCGACAGAATATCGACAAAAATGTGGACCAAGGAGGACATTATCACCAGAGGAAGAGTTATTCTTGTGCCTTGTAAGATTTAGATTGGGTTTGCTCGAGAGGGACTTAGCAAACAGGTTTAACATATCCGCATCGCAGGTGTCGAGAATTTGGGTTACCTGGCTTGATTTTTTATACAGACGTTTACGGTTCATGCCCATTTGGCCTTCATTATGCGCTGTCTAGATGGTAATTCATTTGCAGTAAACTCACAAGGTTCACAATTGGTGTTGCCTAGGATACCAACCAAATGACAAGTACTTCCTGCTTTTTCCAAGCCAGTTTTAAGCTGCTCCAAGTCATCCTTTGACACCTTCTCTCTTGTTGAACAGTAGTCCTCCCTCTTCCCTTCTGGCACTGGGCGTTTACGTCCTTTTTTGTCCTTATCATACGAATCCTGGGGGAAAATCAGGTCCTCGAAAAGCAGGGCTGCTTGTGTTGTGTTCTTTCTAGGGACATGCCACTGTTGTAATTCCTGGGTGCAGGTTTTATCATCTGGTACATCTGAGAGTCCAAGTTCAATATAATCTAGAAGCTGATACAAAGTAGCTGCAACATGTTTGCAACAGCCACCAGCACCAGCAGGGCAATAGCATTTTGCATAGGCAATATCTCCTGAATGTTGATCAAGGTGGACATAAACAAGGTACTGTTTTTTCTTCATTTCTGCATTTACATGGCACCGTACAAGAAAATGGACTGCTTCATTTCCTTTCTTTACATTGGGTTTCACCAAAAACTGCCTTGGATAACCAGCTTTAAATAGTTTGTATCCACTTTTCTTGTGTTTAAATGCCTCGGGAGGCTTGCCATCAGGTGTTTTCTTTGCTTCTAGTACCAAATGGTCTTCCAATTTTTTGTATGAGAATCCAGGAATAAACTTTAAACTCTTTGTCCAACCATCTCCCAATGCTGCCAAATCTTTATCTGCCACCGATGAAGTTCCCGGCTCAATATCCATCAAAAAATTTATATTATTTAAACCTATACCTTAATTATGTATTTTACTATTTACAAATTTAATCCTTAGGGCCTGCCTGAAGATTAAAAAACTTAATATTATAAATAACTAAATTTTAAAAATTGACTATATTATATTCTACTACCTATGCAAATTTAAAACGGTTTCCCGACGTTAATTTTATCTACGAATTTAATATATTTACAGCCTAATATTTTAATACTAAAAACCTACTTGTTTATTTTGACAGGAAATAAACCGACCACAACAAAGGAAGCAGAAAAATAGGCGACAACAGAGGCAAAATGCTTTCTCTTTGGCGTTTTTACAAAGTAACGGAGCCGGGGCAGACTCAACCGGTTTGAACTGCTTTTAGTTCGCGCCAAAACATTTTAAGGTATCTTTAAAAACATTGTGTTTGAGCGCCATGCTGATCGAACGATCGACAGACATTTTGTCATGAATTAGTCGATTTCAACAAGCGAAAAAATCCGCAGGAAACACTCGATCGTTGTCAAAATACAAGATATACATCGAGAAACAACACGCACATATTTGTAGGTCAAAATGGTAAGCGGTCCGATGTTTACTAAGCGTACTCACCTTAAAATGTTGGGAAGAACCTTCCTCTCGGAACGTATTTATGAGCACATTGTTCGCTCCTCGGTTCTTCTACAGGAATTTTCTCGTCCATTTTTGGCTCGATTTCGCTGTACTTGAGTCAAAACAAACTTTATAGCATTACAAAGACGTTCCTTATTTTAAAATTTTCAAACGCTACGAAAAAAGTGTTAAAATTAAGCGATATTTCTCACATGCAAAATGCTCGCTCCACGGCGGCCATTTCGCGCGCAAGTGAAGGTTACCATTTTTCCCATGATGCTTTGCTAACATGCAAATTGTCTATTATCTCACAGAAAATAATTTTTTTCTTTAAGAATTAGACTGAATGATTATTTAGCAACTGATAATATGAACCATTATTATTATTATTGAACAATGGCAATGAGTGTACGCGATTTTGAATGTATATTATCTGAGTATCCCCTTTTCCGGCTACGGCCCTGATGAGCACATGCCAACAAAACTATTAACGACATGATTAACCTGAAAATAATTGACACTTGGTCAACGACATAGACGATATAGGTATTTTTTCTAAGTTATGTAATCTCATACTCATGGATTTGTAAACATTCATTTTGAGTTCACAGAAGCAATGCACAAGTGAAAATTCAGCATATTCATTTGTAAAATACAAGCTGAAAGCTGAAAGCCAAATAAAATTTGAATATTTTCGGTAGAACAAATATTTCAAGTGTACACAATTTATCCTGCTTGAAAACCGGAATATATTCTTTTATATTTCACGTATATATTTCTTTGAAATTTGGCCAAATTTCATCAATGTTTTTGATATTCTTCGAAAGACGCCATCTTGTTTTAAAGCTGTTCTAGCCTGCGAACAGGTCAAAACAAAGTAATTACGCAATTTCACAAGAACTGTGGTTAACTTACAGACGCGATAGCAATATATCTGCGCTAGCGCAGATACAAAAACTCCACAGAAAGATTTATTTTCTCAAATTTTATCGCTCAGGCTTTGTTCGATCTGATCTCACCGAAGGATCTTGCACTATCTCACTCCATCTGGTTCGCGCGCTTTCTCACGTGACTCTGTATAACGACAGTGACCAATGATTGAATGATGAAGCAGAATCTATCCTTCCCCGAGTTGCCTCCACCATTTTGCACGTGCGATTGCATGACCCTCAAAATTCTTTCACGGGGGGGGGGGTAGTTGTATATAACGCAACACGAATGCTTTGTTTCAATGTTGAAATGTACATAACTTACTTAATATTGCATGAAATAAGCAGATTGATCGCATCAAATAATGTTTGACAGTTGGAGAAACAATTAGTCAATCCTTAAAATTTTATAAAACGTAAATGAACATCATCGCAAGGAACCCTCGGAAAGTTCACACTATGACTGAATGCCTTCGTGTGAATTTTTGCCACACATTACAATACTGCAAAGTTGGAAACTTTGCACTAAAAGCACCTCTCAACGTTTCCAAGCGAAGACCGCTCGTCACCAGAGTCAGAAGTTGAGGAGTTTTTATCCCTTTTAGACTGCTAAGGCTGACGTGATCGACATCAACAGTTGCTTCCACTTTAGCAGGCGAAATGTTTTGGTTATTGTTACAGCTTGCCTCAGTGACGCAACTGACGCAACACGCTTATATCGGCAATCGTATAAACATCAAGTAATATACAAACCTTGGACGGCGGGTCTTGGTGCATCTATACCAACTAAAAAAGATAATGAAAGTTAAATTGAACCCAATTCCAAAGTAGGTTCCAAACTAGGAAAGCCTGGTCTCCATTTGGTCGCAACTGTCGTGACCAAGTCATGTTCAACGAAGTCTGTATCTTTCCTGTGTTTTGTGGGCTGTATGCAAATCAGTCTTTAATGATTGCAGAGATATATCGGCATTCTATTATATCAGTCACCTTGATATATTCGCGACCGCTACGACTAAATGAAAACCAGGCTTAACCCGGATTGAAACTGGTTTTTTTTTGGTAGTGTAAATCGGGCCAAAGACACCGATTTAATGAAGTGACCAAATCGAGTCCCCGTGCCCCGTGGTAAAGGCACTGTGCCACGATCGTGACTAAAACACCACACGAGTAACACGAGTGACATACGAGTGACATACGAGTACATACGAGTACATACGAGTACATACGGGTACATACGACTAACATACGACTAACATACGAGTACATACGACTTACACACGAGTACATACGATTTACATACGGTAGTAAACTCGTTTCAGTGTTTGTATATTGTATTATTGACAAAAAATATCGTATTCGATTCTTGGTCGACAAACTTGATTGGTTCAAGCTAATTTTTTACGTCTTTGCGAAAAATATCAATTTCTCTGCCCTCACTCCTACACTCTTTTAGGTGTATAAAGCATTATAGTAGCACGAGATTTGAAAATTTAAAGATATGAATTCTAAAATTACAGAAATTCGCACATTGTTTATCTTCTTGCATGGTACATGGCGTGGTGAAGTCTGGTGCGTATATGGGATATTTAGGGATAAACGTTTGGATATTAAAGACTAAAGTGGGACTAAAGTTTCAGAAAATTTGGGTTATTGATGGATAATTTTCATGACGTCAAAATATTGACGTAGGTGCATTTTGTGTCCAACGACGTAGAAGAAAAAATGCTTGCCGAATCCTATAGTTGCTGCTGTACCCCCAGCAACTAATGAGAGTTTGGAATAAACTGACTTATATTGCGATACTAAAGATGCCATGATCGATCTTGTACGATAGCTCAATTCTTTATCAACAGGTAAGAATTGAAATAGCAATGCACTGAATATTAGCGGGAAAATTCGGTGTTGAAAAAAATCGAAATGCTCAAAAAATGGGACATTTAAGGAACTTGTGTAAATTTTCAAAAAAATACTTAATTTATAGTTTTGAAAAGCGATTAATCGCTTGTATTAAAAATTTTGGTCCATGCACTGAACCGAAGATAGGACTTCGGACAGTTTCCCGTGTCGGGCTTTTGATTGGCCTGTTGATAAGGAGTTTAATAATATAACTCAACTCATTCTTTAAAACGAGTTTATTACCCTTATGTAAGTCGTATGTACTCGTATGTTAGTCGTATGTACTCGTATGTTAGTCGTATGTACTCGTATGTTAGTCGTATGTACTCGTATGTTACTCGTATGTACCCGTATGTGCTCGTACGTAACTCGTACGTAACTCGTGTCACTCGTGTGGTGTTTTAGTCACGATCTGTGCCACAACACCCTTTATGTCCATTATTCACAGTAACGACTGTGAAAGAAATTATGCAAAACGGTATGTGTAAAGTAGTCGCAGTGTTTGTGAAGTAGCTAATTTTCTGTTGTTGTCGTAGTCAAACTGGCATTTCCACAATGACCCAAATCCAAACTCAAACTTATGCTTCCTCATGTACATCTAGTGTAGGAATTACGATATTACGGTGGCCCACAAGTGTCACACGCAAACAAAAAGGTTACGGCACGAACAAAAGCCACGGCACCAAAGCAAAAACTCACGGCACCAAAGCAAAAACTCACGGCACCAAAGCAAAAACTCACGGCACCAAAGCAAAAACTCACGGCACCAAAGCAAAAACTCACGGCACCAAAGCAAAAACTCACGGCACCAAAGCAAAAACTCACGGCACCAAAGCAAAAACTCACGGCACCAAAGCAAAAACTCACGGCACCAAAGCACATTTTCAGCACGTGAGGACTGGAAACTACATAACAAATCACGCAAACATGGCGGACTGACCACATGTGCGATGATTCCTAAAATAAAAAATGTCAAAGTTTTGTCCGAATTGCGGTAACGAGGTTGCTTCAGCAGCGAACTATTGTGTCTCTTGTGGAGGTGAGTAGATATGTTGTATAAGTAGTTTAGTTTTGACTGTAAACAATGACATAAACAGTCCATAAAAATGTAGTAGAAATGAGGTTGCGATACTACCATTTTTAAAATGTTAAAAATCATCAAAAATAAGTGGATTTCACCAAGCATGCATGCACTATATATCGTGAAGCAGATGGCGGTCAACCGGCATGCAGTTGAAAATAATGAGAAATCATTGTGACAAAATAATGTGTTAATCTCTTTCAATATATGTAGTCTTGTATTTAGTGGGCATAGACATAGTGGCAAGTGAAAATAAGAGTGATTTAGCTGAATAATGCACCTAAATTTACGTTAAGCCCTGTGGCTGTGTGAAGAGTTTGACATTTTAGAGCCCCCTGATATGTAAATTCATGTCAACTTCCCCATTTGAAGTTAACCACCATCTGCCTGAAACCCACCTATACCAGCATGGACTGCGAAAATCGGGAATACTTTAATTGCTAATGATTCTGATGTATGTTTGTGTTATTATATTCAAATGCAAGGTAATATACAGTATTTATGCACCTTTTATTTATGCATTCAATCCCAGCTTCCTGAGTAAACCTGTCAAAGTGTTTACAGAGCCTAAGCTAAGGGCTCTAAGTTACTCAGGCAATGGTGAGATCTGGGCTTTTGCAAAAATAATAATAGTTTTCCCAGGTGATTGCCTACATGATGCGACCAGGTAATTTGCCTTGCAAATTAAGGTCCAGACAGAGAGACTGAGATCTTGGCTAGGCAAATTCTTTGCAGTTGTTCTTGTCGTTCTATGTATATATTCCTTGTATATACATATATATTAAGGAACAGGTCGATAATAATGAGAGGGTGAAGGTTGGTGGGTGAGAAGTGTGTGTATGGCGGGGAGGCAGATCGACTCAATTATTTTTAGCTTGGAAGCATGGGGGCAGCATCATGCATACCCACAAATATATGTGCCAAGTGGGCTACTTGAAGTGTAATTTGTTGGAGCTATGAAAATTATCTATGTATAGTGTATACGTCAGTGGATGCGATATAACTTACTTCATATTAATATTTCACTGTCCAAAATTCTTGTGGAGGTGACAAGATGCTATTTATTTCCCATATGCTATTTGGGTTTTCTTATTAATAAGTTTAGGATACATTGTGAACACCTTGTGAGTTGTGATATGAAAGAACAACTTTAAATACTAGCAATATCAAACTGCAATTTCCCCCCCGTAAAAATTCATAACTGCGAGCTGGTGCGTTAGACAGAGTAAAATAACAAAGTAGGGTGCACCAGGGCGCATTGCGCCTTAATGGTTAAAAAACTCCATTATCAAGTGTTGGTTTCCACCAAAACCTGATGTGAGCTGGAGATAGTTATTTTGCAGTTTGCCTGTTTTCAAGTGGGATGGCTGAACACAGGTTTGCATGCTCTATTCATTTGAAAGATGCCAACCTACTGTAACACTGGGAATATGCAGAGATTTTAACAATTCTTGAGTGTTAAAACCCGTCCTAAAATGCTGTTCAATTGTTAAAATGCCTGGCTTACCAGGCCAAAACATCCAGCCTTATTGCATCATATTTACAGTATAGTAAGAAGGAAGACTTGGAAATGTTAATAGGTGGTTCCAGAAACGATCCATACCTCCCATGGGGTAAAATCTACTTGGCACTGACAATATTTAATTATTGTACTTGGACTTCCAATTGGGGAATGGGTAAATTCCTATCTTTTCCGTGGGGGAGGTGCGGATTTTCCTGGATACACTTGAGAAAATTTTTCAAATTGAATTCACATGACTTACGAGTTACGTGTCAACACATTAGCCTCGGCTTTTAGTCAGACAGCTATTCAGACGTCCTACAGTATGGACGGCCAATTACAATTTTCGACGGTCACTATTGTATGAACAGCCTAAAATACTATCTTCCCTAAACAACATTTTGGGGTTATTTTTTAGCTATTGTGCGGGTTTGCGTTCCATTTTTGTCGCAAACACGAATTGATTATAAACTTTGGAAGTCTGCAAACCAATTAATAACTAATGGTATATTAAAGGTGTAAAAGATTGTTTGATGAGATGCCCAAATTCTAGCATGGCTTTTGGACCAGACACATGGACAGCCAATTATGAATTCCTTTCATTGAAAGGCATCTGCATCACTGCATGCACGCAGAAAATAACTTTTGTAATAAGCCTTTGGCATGTGTAAAGGGAACTACAATATTTTGTGTTTTTAAAATGTCTTTTTTGATGAACCGGCTTCTGGTTGCATTCCTTTGGGGACTTTTGTATGTTGATTTTGTTACAGTCAAACCGGATGTTGTGTTCCCCTGTATATTGCAATATTGCCATCAATATTGCAATATTCATTGGCTAATTGCTCCGAGCAAGTTCCAACCGGAACTCGCAAATTGCAATTGTCAACTCGCGCCTAAAGAAGAATATACAAAAGTGGGTCAGGCGAAATTATACTGTAGCTTACCTATAAATCACATCATTATAAGTATTTAGTCAAAACGTGTTCGATATAAAGAGAACGAATTTGATGAATGTTGACAATTGCAATTTGCGAGTTCCAGTTGGAACTTGCTCGGAGCAATTAGCCAATGAATATTGCAATATTGATGGCAATGTTGCAATATACAGGGGAACACAACATCCTGTTTGACTGTAATACATACGTATTTCTGAACATAGCTAAAAACAATATTCCAATGCATGTGAAAAATAAGTATGTTATTTTAAGGCCCCTTGGGGACATGTGTTTATAAAATCCATGCATATTCTCTCTTTACTTAATTTCATACAGCAATTTTTATCAACAATAAATTACTGTATACTGTAAGATAGGGGCACTGCCAATTTCAGCATTACTTCGTTTTGTCATATCAAAAAAATCCTTGGTGAATAAGAATTTAGCGATGTTTTAAGTCTACTGTTATCCCATTCCGTTTGAAATGGGTTACCCAATTTTTGTGTAAATATTAGATACTTCATATAATATATTATAAATAATTAATGAAGTGATATTAGAGAATTATACAGTATATTTATCTTGATAGAAAAGTTGCAAAACTCCAATCCAAGCTCAAGCTTCAGTTCAAGATCCACTTCAAACCCCGGATGTGTCTTGGGATCAGAAACAATCAATAAAGTTGGCAAAGTCAAGTCTTTTTCACAGTACCGAAAGTTAAAAGGAAGTGAGTGGAACAAAAAAGTAAAAGGTAAAGAAAATGACACAGCAGATGATGTAATTGTCTTCATTGGGCTACTCCAGTGGCGACAACTGGATCGAAAATTTAAGCCAGCTAGAGGTAAAAGGATTGCTTCAAGAGTATCAAACCAAGCACCGTATGCTGAGTTATGTACCCAGGCCTTGTTGAAGTGGAAAGCATATCAAAGCAACATATTTGATGAAGAGCAGGAATATTCATTAGTGTTCGAAGATGGTAACGAGGCTTTGTTCCTGCCTGGTACGAAAGAATTCTTCACTCTCAAGCGATACAAAGAGGAAACAGGGAAAGACTACAAACGGATCGTTTTGTACTTATGCACAAAGTTTGATATAAGCAGGAGTGGGGATTTCGAAGAGGACAACTCAGATGTCGAATGCTCAGAGCATCCAGAGAAAAGAGCAAGATCCCAAATACTGAACGATGAAAAGGTTGCTATGGAGTTACAGTCAAAATTCAACAACGAGAGTGATGATACTATAAACATTTTCAGTGATGATCTTCCGCTTCCTATAGAAAGCGAGAACGTTGTCGGAGGACAACTAGATGAAACGGATTGCTCAAATGAAGTCCAAAATGATCCTGCAAGTACAGGTGAAGAAGCTCGGATATACGAAAGTAGCGCAGAGATAGTTGAAAGATTGGAAACGCAGGTTGATCATCAGGAGAGGAAGTACATTACAAAGGAAACTGATGATTTGGAAGCGTCAATTAGCGAAGAAAGATAGTCCCAAACAGAAAGTGATGGTTGCTTTTTGCTGGTGAGATGGGGATTGATAGCGGAGCTTTGGCAAAATAATTTTTCACGTCAACAATATGTGAGATAGGAAAGAGCATCTTTCCAAATGGCAGCCCCGTGAGTTCAATGCTGAATGTGCACAACGGCGTTTTCTATACATGTGGGCAGATTGTTGCTGCGAGTATTGCCCAAGGAGGACCACCACCGTGTTTTCTGGACGAGTGTGTTTATGATATGCTAGCTAACCAAGATGTTGACACGAATGCTCTGCGTGAAGAGAAGCATTTAACCTCACACGAGCAAGCATTAATCGCAGACATCCGAAAAGACCCCATAGCGTTAACGGATACAATCATGGAACATGGGTACACGGGCAGAATCGACATACATCATGTGGAAGACATTGTAGGTACAGTCATGATTAGCATTGTAAGCAAGCGTTTACTGTATTTAAACGAGTTTCGAAATGGACTTAACCTTTACGATCTGCCTGCATTCTTGAAATCCAGTGCTAACCTATGCAAGGATCTATTCGTGATTGGAAGAAACAAAGTTGTGGATGCAAATTTTATTGTCTCCTGTATAATGCCATGTTACTCAGAAATGGGAAGCTCTCGTCGAGCTATTGAAGAAATGCTGGTCGTCAACTTTCAGGATCTACTCATAAGTCTTGAAGATGAACGTGTAACTGGCTATACAGAAGCTTTAGCTTGGGAAGATGGTATCGACAGCATTGGTAACGTTGAAGACGACACAGCTGAAAGAGAAGTGTTACAAGCACCAGACCTCACACCTGCAGGTATTTTTGGATGGATCACTGGCCAAAAACACGTGCCTTTGACTAGAGAGAAGATTCAAATGATAATAAACTTTGATCACGAATGCATGGTTCGAAACGAAAACCACACGATCTGCTTTCCAGTTGTGGGAGCATGCGGAAGAACAATTACTCTCCCAGTTGCACACATGAGGGAGAGTGGACATTTTAAACATGTTTTCATGCTAGGATACTGCAAAGGACAAGCAGCTGCTAACAGATAAACTGTATTAAATTAACCAGGGATTAGTTATAGGATCAAAAACAAGGCCTGATAGCGGTATCCACTACTAGTTACTTCCCTTACTGACTTTAGCCTTCGAAAACTGATCGTTGGAATTGATATTTATTTACTGGAGTTCTTAATATAGTATATATACAATTTTTTGGAAGTGTCAAAATTAGCTGAAAACGACATACTCACCCTGTAATTAGTAAGCGTGAACAATAAACTTTGTCTCTTGCTCTCCAGATCTGGCAACATATGATTTCTTTCTATTGGGCCGTTTAATATTGTGACATAAAATTGTGCAAAATAATCATCAATCCGGTAAGTTTAAGTCAATCCTTCAAAGTTCACGACGGTATTATTATTACAGCATGCCGAAATTGAAATACTTGCCCTAGGAAGACGACGTATTCGTGTGAATTGACATGTATCTCTTGGTGAATTGATCGCTATTAAAAAGTGGAAGAATTATTTTGTATCGCCTTACCATAGTAATTGATAATCTAACCTTGTACGCTCCAATATTACGTCTTCAATACAAGCTAGGAAGTATGCTGCATTTCGCTAACTTTTGACACTTTCAAAACATTGCACATTCATCAAAGACAAAGTTTGGATTGGTCGTACCTTGATGAAACGAACGTTATTGTAGTGTAATAACTTTGCTCGTTTTTATGTTACACTTTTTTGAGAACCCAGTAATCTTATGAAGTGTGACATCGTTATTTTAAATTTGCATGGTTCATATTAAAGTTTATGGTTGATATGAGAACTAGTTTATGTTTATGGTCATCTTTTTGTGTTAAAATATGTTATCAGTTATATAATGTTCGTTGAATTGATATTCTACCACTTACCAGGCAATTTTTAATTAAATTGGATTGAGAGATCAAATGAGGTAGAAAAGGTTTAGATGAAAATTATTTAATATATATATGCAAATTCAGAGAAAAGAGGAATGAGAAAAAGCCAATGTACCTACCCAATAAATTCTATTACTGTATTAAATTATATAGGACGATTGATTGATGGCAGCTGCCTTTAATCTATTTGCCAGCTAAAAAGCAAGTCACCAAAATTTGAATAGACGGAACTCGTTTAACAAGTTGTTTCATTTATGAATAAAATATCACAATTTTAGATATGCTCCATAACAATTTAAACGGATTTAGCATTAGGTAACAACTTAAATCATTTTTGACAAGGTAATATTTATAAATAAATAGGAACAAATATGAAGATGACCAATCAATTCATTAATGGTTGCCACTTGCCATTTATGGGTTTCTACCATTTAGCTAAATATATCTGGAAAGCTACCTCCATTTAAACACGCCTATGATCGGCTGAAGGCAAGCCAAAACACGCGTGTTTATGAATTTCAAGCTGAGTTTTTGTACGGCCGCGTTGGTTTATGGGTAAAAATACTGGAGCTGACCTTCAAACTTTGGGTTCAGATATCTCACCAAAGGTAGCATTCCAGTTTTATTTAGTTCAATGGTTTCTACCAATTAATATCCTGTTAAAGTTTTTGGTAAATATATATTTGTGTTAGCCTAGTTCCTTAGCCTTTTAGCTTCCACCTTACTATTCTAGGGTTTGCAGTATTTCAGATAACCCAACATGGGTAGCCTGCAAATATCCCAGCCTGCAACTAGTCCGCGCGTGAAAGGTTAAAGAACTAAGCTGGAACGCTACCTTCAGATAAAGTCGCCCGTGTTGCCTAAAGGCAAATCTGAATGAAAGCCCTGAAACCTTGGGGGTCAAAACACGCGTGTTTATGTCATGATTGACATATTGAGCGCTCTCCACATGCGTGAAAAGACTGGGACTGGCCTTCAAGTTTGGATTCAAATTTTCGGTTAGAGGAAGCGTTCCAGTTATATTCAATTCACTGGTATAACCGGATGTGATGTTATTCTTTGGAACACAAGTGTCACGTGATATTGTTTACCAATAGGGCTTATTTGTTCGTGTGTTTGTGCAATTGTTTACAACGTTCTTTAATAGCGTTGTCTCGACGTGACGTCACGAATTCCGACCCCCCGCCAAGACTCAGACAAACATTGGCAACTCTTAATATAAATTGTATTATGATTGAGAGCTTGCTGTGTGTTATTTTGATAATTTGATAGTTTGTTTAAAGTTTATTTGTGCGGAATCATACACACGTTGTACTTTTTGCTTTAGTCGAAGTGCCAGTGTCGATATTTTTGCTTTGGTAGTTGTAATATAGGCTATTTCATCGCTTTAGTATGGACTATTCTGTCGCTGCTATAAATAGGTCTACTATCCTATATAGTCTATATTAATATATTGTTGCTTTCGTGTTTATACTAAGTTTGGACGCTTAAAAACCATTTTTTGTCGATTTAGTGCCCATTATTTTGCTCTTTTGGTGTTTTATATTCGCTTTTATAGTGCCCATTATTTTTAAAATTTACTATTTTGTCGCTGTATTAGTATCCACTATTTATAGTCTATTTTGTTTACCTTTTAGTTTTAATACTATAAAAGAAGCTAGGTCTAGGATTGTCTACTATTCTATCGACTATATTCTATATTTAAAATACGGATTTATTTCAAATGAAAGATTAATTGTCACTTATACGTAAAATAATTTCAAATATAAACTCTTTTCACTGAGGAATCTTCCGTTGATAAGTAAAACTATTTTGTTTTGACAATAAAAAATATGTTGAAAAAATATTTCACAAGCCGGTTAACTATTTTAAATATCAGTTCTGTAAAAGAGAGAACCGCCCTTTGGCACTGTGTCTGGTTTAAAAATGAATTCTACAACTAGTGCTTCTTCGATAAATTTAACAACTCTCACTGAAAACGACGGCGTTCCCGGCTCATATTTTGAGCATGATCCATCAGATTATACTGTCGATCAACTCAAGCGGTGGTTAAAATGTAGAGGCTTGAAGCAAAGTGGTAAACGCAGAAGGCCCTTTACCACTTTGGCCCTTTATCCGTGGGCCCTTTCTCGCCTGGCCAATGAACTGCACAAATATATGTGTTCCTATTTATCATTGATACATCAAAGTTTTTCCGCGAACATGCTGAAACCCAGCGACGAGACTTTTCAATTCCTTGCGACGGTTTTGGAAAAGGTATAAATACCTTTTGCCCAGAAGCTCTCATTTCCTGAAGCGATTTCGGCAATTTTTCTGGATATCTCGAATCACTTGCACACGTTCCCCAGCAACAGTGCTTAGTACTAACCATGTTCTAACTTTGGTGTAAATTTGAATGAGTTTTAGTGCAGATAAAATAAAAAATATGCCAATGATAGTTCGCTGCTAGTATAATTCTATATTAAATAGTAGTTTGTTTGTCTGAGTCTCGTGGGGGGTCTTAGCTGAGGGAATCTATTTTTAGCTACGTGAGACAACGCTATTCCCATATAATCTATCCAGTGGCGTGCTGGCTTGTGTTCGCCAGGGGAGGCCAGGGGGGTTTGGCGCCCCCTCTAGGGGGGTCAGGGGGTATGCCCCCCCCGGAAATTTTTTGAAATTTAGAGCCTGTGAAATGCCATTTCTTGCGTTTTGGGAGGCGATTTGACGGAATTCTGAGAATTATAAAACATCGTATAAAATAAAAATGCGCAAGAACAACACATTCAGCAGTTTGAATAAATATATAATTCATAGAAGGACTTAGTTTTTTTCTTAAACAAAGAAAAGTAGACGGCGAACATTCATGAAGAAGACGGCAAACTTACCAGTGATCGTAAGCCAAATCACTTCACCTTTCACAATTAACATCCTTTGAGATATTATAGACTGGACAGTAATGCTTGTAGTTGTAGGTAGGCTGGTGAATTTTTAATCCTGGTATAAGTCGTATTCCGAATAACAGAACTCAAATTAAGCGGTACGTACTAGCACTTTGAACAGTGCTTGCGGCAGTGCGGTAGTAAGTAATGCGATATTGCGATAGCCAACATTGCCAAGAAAACCTGACATATCGGAAATCACTAATATTTATCGGATAAAGTTTTATCAGATAAACAACACTGTATCAATCATTAACAATCCCAAACTCTTTTTCTCTCGTTGGCTCATCGGATCTGACAAAATTCCAATTTGGACTAGCGCTTTTGTGTGGTTTTGTGCAATTTCGGCGCCCCATTTATGTTTTGGCGCCCCTTAAAAAATCTTCGCTGGGGGGGCCATGGCCCCCCGGCCCCCCCTGCCAGCACGCCACTGAATCTATCAGATGGTATTAGACGACAATTATTTGAAAATTATGTCTTTCAATGGATCCCATCGTTTGCACATTGCTTGAGAACATTGTATAGCTCAAGAGCCTCTCTCCAATTGGTTGGTTTGTTATGATTACAAACTTGCAAAGCATAATTGAAATAGTCTTGGTGAATGTTGTTATCCTGAAAATCTACAACATGTGCACGAGCATAATTAATTTCAGCCTCGGGAACTGGCATCATAAAATGGCTGCCGCCACCATGGCAGGGCAGGTAATACAATGAATCTGGCCTGCCATTTACGGTATCATGACGTGACTTACGTATGTAATGCGTATTCCAGTGTTCTTTTACTTCGTTCAAGACCTTCTGGATTAGTTCTGCAAAACAAAACCATAGACATTCTATGTCCATCTCTGAGGCAAGATCAACGGTTCTTTGTGCCACCAAGTCTTTAAGAAGTTGATCCACCATGTTGTGCAAGACTTTCGAAAGATAGCCCACCATGCCTCAATTCTTTGATTGCGGGGCGATGGTACGTACCGATGGCTGTTGGGGTCATCCCTGAAGAAAGCCTGAATAGCTGCCATTGTCCCGTTCTCAGTGCCCAGGTCTGTGACCAGATCAACAGGGCACCCACCAAACTCTTCAACAGCATCAAGATAAAATTTGGCAATATTGTCTGGTTGGTTGTTTGATCTGGTAACGTATAGCCACAATACTTTCCTGCTCCATCCGTCAACACAGCCATGGATTGGAAATCCATAGGGTTTTAATTTGTCATAGCCATCGCAGTGCCACGCATAATTTGGCCCGGGATTATGGTATACCCTCCTTTTAAGGCGATGAGCTCTTCTCAGTTCGGTTCCTTCTGGATCAATTTCTCTAAGAATTTCTTGCACAACAATACGAGGAACACGTAATCCTTTTAGCTGTAAGGTGTGCCATACTGCCCTGTACCCTTGCGTACTACCATAACCATCAACAATATCCTCTATAGCTTCTCTTATTTGAGCAACATCGTAGTCTGGCTCTCGCCTTCGGAGACCATACGCTTTTATACGCCGTTTCAGCGTTGTAATGCTCATTTCAAGACCGTGATTTTTCTGCAAGAACCTTCGAATTTCTTCATAAGTAAAGCCTTTATAAAGATAGTATCGAACAACATCCTCTTCGTCAACTTGATCATCTTCATCGTCTAAATCCGGAAAATCGTCCGCCATGTTTGTGTGATTGTTTTAAATTAGTTTACAATCCTCTCGTGCTGAAAATGTGCTCTTGTGCCGTGAGTTTTTGCTTTGGTGCCGTGAGTTTTTGCTTTGGTGCCGTGAGTTTTTGCTTTGGTGCCGTGAGTTTTTGCTTTGGTGCCGTGAGTTTTTGCTTTGGTGCCGTGAGTTTTTGCTTTGGTGCCGTGAGTTTTTGCTTTGGTGCCGTGAGTTTTTGCTTTGGTGCCGTGAGTTTTTGCTTTGGTGCCGCGAGTTTTTGCTTTGGTGCCGTGGCTTTTGTTCGTGCCGTAACCTTTTTGTTTGCGTGTGACACTTGTGGGCCACCGTACGATATAGCTCAGCGTGCATCAATTCCAATATTGCGGCTTACGCAAGGAAGGCGTAACTATTTCAAACAATTTCGTTAAATTTTAATCGAATTGTACCGAGTTTTTTTATGGTTTTGATTGTGTTGCTCTGCCAAAAGCAACGGCTTTGTTCCTCTAATTTGAAACTTTACTTGACTAATCTTGACCGTCGCGGCTAACTTTTTGTACGTATGACAGTAGAACTGTATTCTACTTTCTGTGCGGCCGTCAAGTTTTTAACCAATCACATTTCACGAAAGTATAAACACGTACGTGCGTGCAATTGTGCGTACGTACGTGCAAGTGGAGACTGGCCTTTAGCCTGAGCAGAGCAGACGTCTTCCTCAAACCAAATGTCCTCAAACCAAATGAAGTGCATAATTATAGAAATCTTACCTGCAGTTGTTTTCATACAGTTTTCACACAAGTCAAACTCACACTGGGAACAATGGAAGGGAAGGTTCTTCACTGGCGGAATAAAACTTCGTGAACATTTATCACAACGCCATCCACCATTAAATATAGGATACGTAACGTTTGAATCTGCTTTATACAGTATATGTCCTTCATGGAATGTCGATCTGTATGGCTTGATACAGTTTTCACAAAGATCAAACTTACATGTCGAGCAATGTGCCGGATAACTAAAGGAATTTAAACATATATTTTTAAGGATATGTAGGGTGAGAACACATGTAGCAGGATAACATTACACCAATAGTTGAAGAGTGCAAATCTATACGTTTATTAATTATTAACATAATTCATGTTCGATAGTATCACTCCGCTTAACCCATTATCTTAACCCAAAAAGGAAGTCCTTGATTCAATAAATATAATATAGGGTAAGGCACCTATTCCAAAAACGGAAACCGACGACTGGTAAGCTTGGAGAAAGAAGTCATATGTGTATTTTTGACAATCTGTTCTACTGTTCTTTTTCAAGATAGAATAAAGGTAATTGAATTAAGTTTGTCCTTTGAAAGTTGAAACTCAAAACAAAATAACCTTGACCTCAAAATTGTTGCAATTTTCGAAGCCTCTAAAGTGCATTTTCCGTGTTTCCTGATAGGAATTTTTATCATAGTTGTGAAGATTTTACTTCAGATTTCAAGATTTTGTAACACACTTTTTAGCTATTTACAACCTAATCCCCAAGTTTTGAAATAACATTCGCAGGGATTTCATTAGAAGCCGGCGATCGGCGAAAGTCGCCGGTTACTATCAAAATCGTCGCCGGCTACTTTTCATAATTTCAAAATTTTAATAAATAGAAAAACTCGTATTAAATTCGTATTCACTTGAGTCTTTCCATTTTTCCTTGAAAGCATAACTGGCCTTGAATGTGAAGAAAGCTGGTTTATGGGGAGTACGTTATAATTATATGAGAATCAAAACAGCCAAAATAAAATATCCTTGGCATGTGATGGATCGTAAAATGAACCATTAAAATCTTGTTTTGAAAACCTAAAATTTTTCACAAAATGTGTTCTCAGAATGCTGGAAATGCCATTTCAAAAATTTCCGGGAGGCATGCCTCCGTACCCCCTAGCAACCACGTGCCTACGGGACTCTGAGCCGCCTACTTTCGGAAACGAGCCTGCTACTTTGAAAATTAATGAAACCCCTGCATTCGCCCCGTGTAATTATTACAAGCATCAACAAATTGGTTAATTTGTTCCTATTGAATACATATACACACAATGTCAAAGTAACGACAAACTATTACAGATGAGGTGATTTTAGTTGGCTCTGCAAGAAAATATATAGTATGAAAAGAAGTGAAATTCAGGAAGTAAAATGAGGAAATTAACAACGGCCTTGGGATCAATTGAATTATACAACCCTCGTACTAACGTTAGTGCTGTATAGAACTGCTCTTTCTTTTAAAAACTCCACATATTTTTGTCCTGGGATTGTCAAATTCATGGATTTAAGTTGTACTGTATAAATACAATGGGGTTTCTTAAAGAAAGAGGCAGTTCGATACAGTGCTAATTTATTGGGGATCGTATACAGGGTGCCGATAAAAAAGGAGTCCTCGATGTAAAATGTAAATTTTGAAAAGACTAATAGAGTAGAAGGTTTATATTTAAATTCATTTTAAAGCTTAAGCCTGGTTCACACTAGCAATTTTTCTCTTCCTGATCGATGTGATCGAGCGAATGACATATCAACGTATGCGTTTGTAAAACCGATCCCATAATGATCACATACTTTAGTCCGTGAGTCCACTCATTCGCATGCGTCAGGTGGAGGATTATCGCTGACAAAATTGCTAATGTGAACCAGGCTTTAGCCATTCAACTTTTTATATTTGGGCGATTGGTTTGCGAATAATAGTATTTAAGTGACTGCGATTGGAGAATCAAAAATTTGAAATGCCAAAAAATTGATACAGGGCCTTTTTTAACATATAAACTGGGAGTTCCCAGGGGAGATCCAATTCTCTATTGACACATGTGATTTACTGGATTTGCAGACAAGAGTTAGTTGTTGCTGTATTGTGTGAAATCACATATGTCAGGAGGAGAATCGTATTTGACAAATTGGATCGTGCACATCACCGCCGTGGTTACGATTGACGTAAAAATATTTCTATGGCTATTTTTGGATTGGATTTAGGAGTATGAAATAAATAGAACTCAATATCTTTTAAAATGTTATTTGATTCTTATTCTTTTTTTCCATGCAGGAATGCAAGAATTTCACACACGACTATGAAATATTAACATAGATGCTGGATGTTTTTTTGTCCCCCCCTGTATTTCAATTAGCTGTATAAAAGATAAAATAGTATCTTACAAATGTCCTGGTCCATTGTTTTTTCGACAAACATCACAGTCCCATTCTCCATTAGATTGACGATAAACAAATCTGACATCAGTACGATATAAAGTATGTAGATGAAATTGACTGTTCACACCAGCAAAACATTTCTTACACAGGTGAAAGCCACAATGCTTACAATTGTAGTACGGTGTCTCCTGGATATTTGCACTGTTGCACTTGCATACATCACATCTCCATGGTGATGTAGGGGTAATTAGGTACAATTCGTGATCAGGATGGACAGGATGGGACTTCGGTGTATCACAAGTTGCACATACGGTGTAGTCACACTGACTGCAGTGAAAGGGTGGTTTCTCAAATTGCGATAAAGGTATGAGGCAGCTACTACATGCTTTCACACCTTGAGCAACTGCTACTGCATCGGATTCAGTTCGACCAGTATGTTGAGGATGCAAGCGATGTATAGAGGACATTATACTGCCTATACTAGAAAACAGAAAATATTTGAAAATATTGGTGCGTGTCGGTAAGCGTTACATGCAGGGCACAATATGGTGGTCAACTTCAGAAATGTTGCCTTTCAGTATATATTCTAATATTGACCTTCATTCTTCGAAGATTCAAATTTATTAAAATTAATTGGTCGAGAGCCATGATCTATTAGAGGACAGACGCACGGATAACACCATTTCAGTGACGTAATATCTTTATTCCAATCACAGCTCTCTCACAAGGATCACGAACCAATGATATGCTTTGTTTTGTATAGATCATAGATCACTTCAAATGGCATGCAAATCTCTTTTCATCGCCTTGAAACACAAAAACGTTTCGATACGAGCTTAACAGTTTAGTTAATTTTTCAAGTATTTTATTGTATAAAACAAATAGATAACATTTTACCATCGTCTGTACTCTGTTCAGCTATAGATACACAGTATGAGGCCATAACGTGGTAAGAACATCAGTGACTCACTCGCCCCATGTTCTTACCATGTTATTTCATCATACTGTGTGTCTATAACTGTGAAATCTGACTTTCCTATTAGCTTGCAATGCGCCCAGATGCACCCGACTTTAATTAGTATTTTACTCTGTCTAACGCCAGACGATTTTACTCGTCAGTGCATGGTCTATAGGGTGAATGGGTCAAACATGCTTAGTACAAAATGTACTATTCAAATCCGTATATATATACTGTATAATATATATCTGGCAGTCTAATAGTAAACTTATCTTAAAGCTATATAGCATTTTCGTATATATTAACATAAGCTGCGCTGATACTCGAGGTCTCAGCAATTGCTTAATTTAATACGCGAGGTCTCAGTATTTGTACAAATATTTATGTGGCATCTTTTGTTTGTTTGTTCATGCATATAAATATTTGTCCAGTTGTTTACGTATTTAATTGTTACAATGCTAGCTTAATTTTTTAATGTTTTCATATAATAGTTTATATTTTAAGTATTTTTTTGTAACTACTTTATATATAAAATCATGTAAACCTATTGCAATGGCAAACTTGTAAAATAAAATAAAATAAATAAAATAATTGCGCAATGTAATATGACACATAGTTAGCTTGCTTATAGCAGTACTAGTGATGACATAGCGCTTGAACAGTGCTTAAACGAAGCTACTATGGGGCTTGAATAGCCAACATAGCGCTGGAACGGACATGTGTATTCGCCTATATGGTAATTGTGGTTACAATTATCATATATCGCGTCAAACTACGTCACATATAATCCGGTACTATATAAACGCTTGTACAACCCATGTAAATAGACATAGTATAGAAGAACATAGAAGACATATAATACTGTATATATTCAAGTTATTTTATCTGGTGTATGGTTGATTTATTTTCGACGATGGTGCAAACCTGAATAATGTGGGTATATTTTGGATATATGTTTTATGCACACTAAGAACTTAATCAGATGGGTTTGTGGTTCAACGTTACAGCTATATACGCTTAATTAGGCTTGGCATTATAATTTTATTGCCCAAGGATTTTGGGTTTCTTGGCCCAATGCCTGTTGTGTCTTGTGCTGTTGGGTTTTGTTAGGCTGTCAGGTTTTGTTAGGCTGTTGGGTTTTGTTAGGCTGTCAGGTTTTGTTAGGCTGTCAGGTTTTGTTAGGCTGTCAGGTTTTGTTAGGCTGTCAGGTTTTGTTAGGTTGTCAGGTTTTGTTAGGCTGTCAGGTTTTGTTAGGCTGTCAGGTTTTGTTAGGCTGTCAGGTTTTGTTAGGTCGTCAGGTTTTGTTGGGTTGTCAGGTTTTGTTGGGTTGTCAGGTTTTGTTAGGTTGTCAGGTTTTGTTAGGCTGTCCGGTTTTGTTGGGTTTGTTGTGTCTTTGGGATGTAAAAGGTTTTTCGGGGGTTGTTGGTTTTATTGGATCTTGTTGAGTCTGTTTTACGTTCAGTTTGTTGGGTCTGTTTGGGTTTTTCTTTTTGGTCCTTTTTTCAATTTTTTGTTGCCTCTGCCCTTCATGTCAATCTTTCTTATTTTTCCTTCAATATTTTTTCTCTTTTCCTGGTGTCTGTTTTTGTTTTTCTTTACTGGTTTTGAGTACTTAATGTTTGCGTAATATTTCATACCGAGAGAGTTTAGGGTTGTCGGTTGGATTGAGGACAGGCTAACATGAAGTATAGGCATTAGTCATATCAGAATTACTTAGTGGCAGATTCTGCAATTAGTGGAATAGCCAATTAGGTGTTGGGTTTTGTTTGCGCAAATACTCCATGGTTTGTATTTTGTATGGTATAGCCCTTTTCCGGGTAAGCATAAGAATTGAATAACAATAATCTGGAAAGGTAATTGCAAGCGAAACGTAATTTATGTGTTGTCTCGCAATGCGGTAAAGACTACAGTTACCAGGCAATGCTCTTTCACGTTGTCCTGGTGGTTTTACCCTCACATCACAGTCATCAACCCTGATAGATGTTATTATAACATCCAGTACTGCCTTAGTTGTTGAAAGTGGAGTTGTAGAAACTCATATAAGTGATCATCTCATTTTTACTGTTTTTAAATTAAAACTACCAAAACCACAACCTATACATACGTGATCGCAAGCAGCTATACATACGTGATCGCAAGCAGCTATAAACATTACAATCCATTTATGTTTGTAGAAGATATAGCACAAGTGTCACGGGAAAATAATTCTGTAATTGACGATGTGAATGAGGAACTAAATGATTTTAGCAGTAATTTTCTCAAGATACTAGATAAACACGCGCCCGTTAAAACCGTAAAGATTAGAAACCGTCATTGTTCGTTCGTTGATGATGAGATAAAGGAAGAGATGAGGAAAAGAGATCGGTTACATGAAATAGCTCGTCAAAAAATCAATTTGATTGAGAGAATTTTTGTCTGTCCCGTAATGCAGTTTAAAAAATGCTGCGAGATGCTGAAAAAAGGTATGTTCAAAATGAAATCTATAATAATAAAGAGCCTAATGCAATGTGGAAGGTCATCAGTGTAACATGGCATTGTTATACCATGTTATAATGTACATAAATCTATATATCATATATTATATCAAATACTATATATAATCATAATTATAATAGGAAGATCTTAGGTAACCTTCCTCGCATGAGTAAGCAAATACCTAAAGATGAAAGAACCACGGAAAACGCCTAGTACCACAAACTACGCAAACAGGACATGGTTTTGTGAGTAGTAATATAGGGGCCGATCAACCCTTTTTTTGAGAGTGTGCGAGAGTGTGCAACATCATTAACATAAACATTAATTATCTATTGACGTCATAATTATATGCAAGGCGAGTTTGGGCAAAACAGTCATTAAGCTGAGCTCAGCATTTTCATAGGGGGCCGCGAACGCAACAGTTTAAACAGTTGTTCAGAAAGTAAAGTAGCGTTTCAAAAAAGTCGTCGAAAAAAAATATATAAATAAATTCGAAAGGTCATTTCATTGATAAGATAAGCGGAATTTGAAAAGTACATTCTGCGTCATAGTGTTAAGTGCGAAACCAGATACCTTAATTAGTTAAACATGTCAGAATTCAATTCAGAAGAATTTATGTAGGAACCAGCGCTTGAAAAATTCAATAACCTAAGAAAGGATGACCTTATTGCGCTAGGCAAGCATTTAGGACTAGAAAAAAGAAGCTCATTAAGAAAGCGCGAAGTATATGATTTGATTAAGGAACACTTTGTTAAAAAAAACAACATTCGAACAGTCTGCTTTTATAGAACAAATTAAGGATACGATAAGTATAGAAAGTAAAATTGCTGAAAGTGAGATAAACGAGAAAGATAGACAGTGGCAGAGAGATCAAGAGCAAATATTGTGGGAAAGAGAACGAGAGAAGCGCGAGTGGGAACGAGAGAAAGAGGACAGAGAATTTAGGTTAAGGGAGCATGAAATAGAATTGAAAAAATTAGAATTACAAGCTAGGTACTTTGGGCCCTATATTGTAGAAAAGAAAGAGAATGATTTAAACTATGTAATCATAACTCCAAATAGACGTAAGAATAAACAGCTTTGCCATGTAAATATGCTTAAAGCATATCACGAAAGAAAGAATGTAGTACAGCCAGTGAATGTTGTGAGTTCAGATAGAGATAGTCATAATGACGAAGATAAATCTGAACTCTTTAATTTGTCTGAGACAACAAAACTGAGCAACTCCGATGTTTTACGAGATTTGGATTCGAAGTTATCTCATCTTCAACCATCTCAACGCCAAGATGTTTTAAATCTTGTTAATGATTATGCACAATTATTCCCTGACGTTCCTTCCCGAACCGAAATGATTTCCCACGACGTTGATATTGGCGACGTTTCCCCTATAAAACAACATCCTTACAGATTAAACCCAACGAAAGCGAACTACCTTGACCAAGAGATCCACGAAAAAGAATGTCTCGCACTTGTTCTCGTGCTTCAACATTTCGAAGTATACGTTTCTTCGACTTCTGTTCCACTCGAAGTGTTCAGTGACCACAACCCTCTAGTATTTCTCCATAAAATGAAGAACAAGAATCAACGTTTGCTACGTTGGAGCCTTATTCTATCAAGAGTACGACATGAAGATACAGCATATTAAAGGACGAGACAATTTACTCGCTGACTGTCTTTCACGACCATAAAATACGAACACGATATATTGAACTTCAAAGAAAGTTCTACAAACTTTCTTTCCTTTAAGGGGGAGGGTGTAACATGGCATTGTTATACCATGTTATAATGTACATAAATCTATATATCATATATTATATCAAATACTATATATAATCATAATTATAATAGGAAGACCTTAGGTAACCTTCCTCGCATGAGTAAGCAAATACCTAAAGATTAAAGAACCACGGAAAACGCCTAGTACCACAAACTACGCAAACAGGACATGGTTTGTGGTTGATAAACTCTGCTGGAACTTGCTTTGACAAGCTAGATTGCGTAGAGGAAATTAGTCATAGTTGTAGAATTCTTCCTCTAAAATTGATTATAAAAGCTGAGCACAAGCTGAGAAAAGTAGTTCAAGTTGAGTGAAGTGAGAAGAGCCATTTAGGCTGAAATACTTCATAGGCCAATAAAGGCTGAAGTATTGTTATAAGGCTATAAAGCCAGAAGTATTGTTAAAAGGCTAGAGTTAAGCCTCGTGAAATACACTAAAGAATATTGGGAATATTATTGAAACATTAAAGAAAACGGAATACGAAGTAAAGAACAAAGATTCACAGTCGTGCTCACCTCAGACAAATAGAGAGATAAGTTTTAAGAACGTTATTATAATATTATAGAGACGCTAATACGTATATATTCGAAAGTAAATAAATATATATTAAAAGGTATAAGGTTTCATGCTCTTTGTGTTGTGAGAGGCGTTGATCAATCAGAGATATGAAATACAAAGCGGTGGTCACAAATATTACTGGAAAGAAAATCAAGATTCTTCGATCGGAAAATGGTGGTGAGTACACCTCTAAAGAATTTGTCAATTACCTTAAAGAGAAGGAAATTCAGCTGTTTCAGCATCAGCTTAGTGTACCTAGAACACCCCAGCAGAATGGAGTGGCAGAGAGAATGAATAGAACTATTCAGGAAACTGCACGGTCTATGATACATAATGCTGGACTCAATAAGAAATTTTGGGCTGAAGGAGTGTGCACTGCAGTTATCGTTAGGAATCGTAGTCCTACAGTAGCAGTAGACAATATGACTCCTGACTCCATATGAAAGTATCAATGGTAAAAAACCGGACATGTCCAACTTTAAAGTGTTTCGATGCAAACCATACATGCATGGCTACCTGCGTTACTGGGAGATATCGGCTTTGTTCAAAACAAGCCAACGACGATCAAAGAGGATAATCATTTGCTATTGCCTTATCAAAGAATCCGAAGTATCATCCTAGAACAAAACATATCGACATCAAATATCACTTTATTTGTGATAAAGTAGCAAATAAGGAAGTTAGTCTTGACTATTGTCCTACTAAAGAAATGTTAGCAGATTTATTGACTAAATCATTGGGAAAGACATTATTTCAACGTATCAGAGAACTAATGGAAATTAGAAACATTGTTTAGGTTAATATTGAACATTTATATATATAGTCAAATCTGCAGACATGCATGTTTCGCCGTTCAACGGCTCGTCAGTGCAGCTTGTAACGCAGTCTAGATGCGAGTGACTTCGTATTTATACCCCATACTCTTGCCCTCACCAAGCGCATGTTGTACAATACTCAGACACATGCGCATCCTGCAGACATGCGTGAAGTGTCTTATATGTATATATATATATATATATATATATATATATATATAGACTCGAATCCTAGTCAGTGCGTGTTAGCCAATCAGATTTAAAAATTGGCCATACGTAGGTGTACCATCATGTATTCGTAGCATCATGTACTCAATCAATTACCGGGTCCACAGTAATTGGCTCAGCTGTAGTGGTTGCCCTGCCTATTTATTGTAATGATATCTTGTAATTCATTGTATGTATTTATTTATTTTTACTTTTAGTATTATTATTGTATGTAAATTATTATTGTATTAATAAAACAAAATAAGAATGCTATAAGTTATGGCCTTGCCCTTACGAAGCTTCGATATAATTTTTTTTCGACTTCAATCCTAAATATATACGACTTCAAATGATACAATGTTCGACTTCGATTTGAACATTCTCACTCGTACTTTTGTCCGCAACGGACATATACTGTGCTAGCTCAGTGGTCAGAGCGCTGCACCGGAATCGCAGGGCCGCAGGTTCAATTCCTGTCGGAGGACTTAGAGTTGCATTTTTCGCAGCCGTTCCCGTTCAGGTCTAAAATATTGTATATAATATTTCACTCGAAATATCCATCCACCTAAACCTTCTACATCAATTTCAATCGAGTGAGATGCAGAAAAAAACATCTTGTAATATGAAGTATAGGCTTTAGGCATATATGTGAATTATTTGCTGGTGTATTCTGCAATAGCCAATTAGGTATTGGGTTTGTACTCTCTTCCTCAATCATGACTGGCATAAAAAAGTGTATATTATGCATTATCATGACTCGTGACAAAAGTCATGGACCTCGACATGGCACAGCCGAAGAAAACTTCATTTAACACAGTACTGTAAATGAGTGTTCACAATTAACTTGTGACGTCGTACTTGTAAATTGCAATTGAGTTTGAGTCATTAATTGCAACAGTATTGGTTATGTATATGACCACCTGGCCAGACAATGCCTCATGTGATACAAAAACCTTTTGGTTGAACATTTAAACGTTTCAACAAAACTATCAGCACTCCAAGGCTGAGTGAAACTTGCAGCATTATGTTGTCTGGAAATGATTATTTTATTCCAGTATATGTATACCGAGTTTATTGCTGCCGTAGGCAGCTCCCTATTCTTGACGCCCTTTTGTTTTGCCAGAGTTCACTCGACCCAGTCTTTAGCGCGAAATATATATGTTTGCATGTCAAATCTCAATATTATTTGGGTTTAGTGGTTTGTCTGTCCGCAATTCCGGGCAGAAAGTCGAGCTCAAGGAGAATTTTTAAAATGGGGGGAGAGGGTGAGAAAATATTGTATTGCGCGCTGCAAAATATACAAACATTTCCCGAAGAAACACAGGTAAGTATGACTTTATTTCTTTCTGCCGATATTCATCAAGGCGATGAACTGTTTAGTGTTCATTCTAGAGGAAAGCAATGTGCTTTTATGAGTTTATCGGCGCTTCTTTCAGCATGAAATATTCCATTGTCCGCGTGGTCTAAAACAACATTTAATAATGTCTTAATACAAGGAGACAAAATGTATTTAAAAGCTCTGAGTAATGGCTTATTAGTCCTAGATCCTGGTGTAGAATATTTGTCTATAGATAACTTACCAACAATAGTTAGTGTTTATAATTCATGTACGATGATAATTCCATCTCATTAGGCCCTTAAGATGATGTAATATATCCATATTTTTTGTAAGTTTGTCACAACCATAACAAGTAAATATACCATAATTTATCAACCAAATTTGGTTTTCATTTTCTGCCTCAACAGGCGGATATGTTACTTTGTCCACAACTGGCCCTGGCACAATGGTCATATGTCGGTCTGTGATCGACACAGTTAATATATCGCCTGTGCAGGCAAAAACAATCCCATCTATGATGGTGACAAATAGTGATCTAGCTGTAGTCATAGAGCCTGTACCTGTGATCGTAGCACAAAATATCAATCTACCTGTTGTGGTAGACCCCATTGAGGCACAAAACATTGATCTACCCATTGGACTATTCCATTTAATACCAAACCCCCCCTATCGAGGACCCTGGAATTCTTCAGGGTTAAGGGGGCATTTTGCCTTGGAATTCTTCAGGGGTGTGACTATTTATGCTTGGAATTCTTCAGGGGTTGAGTAAAAAAATTGCATTCTTCAGGGGGTTGAAGTCAAATTATTCAGGGGTAATAGCTGTAAGACAGGAATTCTGGTTACAATTCCATGACACACACGAAATAGGGTTAGGGATTTGGTCGGGATTGGGGTCAAGATCAAAGAGAAATATTCGTAATTGCATGTCATGGAATTATAACCGGAATTCTTCAGGGGTAGGTGTTGTAAATACAAAATTCCTCAGGGGGGCTGTTGAAAGTCAGGAATTCTTCAGGGTTATAGAAAAACCCCTGTCCTCGATGGGGGGGGGGGGGGGTTACAGATTTTAAATGGAATAGCTCATTGTGATAGAGCCTGTTGAGGCACAAAATATAACTGATCTGCCCATTGTGGTGGAGCATGTTGAGGCACAAAATATTATTGATCTGCTCATTGTGGCAGAGCCAGTTGTGGCACAAAGTAACATTGACCGCCTGTTGAGGCAGAAAATGAAAACCAAATTTGGTTGATAAATTATGGTATATTTACTTGAAAAAAATGGTTGTTACAAACTTACAAAATGATATGGATATATTACATCATCTGTAATGGGATGGAATCTGCAATATAAAGAATTAAATATTTCCAACATATGTCATGTGGATCCCTGCTCACAGTTGTTTTGGAGAGAGTTGCTCAGAGTTGTTTTGTTGGTTTGCTGTATAATCATGTATTTTGACAATTCACTGGACAGTACAGATGAACACAGATGGAAGCTGAATGCTAAATAAATATGAAATTAAATATCTACAGATTGGGAACAAAGACTGTTGTGACATGTTTGTTTAGCACATGGCAAGTGCAGTATCAATATCTTATGAACACAGACAACATGCAAACTATTATTGTACCACAAAGATATTAAAAAACATTGTCTCTACTCTTCCAAATTTATTTGCAATTGCAAGATGCAATTGACAGCTTTGAAGTAAAGAATGATTTCTAATAACAGGAACAATGATGTTGGTACCAATAATTCCATTGACAATAGTCTGAACACTCTGATATGTGGCTTTGAAAACCACTTCTTATATATTATTATTTACAATATCACAGTGTTGTAATCACAGTGTTGTAATCTCATCGTTTGGACAAGAAAATAAATCTATACATACAGTGTGCCATTAGCAATATAAATACGTTCAATATTACTAATTGGTCGAGGAATTGGTTAGAAACCTAACCTTTCCTTTGAGAATTTTAATATAGAAGTGCACGTATCAATATACCATTAACGATTCTTATAATTTTTAATACAACATATATTTCTGTTGAATTGTTAGAACCCAAATAGCACAAAATGAAAATATTTCGCTTCTACTAAATTTGCCAAGAAACATTTTAGCCTCTGTTTCGAAGCATACTTGTATTCGAGCAAATTCAGCAAAGTATTTTATGAATTTATCAAAAAATATCAATCCCAATGTATGTTATCAAATATACCACACACGTTACGAGTGTATAAAAACAGACGAATTATCCAATTTATCCTAGCAGACCGACGGTGTCGGTAGTCGGTACTTCCCCAATAATCTGCCAAGTCGATAAAATTTCGTATTTGTTCTGAATTGTCTACATAAGCGTTGCCTCTATCAATACTTACCAGCCGTGGACTGATTGTGCTTCTCTTCTAGTCTTCTTCTTGAATTTTCAGTGCCTTTTGATATCCTTATCCTTTTCACTTTAAAATCTTTTATACTGCGAAGCTACATGCCTATTGGCTACATAGGCTATTATTCATCCGGCAGTTGGTTTTCCCCGAATTCCTAATTCAGCAATTCATATTTGATAGCACGTCAGAGGAGGTTGGACAGCTGTCACATGATATTTTTCAACCAATGAGGAGACGCTATTTTCTCAGCGCTAGCAAGAAGCAAGTGGACTATGAAATTTGCATTGGTCTCATAAATACGGAAATATTTCGCTTTGTTATTCAAATTTGCAATTAAATACGATGCACACTCGAATATTAATCTACTCCCAAGCGAAGAATTTTGGAAGGTAAACGTCGTTTTGTACTATATTTTAGCTACCTCCTCCTCAGGCCCTTTTTCCCGCGGGCGGGTGATAATACCGTGCGTCCCTTCCCTAATTTTCCAAGCCCGCTCCAATTAATAAAGCGCCTGTGGAGGAGGTAGATATTTTAGGGTGCATTCGGTGTAGTCTAATCACAGGAGGCCCAGGCTCTATTTGCCCGCGCCCGCCTGTGACTTCCTTATACACGAACTATCCTCGATTTTTCGCCTTTAAATGCATTTCTTTCGAGATTAATCGATATCCCCTGCAAGAGTGATACCGTACAACTCTCAAAACAACGATGCTTTAATCAAAGGGCTTAAATTCGCTCTAAAATCCGTGAGGGAATGACAAAATTTGGCAAAAATATATCCGCGTGCCAGGTTTGCTGGTCAAAAACCGGAAGTCGTTGAACAACTCAAAATACACTCAAACCTGATTGGTCAACGAATATCAACAAAAATTTCAAAGTTGTCCAATCAGGTAGGATAGTTTCGTGTAACATATGCCAAGTCTGGGCTATTTTGGTCTCAATGTTTCCTTCCTTCCCTCGTTATAAGGAAGTCACAGGCGGGCGCGGGCAAATAGAGCCTGGGCCCCTGTGGTCTAATCGGAAGATCTTCGGCGTAGAGTTACAGTAAGCCTTGGCGTACTGGCGCACAATCATCTTTCCTGGCGTAGTGGCGTACGCTGTTTTTAACTTGGCTAATGACTTTAAACTTCTCAAAAATGGGCCTAAAACGTGTGGAATTTTTGCAGAACTGACTCATACAGTCATATATATATCAGTGAGCTCTATATATATATATCTGGAGTGAGAACTTATGTCCAAAAAGTGAAGCCAAAGATGGCGGAAATTGACGTCCAGTGCCAATCCCTTTCTATTGTTTTCGACCGCGCGGTTTGCACAAGCCGGCAAGGAGTGTGCCGAAATTTCGTGTTTTTACTCCGATGTAAACAATAACATCATGATTTTATGAACTAATAACTTGATTAGCGATGCGATCTGTTAGTATAAACTGGAATTAGCTAGAAAAATGGTATGAAAACTGTTTATGACCTTCATGAGTTTGGACGTCAATTGCCGCCATCTTTGGCTTCACTTGGCCTATTGGCCGAACATTAGAAGTTCTTACTCCAGATATATATGGAGCTCACTGATATATATACGCCCTGGCGTGGGTGAGAGTCGGAAGAATGGGCCAGGGTGGGATGTTGGCGTAGCGTTGCGACTGCTTTGGCGAATCTTCGGCGTAGCATTTACACCAAATGCACCCTGGACCGAACACCTCGATTAACACACGCAGTGATTGCTCGTATTTTTCTGAAGAAGTGGACTTTACTGTTTAAAATATTATATATAAGTGCTGAGTTTTAGGGGCTGTTTACATGAGCCCAGTTTAACCGTTCTTGGTTACAATATCAGTTTTTATTAAAATTCAAATTAAATTATTACCTTCGCTACCCTCGCTACGTTCACTACATTTTCTACCCTCGCGACGTTCGCTACCTTCACCACCTTCGCTACCCTTGCTACGTTTGCTACCCTCGCTACCTTCGCTACCTTCGCTACTCTCGCTACCCTCGCTACCCTCACTACCTTCGCTACCCTCGCTACCTTCGCTACCCTCGCTACCTTCGCTACCCTCGCTACCCTCACTACCTTCGCTACCCTCACTACCCTCCCTACTCTCGCTACCTTCGCTACCTTCGCTACTTATTGACTTTATTGACTTTATTGACTTTATTAAAAACGGTACTATTTCACCTGATTAATTATTTACAATGATGTTAATTAAAAAAAAAGAAAGAAAGAAAAAGGTGATCTTCCAATAGGCCGTGTGCATGCACTACAAATATATTATATAAAATATCAATGGTCTACAAAAAATTAGGTGACTGAAAATGAATTTCCAGTATTAGTATATTCGTTTTAAAGCTAGAGATGCTTTTCGATAATTTTATTGCAGTGGAAAGGTTATTCCAAGCCTCAGCCCCCCTGTAGGCAAAAGCCTTTTTCATATTATTTGTTTTTGGCTTAGGTAATGCGAAATTAAATTCGCTATTTCTCGTATTATGATCATGTATTGAATTCGTGTTGGTGAAAATTTCAGTTAAATCATTTGGTAGCATTTTTTTTTTGACTTTGTACATTAGAATCGCTAATTGATGCTCTTTTCTGGTTTGTAAGTTAGAAACTCCTACGTTTCCCAAAATGTCAACAGATCGAATCTCGTAGTTTTCACGTGTTATTATTCGAATGTCTTAGGATGCTGAGGCCTGCATTGACCTTTTTAGTAACTTGGTTCACTTGGGCATTCCATGACACAGTTTCGTCCATCTTTACGCCAAGTGATATGTATGTGGGGTTGTATGTCTATTTGGTTGATTCTTCTATTACTACCTACTATCATGTATTCCGTTTTAGAATGGTTTAAAGTAAGTTGGTTAGCTGACATCCAAGTTGATACATATTCCAAGTCATGGTTAAGATTTTCTACAATTATATTAATATTTTCACTAGATGTATCAATTTGGGTGTCATCGGCAAACATACTAGCACTAGTTCGCTCTAAGCTTTGAGGCAGATCATTAATGTATATTAGAAATAGAAGCGGCCCTAGAGCAGAGCCTTGCGGAATACCTGTTTTTACACGTAGTGGTCCAGATAAATGGCCCCCTACTTGGCAATATTGCGTTCGGTCTGTCAAATAAGATCTGAGCCAACATAGTGCCGTTCCTGTTATGCCGTAAATATCCAACTTTTTAAGTAGGATATCATGATTGACAGTATCGAAGGCCTTTTTTAAGTCTAAGAATACTGCGCCGTTTAATTTACTAATATCAATGTTTTGATACCATCTATAGGCCTATTGCCTATTCTTATAGATTAAAACACGCTGAATCCAAATCTAAAAAGTTCTTGTCGATACACCCTGCAGTTTTTTTATATTTTTCGAGTGAAATCTTAAAAATTCACTGTCGCGTGATTATGTTTATTAGCAGTTTCGCGAAAACACATCTTTCAAAAATCATACTTCCAGGCATGTGTTTTTTATTTTCTTATGGATTTGTCAATATGCGAGAAAGATACTAGTGTGAAACTGTCACGACATTCATCACGACATTCGTCACGTCAATCATCGAGAGATTAAATAAGCAGATAATGGCCACATGTGGTGAGCGCGCTATTTCCCATCATTTGAAAAGCATTGAGCTTAAAAATGCTTAGTTCTTGTATAAAAGTATATAAATTTGGATATTTCAAGCATATATTGGACACTACTTAATGTATCAAGCAATTTAGACAATACAGACAGAAACGATTACAGAAAAAAACAATGAATTTAACCATAAGCCATTTTACAAACAAATCATTCATTCAAAAATCCATATTTACCAACGAGATTGAATTAATACATAACAAACAGGAAAATTACCCAACAGTGTGACAATATATAGGTCTCATTTGCTCATTACATCATAGAAAAGTATAAACACTTGTTAAATTCTGCTTAAATTTATCATTTCCATCATCAGTTGTACTTCTTCAATGATGCATCTAATAGATTAAACGGCACACTTTCTATTCATACTATGGCAACTAAAATATTGACAATTTTTGTCGCAGAAAATAAGCATTTTATAAAGCATTAAACTGCAGCTAGTTATAATCCTTATGCCGCCAACATTGCCATCACGACATTCGTCACCCCATGCGGCTTAAAATGTATGTAGCATCACTACAAAGATCCATCATTTTCTTATTATCAAATGTGTATGATATTTCCATTTTCACATATATCGTGTAGAATTTCATTCTCTTTTTAATGATCCCAAACTTGTTCTGGAGATCAAACAATTTAAATGCGTTTTTGCCATTTGAATGTCAATGACAATGTGTAACATGAGCTATTCACATGCAGATTTAATATACGCAAAGCAAGACCATATAAAACAATTTCGAATTTCTCATTACATATTCTATAGGATATTTTATTTATTCACTTATATTATGTAGAATTTTATGCTCTTTCTATTGATGTTAAATCTGTCCGGGGAACCAAATGACTTCTATGCGGTTTTTTTCACTCTTTGAATGTGAGTGTGTAACGTGAGATTTTCAATTGAGATTTGACGCAAATTACCGCGCGTGTCTGTACATATAACTCTGATATTCTCATTACCTATTATATGGTATATTTTTTTATTCACTTATATTATGTAGAATTTTATGCTCTTTCTAACGATGTTAAACATATCCTGGGGACCAAATGAATTCTATGTGTTTTCGCGCTTTCAATGTGAGTGTGTAACGCGAGTTATTTTTAGCCATGTTAATCATTAACGTTTTGTTATGTTTGTTGTTGGATACTGAAAATGTATTTGTAAGACCCAATTATATCCAACAAATCGTCGCAATTAATTCAGGTTGTTCAAGCACCCAAATTAGCAAAATATAAAGGTTTCATTGATGTTTGAAACAAGTTTTAACGTAACGGAAAATTATTCAGAAATCCTGGTGGAGATAGCTTGGCTGCGAAATTGCGGTGATTTGCGCCGGGATACAATAATTGAAAACAATTATTTAACAATTTTGTGTGTCTTTGAATTCAAAGGTTTTCATAAGAGGGGGGGGGGGGGGGGTTGGGGGCCTTGCGCTGAAAATCTGCCACGGGCGTCGCGCGACGTTAATCCGGCCCTGTTGGTTTGCCACCCAAAATGGCGAAAAATTCCGTGACACATATCAGGAGATACGCTAATAAGGAAGTCATTGAAAAAAGTATGCATAATTATATAATTAATTTTTATGTTTGCTTGGCGCAAAATACGTTTGTAACACCACCTTTTATATTATTGTAAATATCTACTTTATAATATTACTGATGAAGATTCGGGCGTGCGGATAAGTGATAAATATCCGTGGTGTTTTCAACAAACCAAAACAAATTGCATGCATATACAGTTTATAATCAGGACTTGCTGACACGGGCGTACGTCATGAAGGACGCGATTCAGGGGCGCACATTTCAAAAAAAGTTTGGGGGGGTGTCCATTGTTCAGGGACCGACTTTTTATATTTGTTTGGCCACATCAAAACATGAATTATAAGTTAATGTAAAAATATGTGTAGTGCCAGGAGTGTAGAAGGGTGGTTAAAAAATAGGGTGTCGACTCCCACGGGGCGCCACCATGGTTGGCGCGACGGGGAAAATTTTGAAAAACTTGAATCTGTAGATCGTCGGAAATGGCATTTTCAGAGTCTTCTCTACCTCTTCCGTTATAGGCCCTTTCATTAATATATATAAGATTTCAAACACTCTAGTTTCGAATTCAATATTTCGCTGCAATTTTCTTTAAATGCAGTTATTTAAAAAACGCCCCCCAACCTTCAACATCATAAAGACCCAATTAGGAATTGCATTTTTACAACAGAGTTGACTTTGCTCGAGAATACTGACGTAGAAATAGAACGCAGAATGCGGCAGAGCAAAAGTTAGGAGGTTTTGCGCAGTCGTGTATGGCCATGTCATCTTACATTTGAGTATATATATCTCTGGGTTTTGCAATGTTGATTACTTTTATTGACAATTTTTGTATCGTTTATTATACGTTTTTTAGACAGGATGTTTCGGACCAACTGGGACCGACTTAACTAGTGTAATTTTACAATTTGGGACCGACTTTTTTGAAAAATTCACAAATGATGGGGGGGTGTCACACCCCCCACACCCCCCCTAATGTGCGCCCCTGACGCGATTGTGCGTATTTTTGGAGATTTGTAATATATTCAAATATATTTGCCCCGGGATCCAAACGAAAGGAGGCACCCAAATAAAAATCAAGTGAAATATGCATATATGTAAATATAAATAGTCTCTCAGAATGCAGGAATTTGCCATTCCTGAGACCCTAGATTTCAAAATTTTTCCTGGGGTTAAATTGAACCTGACCCTCTATAGTATTTTACTACTGAATGCATATTAAGAATGTTAGTATTTAAAATGTTAACAACTGCAGGACGTACTGTAAACCACAAGTTGAAAGGTATAGAAATTAGTTCTCTAAACAAGCACATGACCCCAAATTGAAGATCTTTGCGAACGGAAAATATTAGAGCCCCAAAGATATTTTTTCCCATAGCCCCAAAATGTATTTGTGCGGCCCTCTTTACATGCTAATATATTTTGAATGCAACTTTAGACCCTCTGGCAGGAATCAAGCCTGCGGCCCTGCGATTCCGGTACATCGCTGTAAGATGCATATAAATTTTCGTTCGAATATTCCATCTACAAACACCTTCTACTATACGAAACAATAGCCTATTTTAGAGTGAATTTCGTACGGGTATGTTATACTAATATAATTTAAAGAAGAGACATTAAAATATCGATCAAAAAGCTTCCTGCATAAAACATAAAAATACAAAGTTTAAACATATCAAACTATTATATGTCTGAATATGTGAAAACTGTATCGAACCACCTTAAAATGATGAAAAACGCCGTTCACTTCGAAAAGTGTTGTGGAAGTGTGGCTAAAAGTTCATGACTCTCGGCCTTTGAGAAAAAAAAAATTAACTCACGGCTTTGGGGTTGAGCCGTAATAACATTTTTCACAGTGGTGGAGGCGGGGGCTAATACCCCCTAAAAATAGATTACCCACGTGCATGTCATAGATATTGATAAAGTAACATCTATTCGGAGTAGCCTGATTCATTGCTTTTATCCTCGCATGTCATAACTATTCTCTTTATATAGGTAGAAATATCCCAGTCCCTAATACCGGTCTCAGACTCTTATGAAGTTTTAGAGGATGAGCTGGTAAGTATATCTGTCATAAAATATATATTTTCTTAAAATTTACTAAAGAAACACTAGCAACTAGAGGGCATTCAGAGACTGCATACCTCCGCCCGCTACTCGTTGTAAAGCACACGATTTTAGAGCAGCCTCACTTATATAAGTGAGATTTACAATTGTATATAATCTAAAAAGATACCAATAACAAGATGATTACATAACCTTCTGGGGGAGGTAATTACATTATTTCTATACCTTTATCTACCCTGTATACTTCGTGCATAAATTATACACGACCTAATTACGCATTCAGTGAGTTTTTTTTAATGGACCGGGAAAAGCAAGACAAACTTTTGTTCATTTCTCGTTCAATTTTTAACCAAATTCAACCAAATTTTAATCAATTCTTCCTTGGCCGATGGGAAATACATTCAAAATATTTCGTATGAATATGTTTGGTATTTTTTGAGTTATCGTGCTCACAGACAAACACACATACATACACACACACATACACACATACACACATACACACATACACACATACACACATACACACATACACACACACACACATACATACAAACCCAGATGATTACATAACCTCCTGGCGGAGGTAATAAGGGAGTTTGACTAATAGTCGAGGGTCGAGGGTAATAGGTCGAGGGCGAGGGTATAATAGGTCGAGGGCGAGGGTATAATAGGTCGAGGGCGAGGGTATAATAGGTCGAGGGCGAGGGTATAATAGGTCGAGGGTATAATAGGTCGAGGGCGAGAGTAGAATGTCGAGGGTCGAAAAATACATGTCGAGGGTCGAAAATAGAAAAATATGGCGAGAGAAGTTCAAGAAATTGAAGAAATCTCTATATCTTTCTTATGAAAGAGGGGGCAAAATGTTTATATCTTCTAGATATTTAAGAAAGAGGGGGCAAATTTTAGATACTTTTCTTTAGTACATATACGTATAACAATACTGATGCGAGATTTTCGCGCAGTTTCAATTTGGACAATGGACATGGACAATGCGAAATAAATATTATACATGCATGTCCTATAGAATAAATTCTAATTAGATTCCTAACTATCAATATTTTGTGTCACCGTGGCAAACATTCACACACGGATTATCTTTCGCGCATGTTACGGCAGTAAACGTTTTTCGCACGGTCTGCGTGAATTCTAATACTGCGCGACGTTTTAAATACAAATAACTATATTTTAGCTAATTTATCTATCTGCATTCTATAGAGGGCTGCGTAATATAAACCCAGTTCAAACCTTTATCCAGACATTTTGCCGACAACTATGTGTGATAATCAATACAATAAAATCGAAGCAAAATGATATACCCGTAAAGGCCCAGACACACCGGACGCGATTCGGCAACGCGACGCGATTTTTCAGTTTTTAAAAGTAAATAAAACCGTCTATGGAAGGAAATTTTAAAAGATATGCAGGCCAAATAACTCAAACTGTTATAGCGCTTCTGAATATTTGAAAAACATAAAACAGGATCAAAGTTATATGTCAGTCAAAATCGAAAATCGCGCCGCGTTGCCGAATCGCGTTCGGTGTGTCTGGGCCTTAACACTGAAGTGTCGCGTCCGCGCCCGTTGAGTATATGTGCTACGCAAGTGAAGTCTGAACAAAAGGAAATATTAATGTTCTATATGTTCTAAACCATACCCTGCATACCCTTGATCGCTGCATGCATCAGCGGAAGTCGCTACTTTGTCATTGACATGGCATTAATGCATTATGAAACAAAACATACTCCGAACAGAAGCGTCATGTGCTCGCAAGATTTGAGTTAACAACGAGAAACACGATAAACGGTAATATCTATTAAGTATTCAAATTTTGAAATTATTGATAGCTCAAATCTATAAGATGCTTTTAATCTCATTAATTAATCCTTAGTCTTCGGAGTAGCTTATCCTGTCTATCCAGCGTATAATTAGTATTCAAAATGGCGTCGCGTGCGCACGGAAATGATTAGTATTCATACGCCTGGAAGTAAGAATAATAATGAGGTGACGTAACGTAAAGCGTTGCGTAACGTTTAAATATTAATAGCGTTGCGTAACATAAAGCGTTGCGTAACGTTTAAATATTAATAGCGTTGCGTAACATAAAGCGTTGCGTAACGTTTAAATATTAATAGCGTTGCGTAACATAAAGCGTTGCGTAACGTTTAGGTTTGTTTAAAAGGGGATGTAGATAATAACATTAGGTAACGTAACCCTAGGTGACGCAACCCTAGTAAGAGGTGTGAAAAAGTTTCGCACGACGCTGTACGGAATGTTTGTTGTCGAGAAATAAATAACAGCAGAGAGTTTTGTGTTTTGATTTTATTTAAATTACACACAACAATTTAAGCCGATGTCCTCGCCCATGTCTTAAAACAGTCACAGTGAACGAGGTGCCCACAGCATGATGTTTTGGTAGTGAAGAGTTCGTTATCCTTGACAATTTCGAAACAAAAGTGATAGACCTCTTTCTCGCTGTTATCTTGCCCTCGTTCTTCTTCCTCCCACTCTCGAACTGTGGAAAGTATTCCAAACAGAGATAGTATTTCTGATGAGAGTGCGTAGTTCGGTTCCGGCAGAACTCCGATAGATTCCATCGTGTAGTTAGTGATACATTACCATAGGTGTCGGTATTTATGGGGGTAGGTGTCGCGCACAAGAGGGCACGCACACTGGAGAAAGACCTTATGAATGTGATATCTGTCACAAACGATTTTCTTAAGCCCATCGTCTAACAGAACATAAATGCACACATACGCGTTCATAACAAGAATATTGCCCATTGAAAAACAGTATCTTTTTTATATGTTCTGACATTTTAGAACAGAATACTGTTTTTAAGAACAAAATGTTATTGCTATGATTACGCCAGTGATTGAAAGGCATAGATTAATGACACATATAGTAAACAGATAAAGGAGGCTCTTTTCAGAGATAAAACATTAATAACACACATAGTAGACTGATAAAGGAAGCTCTTTTCAGATATAAAACATTTATTAAAAGAATATTTATGCACAACAATTTATGTACAGAAACTTTTATATACAACGAAAAGATATTGTCATTGACAAGTTGTGCGCATATAGCATGCGAAAAATGTATGTTAAATAAACATTTTAAATGTGTGTGAATAATAAAGTGTGAGTGTTACTAGAGTGAAATGCCCAAATAATCGTCTAACCATGTTAGCGAGTCTGTAGCCGTAGGTGTGTCCTCTCGACCCAAATCTATAGAGATGTCTTGTAGATCTAAGTCAGTGTACAGCGTTTCCAGTAGTGAGGGTTCAGCAGGAGGTAGGGTTTGAAACGTAGCTGGAGATGTGGTTTGGGAGGTGGAGACAACTTGGAGATGGCTATACTGTGATGGTGGTGTGTTTTTATGGAAAGGTTCGGGCACTGTCCGAGGGACTGTGTCTTGACTGACTTGACTGGCTTTAAATTCAGCAACTACGTCTTTGTGGTGCTCGGACACAAATGTATAGAAGGCCCTCAACTCCGCAAGCTCTTTTTTCCTTCTTTCTCTAAATCTTTTCTGCCGGTTGGATGCCTTTTTCAAATCCATTTTGACCTGCTTGCTTGTGTGAACAAAAATTCGCGCTCTTTTATGATCAAGGTCAAGGTCACTGACCAAAGTCAAGGTGAAGATCGCACGTGATACCGCACGTGATTTCGTTTCACCATACATCACGTAAGCATGAACCGCTGTACATAAGGTTTATCATCACTAAAAAAGGAATAACAACATGGCGTGCGCACTGTGGAGTATAAAACAGATCGGTAAATATTGCGGTGTCAACAAGGATCGTATGTTTTTCTGTTGTCCTAACGACAAGGAAAACTCATGTCGATATTTTGAATGGGCTCCCGAAGAAGAAGGTTTGCTGCAGCCTGTAAACTTCACTATGCCTGGACCAGTACAAGACCGAGAAGAAGAGAACTATTTTAAAAATTGCTTTGATGATTTAACACGTAGTTTTCAGAACATGAACATTAATTAGAACACTAATTAACTTCAGAACATTATTCTGTCTAGATTTACATCTATTTGTATTTTATGGTTATAAATAAATACGTTGTTTACTTTCTGTATTCATTCTGTCTTTGACTGTGCAGTATGGAAGTGATTTTGGATGAGCTTCAGAAAAATAACGTTGACATTGACATGAAAACGTTATCGCATCATATAAATATTTGTCTTGAACATCACAAAACAATGTATGAACAAATGGCAACGCGTGTTTATTCCTGTGATCTAACTACGCTTTTTCACGAAACGAATGTTATCAATTTTGGTCGTGCCATAGCTTACCTAACAATGGTTTATGTGATGAATGACTCTTGCTCCGAACACGTTACGCGTAGAGCTGTACGACTAGTTGCATCAGTTTTAAAAACCATTGATTTCACAAAGTTCAAGATCAAAGAAAGTTTTTTCCGCAAAATGATTTCTTTCGTCAAACGCATATTTTCGCTATAAAGTACAGAGACATGTGAAATAAACTTATTATGTTGTTTGCTTGTGGACACGATGGATGTGAGATTTAAAACACCTGCAAATTTTTATATTTGTGGACAAAGCCAGAGTGGGAAATCGTATTTGGTTCGTTCTATGCTACATCATATGGAAGAATTGTTTTATCCTGTTCCGACCAAAGTGATTTACTGTTATGGAGAATATCAAAAAGAATTTGATGAGTTATCGAGAACTCTACCAAACGTTGAATTGATGGAAGGTTTTCCGAGCGATTTATACGATATGACCGATGGGTGTGAAAACTCTCTAGTCATACTGGATGATTTGATGTCTCAATGCTCTAATGATCAACGCATGTCGGATCTATTTACTCGTGGTTCTCATCACCGTGGAATTTCAGTTTTATTCCTTACCCAAAACCTATTTCCACCTGGTAAATTGTCACGAACGATCAGTTTAAATTCCCACTATATGATGATATTCCGAAACCCGCGCGATTCGCTTGGTATTGCAACCTTGGCACGTCAAATGTTTCCTAAACACACCAACTACCTTTTGGAATCATTTAACGATGCTACAACAAGACCATATGGATATTTAATGATTGACTGTCATCAGCTGACACCAGAAAACATGCGCTTGAGAACCAACATTCTGCCCGAGGAAAGACATATTGTCTACGTGAAGCGTACTTAAGCTACGTGCGTCGCTTAAAGTCATCATTTCCATCATGTCGAAGCACATGAAAGGAAGTCTTCCCTATCTTCAAGTCATAGTGAAATGTAAACCTAAATTGCGGAAATTGCTTATCGATAATGTTCCGCGGATGTGATCACGGCTATTTGCGAGTGTTCACTGAATTTACTTAAAGGCGTTATCCCACTAACACCTCCTCAAAAGCGACGTTTGGTGCGCTACAAGACACATCTCCGTGCCTTAGCCAATAAAAAGGTGTCAAGAAAACAAAAGAAGAAACACCTTAATCAGAAAGGTGGGAACCTATTAGCTGCCTTACTGCCGCCTGTGTTAAGCGTGCTCAGTAGCTTACTTATAAAATGAAGCATACCAAACGAATGGTATTGGTCCCTGAGGATGTGTTGCATAGATACGAACAGAAACAAAGGCTTGAAACGTCACCGCTTATGGCCAACATGATGCATAAAGATACGGAAATGTCAAATATTCTCCAACGTACGGATATGGCTGATGCCGAAAAGCAAAAACTATACTATGCGAACATGGAACGTTATCTAGATCTAAGACGTCAAAAGGACAGTCAAATACCAACCGTTCGGATAGCACCTCACATTGAAAACAAAGAAGGGATTTTGCCTGGAGAGAGGGCACAGTTGCCTGATGCGACCATTGTCGACCATATACCTAAAACAATGCGTTCAAGAGCTACAGCACTTTTAAACCGATTGAAAGCAAGACCGGACGTTATTTCTTGGGACGAATCAGGACAAGTCGATTTTGACGGTAAAAAGATCCCCCAGTCAAACATATCTGACTTGATCAGCGATGCCATGAGGGCAAGAAAAAATTTTAATCCTACGGGCTCCAAGGAGTTTTTTCGTGCTTTATCAAAGATGAATATACCTAAAGATATCGTGAGAAATGAGGAAAGATGGAAGCAATTCGGTACATCGTCTGCAGAGGATGAGGAGATCCTTCATAGCCCACGACGTGCGAGCTCGTCGAATTATTTCCAAACCCTTGTAGAGAGACATGGAAGTACATCAAAACAACCTCAAAAAGAATGGCTTAGATATAAATAAACAATATGTAATTGTTGTGAAGTTAATAAATGTTTTCCTGTCATTTTTGGCACGGTAATAAGACTCTTCTTGTCATTTTTGTTTTTTTAAAGCGCTAAAGGCATTGTGGGACTAGAAATCAAAACACACATACATTGAATTTTTAACATTTATTATAACATTATTTTTCAAATAGTTTTTTACTAAACTGATTAAGGCCAACATAGGGCTGTTTTAACATAACTTTATAATGAGTTTTAACAAACCGAGACACTTTTGCGTCATTTAACATAGTATCATTATTGAATAAATGTACGATTTTATTCATGCTTTGTCCTCGTGCTCTATGGCTAAGGTAAAATATGCAATACTGTCCACACACATCTGACCATGCACTTTGCAGTTTACGAGTGTTAAATTCCCATTCATAAGACTCTAAAAAGTCTCCAAACGAATTCCTGTAGTAATCTGGCGGCTGTCCATAACTGTCGAAAAATTCTCCTTTCTCTTTTGATGGAAAGTAAAAGGCCACCCAATGCGTTCCTGGTTCACTGCTAGGATCGGTGTTCGCGATAAATCCACAGGGATATTTATCGATCGTCTGAGGTAGCTTATCACTAGGAAACACGCCGCAAAACATTTTGCTTGTTATAGGATCTTGGTCCAGTGCACGAGTTATCTGTAATGTATTCATCTATCCAGAGTAGTCGTAAACGACGTTTCTCTCAGCATCAATTTGAATCAGGTTTTCAAATTCCCCGTAACAGACGAGACTCACAGCTGCTGCCGGTGCGGCAGAGAACTTGATGTCAACTGCTAGATTTCCTCGTTGAACAGCATTAAAATGAGGTGACGACCCACACATATCTGGAGTCAGATCGAAAGCATAAACTGCATATCCTTTTGGAAATTCTTCTCGTGTTATATCGTTCCCTGTGTTGTAATACATTTTTCCCGTACCAGAAAACAATGTACTGAATGCTTCAACAAATCTGGGGTTTGCACCAAAGGAAAGCTGCATCGGTTTAAACGGCATATCTTCTCCATTCACGGTTATTCCAATAGAGGACACGTTAAAATGTTGAAAGTTGTACGGATTCTTCTTGTATGCGCCATTAAACGCTGCGCTATCGACCAATCCAAAGACAAACGATTTCGGTACAAGTCCATTAAAGATGTTATCTTTCCTCAGGGAGGGATTTCCTGCGGGAACAATAAAACTCTTGCACTCCACGCGACGAACAGGATAGATAGCCGGTCCTTTTTTCAATGCAATTTCATGAGCCACGGAAATGCTTGGACTAACTTTCACCTTACGTATCTTGAGATAGGCATCGATTAGCTTTACTCTGTAATCAACATCGTCCTCAGACGCCATCAGACAAAACTCTTTACTACTTCGATTCAGAATAACTTTCAAGTCAACAAAACTTAGCAGGAGACGTTCGGTGAAAAATACGTCGCTGAATATAGGTCCGGTCATTTCAATAGTTCCACTTGTCTTGCTGAATGCATATCTTGCTTTAAGACCAAGGTTGGCGTTGGCACCTGCTAGTGTAGGATCGGCAACGTCCATTTTCCCTCCCGTGTCTTTATAAAACATAGAGCTGGTAATTTGTGACTCTTTCGCTGACGGATTATAATTGAGGAGGGTTTCCAGATATGCACGGTACGCGTAAGTTCCAGTGGCTTGTGTCACTTGCTTTTCTTTCAAAACACGTCGACTTGTTTGAACAGACTGTGTAGGAAATTGTTCACAACTCCGACCTTTTCGTCTGCGTCAAGATTTGCACCGTCTGCTTTAGTCACTTTTGCTCTCACCACAAGAATCGTTTTTGATAAATCGACATAATCTTCAGTGCCTGGAGACAGGAACGTGATTGGACCACCGTCTGATACACTGGAAACAGGTTGATGATCTATCCAATGTCCTTTTTCCAAACTGACTTGTGTTGGAGGTATAGAGAACAGATCGAGTTCTGTCTTTGTGCATTCTTGTGACTTGGAATGTACGAGATACATGTTTATCCGAATATGTCAGGAGCTGTTTTCCGCTTCTTGGTCTGACTGCTTATGGTAATAGATGCCGATGCCTTTCTCTTTTTAACTGTTTTTCGCTTCTTGGTCTGGTTGCTTCTGGTAGTGGATGCCTTTCTCTTTTTAGCTTGCTTTGTACGTTTTCCACTTCCTGTTTGAGCATAAGTTTGAAGTCGATTAACGGCTTTTCCCTTTGCGACGTTTACAGCTTCTTTCCCTCTGGTTTTTACTGCTTCTTTTAGATTTCTTCCAGAAGCAACGTCTCCTAGCACATTAGCTCCAGCATTCAAAGCAATTTTACCGATAGCTTTTGCTCCACTTTTTACCATAGGCATGACTGCTCTTGCAACGCTACGAAACAGACCACCGAGTCCATAGCCCATTTGTCCATGACCCACTTGCCATGGACTGCCTCTGAAAACAGGCATTCCACGTCCTTGCTGTTGATCAAGATAGTAACGTATGGATTATTCATCTTTAGGTAAAATAAGTATGCTGTCTGAAGTGCAGTGTTGTCACCACCTTCCCGTGTTCAAATGGCACAGGATCGCCTGTGTCGTTCCTTAAAAGAATTTCCATGTCTTCGAATGATTTGGTTTGGACAGGTACGTATTGAATGTTTGGGAAAGTTTTAGTAATGACGTCACCAGACTTTCCCTCAACGGGAATGCTTCTGAGTAATTGGGCGCTCGTATCTCCGACGATCTGCGGTTGAACAATATCACAATAAACGTAGATGGTCGTCATCCTAAACAAGTCTGCCACGTAAGGACTTTCGGTCGTCTTTTTGAGTATTTTTACGTCTCCTCCAAACCCCAAGATAATCGACATTTTTTCATATAAGGCTAGTTCGTATGGAGTTTTCAATTGAACTGTCACTTTGCCGGTGCGAGCATTAAACGTTAACTTAATGTTGTCGTTAACGTTTTTTGTCAGGGCTTTATTGATGACTTTGATAAGATCTTGCATTGTTTCGTAGTAACCGTAATCAATTTCTGTCGTCATAAAATATCCGCTTCTGTCCTTGTGATAAATATGACTGCCGACTCCCCTTGCTAAAGTATACCACGAGTTAGGGTAAGAGATGGAATACAAACCAACTTCCCAATCGCCATTCAAATCAATGGTTTGTGGTAATTTTACACGATAACTAGTCGTTTTGTTATCGGGAAAGACATCCAGGGATGCATTGCTAGGAAGCGTAAGATAAAAATGTGTTCCACTCATTGTCACTACTAAGGTATGAATAAAAGACACACAACACAGACGCTGGTTTAAATCTTATTTATTTGAGAAGCAGGTACCCACGAATTAAACTTGTTCGGGTACCCTAACCATTTTACAAGATATTGTACATTTTTGCCTCTACCACGTTTCTTCAAAACTTTCTCAACTTCGTAGACGTCATCTTGCTTGATAACCTTTTGCAACTCTTTCTCGTAAAACGTTCCTTTCAGTTCCTCACCATCATAATCTTTCAACTTATACACGGGAGGATCACGAGGTATTTGTTTGCTTACGGTAAAGATTTCTTTTGAGAAATTTGGCAAGTAACCTTTTTCAAATTTACGTTTGATTTTACTAATTCTAACTTGATCACCAATCTTAAATTTATACTTTTTCTTGCTTATTGCACTGTGATCATCATACAAAGTGTGCCACACTTTCTTTTCGTTTTCAACAGTAACATCTGCTGGTTTTGTTTTAATACTGCGATGAACACTATGATTGTAAGAATACACTAAATCAGGCAGCATGTCAATGTATCTCATTGTTTTCTTCGCTGTGAAGTATCGCCACATCTTCGTCTTCAGAGTACGAATCAAACGTTCTACGATAGAGGCTTTCGTTTCGTTGTACGTGTTATACAGTTCTATGTCTTCTTCTTTCATCAACGCTCGAAAATGTTTGTTTAAAAACTCAGTTCCTTGATCAGTCATGATCTTTTCAGGTTTGCGTCCAGAAGACAAAATGATTTTGAAAGCTTCAACCAGAGAAGGACCTGTTTTATTTTTCAAAGGAACTACCCAAGCATATTTTGAAAACACATCAATGCAAACGAGCAGATATCGATATCCATCGTTAAACTTTTGCATGGACTGTGTGTCCGCTAAATCCATCTGCCATTGCTGGTCGATGCCACCCACGATCACACGATTCCTTTTAAAATTGAGACGAATAGGTTTATGTAAAGTGTATGCATCTTGTTTCATCAACCATTCTTTAATTTTCTTACGGCTAATATCAAATTTCCCCTCCTTTTTCACATCATTGTACAAACGATCCACTCCACCATATCCCCCTGAACGTTTCGGATCGTAATAGACACTAGACAGGTACTCGTCCATGTCCGAGCATAGAATGAGAGAAATATTTTATTCTTCGACGTTTTGAATGGTGTGTTCGACATTTTGAATATTGTTGGTGGGTTCGTCATTTGTCAAAGCATCGTTTTCAACAGGTTTGTAGTTTTTGATAGTTTTACTGTTGTAGCCCATCTGTAAATGTCCTTCGAGATTGAGATCATTGCGACCAACACTTATACCTACTCTAAACATTTTCTGTTTGTTATGATTTTTATTAATCTTTGGATTTTTGCTAGCAGAGTGACCCATGTTTACGCGATGGCTTCTACTATACTCTGAAGATATCAGACCTGTACGAGTGTTATAAAACCTTTTCAACTTACGAAAAACTGTCAAACATTCTCTGATAGTCGGGAAGTAAAGAGCTAATCATGTATCGTTCGTCTAAACATTTCGACATTGACAATAAAGAATTAGTTCTTCATCATCGTCAGAAACGTATTGAAAAGAAACTGTTGAAAAGTTACGCTGAAGAAATCGCGTCAATTATATCTCGTCTTGTTGTTGAAAACTGCAATGGTTGCATCATTGATCATCCGTCTCAAACACAACATGACTGTCTCATGATGGAAAAAGATGAGCAGTTATGTTTATACTTTGACCATGCTTTGGAAAAGATTTCAGAAGCAAATGTCATGGAGGCTTTTACCAAAAGTTTGAATGATATTAAACCTAGAGTGCATGGTCTTGAAATGCTCAAGTATACGTGTAATGATTGGAGAACTGTCTTTTGTGCAGATCAGAGACGGGTGCTAAAACAAGAGACCTTTAAGTTATTGTAACTGAACAGGAAGTGTAACATTCATGATTGTATAAAGTAACACGGTTTTAAAATGTGTCTTCAGTTTGCAATATGTCTGGGAAGAGTAAACACAGTTCCCGTAAGAGATCGTCAAAGAGAAACGTTTTTGGCTCGTTACGCAATGAACCAGTTAAGAGAAACAATCGAAAAAGAACCATTTTGGGGCAAAGGAAAAGCATAAAAAATGTTACGCGTCAGAATAAAACCACATCACACAGAATGGTGGAGTCCTTACGTAAACGAACAGACAACTATTCTACGATGTTCAAACGATCCAAAGTGGTGATTAAAAAGCAGGAAAGACATGTAAAAGAATCGAAAAAGAACTTCTTATACTAAAACATGAACATTGTAAAGCTGTGTAATTAAAATCAGAAACAGTTCTGCTGTTATTTATTTCTCTGTAAGGTTATAAACATCTAAAATCAAGTGGAAGCATTCAAATGTAGCAATCTTTACCAATTTCCCTATAAAAACACTGCGTCAAGTCTGATTTTGATCATAATCGCTCGACAGCGTCCTAGCACACAACATGACTATCGACATACTGTTCATGGCTAAGAATCAACTTGTGCTTAGTGTCAATATGTGTGCTTCTAGTTTTGAAAATAAAATCTTAAACGATTTGACAGATGAAGAGTTTGAGAAAGGGGTTGCCGTTTATGATGACGACGAAGATAGATATGTATATACTAATGAAGAGTTTATTGAAAAGGTTTGGTATGCATGTGTCAAGCATGGATATATTTCTGAAGATTACGATATCATGGGAAAGTTTCTTGACGAAATGAAAGTCACTCCATAGGCAGAAAATCTATAAAAACCCTGCACCGTTCCTGATTTTCATCAGATCAAACAAACATTTTAAAGAAGCAACATGGTTTGGAGAAACATTGTAACGCATTGGCTTTCGGATAAAATTATAACGCAAGAGGGAAATTTGGCAACTCTGGATTTGATGCGACTTTTGATAGAGAGGAATATAATACCAGCAACGCTTGTCGATAATGCGACGTTGCACTCCATTATGTTGACGCAAATCATATTGGAAACATTAACGGGTGTATCGGTACCCCGAGCCCCCCAGGGACCGAACTTTACCTATCGTATGAACGCTAAGGAAATGATGATGTGGGACTTGGCTAGAAAACGAAAAGCAAGTGGCGGCGCTAGAAGAAGAAACGGGGGTGAATTTGGATCATTACCACAAACTTAACATTGGAAATTAACAAGCTTAGATTTTGTAACATTTATTTCAAACTGTATGAACAACTTTTTTTAATTATATAAATAGCCATAAAATGGCGTAAACGTCATATAATTTTAAAATCCATAAGGTAGTGTTTTGTAATCATCAATAATTACACGTTTGTTATAAACGATTCGATAGTCTTTTTTCATGCGTTTTGTTTCGATGTTTTTGGTCTTCACATTCCGAGTAATCTTGTACGGAATGTCTACAGTAACTTGACGGGTCTCGTTACACACTGCGTGACGATACACCAGTTCACGTATAACGTCAAAGTTCACCGTTTGTCTTGCAGTACAATCCAGGGTGATGCCGCGTATCTTGGTCTCGACTTTATCCGTATTGGTCCGGTAGCAATAATTTTTGGGTCCCCCCGAGATGAAGGTGGTAATGTGATCCCCTCCTAACTCGTCGGTTAAATCACCAAGATAAGGACCTATCGGGGGCTCTGGATCACCGGGTTTGCTGACATAAATTACCGAATCCGTATCGTAATACAATACTCTTTCCTGCAATTGGTCCAACACATCATAGAGTTTGAGACGGGCATAAGCGGTGGTGAAAGCGGCGATGATTACATTGGTTTTGGCGTTTGGTTCGATAAAATTTTCGGTATACTCATAACGAATCTCTATCATCTCGTCGCTCACCAAACTAACATCAAGCACGTTAATTTCGTCGGAGGAAAGGTAGTCAAAATACACTTCGGGATCTCGAATCTGTAACGTTTTCACCATGTTGGGTCGTTGCGCGAATTTACCCCAAAACGAATTCAGCATCAGTTTTGCTAGGGCGCGCAATCCAGGATTGTGTTCAATTTTGCTTCGATCCAACTGTATTCCTTCGTGTTCGTAGTACTCGTCCACATATCGCTGCTTTTGTTCTTCGGTGATGCAGTCCTTCGGGTATCCGCTCGCCTCCTGCTTGATTTTCATGAAGGTGTTCATGTAGTCTTTAAACAGCTCGTCAGAGGTTTCAGGAAAATGCCACACTTCGTGGAGTTGTAGGATTTGATAACCTTTCTCTAGGGCTTTCTCCAACTCTACGTGGCACCAGGTTCCTTGGATAGCTCTTTCGTTATCGGAATGGGTACAGGGGGTCTGGTTACATGTATCTGCACAGGTTTTGCACAGAGGAACATCAACTTGCCCTGGGTACGATAGGGAAGGACAGGATGGAAAAGACCTCGAGGTGGTAATACCGTGCACTTGATCATACCAAAATAAGTGGAAATGTCGTCGAAATTCTCGGTGATAATACGAGGACAACCAACGACTGTCTTTGTCATTTTGTTGCACCAGGGATAGAGGCTAGTGAAATCTAGGTAGTTTATTTTCTCACCATCCTCGCACTCATGGTAAAGTTTATGGCGGCGTTGGTTCGACCCCATAAAACCATCTCGAGGCTCCAAAGGATCCACCAAATCATAGTTGTCAAAGTATGTTTTCATGTCCTCATCACGTTCCAGCTCTTTCTTTATATCGCATTCCCATACTTCAACGAGATTGAAACCGCGTTCTTTAAGGTAAAGAGCTTTTTGTACTGTGGCTTCGTAAAGATCATGCATTGTTTTTTCACTTACTGGGTTGACTGTATCACGGGCATAACAATTCAAACATCCATGCCAAAAACATCCATGGAACTCATAAGCCGTGTTAGTCTCTTCGTGATATCCATCCAGGAAATATCGATGCACGCTCTTTTCTCCACCGTTTCGTTTATGTTGAATATGGATATCATTCTTTTCTGCCGTATAGGAAAGCCATTTCAAGGCGATATTGGATTGTTTGGTTTTCGGATGGTAACCGTGTGGAGGAATGATGGCAATGGTATTTTCTTGGAGGTAATTGGTTCGGTATACCAAATTACAAGCCGAGGCGATCGTCAGGCATTTCTCAAAGGGATCGATATCAGTAACGTCACGGAACAACTCGCGGAAATCAAGACAACAGCGGCGGAGAATATCGACATCAGAGCGACAGTAGGCGAGGATTTCTTGCTGGAAGTCGAACACATAATCGTTCTCTTTCAATTCAGTGTGCCATTCTAAAAACTTTTCCTTCTCGGCAGGACTCATTCCGTCAGGATTGTAGGATAAACTGGGAGGTATGGGTCCGACATAATTCTCGTTCTCTTTCTTATTGAACAGATGAGGGAAATAGCCTTTTGCAAGTTCGTCGATACCAAAGGTTTTGGGAAAATCAGCTAATCTCATCGGGATAAAACTCAAGGAGTCGATAAACTTGATTTTGAACATAGGTACATATAGTGTAAGGACCTTGGCACCGCGCATAATCACGTCGTACTTGACATCGTTCTCGCGTAGGTATTGTAAGATGAAATAACTATCATACCCTTGGAAGTTATGCGCCAATACAATACAGTTATCATGTTCCTCGGTAAATAACCATTCGCAGAATTCGTTTCGTGTATTATCCCCTTGAAACGACCATTCATCACCGGCTTCGTTCTGAATCACGCATAAATTGGGCTCGTGGTTCCCGTTTTCTTGCCGACATTCAAAATCAAAGAAAAGCAATTGATCGTATCCGCTTTGAATTTTAATCTTTTAATCTTTTAATCTTTCTAGAATTTCACATTAAATAGTAAATACTAAATACTAATTTACAATGTGAATTACATTTAAACTGTATAAAAAAATATACTAAGACTAATGTTAAGAGTTAATATTTACAAGTAATCTTAAATAAAATTTGAAAATTTTTTGATAGAATTCGATAAATTTACTTCGACTCCAGCGTTCGGTTAAAACATTCAATCCCATACACAATTGGGCTATTTTTAAATCGTTCAGTTCGATATCTAAAATTATACAGTTTTTCTCCATTTGATCTAGTTTGTCTCTGTCTTATCTGATTAACTGTTTCTGGCAATAAACTGTGTAATCTATGTCTAGGGTCTGTCATTGTTTTTATAAGGTTTCCGCACATCTCTTCTCTGCGAGCCTTTAATGTTTTAAGGTTACAGTCCAGTAATGCTTCTTCATAAGTCAGACCAGGACAAATTATCCTAAGCGCACGCTTCTGAACTCGTTCTATGTCAGTAGACTGTTCCTTGGTTAAGTTTCCGTGCCAAATTTTAGCACAATATTCAAGTGTCGATCTTATGACAGCCATATAAAAGGCTTTAAATCCTGCTTTGGTGCACCATAACCTTTTAACATCTTCAGAAAATACAGTCTTTTTACCGCTTTTTTAACAATATAGCATGTGTTAGTTGACCACTTCAAATTGTCATCAATCCATAAACCAAGTAATTTGTAACATTTAACCCTTTCAAATACATGTCTATTGATTTCTAGCGGTGGAATAACAGTTACATTTTTTCGAAAGTCAATTATCATTTCTTTGCATTTCGTTTGATTTAACTCCATCATATCTTCTTCAGTAAACCTTAAAACGCTCTTAACTTTACTTTCAGCACCACCCAGTTGCTTCCCAGAAATATGGTGGCTGACATCTAGTACCTCGTATAATGTAGTGTCATCCATAAACATTAATGTATCATGTTCAAGTATAACATTAGTTTCCATGTTGGTTGATATCATGAGTTGGATTTCTTCTTTTATTACAGAGGGAAGTTTATCAATGCATCACTGTCCGACACGTTGTCGTCTCGTTTCTTTTCAGGCTGTATATAACAGTAGTGGTCACCGGGTCGAGTATACTCTTTACATATACGACATTTTGTCATGCCACAATTGTGTTTGTCCGGATTCTTCTGGGTTCGTCTGACAGTAGTGTTGCAATCAGGGCATTTGACCAAATCAGAACAAATCGATTTTGATTTCCCCATCGATTGTTTATGTCTATCGAAACATTCTTGGCTTTTAAAAAGGCGATTACATTTGTCACAATGCATCCAGGACACGATGGAACAGTCTGGAAAACGGCAACATTTACACGCGTTGGGACATAAATGATCTCTCTGGTTACTGTAAGCTTTCTTACATACGTGACAATAGTAACTCCGAGCCAAAAACCCTGGCATGGTGGTAATAACGTCGTAATGGTTATCATGTAGATACAGGTAAATATTTTTCTCTTTCTCAGGACCGGCATAGACGAGACTACTTTGGTGCTCTTTAGATACGATATTGATTTGGTACTCGGTTAGATACGTTTGGAACCGTTTAACTTCATCCATGCCACAGGGTCCAAGGGGAACGTCCGCTTTTTCGTGTAATTCTCGCGCTAGACGGGTTTGTAGTGGCCCTCGATGATCAGCTATACTTTTATACTGTCTATCGTTTTCGATTTTGGCCATGGCAACGACCAGAGCTCTAGCTAAACATAATTCATCCTTGTTTTGAATTCGCACAATTGATCCTTTTTTGGCTAAATGCTTCTCTAAATTAATCTCGCTTCGCTTCGAACCCTTGCCACCATGAGGCATTTCTACATGAACCATATTAACACTAACCGTATCGTTCAATCGAAATTTCTTATTAGATTGGATGACACGTTCAATCTCAGCTAGCACACGTTCGGTCGTCAAACGTTGACGAGGCATGAAAGGAAGAGAAATGGGGGGATCGAGCACAGGTGATCGTAATACAAAACGGACTTGATCATGGGGAGGAATATCTTGGGCGATGGTATTCAACAAATTCTCGAATATTTCATGTAAGCGATCATGAAATTTGGAAAGTTCCAAATGTGCAAACATGTCCGTAAATTGAATAGCATAATCCGTACCGGTAGTCTTGAACTTCTTCACTTTTACTTGTTTAACATCTTTGACAGTAAAAAAGTTATCGCTAACCTCTTCAGATGTACTTGCACCATCGTTTACTTCATCAAAAGATCTTTTCTGGCCACAACCGACTTGTACTATGCATAGGCTCATCGTTTATCTCTTCGTTCATATCATCATAAGCTCTCTTCTGGCCTTTCTGTAACACGGGTTCATCGTTCTGCCAATCATACAGAAATCTCTTTCGTTGTTCCGGGGTCCAGGTATCGGTAAAGTCAGCCACAAGCCCTAGCCGCTCGTTTTCCATTCGCCATTCCCTTATACGATGAAAAATTTCCATTTTCTTCTCAAACACAAGCCGTTGTTCAATCTCATTCAACACATGTTGGTTTTCCAGCTCAACGAGTTCCGCAATCGTTTGACACTCGGATATTTTCGTATCCATGTCTAAACAAAAAGTGTTTTAAGTTCATTTACTGACTACTACGACCAAGAAAGTTTACATAAATTAACAGACGTATAGGTATTTACCTTTAAAATCAGGTCTTTTAAAATTCAAAGCAGTCCAGTAAAGTTTTCTCTGTGAACAATATATCGAAGCCAGTCTTTTCACAAGAAATATATCCAACAATGTTCTCTCTGTGAAAGCCGTGAACAATATACCGAGTAGCATCTATATCCTCAATTTATACTCCCAGATTATCTGTACGTTACGCAACGCTTTATGTTACGCAACGCTATTAATATTTAAACGTTACGCAACGCTTTATGTTACGCAACGCTATTAATATTTAAACGTTACGCAACGCTTTATGTTACGCAACGCTATTAATATTTAAACGTTACGCAACGCTTTACGTTACGTCACCTCATTATTATTCTTACTTCCAGGCGTATGAATACTAATCATTTCCGTGCGCACGCGACGCCATTTTGAATACTAATTATACGCTGGATAGACAGGATAAGCTACTCTTCGGCTAGCACTGGGAACAGATTATGACACTCACGTTATCATCCTAGTGACAGATGTGACGTTGTTAGGCTAAATGCGCGTCAACCTATTCCACAATTATAAAAACTCGCATACTTTGAGACTATCGTATCTGTGAAGCCAAGTTGAAGCGAAAAAAATACAATGAAAAATAGGCCCTTGGCATTGTAAATAGGTAGTTTTCATTCTCAGCCAGAAAATTCGAGAAGTTCCTCATTAATCATTGAGATACAATATCTTGACAGAATGAACCAAAAAATTGTACAATATAAGTATATATTTAATATTTATAATTATATCTAAAATAAGAGGGTTTAACTAATGAATTATTTACATAATACTGGTACCGATCGCTAACAACGTATAAACAATGCAAAATACACTTACACTTACATCATAACGATTACTTTCCAAGTACTCGAACACCATATTCTGCACGGTCGCATAGGCGACAACCCCAACTGAAAACAAGCAGCCGAATAAAAACATAGCCCATCGCCGGGAGGATCATACGAAATTCTAAGACCAGCCTCTTCTATTCTGCTTTGAAGTACTTCCATTTTTGCTAGTTTTAATAACTACAAGGATGCGGCAACTGAATATTTTTAATGAAACTTTGTGCGTACTCACTGTATACTACGTCAACCAGAACTTGCCGCAAGTATAAAGGCTCGAATTAAAATTAAATTTTTCGCAAGTTTTAATCCAGGACTAAATATGCAAATCCCGACATCCGGCGCGACACTTCAGTGTTACGGGTATATCATTTTGCTGCGATGTTGTGGTATTGATTATCACACATACTTGTCGGCAAAATGTCTGGATAAAGGTTTGAACTGGGTTTATATTACCCAGCCCTCTATAGAATGCAGATAGATAAATTAGCTAAAATATGGTTACTTGTATTTAAAACGTCGCGCAGTATTAGAATTCACGCAGACCGTGCGAAAAACGTTTACTGCCGTAACATGCGCGAAAGATAATCCGTGTGTGAATGTTTGCCACGGTGACACAAAATATTGATAGTTAGGAATCTAATTAGAATTTATTCTATATATTCTATGTCCAGTGTCCAAATTGAAACTGCGCGAAAATCTCGCATCAGTATTGTTATACGTATATGTACTAAAGAAAAGTATCTAAAATGTGCCCCCTTTTCTATTTTCGACCCTCGACATGCATTTTTCGACCCTCGACATTCTACCCTCGCCCTCGACCTATTATACCCTCGCCCTCGACCTATTATACCCTCGCCCTCGACCTATTATACCCTCGCCCTCGACCTATTATACCCTCGCCCTCGACCTATTACCCTCGCCCTCGACCTATTACCCTCGACCCTTGACCCTCGACTATTAGTCAAACTCCACTTTGAATTAAGCTCAATGTGTTTCCCAAGATCATTTAGTTTACTTACTATTTCTTCGGGTCGATCCCTTGGGATGTTATTCGTTCCAGCGTGGACAATGATTGCTTTAGGACTTCTCTTTAACGTAGGTTCAACATAATGTTTCATGTCCTCAGTAGTTGCTCCTGAAAACGTGCGAATATTCACCCTTTTATTGCTGTCTATAGAGCGTCGTACTCGGTTTACGTCCAGCCGCTTTAACATTGAGTCTCCAAGGATTGTAACGGAATCAAGGTCGTGAGTTGTTGATACATTGCTGGAACTGTAGTCTTTGTTGAGGAAATCGCCAGTTGTTTTCTTAGGTTTTTGGGTCTTTGAGTCGTGCTTTCGGCCATGGCTTGTTGGTCTTGCCCCGTCGGCACTTGTGATTTCTTGCTCTGGTTCGTCTGCCGTGTCCTCAACTTCTAACGGAGAAAAACGGTTTGAACCCAGAACGTCTACCAGATTTGGGCCTGCGGCGGTAGTTTTAAAAATATCTTGTTTCGATGATGAATTTCCATTGATATTTCTACTCTTTGGTCTTGAAGCGACTTCTTTGTAGGTATTCTGTGGTAGGTACTTTGTTGTTATGTTGTTATTTAACTCGACATCGCTGTCGGACTGTATTAGTCGGATAGCAGTTAAAAGGCTAGCCTTTTCGTCTTCGGCGATCTTTAGTTTTGTGTTGAGGTCAGCCAGGATAAATCCAAGGTTGTTCATTCTCTCAGTTAGATCTGTATTTTCATTTCTCAAACGCTTGTTTTCATCGCGAAGACTTTCTGTTCGTGATGCATCATTAGACATTTCAGTTTTGTAGTCTTCGAATTTGCATTGTAAAATATTTAGTTGCAGTCTAATGTCTTGGACAGCATTCTCAAGGGAATAGGGGTGCTTGTAATTTGAGTCTAATTCATTGAGCGAAGATTGGTTTTCGTCTTTGCTGTCGTCTTGTTCATCGTCCCTGCCGTCGTCCTGCCCTTCGCCTTGGGCCACCTCCATATTTCCTTCGGCTTTTCTCTGTTGTTCGCCGACGATCGACATTTCAGGCTCCCCAATTTCCAAACTCGACAAAAGTCGATTGACCAAGACTTGTTTTATACCTTTTGTATCGAGGTATCTTTTTGTTAATTCAGATTGAAGCTATGACACTTTCATTTTATTGATCATCGACACCGTTGGATTTATATCGCTCATATTTAACATGAAATATATAGGTAGCTAAGGAGCGATTTTGCACACGTCTACACTGTCTGAACAGTCTCTGTTCAAGCATGATGGCAAGCGTGTTAAAATCTATATTTCCCCCACACAGGCTGCAGAGTATGGCAGCGGCGCACCCAAGATAAATTAATGCAATAACAATGGCGCACTTAGGGGCGAACATTAGAAAAGTGATGAGGGGGAGGACTTTTTTCCCATGCACAATATTTTTCCGGCTGCTTTGGCTTTGCAGAAATATTTTTGCACTAAAATTTTGTGCATAAATTTTTCATTATGAAAGCTCTGATTGCAATTTGGAACATGAGCAAATAAAGCAGGCATGCATGGAATAACAGGGCCTTAAGAATTCTTCAGTGTGGGGACCATTAATGTAAAGGGACCTAGGGGATCTGGGGGTCCTCCCCCAGAAAATGTTTGAATTCTTGATTCTCTGTGGCTTGATTTCCTGCATTTTAGTGAGAGCTTTTTAGTCTATCCCCTGTAGCATGAATTTCTTTTTTGCAAATTTGATCTTGCATGAAATTTTTCCTTTCATTTTCCTTTCATTTTCCTTTGTGCACAGCACCCCGCATATGCATTTCAAGGCGCACCTGAGAAGATGCACCTGAGAAATTTTAGGTAGTTTTGCGCACCCGCACTTCAGGTGCGGCCTGATTGCGCACCCAATATCTTGTTGAAAAGTGCCAAAATCCTGTTAAAACCCTGCATATGCCCAGGGGGTGGGGTTTCAATTGACTACTACACTATAACCACACAGGGGCATTACCCTAGTATACTGCACCTATCAAGGATATCAATGGAAATTTTTTGTTAAATGTAGGATACATAATATTGCAGTTTTTTTAAATTTCCACCTACAAAATCCCTATGTACAGTATAACCCATTAACTGGCCAGTACTCTGCCACTGACAAGTAAAATAGTCTGGCATTAGACAGAGTAAAATAGTAAAGTAGGGCGCATTGCCAGTAAATTAATGGGTTAACATTTAAGGTCATGTTACACAAGGCAATGCCTAGTTATTACAAATGTAAAATGTTTTTCTTTATATGGGTGAAATTATTAAAATAAATAAAAAGCTTTGGGAGATGGGAAATTCATCTCAGACGAGAAACTTGTCTTAAATTCATAGTTATATTCAGACTGGTTTCTAGAGAAAACTTTTTACCACATAATAGCTGAAGTCAAATTAGAGATGAGAATCTCTAATTTGACTTCAGCTATTATGTGGGTAATAAATTGTCTGTGTTCTTTATCGACTGTTTTCCATATCTATATACTTCTCTCAGGCAGTGTTACCTGCTACACAACAAACCATTATGAAACTTTCCATTAAATATACACAAGGGTCCAAAACAAGTTTGATCATGTTATAAAATTTACATTGCTTTTTGTTTCAATTCGTTTACTTTTTCAGTTTTATAACTTCAAACCTTGTCTTGTTTATATGAAAGCCGGGCTGGCTCGCTGACTGGGCCAGCCCGGTAAGCGGGATGAATTTGTCTTGTGTTTATATGAGAAAATTTCATCCCGGCAAGTGGGATGATTTTGTTGTTTTGACCTTTGACATTGTTTTGACAGTTCTTAAAAATAGCTCGCAGACAAATTGGCGGCGGCGTCTCTTTGAACTTTCATCCCGGCAACCGGGCTGGCCCGGTTAGTGAGTGTTTATATGGGGAAATTTTCATCCCGGTAAGCGAGATCTCGCCTTTTTCAAGCGAGATCTTGGGAACCGGGCCAGCCCGTGTGTCCATATAAACACACAATAGTTTTTACTATAAAATCAATTACACGGCGAGATCTCGCTAAGCGGGCTGGTCCGCTAAGCGAGCCAGCCTGGCTTCCATATAAACAGCCCCTTATAAAGTATATCATTGACCCATGTCTTCTGAATATTGTCTTGTTTTAGAAATTTTGCTGACTTCCCAAATATACATTATGTTATCTTTAATCCTTTCTATCAAATCATTCAACTGTAGAGGAAGTTCTCTTGGTACTGAGGATTGTACAAAAAGATTGTACATTGTAGAAAACATGGTGTTTTTAATATCTGACTAAAGTAATTGAGTATGAATTGTTATATTATTATGCTCTCCACTCCTACGAGGGTAGAAAAACAAAAAAAAAATATTAAGAAGATTTCCTTTAACTTATATCTTATGCGCACACATTATTTGAATTTGTAATAAATCATTCGGTAACAATCAACTTAATCAAGTCTCTATTGCTTTCTACTTCCTGAAAAGGCTGAAATCAAGGCCGCCATCTTGAATTTTTTATGTTCGGGGGGGTGCACATAGAGATTATAAAAGAATAGAGGGGGCATCCAATCACAGAATACTAACCCATACCATGTCTACTCTGTGCCCATACAGAAGCCCGACTGAATGGAAAAAGCGTAACCGCTATTACGCCATCACACGCCATCGTCCTAGCCAGTGCGCGATGGAGAGGCCGTCACCCCCCCGAAAACATTCAAAATGGCGGGCTATTTAAAATACTTTAGGCGTAAAATTCGGCGGGCTTTTTATGCGTGTTAAAATCACATTAAAGATCTTAAACTTCTTAGTTTTATGCACTATCCTGTTGTAATCAAGTATATCTGTAAAAAGAGTTAATTTGGAAAATATTTTCTGATTTTTTACACTGTTTCTTAAAATATAGGAGTGGTTCAGACCAGTGAACTATAAGTATACTGGAACGCTAACTCAGGGGGGGAAATTGAAGCCGTGCTTTGTAGGTAGTGCCAGTCCCTTTTAACATATTTTTTTCAAAGAATACACTTTTTATATTGCTAACTTTTACCCTTTTAATTTCCTTTTATACTTTCACTATTTATCTTTGACTATACTAGAACAATTAAACTTTTTACTCAAGTACTTACAATGAACAAAGGTCGTTCAGTTTCTGAAATATTACTGGAAAAAAACAAAATTTGTCAAAAAACCGCGCGAAAATGTTTCGTTTTTCTGAGTTATGAGACTTTCCAAAAAGAGTTAAGAGATTTTATGATACAATTTATATAGAAAAATATAAGATACATTAAAAAATTGCTTTTCAAGCATGCAGTAACTTATTTTTGACAGTTAAAGTAAGGATTATATAAGCTAGCTCAGCCGTCATATTCGAAGTGCTCACTGATGACCAACAAGAAGGCGCGAAGACAAAAATAGTACCACTTGAAAATCGTCAATTTGTTTATATTTTAGAAGGGTTAAAGCAAGGACTAAAAGCTCAAGATAAAAAGCAATACCTGGAGTATAGTGCAAAATCAATTTGGGGGCTGCCGAAGTGTTTTCTAGTATATTTTTTCTGAGTTAAAGAGCAAAGTTTGCTTCGGCACGTTCAAACATTTGTCATATTTTTCCATATACGATAACGATCCGCCTCATTTTTGCTGCAGATAGATGTAAAACAGTCAAAATTAATCGGAAAACCACATTTGAATCCCAAACATTGAAGTCTTCTGATGTAAAAAGTATTTTTCTTGCAAATTTTCGCTCAAAAACAAACTTTTGACGGAATTTTTCTCACTCCTCGGAACTCTCCTCAGTCCTTTTGAAAGTTCAAATTCCCGCGCATTGGCTTCAACGAATCATAGGACTTGATCATAGGAGTTAGCGTTCCAGTATACTTATAGTTCACTGGTTCAGACTGGTTGAACAGAGTGAGTACAGCTAAAATCATTACGAATTATGCCAGGCTGCCTGGTACCGTGATTCTAAATATAACTAGTAGTTACTATCGCAAGGAAAGTGCTGCCTTGACGCCCAAACTGCATGCAAAATTCCTCGACCAAATAGTAATATTGAACGTATTTATATTGCTAATGGCACACTGTATGTATAGATTTATTTTCTTGTCCAAACGATGAGATTACAACAGTGCGATTACAACACTGTGATTATTGTAAATAATAATATATAATAAGTACATATGCTAAACAAACATGTCACAAGAGTCTTTGTTCCCAATCTGTAGATATTTCATTTCATATTTATTTAGCATTTAGCTTCCATCAGTGTTCATCTGTACTGTCCAGTGAATTGTCAAAATACATGATTATACAGCAAACCAACATAATAGTATATCTCTCCAAAACAACTGTGAGCAGGGATCCACATGACATATGTTGGAAATATTTAATTCTTTATATCGCAGATTCCATCCCATTACAGATGACGTAATATATCCATATTATTTTGTAAGTTTCTAACAACCATTTTTTTCAAGTAAATATAACATAATTTATCAACCAAATTTGGTTTTCATTTTCTGCCTCAACAGGCAGTCAATGTTACTTTGTGCCACAACTGGCTCTGCCACAATGGGCAGATCAATAATATTTTGTGCCTCAACACGCTCCACAGGTTCTATCACAATGAGCTATTCAGGGCTTTCAATGGGGGGCGCGCGATCGCGCGCGCGCCCACACGCGCCCAGACTCAATTGGGCGAGCGATTAATCGCGCGCGCAAATATCAGACATTGGAGCGACGCTAATGTTGAATTTTTCGTTTTATTTGTTTTGAGTTTCTCCGCGGAGCAAACCTGTAGTCTTTAAGCAATTAAATTTCTAAACCAATCGAAATTGTAAATAGATATTCTTAATGTAAATAGATACTTAATATTTGTATATTTGTAACTGCATGATATTTTTTTATTTTTTATTTACTTGTAACTATTTGTTAATATTTTACACGCCCATTGTGGAAACCAGCTTTAGCTGACAATGTTAGCGTGGTTAAATAAAGTTATCATCATCATCATCATAAAAACCTTTTCACTCTACGCAAATTACGCATACTTGAAAGTGTTACAAAATCCGCGAGGTGTTAATGTGTTATCAAATTACTTTCGAATTTCTCTTTGTGTGATCGGACGTTTAGCGAATGGTGCTTTCAATCTGCGATAATTGTAGATGGCGAGCAAAGGTAAAGGTATAGCAAAGTAGAACTTTCTACATTTTTGAGTTGGGGGAAGGAAAGTATAATCACCACGCGCCGAATTTTTATTTTCACTTTATTTGCGCTGAACTAAATTAAAACCTGTCAACTGCAAATAGCAAACATACATGTCTCGCCTGAAAACAATCGCTCGCTGTATTTATTTATAAAGCACTGCCATTGCAAAAATGACGTTACCTGGTTAATTGTTAACAACTGAAGTGAACATAAAAAATTCGGTGCTGGATGTTTTTGATTGCGAATGGCATTAAAACCACGAGAAAGTGTGATTTTTAACTATACCTTCAGACATTCGCTATTTTTATAAGACATAATCAATTATATTGAACAAAATATTCACTTTAATATATGACCTTAGTATGAATTTAGTAGTAAACTTTAGAAAGAATTTTACGTGTACTTTGTTTCGTTACGTAATTCAAGTTTAAACACTGAAAAATATGCTTATTTGGGTGTGTTTTTGTTTTTCTAAAGTTTAAAAATAGCGCTGGGAAAAATGTAGAAAACACCTCATTTACTGAATATTAAGATCGCGCGCGCAGCAAGAATTGCACGCGCGATCAAGCGCGCGCGCAAATTTTTGACCTTGAAAGCCCTGCTATTCCATTTAAAATCCGTAACCCCCTCCCCCCCCTCTATCGAGGACAGGGGTTTTTCTATAACCCTGAAGAATTCCTGACTTTCAACAGCCCACCTGAGGAATTTTGTATTTACAACACCTACCCCTGAAGAATTCCTGTCTTACAGCTATTACCCCTGAAGAATTTGACTGCAACCCCCTGAAGAATTGAATTTTTTTACTCAACCCCTGAAGAATTCCAAGCCTAAATAGTCACACCCCTGAAGAATTCCAAGGCAAAATGGCCCCTTACCCCTGAAGAATTCCAGGGTCCTCCATAGGGGGGGGGGGGTACGGTATTAAATGGAATAGCCCAATGGGTAGATCAATGTTTCTTTCTGCCACAATGGGCAGATCAATATTTTGTGCCTCAATGGGCTCTACCACAACAGGTAGATTGATATTTTGTGCTACGATCACAGGTACAGGCTCTATGACTACAGCTAGATCACTATTTGTCACCGTCATAGATGGGGCACAGGCGATATATTAACTGTGTCGATCACAGACTGACATATGACATATCTTGTAAGAAAGCATGTTTGAGCCCGTTGAGGCACAAAATATTATTGATCTGCCCATTGTGGCAGAGCCAGTTGTGGACAAAGTAACATTCATCCGCCTGTTGAGGCAGAAAATGAAAACCAAATTTGGTTGATAAATTATGGTATATTTACTTGTTATGGTTGTGACAAACTTACAAAAAATATGGATATATTACATCATCTTAAGGGTCTAATCAGAGGAGGTTGGACAGCAGGCCGCAAAGCATCAGGGGTAATGAGCGTATGTTTCCACGTGCGGCCTCATTTATGCGTTGACTGCCGTGAAGTCAACATCTCTGGCCATGGCTAATTCTGCGAAAATAGACGCTATTGATACAGAGACTCAATGCCATCATTATGGATGTGTTTAGTGTTTGTGTATCGATATATAACAAGGCTCTTTGAGTCCGTTTAATGGATTTATTTGTGCAGAAATCTCAAAGGCTGCGTGTGATCAACTTGTCTTGTGGTCAATATAAATGTTGTGTTGAAAATTCTATATGTATTTGTGGACACTTTGTTCAGTGTTGCACGTATTGCATTTTATACACTTGAGTAAATGATTTCATAAGCTGACCCATTGGCACTGCCTGGATCGTCTGTATTTGTAATGTACTTAGTGCAACTAGTGAGGAGTGTAGTACAGACAGTTAACTAAATATTTATTGGCCAGATTGATCTTTTGCAACAGAAATTACTGGTGAAATGTAGACAAAACAAACTTTACAGTAATATACAGTTCCATTTTTATTGAAAATACATAGCACATGTATAAAATATAATAATATCTCTGCTCATTCTCTACATATATAAAGAAATATTAAAGAAAGCAAATATCCACCAAGAAGGCAAATTAACAATACAATGATAGAATTCAAACCAAAATACAAATCTGTAAAGAAACAACAAATTTTATTCTAAAACTCAGCACTTATTTTAAACAGTAAAGTCCACTTCTTCAGAAAAATACGAGCAATCACTGCGTCAATTGTGGAAATTCGAGAGGTTCAACTTCAAAGATCGTTGACAGAAAGGGCATCGGATTAATACAATATGACAACGTACAGCCTACATAAAAGATCAAAATAACGTTTCCCTTCAAAATACTGCTCACATAGGTAGATCAATAGTTATTGAAATAGCATGGATGCATTCCAGGAAAAAAATTGAATAACAATGACAAAATATTCGATATTTGCGAGTCGAGTGGGCCGTCAGACAACAAAATTGCAGACAGAGCCAGACACTAGCCCAGATATAAAATCTCTAAACAACACGCAAATAACTCCTCAATCTCCTAAAATTCATTCAAAAGTACTTTAACGCTTACTCTAAAGAATAACGCTCTTTATATTAAAGAAGTTTCAAGATTCATTGGGAAAAACAAGCTTTGGTGGCGCAATGTCGTCAGGCGCAATAAGGTGCCATTTTGGCAAAAGTTTAAATGAGTATGGTCACTTCAATACCGAATATCTCGAAAACTGCCGGGGGACCTCTGGGACCCCTCCAGCAGATTTTTAGTTTATACATTTATCTTGACTTTTTTGCAGAAAATAGAAAAATCGAACCATGGGAATTCTAGATATTTTATTTTGAAAGTTGTAAACAGACGCGGCCTTGAGTCATCACGTAACGAAGACACGGCAAACTTTGATGCTCAAAATAAGTTTAAAAATGACACTTGCCTCAAAGGTTTTCGCAGATATCGCAAGTCTTTATATAATATGAAAGCCACGCTTGCTTTTTTATAGATTTTTTAAAATATTAATATGTATTTTTCAAGTGTTTCTGCGTGCAATGCAAATTACACGATCAAGAATTTTGACAAACACGATGGAAAAATAGCGCGATTTCATTGGTCGAGAAATTCACGTGACAGCTGTCCACCCTCCTCTGGGGTCTAATGAGATGGAATTATCATCGTACATGAATTAATTAACCTCCACGGGTAGATATTTATTATTATTTGTCATCGTACATGAATTATAAACACTAACTATGGTTGGTAAGTTATCTATAGACAAATATTCTACACCAGGATCTAGGACTAATAACCCATTACTCAGAGCTTTTAAATACATTTTGTCTCCTTGTATTAAGACATTAAATGTTGTGTTAGACCACGCGGACAATGGAATATTTCGTGCTGAAAGAAGCGCCGATAAACTCATAAAAGCACATTGCTTTCCTCTAGAATGAACACTAAACAGTTCATCGCCTTGATGAATATCGGCAGAAAGAAATAAAACCATACTTACCTGTGTTTCTTCGGGAAATGTTTGTATATTTTGCAGCTAGTCAGATCCACAAATCCAGAATAAAATCTTGAGAGTTCTGAACATAGAATAAGGAATGAATAGAAGGGTCACTTAGGTATACAACCACTGATCTGAATATAGGCTGGATAACGCATCTCTTGTCAAAAGTGAAGCCGGAAGTCAAGCGGCCGATCAGTGCCGCCACCCGATTCTGAGGCCCTACTAGATAGTATTACGGAATCCTAGTTTTTTTGCTTTTTTTGCCTTTTAAACGTTTCTGGCCGGGCCAGTTTTACTATCACAAAGATAGAAGCACACGAGAAGAAATTTGAGCAAAAAATTTGGAGTATTATGGTTTTATAACGCCGTGAAACTGGATTTACAAGTTCGAAGGAGTGAACAGCCACATGTTAGCGATGTTTTGTTTATGATATTTCAATTCAAAATCCACTCAAAATGTAGAATTACTGCTACTGGACGAAGGCACTCAAGGAATTTGATGAAATGAACCAGCTCAGCTGCACAGTATGAACAAAAGCGTGAATGTGGTAAGTTTTTAAAACAGGAATTAAATAGGTTATTAACTTAATATGTGTTAATTTCAGTACGTGAATTTCTGTTTTAAAAGCTTACCACATTCACGCTTTTGTTCATACTGCAGCTGAGCTGGTTCATTTCATCAAATTCCTAGAGTGCCTTCGTCCAGTAGCAGTAATTCTAATATTTTGAGTGGATTTTGAATTGAAATATCATAAACAAAACATCGCTAACATGTGGCTGTTCACTCCTTCGAACTTGTAAATCCAGTTTCACGGCGTTATAAAGCCATAATACTCCAAATTTTTTGCTAAAATTTCTTCTCGTGTGCTTCTATCTTTGTGATAGTAAAACTGGCCCGGCCAGAAACGTTTAAAAGGCAAAAAATGCGAAAAAACTAGGATTCTACAATACAATCTATAATAAAGTAGGGCCTCAGAATCGGGTGGCGGCACTGATCGCCGCTTGACTTCCGGCTTCACTTTTTTCCATCAAATTATTAAGAGATGCGTTATCCAGCCTATATTCAGATCAGTGTATACAACATGTAACCAATTTTCAGTGCGCATGCGCGGGATTTCTTGAGCTCGCAGCCAGTAAAAGCATGCGAGCTTACTCATTTGTATTACAAACTGCACACTTGGATCACTAAATCGACTATTTTTCGAAAACTAACGATTTGAATATCAAACCACAACAGCTTTCTGTAAAGACAAGGTAGGCACACATTCTTGTTGTGGCTAGCATAAAAAGAAACGAATATTTAGCGAGAAATTTGATATTGTTATGTGGCAAGTCTGATTCCGACGTATAGCGGAGTGTTGTTTATTTCATATCTTGTCAGAAAACTTATAATTTACATCAACAAATTGTCAAATTTAACTGGAGTATAGATAGTTTCCGAAGCAAAGAACTATTGAATATTATTACACAAAGTGTATGTGTATTCTGTGTATACATTTCAACGCCGCAAGACTTTTTGATTTCGTGTGAAATTCTTGAAGGAAATTTAATTGGTAAATATATCAGAATACATGTTCACCCAATACCATTATGGTATTGCCTATTGGTGTTCATCACATACTTGTGCCTTATCAGGGCGATAACAGGGTAACATAAAAACAATATCGTTTTTATTTCCCACTGCTTATCACCCTGATAAAGGCACTAGATGTGATAAAAAGGTTATCACACTCATGACTCGGTGATATCAGTTTATCCCTCTCGGTACAATATCATAATTGTCCCTGGTTCGCTGCACTCACTCATGACAACAATGATATCGTCCTCGAGCGATAAAATTGATATCACCTCATCCCTCATATGATAACATATACATATTATCACTCTTATGAACTGAGTAATGCTAAAGAATGTCCCTGAAATACCAGCTGTATACTGTATAGGTGATTCTTTTTATTGTTTCTATTTTCTGTAGTTTGATTGATTTCTCCCATGAGAGTTTAATACAGTGACAGTCTTGCAGACACCTGTGACTATCAACTATCAACAGAAAAACTATAATTTCTCATCAAAAGTTGATGAAACCATAGCATGCTATATTAAATACAGTAGCTTCTATGAGTTGGGTGCAAGCTGGCCACAACAGGTTATGGTCTATTTATATATACCAATAACACCAAATAACTACTATTTATTTATTTTTTTATTTATTATCTTCGCCAAATAATCTACATTGCAACATTTTACATTAGCTATGGCAGGGTGTCTGCAACAGCAACTACCAATTACTGTGGGCCCTATATTTTGATTTGTTCAATTTAAATATCTGAATGCATTTTACTGTAAACATAGTATGTGTGCATGTATTGAACACACTATTTACTATATAAAATAAATATTTGAGACCATTTGATCAATTGAAAAGAGGCGTATTATGGTTCATCAGCTTGGGTAGAGCTTGATCTGGCAGGAGGGATGCTGGTCATGGTGTGGGGTGTGACCATCGACCAAGGCAGGATGAATAATAACTTAGATACTTGAGGAGTTAAACGATCAAAGTATCTGAAAAACATACTAAGAACTTATATATTTTTCAGGTAGTTTGATCCTACTAACCCACCCCAATTTGAGCAAAGACCCTTTCTCTGGAAGTTAGTAACATAGCATAGAGGAAATAGCTCGTTGAAATAATATAATAAAATAAGATATTGAGAGACCCAATAAAAACTCAACTAAGAATGTAAGAGCATTTGGGATAATGAGAATAATAATAAAACAATGTGCATATGTTTTTTCCCAATACTAATCCCTAAGTCTATGATGACATGAACACCTTAAGGCAAATCACGGGACATTTTAAGTTTCTCCTAACTAGAAGGCTAATAGTCCAGGACCTGTATATCAGAGTTTGTATGCATTTCATTTAGGACAGATAATCTCAACTGTTTTAGGGCAAGTTGACCATGGCGGTCAACATGGTAACGCTGCCCGAACCCCAATCCGGGGCGAAACATCCGAAACGGACCACACCCAAAAACGACGCTTTCGTCATGGTGCTATCTACCAAACCATAAAAGCTTTGGCTATTCTGAGGTGCTTATATGGTTCAGAGATAGTGCTTTTAGGGGGCTCATTGGTAAGTGTGAAATGCCTAGCACTGATATTTCACAAGAAAATGACCATACAATACTCATGGTCAAACGTCAATTTGTGGCTTACAACTTCAGATAAACAGCAGTGGACCTACATTACCTTTTTCCCTAAATCTTTTTGATAGAAACATAATTGGTACTTATTTAAGTATATTACCACTGTTTTGGTGTAAAATAGTAAATATTTTGTGACCGAAATAATAATTTGAAATGGGCTATTACATTTAATACCCGCACCCCCCCTGTCGAGGACCTCCGTTTCCAGAGGGGTTTTACATATGTGTTTTTCCAGAAGGGTCCTCATCATGATCTTTCCAGAGGGGCTATAAAGTTAGAAAAAAATTCCAGTGGGGTGAAAAATTATTTCCAGACAGGTAAAAGAGTAATAAAGGGTATTTCCAGAGGGGTAAAAGTTTTTCACAGTGTTAAAAAGTGCATTTCAGAGGGGTGGTGAGGTATTTCCAGAGGGTTGTAAGGCATTTCCAGGGTGGTTGTTGGATAATATTTCCAAAGGGTTATTTCTTGTTTCCAAAGGGGATATCTGCACCAATGGTCTGCACTGCCCTTGATCGGGCAGGGTTGAGGACATTTTTCCAAGGGGAGGGGTAAATTCAAGAAAATTTATTTCCATAGGGGTTAAACACTATTCCAGAGGGGGCAAAACATCTTTCCTAGGGGGTTTTGAGACAGAATTTCCAAGGGGGGGAAACCATTTTTTCCAGTTTCCAGAGGGGTAAAAATAGTGAAATACGGAGGTCCTCGACAGGGGGGGTGCGGATAATAAATGTAATAGCCCAATGTACCTACCTCCTGCAAATGGACGTATTTGGCCAAATTCGCCACTTTACTCCGCTGTTTATCACCGATACTCGTTGAAATCCTTCCAAATATGTAAGTCAGTTCAGACATAATGGTATCAAGCACATTTTAAACAAGTTTTAACTAGGTTTCAAGTAGATCCTAGCTGTTTAACCATCGACAAGGTAAAACCTCAACTTTGTCCAAATTCAGCGCCATTGTGTCATCCCGTGTCGGTTGTCAACAATTCGGCCTCGTTATTCTTCCATTCAAGCCATTTCGATTACACTAGTAACAAATTTAACCCTTTATTATGGGTATGAAGATAAAAATATGAATAAAGATACGAAATGCAGCATTTTACCTCCTGTAAAATGTTGCTTACGATCTTTCAAAACATTCCGTACAAATCTCGCGTGGTCAAAGTGACAGCCCGTGACAGGGGGAGTTTTCACGAAGATAGAAGAAGGCTGCGTGTGACAACAGGAACCCAAGCTGACTTAATTAACTTTAGTTGAATATAGACTAAAACTGAACTATTAGTACAAGCTAACTCTAAAATGCCCTAAACTATACTGTTATTTACTGAATACTACTTTTTTAAACTAATAACATTTTTTCTACATTTTTTGTCCAAATATATTATATAAAGTTCATATTTTAACGTCAAGTATAAACTGCAACTCTGACTTGTTATTTTTAGAATGTTACTAATATTATATTAATGAAAATAACTACAGGTATATATTATCAAACATTTATATTATTGGTTAGTAGTGTTGAACTTTTTCCTGTTTATACTTTTACAAAACTGAGGACAGAAATGTAGAAAAAATATGTTATTAGTTTAAAAAAGTAGTATTCAGTAAATAACAGTATAGTTTAGGGCATTTTAGAGTTAGCTTTCACTAATAGTTCAGTTTTTAGTCTATATTCAACTAAAGTTAATTAAGTCAGCTTGGGTTCCCTGTTGTCACACGCAGCCTTCTTCTATCTTCGTGAAAAACATTCACCCCCCTGTCACGGCCTGTCACTTTGCCCACGTGAGATTTGTACGGAATGTTTTGAAAGACTCGTAAGCAACATTTTACAGGGAGATAAAATGCTGCATTTCGTATCTTTTATTCATATTTTTATCTTCATACCCATAATAAAGGGTTAAATTTGTTACTAGTGCAATCGAAATGGCTTGGATCGAAGAATAACGAGGCCGAATTGTTGACAACCGACACGGGATGACACAATGGCGCCGAATTTGGACAAAGTTGAGGTTTTACCTTGTCGATGGTTAAACAGCTAGGATATACTTGAAACCTAGTTAAAACTTGTTTAAAATGTGCTTGATACCATTATGTCTGAACTGACTTACATATTTGGAAGGATTTCAACGAGTATCGGTGATAAACAGCGGAGTAAAGTGGCGAATTTGGCCAAATACGTCCATTTGCAGGAGGTAGGTACATTTCAAATTATTATTTCGGTCACAAAATATTTACTATTTTACACCAAAACAGTGGTAATATACTTAAATAAGTACCAATTATCTTTCTATCAAAAAGATTTAGGAAAAAAGGTAATGTAGGTCCACTGCTGTTTATCTGAAGTTGTAAGCCACAAATTGACGTTTGACCATGAGTATTGTATGGTCATTTTCTTGTGAAATATCAGTGCTAGGCATTTCACACTTACCAATGACCCCCCATAAAAGCACTATCTCTGAACCATATAAGCACCTCAGAATAGCCAAAGCTTTTATGGTTTGGTAGATAGCACCATGGTGAAAGCGTCGTTTTTGGGTGTGGTCCATTTCGGACGTTTAGCACAAATCCCATCGCGATGATTTTTTTTCGGTTCAATACAGCAGGGGGGGGGGCGAGGGATAGCTATAACCCAACACCAGTCCAATTCACTCGAGTCTTTAGGAAGCTGTTCTTTAGTCCCTTTCTTAATTCCTCTGCTGGCAATTGTGATGATGACTTGGACAGTCTACTGGCTGAATGTAGTAAAAAATGCAAACTGGTTGATGTTCCAGTTCTGGTTGTTCCACCACCTCAACTGAACACCTTAGTCATTGAACCTATAGATTACAATGAAAAATCATAAGTTCCAATTTAACAGAAGAAAATTCCATTGCCTATGTCTCTGGGTATCTGACCATGAAATGTTTTACAAAACACAGCTGTGAAACATGCAAAGCAGTTCTGGCATCAAATGAACTAGATGATAATTGAAAACTACTATGCTATTTCAAAGCATACAAATCTGAAGATGCTACTTTTGGAGGACTACATGCACCAACAATACCTTACCTCGAGTATGTAAAACAACTGGAGGATAATTATCTTTATCACCAATTTCTCCATCTATACCAAGAGCTCACGAGAGCAAACATATCCTAAGCAAACTTAAGGCTGTCGCTGTACCATTGCATACATGCCCTGATTTCCCTCTTGAGTTTCTACAAAAAGTTATTCCAACAGATGCAGATTTTTTTTTGTTTGAAGTTTGCCAATTGTGTTTAGTTCTTTTGTACAGACCAATTACATTTGATAATGAAGTCCAGTTTCTTTTATTATAAATAAATTTTTGCTATTAATCACTAAGGGCAACAGCTGGTCAATAAAACCTGTTTAGTGATGTATTAACAGTATTAGATTTGTGGTACTATTTGTAGCTGAATGCGAAACATTTTCATGTTCAAAAAATATTTACAATAACTTAACGAAAAGTGGTCGTTCGGCATTGAACATTGTACAGGTGTATTCCTATGGTCTATAATACTTCGAAAACATCCAATTTGTCCAAGAAATAAACTTATATTGTATAATTTTACTGTGTATAAACAATACTAAAATGCTTATAGAGTGGTAGACATGATTGTCACTTGGTTCTACGGCTAAATTTCGTAGTTAGCAATACTTTTATAGATTATAATACACAGAAATGTTGTCACTAACCTTCTCTTTACAACCAGTGACAGTGGTTTTATGTTTAGTTCGTTGGTTTTCGAAAAATAGTCGATTTAGTGAACCAAATGTGCATTTTGTAATACAAATCCCTAATACGCTGACTGGCTTTTACTGGCTGCGAGAATTTTGGAACAGCTATTTCCGGTATGCGCGAGGCAACATGCGCGGCTTCAAAAATTTCAAAAGCGCCGACTGAAGTGACCCTTCTATTCATTCCTTATTCTATGGTTCTGAACTTGCAGATCACATGGAACAAAACATGCGCGCGCAATACAATATTTTCTCGCCCTCTCCCCCCATTTAAAAAATTCTCCTTGAGCTCGACTTTCTGCCCGGAATTCCGACAACTCACAGAGGCAAGATCGAGATCTCGACTATACATAGGTCGGCGTAAACGACTGGGGCGAGTGAACTCTGGAGAAACCTTGCCATGTCAAGAATAGTGTGCTGCCTTCGGCAGCAATTAAAAATATTTTGAATATTAATAGTTTAATACTGAAACTCTGAAGCAGCAAATACTTTCGATCTTAAATTTTTTTGTTCTCTTATTCAATATAAATGGTTTCAATAGACTACAAATATATCCTATAAGATTTAAACTGAAACATTGTCATTGAACTGCTCCATATGGAAGACTTGGAAGTTGACAAAAAAGGTGTTTGCACTTTTCAGGAAAAAATTCTTACACTTGTTTTACTGTACAACCATTAAGCAGTAAATGTTGAAAGTAATACAATATACATTAATTTATATACCATGCTATCCCTAATCACCTGATGGCCATGGGATTTATTTTGATAGGTTCAGTTAAATTGTAATAAAAAGTAATGTGAAAAGGAATTTAGAATATATTTGTGCATCTTCAATTTTAAAACCTTAGGCACATAAACAACACATTCTTGCAGTGTGACAGCTTAGGGGATGTTCATGTGGTCATGGTCCCACTTGCCGGGATGGGATGAAATGTGGGATGAATTTGATAAAATCGAAACGAAATTTGACTTATTGTAATACATCAAAATCATCCCGCATTTCATCCCGTCCCGACAAGCGGGTCGGACCATGAGGTCCCGACAAGCGGGACCATGTGAATATCCTCAGAGAGATTTTGAAAGGACCTAACTAACACCCCCTGAAAAATTTTCTGAATAGGTTTATCATGTCTGCAGCCCAGCATTTTACTAACTAGCAAGAATCAGGGCTAAGGCTGTAAATACCGTATATCCGCAGGGACTTATGGCCCCTTTTATATATATGCTAATACTTACTGCAAACCATGAATTATGCCCAACATGTTGCGACTACCTTAAATCAACGAATTTATTTTTTGGTCAAATTTGGTTTATACGCCTTTTCAAGAATTTTCAGGTTTAAAACACCCCCTCACCCCCGACAAGAAAATGGAAGAATACTTATGAAAAAGTTGGAAAGTGTCTCAAGTATGGAGGGCCAGCTACGGGCTTGCTTTAATCCCCCCAGGGCTCCCCCCCTTTGAACGTTCTGGCTACGTCCCTGAGAAGAATACAGTATAGCAATTTGTAAATGGAATAAAATTTTCTTAACATTTGCAATGTGTTTTGTTGGTTTAGCATTACATCCATTAATAGGCTATATTTATCTCCTTTATTTTTTTTAACCCCCATGCTTGGTTTTTGTCAGGGGGAACTGCATTCTCCCAGCAAAAATACTGGGAGACGGCTTTCCCTGTGTTCCCTCTGCAAATCATAACTGGTCGGGAGGAAAAGAAGGAAGAGACAGAGATGCTGAAATCGAAAAATTTCAAAAGGCACTGGACTTTGAAAGTCTATTTTAGCAAAGGTGATATAATTACTATAATTATTTGTTTGAACTGGTATAGAGCCCCTCCCAGGGGTTTTAGGGAGCATGGGTGTTTATTTCAAGGAACAGGGGATATTGTCAAAATATATTCTGGGAACAAGGGAACTCTTTCATAGATTGTTCGGAACAGGGGAACACCATTTTCCCAATTTCAACGTTGTTTTTGACCTACATAAAATCTAATTACGACAATTCGTGCATTTTTTGCAGAGTGCTGTTCTTCTGTGCCATTACCAACGAAGATATCTAGTAACATAATTAATAGATAGAATGTATCAGTATTTAAAGTTAAATCTACATGCGCTCATTTATATTAACACACTATGACTGGTATTATTTATGGTGGTAAGTGGTATGACTATCGCAGCAATGACTTCTGTAAATGAGATATAAATTTAAAAAACGTGTAAAATAAACAGAAAATCTTTTCCAATTTACCTCTTTCCATAGATAAACTTGATTCCAAAAAAACCTGACAAAATTCAATAGTTTAAAATCCATCTAGATAATTTTAAAACATTTTTTGCGAATTTTAAGTGCCGGTACGTATTCTTCAGTGAGCTCTATATATATCTGGAGTAAGAACTTCTAATGTTCGGCCAATAGGCCAAGTGAAGCCAAAGATGGCGGCAATTGACGTCCAAACTCATGAAGGTCATAAACAGTTTTCATACCATTTTTCTAGCTAATTCCAGTTTATACTAACAGATCGCATCGCTAATCAAGTTATTAGTTCATAAAATCATGATGTTATTGTTTACATCGGAGTAAAAACACAAAATTTCGGCACACTCCTTGCCGGCTTGTGCAAACCGCGCGGTCGAAAACAATAGAAAGGGATTGGCACTGGACGTCAATTTCCGCCATCTTTGGCTTCACTTTTTGGACATAAGTTCTCACTCCAGATATATATATAGAGCTCACTGGTATTCTTTTACTTATAGAAGCCCGCCATTTTGAATGTTTTCGGGGGGGGTGACGGCCTCTCCATCGCGCACTGGCTAGGACGATGGCGTATCAGTGTTTCCACTTTCAAATGTTGAAAAATCCTTTTTTTGTCCCGATTTTCACCGAAATTTCCTTCAAAAACATTTAAATTTCCTTCAAATTCCCTTCAAAGATTGTCACGAAGTTAAACAAAAAGATGGGAAAATACCCTATTTTTGACATAATATTTCGCTGGGTGTTAAATTTTATAATGTGCCTTACAAAAAGAATCACAGAAGCTTTTAAAGATAGACATCTGTCTAGAAATGCTATTACATCCTAGTCGCATAAACACAACATGGGTAATAAAACCCAGCCCGGTTGTTGGATCACCAAGATCACGACAATGCAAAAGGAGATATTAGTTAGATGGGCCAGTTTTTTAGTTTCCACATAACCGTGGTATAAATACAAAATGAAATTGAACAGCAAACAACAAACACAGCTGATGAAGCAGATCTTGGCAAAAGAGGCCAGCATGGGTGCCGGAGTTTCCTGGCCGCGGCCTGTATGTAAATATGCTCATTTCTAGCCATCTATTACCACCTAACCATATATAAGGTGTATTGTAAGAGATTAACATTCTTTTTTAATGGCTATTTTAACTTCTTCCTTAAGTTTTTGGTGACATTTGGTATAATTTCTATTTTTCCTTCAAATTTCCTTCGTTTTTCTGAAATTTCCTTCAGATTTCCTTCAAAATGATATTTCCTTTAAATTTCCTTCATTTCGTCAAATTTTCCTTCAAAAAGGAAATTTCCTTCAAAATGGAAACGCTGGGCGTATGATGACGTGAGCGGTTACGCTTTTAATCATAGCATTGTAGCATTAGTCGGATTTCTGTTTGGTCTTCTGTGCCCTAACCCTATTGTGTGCGTAACATGGACTTAGAACCCAAATAACATTAAGAAAATATCCGTATGCGGTAATTTTCATCGATGCGAGGACCTATATGACGTCAGCAACGGTGAGGACACTTTTTGACCTCGAGTTAAAGAGCAAAGTTTGCTTCGGCACGTTCAAACATTTGTCATTTTTTTCCACATACGATAACGATCCGGCCTCATTTTTGCTGCAGATAGATGTAAAACAGTCAAAACTAATCGGAAAACCACATTTGAATCCCAAACATTGAAGTCTTCCGATGTGAAAAGTATTTTTCTTGCAAATTTTCGCTCGGCAAAAACAAACTTTTGACGGAATTTTTCTCACTCCTCGGAACTCTCCTCAGTCCTTTTGAAAGTTCAAATTCCCGCGCATTGGCTTCAACGAATCATAGGCCTTGATCATAGGAGTTAGCGTTCCAGTATACTTATAGTTCACTGATCTGGAATGATAACTTGGCCGCCATGTTTGAAGCCACTCATGAGTGATTTTTTGTAGGTAGCCCCAGTCCCTTTTTACAAATTTTGTCGAAAAATACAGGTTGAAAATCGATAAATTTCATCACTTTTCCTTCTTGTGATGCTTTTAATTTTTATCTAAGAGCATAGTAGGACAACAGTACTTTCAAACCAGGCGCATAAAATATGAAAAAATTGTTTTACTGCAGAAATATAACGCAAACAAAACGAACATCGAGCAAAAAACCGCGAGAATTGTTTTAGTTTTTTTTGTGGTTTTGGGCTTCCTAGCCAGAGTTCGAGGATATTATACCATCCTTTATATAGAAAAAGCATTAGCGCTTTTTATAATGTACATTCAAGCATGCAGAAACGTAATTTAATAAGTAAAAAAATGCGATGCCGAATTGCCGAAAATAACAACACTTGAAAAATGTCAATTTACTCACGTTTTAGAAGGAATAAAACAAGGACTAAAAGCTGAGGATAAATAACAATGCCTGGGGTTTAATAAAAAATAAGTTTTGGGACTGTCAAACTGTTTTATAGTATATTTTTATTTAGTTGAAGAGCGAAGTTTCCTTCGGTACGTCCAAACTTTCATCATTTTTTCAAAATACAAAAGTAAAACTCCTCACTTTTTGCCGCAGATAGATGTAAAACAGTCAGAACTAATTGGAAAACCAGGTTTGGATCCCAATCATTGCAGTCTTTCCATGGAAAAAGTGTTTTTCTTGCAAATTTTTGCTCAAAAACAAACTTTCGACTGAATTTTTCTCACTCCTCGAAACTAGTGGTGGGCGATATATCGAAAAAATATCGATAACTTCGATATTTGCAAGTATCGTATCGGTATCGATAAGTATTTTCAAGTATCGACAATTTCGATACTTGTCACGTGTTACGAAATTTTGAGTTTTAGTCACTGAACTCTTGCATAACCGGACTGCGATTAACAGGGGGACTCATGAGGAGCAATTGGTAGGGGGAGGGTTCATTTAATACTTTCAACTTGACATTTTTGAACAGAAGCTTACCATTTATGTATATACTTGAGTTGAAAAATATCATTTGAGTTGAATTTACTATATTGAAATTTCGGTATACATTCATATACAATTTTGAGTATCGGTATCGAATATCGTATCGAAACAGTGGTATCGAGGCAAAAGTAACCGGTATCGTATCGAAGTCAAAATTCCCAGTATCGCCCACCACTACTCGAAACTATCCTTAGTCTTTTTGAAAGCTGATTTTCCCGCGCGACGGCTTCAACCAATCATAGGACTTCGTCAATTGAGTTATCATTCCAGTTTACTTAGAGTTCACTGGGGGGGGGGGGGTGACGGCCTCTCCATCGCGCACTGGCTAGGACGATGGCGTATGATGACGTGAGCGGTTACGCTTTTAATTGTAGCATTAGTCGGACTTCTGTTTGGTCTTCTGTGCCCTAACCCTATTGTGTGCGTAACATGGACTTAGAACCCAAATAACATTAAGAAAATATCCGTATGCGGTAATTTTCATCGATGCGAGGACCTATATGACGTCAGCAACGGTGAGGACACTTTTTGACCTCGAGCACTCAGTCCATTTAGTATAGGTCAGTGGGTGCATGCCTCTCTTTACGGCACTTGCTAAGAACATGGCCGCCAAAAAAACCGGCTTACGGTTTTGGTATAGAAGTGAGACATCTGTATATTATTAATCTGTGTCTGCATTGAACGAGTGTGCATCGAATTTAATTGCAAATTTGAATAACAAAGCGAAATATTCCGTATTTATGAGACCAATGCAAATTTCATAGTCCACTTGCTTCTTGCGAGGGCTGAGAAAATAGCGTCTCCTCATTGGTCGAAAAATATCATGTGACAGCTGTCCAACCTCCTCTGACGTGTCTATCAAATATGAATTGCTGAATTAGGAATTCGGGGAAAACCAACCAGTGTTGCCAGATCGTGAACAAAGTTCACAGATTTGTGAACTTTTTGCTCTCTTTATGAACTTTTTATGAACATCAAAGATTTGTGAACTTTTCATGAACTTTTTAAATTTCCATGAACAATTCCATGAACATTGATTTTTTCATTTTTTCAAGATAGAAAATGTTGAGTTTAGTGATTTTTGCAATAGTAATGCTCATGATTTCATATTTTCATGACTCATGTATTAAATTATTTAAATATTCATGTTCAACAGTGGTCGCAGGTGATACAGTAGGACACAATTTGCATAATTTATGTTAAATTAATATGCAGTGGATTTCCCGCCTTTTTTGTTTCGTTCCCCGCAGGAACGAAACGGTACTGTATTTGGTTTCGAGCAACGTCATAGAAAAATGAGGTCAAATGTCAAAGTTATCCAATCCTTAGCAAGTATTCTTGCTGAAACGTCAATTACTTTTTGAATCATCCAATGAGATGACCGTTCCTCGTATATGAAGTTTTATGGAGGCGTGGCCTACAACCGGAATTCTTAGTTAATTATTATAACATAACATAACATAACATACACTTTATTTACTCTCGAATTTACAGAGTAGCTCAATAAAAATATAGCAATAAAATTACTGTGCTTGACATTGGCTCCAAGCGAAGTTTATCTGCTTTGTGTGACCCGGCCGTGGCCTAGATTTTAGCCAAAATAATAGGCCGGCTCTTGCTTGGACTTCCCCATATCTATGCCTGGGAACAGCTTCACAAAGAATGAATGAGCCCAGATAATATATTATACTTCATACGAAAAATTAAGTTTTCATATGTTGAAAAATACGTATACTGCATCATTATTAGGCATGTACAAATGCACGCTCTTTGCCATACGCTCTTGTCATATATAAATACCACGTAAACATTACAGGCATGTATAAAACTATAAATGTCCGCTCGTTGCCATACGCTCTAGTAATATAAATACACGTCAGCATGTTTACAACTTCGAGCGTGCTTTAATACGACATCTAAATTTGGAAGAGGCAATCTTTAAAAAAGTAACGTTAATGTTGCAAATCACCTGACTTGATGTAAATAGAACTATGAGATGAAGGTTAATTTTAATATTTCTTTCGGACGAGGCTCGAAAGGTATGTTATTCATTCATGTTTTTAATCTCATTAAAGGATTTAAACGAGTAATAGAGCCTTAATCCGCTCCTGTTTGCTAGTTAGCGAACTGCCCGAATATTGACAGAATTTTTTTGTTAGATCACATAGGTTCTGGGACCTAGCGTGAGAAAGGCTAATTGAATCAAAACCATTATTTCTATACTCAGAATTTGCACGAACGAAACACCATTTCTTTTTTTAAAGAAATATTCTCTTGTTGTGATTGTCATCGGTGACCGTTTTTTCTCTGTTTTTTTCTGGGTTTTTTCCAAAAGAATTATGGATTTCCGGACATATCTCGATACTTCCCGGCGAATTCCGACTATCTCCGACAAATTCCGACGATTTCCGACACTTTACGATCGTAAAATTTAGATTCATGAACTTTTTGACGTTTTTGTGAACTTTTGGCGTAAGCGTACATGAATATTTTGAGATTTCATCTGGCAACACCAGAGGAGGAATCGTCAGTATACCACAATGCATTGCGTCTCATTAATATTCAGTTTTATTCACATTCGAAAATTTCCGATGATGTGTGGTGAAAAATTACGGATTTAATTGCGAATTTTCTCTCAGAAAATCTGGTATTTTTGAAGGTATGTTTTTATATTTGTTTTATTTGTGCATCTTATTTAACGATTTTTTACTTAGGTACTTTATGCATCACGTTTTAGCTATGCAATCACGCATTGTATTTACCCTTGTTTCGGGTCAGTGGACTTGCCACAAAAGTGGCTTTCATATATGCAGGAGATAATTATATTTATCAATTTCAAAAGTAGAAAAAAGTCACAGAATCGAATTCAGGAAGAGTTATTCTTTCTATTGGTCCTTTAAAACACGAATAATCTCCTAAAACCGACGAGTAATCGCGGTTTGAAAATTGGGTATCTTTGCTATATTCTAAAATATTGTTGATTTATATTGCGATTTTTCGCTCCCAAAACTTTGAATTTTTGAATCTATTTTTTATACCTGTTTTATATGTGAATGTATTTCAACGAATTTTGACTTGTTTAGTTGATGTATCACGCTTTAGGTATCCCAATCACGCATTATATTTACCATTGTGTTGGGTCAGTACGCAAGCCTCGAAAATGGCATGTAAACATGTAGGAGATTAAATGGGTAATTCAAAAGAAAACTCAATGAAAATCATATCACTGAAATCAGGGAAAGTTTTTCTTTTTACTAATACCAAAAACCCCAAATTAACTCCTGAAATAAGCGAGATATTGCTGTTGGAATATCGGGTGTTTTTGGCTATGTTCTGTCGGTAATGGCGCCATGTGGCGGGAAGATACCACAGGCATTTTAAAATGGGCTTCAAGTCAGAAGGCTAAATACGGTGGCCCATAAGGGACACTGCAAACGCAAGGAACTTTTTTTTTAAATGTAATAGTATTTTTCATAAACTCAAGTTAATATTTCATTTTATATTACTCCACTTTTTATTTTGAAAACTCAAGTTATTTTTATAAACTCAGGATTTTTTATTTTGAAAACTCAAGTTATTTTTATAAACTCTGGATTTTTTATTTTGAAAACTCAAGGTTTTTTTTCATAAACTCAGGTTTTTTATTTTGAAAACTCAAGGTTTTTTTCATAAACTCAGGTTTTTTATTTTGAAAATTCAAGGGTTTTTTTCATAAACTCAGGTTTTTTATTTTGAAAACTCAAGGGTTTTTTTCATAAACTCAAGATTTTTATAAGCTCAACTTTCTTTTTGAAAACTCAAGTATTTTTTACAAACTCTCTGAGGCTGAGGTTTTTATTTTTCTGATCACAATTGACTTTCTGATCACAAAGATTGATTAATCTTACGAACGGACGTTGTATAAAATATGGCGCTGTTTTTCACAGTATATTCTATATTGGTACTACTAAGCTTTACACATCGATGTTTTTCTGTTTTACCCTCCTATATACCTGCAATTGAAGAAAACCAAAATGTCGATCGCGAAGTTTTAATAAGAAGATATTTCAATCTTGGTTTCAACAATGCAGAAACAGTTTTGTTCCTGTCCCTAGCACACGGTGTCATAATGAGCATTCGTCAATTAAAGAGAATACTACGCAAACTTCATTTAAAAAGAAGGTCAGTGCAAAGCGATTCTGATGAAATAATAAATGCGATTGAAGGCGAGTTAAGAAGCAGTGGGAGTAGCATTGGTTACCGACAAATGCATCAGAGACTGACAACAGATTACGGTTTGTTTATTAATAGAGAATCGGTGCGTAAAGCCCTTAAACTGCTTGATCCAGACGGAGTGGCGTGCCGTTCAAAACACAAACTGAAACGCAGAATGTATCGAGCAAAAGGTCCAAACTTCATCTGGCATATCGACGGATATGATAAACTAAAACCGTTCGGTTTCTCAATTCATGGCGGAATAGACGGATTCAGCAGAAGGATTCTCTGGTTAGACGTTGGGCATACAAACAAAAACCCGAGAGTTATTGCCCATTATTTCATGAATTGTGTGCAGCAAGTAGGTGGTTTACCACGCGTCATTCGCGCAGATGCTGGAACTGAAAATGTAAATGTCTCCGGAATTCAACGCTTTTTAAGAAGGAATCATCAGGATAGTTTTAAAGGTGAAAAAAGCTTCATGTATGGGAAGTCCACTTCAAATCAAAGGATTGAAGCATGGTGGTCGTTTTTGCGAAAGTCTTTTACAGATTGGTGGATGAGTTTTTTCAAAACCATAAGGGACAATGGAGAATATTGTGACGAAAATCCCATACATGTTCAGTGCCTTAAATACTGCTTCATGGGATTGCTGAAAGAAGAGCTGCAGCGTGTTGCTAAAAATTGGAATTTGCACAACATAAGACCTACGAGAAATCAAGATTCACCTTCCGGTCGCCCAGATGTTTTGTATTTTGTTCCCGAGTCTGTAAGTGTAACAGACTGTAAAGTTATCCCAAATGAAAATGACGTTGACATATCGAAAGAACTCTGCGAGAACGAACAGTCACCATTGGCAGAAACATTTTATGAATTAGCAGAAATGATAATGGAAGATGAAGGTTTTGTTGAACCCCAAAATGCTCATGAAGGGAAGGTGCTCTACCAGCAACTGTTGCTATGCATAGATAGACTGTAACACCTTTACATGCACTTTATTTTGGGATTCTTTAATGATGTACATTTTAGAATGGCCGCATGCATATGCTCTCTCACTCCCATACAAGTGATCATGGACGCTAGACTAATAATAACACTAATAGTTGTTTAACCTCCATATGCTGTATGATGCAAACGTTTTTTAGTAGTAAGTCAGTTACTGTTGTTGCTCCTTTTTCAGATTGTTGATAATTACGATGTTTATTGATAAATTTGGTGTGATTAATGTTAAAGTTTATCTTTTACTACAACTTGCGCCAGCAAAAAGTAGGAAATAAAAGTATAAAAAACGACTCTGGGCGCCAGGTGCAACCGGATATTATAAGTGGGATGAAAGAACTGGGTATTAGAAAATGCGTTTTTGCAACCATTCAAATTTTGGTGAAATCAAAAACGGGCGATTTAATCTATAAATAGGGCTGGGACGTGTTCACTTATATAAAATGAACTGTATTTTATATTGATTTTGAACTGACCACACAACTACTACTGGAGGCGTGCTGGTAAATTACAAGCGTGTCTATCCGTTTCTTGTTTTTTGACATACTGTAAGTAAGATATTGCCTAGACTGCATTAAATGGGCCTTCGTGGAAAGTGGCACTTGTCCCTTTTCGCCCGAAATTTTGGCCAGTGAATACGTTGCTCGAAACATCAAAGTACTTTCTAAATTTTTCAGGTAGCTGCACCCTTCAACCAACCTCGTGAATATTGTTTCAATATTATCATCGTCTGATAATTATAAATATACAGGGGAAAACACGTCATCGTGGAGCAAATCGAAAGACATAAGGATTTGATTTATTGAGCCCCGGAGAAGCAATAGGAGGAACTAATCAGCTCTATTTTCGTTATTAGCACTGACTGCAGATTAGAGAAAATATGATGGCATTACCTAGCATGAGCATACCTATGTCAATGTAAGTAGCGACACAGATCACTCAAGTACTCATAACAAACAATGTAAACTTTAATGTAACTCATACCTTATGCTTATTATACAGTTTCTGATTGAGCAAGTTCATTACAATATTTTCAGAATTAACGCGATTAACATCAACAATATTAACTAACAGAAAAAACTAATATTCCATGTAAAACAGAAAAGACTGATAGGTCTTGGAAGAAACGTTAACAATATTGTATATATAACGCTGTAGTACATTACGTCTAATCAATCAGTGAGGTCCCATAAATGTGGATTCGACAGGTAGAAATCCATGTTTTCGCGCAGACGTGACTGGGTCGGGTAGTTCTTGGGGATCACCAAGATACGAAAACATGTTTGAGCTTTGGGTCTCATCGATAAGGCACTCATATTCTCCGTTCTTACTTTAATAGAACTGTATGGAAGAACAATATCACTCCCTGTGCAGAATCGTAGAAATCTCGATACACTTTGCTGGTCTTTACTTTTAAGGTAACGGATAAGCCACCGGAATACCTTACTTTCTTGTTGATTATCGCTGTCGAGCTTCAAGCTTTGAATTACGTTGACGTTGGTGGGCGAACACAGCATATACAACGCGCTGATTTCGTCACTAGTTACTGCTTTCCAGAATGGACCCATTCCTTCCTGTAGTTTGTTCAAGCAGAAGAACGGTTTTGATACGAGCTCTGTGATGGAGACTTGAATGAGGATTTTTTTCACATTTTCTTTGGTAGGACATCTTTGAACGCCATAATCGGAAAGAATTTCGATCAACTCAGATGTGGGAAACGGTTCCCCGGCGTTTAATGCACACTGCACAATTTCTCTTTCATTTTCAGGCAAAAGCATCAGAAAAGAGGAAATCAGACATTCGTTTGTAACCGAACCAACAACTGCCTGCTGTACCACTGCCTCTGACAACTGTACTGGAAATGTGCCGGTGAGGAGGAATTGGTGTGTTACGATTCGGCCAAGCACGACGTAATCATCGGGTAAAAGAGCGGCTGAAACAGAGAAAACATAATGGGAGGATCCTTCGCAAAATGTTGTTACATAACTGTCCCAAAATACGGAGTATACTTCCCGAGAAACGCCATCGCCAGAAGCATCCTCATCTTTGAAACGTAATGAAATATTTTGTTTCGTGATCGATTCATCTCTGTATAGTGATAGCAGATTCTCAAAGCAACTGTGGCGGTCAACTTCATAGATCTTGCATTCTTCTGAATTCGTGTTTTCCGCTGCACTCTTGCGCTTGTCAGTTAAACTAATAAACATCCTACTTGGGTTCCTGTTCAATATAAAGAAATCTTCATCTTCTTCCAAGAGTTGTCCTGGAGGGATCGATGAAATATCTTCTATAATATGGATGTCATCAGTTGGCTGGTTATCTTGCTGGTTGTCCTCAATATTTTGTTGGTATGGCATAGAGGCAGCTTCTTCTTGCGTTTTACTTTCGTCAACTATTGCTTCCTCAGGAATAAGATACTGATCTTCTTCAGACATATGGAGTACTGAGGAGGCGACCAAGGAAATGTTCTCGTTTGGATGAACTTTTATTCGAGGATGCGATAGAGATAGTGAAAAGTCTTCTGGTGTGGTGGCTAGAGAACCCACCCAATCATAAACTGATCTAACATGACAATCAGGTGTAAAACGCCTTTTAATGATCCCAAAACTTGGATGGCGAACGGAAACTGTGACAGATGGAGCGCCTTCACTTGGTTCATTTGCCACACGAGTTTCTCGACTTTTCCGAAGTGCTTCTTTTCGGCATTTTTCTAGTGCTGATTGCAATTCCTTTTCTCTGTCAGCGTTCAGAGATGCATTATAATCCGCCATCATCTCATCCACCAGATTCCGGCGCTCTTCACTGGTGCCGATTAACGCAGACATATTGTGCACTGATGACTGTACAACTGTGTCGTTTATTGGAGACGCGGCTAAATCTGTTGCTGAAACATGCATTTCGTCTTCTAAACTTTCGTTTCCCTCAACGGCTACGGGAGAAAATACTGGTCTCATTAGCTCTTCGTCAGATTCTTCTGACGACTTTACAAAGTCTCGTTCTTTCGTAAGAAGGAACAGCCTAGGGGTATGCAAATTAAACCGACTTTTATAGTCTTCAGGAGAAAACGTTTCTCGTAAGTCAATTGTTTTACACTGGAAATCAGCTAATTCGAATTCGAGGTCTTCGTTGCTTCTGGTTTCATCATCTGGGAAGAATACTCTTTTCAACTCTTCCAGGCATTCCTGCGCAGATGCACCTTTTCTCATATGCACAGATCGAACTCCCCCTCCTTGCTCAGCCCTTTTCATTTTATAGCCAACATCCTTATTAAAATGCTTCCACCGAATTTCAAATTTTAAAGTTGGCCTTCTTCCAGGCGTGGGTGTATTTTGCTGTTTTCTTTTTGGAGCTGATGCCGGCAATCGAAGTATTTTTCCAGCTTCCAGGATTTCTTTCAATTTTCTTTTTTTCATGGCTCTCGTCTTCATTACATCGATTTCCTGACTGAGAAAATGCCTTAAGTTTAACTCGGTCACCTTTGGCGTCGATACCCATTTCAATGAGATCTTTATCTGTCATGAGTGCTATAGCAGCTTTGTCAACCTGTAAATGTATATATATTCGTTGTATACAATTATCAGACTAAAATTACTTGATAAAAGGTCAAAGCATAGAAACAGTGAAGAAAGTTATGGCATGTTTCTAAGAGTGCATTGCAATAAGAAATATATGACAATACAAGACAAGAAAAGGATTTGGTTCTAGACTCCACAAAGCATTTATTTACAATGTAGCTCAGACCGTAAGGTTATTACTGCATCTTCTTTGGAGATTTTGTGGGTTGGAATAGTTGACTCTGAGTCACTCTATATTGACAAACTAAGTAGGTTGATGATTATCTGATCACCTTTTCATTCTGAAATCGACTTATAACCATTTCATCTGTTTTAATGGCTTCTCTTAAAAACTTTGCAACCTGTAATGAGCAATATTTTTAGAAGTATTAGTATGTGTAATTTAATGGAAATATCTTAATGAAGCAAACAGTAACGCGTTAATTAAAATTTGCTCAATCTTTCTGGCTTATCACTTCCGCTTTCACTTGGTGCGCTTGAGTAGGAAGCCTGGGGAGTGGTTGGAAGCGAGAAGGCCTAACACAGTTCGCAAATTTGCCCTTCTAGAAACCGTTTTTGCCCTCCTATGAATGAGAAATAGAATGGTCAAATACATTTAAATTATAAGTTACCATACAATATATACAATATAAATAAATCTGCTTTCATTGATATCTAATTTTTTCGAATGCCATGTTGGAATAGCCTGGAATCAGGTGTTAAGGATTTGCGAAATGTGCTAGGCCTTCTAGTGCGCATTAGTTCGCCCGTAAATGGGAAGGCCAGAAACTAGCCTAAGTTCACCCTATTTTAACTGAATATTGTTAGGTAATATCGTAGTTTTACCGTGCACACTTTCCTCAGTGCAAATTCTCTTTTCAAACATAAACATGTACCGTTCCAAAACTCAGAGATCCTAAGGATAGTGCAACGTTTCAAGAAGCTATGGATAAACCATAATTTAATTTTCTATTATATATATTATAGGCGGAAAGACTGTTTAGTTTGTTCTCGCTTTCTACAAATAGGTATTACCGGTTTACAAACGAGTAAAGGCATACAATTACGTTCAGATTTTCTTTATATTTATAACTTTTGCAATACTATATATTAATTGTGCAAAAGCAATTTTGTTTTCATCAAAACAATATAAAAGTATAAATACATCAAAACGGTATAAAAGTATAGATCAGAGAGTATAGATATACAATTTATAACCGATTCGGGCACGCGTCACAGTCATACTAATTCATATTTTATTATTTTAGCAACGTTTCATACCTATAGACCACAGAGAGTCCTATATACTATATAATAGAAGCATGTGTATAATATCTTCTGCTGTTATTGCAAACAGTCGACCTTGCCGTTTTCCTCCACTATAAATCAACTATAACTACAACACTTCATGAATTATGACATGTAAATATATACTACTAGAACAGTATTTTTATACTGATTGTGGACTACATGATTGGATAGCGATAGCCGATATAAAAATTGTATAATATACGCGCTACAGATTTACAATCGCAGATTCCGTAATTTGTTTACATTCAGGCACTCCAAGGTGGCATTGTTCCAATGAGTGTATTACCAAACGCCTGTAGATGATCACCGACTGCGCCGTGGGCGCGAGATTTTTAGGGGGTCCGGATTCCCCCTCGGAAAAGTTTTAAATCTAGAGTCTCTGAAATGGCATTTCCTGCATTTTGAGAGCGCTTTTGAGAAATTTTTTTGTCACATTCTCGCTCCCAGGAGATTCTCACGAGCGTCCTAAATGCGCGAGTCTCACGCGAGATGCGTGAGACTTGGAGTGTCTGTACATTGCTAATTAAGCCTCGAAGTTTTAAATAAATAAACCAAGTCTTTTGCCAATGCGTCTTCGTCTAAAAATGTAGGAGTCGACATGCGCTCTGGCGTTCGGCGATGTTTAATAACAGTTATACTTACTTCTAAAGTTACGCTTACGAACTTAATAACAACATATCTGCATTCGCAGATATCCCAATTCCCAAGGATAGTGCAAAGCTAGTGCATTTGATAAAAAAAGGCTAGAAGACGCTGTTTTAATTAGGGAACTATTGCATGCATCAAGCCATTTTCTAGCAATGCCTGTAAATTGTTGCTAAAGCGTAGAGGCAGACAAGCTGACCAGCCAATAATAAAATTAGAATATATAATTATATTCCGAATTTTCCTCCTTCGAACAGGAAATTGCCTTACAGTAACTGTGGAAACACTGCCTGGCTAAGTATAAATAGCCATGATTATATAGTTTGTTTACTATCATAATTCACACTATTTATTCATATTCAGATCATTATTATCCATAGTCTACACGAAAATAGTAATATTTTCATATTAAAAACTATCTCTGTAATGCTAGTTTTTATAAAATTTGTATATACCAGTATACTATGACCATGTGACTATTATCAGTATTATGTAAATCTCATTCTGTTCATTATAAAATCTTAACTTTCAGACGTGAGATAATTACTGACTGTTAATATTATGTTATCAATGACAATGCTCACTAGAGCACTCTCTTTTCTGCAATATAAACTGGGCTTTTAAATATTGACTGAAATGAAAGTATAGGCTGAAAATGTTTGAAAATCCGATATACCCATTAAATATAGTCTGTATGAAGGAAAGCCAATCTGGGTTAAAATATATATTTGCATTTGCAAATATATACTTTAACCCAGATTGGCTTTCCTTATAGACTATATTTAATGGGTATATCTGATTTTCATATCTCCGCGACAGTTTTAATACTATTAGCCTAAAGTAAACAGATTTGCAAATGTCGTCTATACAAACAATATAACTGACTGCGGCGTTGTTTACTTGAGTCAGTGAATCACTTGATTGAATTTTTGTCCTAACCACATTTTAAAAAATCAGTGAATAAGTTTGCCAAAACTCTGTCGATTATAGTACCATTTGCTGCACTTGGTCATTTAGTTGTTAAATATCCTTCCACGATGCTACCAATTTAGAAAAAAAGATCTTTGATTGGCTTAGAAAATTATAAATATGATACAAATAATATAGTAAAGCAAACTTACTTGTTGTATAGGGTTTTCCTCACCGCTACCGCTAGCTTGCATCGCGACCGCCATCTTGAAATATATACATGCGCCACAGCGCCAGTACTACAACTAAATGAGCGCGTAGTTTGAGTTTTCAAAACAGAAAAGTTGAGTTTATAAAAATCTTGAGTTTATGAAAAAAGAACGTGAGTTTTCAAAATAAAAAACCTGAGTTTATGAAAAAAAACCTTGAGTTTTCAAAATAAAAAACCTGAGTTTATGAAAAAAAACCTTGAGTTTTCAAAATAAAAAACCTGAGTTTATGAAAAAAAACCTTGAGTTTTCAAAATAAAAAATCCTGAGTTTATGAAAATATAACTTGAGTTTTCAAAATTAAAATCCTGAGTTTATAAAAATAACTTGAGTTTTCAAAATAAAAAGTGGAGTAATATAAAATGAAATATTAACTTGAGTTTATGAAAAATACTATTACATTTAAAAAAAAAGTTCCTTGCGTTTGCAGTGTCCCTTATGGGCCACCGTAGCTAAAGGCTTTGAATGGTCTTTTATTCCATATTCATATAGCGCCACAAAAATAAACAACAAATTTGTAAGATTAACTCCACTGTCTTATTAGATATTACTTTGTATATACATTTCCAAAATGACCATAAATTTCAGATTAAGCACTTACATTATTAATTGTTCAGAGTAGGTGTAATAATCATTCATGATTGATCTTTAATAACTGAGCAAGTTTCAGTGTTTTCTTCGCCTTGGGAAATACCAGACCTTCCTCGAACTGCTTTTCTGAGTCAAGAAAAGTGAGATTTCAGCTGTGTTTGGTTCCAAGTAAAAATACAGTGTTCTAACTTTTATATTACATATTCTAGGGAAAGTGTCAATGGGAATGACATGTTATGGTCAAGTTCATGGACTGAGTCTCATTTGCTGCACCACCTTTGGATGATTATGATACTATTAACTTACTATGTAGTATACAAAATAGAGCCATTTCATAACAATCCTTAACTTTTTGTATAAATAGCATTGAACCATAGGCGGATTTTCTGGGGGGGTGCGCACCCCCCCAAAAATATTTTGCACCCCCCCAAAACGTTTCCGCACCCCACCTAGAGATATTTGCACCCCCCCCAAAAATTTTAAATGCTCATGGGGATAAATGACAGTAGTGTGATTGAAATAAAGATTTTGAACTAAGTAAGACTAAAAACAAGGATTTTGAACTAAATAAGACCAAAAACTTCAAAATTTTCTGGGGGCTTCGCCCCCTTACCCCCATTGCCAACTGTGCCCCCAGACCCCTGCTGCAGCTTGCTCGACGGCACTACGCACCCTGTCGGTCACCTCCCCCCTATATTTTTGGCACCCCCCCTAAATTTTCGGCACCCCCCCAGAGCAAAATCTGAAAATCCGCCTATGCATTGAACCCAATTTTAATAGGAAATAATATAGGAATATTTACATCGAGATAGAGATATGGCTGACCCAGGTTCACAAACTTGCCTGCTTTATCACTTGCCTGCTTTATGCACCTATTACAATCCTCAGTGTTGCAACAAGTCCAGTCATTGACTCAGAGTGCCATGCTCAATTGAAGCAATTGATTTGATTTAATTTAAGTAGAGTTGTTGACTCCCTTATTCAAACACCTTGAGTTGACTAAATACAACAATGATAATTTGTAAATAACTCTTTCAAGTTAGTGCAAATCTCAGGCAAATAGATCTAGAAATATTTTGAGAAAATGAGATCTCACATAAATACCACAATTTTTGAACAAGATTATTCTTGGCTGGCAAAGCTAGTGAGATTGGCATGCAAAGGTATCATCAATCCAATTATGATTTTCGGGAACATTTTGAAACCTGTATTTTAGTTGGCATATTTATAATTTGAATAAGGTAGTACTTTCAGAATTATATATTTGCTTCTATGATGTAATTTTTAGATTTCAATTGCACCATTTTGTACTTTGATTATTTCTCTTTTGATAATAGATAAATAATTAAATAGTAACCTGTTATTATTGTATGTATATAATATATAGGTGCATTCATTAAGTGTGATAGTGCAGCATATGGTGGCCAAGTCTAAAAGGAAAGACCATTAGCCAAGACATTATTTTCCGCTCTCAAAAGGGTGAATACATTTTGAAGTTGACCACCATATGTAACACAATATAAGACACTTAATAGCTATATTGGATTGTAGTTTAAGGTTTAATTTTTTGTTCTATTCAAGTGAGATTTCATCTCCTGAGATGGAATTCCTTATCAGCTTTTCAAGTTGTTAAAATAGAGGTTTATTTTGGCTGGGGATGAGTTTGTCAAGTTAAGTAACCAAAGATGTTGATTAATCTGCATAACAGTAATGACAGTAAACCAATTTCTCCATGCAACGTGAAGCATCACATCGAAGGTGGTGGTGTGCCAGTCAAAGGTTTTGTAAGCAGGACAGCAATGGATGAACTTTAAGCATGTAGTTACAATATTGTATTACAGTAGCCAGTATGTCAGATTGCCATTAGGAACACATTTCTACGATATTTCTTTCTAAAAGTAAAAACAATTCTATAATTAGCATACTTGGTAGAATACATTTATCTATGTAACAACCTGAATATCACTCTCAATTTTGAAATACAATAATACAATTGAATAGTGTAGTAGTTTAGTACAGTTGTTGGCATATAAAGTAATATTTTATCTCATTTATCTGTGACTTTATTATATTCCTTATTTCCCTTATTTACTGACATTTAACCAGTCCAAACACAGAAGATATCGTTTGTCTGATGATTGTAAAAGCAATTAGAAATTGCTGAAACAGAACATGACATACAACAACATATTCATACAACAACAATGTCAATGTACAAATTGATACAACAATGTCAAATTATGTACTAAAATGTTTTATATGACAAATAATTATTAATTGCAATAGAAAATAGAATCCAATATTACCAGTAAACATTTAACTGCCTTACCTTGAGAACAATTATACACGAAATGTGTTTAATATCATATTTTCTGGACTTTTACGTAAGGCAAAAATGCATTTATACGAAACGCCCGAATGAATCAGGACTCTTCGAAAGCTTGAAGCCTTGAACCATTTAAATTCTACGCAAAATGGCTTGGAATTACCACTAAACGTCGTTTCACAGCGGACATGAACAATAAGAAGTCAATATGGTCCTAAAATCAAAGTTTTCTTGTGACAAAAGTTGGAAATTTCACCATAATACGACTGCTGTTCGCTTCTGTGTTTATGTTTGCACTGCGACGGCCAACCGAAAAACGAGCGAGCGAGCTCCGGCGAATTGATAATATGTACTAAAACCGCAATGCATCACGGTATACTGACGATACCTCCTCTGTGGTAACACTGAAACCAACTGCCGGTGAAAAATAGCCTATGTAGGCATGAAGCTTCGCAGTATAAAATATTTTAAAGTGAAAAGGATAAGGATATCAAAAGGCACTGAAAACTCAAGAAGAAGACTAGAAGAGAAGCACAATCAGTCCACAGCCGGTATAGTAAGTATTGATAGAGGCAACGCTTATGTAGACAATTCAGAACAAATACGAAATTTTATCGACTTGGCAGATTATTGGGGAAGTACCGACATGGCGACATCGTCGGTCTGCTCGGATAAATTGGATAATTCGTCTGTTTTTATACACTCGTAACGTGTGTGGTATATTTGATAACATACATTGGGATTGATATTTTTTGACAAATTCCATAAATTCATAAATACTTTGCTGAATTTGCTCGAATACAAGTATGCTTCGAAACAGAGGCTAAAATGTTTCTTGGCAAATTTAGTAGAAGCGAAATATTTTGTGCTATTTGGGTTCTAACAATTCAACAGAAATATATGTTGTATTAAAAATTATAAGAATCGTTAATCGTATATTGATACGTGCACTTCTATATTAAAATTCTCAAAGGAAAGGTTAGGTTTCTACATTTCCTTGGTATATACGGTAATTTTATGATTTAAAATCGATCCATATTTCGACAATTTTAGCTATTAATTATTCATAATAAGCTATAATATAAACTCGGTATACATATACTGGAATAAAATAATCATTTCCAGACAACATAATGCTGCAAGTTTCACTCAGCCTTGGAGTGCTGATAGTTTTGTTGAAACGTTTAAATGTTCAACCAAAAGGTTTTTGTATCACGAGGCATTGTCCGGCCAGGTGGTCATATACATAACCAATACTGTTGCAATTAATGACTCAAACTCAATTGCAATTTACAAGTACGACGTCACAAGTTAATTGTGAACACTCATTTACAGTACTGTGTTAAATGAAGTTTTCTTCGGCTGTGCCATGTCGAGGTCCATGACTTTTGTCACGAGTCATGATAATGCATAATATACACTTTTTTATGCCAGTCATGATTGAGGAAGAGAGTACAAACCCAATACCTAATTGGCTATTGCAGAATCCACCAGCAAATAATTCACATATATGCCTAAAGCCTATACTTCATATTACAAGATGTTTTTTTCTGCATCTCACTCGATTGAAATTGATGTAGAAGGTTTAGGTGGATGGATATTTCGAGTGAAATATTATATACAATATTTTAGACCTGAATGGGAACGGCTGCGAAAAATGCAACTCTAAGTCCTCCGACAGGAATTGAACCTGCGGCCCTGCGATTCTGCAGCGCTCTGACCACTGAGCTAGCACAGTATATGTCCGTTGTGGACAAAAATACGAGTGAGAATGTTCAAATCGAAGTCGAACATTGTATCATTTGAAGTCGTATATATTGGGATCGAAGTCGAGAAAAACGATATCGAAGCTTCCTAAGGGCAAGGCCATAACTTATAGCATTCTTAGTTTGTTTTATTAAATTTTGCCTAAACATACAATAATAATACTAAAAGTAAAAATAAATAAATACATACAATGAATTACAAGACATCATTACAATAAATAGGCAGGGCAACCACTACAGCTGAGCCAATTACTGTGGACCCGGTAATTGATTGAGTACATGATGCTACGAATACATAATGCTACGATGGTATGCCTACGTATGGCCAATTTTTAAATCTGATTGGCTAACACGCACTGACTAGGATTCAAGTCGATATATATATATATATTGTGTCCGTCAAATGTTCAATATTAACCTAAACAATGTTTCTAATTCCCATTAGTTCTCTGATACGTTGAAATAATGTCTTTCCCAATGATTTAGTCAATAAATCTGCTAACATTTCTTTAGTAGGACAATAGTCAAGACTAACTTCCTTATTTGCTACTTTATCACAAATAAAGTGATATTTGATGTCTATATGTTTTGTTCTAGGATGATACTTTGGATTCTTTGATAAGGCAATAGCTCCTTGATTATCCTCTTTGATAATCGTTGGCTTGTTTTGAACAAAGCCGATATCTCCGAGTAACGCAGGTAGCCATGCATGTATAGTTTGCATCCAAACACTTTAAAGTTGGACACGTCCGGTTTTTTACCATTGATACTTTTGTAACCACAATTACCATATAGGCGAATACACAAGTCCGTTCCAGCGCTATGTTGGCTATTCAAGCCCCATAGTACCTTCGTTTAAGCACTGTTCAAGCGCTATGTCATCACTAGTACTGCTATAAGCAGGCTAACTATGTGTCATATACTCATATTACATTACGCAATTATTTTATTTATTTTATTTTATTTTACAAGTTTGCCATTGCAATAGGTGTACATGATTTTATATATAAAGTAGTTACAAAAAAATACTTAAAATATAAACTATTATATGAAAACATTAAAAAATTAAGCTAGCATGCATTGTAACAATTAAACACGTAAACAACTGGACAAATATATGCATGAACAAACAAACAAAAAATGCCACATAAATATTTGTACAAATACTGAGACCTCGCGTATTAAATTAAGCAATTGCTGAGACCTCGAGTATCAGCGCAGCTTATGTTAATATATACGAAAATGCTACATAGCTTTAAGATAAGTTTACTATTAGACTGCCAGATATATATTATACAGTATATATATACGGATTTGAATAGTACATTTTGTACTAAGCATGTTTAACCCATTCACCCTATAGACCACTGACGAGTAAAATCGTCTGGCGTTGGACAGAGTAAAATACTAATTAAAGTCGGATGCATCTGGGCGCATTGCAAGCTAATAGGAAAGTCAGATTTCACAGTTATAGACACACAGTATGATGAAATAACATGGTAAGAACAAAACAGTGGCCCATGAGCTAGTGGGGCGTGTGAGTCACTGATGTTCTTACCACGTTATGACCTCATACTGTGTATCTATAGCTGAACAGAGTACAGACGATGGTAAAATGTTATCTATTTGTTTTCGAAACGTTTTTGTGTTTCAAGGCGTTGGAAAGAGATTTGCATGCCATTTGAAGTGATCTATGATCTATACCAAACAAAGCATATCATTGGTTCGTGATCCTTGTGAGAGAGCTGTGATTGGGATAAAGATATTACGCAACTGAAATGGTGTTATCCGTGCGTTTGTCCTCTAATAGATCATGGCTCTCCATGCACCAATGAAAATTTACCATGAAAATTAGGCAGACTGGACTTATATAAATTTGAATCTTCAAAGAATCTGTCCTCTAATAGATCGTGTCCTCTAATAGATCATGGCTCTCGACCAATTAATTTTAATAAATTTGAATCTTCGAAGAATGAAGGTCAATATTAGAATATGTACTGAAAAGCAACATTTCTGAAGTTGACCACCATATTGTGCCCTGCATGTAACGCTTACGACACGCACCAATATTTTCAAATATTTTCTGTTTTCTAGTATAGGCAGTATGATTCACTCTACACTCATACATCGCTTGCATCCTCAACATACTGGTCGAACTGAATCCGATGCAGTAGCAGTTGCTCAAAGTGTGAAGCATGTAGTACCTGCCTTGAACCTTTATCGCATTTTGAAAAACCACCCTTTCACTGCAATCAGTGTGACTACACCGTATGTGCAACTTGTGATACACCGAAGTCCCATCCTGTTCATCCTCATCACGAGGTGTACCTAATTACCCCTACATCACCATGGAGATGTAATGTATGCAAGCGTGACAATGCAAATATCCACGAGACATCGTGCTATAATTGTAAGCATTGTGATCAGCGCTCTCACTTTTGGGGAAATTTCCCCAAAACGGGGAAATTTGCGGAATTTTGGGGAGAGATCTGGGGAATCACATTTTTTGGGGAAATTTTTGGGGAATTTTTTTAAATAGTGGTCGAAGTGAATGGAACTGATCTTTCGACTGTTTTTGTGCACATTTTGTTTACCTTGTGTAGTTGTGTTGATTCTGGGTTTGAATATGATAATTTTGCTTACATGTGACAGACATTCTCATATTCAGTCGATTCATGCACATGTATATACAATATTTATGTTTATAACATATTTACATATCATTAATTTAAAATGTTCAAAATTTATTTTCCACGCAAATGATGTAATTGCTGCCGAAGGCAGCACACTATTCTTGACATGGCAAAGTTTCTCCAGAGTTCACTCGCCCCAGTCTTTTACGCCAACCTATGTATAGTCGAGATCTCGATTTTGCCTCTGTGAGTTGTCGGAATTCCGGGCAGAAAGTCGAGCTCAAGGAGAATTTTTAAAATAGGGGGAGAGGGCGAGAAAATATTGTATTGCACGCGCATGTTTTGTTCCATGTGATCTGCAAGTTCAGAACTCAAGATTTTACAAGATTTTATTCTGGATTTCTGGATCTGAGTCATCTGACTAGCTGCAAAATATACAAACATTTCCCGAAGAAACACAGGTAAGTATGGCTTTATTTCTTTCTGCCGATATTCATCAAGGCGATGAACTGTTTAGTGTTCATTCTAGAGGAAAGCAATATATGTGCTTTTATTTTTATCGGCGCTTCTTTCAGCACGAAATATTCCATTGTCCGCGTGGTCTAAAACAACATTTAATAATGTCTTAATACAAGGAGACAAAATGTGTTTAAAAGCTCTGAGTAATGGCTTATTAGTCCTAGATCCTGGTGTAGAATATTTGTCTATAGATAACTTTCCAACCATAGTTAGTGTTTATAATTCATGTACGAGGGTCATACTAATTACCGACAAAAACCGACAAACACCGACAAAAACCGACAAGAAACAGACAAATACCGACAAAAAAACAGACAAAACCGACAATAAACAGACAAACACCGACAAAAAACTTAAAAGGCACGTAATTGTGAGAATTTTGTTTGTAATAATGTTAACAGTTGGAATATTTTGCTATGAAACTTGGTAACTATAAAACTAGCAAATAACTCTCCATCTTTCGACAGTTATCACCTCTCATTTAGTGGATTTGCTGCTCAGATCTGGGCTATAAGTGAAAAAATCCAGTTATCAATTTTCTACAAATTATCCAAAAGCCAAGAATCAACATGAGAGCAGTTGTATAAAAAGTAGCTTAACTATATCTAACTGTACTAAAATTAACAAGCCGGAATCGCATAATTATGGGTGGTTCAAAGTTGAATGTTCTTATTTCGCCTTAAAAATGGCGGAAAGATAAAATGAAGTTACTGATTTAGTGAGAAGCAAAATATATAGTAAAACTAAAAGCATTCTATGGCGTCTTCTCTAAAGCCTGTAATAACGTCTTCTCTAAAGCCTGTAAAGCCGAGTAACCTGGATCGAAAAAGCTTCTTCAGGAATGCTTTCCTGCATGGGTAAAGCTGTCGTTGAATATATAGGTACATTTCCCTCAACCACAAGTGTACATGGAAACAGTAAAAAAGGTATCTGTAGCGAGTATGTCAGGACTTGCGAGGCTACAAAACAAATTATCAATGACAGAATTAAAAATGAACCTGCCAGAAATGTATACTGCGACATGGTTTTAGATAATTCTATGGATGCTCCAAGGGATCTTAAACAAATACAGAACTTTAAACAAGCAAAGGCAAGGGCAGACAAGTTACCTGGTACGAACAGAAAAAACACTGCAGATGATGTACAAACAATCATTAACATGATGAACGATCATCCATTCATCCAGGAGATTGTCCAAATGAAGGGGAAGCCACCGATGGTCATTTTATATACTGAGGACCAATTGAAAGACGTTAAAAAGTTTTGTTTAACTCCTGGGAACACTTCAATTCTTGGAGTTGATCGTACTTTTAACCTTGGAGCATGTTTTGTAACTTTGACAGTTTTCAAGCATAGTTATCTTTTGCGACGTTCGGCTGAAGCATCTCCAATTATGCTGGGCCCTTTGTTCCTACACTGGGATGGCACTTGCACAACCTACCAACGTTTCTTCCAGTGGCGCCGTGGCCGGGGGGGCCAGGGGGGGCCTTGGCCCCCCCTACCTTTGAGACCCGTCGGAAAATCGAAAATTTGTTATGTTGTCGGAATCGTAATGGTGAAGCATACCTGCAAAAACGAAATATCGGAAATGAAACTGAGTTTACGTTTTTCGAATATTAGTTATAAAATAGGTAATATTGCTAAAATTGAACAATATTGGGGTAGTTTGTCGGTATTTACCTGTATTAAAAGTATAGTCCGGAAAAATTTTTTTAGCCCTGCTTCCCCCCCCCGTCGACAACAAAAACAGTAATTATACTTCGAAATATTGTCGGAAAATGGTGAGCTTGGCCCCCCCTAAAACAAGAGACCCACGGCGCCCCTGCTGTTCGGTGGCAATATCGAAGAATGTTCTTCATGAGACACGTACAGCAACTTTACATCAATTGTACGTGATGCTAAAATAAGACGAAACGAGAAAAATAATTCTTCATGACACCATACTAAATATAGATATATTTGTGTGCCTGTGTGTGTGTACACAGTCATGACCAGGGTCTGGTGATGGCTAGTTGATAATCTGAGAGGCAGGCAGTTTCGCAGGAAGTTTTGTAATTGGTGTAAACAGGAAATTTCTTCTATTTCTTAAGTTTTCCGCCTGCATATGGGCACAATATTTAATCGAACAGCAGACAGAAACTTTAAGCCTAACGTGTGAGACTGACTAATATTCAAAAGAAATCAAAGAACGAAGACAATGATATGTATGTATGATGCTAAGCTCCAGTAATCCTGCAAATATAGTCTACAAGGACGCAGATTTTAATAACTAAGCACGACCCGAACAATTTTAAGTTTAACAAATTTAACGCCTATATTTTGTCATTTTAACGATAAAACCCATTTAAACTGTAAAACCCTATTGAACTGTAAAAAACATGTATGCTTAATTAGAAAGAGGGAAAACCATATCAAACTATTTCTTACGAACAGTTAGCTCTAACTCACCGAACTAAGCCCTTGATGTTTGGAAAGAATTCATAAAATGCAACTGAAGTAAATCCGCTGCTTAAAACGGAGGAACTGGTGTTTCCGGGGTTCTAATTTGATCCCCTTAAAGCGATGTGTCTTGAGAAGGATAAGGACAGGTAAGCCAATCGGGGGGGAGGGAGGCCCCCTTCTAGCACAGATCGCCCGGGTCCCTCTGAGATAGGCAGTCCGCCTCTGTTCATATGCATTGATAAAACAACAATTATACTTAATACATCAGTAAAATAATTACATATATTGTTACTGAAATTGATAATAGTCCAACAAAGTCTTATAATAAAGTACAACTTTAACTGTACTGATAATTTAATACTATGTATAGCTTTAATACTTTTTTCATCTCTGTCTATATATATAATATATATATATGTATTTAAAGGCCACATGCAGATTAGATATGAGCCAGATGTTTCTCTCCGTTTAGTTTCCGTGTTGTCGTATTTTCACTTTTCTTATTATATTCGTTATTCGCTTACTTAAAAATGGCGGCGTGAATAGTACACGTAATATCATGCAAATTATATACATATTTTGCCTTGCGCAATTTGCGAGTTACTGCCTGTATTGCCTAATTGCTCGCCCATGAAATTGCAAAATTGGGACAAATTTCTCGCGGAGTGAGTCGTCTGGTTTAAATCTAATCTATTGCAATACTTTGGATGCCAGGAGCTTCAGTTCCTTTTTTCCACTATTTTTCGCTTTTTATCTCTGGGTTTATAGTACTGTTCCAGATCGTCTTTCAACGGGTCAATTGGTGGCTCTCGTTTGTTGTTTTTTCCAACTTTTTCTATAAAAATTGCCAGAAATAATTCTTATGTATATGATTGACGTGCTTTTTCTTTGTTATTCATAGGGCTGTATTTAGCAGAGGTTAAAACAATAATGATAACATCGATACTGTATATATTGAAATGTATGCTGTAGAAATGCACGTTTTTAATACAAACGCTGAATACAAGAAAATGTCATATGGCTATGGCATTTCGTTAATAAGTCTCCTACAACATGGCCACCGTCACGTCATGTACAAACCAAAAAGAATCATTGTTGAAATATAAACAGTTTAGATATCTGATAGTTCTGCACGAGTGCTAAAATATGATTAATTTGGGAGTCACTATTCTAATATACGTGTTCACGTCAAATTTCGCCCATGTGCAGGACAACAAATGGGAAACTCAAGGACACTCTTAAGGAAATACCTGCGTTCTGCATATTCTGGATCCGACTTACCTTCCCTAATTCATCCAATAATTATTATAATGAAATGCTATATTTCAAGCAATACAAATCGATTCGAATGCACAATCAATGCTTATTGTAATTGGGACAGACAAGGAATAATCTTACTTGTAATATAAAATATCTTACTTGTTTTTGCCTGTTTTTCTTTGGTATTTTTTCGTTCTGCTTCGGCTGGTGGATTTGCAGGCAATGTTCCTAAATATTGTAAAACAACATTGACCAAAACTTGTTTATTAATTAAAATAAAATACTAAAATAAATTCTTATGTTCTTACCTTACATTCTGACGAATAGGGGACTGGAACTGACGTGCAAACCGCGTAAGGGGACTGGAACTGACGTGCAAACCGCACAGTGATGACGTAATGGGGGACTGAAACTGACGTGCAAACCGCGTAGAGGACTGAGGCTTAGGCTTCACTTTTTCGCTGCTGTTATCATTCCAGTGTATCATATTGAGTTCACTGGCTTTTTGTCGGTCTTTCTCTGTTTGTTACGAGTCATGTTACGAGTCACGAATATTTCTCTTTGATCTTGACCCTAATCCCGACCCAATCCCTAACCCTATTGTGTGCGTAACATGGACTTAGAACCTTTTTGTCGGTCTTTGTCTGTTTTTTGTCGGTGTTTGTCGGTGTTTGTCGGTGTTTGTCGGTTTTTGTCGGTATTTAGTAGGACCGCATGTACGATGACAAATATTATTAAATATCTACCCGTGGAGGTTAATTAATTCATGTACGATGATAATTCCATCTCATTAGGCCCTTAAGATGATGTAATATATCCATATTTTTTGTAAGTTTGTCACAACCATAACAAGTAAGGGACCGGTCATTATTTATAGAAGGGGGGGGAGGAGAATTTTCTATTTTGTAATTTTTTACAATTGAGAGACCCCCCCCCTAAAAAAACCGAAATTAAATTGTGGCCCCCCCCCTTCATATTAGAAAATTTCTTGTTGACCCCCCCTCTTTTTCATAGATAATTTCTCTTATTCATAAATACTCGCCGATGGAGATATATTCCCAGACACTAAATATACATGGGATTAATCGATAAGATATCAAAGTGAACCAACTCAAATATAACAGCAAAATGACATTGCATTGATATGTATATTAAATCAAGGACGCCAAATGCCATCATTGGGACTGGGACGATAACGATGTAAACACAGAATATAAACAAAGTTGGCCCCGCCCCAAAACGACTGTAACCCACCTTTAAATTGTTCCTTTAAAATAAAAGAGTAATGCAAAATTCAGATTTCCATTTGTTCTTGACAGTTGTTATAACCATGTCGAATTAGTGGATTAAATCCACTATACAGGCCATTTTAATTCACTGACCATAACTTAGTTGCAATATTTACCACAATAAATGCTAATATGGAAACAAGTTTAGTGTAATCAAATTACTTCAATTTTTTAAATTTAATCGCATCCCACATCTTGAACCCCCCCCCTTTTTCAATTACCCTTAAAAAATCAATAGCCCCCCCTTTAGCTATTTATTTATACCTATGCCCCTATTTTTTTCCCAGCCCCCATCCATAAATAATGACCGGTCCCTAATTATACCATAATTTATCAACCAAATTTGGTTTTCATTTTCTGCCTCAACAGGCGGATGAATGTTACTTTGTCCACAACTGGCCCTGCCACAATGGGCAGATCAATAATATTTTGTGCCTCAACGGGCTCAAACATGCTTTCTTACAAGATATGTCATATGTCGGTCTGTGATCGACACAGTTAATATATCGCCTGTGCCCCGTCTATGGCGGTGACAGATAGTGATCTAGCTGTAGTCATAGAGCCTGTACCTGTGATCGTAGCACAAAATAGCAATCTACCTGTTGTGGTAGAGCCCATTGAGGCACAAAATATTGATCTGCCCATTGTGGCAGAAAGAAACATTGATCTACCCATTGGGCTATTCCATTTAATACCATACCCCCCCTATGGAGGATTCTTCTCCTCTAATTCTTCTGGGGTAAGGGGCCATTTTGCCTTGGAATTCTTCAGGGGTGTGACTATTTAGGCTTGGAATTCTTCAGGGGTTGATTAAAAAATTGCATTCTTCAGGGGGTTGCAGTCAAATTCTTCAGGGGTAATAGCTGTAAGACAGGAATTCTTCAGGGGTAGGTGTTGTAAATACAAAATTCCTCAGGTGGGCTGTTGAAAGTCAGGAATTCTTCAGGGTTATAGAAAAACCCCTGTCCTCGATAGAGGAGGGGGGTTACAGATTTTAAATGGAATAGCTCATTGTGATAGAACCTGTGGAGCGTGTTGAGGCACAAAATATTATTGATCTGCCCATTGTGGCAGAGCCAGTTGTGGCACAAAGTAACATTGACTGCCTGTTGAGGCAGAAAATGAAAACCAAATTTGGTTGAAAAATTATGTTATATTTACTTGAAAAAAATGGTTGTTACAAACTTACAAAATAATATGGATATATTACATCATCTGTAATGGGATGGAATCTGCGATATAAAGAATTAAATATTTCCAACATATGTCATGTGGATCCCTGCTCACAGTTGTTTTGGAGAGATATACTATTATGTTGGTTTGCTGTATAATCATGTATTTTGACAATTCACTGGACAGTACAGATGAACACTGATGGAAACTAAATGCTAAATAAATATGAAATATCTACAGATTGGGAACAAAGACTGTTGTGACATGTTGGTTTAGCATGTGTACTTCTTATATATTATTATTTACAATAATCACATTCACACTGTTGTAATCTCATCGTTTGGGCAAGAAAATAAGTATATACATACAGTGTGCCATTAGCAATATAAATACGTTCAATATTACTAATTGGTCGAGGAATTTTGCATGCAGTTTGGGCGTCAAGGCAGCACTTTCCTTGCGATAGTAACTACTAGTATTAATGAAATACTTCATGTTACCATGCTACGTTCATCTAAGGAATTTTACGGAAATCTGGGGAAATTTTTTTGCGCAATCTAAGGAATTCTTAAATTCAGTTGTGAGAGCACTGATTGTGATTTTCACCTGTGTAAGAAATGTTTTGCTCGAGGGGTCCGTCACGGCCGAAATCTCGTACACTCGACTCAGAAATCAGGTTCAGAAATCACGAAATCACAGAAATCAACTAGAAATAAGATGATTTCGAAATCAGAAATCACAAAAATACTAGTGAAAGGCTTGAATAGTGGGACTGTGGGAACGAAATTGTGACCTTTTTGCGTTTTTCTGACGATATTTCACAATTTTCACGGTATTCCGATTTCAAATTGCTCCAGAGTTTGAGTAAATGCTTTACAAACAATAAAATATACCAACACTGCTGTAACTGATATCTTCCGGAAATCTTGAAATCAGTGTTGAAATCAGTAGAAATCAAGAAATCAGCTCAGAAATCAAGTGATTTCGAAATCTCGTACGCTTTGGACGGTCGTGGCGGACCCCTCGGTTTTGCTGGTGTGAACAGTCCACTTCATGTACATACTTTACAACGCACTGATGCCTGATTTGTTTATCATCAATCTAATGGAAAATGGAACTGTGATGTTTGTCGAAAAAACAATGGACCAGGACATTTGTAAGATACTATTTTATCTTTCATACAGCTAATTGAAATACAGGGGGGACAAAAAACCATCCAGCATATGCTGTATGTTAATATTTCATAGTCGTGTGTGAAATTCTTGCATTTTCCTGATGGTGTATAAATGTTGCTGCATGGAAAAAAAGAATAAGAATCAAATAACATTTTAAAAGATATCGAGTTGTTCTATTTATTTCATGCTCTTAAATCCAATCCAAAAATAGCCATAGAAATATTTTTACGTAACCACGGCGGTAATGTGCACGATCCAATTTGTCAAATACGATTCTCCTCCTGACATATGTGATTTCACACAATACAGCAACAACTAACTCTTGTCTGCAAATCCAGTAAATCACATGTGTCAATAGAGAATTGGATCTCCCCCTGGGGAACCCCCCCCCCCAGTTTATATGTTAAAAAAGGCCCTGTATCAATTTTTTTGGCATTTCAAATTTTTGATTCTCCAATCGCAGTCACTTAAATACTATTATTCGCAAACCAATCGCTCAAATATAAAAAGTTGAATGGCTAAAGCCTGGTTCACATTAGCAATTTTGTCAGCGATAATCCTCCACCTGACGCATGCGAATGAGTGGACTCACATACTAAAGTATGTGATCATCAGGGCGCTTATATACTGGGCGGTGCAACGAGCTGAGCGCGCGCTGAACGACGTGTGATGCGGACGTAGACTGGCACGAGCGTGATTTTTGGAAATTCGAAGTAAAACGCTAATTTTGTCTACCGTTTTCTATCACTATTTTTACTGATCGTTTCGATGTCAAACAGTATGTTTTTACTAAAATATAAAATGGTGTTTATTTACCATTATATAAATGTGTCTTTCTGTCCTGAAGATGGTAAAATGTGCAAGATATTAGGGAAAACGGTGTGATGTTTTGATGACTTCCATGGAGTGTAATTTTCACTATGGGCGCTCGATGCGGTGTTCTCGTCAAGACTACGGCATGAAATTTCGGTAAGTTAAAAGATATTTATCATATGTTTGTGCCTTAAAAATTTTGAAAAAATCGGAGTGGATAATTTGGGGTTATTTTGTGACTGAAGTTTACCCTTTTTAAGCACAATCCCCCCCTAGGTTATTGTGTAAAATTTTTGTGTTTTGAGTTCGCAAGTGACACAAATATGGTGTCTCGTCGTTCATCGCATTCGCCTCGTAATTTATCCAAAATCCAGTGGCTGTTCAATAGAAACGAATGCATCTTTTTGAACACTATTCCTACTAAGACCTGTCTAGCGAAATACGGCATATTGAAGATATGTCGAGCGCTTTGTATGTTAAACATTTTTATACACCTTGATATCTTCTTGTGAAATTGCTAAGGGATACACAACTCGTAATGTGTCAAAACAAAGCGAATCGGAGTGGATAATTTTATCAATTTTGGGATTTAAAGATAGCCTACTTTTGAATGCGTTCTTTTGAATCGAACATTGATCTGGGGATGATTGTTGATTGCTACGGAAATGCACAGGATGGCGTTTGCAAAATTCGCGCGAGATGTCGCCACCTATGCAAATAGTTTGCGAAAGCGATTTTGTTGTCGTTTGTTGTTTCTTTGTTGTTTTTTTGTTATAAATGTGCGATATAAATGGTAAAAGAACCGCGTTAGGCTTGTCTTCGTCGTGTTGTAAGCGTCTTAAATCAAGTTTAGAAAATGATTGCTATGAAACATGTTCAGCTGGTGAGACTTCATCCTCTTCATTCGTTGGTCATCAAAATGAACGACTTCAACCTGTTGCACCCTTGGGCGATATTGCATTTCCCCCTTCTACAACAGCACTGGAATACAGCAGTGGATTACCTCTTCAGCCAGAGGAACTACTTCTATATTGTTTAATGAAAATCTCTTCACCAGGCAGCAATATAAAGTCTGTTAAGGGATATTCACCAGAAAAGTATGCTGGAATCACAAATGCTATCTGGGATGTTTATGGTATCCTCTTTGACTGTGTAAAGCTGCGAAACTACTTCTTTAGATCTATAAACAATACAAGAAAGGGCTTAGGTAAATTTAAAGGGGTTCTTCGTTGGAAATATTTTGGTCAGGATGTGGACAGAATTGTTGCCAAGTACCAACAAGTCCTTGTTAATCTGCTGATTAATAACCAGGCAGTCTGTGCTCAAGAGTACAAGGATTTGCGTGATGATCTTAATACAGCTAGTGTTTCTGTTTCACGAGAACAGGATAAGTCTAACAGCCTTGCTTACAAGGTTAGTAAAAGCAGTTCAATCCTGGGAAAATTTTCAAAATGGCAAGTTGTGGCAAATATTGAGGAATCAGTGGTGCATTTGTCATACTTTGGTAATGTGGAATGTGAAGTTAGAATATTAGCAGACGGTGCACATGAATTCATTGTTGGAGGGAAACCCAGGCAAACAAATGTGAGTCACAAGAACAATAAGATCATGTCAAATCCTATCCATAGTCTCAATGACTTGTATTCATTTATGGAACACTTACAGAAATACTATATTTGCCCGGGAGTGATGATCGATGAGTATGAAGATCAAATACCAGATATAGCTGGACCAGTCTTTAGAACTGTTGCTGGAGAACCTGCTGCATATGTAGAGCCATTACCATCCAATGTACATTTCAAAGTTATTCGATCAACTAAATGCTCACTCATAGTTGAAGATGATGCGAAATGTGAGGCATGCACTCAAGCAAGTCACTATATGCGTACTGTTAAGTCCAGGAAGAAAAAAACAGATGAAAGCACGTCAAAGTTTGTTCGATTTGATTACTTGACAAAGGATACCCTTGTTGACAATAGTCGACATATGGCAGAAAGAATACATCAGTTAGAGACGAGAGTTAAACAACTTGAGAAACACCAGGAAACAATGAGTACTGTTGGTAAAGCTACTGATTCTGAGTTTAGGACACTTTTTCAGCAATTATACACTGGCTTGAATAAAGTAAAGGAAAAGCATGATAACAATGATTGTTACTGGAAGGACTGTGATGATGAAAGTGATTTTGAGTCTAAGGATTTATTGATGAGACATATACGGACATGCCATATGAAACCTATGGTTGATGTAGCACCAGTTGTTAGGGAGTATACCTGTCAATGGCTTTCTTGCATGAAAACATTTAGGAAAAAGCACCTGCTTGAAAATCATGTCATTGAGCACATTGGTAGTGAGTCTGACCTTTTCCTTATTAGCCTTTTAAAAGATCAAGCTAAAGCCTTGAATGTACCTTCAAGACAAATGAGATGGCATCCGTCCGTATTGAAATGGTGTCTCCGATTGTATTCTCGATCGCATTCATTATATTCAGATTTGAGAGATTCGGGATTCTTGAAGCTCCCCAGTGGAAGAACACTATCAGACTATAAAAACTTCTGCTCCTCTAAGTCTGGATGGCAGATATCCGTTCTTGGAGCCATGAGAGATGCCTTTTGTAGCCAAGGACTAAGTGATGTAGGAAAATTGGGTGGGCTTTTCTTTGATGAAGTCAAAATCAAAGAAGGTTTACTATTTGATCCCTCATCTTGGGAATTGGTTGGTTTCGTTGACTTAGATGATAACTTCAAAACAAAGAAAACTAGTGGCACTGTGCAGGACAACCTTGCAACACATGTTCTCCAGTTCTATTTTAAAAGTCTGTTTAGTTCATTCAGTTATCCGTGTGGTTATTTCCTAACGAGGGGCATTTGCGCATCCACCTTGAATAAGGTCTTCTGGCAGGGAGTTAGTTTATTGCATGGTCATGGTTTTATGGTTCTTGTGACATGTTGTGATGGAGCGGCCGAAAACCGAGCATTCATGGTTATGAATGGTTGCAGTGAAGACAACAGCAAAACGGTAAACCCATTTTCCAAAAAGCCCCTGATATTTCTTTCTGATCCACCTCATCTTCTTAAAAAGCTTCGTAATAACATTTTTAACAGTGGCTATAAAGAACAATCTGCCAGATATTCGAGATGCATGATGCTTGATTCAAAGCCCATCCTTTGGAACCATATCTATTCAGTTTACCAGAGAGACAAGCAGCGGCATTTATTTTCAACTGATTTGAGGAACTCCCATGTCCATTTGGACTCTCTTAGCAAAATGCGAGTAAAACTTGCTGTCCAAGCTCTAAATTCCAAAGTAAGAAGCGATATGGAGAAATATGAGCCAAACACAACTTTGTCAACTCAGAAATACATCTATCACTGTGAGAAATTATGGGATGTAAACATGTATTCAACGATACTACTCCATTGTCATCTTTATCTGATCCAAGATTAAACGAACTGAATAATGTCTTGCGGTTTTTTCGTGATTGGAAAGGTCAAATTTCCTCTCTATTTCTGGAAAAATCTGATAGAGCCTCTCGCTTTATTAGTTGGCAAACAATGTTTGACTTACAGGTAAACAATCCCCAACTAACAGTTATTACTTTTGCAGGTATTGTTTGATCTATTGACTACAAAATATGAATGAATTGACTATGTACTTCCTGAATTACGATGAGCTTTGAATTACGATGCTACGCATCTAGATTGGCTTGTGCATTAAGACGGTATTGAGTACTACATCCAAATATGATTTTATTCACCAATAAACATGTTAAGTATTGCAATGATTTTTTTCTAGATTTCTATTAATGGAATTCGAGAGTTGGTGAGTTATATCGAGAGCCCAATGTTCAAAGCAGCCCATGGAAGTCAACATTACATCATACCAAAGAGGGTTAGCCAGGATATTGTTGAGTCGTTCTTCTCGTTGCAAAGGCAATCTTGTGGTGGAACTAACAACATGACAGCATATGCATATGGATACAATGTCAATAGTGCTATATCATATCAAGCTGCCAAATCAATAACCAAAAAACAGACAAATGTATTTCAGGCTGATGCAAGTGACTTGTGTAAGTTAGGTCAGGAAAATAATCTTCCAAAACGGGTTGATGTTGATAGCATTTTTTCACGTAATATGTGGGCTATTAACATTTGAATATCATTTACTACTGTACTACAGTAATTAATTTACTATACGAGATGGTCTGACCAGTTTGTTAACCTGTTAATGTGCAAGACAACTAGTAAGTTAAATTTCTGGTGTTCTGTGTATGTGAGCACAATTCAAAAGTACTAGGCAATGTGCCTGGAAAATTTGAATGATTTATTAAGAGAAATGACCTTCTCTTTCTACCAGTTGGCAAGTGTCTATGAACGGCATGTGTGTGTTTGCCTATTTTAGTGAGTGAGAGGTTTGGCTTTTGTAGAGTAAAACGTTGAAGTGGGGCGCATCAAGGCACAATGCATGTTAATGGGTTAAGTAGTGTTTGATACACATTTTCTCAATAACTAAATTTAGGCTGGGGGCACTGCTCTCATGCCTTCTTAATTAAGGTGGCAAAAGGTACCATTTTATAACAAAAAACCTTTACCAATTCGACAATGCCAAAATGATACAATGCAAATTTACAGTGCATCTGCCAGTGCTGATTTTCAATCAATCAGTCAATCTACGATGTCGAGGGGTCTTTGCTCAAATTGTCGGGAAATGTTTTATTTTTAACAGGCTTGCACGATCCTGACAAATAAGAGCTTTAAATTTATGGGGTTATGCACTTATGTGTTTCCCGTGCCCCACTACCAACTTTCTTGACACAAAACACCGAAGAAAGTATTTTCTTATTTTTCAGGTAGTTGGATAACCTACTACCTGGAAACATTATTGTATAATTACATGCTATATAGTTTGGGCTGACATTGCCATGAAATATTAGCAGGGTTTTGAAATTTGTGATTTCCATAGAAATAATGTCAGCAAACATGAATGTGACATTGCTTTGTATGGAACTTTATTTAATAAAATAAATGCAAGTATATTATTGTATTACTTAATTACTATATACTTAATAAACTAAAGTTAAATCCAAGTATGCATATCCACTGAGTTGCTATAGTTTTTCTCCAACAAACCATTTTCATACACTGTAAGCACTTAATAATTTATGCAATCAATGTCCCATGCATGGGTGCTAAAATTAGCAATGCTGTTACATTAAATTTGATTGGCTTGACAACAAATTGCATTATAAAGTCTCATGCATGGGACATTGCATAAATTAGTGATTAATATATCATTGATATAATATTGTGACTTTGTTAAGACTTTGTCTAATGTTATTATTTAACTTGCTGGATTAGCAACATATTGTTTGGATATATCATTGATATAATATTGTGACTTTGTTAAGACTTTGTCTAATGTTATTATTTAACTTGCTGGATTAGCAACATATTGTTTGAGGATGGGTGTGCTTGGATTTAACTGATATAGGTACATATTAAAATTACCTGTATTTTTTATTATATTCAAATGTCATAAATAATTATGTAGTTGTTCGAATATTCAATAACATTTCCAAATTTTGAAATGATGATTTTTGTGTCCTCAATTGTTGTAGACATTCAAATGTCAGTACAGTGAGTTAGCATCATCTTGTTGACATCCACTTTGACAGCTCTGCTATCTTTCTGCAAACATTTCTTGTTCATTAAATTAATCACCATGATCAAATGAAGAGATAGTCCAACCTCTAAAAATGAGCTTTTGCAAAAAATATGTTCTGGTTCAAGGTTGTTTTGTACAAGGCAGAAATTGGTAAGTACTTGCAAAGACAGTACCTTTAGAAAAGTAATGTTCTGTGAAACAGTCCTGCATGTCCCAATTTTTTTTGTTACAAATGTATCAATAAGACAACTATCGTCTTGACAAATGGCCTTCGCTCGAAATGTCAGAAAAGGTTTTTTCATGGTTGAATAACCTAGTATTACCAGCTGTTGATTTTTATCTCTACCTACACTGCCACCCACTGCTCAAGATCTAATTACTTTTTTATCACCTGTAGCAATGTTTCTATTTGTTTATTTTTTTTCTTCCCGAGCAATGATGGCTTTCCCAATGATTTTAATATTTTGGCTAGCTCTTTACCCTGGAGTTCTCTTAACATTTCTTCTTGTTTCGAATGAGGATAGGCAGACAGTGACTGCAAGAAACTACTAATATTGGCAGATGACATATCTCCAGATCTTAATTCAATAATTTCTTCACTCTTTTGCTTCTTAGACGATGATGTGGTTTGCCGAATTTGTTGACGTATTCCCATGCTATCTTTGTTAGGTTTAAGCCCCTTTTTCTCACGAATCATTTGCTGTTTCGACTTCAAGAAAAATGTAACAATCCGTTGGAGGACAACAACAAAAGTTGCATCAGATGGCAATGATGTCAATAGATTGTTCCATTTTTCCCTCAGCAGCTTATTTGTTGACAGTTTTTCCAGGCAATCCACTAGAATGTTCCCTTTTTGAACTTGGATATTAACAGGGTTGATAAGGTTCTCTATGGTATTGTGTAAAAACAAAAAAAAAGGAACAACATGTTCATAAATAATAAATCTAAACTTCCCATCATCTTGCTTCACATCTCTTCCCAAACTTGCAATCAAGTCCAGTGCTTTATCTTTCTCTCCACAGACCACGTTCGATCCACCATCTTTCTCCACTGCTTTCAAGCCACAACTTTCACCCTTCACGATTGTATCCCTCGCACGTTTGATCACCCAACCTGCATGATCTCTGATGCTATCAAATTCGCTATCATCACAATATGTTGCAGATTCTTCAGTGCTGTTATCTTTCTTGACTGTAACACGACTGCCATCGGGCGAAGACCACAAGTTCTGGAGAATCTGTTGCAATATTTGCTCTGAAGCTTCCATGTATTCCTCAGTTTCACCACAGGACTCACTAATTTTATCACATATCAGTTTCTCCCACGACTGTTTAATTGAAAAATGATGAAAACTACAGGACCGTTTCACAGAAAATTCGTTTTCCAAACGTATTGCCTTCTTTTGCGGATTTTTTTCAACTTCTGCCTCGACAAAACAAATTTCTACCAGATCTAAAACATTTTGCAAAAACTCATCTTTATAGTTAGACTTTCTTTCGTCCAACACTGCCTCGGAAGCCAACGTCAAAATGGTATTTTCCTTTGAAGGTGACTTGTATACTTCAAGAAGTGTTTGCAGAAACGATAACAAATTCTTCGCTGTAATGTTTGAAGAAACAACAGAGCTGTCAACATGAGTTAATGGTTCATGAAAAGGCAACTCGCCTTCGTTAAAACCATCATCATCTAAACAAAGTTGAGCGCCAGCGTGTAATATAAAAGCTGAAGTTGCTGAACTTTGCTTAGATGATGAGCTCCCGGCTGCCTCCATATTTGTTTTATGCACCTAGTAACGGTTGTCAAGGAAGAGACAAATGTTAACACTTTTTAAGTCAACCGCTCGCCGTTAAAAATGACGTTTCGTCACCAGGCTCCGCATCACACGTTGATCTCTGTTCCTATCTCCGTTGCACCGCCCAGTATATAAGCGCCCTGGTGATCATTTATATGGGATCGGTTTTACAAACGCATACGTTGATATGTCATTCGCTCGATCACATCGATCAGGAAGGGAAAAATTGCTAGTGTATAAATTGGAATCAATTTCCCTGTAATTACAATCATATAAACCAATATTTTAATAATACCAAGTCTCAAATCTTGGGATTATTTGTATAGATGATGAAAATAGCAATCTAATAATGTACATAAGTTTATACACAGTTTGTTGTATGATTGTGTACATTTAATTTCATATATATGATGCAGACATGCAGTAAATCTGCTGTTTTGAACCACTAATTTGCACTATTTTCTATTAAATAGGATTTATGAGATTTATCCCCCAAATAGAACAGTTATAACTTTAAATCGAACCAGCTAAAGCAACACTCCGAAACCATTGTGCTTCTTTATTACGTCTGGATGAGGCAACTGTCATCAAGAAGGCATAAAAGACTGGTGATGTAGTCTGCCATTCTTCCCTCAGTGATTGCATTGAATATTTCACTAAGTCGTTCTTTCCAGTTTTTCTGAGTATGGATGGATGTTTCCGCGAACAAAGCCCGTTCACTTCAGTAGAAACAGTGCGAAGAACATTTCCACGACAAACTTTGATATCAGTTTACATTTCATAACTGAATTGGCTATCCTTCTCGGCGCTCCGTGAACGAGAGCCTTTCCAATGGCTTCATATTCAGATGGCAATGTTTTGTTGCAGGTTTTACTGGGATACTCGATAGATACATTCACCTTTGTTCCTTTAATAGGTGAAATAGGTATTGGCAAGGTTGTCTTAGCATTCGTGGAAATGTTCTTTTGAATGGGACTAGAAGTATTTTGGTACGAACAAGTTGGATTTGTATGAACGGCAGGTGGCGGAAATTGATATATTTGCGTATGACCTCCGGTTAATATTAATGAGCCAAACGCGTTGAAACCCACTTGAGATCTATGATGAGACTGTGATTGCGGTAATTTAATATAATCCCGGTCTATGTCTATAGGAAGTACAACTCGTGGGATTAGAGAATTTCAACGATTTCACTGCGCCACTTCGCTGCTGCTGCTGTGTTGGTCGAACCGAAATGTTGCTAATCATATCTCTTGCCATCTTTGGAAATCATTCTTAATTTCTTCCTTGGCATCTTTTAAACTTTTGATAATCTTTTATAATCGCAACAAACGCTTATAACAGGTCTTCGAACAAACAAATAGATAGTTTCCCGAAGAATACAAATTGATATCGATATCAATTGCTGTTTTGATCAGACCTTTCATATCTGCTTTTGTTTTCCCAAAATATTTTACTCTTTCATCTTTTGGTGGAGCGCTGTTATCGATATATATACCGGATTACTATACCGGATTACTTTTCATACCGGATTAATTTTCACTCCGAAGTAAAAAACAAGGGTGTTTACACTACGCCGCATTGCACCGCTTCGCTTTGTTGCCAGCTCAACACTTTTTGATGTTGCCATGGAAACAGAACCAGTTTCCCGCTAAATAAAATCACGAGCTGGCTTTGCTAGACAAATGAACGCAAGAATGTCCAACACAAAACAAAAGAGCCAAATTTTACATGGACTTACCCAAAATCTTCGTTGTTTACGTTCTCTTTTGCCCTTTCGTTTTGCACGAAAAGTTGAAGTTACCAGTGTTTGCCGGAGTCGTCGCCTTGATGAATAATAGCTAGTCGACAGACAAAATAAACTAGCCATTATTTGAAGGACGCTTGCTGCCGTAAAAGTAAGTATAATCAATTGTTTGAAGGCGACCATTTTTAATTCGTCTTGTAATATATTACAAATTTCGCGCCAAAATTAGTTGTGTACCGGATTCGCCTGTTTACACTGCTCCGGCACATACCGGATTACTTTTCATATCACCTCCAAAGCGGAGTGATTTTTGCTCCGCGTCGCGTACCGGATTACTGTGGCGTAGTGTAAACAGCAGCCGAATCCGGTATGAAAATCGCTACGCTCCGATGTAATCCGGTATAGTGTAAACGGGGCCTTATTCATTTTTTAATTAGCTTATTTTTAAATAGTAACAATTATAACAAAGGGAAAGCAAAATTGTATTATTACTTCGCGCGGGAAATTTAATGTTTACAACTTGCTTGCGGAAGTCATTATAAAAGACTAGCGTTGATTGGCCCATTGCAGAACCCCTAGCAAAATCTTATTGGTTCTTCATAACAAAGGGAATGGAATGTATCGCTCGGTCCAGCCACTGGGTCCAGCAGACGTTAGTTGGCGAGGGTTTGAGCCATAAGAACGTCTGCGAGCAGGCTACAAATTGATAAGCTTTGAACTAAATCTTAAGATATCACGAAAACCCAAAATCAAGCGAACCGTTTATAATTTCAAAAAGGCAGATTGGAACGGACTTAACGAAACACTATGTCATATCCCATGGGACACATGTTTTGATTCTAATGACGTCGACGCATCCCTTACAAACTGGTGTGATGTTTTCACAACCGCAGTTGACGCTCACATTCCAAAATGCCTGATAAAAAATGTGCATAATCACCCATGGATTGACGCCGAACTTTTGACCGTGTTGAGACAAAAGAATATTATTAGAAGGAAAGTAAACAAAACGGGTCTAATTAAGGACATTACTAAATTCCGGAAATTAGTAAAACAAATGATGGCACAAAAGAAAAATGAACACGCTAGCAAGCTTAAAGAATCTGTTACAAAGAATCCCAAGCGTTTTTGGTCGTACGTAAAGTCATCCAGGGGCGGATATAGGGGTGGTCAAACCGGTCACGCGACTCATGTAAAAATTGCGCAGATAATTAATATTCTAAGTTAATCCAGTTAAATACCTTTCGTGCAGCGGCATATATAAATATAATAGTTATTAATATTGGAATTCTAGTCCAGTTAATTAAATTCGTTCAGTGGCGCAGTTTTGGTAAAGCAATCCAATCCAATGACCGATCAGCTGTCTTACCCATGAGTTTTGACCGGTCTCCGGTCAAATTCTAGCAATCTGATTGGTCAATATGCCTATTTGGGGTCATCTCCATGGAGATTCGCCATTTTGACCGATCTGTGGGGCGGCCTGACCGGTTTGTGCAGTTCAGGAGCTCGAATGCGAGCATTCGATTGGATGATTCAAAAAATTATCCATCCTTATCCATGGCTAGATTTTTGACCGGTCATGACGCAATTTTTGACCAGTCGCAGCGTGGGGTATAAATACGTCAGGTTTCGAGCTGACTAGCCTTCTGCTCGATATTCTGTATTGCTAGCTTCAATTTTCAAGCGATTATAATACAGTGTATCGACAATGCGCGAGAATATCATCGCAGGATTTCGGAAGAACGATCTCGAAAGTCTTAACGAGATTTACGGGCATCTGATCAAGCGAATCGACGCTTTGAATAGCATAACAACGATGTCTGCGGCTCATCTATTGGATGCGATAAACAGCACAAATTCTAGCCTCGCTAGAAATTTCGGTGCTGAGAAGTTTATCCCGCAGCATGCACGTGAAGGAACAATTGATGGCAGACGAAAGTGTTGTACGGCAATAAGGTAAAGATATATTCCTAACATTTGCATAATGTTGCGTGTGTTTCTTTGTCAAATAAAGGTTACTTATGCATTCATATTTTAATCCTATTGATATATTAATGATATTAGCATATTGTTTATACTCTGTCGTCGCGTCGTCTTCAATCAAGACATTTATTTCTATTTTCTATATAAAGTATGTATTAAAGCTTTGTTGCGGTGTAAAATAATACTATATATATGAACCGTGTTCATAGCTGCTAGCTGGCCCTGCATGTTGTTTTATTTGTTGTCACCACATGGTCCACATGGCCATAGAATAAAGATTTATTCTGTGACATGGCCTGGTGTATTAATGATTTATAGTTCTGATCGGATGAACTATATTAATAGTAAATATCTTTATTTTGTATAGATCTGAAATTTCTGGCAATTGCTTATATAGCTCTGCATCATTGGCACTGGTAGGCAGCAACAAGTTTGTGAATGATTTGAGAATGTTAACCTCACTTGAGCTTTTCATTAATGCTAATTTTTATTCTCAACACCCATGCTTTTTGTCGGCTGTGAATGATCATAATGAATGCTTTGGTAAAAGTATTAATAATCTTTTACCTTTGTCTGTCTCTCTCGCATGCCTTGACACAGGTTTGACCAAGGATGACTTGGTAAAACAGGAGGCCATTTTAAATTGTACAGATACAAAATGGTCATCATTTCTTTGTATTTTAGGTCTCTCTTCTGTTTTAAGTAGAAATATTTTTTCCTACTACCCAGATTGTGGTGAATTAAGGTATAAACTGCTATTTAACCGCCTAGTTGAGCCACGTCAACATGTTAAGAAAGGTGTAGATGATCTTCATGTTCTATTTTGTTATGAAGGTAATATTAAACCCGGAGAAACCTTTAAACCTAACCACTTTGTACCTCTTCTTTTCATCAACACCAGGAGAAACGAAAGCCGGCAGTTAATTCACAGGCATCTGGCAGAATAACTAAGAAGCAAAAAGTTTCTACAATTTCTAATTTTTACTACCGGTATAGTGTCAAAGACAAAGGTTAATATTATAGATCCAACATGTTCAAAGAAAGCCAATAATGAGACTTTTTCTTCTTCCAAAAGACTTGCTGCTCATAAGTTAGCTGGGGACTCAACACCTAGCACCTCAACTACTTCTCTTCAATCAACTAGTAAGGTTAAAATTGAAGAGGTGAAACATGATTTAACTAATAATTTTGATGTTGCATTCTTTAGAGACAAGGTTAAAGGTATGGATACATCTCAAATTTGTAATTTAATTAAAAATGTTTATAAACCTGATAAACAGCACTCTTTTCCCAGGACTAATGGTAGAAGTTTTAGGTATGATTGGTTAAAATTATATCCCTGGTTTTTGTTATTCACCCTCTGAAGATGGTGCATACTGTTTGTCGTGTGTACTTTTTGGAGATCGTTTTCCGGGTAAGGCTAGGAAAATCCAGAAATTATTTTCTCAACCACTTTCTCGCTGGAACGATACGCACAAAATTTGAAAGCATCATGCTGGGCATGGTACAGGAGGAAATGGGCCTGCATGCTTGTACTTTCCCAATTTTAACTTCTTTACTTTTGCAAATGTCAGGAGCAGCACAGCCTATTGAGGTTATGATAGATGCCAACCTCAAAAGGAAATTGAGGATAATAGGAAAAAACTAACTCCCATTGTTGACTCTGTGGTTTTTGTGGGCGTCTTGGTTTGCCACTTCGTGGGCATCGTGATGATGCCAAGTACCATCCAGAAGTGGGTAATTACTCTGGGAGTGGGCAATTTTGTGGAGTCTCTCAATTTTAGAGTTCGGGCTGGAGATAAAGTCTTAGAAGAGCATTTAAAGACTTGTGGAAAGAACCAAAGCTATATCTCTAAGACCAGCCAGAATAAGATAATTGAATGTTGTGGCCAGGTTATTAGTGAGCAGATCATCAACGATATAAAGAAAAGTAAGTTTTTTGTATTATTGCTGATGAGGCTTCAGACACTTCTCGCAAGGAGCAAATGTCCTTGTATTACGTTTTGTTGATAGTGACATGAATATCAGAGAAGATTTCATTGCATTTTGCACTGCAAGTGGGGTTGAGTGGTGCCCAACTTGCGAAATTAATTCTAGATGCGCTTAAAGATTTAACCTTGTCTATTGAAGATTGTCGTGGTCAAGGGTATGATGGTGCTGGTGCAGTGGCTGGGCACATAAATGGGTTATCTGCACATATTTTAAGGCTAAACAGTAAAGCCCTTTACACTCACTGCTATAGCCATAGATTAAATTTATCTGTTTGTGATTCGTTAGCCATTGTTGAAGTGAAAAACATGCTGAAGCATGTTAATGAGGTTTCTCACTTTATTAATATTTCTCAAACACGTAACATGCCTTTTGAGGAAAGTATTAAAACCCATTGTTCTGCATCAGATACAAAGAAGACCAAGCTAGCTGATGTTTGTAGAACCAGGTGGGTTGAACGTATTCAGGGTATGGATACTTTTCAGGAGCTTTTATCCCTTTATATCGTTTATTTGAAGATATGGTTGATAATGCAGAGGGTGAGTATAACCCCTCTCTTTCCAGTGATGCTCTATCTCACTTTAAACATATTTCTACTTTTGATTTTATTGTAGTATTTATTATAACCAGACATGTACTAGATGCAACTCTTGCTGTCACACAATTGTTGCAAGGGAAGAGCCTAGACATCATGGATGGCATTCATTTAATTAACAGCTTGAAAGACAACATGATTCTAATGAGGGATTCTGTAGATACCTATCATGATTCCTGGTATCAAGAAGCTCTTACTTTAGCAAATGAGCTTGACATTGATGAGTCAAAGCCAAGGACTGTGGGCAGACAGACTAAGAGAGCTAATCACCCTTTTACGTCTATTTCAGAATATTATAAACGTACTATTACCATTCCTTTGATTGACCATTTTAATTTATCTTTACAGACACGTTTTGACATTGATAGTGTTAATGTCTATAAAGGATTAAGTATTGTGCCCACAAAGATGATGTCTTTAATTAACAAGGGAATTGATTGGAAAGAGGAGTTTAAGACCGTTTCTGCTTTTACAGTGATGATCTACCCAACCCCTTAGCTTTAGATGCTGAGCTTTCGTTGTGGAACACCTATTGGGAGACGTTTGAGGGACCTCTCCCGTCTAATATTGTATTGACGTTGAAAGCTATCAGTTTTGATGGTTTTGAGAATATTAAAGTTTTACTTCGAATTCTAGGAACTCTTCCCATCACTTCTTGTGAATGTGAACGGTCCATTTCTGCCCTTAGAATACTCAAAGACTACAAGCGCAGTACCATGGTTGAAGAACGCCTGAATGGTCTCGCTTTGATGAAGATTCACCAGGAGATTGTTCCAGATATCGGAAAAGTTATAGATAAGTTTTCCGTTGGAAACACAAGGTTGAAATTTAGTTAAGAGTGTAGTTCTGTTTGTTAGCACTATTTTAGTCTATCTAAGCATTTGCCTAAACTCGTAGTTATATTCAACTCAATTCATATCTACAATCTACATGTATCTCTATCTAACACAGCGTAACACGGAATCCTCTGTAGTATTTCTGTTATCGTATTTCCGTAATACACAGTATGTCAGTATCATTACCGTTATATTGTGAGCATTATATGCTTTCTTAACTTGCTGCACACTGTAATATATTGTGCCATTGTTACATAATTCTATCTTTCTTACATTTTGCAATGCAACAAAATATTGCATACTGTGGTTATCTTTGCCGTGAGCTTATGGGCAATTCCATGGTAGAGTTGATAGTTTTCCAAAAAATGTTTTCCCTAATTTTATGATTTTTTTTAGTGATTATGGTGGAGAATAGACCTAAATAACATAAATTGGACAGAATTTAAAAAAATATTGATTAGTGTGAGTTTTATGGGTCCGAGAGTAAAGACCATTTATTGAAATTTTTAAAGTAGCAATCATAACAGTTTTTTCAATTCTGGCTTATGTTGTAGTTTAGGGCTACCCATCAGCAATATTATTAATACAGCAACATTAGGTATGTATCTGCAAGAAAAAGTGTTTTTTTAGTAAAAAAAATGTTTTAATCATAATTATTTAATTAAAATATGACATTGCAAATTCTATGTAACATCCGTCACAAAAAAATATTAAAAGTTTTTTTCTGCCGCAAGGGTAATGTTTTGAATTGATGAAGTAGAACTTATTTGTTACTTTATGCATATACAAGTATGAAAAACTGATAAAAACCCAAAAATGCTACACACATGCAAAACAATTAATTAATAAATTATGTAACATCCGTCACATGTAACATCCGTCACGTGTTCATCACATTCAAAAGTGGGTAAAGATCTCTCTAATTAATACAGTTTTTCTTGTATTTAAATAAGAAACAAGTGTCACTGGTAGTACATGAAGTATACACCTCCAACCAGCATTATTGCTGGCTCGTTTTGAGTCTGAAAAGATGCTAAATTTTACAATTTCTGTTATTTTCTGGTTGAACTCGTGGTAAAGTTTTGTAAATATAATGCCACTTCCACTCACTGCTGCTCAACGACAAGCCAACAGAAGGAAGAAGTTAAAGGAAGATAATAAATATGAAGATTATAAGCGAAAAGATGCCCTTCGAAAGCGACTGAAGAGAGCTGAAAGTAAGCAAAATGAAACTGAACTTTCAGTAAACGAACAGCGTGTTTTGCAAGAAAAACGTCGTAGAGAAACGAGAGCACGTGTTTCCAAACACAGAGCTTCAAAGAAAGCAAGAAATGGAGTTCCAGCATCGCCACACACTCCACCATTCAAGAGTGCACAATCCTTGGGAAGAGCTGTATCCAGGGCTAGACGTGCACTCAGTCCTGCTTTACCTAGTACACCAAAACGAAAGCATGCGGTGTGGCAAAAATTGATAAACAAATATGGTGACACAACATCAAGCGCAGAAAATACACCAATTCGTTCGATTGCTATTGCCAAAGAAACGAAAGATCTCGTGAGAAATTTTTATGAGCGAGATGATATTAGTCGCCAGGCACCTGGTAGAAAAGATGTGGTCACCATTCGCAGTGAGAATGGGGAAAAAACTAAAGTGCAAGCTCGGCATCTTACCACAACAATTAACGAAGTGTATGCTATGTTTAAGGAATCCAACCCTGACATTAAAATAGGACGGAGTAAATTCAGCGAACTAAGACCAAAGCATGTACTTTTAAGTAGTCAGTTACCGCGAAATGTATGTCTCTGTAAATACCATGAGAACTTCATTATGGCTGTCAACACCCTAAACAAAGAATTTGGACACATCATTCCAAAGTATGACCATGATCTACCAGCAAAGTTGGTTTGCGCAGCTGCCACAGATAATTGTTGGTTTAACCGGTGCCCTAGATGTAGTGATGCAAAGCTAGCGAGAGGCATGTTTTTGCTAGAAGAGTCGAAAGCTGTTACTTGGTATGTTTGGGGGAAAGATGGAGATGACAAACTCTGCAAGATGGTAAAGGAGGGCACAACAGATGATCTGTTTGATCATTTATGCTCGATATTGCCAGAGTTCCTCCAACACTGCCATGTCAAAAGAAACCAAGCAGATAGCTACAACAAGGAAAGAGAGGCTGTTGGTTGTGAAGATTTTGATAAGTCATTTGCTTTGTTGCAGGTTGACTTCTCAGAGAACTACACATGTATGTTTCAAGACGAAATACAAAGTGCCCACTGGAAACAGGATCAAGTCAGCCTGTTCACTGCAGCCCTTTGGCTTGATGGTAAGCTCCACCCGACAGTCATTGCATCTGATGACTTGAATCATGGTAAAGAGACGGTTGTGTCCTACATTGATCACCTCCTCGACACTCTTCCTGCAACCGTGAAATCCATTTCCATATGGTCTGATGGTCCTTCCTCGCAATTTAAGAATCGGTTTGTTGTTGCAGCCATTTCGTCGCTTCAAGAGAAACACAAGATCAACATCATCTGGAATTATTTTGCTACTTCACATGGCAAAGGTCCAGTTGATGGCATTGGAGGTTCTGTGAAACGGCAGGTCTGGATGGATGTTAGCAACAGGAAATCCATGGTTACTGATGCAACTTCGTTCTGTGCTACCGCAAAGCAAGTATCCAATGTGGATGTTGTAGAGATGAAGACAGATGAAATCGAAGAACGAAATGCCAATCTTCAGCTGAAAGAAGTATTTGATGATGCACCACTTGTGAAAGGTATTAAGTCATTCCACCACATAAAAATAATTGACTCCGTTTCCCATGGTTATGCTATGACCAAAGATGCCAAGAACGATCCTGACAAGTCCGCCGATGAATTCGTAGTGTCAGGTTGGTGTGTGGTCGAGTACGACAATCAGTTATTTCCCGGAGAAATTCAAGCAGTGGTTGGAGAAAAGTATGAGGTGTCAGTCATGATCAAAACTGGGAGATATTGGAAATGGCCTGCACAAGAAGACAAAATTCTCTATTTGAGAGATCAAATTGTGAAAGGATTGAATCCACCCATTTTGGTGAATGCCCGGGAGCATTATGACTTCCCAGACTTTGAGTAGATACAGTAGTTTAAGTTAATATATATTTATAAATAAGTTGCATGTTCTATATAACAATATTAAAAAGTTACTTTGGCTTTTGCCAGAATTTTATAGTTGATTGTTAAACATGACCATTTTGTAACATCCGTCACGTAACGTCCGTCACACCACCTTTTGGTCTCTGCCCCCCCCTGGAAAGGAGATTGACAGTAAAAACCCTCCAAGATATTTAATTCACTTTGTGGTTGAATGTTGGGTCATAAATATTTTAACTTGTCTACTAAAGTTTGAAGACAAAATTTATTTGAAATTATGTGGTAAAAGTCTTTGTCCATTTTGTGTAACATCCGTCACACACATTCAAATGCCGATTGAAGCCAACTTCTGCCGATTTTAGTAAATTGAACTTTTTCATGAGATAGATGTTGTAATTACTTATTATTGTAGAAATAATTGTGTGCCAACATATTATAGCTGAAGAGATATAAGTTGATTTGTGTCTGAAAAATTATCTGAATGTAACGTCCGTCACCATGGAATTGCCCTTATGTGTAACTCAAAACTATAAAAGTAATAAAACATAATGTTGCTCCGAAAATTGGTAGGGCAAATAGTAGTAGACCAAAGGCAAATACAGTAGCTTGTCTACCTTGATGTTGACGTCATAACCGTCAAACACTATAAGTGTACAGTATAGTAGACCAAAGGCAAATACAGTAGCTTGTCTACCTTGATGTTGACGTCATAACCGTCAAACACTATAAGTGTACAGTATAAACTGGGCACAACGCGTACAGTAAACACAAAGTGTACAGTATGCAGTAACTGGGCACAACGCAACATAAACATAATAAAACACGGTGATACTATGACATCTTTCATTCTTTCTTAACCTTTTGCAATTAACAAAATATTTCTAAAAGTATTATTAAATGTTGTCTACTAATTATAAAACCTGGCTAACATGTCTTTTTTAATTTGTTCTTAATAACTTTAATAATCTACTTTCATCCCTGTATGTGTATGTTTGTGTGTGTGCATATTGACTGGGATGGCATGAAAATTGAGCAATTTCATGTCCATGAAATGTCCCATACAGTCAACCTTTTCTAACCAAACTCCCTCTAGGCGAGTCTCTGGCGCCTTAAAACCAGTCTGCTCTTTGAAAGATAAATTGTCCTTATTTTAGTTATTTATATCTAATCACCTCCTTTCATCCCTGTATGTTTGTGTGTGCATATTGACTGGGATGGCATGAAAATTGAGCAATTTCATGTCCATGAAATGTCCCTTACAGTCAACCCTTTCTAACCAAACTCCTTCTAGGCGAGTCTCTGGCGCCTTAAAACCAGTCTGCTCTTTGAACAGCCGTCTAAAGGCTGTCCATGTCGGAATCACCACTTTGCTCTATATACTGTTGATATATTGCAATTTGTGTTTCCTAGGCATGCTGATGAGCCCTGATATAGGGCGAAACGGCTTTTTTAAAATTCCTTCGAAGTTTTGTCTATCGCGAAATTAAATACCGCGAACGATCGTGTCACGGGGGGTCTTTTTTGCCGATCGAAAATCAAGACCACGCCCAAGATAACATTTCAGACTTTTTGACTCACGTACGAAAATTCCTAGATCCGCCCCTGAAGTCATCTACACGGGACAATAGTTTGCCTCATTTTCTTAGGGATGGGCAAGTATTTGTCACCGATCGAGTCGCTAGAGCCAATATGCTGAATCGCTTCTTCCACTCGGTATTCTCTCCTAATGATATGTCTGCCCAAAATTTGGACAATGAGGCTTCTTCCTCTACGTCTCAATTGCACGAAATCCAAGTGACTGTCTCTGAAGTAACGGAAGTACTAAAAGCCCTAGATCCTAACAAGGCATGCGGTCCAGACAACATTCCAGGAATGTTGTTAATCAAGACAGCCGATGCAATTGCTCCATCACTTTGTCGGCTTTTTAACCTTTCTTTGTTAGAAAGCCATGTTCCTTCAAATTGGAAGCGTGCCAACATCGCACCTGTGCATAAGAAAGATGATCCAACTTTATCAATGAATTATAGACCCATTTCATTACTTTGCATTACCTCCAAGGTTATGGAACGTTGTGTTTTCAATCACTGCTTTCCGTTCTTAACAACGCGTATACATGACCTTCAACATGGATTTATGCAAGGTCGATCAACTGTGACTCAGTTACTGACTGTATACCATGATATATTGGATACATTAGCGAGTGGTCAGGAAGTGGATGTAATACACCTGGATTTTTCAAAGGCATTTGATAAAGTATCGCATAATCAATTAATATGCAAACTCAATATAGGGTATATCTGGCAGATATCAGCGTGTAATGGTTGAAGGTGAATTTTCTGATTGGTTGACTGTAACATCTGGAGTACCTCAGGGATCAATCCTGGGGCCACTATTGTTCATCATATATGCAAACGATGTGCCTGACTGCTTATCTGGGGAATCAAAGTTAGCCCTCTTTGCTGACGATTCTAAACTGTTCAAGTCAATGTCACCTGGGAATTCGATTGCTACTCTACAATCTGATCTTAATGGTTTGCATCAGTGGAGTGTGGATTGGAATATGACGTTTAACATTTCAAGTTTGGTAATGCATATGTCCAGGAAACGAACACCAACTCATACTAACACGAAATACCACCTTGGGGGGAGATGTCTAGAAGTGGCAACTACTACTAAAGATCTAGGTGTGATTGTATCCAACAATCTTTCGTGGGCAAAGCATATCAGTCAGTTGTGTGCAAAAGCTAACAGAACACTTGGTCTTATTAAACGTGTTTGCGGCAAGGATATAGAAGATCAAGAGACTCGGAAGCTATTGTACACCACTCTTGTGAGATCCCAACTAGAATATGCGTCCAGTCTATGGTCCCCGTACACGGTGAAAGCATGTGCACTGATCGAAAATGTTCAAAGGAGAGCAACTAAGTTTATTTTAAACTACTATATTCGAGACATGTCCTACAAAGACAGATTGATGAAACTGAAACTATTGCCACTTGAAAATAGAAGAGAGATTGCTGATCTCACATTATTATATAAACATGAATGTGGAGAACTTAATGTAGATTTTAGTAACTTATACAAACCCGCTTCTTGCCATTATAACACTCGTCGAACAGATAGCAATAACCTGCGTAACGTATTTAGCCATCAACAATGTTACTTCCAAAATTCATTTTTTCCGAAATCAGTAGAACTATGGAATAATCTACCACATGAGTTAAAATCTAGAGATCAAAGTGTTGTTCGATTTAAGAAACAACTATTTTTCATATATAATGAAAAACTGTCAACGTACTGTCCGCCATAAATTAATTAATCTTGGAACTATATACGTGTAATTTATTGATGGTATATTTTTAACATAAACATATGTATTTATACTTTATCTGCATGCAAGGGGAGGATATCAATTGGGATTTTATCCTGTTTCCTCTCCTGTTGCTAATACGCAAGCAATTGTAAATAAGTGACAAATTTTTAAACTAAACTAAACTAAACAGTTCAAGAAAACACTTATTGACCTCATAATGTAAGTTTGAATACCAAAATTTTGTAATTAATTTTACCAAAAACCCATCTCATTTAAAATCACGTGACATTATAGTAGTCGCCTACTTGTGAGAACTTGGGTTAACGTTTTGACCAATCAGCGTTCGCGTAATACAAATGTTTTTTCATAATATGGAGAACCATTTCTGATCAAGGATCCCTTGCTAACAATATGTATTTTTCATCAAGGATCACATGACAATAAGGCGCGGGAAAACGCGACATATTTGCTGTTAGATTTTCATTGATTTCTTTTCCCAGCTACTTGAACTCTTTACCGTGAGCAGTACCCTTCAATTTTATTTGACTTTGCACTGCGTGAACTATCTCGTGCACCAGAGTTTTGAAAACATGAATTTCATTTTCGTGATTTTCTCTAAAAATTACAATGAACAAATGATCATCCCTTGACCAAGTTACGCCCAACTTTTGAGAACGTTTATCCTCGGTAAGTGTTTTGTAAACTTCAATGGAAAGAAAACCACAGCTATCGTTCCCAGGTGGCAACTCGTTGTTGATCGCGATCTGATTAACGAGATCGTACAAAATTATTAACGATTCTCGTTCCGGGTGCTTTAACGACGCCTTACGAAGGTCATTAAACAGTTTCGCTTTGCGTTCAAATTCTGCTTGCCTTTTCTCCACTCATTCTCCGATTATAGTTAAGACATATCCACGCTGGATGCTTAAACTCTCCTTACTCACAGACACAGTGATACCACCTCTTGCATTTCTTGCAGTTGACCATTGACAACTGTCCATCATCTGGCATGTTACAGTGGCAGTGCACCCAGCAAACCTATTCATATAGGATCTGGTTGATGGGTGAATCCTTCCGTTTGATACCAAGCTGAGGAAAGAAGTTAGGTCCTGTTTAGATAGGCAATCCATCAAAACAGGGGCCAGCAAATCTTGTTTTAATCTCAACAAGAGCGGGTCCTTTCCAAAACATAGAGCCATTACATTAGAAAGAGCAAATAGGCCACATGCGTTTCCACCTCGCTGCTGCTGAACATTGACAACGTACATATTGACAAAGCCGACTGGATCGGTAAGTTGACAGGCGCATTGCTCGACATTTATTGGATAGCTTTTAACGTTCTTCTTGCGACTGAGGTTGACGTAGCTGAAGACTCCGTGAGGACGCGACCTAATATAAGTAATATTAGACAGAGTTATCCAATGGTTACCCCGCACATTTACCATTTGAACGAATCGCTCAAACTTTTCTGGATTTGGGAAGCCATGCTTTGAAGCAGGAATTACATGCAAGGTTTCTCGTCCGGCTGTCTTTTCGTAAAACTTTAAATACCGCGAAAATGATTCGATCATTCACCCAGGGGGTGCGCCTCAACAGAATTAGGCGTACGTATTTGATGTGAATATGTAGATTTTAGCTGGGTGGTTTGACTTGCTTCGGGCTGGAGTGCTGCTGATTCCGGCGGACTATCACGAAGGAAACAATCGGATGGTTGCATATCATGTTGGTCTAATACAGCTGTAAACAAGTTCTGCATATCAGGATTTTCATTTGGAAGGATGTCGGAAAATAGGTTGGAACTGGCGCTGGATTCACAAGAAATATCTGGAGGACGACTAGGAAAATCACCAACTGTCGAATCGTTTGAACTAACGCTTTCCGGACTACCTCCTGTGTCTGGCCAATCAAGCAATTGGCTGGGAGTTGGACTTGGAGGATCTTTCAGCAATTGGGTGATGGCCGACGAACTAATGCCATCAGGATATGAGAGAGATGAGCTGCTAGTAGGCACGCTGGATAAGGTTCTCGGGGCCTCCCAGGTCTTAGTGTCGCTTTCTTTACCACCAGATAGCATCAGGTGGTTAGGATCGTTCAGATCAGTACTCCGAGGAACGGGTTTCTTCGTCTTCTCAATTATGACTCGTCCATATTGATCTTGTCCAAGGCACGGTTTGTAGAGACCTGGATGTCCTGCAAGTTCTTCTGGTTTGGTCTCTCGTTGCGAAAGTCAATGTTTGATCGAAATAGGAAGATGTGATTAACCGGTTTCATAGAATTAAGAAAGTGCCTATCTTTGTTGTACACATTGTTTAACTGCTCTTGTCCTTGAGTATTAATAAGGCCGCGTAGCACTTCCTCCTCATTTTGAACATTTTTCTCGTGCACTTTTTTTTTTTTTTTGTCCGCCATATTTGAATAACACCATGTGGTTTTCTTGTGCATATTGGGTAAAAATGAAATATTTTACATTTCACATCATCAGCAGGAGGGATCGAGTTTGGATAGTACGAAAGTCACATGCCCTTCACAAGCTTGAGAAATGTTTACCAATATAACAATTATATATATTACTATGGTATGCCAGGCACAATGCTAATGAATATGCCTTAAGATAAAACATTTACATTTATTTGTCGTGTCTGCAATGTCAAATATGCAAAACCATGATTATTTAAGACAGGGGCGTACATATCAATTTTGGCGGGGGGGGGGGTGAAGTCTCGAAATTAGACCGACTCAATCCGAAAAGTCGATAAATATGTATGCTGCTGCAGTGCGGCGTGCTTACTGCATGAAAAAACTTGTGCACGAGTAGCCGCACAATTCAATTGAACTCATGCAGTCCATGTACAGGGGCAGATCCAGCAGAACAGGACGACTGATGCAGTAGGACACCCATTCGTAGGGGGTCCGGGAGAATCCTCTGGGAAATTTTGAAATGTAGGACCTCGTAGACACGATTTCCTGCGTTCTGAACAAATGTTTTATTCCAATTTGTAGGTAGAAAGCAGTAAAAAATTTCGAATTCAAAGTAGTTTGTTTTAGCATTTACAGTGATTCAGTGCTTCTGTAAATATTCAACATATGCACGCCACATACAGTATGAGTGATATGACATTCTAGAAGAATGCTTTACAACAAAGATTGAAACAGGATATTCGGCAAACTTTATATTTTAATTAATGCAACGATTGAAGTCGGTCTCTGAAACTATTTAGCCAGTCTCACACTCTCGCATAGCATTACGTGGCATAATGCGTCCAATTTAACAATAGGGAACTTTAGATTTGACGACGGCTACGAGAACGACTACGGCTACGAGATTTTTTTGTTAAATATCTGCTAATACAAACTCAAAGTTGTACTCGCTTAGAAAAGAGGATGACAACAAGTTTGTATTAGCAGATATTTAACAGAAAAATCTCGTAGGCGTAGTCGTTCTCGGAGCCGTCGCCAAATCTAAAGTTCCCTAATGAATATCTTGAGACCGACTGCACATTTTGAGACCGACTGGATCATGATCTCTGGTGGAGTGTACCACTCACATTTACGCCCCTGATTTAAGGGCCTTTGCTCGAAGGGCCTTCGCTCGAAAAGTCTAAGTATTCAGGTAGTTTTACACAACAGTCAACCGCTGAATACACCACACCTGACACCACACGACACGACACGACACGACAAAAGATCATATTACCATCAAACTACCATCTAAACAAGAATACTGGGTTTGGTGGATAATCCAAGTGAGTAGATATATACACAATTTAAGACCTAACCAGGAACGGTTGCGAAAAATGCAACGCTAGGTCCTCTGGTAGGAATTGAACCCACGGCCCTGCGATTTCGGTGCAGCGCTCTAACCAACTGCATGAGCTACAGAGGCCAGTTGCTGAGCTGTAACCGTAAGTTCTGTATATATAGGTTATCGGGTGTGCGGGTTGTGATAAGATAAACTTCAAAGATTTTTTTGCACTTCACTTGGTTGAACTAGAATACTGGGTTTGGTGGATAATCCAAGTGAGTAGATATATACACAATTTAAGACCTAACCAGGAACGGTTGCGAAAAATGCAACGCTAGGTCCTCTGGTAGGAATTGAACCCACGGCCCTGCGATTCCGGTGCAGCGCTCTAACCAACTGAGCTACAGAGGCCAGTTGCTGAGCTGTAACCGTAAGTTCTGTATATATAGGTTATCAGGTGTGCGGGTTGTGATAAGGCAAACTTCAAAGATTTTTTTGCACTTCACTTGGTTGAACTAGAATACTGGGTTTGGTGGATAATCCAAGTGAGTAGATATATACACAATTTAAGACCTAACCAGGAACGGTTGCGAAAAATGCAACGCTAGGTCCTCTGGTAGGAATTGAACCCACGGCCCTGCGATTCCGGTGCAGCGCTCTAACCAACTGAGCTACAGAGGCCAGTTGCTGAGCTGTAACCGTAAGTTCTGTATATATAGGTTATCGGGTGTGCGGGTTGTGATAAGGTAAACTTCAAAGATTTTTTTGCACTTCACTTGGTTGAACTAGAATACTGGGTTTGGTGGATAATCCAAGTGAGTAGATATATACACAATTTAAGACCTAACCAGGAACGGTTGCGAAAAATGCAACGCTAGGTCCTCTGGCAGGAATTGAACCCACGGCCCTGCGATTCCGGTGCAGCGCTCTAACCAACTGAGCTACAGAGGCCAGTTGCTGAGCTGTAACCGTAAGTTCTGTATATATAGGTTATCGGGTGTGCGGGTTGTGATAAGGTAAACTTCAAAGATTTTTTTGCACTTCACTTGGTTGAACTAGAATACTGGGTTTGGTGGATAATCCAAGTGAGTAGATATATACACAATTTAAGACCTAACCAGGAACGGTTGCGAAAAATGCAACGCTAGGTCCTCTGGTAGGAATTGAACCCACGGCCCTGCGATTCCGGTGCAGCGCTCTAACCAACTGAGCTACAGAGGCCAGTTGCTGAGCTGTAACGTAAGTTCTGTATATATAGGTTGCAAGGGCCGTGGGTTAAATGCAAGGGCCGTGGGTTCAATTCCTACCAGAGGACCTAGCGTTGCATTTTTCGCAACCGTTCCTGGTTAGGTCTTAAATTGTGTATATATCTACTCACTTGGAGATTATCCACCAAACCCAGTATTCTAGTTCAACCAAGTGAAGTGCAAAAAAAAATATCTTTGAAGTTTACCATCTAAACAAGGCAGTTGACTGTGGTGTAAAACAGGTAGTTTTACACCACAGTCAACCGCCGTATTTGCTATACTCTGGCCACACTGGCACCGCACGTTTGAGATACCATCTAAACAATAAACAATACAACTGTCTTAATATTTATTCTATCGCCAAATGCATGGGCAATTTGATTTAGTCTATATAAATATTTCAACCAAATAAACTAAAGTCTATTATAAACCTATACGGTTAATCTGAGTTTATTCATTTATAAAATAAGTATGACCGCATAAGTATGCTAATTTTCCATATATACATGATTCAACAATATGCGGGACACATATTTATACACACTTTGAAAACTAGTATAAAAATAGGTACGCAAAGCGTACATGTATCTGCGCATGTGTATTTGCATAGATGTCAATGCATGAGGTCAATATCACTCAATGAGTGGATGAACGTTTATGTTGCTTTTAAAAAACTGTGCATAAAGGGACGAAGGCCTATAGCCCATGGGAGCAATTTTTTAAACAATTGTGAAACCTTAAGATTTTAATCTTTTATACTTGAGAATAAAGGTTATGTTAGCAGCACTATTTACACACCAAATATAAATATCACATACCATCAACTCATTTAGTCCCCTAGTCACAACAGTTTGGGAAAGAAATGCCAAACTGTGCTTATATCTTTATACCAATAAAATATCAAAAGTAAATTTAATATAAGATGATGTTGACTATTGAAATGACAAACAATGACCATGAACTATTGTCGATTTGACCCAAATAGTGTTGAAAATAAATATGGCTTTATTTTAACACTTTTGTGAGTGAACTTTGTCGAAATGTGATGTTGACTATTGAAATGAGAAACAATGACCACATATGAACTATTGTCGATTTGACCCAAATGGTGTTGAGAATAAATATGGCTTTATTTTAACACTTTTATGAGTGAACTTTGTCGAAATGGAAGCTCGAATAATGCAGGATATCCGTACAATATTTAAAAAGACACACCACATATAAATATTACATACCATCAACTATTTTCGTCCCCCTAGTCACAGCAGTTTGGGAAAGAAATGCCAAACTGTGCTTATATCTTTATACCAATTAAAAATCTCAAAAGTATAAGGTGATAGCTATTGACTATCGAAATGACAATTCGATTTGACGATTTTGACACAAATAGTGTTGAGAATAAATATTGCATTATTTTAACACTTTTATGAGTTAACTTTGTCGAAATAGAAGCTCGAATAATGCAGGATATTCGTACAATATTTAAAAAGGCTTACCTTGTTTCCTGATTCAAATGATATTGATATACAGCAGGTCAAGTAAAGTAAATACTTTGTGTAAATTGGCGAATCATTTTCACAGCGTAAAATGCGATCAACCACTTCCAATACTCCCTCGACTCTTGCCATGTTCAAAACAGGGGCGGATCTAGGGGTGGTCAAACCGGTCACGCGACTCATGTAAAAATTGCGCAGATAATTAATATTCTAAGTTAATCCAGTTAAATACCTTTCGTGCAGCGGCATATATAAATATAATAGTTATTAATATTGGAATTCTAGTCCAGTTAATTAAATTCGTTCAGTGGCGCAGTTTTGGTAAAGCAATCCAATCCAATGACCGATCAGCTGTCTTACCCATGAGTTTTGACCGGTCTCCGGTCAAATTCTAGCAATCTGATTGGTCAATATGCCTATTTGGGGTCATCTCCATGGAGATTCGCCATTTTGACCGATCTGTGGGGCGGCCTGACCGGTTTGTGCAGTTCAGGAGCTCGAATGCGAGCATTCGATTGGATGATTCAAAAAAAATTATCCATCCTTATCCATGGCTAGATTTTTTGACCGGTCATGACGCAATTTTTGACCAGTCGCAGCGTGGGGTATAAATACGTCAGGTTTCGAGCTGACTAGCCTTCTGCTCGATATTCTGTATTGCTAGCTTCAATTTTCAAGCGATTATAATACAGTGTATCGACAATGCGCGAGAATATCATCGCAGGATTTCGGAAGAACGATCTCGAAAGTCTTAACGAGATTTACGGGCATCTGATCAAGCGAATCGACGCTTTGAATAGCATAACAACGATGTCTGCGGCTCATCTATTGGATGCGATAAACAGCACAAATTCTAGCCTCGCTAGAAATTTCGGTGCTGAGAAGTTTATCCCGCAGCATGCACGTGAAGGAACAATTGATGGCAGACGAAAGTGTTGTACGGCAATAAGGTAAAGATATATTCCTAACATTTGCATAATGTTGCGTGTGTTTCTTTGTCAAATAAAGGTTACTTATGCATTCATATTTTAATCCTATTGATATATTAATGATATTAGCATATTGTTTATACTCTGTCGTCGCGTCGTCTTCAATCAAGACATTTATTTCTATTTTCTATATAAAGTATGTATTAAAGCTTTGTTGCGGTGTAAAATAATACTATATATATGAACCGTGTTCATAGCTGCTAGCTGGCCCTGCATGTTGTTTTATTTGTTGTCACCACATGGTCCACATGGCCATAGAATAAAGATTTATTCTGTGACATGGCCTGGTGTATTAATGATTTATAGTTCTGATCGGATGAACTATATTAACTATATTAATAGTAAATATCTTTATTTTGTATAGATCTGAAATTTCTGGCAATTGCTTATATAGCTCTGCATCATTGGCACTGGTAGGCAGCAACAAGTTTGTGAATGATTTGAGAATGTTAACCTCACTTGAGCTTTTCATTAATGCTAATTTTTATTCTCAACACCCATGCTTTTTGTCGGCTGTGAATGATCATAATGAATGCTTTGGTAAAAGTATTAATAATCTTTTACCTTTGTCTGTCTCTCTCGCATGCCTTGACACAGGTTTGACCAAGGATGACTTGGTAAAACAGGAGGCCATTTTAAATTGTACAGATACAAAATGGTCATCATTTCTTTGTATTTTAGGTCTCTCTTCTGTTTTAAGTAGAAATATTTTTTCCTACTACCCAGATTGTGGCGAATTAAGGTATAAACTGCTATTTAACCGCCTAGTTGAGCCACGTCAACATGTTAAGAAAGGTGTAGATGATCTTCATGTTCTATTTTGTTATGAAGGTAATATTAAACCCGGAGAAACCTTTAAACCTAACCACTTTGTACCTCTTCTTTTTCATCAACACCAGGAGAAACGAAAGCCGGCAGTTAATTCACAGGCATCTGGCAGAATAACTAAGAAGCAAAAAGTTTCTACAATTTCTAATTTTTTTACTACCGGTATAGTGTCAAAGACAAAGGTTAATATTATAGATCCAACATGTTCAAAGAAAGCCAATAATGAGACTTTTTCTTCTTCCAAAAGACTTGCTGCTCATAAGTTAGCTGGGGACTCAACACCTAGCACTCAACTACTTCTCTTCAATCAACTAGTAAGGTTAAAATTGAAGAGGTGAAACATGATTTAACTAATAATTTTGATGTTGCATTCTTTAGAGACAAGGTTAAAGGTATGGATACATCTCAAATTTGTAATTTAATTAAAAATGTTTATAAACCTGGCTAACATGTCTTTTTTAATTTGTTCTTAATAACTTTAATAATCTACTTTCATCCCTGTATGTGTATGTTTGTGTGTGTGCATATTGACTGGGATGGCATGAAAATTGAGCAATTTCATGTCCATGAAATGTCCCATACAGTCAACCTTTTCTAACCAAACTCCCTCTAGGCGAGTCTCTGGCGCCTTAAAACCAGTCTGCTCTTTGAAAGATAAATTGTCCTTATTTTAGTTATTTATATCTAATCACCTCCTTTCATCCCTGTATGTTTGTGTGTGTGTGTGTGTGTGCATATTGACTGGGATGGCATGAAAATTGAGCAATTTCATGTCCATGAAATGTCCCTTACAGTCAACCCTTTCTAACCAAACTCCTTCTAGGCGAGTCTCTGGCGCCTTAAAACCAGTCTGCTCTTTGAACAGCCGTCTAAAGGCTGTCCATGTCGGAATCACCACTTTGCTCTATATACTGTTGATATATTGCAATTTGTGTTTCCTAGGCATGCTGATGAGCCCTGATATAGGGCGAAACGGCTTTTTTAAAATTCCTTCGAAGTTTTGTCTATCGCGAAATTAAATACCGCGAACGATCGTGTCACGGGGGGTCTTTTTTGCCGATCGAAAATCAAGACCACGCCCAAGATAACATTTCAGACTTTTTGACTCACGTACGAAAATTCCTAGATCCGCCCCTGGTTCAAAACAATATACAAAATTAAAATGATCGTTGGTTTGATGCATAATTTTCACCGTCAAATTAAAAATTTTACTCATGAATAGAATAGAATAGAATAGAATTTTATTTGCACTCGGAAAAAAAAATAAAGATTTACATGAAAGAGAACGGTGCTGGGGAATTGGAGTAACTAAAGTTTTCGAGCCAATTCCCCATAAGATCTATATACAACAATGAATTAAATATGGCAAATAATAATATAAAAGAAAATAAATTTAGAAATATATAAAGAAATATAATAAATACATATATACACACATACTGTACATTAACAATTTGTATCACACACAATAGGTTTAATTTGATTATAGAAATTCAGATATAAGAGAGAATATAAAGTAAACATTTCATATTAGAAATAGGTGTCAAGGCAATTCTTTTTAATTCTTTTTATTAGAGATTTCCTAGGCAGTAATTTGTCTTGATTATTAAGAGAACTCCAAATTTTTATTCCAGAAAATTTTAATGAGAATTTTCCTGAGTTACTAGAAACGGATGGCAAATGAAAGTTATGGGTTGAATATCGAGTATAATGCTGATGCACCTCTGAAGAGCTTGTAAAATAATTAGAAAATGCTACTGGTAACCTATTATTAACGTAATCGTACATAAAAGTACATTTTTGGGTGTAAACAATGTCTTTTACTTGAAGAATACCTAGTAATTTGTAGAGAGGTAGAGCATGGGATCGAGGTTCGGAAAAAGTCATGATCCTGAGAGCTTTGTTATTTAAAATGTTTAGCTGATTAAGACGAGATTGGTACGTATTTCCCCAGATAATTGCCCCATTATAAAGGTAAGGATATATTAGGGAGTAATAAACCTTTTTTAGTGTGTCAAGATCAACATAGTGACGTAATTTTGAAATCATGCCAATATTCTTGGAAAGTTTCTTACATATAACGTTTATATGAAATTTCCAACTCAAATTTCTGTCAAGAAGGACACCCAGATATTTAAAAAATTCTGACTGCTCTAGTGAAGAGCCACCCAACTTAATATTTGGAATATAGTGAAATTGTTTTCTAATGGATGAAAATATCATAAATTTTGATTTTTTTATATTTAGCGATAATTTATTTGCTTTAATCCAATTAGTAAGTTTTTCTAATTCAACATTAACCATTGTGGTTAAAGTTAGTATATTACTACCTTCCAAAAAAGCATTAGTGTCGTCTGCGAATAACCGCAATTTTAAAACATTGCTACAATTCGAGATGTCATTAACATAAATTATAAATAATAGTGGACCTAAATTTGAACCCTGTGGAACACCACAGTTTGTTTTAATAGTGTTTGAGAGTGTTCCATTAAAGTCTACAAATGGTGAGCGATCCGTTAGATAGGTTCTAAACCAATGTAACGCAACGCCACGAATACCATAGTGCTCCAACTTGGAAAGGAGGATCGTGTGGTTAATAGTGTCAAATGCCTTTGAAAAATCAATAAATATTCCACAAGTATAAAGCCCCTTATCCATGGCATTAAGAATATTGTCAATAATTTCAATTAATGCCAACGTTGTTGAATGGTTTTTCCGAAATCCAAATTGGTATTTGTATATAATGTCCTTTTTATTCAAATATGATAATAGGCGTTTGCACATTAATTTTTCTAACATTTTTGAGAATGGTGAGAGTAATGAAATAGGTCTGTAATTTGATAACAAGTGAATCGATTCATTTTTATAAAGAGGGATTACTCGCGAGAGCTTCAGTTCTTCAGGAAATATACCAGAAGTAAATGAAAAATTATATATTTCACTTAGTTCTGATGCAATAACTGGTTTTGCAAGTTTCAGTAGACTAATAGGAATGTTTACAATTCATGTTGTTTGCAATTCATGTTGTTTGTGGAATTGTTTACAATCCAAATGTTTACAAATCATGTTTACAATTTTCGCCCTCAGTAGTCCGCCATCTTGAAATAATCAACATCAATCCAGTTATACATCGAGATCAAAGAGTGACAATATAATTACGTCATTTTAAGCTAGCGGTCACTGATTGGTCAAACGATGTGTAAGCTAATCGGTGATTGGCTGATATAAGCTCGTCGCTGAATTGCTACAAGCTAACAGCTAACTTAACATTAACATTAACAAGGCGATGGCAATATATCTGCTACGCAGATACAAAAATATCAAATCGAATCTCTGTACCTTGTTTCCGGTCACTTGTTTTTCCGTTCGGCAACATACTTCGTATTGCTACCAAGGCTAGTTTACTATATAATTATCGAAGTGACTATTCTCGTGTTGTAAAAACTGCTAACTTTGTTAACTGCGCACATAATATTTTTCTTGCCAAAATATGGGCGCACATATATTTCACATGAGACAAAATGTGCACATTTAGATGAGGAAAAAAATTCAATTATCTAATAAATCTCTTTCTTGAAAGATCAAATTGTGTGCAAATTGTGCACATGCATGAATTCATTTATCAAAAAAATGCGCACATCAGCTCGAAAATGCGCACGGAATATCTTCCGTTTGCACAGCAAATTTAGCAGTCTGATTAGGGGTAGCCTGCGTGGCCAGGGTTGCCAGATTTGATGAATAAATAAGCCAAACATTGTTATAAGCGGCCTTTTTATCTCATTGTTAAATTCTAAGAAAAGAGAGATTATGATTATTTATTCATCAAATCTGGCAACCCTGTGCGTGGCAGGCGTTCTATTGTGGGGGAGGGAGTTTTTTTTAGAGCGCGCTCTTTTTTTTGAGAGCGCGCGCTAGGTGAGAAGTTAGGGGGGGAGGAGAAAAACGAAGGGAGAGGCGAAATGAACGCCTTCCCAATCCTATTCATAAACGAGACTTTTGTGTCCAAAACCTTCGGTTAAATTCCCATTGGCTAATATGCGCTTTCGCGTCAACACTCAGTGAGATCTGTCAACAAATCGGTAATACGCTTGAAAAGTGTTAAAAACAACTGCACCTTACCGTGTGGTGGAATTGTATTTGTTTTCGTCATTTTCTCGGCAAAATGGAGACAGTATTGGAGCAGACTGTGTCTGAATTATCTGAGCGTTTAGGTTATGAAATTATTCTTAAGCCGGAACAGCAAAAATCCGTTACCGAGCTGCTTTTTGGTCTAGACGTGCTTGCTGTTCTGCCAACGGGCTTTGGGAAAAGCTTAACTTTCAAGTGTTTACAATAGCCAAATCAAAGCTAGAGATTTTAGATGGCGGTACTCAGTCGTGTAGTATTGTGGTGTGTCCTTTGGAGAGCATTATGAAAGACCAGATTGTTGAAGCACAGTCTCTTGGAATGACTGCATGATCACTTACTGATACGAAATTAGCTGAAGTATCTCAGAATCCACCACAACCAGTGTTGCCACTTAAGATTTTCGAAAATCCCAATATCTAGGGTATAAAAGTCCCAAGATCGGTTAAAAAATCCCAAGCCGCGTAGTAAAAGTACAACCAAGAGTCTGGTACGATTTTTATTTTAAGTTTTATATAGTAACATTGATTGCAAACCGGAAAAGTATTTACATGTCTATTTTGTCAATATATTACTACGCATTTCAGTGGTATGTACATTGTACAATCCGTAATTTTGTTTTCGCCTTCGAATGGCGTTCGACGTTCGACGCAGGCTTGGTTACACATTTTGTTGTGTTACGCAGCGGCCAGCGGACACACTTAGAAAATGAAGTACGTCATGTTGATGATTTAAATTAAAATATTATAAAATATGGACAGCCTTTGTGTCGCGTATTCTATTTGCAGTTCAATTGTTCGTTTTTTTTCGCAAACTTGGCTGACGATTTACAAATAATGATAGATAAAACCTAAAAAAATCATTCATACAAAATATCCCAAGATTTCACGAAATTTCGAAAAAAACTCCCAAGGTCCCAAGCTTGAGTCTAAAATCCCAAGATCTTGGGAGAAATCCCAAGGCGTGGCAACACTGACCACAACTTCTGTTTGCATCGGCAGAGAGCGTATTACGGAACTCACCGAACTGTGGAATTGCATTAAAAAATCGTATCGCTACCACTCCCACAAACGTCTACGACCACACCTACATATTTACACACTTACAATTCTATTTTCAAACAGCCAATCCGGTGCTTAGTAACAATTGCTATAAATGTTTATGCACTGGCCTGTAGGCCAAGTGTCTTAAATCTCTAATTTTCTGTTTTTTTAATCGTCGAGAAATCGAGTTTGCGTTAGCGCATCGCAGGCTCAGAGACCATGTGTGATTACGAAATCGTCCACCCGATTCAAAATTACCGTCATTGAGGAGCGGGCTATATGACAAATATGTCTATTAGGAAATGTTTTCCTGTGTTTATGTTTCATGCGTGGTTTTCTTTGATATAAACAACACATGAGTTCGTTGTAGATTTCTTGCGTATTCAATAGCTGCAGTTACAGTTGGTAGGCCTAAAATCCCTGGAAATTGTGGCGAAAATGTTGCCCGTATGTTTAAGCGACTTCGACTGTTACTAACTGAGATTGTTTAAGTTTACAACATAAGTTTAGATAGTACAACGTAGAATACAGTTACATCATATTAAACTACAAAGCTATTAAAAATTAGCTTTGTTGCCTTTGTATAAAGAATTTGGAATGTTTCTCAAGAAGTACGGCTTTTAATAGTAACAATTGTTTCAAAATTTAAGCAATAATATATTACAATTGCATATTACTGTCGTTCCAATTGAAGTGTTCCTCGAATATTGATTCGATACATTACCTCGCGCTGACCAATTCATTTGTTCAAGTTCCTCGAGATATTCATACACTTCCTGTAAAAGTTGACCAATCACAATCCGTATGTGATTTGAGTACGAATCAACTGACCAATGAGGAACCTGCGTTGCAGGAAGTAAACAATATTCAAAAATCAAGAATTCAGTTGTTTTCATCATTCATGTAACTGAAATTCTTCAAATGTGTTTACATTTGTGCTCAGAAAAACGTTTAATTGAAATCAAGAAAAATGTCAAAGTGTTGAAGATTTTCTATGGTTTAGAAAACTGTTTAGAACCAGAATTGAACAAATATGCAAAGCCGCGTTGCGAGATCAAGGTTTTACTTCAACAAATATAACAAATATTCATTTTATTTTTAGAAACTAAGCGATCAAACGTGGCGGTTTCCTAATCTATATTTCAAAGGAAAATGTCACTTCATCTGTTTACAATATATATTTTTTCCCGTTAACTCTTTTAGTACAGTAAAAATATTGTGTATAGACACGTCATTTTATAGTGCAATGAATGTCAGTGGCAAATTTTGGTTTATAGACCAAATAATTTATTGTAAAGGTACCAAAGAGTTTTTTTCTAAATTTCAAATTTGTTCTCTGTATGAAATTGTAACAAACTTTACTGTAATATAGTAATATTATAAACAATATAGATTATTAAGTACAATTTTATAGTTTTAGAACACAAATATGTATTTATGTACTTGCTTGACATTTTTGATTTATTATCGTATACATTATATATCAGAATCGATCCTCAAAATAGCGCCACAAAAATAAACACTGTCACTGTTGGGTGTCTGTAAAACCCGGAACACTGCCCGGAACACCCGGAACCCCCCCGGAACACCCGGAACCTTGCACGGAACACCCGGAACCCACCCGGAACACTCGGAACCCTGCCCGGAACACCCGGAACCCTGCCCGGAACACCCGGAAACCTGCCCGGAACGCACGAGTTTGCTGTTTTAGTACTGTTTCTCGTCGTTCGTGTAGACATTTTCGACTAAAATTACGACATCTATGTCTTTTGAAACTGTTTTGGTCTTTTTGAGAAAAGAAAAGCTAAGAATTAAGGCCAAGACAGACTGAACGCGATTCTACAAAGCGGCGCGATTTTTCGATTTTCACTGACATATAACTTTGATCCTGTTTTATGTTTTTCAAATATTCAGAAGCGCTATAACAGCTTGAGTTATTTGGTCTGCATATCTTTTAAAATTTCCTTCCATAGACGGTTCTATTTACTTTTAAAAACTGAAAAATCGCGTCGCGTTGCCGAATCGCGTCCGGTGTGTCTGGGCCTTCAGGCCGGGTAAACGATGCGTGGAAAGCGTCGATGAATGGTGAACGAACAATAATGCTTCAATTGAATGACTAACGCAATTGAATGTCTTTCAGGCAAAGTTGAAGTCACTAGAGGTACAGTATTTATGATGTATAAATGTGATATCAAAAGCTGAAATAATTTTAATGCCTGTCATTGAATTTTTCTCTTGCATGACCATTATATGAGCCAGTGAGAATATAGCCACACTCAGGCGTAGATGTAACTGCTGCGTTCAACGACAACGATACACCACACCACACCACACCACACCACACCACACCACACCACACCACACCACACCACACCACACCACACCACACAGAGGCCTTTATACACATAAAATGTTCTGATTTTTGTTGAAGCTTGATACCAGCTTTGCTACAAAAGCGGATGTTTACTTGTATCTGCCTGCTAACTCCTGACGAAGGGCCTTAGTTCGTAGAGAATCTCTTATTCTCTTTAGGCTGGTGATAATCTGCACTCAATGTTTTTTTATTTTTATTCTATTTTATAGGAGAAATGGAACAAGCTAGAGGGGGAAGTAAAAGAAACAAATAACTCCCAACCAAAGCCAACATTTCACCAGTGGTTTTCGGAAAAGAAAGCAAAAGATATGGAAAAACACATGCTTGCATCTCTACGTAAAGAAGCCGGTTTAGGTTCTCCCCCAACACCTTACTACCAAAACAATAGTGAATGCATGAACGAGGTAATTAAAGACCAGATGAACTATCAAGAAAACGAGTTGCCAGAATTTTTGGATAAACTAACTGGTATTGTTACAAGACACGATACCCTGTTACGTAAAGCAATTGCACGAACTGGCGAGTGGGAACTTCTTCCGGGTTTTCGCTTTCGAAAGGCCAGACTGGTTCCAGATGACGCCGGAGCAGAGAGACGCGCATATGAAGACCGTCATGGGTGTCGAGTTAACGGAAGACAGAACCATCAAAGATAATTTGGCACAGCCAATCAGTCTGCCGCTTCTGTCATTGGGATACGAAAATATTCCAAATATATCTGAGTTCACACTGAAGAAGATATGGAAAGATGCGAAGGAACTTGTAGGATCTCCTGGTTTTATTCTCCTCGTGGCTGGATGTGAGTGCCCATTTGCTAGGCAAGTTTATAATGCAAAACAACCAACAAGACCGCTGGTGGTGACGCTTAAACCAGCAAAGAAAAAAGCTGTTGGTCATAACTTTGTTTGTGACTCTGGATGTTCACAATATGCATACCTTAAACTGTGCTGCCATACAGTTGCTACAGCCGAAGAAAATTGTGTTCTTAAAGAATACAAAGAATTCCTTGAAAAAAACACTGATATACCAAACTTGCACCTGATTTCGAAAGTTACGACACGTGATGGAACTGGACGGAAAGGAGGTCAACCAACACGAAAACGTAAACGCGCAGCCAAACCACAGCCTACCATGGTCACATCGTTCCCCGGTATTCAATCTAAGTCACCCACTTTTCCCCTTGGAAGTGAATCACCTCTTGATAGCCAACAACATTTACGGAGTTCCGAAGTCTTAAATTATGTGCCATCTGTTACTCATCATTCTCAGCAACTGCAACAATTTGAAGTGCATCATCAACCGATACAACATTGGAATAACTTAATTCAACAAGAGCATCAAATGTATGGTTTGTACGGCAATTCGATCGCAACAGGATCTGCGCCAGTTTATTCAAATCAGATGCAACAACAACAATACCATTGGCATACATTGCTTCTCATCGGTGAAACAGAGATGCAGCAACAAAAACAACAACAATACCATTGGCCATACACGTTTCTCACATCGGTGGAACAGATACAGCAACAATAACAACAACAACAACAACAACAACAACAACAACAACAACAACAACAACAACAACAACAACAACAACAACAACAACAACAACAACAACAACAACAACAACAACAACAACAACAACAACAACAACAACAACAACAACAACAACAACAACAACAACAACAACAACAACAATAACAACAACAACAACAACAACAACAACAACAACAACAAGTTAACAACAACAACAACAACAACAACAACAACAACAACAACAACAACAACAACAACAACAACAACAACAACAACAACAACAACAACAACAACAACAACAACAACAGCGCACGACTCAGTCCATCCCTAAGCCGCCATTTCCATCTCCTGCTGAAGGTGTATTTCAATTATACCTGTTGACGTTTTGTCCAAAGAAAGTGTCTAAATGCTATGGTTGCTCACAAGTGTTGAAACCAGGACAACAAATCGGTCAACCGCCCAATGATTTAGTAGTCGTGGGGAAAATGAACCGAGAATACCCAACTAAGGATGGAGGAAAAGGCTCTAATGTACAGAATGTATATTTCCACTGCCGCAAATCCTGTATACAAAGGAAGCAACCATACTTTACAAGTGCTCTGTGTGAAATACCAGCACAGATACGGCAACTTCTTTTGCCAGTTCATCACGATTTTATCAAGGATTTTTTTAATGCGCAGTAATACAGTGATAACAAATCAAATATCAAATGTGTTTTGTTATATAAAACCTGAGTTACTAAATAGCGGAATTCGTTTTGTTCAATGAAATAAAATACAAAAGTGAAAAGCGTTAGTCATTCAATTGAAGCATTATTGTTCGTTCACCATTCATCGACGCTTTTCCACGCATCGTTTATCCGGCCTTAAGGCCCAGACACACCGGACGCGATTCGGCAACGCGACGCGATTTTTCAGTTTTTAAAAGTAAATAGAACCGTCTATGGAAGGAAATTTGAAAAGATATGCAGACCAAATAACTCAAGCTGTTATAGCGCTTCTGAATATTTGAAAAACATAAAACAGGATCAAAGTTATATGTCAGTGAAAATCGAAAAATCGCGCCGCTTTGTAGAATCGCATTCAGTCTGTCTTGGCCTTAATTCTTAGCTTTTCTTTTCTCAAAAAGACCAAAACAGTTTCAAAAGACATAGATGTCGTAATTTTAGTCGAAAATGTCTAGACGAACGACGAGAAACAGTACTAAAACAGCAAACTCGTTCGTTCCGGGCAGGGTTCCGGGTGTTCCGGGCAGGGTTCCGAGTGTCCCGGGTGGGTTCCGGGTGTTCCGTGCAAGGTTCCGGGTGTTCCGGGCAGTGTTCCGGGTTTTACAGACACCCGTCACTGTTTGTCTATTAAAATCATAAATGTCAAGCATGCAAGTACATAAATACATATTTGTGTTTTAAAACTATAAAATTGTACTATAATCTAATAGTATTGCTATATTACAGTGTTAAAAGTTTGTTACAATTTCATACAGAGAACAAATTTGAAAGTTAGAAAAAACTTTTCTTCATATAATACCTTTACAATAAATTATTTGGTCTATAAACCAAAATTTGCCACTGACATTCATTGCACTATAAAATGACGTGTTATCAACACATTATTTTTACTGTACTAAAAGAGTTAACGGGAAAAAATATATATTGTAAACAGATGAAAGTGACATTTTCCTTTAGAAAACTATGGCGTTCCGTTCCGGTCAAAATTAATTATATTAATAATATTCATATCCAACATCGTGGCGATGTGTTGTAACTCTCAAAATAAAGTCGAACCGCACAAATTAATGTTCAATTCATGTTCATAAGGTTGAACGACACAATATAAATATCAAACCAGACGAGATTAAAATCAAATGTACACGTTGTTTTTCAAAACTCACAGGCAATAAAATGAAACGTTACAAACACAATGATCCTTGAATTTTATTCCAAACTCGCGATAATTAATCGAAGCATTCGAAAATGTATCGAACTCGCACAAAAACAAATCGAAAGGAAACGGAAGTGAACACTGAAACAAATCGAAAGGAAACGGAAGTGGGCACAAAAACAAATCAAAATGAAACGGAAGTCGCTCAGGAAAGAAATATGGCGGCGGTAAGAAGCCAACTGAACGACTTTGAAATAGAAGAATTTTTTCGCTCATTACAAGTACTTTTGATATCTTCCTTAAACGTTAATGTATCCTTCGATACGGCAGAATTTCTCTCTCGTCGTCTTGATGGTTATGAGAGAAATCTAAGTGTTTTGTTTTCGAGGCTTCGGGAATCGTTCCCGGCCGAAGAAGAAATGCTTGCTGATTTTGGTAATCTTATTCAGATCGTTCGTCAGCAAAGGGTGCGCTGTGAAACTCTGTCATTTCGTTCTTTCTTGGTAGAGGATCAAGACACAATTCAGCAAGGCTCTGTTAGAGTGAGGAGAACTGGCGTCGGTAGACCTAGACTTGACATATCACAGGAGTTGTTGGAGGCACTTCATGTTCAAGTTGGATTTTCTGAAAGTACATTGCGTCATCGAAGACGTTTATTTGACATGCCGAATAGCGGGCAGACTTTTTCTAACATAGATGACGATGCCCTGGATCAAATTGTTCGCGACATCTTACGTGTTACACCAAGAATTGGTTATCGACTTGTACAGGGTGCGTTACGACATCGTGGTTTGCAAATCCAACGACGGCGTATTCTAGAGGCGCTTCGAAGGGTGGATCCAGTAATGATCACTCTAAGAGGGTCAAGAAGCATTATCAGAAGACGATATTCAGTACCATGTCCAAATGCATTGTGGTATGTATGATGAAGGGGGGGAGCCTAAATATTTTATAAACTGTTTACTCTATAGGCAAGAGGGTAAGACAATTAGATAAGATTAACAACTATGTATTCATCTTTATTACTGTGTAACCACCATTGCATTTAGACTACAACAACCTGCATTAAGGCGATGTTACACGGGACAACTTTTAGCAACAACTCGCAATGCAAATGAGCCTATACGAAATTTGATTGGTTCTGCAACGATTTGCATTGAGTTGTCGCTAAAAGTTGTCCCGTGTAACATCGCCTTAAGGTACATCATAGATGTAACAATTATCTCTTCTTTCTAGGCATTTGGATGGTAATCATAAACTAATTCAACCTTACCGGTTTGTGATCCACGGTGGAATAGATGGCTTTTCAAGATTGGTTGTTTTCTTAAAAGCATCTACAAACAACCGAGCCTCGACTGTTTTGGAATGTTTCAGAGAAGCTGTTAATCAATATAACCTACCTTCACGTGTACGTACAGACTTGGGTTTTGAGAATACTGAGGTTGCAAGATTTATGTTGCAATCTAGGGGACTGAATCGAGGCAGTATTATAACTGGTACGTCAGTTCATAATCAACGGATCGAAAGGCTTTGGCGTGAAATCAATAGCATTGTGTGCAGTCGATTTGTGAATATTTTTTCGTATCTCGAGTCATTAGTTTTTGATACTACAAATGAGGTCCATTTGTTTGTTTTACATTTTGTGTATATCCCGCTTATCAACCAAGCACTAGATGAACTGACTGAAGCATGGAACTGCCACCCTTTAAGTACTGAGGGAAATCTAAGTCCGAGGCAGCTTTGGGTGCAAGGAATGATTTCGAGTCGAAACACCAACTACAGCGCCGTGACTAGTGTGCAAAGTGGTTTACAAATAAATTGGGTTGAATATGGGATTGACGAGGATGGCCCAGTTGCAGATTTACAGTCTGATTATAGTATTACAGTTCCGGAGTCACCAATAAATTTAACGGATGAACATGCTCAACATATTCAACAAATAGCGCACATTATCAAGGATGCAGGTGACGTAGATGGCATAATTGCTTTTCTCGTAATACTAGACACTCTACAGCAACTGAACTATTAAATATATTTAAGTAAACTAAACACTTGCAAATATACTAGCAGTATTACAAAAGTAATAGCAACATTGTTCTCATACTGCTAGAAAAAAGTATACTAGCCATTAAATAATGGCAGGGATCCACACCAGATATAGAATAACAATGTGAAATATTAACTCTAATACAACTTATAAGTCTGTTTCAATTAAAAGCACAACAAAGTAAGAAAAGAAACAAATTTAGGAATAAAGTACCCATGACTATGTCAAGTCAATCCATGACCATGTTTTTTATACAATGCCAAACCCTACTTCTTGGATATTTAATGCTGAATCCATGTTCTGTTTAAATTCCTCATAACTGTTCACTCCACCTGGTAATTCCAGTTCCAATGGACAAGTGTTTGCGTTGGGAAAAACTGAGGTATTCTGAAGTACGGTTATGACAGATGGGTTATAAAAGCCCATAGGAGGAATAGCATTTGCTCCAGTTGCAAACATTAAAACATTAGGAATTCTGGCATCTAAATATAGAAATAAGAACATATGAAAAATCCCTGTGCAATTCGAATTAAATGGCTGTACTGTTGTAGACGGAAAGGAGCCAGATAAGCAGAAGGCCTATACTGTAGAGTGTAGAGCTGCTCCCATCGGGATATTTTCGTAATCGATTAATCGCATTAAATAAATTAAATCATGACACTTCCAAAACGTTACGCAATTAACGAGAAAACGTAAAGTTTCGAAACGTAAATATCATGAAAAATTTTGCACGCTCAACGCTTGCTTGTATTTAAAATGGTAGTATACATGATGTGAAATTGACACCGCTACATATCAGATATCTGATTGGTTCACAAGAACATTCGATTTCATCAGCCAATGAGAGTTTGCGCTTATTAACAGGTTTTACTACATCCTGGGCGTTCGTTTTTGCTATGAGAACACCAGAATGCTTCACATTCTTTTAATTCCTGAAAGAAAGTTTAGGAAAGTTTAGGCTGTGCGTGTTTGTTGTCAATGATCCGATTATTGCTAAGAATAATCGATTGCCAAAAAATAATTGATATATCGATTAATCGGGAGCAGCTCTACTATACCATACCATACCATACCATACCATACCATACCATACCATACCATACCATACCATACCATACCATACCATACCATACCATACCATACCATACCATACCATACCATACCATACCATACCATACCATACCATACCATACCATACCATACCATACCATACCATACCATACCATACCATACCATACCATACCATACCATACTATACTATACTATACTATACTATACTATACTATACTATACTATACTATACTATACTATACTATACTGCACCTCCTCTAGAAAACAGACTGTATGTATTTATTGTACTAACCTTCCGAATGAACATAACGAGTAAAATACTGCTTAATCTCATCGCCAACACTTTCGTATTCAATTATCGAAAGCAAGTCATCAGCAGTTGGTGGTTTTGCATGACCTGCCACAAAAAGCGGCTCCATTATGTCGGGATGTTTTTTAATGCACTCAACCAAGGGGCATAGACCGAGAAGAAACTGATCAAGCTTTGCTTTACGCGAAAGGAGAACTCCATGAAGGCATAGAGACGTCATGGCTTGAAAGCGATTCTCTATGTTTAGAGAATGAGGGAAACCAGATTCTATCAACAGTGGTTGTATTTCACCGGCTACTGTTGTTTCATTGTCTTTTGTCATGCCATCCAACTATGCAAAGAAGAAAACAAATGTGAAAATGGATTCTATAGTTATATCAAAGTTATATAGTTATATATAGTTATAAAAACATTAAAACTGTATGTCACTAATGTCAAATATCCTAAAAACTAAGAATTCATCTTATTGAACATTTACACAGCCATTGTAGTAAAATGCACGTTTAGCTGTTTCTGTTCTTACATAAGGTAAGTAAGAACAGAAACAGCTAAACGTGGATTTTACTACAATGGCTGTGTAAATGTTCAATAAGACGAATTCTTAGTTTTTAGGATATTTGACATTAGTACTAGTGACATACAGTTTTAATGTTTTTATAATTAGGATTGATGTAGTTTGGAATATCAGGGCTCCTCTTGATAACAGTTTTGTATAGACTGAATGGACTACCCTGTATAAATAAAAGCATCTATCTATCTATCTATCTATCTATCTATCTATTGTTCAATCCAGTATAAAAAGCTCTAATGGGACACCTGTGTACTTTTAGATACTATTCATACATTTTACCTTGATCAAGGCATCCAGATAATCTTGGTCAACTACGTCGTCCTGACTGAGGTACTCTGTCAAGTCGTCTGGTCTTGGGTTTTGGAAATAGGCATACACTGCCTTGGGGAAAAATGGAAATCCAGGCCTTGAGTAATTGATGCAGCCACAATCCGTCCTGCGACTTTATAAAGATTTGCTCGTAGCGCATCTGTGTTGTGCATTGGGAGGAATTTATTATTTCTTCCTTCGAAAAGACGGGGAGTAGCTGATGGTGACAAAAGTTCACGGAGAACAATTGTAAAAAACTCCCGTCTCGGCCCTCCACCATCTATTGCAGGCTCTCCTTCGAAGGTAACTCTCAACGGTTTCTTAAAATCAAAATTTCTCTGCTTGAAGAGCAATACACTATCAGCAAAAATGGAGGATCTGCTAACGGTCAAACGTAGTGGTGCCACAGGAAGAGGTCGTAATGTCTTCAGTACGTCTTTAATACATACATTCTCCTCAACTTTGCTTGTTCCAGTTTGTTTATCTTCTAGGAATAATAAAAATGCTGTCATTAATAATACTGAAGTCATAGTTGGCAACAGCTACATAAAATGTGTAACTATAGTTACGGAAACAAGTAAAAGTTGGAAAAAGGATATTTTTTCGCTAAAGCTTTGCCTGGAAGTTAGGGCTGTTCGGTAAATCGATATACCAAAAATACCAGTAAGGAATCCAATATTGCTATATCGGTATACCAAAATTTCCGTTATAACGGAATTTTCAATATGCCGAAATCATCTGCATTTTTAATCATTATAAATAGCAATACTAGCTCCATTGCAACATCTAGCTACATACTTGCTTGATCAGACAAAATATTCATGACATAATCAACTGCTGAATCAACTGTAGCACATCTTTCTGAGGCCTCAGTCAAAACATTTTCAGGGCATGTTGGAAACATTTCTCTCAGCTGCTGAGTTTCAAGGTCACACAGAGTCCATACTTCTCCACTTATAGTTGTTGACTGTTCGCTTTGTTGGTGCTCAATTGTATTGAAGGAACAACGATCAAGAGAGTTGCTGATGGATGGCATATTACATGGATGTACGTCTCCAGCAGGCATGACATTGGACACATTTGGACGAGCAGCTGGTGTGTTTACACCAGAATCACTATTTCGAAAAGCATAACATCTGATATCGCTTGTAGTTGGCTCCTCAGAATCCAAATTTACAAATGGAACATCATCCTTAATATACAGTAAATTAACAAGTATATAAGATAAGTATATACTTAGTTTTGGAGTATGTGCAGATGTTATCTGTTTAATATGTAGAATACATTTTCCTTTTACAACTCTGGCTGGGGGAAACAGTTGAAAATAGGGGAAGAATTGCTTAAGAGTCTACAATGCTCATGAAAAAAATTAACAGTTTACCTCGTCATCATCAATTTTCGAAAGAGAACGGATGTAGATAGGTCCTGTTCCAGAAATATGCCTTATAATTCTGGCATTCGCTTCCTAGCCTTCTGGAAGTTTTACTTTCGATATGGTATTCCCAACAGATTTTACAAATGCAAAGCTAATATGAACAAAGAATACAACGAAAATATCACATTGTGTGCAAATGAAGCACAACTGGATCAGGGGGGGGGGTGAAGTTGGCCGATGCTCTAAACAAGCACAATTGCATTAATATAGTAACTACAATTTGTTGGACTTAATTTGTGAGGATTTTCCTTTTCAAACCAAAATATCATGATAAATCTGTAATATTTTAAAGATAAATAATTCCAGTGCACTAAAACACTGCTATCAATATATATCCTCAGTTTTGAAATATAGCTTCATAATAACACAATCAACCCAATTACAAAATTGCAAGAAGACAATTCAAAGAAAATCAATTGAAGCATTTTTGCAAGTGCATAAAGAATGAATTAAAGGTGATCATAAAAACTTATGTTTAGTTAGTGCCTAAGGAAGTTTGTATGTTTGTATGTTTCCCCTTCACACGGCCAGCAGAGTTCAGAATAATCCTGGGAGGTAAAGGGGTTGGTATGGCTTCTCAAGCACAGTTTGGGGGCCCTAACTTGCACATATTTTTGTGGTGCCAAACAGTAAAAATAAAGGGGTCTTCGAATCTCAAATTACACTGGCATGTTGCATTTTTAATCCATACACCCTGGGTGAGGACATTGGTAATTTTCATACCCCCTCCCAGGAATTTCCCGAAACAATGTTTTTCATGGGTATCCCTTGGAATTTCCAAGACATTTGGGGGAATATTCCCTGGGAATGGTTGATTTTACCCCCTCCCTTGGTATTTCCAAGGACTGCGGGACAAGGTTGGGGGACTCATACATAGAGGATTCAGGGGCGTAGCGGAAGGGGGGGTTGGGGGGTGTTGACCTGTGGGCAAATTTCCTATTTCTTAACAATTTCTTAAGATAACACAGCATTGACCATGCCCATTTTGTCTGCAAATATATGGCCTGCACCCACCCCCGCCCCCCAATGATGATACACTCGCTACACCCCTGTGAGGATTTACAATACATGCTATTTTGCACTTACTCGTTTTGTCCCAACAGATGATCTTTAAAAAGATTGTATAGCTCATTTCTAAGCTTGTCCTCTGACCACGCTTTATCTAACGTCCATGCGTCTATAAAAAAGTTTTGCCTGACCAGGTCCTCTTTTGTATGTCTCCTAGGGACTTGATTCCAGTCCGGAGTAGGAAGCAAACAAACGTCTTTAATTATAAGTTCTGCTGACGGTTTTCCTTTTCCTTTTCCTTTTTTAGTCTTAGCAGCACTTGTATACGGGACAAAACGACCACTTCCGCCTCTAGGAGAAGGTCTACTAGTGGAATTGCCTTACACACGAGGTAATTGCAATCTCTGCCCGAGTTCTTGTTCTACAGAAATGTTATTGGGTCTGCTACTGCTAGTAGTGCTAGATTCGCCAGTTTGAGCGTTTGTTGCATCAGGAAGGCTGCGAAGGGAAGAAACAACACGTCTAACAATGTCGGTTATTTGATTTTCCGCCATTTAAATAAAATATTTACATAACGCGATGAAACGAACAAACGAAGAACGGAAAAGCACGATAAGTCAATAGTTTTCCCGCCGCCCGATAAACTGGTACATGTCGCATTTCTTTCGGCAAATTTTGTGCAAATTTTGTCAGCGACTTCCGTTTCCTTTCGATTTGTTTCAGTGTTCACTTCCGTTTCCTTTCGATTTGTTTTTGTGCGAGTTCGATACATTTTCGAATGCTTCGATTAATTATCGCGAGTTTGGAATAAAATTCAAGGATCATTGTGTTTGTAACGTTTCATTTTATTGCCTGTGAGTTTTGAAAAACAACGTGTACATTTGATTTTAATCTCGTCTGGTTTGATATTTATATTGTGTCGTTCAACCTTATGAACATGAATTGAACATTAATTTGTGCGGTTCGACTTTATTTTGAGAGTTACAACACATCGCCACGATGTTGGATATGAATATTATTAATATAATTAATTTTGACCGGAACGGCACGCCATAGAAAACCGCCACGTTTGATCGCTTAGTTTCTAAAAATAAAATGAATATTTGTTATATTTGTTGAAGTAAAACCTTGATCTCGCAACGCGGCTTTGCATATTTATTCAATTCTGGTTCTAAACCATTTTCTAAACCATAGAAAATCTTCAACACTTTGACATTTTTCTTGAGAAGCCATACATGTATTTCAATTAAACGTTTTTCTGAGCACAAATGTAAACACATTTGAAGAATTTCAGTTACATGAATGATGAAAACAACCGAATTCTTGATTTTTGAATATTGTTTACTTCCTGCAATGCAGGATCAGTTCCTCATTGGTCAGTTGATTCGTATTCAAATCACATACGGATTGTGATTGGTCAACTTTCACAGGAAGTGTATGAATATCTCGAGGAACTTGAACAAATGAATAGGCCTTTCCCCTTTTAACAGCACGCGCGCAATGCATGACGGTAGTTGATTATCAAAATCAATTTTAGTTGTCATGGCGAAGTGTTCAGGAGCGATTTTGTTCTGAAGGAAATTTTGCCGATTTTTAGCCCTTTTTAGTGCAAAGTTTTTAACTTTGCAGTATTGTGATGAGGGGCGAAAATTCACAAGAGCGATACATACATACATACATAGATACATCATAGTGTAAACTTTCCGGGGGGTGTTTGCGAAGATTCTCTATTATAACCGTACCTGTTAAACTTTGGGGTTGAAACTTTTTTAAGCACTTTCAAGTTATCTTATAGCTCAATTCGGTTGTATTCATGCAGTGTTTAATTAGATTTACGAACAACATTTGGGTTGTGGTATTAAATGTCTACATCATAACAATCGTTTTATATAATATTGGGTTGCTAACTCCCCCGGTAGCTATGAACACGTGCGTTCAAGTATCACGGAACGAAAATACGAAATTTCGAAATATTCACCGCACAATGGCGGCAGCTGGGAGTGAGAATGTGATGGAGAATAAATAAACGTTTTCATTTTGGCCTTTTGGATTAGTAGTGCGTTTTGTCATTTATATATTCAATAGACAATACTGAATGGGTCGAATATTCATTATTGCAATATTTTTATAAATTCCGAAGCGTAAGTTTCGCCTCAAACATGTCACATATTTTGGATTTGGTAGTTGGTGCTGGTTATATATAAAAAATTCAAATACAAGATTCAAGACCCGATGAGATCCCTTGGGCCTTACCGTAAATATCGAATATGTTAGTTATAGTATACAGCATTGGATTTAACCAGCGATCTAACGTAAGTCGACTTGCGTACAATTTATACACATTAATACGGCTACGTATACTGTATTGTTTCTGGCGAATTTTATAGATAGTAAAAGTTGCTATACTCTGTCCGTAGACTCGTAGAGTGTAATTTGTAGAGTCACTAGAGTAGTAGAGTGTAGTATGAACTGCATAATTTTGAAATTTGACATTTGTTATGCAATATTAATAGAACACATCCAGGGGCGCACATTTCAAAAAAGTTTGGGGGGGTGTCCATTGTTCAGGGACCGACTTTTTATATTTGTTTGACCACATCAAAACATGAATTATAAGTTAACTTTATCGTTTTTCGCCTTGCGCCGTAATTACGATCGGTTGTTTCAAAATGTAAATATCGCCAGACGTGTTTATTCTCTGGCAACAGGACACGCGTCATTCGATAGCTTATGACTTCCTCTTTAAAATTATATTTAGTTTGTCCCGGTTCATATTACATATCCAAATTAATTTGCATACATGTTCATAAATTATCTAAAAATTTTACAATTATTGTTAAAATAACCCTGAATTGCCAGAACAGGGTTCAGAATTTTCGAGCAAATGTTAGCAAATTTTGGACCAAAATTGTAGCTCATATAAAAAGGAATATTATTGGAAAGTTTCATTGCATTTGAAGAAGTAGAAGTATTTTATTTTATTTTTTGAAAGTCGCATGCAAAATGCCGAGATCGTTGAAATTTGATTCCCGCACGCGGAAATTAATTACGAAATGCCATATAAGGTCAGTGTTGATTGCTATAAACCAATGAAAATCCGCCATCTAGGCAATTACATCACGCGGAATCGATTGCCGGTACTTTCAATACGCTAGGATGCAAAGCCGCGGAGATTTAGCTTCCGAAGTTGCCCGAGCGTGCGCCGACAAAACCGGGATTTCGCAATTAGACGGGATTTTCACGAGAAAAGTCGAGAATTGTCATAAAATGGCTAGTTTATTTAGTATGGATATTTAAATACATCCTTTCGAACAGGATTTTCAAGAGCTATCCAATGGTCACACTTAGGAGTTTGTAGCGTGTAAACCAAAGGTAGGAAAGCGAAATGAATATATAATTAGTTTGTATTATTGTTAATTTGTAAACAATACAAAGTTCAGAGGTGTTTGCAAGGGGCTAAATTGGCCGCGTAGCATTGTAAACAAACACAATTTACTTCGCTAAAGACATCGTAAAACGCTGAATCGAACGGTGGTATTTTCATCTACATAGCATGCACTGAACCGAAGATATGAACCTGCAAAATATAGGGCGATATCGCCCTAAAAACATTAGCACCAAACAAAAAGGAGCTTAATGTAAAAATATGTGTAGTGCCAGGAGTGTAGAAGGGTGGTTAAAAAATAGGGTGTCGACTCCCACGGGGCGCCACCATCGTTGGCGCGACGGGGAAAATTTTGAAAAACTTGAATCTGTAGATCGTCGGAAATGGCATTTTCAGAGTCTTCTCTACCTCTTTCGTTATAGGCCCTTTCATTAATATATATAAGATTTCAAACACTCTAGTTTCGAATTCAATATTTCGCTGCAATTTTCTTTAAATGCAGTTATTTAAAAAACGCCCCCCAACCTTCAACATCATAAAGACCCAATTAGGAATTGCATTTTTACAACAGAGTTGACTTTGCTCGAGAATACTGACGTGGAAATAGAACGCAGAATGCGGCAGAGCAAAAGTTAGGAGGTTTTGCGCAGTCGTGTATGGCCATGTCATCTTACATTTGAGTATATATATCTCTGGGTTTTGCAATGTTGATTACTTTTATTGACAATTTTTGTATCGTTTATTATACGTTTTTTAGACAGGATGTTTCGGACCAACTGGGACCGACTTAACTAGTGTAATTTTACAATTTGGGACCGACTTTTTTGAAAAATTCACAAATGATGGGGGGGTGTCACACCCCCCACACCCCCCCTAATGTGCGCCCCTGAACACATCTCTGTTGATGGGGCAGTTGTTTACAAATGCGAATGGCATTTTGGTGAGGATGAGTTTTAACACCTTTGTAATCTGATATTTATTATATCGTAACTAATTATATATTCAGTATCTTTGGTCGATTATAACTTCTGTTTTAAAAACCGTGTGATTTTCGCTAATACACCCTTTTATAGAGCTTTAAAAACAGTACATACTGACCAACTTTCAAAGAAAAACAATAAAAATTGACAAAGTTACGGCGAAATTTGAAATGTAGCCTACGGGTCAAACCGGATGTCAAAACTGGCCCACCTACAGTATCTTTGTGCGTCTGTATATATAACTATGATGTATCATGTATGATGCATTCTATATACTTTCTAGTTTTGCTTAGCCTTTATTTTAGTAGTCTGTGTACAACCGTACTCTCGAAATTTTATATACACGATGAAATAATAAATAAAATTTGAAATAATCGAAGTTGAGTTGACATATTTGTAATTAGTTGATCGAATAAAACTAATCAAATATTGCAACCGTAAACAAAAGACAATTTTATCTGCTTACTATAATATATTGGCAAAAACATAAATCCACTCATCGCGAATTTAGAATTATGAAATGTGACAAGCTTTTCGTTGACAAGTGTACTTGTTGAAAAACTGGCATGCTAGCTTTTCAAAAGCTTGTCACATTTCATCAATTTTCAGGGCAAATAAAAATAGTAAAGGTAAAAATAATTGCCAAATAAAATTTGCTCGTGCATGTAAATACGTAATATGCAAATATCAACACAACACAACATGGATGCACAACAATTAGGTACGCACTATACTATAAACCATGTAATATAGCATTTGTCTTTTAAAACTTTGCACTATCCTTGGATCACTAGTTACTTAACTTTCGTGTAATTTCTATATCATGTGTATAGAGTATCGGTTTTTTGGATCCTACCGTTACTATGTTCCGTCTCCAGGACAGTATGAACTTGATGAAATTCATTCCTGCAATCTGACTTGTAAACATTTGAGATCATGTGTTGACATTCATTGGTAATATGATCAATGTGCTATTTACGATAATGTATTACATGAAGTAACAAATATATGAAAGTGTTGATGTTATGACGTGTGTAGTGTATCACATGATGTGCTTTGATCTAAATTGATTTTGATAATCAACTACCGTCATGCATTGCGCGCGTGCAGTTAAAAGGGGAAAGGCCTATTGGTCAGCGCGAGGTAATGTCAGGGTTTCCACTTCGAAGGATTTTTCCTTTTTAAGGAAATTTTGGCAATTTGAAGGAAAAAAAAAGGAAATACAAAATAGAAGGAAATATGAAGGAAATTTCGGATTTGAAAGGAACATAGAAAGAAATTTCATGCTCAGTGATGTAGAACCAATAAATTATAAGTTATATAGTCTATTATGTCAATTATGCATGCTCAATATGTATTATCAGCGGGTTAAAGAACATGGATTGTAAAATAACTTATTTTAGACAAACACCCGGACACCCCTCTACATAAATATTCTTAATATTCAGTTATTGGAAGTTGGAACCTGAAAGTGGGTGGAAACTATACTAATTCTTACCCAGTCTTGCCTCCTCCGCAGGCCCTTTCTTACGGAGGAGGCATGCCAAACAGTTCAAAGTTCAAAAACATGGCAAGAGAACATGGATGATTCGGACACAGACATTTCCGATCTTTCCGATTCATCCGATGTCGGGGAAACTACTTCGAAGAAAAGCAAACTTAGCAAGCGTAAAAAGGATAAATTTATTGATAGCTGGCTGGAAGTGAAAGATTTTAAAGAATGGTTACAAAAACGCAGAGGGCCAGATGGAGCGAAACCGTACTGCAAGGTTTGCGAAATGGAAATCAATTGTACCAAGACTGGTATTCAGAGACACATGGGATCTACAAAGCATCGAAACAAAATACAGTTGGCGAAAGGTAGCCATAATCTCCCCAATATGTTCAAACGTAATACGTTTGAAAACGAAAGTAAAGTTATGCAAGTTAGAATATGTGCTTTCATAGCAGAACACAATCTTCCTATATCTTTAGTAGAAAATTTTATGGAGCTTCTAAAGAGTCTATTCCCCAACGATAAACCTCTTTCACTTGTGAGATTAAGAAAACAGAAAGCAACAAATATTATCCGGCAAGTGCTTGGTTTTGATTACATCCGTGAGGCAATAAAACGTCTTCGTTTGCAAAGATTCAGCACCATTATTGATGAAACAACTGATGTTTCAACAAGAAAGCAACTTGCTATTATGGCCTGTTACTTTGATACAGAGTGCTTTCAATCGAAGCAGATTCTTCTGGATATGGTAGAAGTAGAGAATTCAACAGCTGAGGGAATATACGCATCTTTCAAGGGAACATTCCAAAGCCTCAACATCCCAATGGAAAATATCATAGGATATTCATCGGATACAACTAATGTTATGTTTGGTGCCCACAACTCTGTCTCCCAGTTGCTGAAGTCAGATGTCAGGCACGTACATGTTGTTAAATGTTCATGTCATTTAATTCATCTCGCCTCATCCTAGCTATGCTGCACTAAAGCTTCCTAAGAGTCTCGAAGACCTCTGTCGTGATATCTATGCCCATTTTAGCAGATCATGTAAAAGGCAAGATACCTTTAAAGAGTTTCAAGCATTTTTTGAAGTGGAGCCTCACAAGCTTCTTAGTCCTGGCCAAACAAGATGGTTATCATTAGGACTATGTGTAAATAGAATTCTGGAACAATACAATGCACTGAAGCACTATCTGGTTTGTACAGAAGATCCTACTCATTCTCATGATCACATCAAAAGCTCGCTATTTAACAATTTCACTAGAGCCTACTTGGAGTTCTTGGCCTACCAATTAGAGCGATTCAATGACTTTAATAAGTTATTTCAATGTGAAAGACCACTTCTACAGAGTTTAAGAGGACAAGTGGAGAAGCTCATCAAGGGAATGGCCAGTGATTTTATGGCTGTGGAATATGTAAAAGCTACACATGCTAAAGAAATTGATCCTCAAAAGATTGAGAAATATGTTCAACTTGACAAATTGTACCTGGGAGTGATGGCTTCACAAAGTTTGCGAGAAATTGAAGTTGGTGCTTGTCCAGATGATGTTAAGAGATTCAAGCATGATTGCAGAAGCTTCTTGATTGAAGGTATCATTCAAGTCAAGCAACGATTTGATCTTGAACAAGAAATTCTGGATATTGTGGAGTGTACCTTACCTGAAAATGCATTCAATTTAAAGCCACCATCACTTTATTCCATCTCAATTAAATTGCCATATTTAAAAGATATGGTAGACATCAACGAATTGGACTATCAATGGAGGCAACACCCCTTTGAGGATGGCTTGGATGCAACTTTAAGCTGGGAAGAATACTGGTTGAAAGTGAAATCTGTTACGTTACCATCTGGTGATCCAAAGTATCCTCAGCTTATCACTTTTCTTGGTTTAATGGCTTCCTTCCCTTTCTCAAACGTTACTGTTGAAAGATTGTTTAGTCTCCTGAAGCAAGTCAAATCAGACTCCAGAAACCGCCTTTCACGTGAGTCATTGGTTCCTCTTTTACAGAGCAAGATTGGGATGAAAAATGCTGGTTGTTCTGCAGCATCCTTGCGTACTGAACATATGTTAGACTTAATGTCTAATATGAAAGCAAATGCTACTGCTGATGAAGTTCATAATTTGAGAACAGAATTTTGTAAGAACATTGAGTAGTTGTTGCCTGCTGCAACTGTTGTTGAACAGGTTTATATTAATGTGTTAACTTAACTATTTGTTATTAAAATACTTGTTCAGTTTTTGTTTTGCAAATACGCGACAGTCAATAATGTTGTAACACTTTCTATGAGTGTTTTCTTTCAGTCCACCAAATCACCAATTTTATTGTTTACATGTCAGGTTATAAACTTATGCAGTTGACATATTGTGCTTTAACATGGAATAAGGTTAAACATAGTGGTATTAAGGTATTGTGGCCAGAAGGAAATTTGAAGGAAATTTTTTTAATTGTTGAAGGAAATTTTGATTAAAATAAGGAAAAATTATGATCAAAATGGGAAATTACGTACTGCAGAAGTGGAAACCCTGGGTAATGTATCGAATCAATATTCGAGGAACACTTCAATTGGAACGACAGTACGTAAGTCTAGCTACGGCGGACGGACTCGTGGTATTTTTAGCCGGGGTTTTATCGCCGGTAGTTATTTGTGGGGTATTTTTAACCGGGGTATTTCTCCCGGCGGATGGTTACTGACGAAATGTCGGGATTTTGTCGTTTGTTTTGTTTTGTTTTGTTGGTTTTTTAAAAAATAATATTCCCGTACTTTTCCCTGGTTTCATATACGAGGTTCGGAGTGGCGAGGTCAGAATAAACTGACGATTGGGGGGGGGGGGGGTGGTCGGTATTAAAAGCGAAGCTCCGAAGGCGCGAGGAGTCGTAGGGGGGTCAGGGGGAATGCTGACCCGGAAAATTTTGGATTTCTAGGGTGAAACGCCATTTCCTGAGTTTTGAAGCTACTGTGTTGTGCAATGATCTGAAAGGACAAATTTAAATAGGCCCGTGGCCTCGCCACTGGTCGTTCGGCACAACAAACTTGATTCATTTTTGTGATACAACAAACCTCACGTGCTGTAGATTAAAAAAAACAATATCCGGATCGTGAGTCGGAAATGAAAATGTGCACGAAAAAAACTCCAAGCTCTATAACAAGTATTAGCCAAGGCTAATCGTAGGTGTTTCGTGTTGATGGAGTAAAACTAAATTAAGATTTTTTTATTTTTATGTAGGGCATGCTGCGGGAGGTGTACGAGTTATGTTAAGTTTTTCCTGCTTTCATGCTATTGAAAAAAATCATGCAAAACGCAAATAACATGGTGACATAATATATATACTTGGTCTGATTTTTAAGGTCAGTGATGAACGCTTTCGGCTGAATTCATAAGCTTTATTAGCTTGTTTGTCGCCTTGCGTGCATGTGGGCGACGTTCAAGCATGTTTACGCACACAGGAATATATTATTACATTTCTTCGTCTTGATTGACATGTTTATGCACAAGCGAATACATTTCCTTCGCTTTGGGGTTTCCCCTATAGTCCAGCTGCATTTGTATTGGTATATTTTAATGAGCCTTTATTAGGGCGCTTAGTCATGAAATGGTAATATAATGAGGAAACCGCTGAAAATCGGAGCGCGGGCGGAGGAAGGAAATAGCGGCGTTTTGTTTATTACCATCTAGCGCATTCTTTTATTTATTATCCAATACAGTCGAACCTCCCGTAAGCGGACACCCTCGGGACCACGACCTGGTGTCCGCTTACGGGAGGTGTCCGCTTATGAGAGGTTGGTTAATATTTAACTGATTACGTAATTGTTGAAACATGATTCTAACGGTCCGACGCTACAATAAAAAAATACGGAATATTGAATTAATAGTTTCCCTATCAATTCTGTCATCAGCTCATTCTAATAACACAATATATCAAACACATATGTTTCTATTCTAATACTGTATTAAGTCAACTAGGCGGCATAATTATTAATTTAACAGAAAACAAATCAAGTGTGTCCGCTTACAAGAGGTTATAATGTTGTTTGGGAAGGTTGTTTTGGTGTCCGCGTCCGCTTACGGGAGGTGTCCGCCTAGGAGAGGTTGTAAACATAGTAATATTATAGCGTATTGGCCGGGACCCAAAAACAGTGTCCGCGTACAAGAGGTGTCCGCTTCCGGGAGGTGTCCGTAAGTAGAGGTTCGACTGTATTAGCGTATCCTTTTATAATTTTTTTTATCCAAGCCTCTGCGAAGAAGAGAGGTACCATGCAGTGATAGGCAGCTTGGCCACTTATTACACACGTCACCAAATGTCAAGAACACGTCAGAAAATTCCACTTATTTTTCATTCTATTTATCAAGAAGACTGACGACTTGGAATACTCCGTTTGCGATTATCACGACCAAATCATTTGAATGTAATTTGAATGACACGCTGTAATAAGGCGCATGCTCCATTGATGCCTCCGGGCTCTGGCACTGATGACAGATGTTTGCAAGGCTCTCAGAAGTAAAATTCATGATATATTTACAGACTTTACCGTTTCAAACAACCATTCATTTGTTCAATTCAGCAGGTTTGGTTTCCTCGCTTGAACGTCGCCCACATGCACGCAAGGCGACAAACAAGCTAACAAAGCTTATGAATTCAGCCGAAAGCGTTCATCACTGACCTTAAAAATCAGACCAAGTATATATATTATGTCACACCATGTTATTTGCGTTTTGCATGATTTTTTTCAATAGCATGAAAGCAGGAAAAACTTAACACAACTCGTACACCTCCCGCAGCATGCCCTACATAAAAATAAAAAAATCTTAATTTAGTTTTACTCCATCAACACGAAACACCTACGATTAGCCTTGGCTAATACTTGTTATAGAGCTTGGAGTTTTTTTCGTGCACATTTTCATTTCCGACTCACGATCCGGATATTGTTTTTTTAATCTACAGCACTTATTAGAGGTGCGAGGTTTGTTGTATCACAAAAATGAATCAAGTTTGTTGTGCCGAACGACCAGTGGCGAGGCCACGGGCCTATTTAAATTTGTCCTTTCAGATCATTGCACAACACAGTAGCTTCAAAACTCAGGAAATGGCGTTTCACCCTAGAAATCCAACATTTTCCGGATCAGCATTCCCCCTGACCCCCCCTACGACTCCTCGCGCCTTCGGAGCTTCGCTTCTAATACCGACCACCCCCCCCCCAATCGTCAGTTTATTCTGGCCTCGCCACTCCGAACCTCGTATATGAAACCAGGGAAAAGTACGGGAATATTATTTAAAAAAACCAACAAAACAAAACAAAACAAACGACAAAATCCCGACATTTCGTCAGTAACCATCCGCCGGGAGAAATACCCCGGTTAAAAATACCCCACAAATAACTACCGGCGATAAAACCCGGCTAAAAATACCACGAGTACGTCCGCCGTAATAACTACCGGCGATAAAACCCCGGTTAAAAAAACCACGAGTCCGTCCGCCGTCCGCCGTCCGCCGTCCGCCGTCCGCCGTCCGCCGTCCGCCGTCCGCCGTCCGCGTCCGCCTTTTATCTACACCCACCAACTTCCGAACTTCGCAACCAACTTCCGAAGTTCGATTTGGATTTCAAATTTTGATTCGGATTTCGAACTTCGCTAACAAGTATGAGTTCGTTTAGTACGCAAGGAAAAGCATTATCTGCTATAAGTTAGACTGTTGAAAAATGGTTAAATAATGAAAGAACTACCGAAATAATGTGTGATTTCAATTGTAAACACTTGTTTGACAGGCTCGATTCGGATTTCGGACTTCAATTTGGGATTTCAAACTTCGCTAATTATATGAATTCGTTCAGTACACAAGGAAAAGCATTTCCTGATAAAGTTAGACAGAAAAGTGTTGCTTGAACTAGAACTAAAAAGCTGAAACGGGTACGGTAGTTATAAATTATTTTTGTTGCGTTGATTTGGAATTACAAACTGTAAATCAAAGTAAACTAGATTAAATGCAGCAGGTAGCCGGGTATTGTTTTCGTTTTGTTGGTTTTACAGTGTAATACTTTACAAACAATGTTGTACTGCTCTGGTTGTACTGTTAATTCGTTTATTGTAATATTATAATATTTCATGCATTGAATTTTGTATTGCTATTGCTGTAATTATCGAATACGCGAGCTGAACTTGCTAGCCTGTCAAACGGCTATCTGTAAAACAAGGAACGGGGAATCAAGGAACGGAACGAGGAACGGAACGAGGAAAGGAATCTGGGAATTGTAAAAGCCGGAATCTGTAAAACCCGGAATTGTAAAAGCCGGAATCTGTAAAACCCGGAATTGTAAAAGCCGGAATCTGTAAAACCCGGAACTGTAAAAGCCGGAATCTGTAAAACCCGGAATTGTAAAAGCCGGAATCTGTAAAACCCGGAATTGTAAAAGCCGGAATCTGTAAAACCCGGAACTGTAAAAGCCGGAATCTGTAAAACCCGGAATTGTAAAAGCCGGAATCTGTAAAACCCGGAATTGTAAAAGCCGGAATCTGTAAAACCCGGAATTGTAAAAGCCGGAATCTGTAAAACCCGGAACTGTAAAAGCCGGAATCTGTAAAACCCGGAATTGTAAAACCCGGACTCTGTAAAACCAGGAATTGTAACAGCCGGAACCTGTAAAACCCGGAATTGTAAAAGCCGGAATCTGTAAAACCCGGAACTGTAAAAGCCGGAATCTGTAAAACCCGGAATCTGTAAAAGCCGGAATCTGTAAAAGCCGGAATCTGTAATGGCGTGTCTCATTGTGTGTATATTTTTCTTCTATTTTGTATATTTTGTCGATTCAACGTGTACTCCTGAAAAATACTCTAATGCGCTTATTTTCCTGCCGATACGATGATAATTTTCTAAAAATGCTAAAAACAAACATGAGGATTATAGAATTCTTCCTTAATTTAGTCTTTTATGATATTTTAGCGGCTACGTAGGCATGGAGTTTGCAAATTTCCACCAAACCCGGCCTTTTCGATCTTTGTGGCAAAGCCAACGGCAACGGTGTGTAATTTACCGCAAAGTCAAAGCCGGAATACAACCGATTACAAGTGTGAAATTTTACGTTATTTTTGATATAATTTCGGGTATTTTAGGTTTGAGTTAAGATACACAAATATATATACTGTATATATACCAAATATATATATTATATAATTTATTAAGTAATCACTGTAAATCGCATAAAATGTCGTTTTCTCATATTTCTTACTGAATCATTGCAAGCATAATTGCAATATAATTGCAAGCATAATTGTTTATCAGAACAGGAAAACCGTAATCAGTCCGTAAATAAAGATTATAGTCTATATAGATCAACTGTTAAACTTTATAAACTATATATAGTCTATAAACTACTGTATAAACTATCATAATATACAATTACTTTATGGTTTCCGTGTTTGGATGGCCTGATCCAAACACGCGGGAATGTTGCGAGAGTTAAGAAAAGCGCGCGAAATCTCGAGCCGAAGGCGAGTGATTTTGCGAGCTTTTCTTAACTCTCGCAACATTCCCGCGTGTTTGGATCAGGCCATCCAAACACGGAAACCATAAAGTAATTGTTTTATAAAATAACAACAACACGATAGTCTTCCGTGTTTGGATGGCCTGATCCAAACACGGGTTTCGACCACTGATCTGAAAATATAGTACCTGGATCGAGCTTCTATACCTATGGAAATTGAAGCCAGTTTTGGATTTGGCGGCCATATTGGAGTGACCACCAATGGCCGTCGTGAGTCGAAGCAATTTGAAGGAAGTATTTTCAATTTGCGCTGTGTTGGGCGATGGAATTATTGAAGTTTAATTGGAAATATGTAAAGGAGTTTGTATATTGTTAAAAGTCACCGATTTGGGTTGATTTCGGGCGTTTCTCGGCGAAAAAACTGTTCGCGTGTGTATGTTGTTGTCAGCCATGGTGAGCATATTCACGTGAAAATTTTGGAATAAATCGCCGTACTGTGCCTCTCGGCGTAGTAATCAAAGAAATTACAAGAAAGGAGACAGTTTCACATGGGAAAGTAATACTGGGCAAATAGTGATGGTGAAAGATAGGTCTTAAAACGGGTTTTTGTGACGATTAAAGTCGACGAACTTTGCGTGTTGTAGCTACAACAATTAATAGTTGATTGTTGTTGCCCGGCGAACAGACGTTGTTCATACTTGTATCAAATACGACAGTATATTTAACAGGTCCAAGAAAATAGTTCATTGTTTGCTGAAGCACAATAAATAAAAAGTACTTATGCTGTTATGCATTTTTAATTGTATTTACTAAATTATACTGGTCAGATTGACAGAATTTGTCAGAATGTACCACTACAAATTTGTCTACTGTGTCTCAAGAGATTGATTACAGGCCATCTATATAAAACATCATGCTGTGGCATTTAGTTTCCTTATGAATTAAATGAACAATTTATTTACAACATGTATTTTAAGCTTGAATCTGTACAGAGGAAGCAGGGTGGTGCCACTGGGGAATACATGCTCTGTTGGGAACCCCAGGCTCCATTGGGGAAATACACCAATATATCAGGGATTATCATATTCAGTTACTATGTTTAAGCTACAAACCATGTAATATACATTAAGTCTTGGTTCAAAAATTAATCCACTCCCTTTCCAGAATCTGAAATTTAAATTATTTTTTGGTATCCATTCCAACTGGATTACCCATTCCTGACCCATCTCACTGTTACAAGTAACAATAACAACATAAGACACAACAGTCAACAACTAGACACTAAATAAGTTGGTATTGTGATACACTAAGATGCATATAAAACTTAAGCAAACTTCTGTCTTGAATGTTGATCAATTAAGACATTTAATGTTATACCAATGTTTGAAGCTTTGTAGTATCCAGTCAGGATACAAGTCATTCACAGTTAGCGTATAAAGGATGGCCTAATATATTCAGCCCTGTTCTTTCCTGTGCCAAGGAATTGATGACACCATAGTTGACAAGTAGATTAGGAACCTAATGGTATAAATCTAGTTTAAAGACATATTAAAAAGAAATTTGAATTAATAAAAACATTTGTCAATGAGAAATTTTACAATAGCATTGGCCAGTTATCATGGTATGCTGATTAATAGCATACAGTTTTTTGCAAAATTCTTTACAAGATACAGAATGTTTCAGACAGGTAAAATCTTTCACAGAAATTTAAAACATACTTTTACAAGAAATATACAGTATAAAAATTAAAATAGTTTATGAATTCACTACAAACATAATACTAAATTTGAAGCAACTGAACATAGAAAGTATTAAGTATACTATTTTTTACAAGCACTATAAATTCTATATGTCCTATATGGCGACAGTGCATCACGGCCACTTACGCGTAAAGTTTATGTTAACACATTCGTTTTCAGCCTGAATCAGTGATTCCTCATTATTTATACGCGCAATATTACTTCCACAAGACGTCCTGTCTCGTTTCTTGATATACTATTACTGCGGAAGGCAACATATTGTAGCTACAACACGCAAAGTTCGTCGACTTTAATCGTCACAAAAACCCGTTTTAAGGCCGATCTTTCACCATCACTATTTGCCCAGTATTACTTTCCCATGTGAAACTGTCTCCTTTCTTGTAATTTCTTTGATTACTACGCCGAGAGGCACAGTACGGCGATTTATTCCAAAATTTTCACGTGAATATGCTCACTCATGGCTGACAACAACATACACACGCGAACAGTTTTTTCGCCGAGAAACGCCCGAAATCAACCCAAATCGGTGATTTTTAACAATATACAAACTCCTTTACATATTTCCAATTAAACTTCAATAATTCCATCGGCCAACACAGCACAAATTGAAAATACTTCCTTCAAATTGCTTCGACTCACGACGGCCATTGGTGGTCACTCCAATATGGCCGCCAAATCCAAAACTGGCTTCAATTTTCGTAGGTATAGAAGCTCGATCCAGGTACTATATTTTCAGATCAGTGGTTTCGACCAATCAGAGCACGCGTTATATACATGTTATTTTATAAAATAATATAACATTAAATATTTAAACGTATATATATATACATAATCTTTATAAACTAGTGATTGTCTGATTCATAAAATTCATGCACATGTGTACGCCTGTGTAGCGGCCAGAACACACGGTACCAAATGATCCAGTGCCTAAATTTTCCGTTATTGTAACATCGCTCCAGTTAAAAGTAGGAACGTCAATATTAGAACTCGTTTTCCGTAGAGTGAGTTTAGGAATGGCGAAGGTCCCAGCCATATTATAACAGAAAAAGGAGCGATACACTAGTAACACCAGGCACCTTGCCCAGAGCACCTTGCCAAAAGTACTTTGATGAGGTTCGATCTGATTGGCTTACAGTTTGAAGTGAGAACATAGGGCGGAGAAACACAACAGGGAGCGGAAAACCCCCGCGAAATCTCTTTTGGCCTTTTACACAAAAAGAGAAATTAATGCACCGTGCACGTTTTATCCGATTCCTTCCAAACTTTGCCACAATGTAGAACAATAGTTAAGGAGCAAAAGTGTGCTCGCGGTTTTCGTTTAACGCCATACTTTTCGAGTTATAGGCATGCATTCTAACGTGTATACAAAATTTGTGTGAGTCAACTTGTCTGCTTTAAATCAAAGCAAATACAATAGCTGTCAAAAAATGCGAACACGCTTTTGTTCTTTGATTATCTGAGATGGGAAATATGATGTTTTGCAGGTCCTAGGGTTAAATCGGCTGCGTGCAAATCTCGTGACGCGAGGAGGTCAGATTTTCAAAAGTAGCCCGTAGCAACCACAGTGTTTTAAAATATAGAGTTTTTGTTAAATTACAGTTCCGGGTTTTACAGATTCCGGGTTTTACAATTCCGGGTTTTACAGATTCCGGCTTTTACAATTCCGGGTTTTACAGATTCCGGGTTTTACAATTCCGGGTTTTACAGATTCCGACTTTTACAATTCCGGGTTTTACAGATTCCGGCTTTTACAATTCCGGGTTTTACAGATTCCGGCTTTTACAATTCCGGATTTTACGTACAGATTCCGGGTTTTACAATTCCGGGTTTTACAGATTCCGGCTTTTACAATTCCGGGTTTTACAGATTCCGGATTTTACAAATCCGGGTTTTACAGATTCCGGCTTTTACAATTCCGGGTTTTACAGATTCCGGGTTTTACAATTCCTGGTTTTACAGATTCCGGGTTTTACAATTCCGGGTTTTACAGATTCCGGGTTTTACAGATTCCGGGTTTTACAGATTCCGGGTTTTACAATTCCGGGTATTACAGATTCCGGCTTTTACAGTTCCGGGTTTTACAGATTCCGGGTTTTACAGTTCCGGGTTTTACAGATTCCGGCTTTTACAATTCCCGGTTTTACAGATTCCGGGTTTTACAATTCCGGGTTTTACAGATTCCGGGTTTTACAATTCCGGGTTTTACAGATTCCGGCTTTTACAATTCCGGGTTTTACAGATTCCGGGTTTTACAATTCCGGGTTTTACAGATTCCGGCTTTTACAATTCCGGGTTTTACAGATTCCGGCTTTTACAATTCCGGGTTTTACAGATTCCGGGTTTTACAATTCCGGGTTTTACAGATTCCGGCTTTTACAGTTCCTGGTTTTACAGATTCCGGGTTTTACAATTCCGGGTTTTACAGATTCCGGCTTTTACAATTCCGGGTTTTAAAGATTCCGGCTTTTACAATTCCGGGTTTTACAGATTCCGGGTTTTACAATTCCTGGTTTTACAGATTCCGGCTTTTACAATTCCGGGTTTTACAGATTCCGGCTTTTACAATTCCGGGTTTTACAGATTCCGGGTTTTACAATTCCTGGTTTTACAGATTCCGGCTTTTACAATTCCGGGTTTTACAGATTCCGGGTTTTATAATTCCGGGTTTTACAGATTCCGGCTTTTACAATTCCGGGTTTTACAGATTCCGGGTTTTACAATTCCGGGTTTTACAGATTCCGGCTTTTACAGTTCCGGGTTTTACAGATTCCGGGTTTTACAATTCCGGGTTTTACAGATTCCGGCTTTTACAATTCCGGGTTTTACAGATTCCGGCTTTTACAATTCCGGGTTTTACAGATTCCGGCTTTTACAATTCCGGGGTTTACAGATTCCGGCTTTTACAATTCCGTGTTTTACAGATTCCGGGTTTTACAATTCCGGGTTTTACAGATTCCGGCTTTTACAATTCCGGGTTTTACAGATTCCGGGTTTTACAATTCCTGGTTTTACAGATTCCGGCTTTTACAATTCCGGGTTTTACAGATTCTGGCTTTTACAATTCCGGGTTTTACAGATTCCGGGTTTTACAGATTCCGGGTTTTACAGATTCCGGGTTTTACAATTCCGGGTTTTACAGATTCCGGCTTTTACAGTTCCGGGTTTTACAGATTCCGGCTTTTACAATTCCGGGTTTTACAGATTCCGGCTTTTACAATTCCGGGTTTTACAGATTCCGGCTTTTACAATTCCGGGTTTTACAGATTCCGGCTTTTACAGTTCCGGGTTTTACAGATTCCGGCTTTTACAATTCCGGGTTTTACAGATTCCGGCTTTTACAATTCCGGGTTTACAGATTCCGGCTTTTACAGTTCCGGGTTTTACAGATTCCGGCTTTTACAATTCCGGGTTTTACAGATTCCGGCTTTTACAATTCCGGGTTTTACAGATTCCGGCTTTTACAATTCCCAGATTCCTTTCCTCGTTCCGTTCCTCGTTCCGTTCCTTGATTCCCCGTTCCTTGTTTTACAGATAGCCCCTGTCAAACAATTGTTTACAATTGAAATCACACATTATTTCGGTAATTCCTTCATTATTAATTTAACCATTTGTCAACAATTTCCAGTCCAACTTTAGCAGATAATGCTTTTCCTTGCGTACTAAACGCATTCTTATACTTGTTAGCGAAGTTCGAAAACCGAATCAAAATTTGAAATCCAAATCGAAGTTCGGAAGTTGGTTGCGAAGTTCGGAAGTTGGTTGCGAAGTTCACGCCCAACTAGCGAACTTCGAAACGCAATTGACAAATTCACAACGAACTTGGGAACCGCGCGTTGAAAAGTGAGCTGAAATCGACTATAATACATATATTAAACTAAGGGGCGGACCATTAGATTTTTGAGGGGGGGTTGAAGAATTGCTCTCGGAAGGAAAAAAATTTTTCCCTGCCAAGTAGCGCAAGCATTTTCTTTTAACCAAAAGGATGTGCATGGATTTTTTTTCGAATCTTGAATATTGCATGATATTTTTTTTGGTCACATTTAAATTTTTCTCCACAAGTACTTTTATATTAAGAAGATAATTATTTTGAATCGGGTGGATAATTCGACTGAGACGAATTTTATAATTCACCTGTCGAATTTAATCGAGTTATACGACGCATAAAATTAAATTATGCGTCGTACCAGGAACTTTATGGAGTTTAAACGATCTACGACTACGCGTGGCAGCTCGTCAACGCGCCTTCAAAACAAAGAAATTTTGGAATAATTTGTGGTCCTAGGAGTATTCTCAACTGCGTAGTTATGCTCAACACAACGTCAAACTACTATCACATCCCTTAAGCAACGTGAAAGCTTGTTGCAACGTGAGAAATGTTATTGAAGTGCACCTTTTATAATATAACCGACATCGCATTGTTTTAGCCGAATTCGAATCTAGCTGTTTGTAAAGTTACTCGAATATTACGCTTCAAACATTCATTACAGTAATCAAATTCCACAAGGCTATTCCTATATGTACATGTAGATACCTTGTTTCAAACTGTATACCACCTTTTTAAACATAGAAACAGTGTGACGGTATCCCTTTCCCAGACGTGTAAGGAATAAGTCCTGTTCCCGGATAATTTCTCTCTCGCAGACCATCATACTCCAACTACTCATACTGACACGGATCTTGCAAGTGTAATGGTTGTTTGAAAAGAACGTCAGAGCATACGTTTCAGAGTTCAGACTGAAGTTGGACTTTCATGTATACAGCTCAGTAGACTAAAACTTCAACTTGCAAGATTTTTTAACCTCATCATTCCTGCACGATATATATTTTTCGAACTTTTTTCCTTGTTTCTGAGTCTGTAAGATATTTTTTTCCAAATTCTTCCAACCCCCCCTCAAAAATCTAATGGTCGGCCCCTAAGAAGTGAATATATCATACTCGGTAATGATAGGACAATGTCTATATATCTCACAATCGGCTATATAAACCTAGCATAATGATATATCATTAATATACCAAGCACCTCAAAATAAGATTGAAACCACTAGTCTGAGATTGAAACCTGAAACCTCACACAGACAGGAAATGTTACACCGCCCCAGTGCCCTAAACCCTGACCGGATCTGGACAGATGGGGCAAAACCTGCTCCGCAGGGCCAGTGTGAACGCCTCAGTAGGCGTCTTGTTATTTATAGAATTGTAAACTGTAAAAATATGTAGGTGTGTATGGAACGCCATGTGTCCAAAAATTATTTAACATTAATTATATCATATCATGACCAAAAATGTCATTATATACAAATAATTTATTAACGAATATATATTATATCAAATCATGACTAACACGGATAATTCATGATTTGATATCATGTTGATTAGCATTAGTCGTTATATCATACAATGAATTTCCGTTAAGTCATGATATGATACAATGCAATTTCGACAAAATCGTTATTTAAAATCATAAGCATTTGCGCAATTCTTTATTTCATATAACGTTAAGGCGTTACACTATGATATCAAATAATGACTTTTCAGTTGATTCATGATTTGATATAATGAAAAAGCACTTCTTTATTATATCATATAATGAAAATGCGCCGAAAAGTCATTATTTCATATAATGCAATTGCGCGGTGCGCATGATGGCGGCGTGCGAGGTAGTCGTGTCTGCCGCGATTTCAATTATTTTTATGAGTCTTGTTCTTATGCCAAGAAAGTGGAGTTTTTGCTCGACCGATAGTTTTCCGCAATGGTTAAATATTGGTTTTGATAAGGAAGGATCAAATGAAACCTACATTTACTCGTCTTTATACGTCTATCGCCAGCAGAGAGGTATTGCTATGAAATGCCAACAGCGAAGTTTGCTTATGGTGTTATTGTTAATGTGTGGAGATATTGAATCCTGCCCTGGACCAAGCTCACTTACAAGAGAACAGTTTGGAAACTTTCTTTTGAACAAGGGGATGAAGTTTGTGCATCAAAATATTAGAGGGCTAGCAAGCAACTTCGACATGCTCCAAGAGTTTGTTGCTTCCCACGGAAAGATCGATCTCATTACACTATCAGAGACGCATGTTTCGGGTGACGACGAGACTGGATGTGAGGAGCTCTATGCTCTGAGCGGCTATGTTTTTCTCGCACGAAATCGTGATAGTGGAAGGGGTGGTGGAGTTGGTATGTATGTGAAGGATGGTATTTCATTTAAACGGCGATCTGACTTAGAAAATTCTACTACAATCGAGTGTTTATGGATTGAAATATTTTTGAAAAGTGCAAAATCTTTCATCGTTGGATGCTTCTATTGTCCCCCTGAGACATCAAAATACCACCAATCCAACTTTAACGACCTATTACAAGACCATCTGCGCATTATTGACAAAGAAAACAAGGAAACGATATTAATAGGCGATTTTAATGTGAATTATAATGATACGTCCTCAAAAACAATGTTCAAGACGATCGTTAAGTTGTTTGGTTTTAAACAACTTATAAAGAAATGCACTCGTGTAACGGAGACATCGTCAACAACAATCGACTTGATTTTGTCTAATGCTGCACAAAATATATCTGCAGTTGACGTTGTAGCAACATCTCTCAGCGACCATGACATGGTTGCTTGTATAAGAAAAATTAACAACCAACGTTACAGCCCTAGAATGATTAAATGCCGAGATTATAAGAACTACGATCATAATAAGCTTTGTGCAGATATGATCAACATAAACTGGCAACCTCTATATGAAATTCTGGACGTAAATAAAGCACTGGATTACTTAAATAACATTCTTGGAGAGACGTTTGGTAAACATGCTCCTTTAATAGAGAAACGGGTAAAGGGAAGAAAATGTGAATGGTTAACAAGCGAGCTGAAACGCTCGTTGAATGAACGTGATAAGTTATTGCGAAAAGCCCGTCAAACAAAGGATCCAGTTGACTGGAGAGCTTACAAAACGGCACGCAACAAGTGCACAAGCGAAGTCCGACATGCCAAGGTGAAATATCATCGTAATCTGTTAAATGAGAAGAGTGGTGACCCTAAAAAGTTCTGGGACTGTATTAAGAATATATTTCCAAATAAATCATCCAAGTCAATGCTGTCATCTTTGTCACGGGATGATGCTAAAGTTCGTGCAAAAAGCTTTAGTCACTATTTTAAAAGCGTTATCTGTTCGCTGAAGACGAAAGCATTTCCATTTGTTGATTTTGTGTGGAGATCCATTAAGCCACCCCTGTTAGGACAGATAAGAGATTTTTCTTCAAGTGCGTATCGAAGGTACAGATTGAGCGAGACCTTCGATCACTGCAGCGCACGAAAGCTACTGGTATTGATGAATTACCACCTGGAATGCTGAAAGACTGCGCGAAGTATATTTCCGGTCCTTTATGCTACGTCATCAATTTATCAATCAAAAGCTGCACGGTACCTAGTCTTTGGAAGATTGCGAAAATTGTACCTATCTATAAATCTGGAAACGCAAACTTGTTAGAAAACCATCGACCTATATCAGTGTTGCCAGTACTGTCAAAGCTCATTGAAAAAGCTGTGCACAAGCAACTCCTGGACTATCTTGAAGGAAATAACTTACTGAATAATTGTCAATATGGTTTCCGAAAACATCGTTCAACCAAGTTAGCTGCTACGCTGCTGTGTGATAATATACGTCGTGAGTTAGATAGTGGAAAATTTGTGGGAGCTGTTTACATCGATCTCAGTAAAGCCTTTGACACCATTGGTCATGGCATATTGCTGAACAAGTTGGAGTCTTACGGCGTTATGGGCAACGAATTAACCTGGTTCACTGATTATCTGTTCAACAGAAATCAAATTGTTGAGATCAATAATGTGCAATCCGATATGGAGCCTATATTCTGTGGTGTTCCCCAGGGCTCAATTCTTGGGCCCCTGCTGTTCATAGTATTTTTTAATGATATTGCAGATAGGATACAGTATTCAAATGTGATCACATATGCTGATGATACTGTTGTTTATTATTCAAACAAGGATGTGAACACGATTGAGGATATACTAAATCTGGAAATGGAAAACATTGGTGAATACTGCAGAGAGAATGAACTTTTACTAAACCTTAAAAAGGGCAAAACAGAAGCAATGCTCCTTGGAACATCTAAGAGGATTAGTAAGTATGGCAGAGATCTTAAAATCCAATATCAAAATACTGAAATATCTTTTGTCAAGGAATACGTTTACCTGGGTAACACTGTGGACAGTCACCTGCTAATGAACACCAATTTTGATTGTGCGTACAAGAAGGCAAGTGGTCGTCTCAGATTGTTACAAAGCGTCAGGAAGTATTTGACAGTCGACGCAGCGTTGAAGATCTTTAGGATGATAATACTTCCTATATTAACATATAGCAGTACCGTTAAAATGACCACCACAGAGACACAAAAGAAAAAGTTAACTTCGCTTCAAAAACGTGCAAAGAGCATCATACGCAGCGAACACGTACCAAACATCATTGATGTCATCAAATGTGAATCCTGCCTGCTTGTGAAGAAGTGTGTGGAACAGGAAATACATAATCCAATTTTTGATGAGTATTTTACAATGATTAGTCATGAAAAAGGAACTAGAAATAACAATTGTATGTTAAGATTACCTCGCGTGAAGCTGGAGGTTGCAAAGCAAAGTTTCTATTTTGGCGGAGCGAAATTGTATAATACTCTGCCATTAGCTTTAAGATCAGTCCAAACTCTCGATAAATTTAGGAAGGCCTTGAAGGATCTTTTTTAACATTTTTAAAATTCATTATCTTACATTATTACTAATATTTCATAGTTTTTAATAGTTGTTATTATTAGAGACGGAGGTTTTACAGGACAAACGTGGATAGCAGTTCTTGCATTGTATTTTGCTGTAAATATTGTGTAAATGACTGAAGTTTTTTAATCCTGTATAAATATTCAGAAATAATAATAATAATAATCTGTCCAAAAATTCAAAACTGTCCAAAAATCAATTATTACGTCGTGCGTATGAGCTTCCGGTCATAAACTTCCGGTTCATGGGAATGGTTCGAAACCCGCCAATTGGAAGGGGAAGGCGCCAAATTAAACTATAAATCTCTTCTTCGAGCGCTCTCAACGGCAAGCTTTTTACATCTTTTAATACTCTTTAAATCGATTATAAATCATGGCGAGTGGCGAACGTGGTTGGGAAGAGGCAATAACCAGAGCTGTTTAAGGGGCAGTTAGATCCGTAATGAATGACAGAGGTGGTTCATCAAGCCAGTCATCGCATTCGTCGTCAAACTCGACTAGCAGTACTTCAAGCTCAAGCGTATTAAACCGATAATATACAAATGCGAACGTTTAGAAAGAATACACACCTGGTTTGATGCGTTTGGGCTTGAAGTACTTGTCGATAGCTTACTAACTTATCTGCCTAAGTCAGTTTTGAAGAATTTTAGTTGTTTGACTTAGCCAGGGTTCCAAAGTGTAATACAACTCCTAAACACGTGTGTATGTCGATTTTCCAATTATGCATGTGCTCTCAGATCTCAGTCAGATTTTTGCCTAACTCAATCATGTGACATAGGCAATTTTACTTCTAATTTTTTATGCTTACTTAAATTGCTACGAAATGAGTTAGGCAAGAAAGTTAGTAAGGTGTCGTTGTGCTTGTGCTAGTCGAGTTTGACGACGAATGCGATGACTGGCTTGATGAACCACCTCTGTCATTCATTACGGATCTAACTGCCCCATAAACAGCTCTGGTTATTGCCTCTTCCCAACCACGTTCGCCACTCGCCATGATTTATAATCGATTTAAAGAGTATTAAAAGATGTAAAAAGCTTCCGTTGAGAGCGCTCGAAGAAGAGATTTATAGTTTAATTTGGCGCCTTCCCGCCCCTTCCAATTGGCGGGTTTCGAACCATTCCCATGAACCGGAAGTTTATGACCGGAAGCTCATACGCACGACGTAATAATTGATTTTTGGACAGTTTTGAATTTTTGGACAGATGGCGCACCGCGCAATTGCATTATATGAAATAATGACTTTTCGGCGCATTTTCATTATATGATATAATAAAGAAGTGCTTTTTCATTATATCAAATCATGAATCAACTGAAAAGTCATTATTTGATATCATAGTGTAACGCCTTAACATTATATGAAATAAAGAATTGCGCAAATGCTTATGATTTTAAATAACGATTTTGTCGAAATTGCATTGTATCATAGCATGACTTAACGGAAATTCATTGTATGATATAACGACTAATGCTAATCAACATGATATCAAATCATGAATTATCCGTGTTAGTCATGATTTGATATAATATATATTCGTTAATAAATTATTTGTATATAATAACATGATATGATATAATTAACGTTAAATAATTTTTGGACACATGGCGTTCCATAGGTGTGGTCGTAGACGTTTGTGGGAGTGGTAGCGATACGAATTTTTGATGCCACAGTCTCAACTTACATGAGTTATTTGAGCACACTGCCGATCTCATGCGAGTACCAACAGTGACCTCGACCTATTGTGAAACAGGCTCAACTCAGTGGTAAGAGGCAGCGCGCTATCGGTGAGTTCCGTAATACAAGATCAGGCTTTCCGTGTGGCATTGAAATTCTCCTGCCTGCGATGTTCAGGCACATCAATTAACATCAATTTCCGGAGCGTTAGCGCTCAATCATCACTAATTTCCGCAGCGTTTTTTCATTGGTTATTTGAAGAGGTGTTACTATAATTTCCAGTCGTATTTGTTTTAGCCTTGTCTCGTTTATGAATAGGATTTGGGCAGGCGTTCATTTCGCCTCTCCCTTCGCTTTTTCTCCTCCCCCCCTAACTTCTAGGTGAGAAGTTATTATTATTATTTCACGTTATCAAATAATTTGAAATAATAATAATAACTTCTCACCTAGCGCGCGCTCTCAAAAAAAATAGAGCGCGCTCTAAACAAAACTCCCTCCCCAACAATAGAACGCCTGCCACGCAGGCTAGGTTAGGGGCGGCCCTTAGAAAAGTGATGGGGGGTGAACTTTTTTCCCATGCCCGATATTTTTTTCGGCTGCTTTGGCTTTACAGGAATTTGTTTGGCATCAAATTTTGCGCACGAATTTTTTTGCCATTAAGCTCTAATTCCAATTAAAGGTGTCATTTGGAACACGAGCAATGGAAATAATGCATGCGTGCATGGAGTACTAACTTCCAGACGAAGGGCCTTCCCCTACTAACTTCCAGACGAAGGGCCTTCGCTCGAAACGTCGAAATTCTCATTGTATTTTTCAGGTAGTTTTACACCACAGTCAACCGCCGTATATATGGAATAGCAGGCCTTTTAAGAATTTCCTCAGTTTGGGAACAGACCATTAAACGAAAAGGGACCAACAAGAAGCGGTAAAGTGGAGGGCGCGAGGATGTATGGGTCCTCCTCAGAACTTTTTGTATTCTTGAGGCTCTGTGGTTTGTATTTTCAAGTGATTTTACAGTCAACCGCACCATATGGAATAGCAGGGCCTTTTTAAATTATCCTCAGTTTGGGGACCATTAACAGTAAGGGACCTAAATGCTGGTAAAGTGAAAGAAAGGTGAGGAGCAAGGGGGTCCTCTCAGGAACTTTTTCTTGTATTCCTGAGGCTCTGTGGCTTGATTTCCATTTTCAGCCAGTAGTTTTACACCACAGTCAACCGCCGTATATGGAATAACGAAGCCTTTAAATTTTTTCCTCAGTTTGAGGACCACGTATGAAAGGGACCTAACGAAGCAAAGCGGTAAAGTGGAGGAAGTGTCGAGGATCTGAGAGTCCTCCAGGAACTTGTATTCTTGAGGCTCTGTGGCTTGATTTCCTGCATTTTCAGTGACAGTTTTTTATATATCCAATCTAGACAGTCTGAGCTTTCGGTATACTTCGCACTGCAGGAATTTCTTTTTTGCGAATTTGATCTTGCAGCATTTTTTTCCTTCCATTTCCCTTGCGCGAATTTTTTTTTTGTTTCCCCTCCCATCACTTTTCTAATGAAATATTGCGCAAATGAGCCAGACCCCCACGAAGATTAGTCAAAATGCAAATGGCAATCAAATGGCTAGAATCTGCCTCAGGTTGGTCAAAATTTGAATTAAGAGCGGTCGACTGGAACGGATCCGGTCGAGGGCTCATAATTCAAAAGAAAACGATCGCAAAAGGTCGATAGCGCGACATTTTGCACTGAGTGGAAATCAGCCTTTAGTCGCGTGACTGCTTTGACTACCCCTAGATCCGCCCCTGGACGAGCGAGCCGCACGCAGGGGCGCATATTAGGGGGAGGGGGGTGTGACACCTCCACGCGAGGGAATTCGCGGCCCATTGCCTGTTCCGACGCCAAAATGGGCAGTTCTAAATTTTTCTTAGGATGACCCCCGACACTTGGTTTATATTCTATATTTTATCTATGTTCCAGCCTTACATGTGCAACCTTCTCTCCGTGTATGTACTGTGTACAACTGCCAAGGTCTCTCATATTACGTAACACACTCATATTATACTTAATTAATACATCTGTTTAATATTAGGTTATTACATAAAATATAACATATTACATATTATGTGTACTATAATAATCAATGATTCTAATTTTGAGACACCAAAAGAAGCCCAGGGCAACGGGGGAAAAGAATGTTTATAATACAGCGGTTGACTGTGGTGTAAAACTACCTGAAAAATACAATGAGAACTTCGACGTTTCGAGCGAAGGCCCTTCGTCACTAACTTCCAGACGAAGGGCCTTCGCTCGAAACGTCGAAGTTCTCATTGTATTTTTCAGGTAGTTTTACACCACAGTCAACCGCCGTATTTGCTATACTCTACCCACATTGGCACCGCACGTTTGAGATGTTTATAATACAAACTTTTATGTAGAATATAGAAAGTTCTGGCTAGATATTACTGTTTCCCTTTGTCGGCCGCTATCCTTATGAAAAACGTGCGTCTGCCAAAACGATTGTATCAGACTTATACTCGGATAACTTTGAAGGACTTAACTTAAGGCCGTTTTCCACTTCAAACGTATCGTAACGTAACGTAGCATTTACTTTTGTGTCGAAGTCGTTAGTTCTACCCGAGTGCTCAAGGTCGGGTGACACGTGCGATTTTTTTCTCGCGCCGGTAACGCAACGGGTCAAATTTCATTGCGTTGCCGGCGCGAGTGATAAAATTGCACGTGTCTCATATCTGGCGCGGCAACGAAATTGTAACCCGATGCGTTCGGCAATCGTTGCGGAAAGTTGAAATGTTTGAACTCTCGGCAACGATTGCTGAAAATATAAAATTACACAGGCATTGTTTGAGCAGGAAACGCAATGATTATTTTAAGCCAGCCAATGAAATTCGCTTGTGCATGGCCAGTGTGCTGTGAAAACTACTGCGAGGAGGGTGAGAGAAGGCGAGTAGCTCATCGTAAAGACTGTGAATCGAATTTAATATCTAAGAACTATTTACTGTGAACTTTGAGAACTATCGAGTGTGAACTAATTCTGAGAACTATATAGCGTATACACTCATTTGCTGTGTGCTTTTGAATAATATATTTTATCTTCTTGTGGTAAATGTTATTTTACTTGTTACCCATGTTTATTACCCTTATTGTTTTCAACTTTTTATGGTATTTATGTTGTAATACAAATAGATTATTGTATTGTTGTAATTTTGTGTTTGTGGGAAACAACACAATTATTTATCAAAGCTTTTGATCTGTGATACTGGATCATCAGTGGAAACATGCGAGAAATAAGAAAGCTTTGGTAAATTAATGATTGTGGTGTTCGAGGTGGTGTTATCCACAATAACAAAATTAATTATCTTGATCACAATTCAAACAACATATAAATATTAAATGTTCCACCAATGAGTATCTCAGTTAATCGAAACCGACTGTCCAAAGTCTAAGAAGTCTATAAGCACGACGCGGCTAAACTATCGTTGCTCGTGTAACCACTTCGCTTGCGCGGTTAACGCAATGAAATTTGACCCGTTGTGTTGCCGGCGCGAGAAAAAAATCGCACGTGTCACTCGACCTTTCAGGCAACAAAGAAATACGTTACGTTTCGGTACGATACGGTTTAAGTGGAAAACAGCCTTAAACAACATACTCCTAAGCAGTGTACTGTTTAATGACACTTTGAATTGGAGCTAAACAAATGGGGCATTTATCTCCTTTTCGATGGAGTTCTATAGCACATGATTCACAGCAACAAACATGACCTGTACCACCGTGTATAATAGTTGCATCGCTGGGTGTCGTCCCACATATTACGCAAATCCCAGCGTTGTCTGGAGGTCCTGGACGACCTACTTGCTGGTCGGATTCATCTGACGGAGGGAACACTGGTTTATGATTGTTTGATAAAGGAACGCCGCCTCTACTTCCACAGGAACCTGCAAAACATAGCATAGTTTAGGAAAGTCTTTATATTCGGGGGTTCAATACCCAAGTATTTGAAACCGGGCGTCCGAATAGTGCAAAGTTTCAAGATTGCATTAAATAACTAATGAGGTCACACCAATATGGTCGCCATAAGCCTCATAATGTGGCGTTTAAAACGTTCTAAAATAGCCTCGGCTTCGGCTGGTCACAGACACCCTGAATTTTGGGGTATTTAGTATTATAATTTATGAGAATGAGACGTCAAGTTGACAGAATCTAGTATGCTTTGGGACAGCCTATGCTTTCGAGTTGCAGTATTTTATAGATATTTCAAAACACGAGGTCAAGAATCTTTCCATTCATAAAGGAGCTATCCTAGCAGCCTGTTTTTATGATTGCCAACTCTTCCATTCGTGAGAGAGCTGTCATAGCAGCGAAATACCAAGAGACCAACAGTGTTTATATCGTCGCTAATTCTCCCATTCGTGAGAGAGCTGTCCTAGCAGCGAAAGACGAAGAGACCGATAGCTACCGGCATAATAGCCGAAACATTGAAATATGAAAGAGGCAAGTATTTGATAATTCATTGTTATCTAAAGATTATTTAGTTTGGATGAAAATTGGTGGGGAAATTTACAAAAATTTGTCTTGCTTTGCCCGGCTGAACATGCAGTGTTACATATTTGTTATATCTCATTTTGGTGTATGTTATTTAGTATTCCCGCTAAAATAAATCACTCTATATTCTGCTTCGACTGAATCTCAACATAAAAAATCTACTGCATCTGAACTAAAACCCAATGATCCAGCTACAAATGTTTTTACAATAAATGACACTAAATCGGACTGGTCTGTTATACTTGCCCAGTGTAATGTTATACCAAAGCGTATTCTCACAGTGAAACTTTCTGCATATAATGGTACATCTATCCCGGTTGCTGGAAAATGCATTGGCAGAATCAAACACAAGGGTCAAACAATTCCAATCCTCTTTATGGTTGTGGACTCTGACTCCTGTGATAAACTGAACTTTAATTAAACAGGTCTATCAGATTTCAAGTGACGTAAACTCTGATACTCCTATCCAAGATGAATTCTCGGACTGTTTTGGAGAGATCGGATGCTTGAAGAAAGTCCATCACATCGAAGTAAGAGATGATGGCAAACCTGTTGTTGTTCCAGTAAGGAAAATTCCGTTTGTTCTCAAACCAAAGCTCAAAGAGGAACTGCAACGCATGGCCAGGCTTGGTATAATAGAGCCGGTTGAGAAACCAACTGAATGGGTTAGTGCATTAGTCGAAGCCAAAAGGAAAATTAAGAATCTGCCTTGATCCTCGACCCCTCAATGAAGCGATTAAGCGCCAGCATCATCGTCTACCAACCACTGTAGAGATCATCTAAGAAATGTCTGAAGCCTGTTTATTCTTCAAACTCGATGTTGCTTCTGGCTACTGGCAAATAAAAGTATATGAAGAAAGTGCAGACCTGCTCACTTTAGGCACTCCATTCGGTCGACACCGCTTCAAACGTCTTCCGTTTGGAATACACTCCGCCAGCGAAGTATTCCAAGCCGAGGTTGCCTCAATCATCGCTGATCTTCCTGGATGTGCTAATTCCCAAGACGACATAATTGTGTGGGCGACCACTAAGGAGGAACATGATCGCCGACTTCGAGATGTGATGTTCCGCATTCGAGCTAGTGGACTAAAGAAAAGTAAGTGCACATTTGGTACTACATCCCTCACATCTTTGGGACATACGCTGTCTGCAGATGGCATCACACCAGATCTAGCCAAAGTTGAAGCTATTGTTAACATGCCTCTCCCCAACTCGAAAGCTGATCTTCAACGCTTTATGGGCATGGTAAACTATCTTGGTAAATTTGTTCCTAACCTATCTCAAATCGCGACGTGCTAAAGAAAGACGTCATCTTTGACCTCCAACAACCACAACTAAATGCTATGCAAAAGCTCAAACAGCTAATTACCTCACCTCCGTGCCTCAAATTCTACGATCCTAATCTACCTACTCGGTTGAAACCTGACGCGAGTTCCGAAGGTCTTGGTGCTCTTCTCGAACAGAACCATGGTTCCCCGGACTAGGAACAGTAAGTAGTTCCCAATCGCGTATGCCTCCCGAGCATTGCTAGCATACGAAAAGAACTACTATGCTCAGATTGAGAAAGAAACCCTTTCTGTTGTGTTTGGAACTGAACGCTTCCATGAATACCTATACGGACACCACTTTACAGTGTTCAATGACCATCACTCAAGTGCATCTTCAACAAGTCGATCACTCAATGCCCTCCACGAATACAGCGACTCTTCATGAAGCTTCAGAAGTACGACTTCAATCTCGAGTACTCCCCTGGCAAAACAATGGTTGTCTCCGATACCCTCAGCAGAGCCTACCTCAACAACCAATCATCTGAAATTGATGAAGCCGACTTGATCCACTCTGTTCCGATCAGTGAAGCTCGATTGACTCAACTTCAGCAAGAGACGACCGCTGATCCCGTATTGCAACAGCTGAAGAAATTTACCCTAAATGAGTGGCCAAAGAAAGGGAACATTTCTCCACCACTCAAACCCTACTGCAGTATCCGAGGAGAGATTGTCTACAATAATGGTCTACTTCTGAAAGGTCAACGCATAATCATCCCATCTTGTCTTCGCAGCAGAATGAAAGAAATTATTCACGATGGTCATAATGGTATTGAAAGATGCAAGAATCGTGCACGGCAGTCTATTTACTGGCCAAGTATCAATGCTGAAATCGAAGATCTTGTCTCCCGTTGCTCAGTCTGTCTGTCCCACCGCAACAAGCAGCAAAAAGAGCTTCTTATTCAACATGACATATCTGATGCACCGTGGACGGAGGTAGCTTCTGACTTGTTCACTTTATGCGGACACGATTGTCATCGTTACCGATTACTTCTCAACATTTGTTGAAATCGAACGCCTCAGACACAGACTGTGCACAGACAACGGCCCTGAATACACAGCGTTTCAAACGTTTTGCAAAAGAATGTGACTTCAAACATACTACGTCAAGTCCACACTTCTCACAATCCAACGGATTCGTTGAGAGAGCAATTCAAACCGTTAAAGACTTTGATGAAAGCACACGACAGTGACAAAGATCCATGCTCCCTTACTTTGGGGCCCGTATCATCAGTACAGTCAAGAGTTTGATCAATTTGGCTCAGTATTAAATGATTGTCAGTGACTGACATTTTTTCAACTGGCGTGTTGCCCTCAGTCTTTCTCGCCACTCGTTCCGGCAGTATCTGCCTCCCCAACAAGCTTCTCTGTGTCAGAGACTTCACCTCGCCTTTTAGAAGGCCTCTCATGAGCATTTTAAACGTGTTTGCTACAGGCATAGCTTGTGTCGAGTCGACAGCGGCTTTAGCGGGTTCCGCATCGCCAGGGCCGTCAAGCAATTCTTTTTCTTGCTCTTCCGAAAGGATCTCTCCTTCAGTATTCGTTTTCGACATTGTAAAACTTTAAAAGATTTATTTTCTCAAATTTCATCGCTCAGGCTTTGTTCGATCTGATCTCACCGAAGGATCTTGCACAACTAATCCATCTGGTTCGCGCGCTTTCCCACGTGACTCCGCATAGCGACAGTTACCAATGATTGAACGATGAAGCAGAATCTATCCTTGCCTGAGTTGCCTCCACCATTCTACACGTGCGCGGTTGTATTAAGCGCAAAATTATTTTACTGGGCGGGGGGGGGGGATTCGTTGTTTATAACGCAAAATGATTGCTTTGTTTCAATGTGCATGAAATAAGCAGATTGATGCCGCATCAAATAATGTTGGAGAAACAATTAGTCAATCCCTAAAATTCTATAAAACGTAAATGAACATCATCGCAAGGAACCCTCCGAAAGTTTTACACTACGACTAAATGCCTTACTCGTGTGAATTTTTGCCACACGTTACAATACTGCAAAGTTGGTAACTTTGCACTAAAAGCACCTCTCGACGTGTGAATTTTTGCCACACATTACAACACTGCAAAGTTGGTAACTTTGCACTAAAAGCATCTCTCGACGTTTCAAGCAAACACCGTTCGTCAGGAGAGTCAGAAGTTGAGGAGTTTTTATCCCTTTTAGACTGCTAAGGCTGACGTGATCGACATCAACAGTTGCTCCCACTTTAGCAGGTGAAATGTTTTGGTTATTGTTACAGCTTGCCTCAGTGACGCAACTGACGCAACACGCTTATATCGGCAATCGTATAAACATCAAGTAATATACAAACCTTGGACAGCATCTATACCAACTAAAAAAGATAATGAAAGTTAAATTTAACTCTATTCCAAAGTAGGTTCCAAACTAGGAAAGCCTGGTCTCCATTTGGTCGCAACTGTCGTGACCAAGTCATGTTCAACGAAGTCTGTATCTTTCCTGTGTTTTGTGGGCTGAATGCAAATCAGTCTTTAATGATTGCAGAGATATATTGGCATTCTATTATATCAGTCACATTGATATATTCGCGACCGCTACGACTAAATGAAAACCAGGCTTAACCCGGATTGAAACTGGGTTTTTTTGGTAGTGTAAATCGGGCCAAAGACACCGATTTAATGAAGTGACCAAATCGAGTTCCCGTGGTAAAGACACTGTGCCACAACACCCTTCATGTCCATTATTTACAGTAACGACTGTGAAAGAAATTATGCAAAATGTGTGTAAAGTAGTCGCAGTGTTTGTGAAGTAGCTAATTTTCTGTCGTTGTCGTAGTCATTGTCAAACTGGCATTTCCACAGTCACCCAAATCCGAACTCAAACTTATGTTTCCTCATGTACATCTAGTGTAGGAATTACGATATAGTTCAGCGTGCATCAATTCCAATATTGCGGCTTACGCAAAGAAGGAGTAAATATTTCAAACAATTTCGTTAAATTTTAACCGAATTGCACCAGGGTTTTTTATGGTTTTGAATGTGTTGCGCTGCCAAAAGGGCGGTAACAGATTTGTTCTTCTAATTTGGAACTTTACTGCTGTCATACATCTTTATTATCTCCTACATTCCATCCCAAGCTACAGGTTTTCTATTTTTCTGTCCGTCGCCGGCGGAGTTAACGCCTGAGCAGAGCAGACGTGTTGTCTGACCTTGAAGTGCATAATTATAAGAAATCTTACCTGCAGTTGTTTTCATACAGTTTTCACACAAGTCAAACTCACACTGGGAACAATGAAAGGGAAGGTTGTTCCTTTGCGGAATAAAACGTCGGGAACATCTATCACAATGCCATACACCATTAAATCTAGGATACGTAACGTTTGGATCTGCTTTATACAGTATATGTCCTTCATGGAATGTTGATCTGTATGGCTTGATGCAGTTTTCACAAAGATCAAACTTACATGTCGAGCAATGTACCGGATAGCTAAAGAAATTTAAACATATATTTTTAAGGAAATGTAGGGTGAGAACACATGCAGCAGGATTAATAGGATTACCGAATGGTTTTCCGTGCAGGATTGCGTGATCCTAACACGCGGGATGTTGCGAGACTTTCTGAAAGCGTAAAAAAATACGAGCCGATAGGCGAGTATTTTTAGCTTTCAGAAAGTCGAGCAACATCCCAAGTGTTAGGATCACACAATCTTGCACGGAAAACCATTCGGTAATTATTTTATAAAATAACGACAAAGAAACAACGTGTATTTTGTGCTTTCTGCTTGTGCATTTTCGACTAACTTGTCAACGTCTTCCTCTGTTGCTAGAGAGAACCTCCGTTCCTTGTTTTCGTTCATTTCCTTCTCGTTCGACATATTTTAATTGTCAAATTTTAATTCAGGAGTTGAATTCAGGAGTTCAAATTTTAATTCAGGAGTTAGCATTTCCCCGACATTTTAAAAACCTCGCTAATCGCCTAAAATTTTCCGTGCATGATTGTCTCATCCTGCACGGGTATTGACCAATCACAGCTCGTGTAGTAAACATGTTATTTTATAAAACATTACACCAATAACTGAAGAGTACAAATCTATGTTTACTAAGTGCACGAGATATTCTCACTACTTATTAACATAATTCGTGTTCTATCACCCCGCTTAACCCATTATCTACCAGCAGGACTTCTAAGTACCCTACTCTGGCTAACGCCAGATGATTTACTAATAAAAAAGGAAGTCTTTGGTTCAGTAAATACAGTATATTATATGGTAAGGCACCACCTATTCCAAAAACAGAAACCAACGACTTATTGGGGGGGGGGGGCGACCTAGTGGGGAGGTCTGGGGGCAAACTATCCCCCCAGTGAAGGTCTGAAACTAGTTTTCTTGGGGAGGACTGTTAAGAATATATAATTATATGTGTTTACATATAATGATGTAATCCGTAATGAAGTCACGTGGTATGTCCTCGTGTTCTGGTTGTTCGTTCTAAAATATATACTTTTGTTGTTGTTTGAACTACGTACTTTGTATCACAAGAAAATAGATGTAATCCTAACAGGTTATGGGCCCAGTAATGCTGTATAGGTTGTGATACGTGTTATTTATTGAGACGTGCCATCATTTGTGTATTTGTTGGCTTGGAAGTACCGAATAAAGTGAGTTATTTGCGTACGATAGTTGTGTATAAAATTTCAAGATGGCAGAGATTACGAAAATAGAACACTTGAATGGCAAAAATTACCAATCTTGGAAGTACAACATGAAACTTGTGTTGATGGAACGTGGTCTTTGGCGGTTTATCGAGCGAAGCGAAGAGGCTCCGGATAGTGCAACACTACGGCTGCAGTGATAAATGCTTACCGTCTTCGATCAGACAAAGCGTATTCGCTAATCGCATTGAGAAGAATTTACAAGTTCATATTTCGACTACTACCAATCCTAAAACCGCTTGGGAAACATTAAAGAACCAGTTCGAATGTATTTCAATTGCGCAGGTTGTACGATTAAATCGGAGATTCTATTCGCGACTGATGTGCTTGGCAGTCTACCACCATCCTATGATAATTTCATTTCTAGTGATTTAAAATGGGATTTAAGATTTAAAATGGGAAAACGTCAAAGCAGCACTAATTGAGGAGCACTTAAAACGGACGGAGAATGATGAAAAGCAAACCAAGCTCCCGCCAAAATGAAGCGCTATTTAGTACAAAAGGAAATAGTTTATTCAAGTCAAGGAATCCACAATTTAACAGCAAAAATCGTGGAAGTAATTATCGAAGAAACGCCCAAGAAAGACCGAGTAATGTAAGATGTTTTAAGTGTGGAAAACTTGGACACATTGTACGAAATTGTCCACTGAATAAGAATAGTTCTAGCCATCAATCAAATAGTTTTGCGCAAGAAAGAAATGAAACACCAAAGGTAGAGGATGTCGCTCTGACTACTACATCAAGTCATCCAAAAGGAAGCAAGCTATGGTTTATTGATAGTGGAGCCACCAAACATATGACGTATGAAAAAGATTTGATTAAGGATTATGGAATGAGTTACCCTAAAGATGTTACGGATCAGCACTGTGAAGCCTGTGCAAAAGCCAAAATGCACAGGGTACCCGTTCCAAAAGTAAGCTCTAACAAGACCAGTCGTCCTTTACAGTTGGTGCATAGTGACGTATGTGGACCCATGAGTGAAAATTCAATTGGAGGCAGTAAATATGTACTAACTTTTACTGATGATTACACAAAATATGTGACGGTGTAGTTTCTCAAGAGTAAGTCTGAAGTTTTCATAAAATTCCAAGAGTATGTAAGCATAATGGAAAATACTACTGGTTTCAAGATTCAAACCCTAAGAAGTGATAATGGCGGGGAGTACACAAGTAAAGAGTTTACCCAATTTTGTAGAAGTAAAGGTATTGTTCATCAATATACCAACCCGTATACTCCCGTCAAAATGGCGTCTCAGAGAGACTAAATCGGACATTGATTGAATCTGCTAAATCGATGATGTTCCATGCTGGTTTACCTCAATATTTCTGGACTGAAGCAGTCAACACAGCTACAGTACTTACCTTCACAACAGAAGTCCAATAAGCTCGCTTCCTGACAAAACACCATATGAATGCTGGTATGGTACAAAACCTGATGTATCTAACCTAAAGGTATTCGGATCAATTTGTTTTGTCTTTATCCCGGACAGTTTAAGACGAAAACTTGACCCCAAATCTCAAAAAGGAATTTTTGTTGGATATCCACTCCAAACGAAAGGCTACAAGGTCGATGACATAGAGTCGAAGCGTTTTATTCGAAGTAAAGATGTGTTGTTTCATGAAGATAAGTTTCATAACTTTCGATTACCAGTATCTGTCAAGGAAACTGTATTGTTTGAAGATGTTGATGACCATATTGATCATGAGGATGAGATGAAATGCACACCAATATCAGAGTTGAGCCTGCAATTCCAGTTGAAATAGAGAATCAAGAGCATACACCAGCAGTGGGAGTTACCCAACCTGGAACTACATATGAAGACAATTTTATGAGGCAAGTAGCAAGTATCGGCCCGAAAAGACAAAGTAAACCTCCTGAAAGACTTTTACATGATGAATGCAATGTCGCCACATCATTAAAGCTGATCACGATGAACCAAAGTCTGTAACTCTGATGCTCTGAATGGTAAGAAGTCTGCGAGATGGAAACAAGCCTTAGAAGCCGAGTACAATTCTTTGGTGATGTGTGAGACATGGGATTTGGTCCCTCCTCCTGATGATGCGTGTATTGTCGGATCGAAGTGGGTTTTTAAAGTTAAACGTAAAGCAAATGGAGAAGTTGACCGGTATAAAGCTCGCTTGGTTGCACAGGGATATTCTCAAACGTATGGTATAGATTACGAAGAAGTATTTGCACCGGTTGCTCGTTATTCCAGCATCAGAACATTGTTAGCCCTCGCTAATGCTCATGATTTGGAAATCCACCAAATGGATGTAACCACTGTATTTCTGAACGGTTCACTTGAACATGGAACAACCCCAAGGTTTTGTCGATCCAAAGTGCCCTGATCATGTCTGTAAACTTAAACGAAGCATTTATGGTTTGAAACAATCGGCCAGATGTTGGAATCAAACTCTTGACAATTTCTTAATCAAGAATGGCTATCGCAAAAGTAACGCTGACAGTTGCCTGTATGTGAAGTCTGTGAAACAAGATAATGGTCTTATCAGTTTTGTGATCCTCGCAGTATATGTGGATGACATAATCCCAGTCTCCAATGATCTGGAAATGCTTAATGCAGAAAAAGAGTTATTATCCGAATGGTTGATCAAGGGGAGTTACACTTTGTCCTTGGGATGTCCATAAAGAGAAATCGAGCTAAGAAAACCCTATTCATCAGTCAAGAGAAATACTTGGAGGGTGTCGTAAATCGTTTCGGTATGCAAGATTGCAACCCAGTATCAACCCCACTTGAAACAGGAAAAACTTTCCAGAAACGAGCTGATGATGAAGAATTGTGTAACAAGGAAACCTACCAGCAAGTAATTGGTTGCTTAACATATGCTTCAACTTCAACAAGGCCAGACATTGCTGCTGCTGTGGGATTACTTTCACAATATATGTCAAATCCAAGCAGAGACCACTGGTTAGGTATTAAGCGTTTGCTGCAGTATATCAAAGGAACTTTGACGTACGGTTTGAAGTTTGTTGCAAACAAGAATGAATGTGATCTACATGGCTACGCTGATGCCAACTGGGCTGGTGATGTGGATACACGTCGATCAATCAGCGGATACATTTTCAAAGTTGCTGATGCTACTATAAGTTGGAGTAGTAAGAAACAATCGACCGTTGCGAAATCTACAACGGAAGCGGAATTCGTTGCATTGAGTCAGGCCAGTCAGGAGGCGACTTGGCTGCGCAGATTGTTATCCGGCCTTGGTTTATACTGATGGTCCCACCTTAATCAAAGAAGACAACCAGGGAGCGATAGAAATTGCCAAAAACCCGAAGTTTCACAATAGAACAAAACACATAGACATAACTTTCTATTTTATACGTGAAAGAATAGAGTCGAAAGAAATCAAAGTTGAATATTGTTCTACCCATAATATGCTTGCGGATATCATGACGAAGGCTCTGCCAAGAGAAAGATTCGAGAAACTGAGGAGCTTAATGAACGTTTGTTCATTTTCATAATTTTTTAACTAACAATTAAGTTTTGTTGACATTTTATAAGGTTGCACTTGGACAACAAACATAAAAACCCAAGAATATATGGGAGTGTTAAGAATATATAATTATATGTGTTTACATATAATGATGTAATCCGTAATGAAGTCACGTGGTATGTCCTCGTGTTCTGGTTGTTCGTTCTAAAATATATACTTTTGTTGTTGTTTGAAACTACGTACTTTGTATCACAAGAAAATAGATGTAATCCTAATAAGGACCCCCAGACCACCTACAAGTATGCACACCTCCCTGGCTCCCGTTTACTCCCTCCACGTTAGATCTCTTTTCCTTCATGGGATCATTGTATCAAATTGGTTAGTGAATTGTCAGAAGATCATAAACTGCACCATTTGCTTCCACCAAGTAAAAGGTTAGATTACAAGAAGAAATACTATATCAAACAGAGACTGTTTTTATAATTTTTATACTAGAACAAATAGATTTAAATGTAGTCCAATCTTATATGCTATAGACATTTTTAACTCTAGTAAAACTTTATGTAAATTGCATAGTAATTTGGCTTTGTGTTATTGAATGCAATATTTTAATCCAGTTTAATAATAATAATAAATATTAATGCCCCCCCCCCTCCCTTCACTGACGAATTCTTAAAAAGGCCCTGATTTACCGATACAACTCTTAACTTTTACTAAACTATGCTTATCAACAAGATGCTAAAATTAACATTTTGGCAAAGGATGGTCAACAACCAAACAACTACGGCTTTCCATGCACTATTTCCAGTTCATTTACAAACTTTCCATGTTTTACTATTGCGGTTTTAAGGCTGGTTCACACGATCCGACTTCGGATCCAATTCTCCTCTTGACGAAGAGTTAGTTGTTGCTGTATTGTGTGAAATCACATATGTCAGGAGGAGAATCGTATCCGACAAATCGGATCGCGCACATGATTACCTCCGTGGTCCGTGGTTACGATCGACGTACAAATATTTTCATGGCTATTTTTGGATTGGATTTAGGAGCACGAAACAAATAGAACAACTAAATGTCTTTTAAAATGTTATTTGATTCTTATTCTTTTTTCCATGCAGCAACAACACCATCAAAGTTTAAACAGGAAAATGCTAGAATTTCACACACCGCTATGAAATATTAACATAGATGCTGGATGGTTTTTTGTCCCCCCCCCCTGTATTTCAATTAGCTGTATAAAAGATAAAATAGTATCTTACAAATGTTCTGGTCCATTGTCGTTCCCACAAACATCACAGTTCCATTCTCCATTAAATTGACGATGAACAAATCTGACATCAGTACGTTGTAAAGTATGTACATGAAGTTGACTGTTCACATCAGCAAAACATTTCTTACACAGGTGAAAGTCACAATGCTTACAATTGTGGTATGGTGTCTCCTGGATATTGGCACTGTCGCACTTGCATACATCACATCTCCATGGTGATGTAGGAGTAATTAGGTACACCTCGTGATTAGGATGGACAGGATGGGACTTCGGTGTATCACAAGTTGCACATACGGTGTAGTCACACTGATTGCAGTGAAAGGGTGGTTTCTCAAATTGGGATAATGGTTCGAGGCAGCTACTACATGCTTTCACACCTTGACCAACTGCTACTGCATCGGATTCAGTTCGACCAGTATGTTGAGGATGCAAGCGATGTATAGAGGACATCACACTGCCTATACTAGAAAACAGAAAATATTTGAAAATATTGGTGCGTGTCGGTAAGCGTTAATACATGCAGAGCACAATATGTTGTTCAACTTCAGAAAGGTGGGTTTTTAGTATATATTCTAACATTGACATAAGTCCAGTCTGCCTAATTTTCATGGTAAATTTTCATTGGTGGAGAGCAATGATTTATTAGAGGACAGACGCACGGATAACACCGTTTCAGTGACGTAATATCTTTATCCCAATCAGGCAATCACAGTTCTCTCAGAAGGATCACAAACAATGATGTGCTTTGTTTTGTATAGATCATAGATCACTTCAAATGGCATGCAAATCTCTTTTCATCGCCTTGAAACACATTTCGATACGAGCTTAATAGTTTAGCTAATTTTTCAAGTATTTTATTGTACAAAACAAATAGATAACATTTTACCATTGTCTGTACTCTGTTCAGCTATAGATACACAGTATGAGGTCATAACGAGGTAAGAACATCAGTGACTCACTCGCCCCAGCAGCTCATGGGCCAGTTTTTTTTCTTACCATGTTATTTCATCATACTGTTTATCTATAACTGAACTTTCCTATGAAATCTGAGGATATTCATGCAAGATTATCACCCGATGTCAGACAAGAATGTGAGAACTCTTTCAATAACCCATTAGCTTGCAATGCGCCCAGATGCACCCTACTTTGGTATACTATTTTACTCTGTCTAACGGCACATGGTTTTACTTGTCAGTGGTATGGTACTGGCAGTGAATAGGTTAAACACGCTTAGTACAGAATGTACTACAGTATTCAGTATATCGCTAGGACCTTGAGCTAACCATGAGCTAGGCCTCAACTGCCCTCGCCTCAACCCCTAACCCCTTAAAACCGCCAGCTACACAGGCTAACCAGTAGCCTACGTCATAGACCATACTAGCTAACCAGGAGCTAACACAGCGCTGGAACGGAAACATGTATTCCCTTATATGGTAATTGTGCATGGAGTGCATGCTAATTAGGATCGTATTACCATATATCGCGTCAAACTACGTCGCATATAATCCGTACAGGCACTATATAAACGCTTGTGCAGAATATAATGAATATAATCAAGTTGTTTTATCGGGTGTATGGTTGATTTATTTTCGACGATGGTGCAAACCTGAATAATGTGGGTATATTTTGGATATATGTTTTATGCACACTATAAAGAACTTAATCAGATGGGTTTGTGGTCCAACGTTACAGCTATATATGCTTAGACTTGGCATTATAATTTTATTGCCCAGGGCTTTTGGGTTTCTTGGCCTGTTGGGTCTAGTTGTGCTGTTGGGTTTTGTTAGGCTGTCAGGTTTTGTTAGGCTGTCAGGTTTTGTTAGGCTGTCAGGTTTTGTTAGGCTGTCAGGTTTTGTTAGGCTGTCAGGTTTTGTTAGGCTGTCAGGTTTTGTTAGGCTGTCAGGTTTTGTTAGGCTGTCAGGTTTTGTTGGGTTTGTTGTGTCTTTGGGATAAAAAAGGATTTTTGGGGGTTGTTGGTTTTGTTGGATCTTGTTGGGTCTGTTACGTTCAGTTTGTTGAGTCCATTTGGGTTTCTCTTTTTGGTCCTTTTTTGTTGCCTCTGCCCTTTCCTTCAATATTTTTTCTCTTTTCCTGGTGTCTATTTTTGTTTTTCTTTCTTGGTTTTGAGTACTTAATGTTTGCGTAATATTTTATACAGAGAAAGTTTAGAGGTTTTGGTTGGATTGAGGCCAGGCTAACATGAAGGCTTTAGGCATATGAGAATTACTTTATAGTGGTAGATTCTGCAATTAGTGAAATAGCTAATTAGGTGTTGGGTTTTGTTTGTGCAAAAACTCTTTTCCTAAATCATGACAACCTCTGCCTGGCAGTAAAATGTAAACTAGGCAAGGAGTCTATTATCTATAAATTATACATGAACTAATTACACATTCAGTTCTGTTCATCCGAGGCAACGGGGAAAGCAAGACAAATGCTTGTAAATTTCTCATCCAATTTTCATCCAAACTCAACCAAAATATAATCAATTTGTCCTTGACCTATGTCCATTAATTATCTCTACAAAATTTCGTATCAAAACGTTTGATATTTTTTGAGTTATCATGCTCACAGACAAATGTATACACACACACAAACACGCACACACACACCTTGGTGAAAACATCACCTCCTGGCGGAGGTAATAAAGTGTTAATATTGTGCATTCTCGGGACTTATCTGCACAGTGGAGGAAACATCATATGACACAGTACAATAAATGTGTCTTCACAACACGTACTTCTAAATTGTAATCGATTTCACAAATTATGACAAGTCATCCATTGAGACAGTATTGGCCATGTATGACCGTGCCTGAACAATATGACATGAAAACTTTTTGGTTGAACATGCATTTAAACATTTAAACAAAACTATCAGCACTCCAAGGCTGAGTTTTTATTCCAGTATTATGCACCAATCAATTCGAAGGTGTAACATCCCACCCAGGCATGGGTGGGGCATTTGCCGTTGCTCATATTTCCAAGAGGCACAAATTTGATCTTAGCAAAATTCTTTATGGTGGGGCATTTGATTTCTCTTGTAGTGGGGGAGGGGATTTGGGGAGTTTCCCCAGTGGGCCCTTTCTATTGCCCCACAACTGAATGAAAAACATGGCTTGCTGCCCCAGCTGTCTGGGCCCTTTGACTGAAGTTATGCACTGATCAAAGATGATAAGAAACAAGGATTATTAGGGAATCGTCAGACGTTTTGGCACTGCTTTTCAAAATTTTTAAACAAAAAGGGTGAATATTTTAGGTATATAAAATTAGGCACATATTCTCTTCTTCAGTCTTGGCAGTAAATACTGATTCGTTGTGTAGGTACGATCGGTAGGTTTGCTGGTAAGCAACTTTTCGTTTGACCAAATATTTTGAAAGAATTCTTGTAACATTGCCCTTAAATCTTCCCCCAAAGCATGTGAAATGGCATTTCAGAGACTGTAGATTTCAAAACTTTCTGGGGAAGCATGCCCCTGTACCCTCCTAAAGGCCTTCTGCATTTGGGAATCTTTAGCCCCCCAATCCAAAAAATGGCATAGAAAAGATGGAGGCTGGGGAGCAAACATTTTGCATGCGAGCGGGGGGGGGGATTTAAGACCCTAGCCTAAAATAGATTAGGTCCATGTTCTTTAATAATTGTGTGCAACAAGTTTGGAATTAACCCTTAAGAGTAAATTTGAGTCTACTCCCATAGGCGTACGGGAACAACTTTATTTGGGGGGGGCAGCCAAAATTTTGCCCGAATTTTAAAGCTTACCCAAAATGCCCGAATTTGGATAATAACATATTGATACCAATAATAACCACTTTTAATTGTATTTTACAAATCAATATGCTGTGAACTAAAAATAAACGTTTATAGATCTATGAGTAGGAGGTTAAATACCTATATCGTCCATGTCGTTGACCAAAAGTGTCAATTATTTTCATGTTAACCATGTCGTTCTTAATAGTTTTGTTGGCATGTGCTCGTCAAGGCCGTAGCCACAATGTTAACATTGGCGCAACTAATTTTTTCTTGGTGAAAAGGCCGACAATCTGTAGGGGGGCCATGCTGCCCCGGAAAATTTTTAAAATATGAGGGTTCTAAAAGGGTATTTCGTGCATTCTGAGACCACTCTGCATGATACCCAGATAATATACATTCAAAATCGCGTACACTCATTGCCATGGTTCAATAATAATAATGGTTTGAACAGATGGATTCAGAATTTCATATTATCAGTTACTAAATAATCATTCAGTCTAATTCTTAAAGAAAAATATTATTTTCTGTGAAATAATTGGTGCGACAAATGTCACTCGCATTGTCTCCGTTCATCGTTGGCTACGGCCCGCTTGTGAATTCAAGCGTTCTTGGTCTATTGGTTTTCATGCGCCGTTCTCGTTTTAGCATTTCTCTTTAGAGTTAGAGCCAGTTCTTATTCGGTCAGGCAAAGGCATGCAATTGAATTAAATAAATGTTCAAATTATGCTATTGTTTTTCAACAACACACAAACCAGAAAAATATACAGTACTGTAAATTATAAAATTCTGTTCATTTGTTTAAGTTCAGACTAAATAATTATATTTTGCCCGAAATAAAGTATACGCAATAGTAGCCAATACTGAGTTCATAGAGTTCCTTGAATATCTATATAATTATGCACATACAGCGAGAGATGACTGAGATGTCGAAACATTATAAAAATATAGATCATTTCAATCATTCAATGTTTAATAGCCATTAGGCAGTAGTTATTTGCACGTTGCTTTCTTTCGTCGGTTTTTGTTTGTCTTTTTGTTGGTATTTAGTATGACCGCCACCGAATTGTTAGCAGTTATATGGCGGGACATGGGCCCTGCATGTTTTGCCCCACCACTGAAAAATTCCTAAAAAATGCACTGCACATATCAATATATATACGATTAACGGATTCTTATAATTTTACAACATCCAAATGGCATGTACTAAAACCCGAAACGGCAAAACGAAACGAGCAAAACGAGCGAAACAACCAAAACGAAACGACCAAAACGAAACGACCGAAACGAAAATAATTACAAAAAAATAACAAACATCTCAAAGTGAACAATTGTGCTATTTTATAAACTAAAAATTATGCTCACTAATTACATTGTATTTATGGGTGGCTTTCTATACCTCTTTTGTATTCTTGAGTCTCTGTGTCTTGATTTCCTGCATTTTCAGAGACAATTTTTGATATATCCCATCTAAACGGAGCCAGTTTTGTTGTGAGAATACCATAACTGTCCTCTAAACTCAGTTTTTCCCCCCTTTTTGCTTATACTTTGGACAAAAGGGACCTTCACTGGGGGGGCCAAAATAGCTTACTGGGGGGGGGGCAACATGGGGGCTGGGGGGCTTTTGCCCCTCCAGTACATTAGTTAAAAAAGGCCCTGTTTAATTCCTTGAAATATGTACCATTTCCTCGAGCAATTCTGTCTCCATATTGAGATGGCGTCATGAAAATCACTGGTCCATGATGGCCAGTTTAGGCGCCAAATTCAGTGATCCCATTTTCTTCCACATTCAAGTTAAACTGACTGTTTTCGGCAGCGTTTTATTTATATTGTTGTCCGTTTCCATTGGGCATTGAACGATGATGAAAACGACACACGTAGTCTACAATTCTCTTTTCATGTGTTAAATTTCCTCTTTCGGGATCATTTTCTCCGTAAATTTGAGATTTTTGTTAATTTAAAAATTATTTTCGTTTTGGTCGTTTCGTTTTGGTTGTTTCGTTTTGGTCGTTTCGTTCCGGTCGTTTTGGTTGTTTCGCTCGTTTCGTTTTGCCGTTTCGGGTTTTAGTACATGCCCATCCCAATAGAACAAAATATTTCGCTTATAATTTGCCAAGAATCATTTCAGCCTCTGCTTCAACGTTGAGCTAGCCGGGAATTTGTCAAAAAATATCAATCCCAATGTACACAGACGAATTATCCAATTTATCCGAACAGACCGAACTTCCAGTCTTGAAAGTTAACTTTTTCTACACCGGACGTTGATTCAGGCGCATGTAAATGCACGCCAATTTTTGAATAATAAATGCGCAACTAGTTTCAAATACAGCTTTTTTAATAACCTGTTACAGTCGATTTCAGCTCACTTTTCAACGCGCGGTTCCCAAGTTTGTTGTGAACTTGTCAATTACGTTTCGAAGTTCGCAAGTTGGGCGTGAACTTCGCAACCAACTTCCGAACTTCGCAACCAACTTCCGAAGTTTGATTTAGATTTCAAATTTTTATTCGGATTTCGAACTTCGCTAACAAGTATGAATTCGTTTAGTACGCAAGGAAAAGCATTATCTGCTAAAGTTAGACAGGAAATTGTTGAAAAATGGTTAAATAATGAAGGAATTACCGAAATAATGTGTGATTTCAATTGTAAACAATTGTTTGACAGGCTAGCAAGTTTAGCTCGCGTATTTGATAATTACAGCAATAGCAATACATAATTCAATGCATGAAATATTATATTACAATAAACGAATTAACAGTACAACATTGTTTGTAAAATATTACACTGTAAAACCAACAAAACGAAAACAATACCGGGCAACCTGCTACATTTAATCTAGTTTACTTTGATTTACAGTTTGTAATTCCAAATCAACGCAACAAAAATAATTTATAACTACCGTACCCGTTTCAGCTTTTTAGTTTCTAGTTGACTAGTTCAAGCAATACTTTATCAGGAAATGCTTTTCCTTGTGTACTGAACGAATTCATATAATTAGCGAAGTTTGAAATCCCAAATTGAAGTCCGAAATCCGAATCGAGCCTGTCAAACAGTTGTTTACAATTGAAATCACACATTATTTCGGTAGTTCCTTCATTATTTAACCATTTTTCAACAGTCTAACTTTAGCAGATAATGCTTTTCCTTGCGTACTAAACGAACTCATACTTGTTAGCGAAGTTCGAAATCCGAATCAAAATTTGAAATCCAAATCGAACTTCGGAAGTTGGTTGCGAAGTTCGGAAGTTGGTTGCGAAGTTCACGCCCAACTTGCGAACTTCGAAACGTAATTGGCAAGTTCACAACGAACTTGGGAAAAGCGCGTTGAAAAGTGAGCTGAAATCGACTATAAATCCAAATTTCTGTAGTCTAATTACTTTGTAAACAACTGTACGCCATATGTACGCCAAGAACTGAGTTTGCACACCGGACTTGTCCGGCGTACATCGTAACATCGTTAAATTCTAGTTTGGCCGTACTTCCTCCCTAAAATTTTGCCAAGTCGATAAAATTTCGTATTTGTTCTGAATTGTCGTTGCCTCTATCAATATACTTACCCGGCTGTCGACTGATTGAGTGATTGTGCTTCTCTTCTTCACTGTGCCTGTTGACATCCTTATCCTTTTCACCTATATTTCGATACACATTACTGGCGTTGCAATAGAAGTGTTCCTAAAATATTACATTTATACATAAGTTGAGGTTGATCAATATATTTGCTCAAAATTTGCTCAACTTCCTGTTTACTAGCATACTTGTTCCCAATTGGTCAATCAGTCACTGAAATGAGACGCCATTGGTCGATTCACACACACACAGGAAGTTGATCAATTTTTCAACGAACGAATTGATAAATTCTAGGTAATAAATTGATGCAATATTTTAGGAAACTTCAACCATAGCTTCGGCGTGGAAATCAATTGGGTGTATAAAAATATTGTAAAATAGGTAAAAGTAAACGACATTTTTCGCCGGAGTATGCGTTTTCCCCCAAATGTTTTTGTCTCACCCCATGAAGGTAACACAAACTTACAAATTTTTGTGCTGAGCTTGCGAAAATTTTTTAAATGCCTTTGGGAGAGTACAAAGTATAAAACGGACAAGAAAGGAAATGCGTATATGGGAGCGTCAGATTAGCTTGTTGCGCAAACGTTCAAAATTAATAAAACGTACTTTGTACCTAAACTCACTAAAACTGCATGAACACCAAAAATGTGAAAGGTTTTGCTTTTTAACACCCAAAATTCAGATGAATTAGCGAAAAATTACTAAAGTATGCTAGCAATTCTTTTCTTGAAAAAATGCAAAAAATATGCTCGTACATTATGCTGAAAATTATGCTAGCACAATCGGGAAGGGCCTAATTGCGTGGTTAATCAAGAAAGGAAATGCGTATATGGGAGCGTCAGATTAGGTTGTTGCGCAAACGTTCTAGTGGCTATATAACAGCATAAACTAGGGAGATGCCAAGCATCATGGCGAGCCTGAGCAAGAGCAATAAGATGCGAGGAAAACATGTGTCAGTTTGTTACTTTACTATGTTCAGTGCTCATCCGTTTTTAGGCCAATTAAAAAAAGTTTTTAGTTTTTCATCAGATTTTTTGAAAAACGTGGGGCGGGCGGGCGGATTTTTATTTTTTTTATTATTTATTTTTTAATAGCGTAAGTAGTATATTTCCCCTTTTAAAAACGGGTTAAAAGGTTGTTTTCCATTTCACACATTTTGTCTGCGCAAGAAATAGTCACAGTCGTCAAGAGCCATTTTATGCCTAAATTCGTATTTGTACGACAACTCGACATGGAGCCCCCTATATACTTGCATATGATGCTCACAAAGAGGGGGTCACAAACGTATTCGTGAAAAAATTGCACCCCCCCTGTCATCAAGCCCACGCGGTGTTTTCGTGAAGATTGCTCGTGACTTTCAAATTACTTTGGGCATTATATATTTTTATTCATGTTTATGAAACACATAGGGCCATTTATTGCCACGGATTGGCAGTTAGGTTATCAATTTTTCGATTAGAACTTTTCTACAATCAAGTATTTCTGGATACTGTAATCTAACTACATTTGACGACGAAAAAGTGTGATAAATCGGGCAGAGAAGCAGCGAGACATTGCACTGGCACGATAATTGGGCAAAACATCGCTTCTATGATTTCGAAGATAAAATACACTGCACTGCTTCAAAACCTGACGAAACTTGGTTGAATTATTCTTTAGTCAACTATCATTGTGTTCAAGTATAATTTGTGGATAATGTGTGTGAGCCTTAGTGATAAAAAGCAAATAAAACGGCAAAATATGGCTGAAATCGTGTTTTGGCGTGGGGTAAGTGAAATAAACTGTGTTGTATCTCAACTTAACAATATCAACCCTCATGAAATTTATTATTATATTGGAATAAGTATAGTTTTTGATCCTATGACAAAAATTTTTAGGAAATAAGAAAACATAAACTTTGCCAGGTGATCCTAATGAGTAATTTGATGCATAATTAGCAGTTGACCTGGGATGGTGCATAGTCATTTTCTTGTAAAATATGATACCTAGACAAATTTCACCCTCCAGTGAGCACCACTAAAAGCAACCATTGTAAACACTATAAGCACTTCAGAAAGTCTGTAGCTTTGATGGTTCAGGAGATGGAGCTATGTCGGCAGTGCCGTTTCTGGGCGTGGTCATTTTCAGGACTTTCGCACCGGATTCGGGTTTTGGCACATATGCCATGTTGACCGCCATGGTCATTTTAGCCTAAAATGTCCTAAATGATAATCTGTCCTAAATGAAATGCATACAAACTCATATACAGGTCCTAGACTTACAAAGACAAAAACAGATTAGATGTGAGATTTTGATAAATCGTATTATTTTCCGAAGAAAGACGCTGAAACCCATAGATAAGGACGGTTAGAACCATTTTAATTTTTCGTGAAATACTGTGAGATTTTAAAGTCCAGCTGTGAGACCTGGAGGTCAGCGCCAAAATCTGGACACTCACGGGTAAACTGTGAGACTTGGCAGCTCTGCATCCACCTCGGGACAGTGTGAGGCATTTGCAAGCTAACTTGTCCCCATGCCCGGGCATTTGTAGGCGCACATTCACCCAGGGGCCGGGCATTTGTCAACATCAGGTAATGACCCCCTTAACAGAGAAAAGAGAAGTTTTGGAGAATCTTCTGTGTAGCTTTCCAAGTAGACCGCAACCACGTTTTGATAAAAGTTCTACAGAATAAGTTGCATAACTCAACATACTTGCTTAAGCTCTCTAACTATAGAAATGGCATTAACCTTTGATGAATTCCTGTCTTTCATAGGTTTTTCATTGGTTTTCAAAAGTAAAAGTTAGAATGTTTGAGAATTCTTCGTTACATGACTCACATTATTTTTCTTAATTCAATACTGTTTAACAACAAAAAATATTGGTAACACTCATATGATTTAGTACAGTGTCAAAGCATATTTGACGTTTCCAGCATAAAATCTTGATTGATTTGTCAGCCCGGGGGTGGGACATTTGTTTTGCCCTGGGGTGGGGCATTGTTCCTTCTTTTTTGCCCTACCCCCGGGCATTTGCACAAAAACATTTTAAATTTACCAATGCCCGGGGAGGGGAGGAAGGTTGCAGTTGGAATTGGGAAACATCGGGAAAATGTGGGAAGATACTGTAGTCTGTAGATGTTAATACCTCCATACTAAACAATGGCCTGACTCCCTGAGGAAGACTGAACTGACTAACCTTGGCTAATCTCCCAACTAGGGATGAGCCGATTGATCGGCACAACCGATTGATCGGTCGATAATCGGCCATTTTAAAATAATCGGGAATCGGCCGATTGTCAACGTATAATCGGCCGTTTGCCGATTGTTTCTTAGTTTTTGTTTTCTTAAGATCAAGGACTCTAAAATATCCATATTCACCTTGATTTTGATGTTACTATACGTATTTTTAGTGTTATTTTTAGAAATTTTAATTTTCCATAGCCGGGCGGGAAGAGTACACAGCGACAGACTTAAACACGAGATTGCAGCTTTCGAAAACTTGTTTACACCAGGAATAAACTATCTCACCTTTTCCGCCCAACGGAAAATACACTTAACGTAATTACTGACAAAAGTAGCAACATAGTGATTAGTGTCTGTCTCTGTGTCACAGCAGGGCGCTTATAAGAATGGGCGGTGAAACGCCAGCGAACGAGCTGAAACATGTGTGATGCACCGCAACCCCCCGCGTAGATTCGAAGGACGCCGATCATTTGTTTTCAAAATGGCGGGCTGCTTGAGCGAAGACGAAGAATTACAGCAAATTATAAGCTTAGACGACACTGATCTTGATACAAATACAAATTCTTCTTTACCAGTAGTTGGAACAACTACTGGTTTTACTGTAAATGATCTAATCGCTGTTCTCGACAGAGTTTCTTCGAGCAAAATCAAATGTGAAGCTGAGCTTGCAAACACGATTCTGGCAAATACGCGCGAAAAGAAGTGTTTGAACCCGTTATGCTGTTTTGTATCTTCGCTTGTTGATGCATTTCGTGAATGCAGTGATCGCATTAAAAAGGTAAAAAATAATAGTATCCGTGTTATTAAGTTGGAGAGAGAGTTTTCAACGCTCAGACATGCTAAAGGGTCGAAGTTATTTGTCGAGTGGAATAAACTCATGGCTGCAAGCAGTGTTTGTCAGGACGAAGGCTCGACCAAGTCTGAAGTTTATGTAGTTTATCAACATGTCCTTCAGTATTTCTGGAGCTTTGTGGCATTAAAAAGTAATCCATGTTCGGAAACTGGATCTGAGATTGTCACGGTGAGCGACGATGTACAAAAGGACCAGGGTGCATTCGGTGTAGTCTAATCGGAAGATCTTCGGCGTAGAGTTACAGTAAGCCTTGGCGTACTGGCGCACAATCATCTTTCCTGGCGTAGTGGCGTACGCTGTTTTTAACTTGGCGGCGCATAAATACCAATAAAATAATAAATACGTCAAACGATTCAAACGGCGTAACACGGTAACAGGTTTACGGCCCAAAATAATGTCACTAAACGGCGAATGACTTTAAACTTCTCAAAAATGGGCCTAAAGCGTGTGGAATCTTTGCAGAACTTACTCATACAGTCATACGCCCTGGCGTGGGTGAGAGTTGGAAGAATGGGCCAGGGTGGGATGTTAATTGGCGTAGCGTTGCGACTGCTTTGGCGTATCTTCGGCGTAGCATTTACACCGAATGCACCCTGGCAAAAGGACGAAGCAGAATATGAGGCAATCCGTCATCATGCTGGCTGGGCTGTAAAAAGAGCACGCGACCAAATTCTTTCTGCATCAACAGGCATATCAATAAGAAAATCGAAGAATGACACTGGTGTAAAGAAGACCGTGTCAAAGCAATGTTTACTTACAATCTTGTGTAGGCTTGGGACTGATCAACGTCAAGATTCAGGACAATTTCTTTTTATAATAAACAATGCTGTACTGGATTTTTTTATTGTTTTGCACAAAATGGTACAGGATTTTTTCAAAGGTGGGATAGATAGTAACACTGTTGTCCAGTGTTTGAAGTGTCTATCAGAGAGCAAAGCTTTACGTGGTGAGTGGATGAAAGTTGTTGGTACCTTATCAGGCGATGAGGAAATAGCAGCAAGTGTCATCCTTCTACAAAGAGTGACCACCATGTTTATAAAGTCCAAGCAACAAATAATCAGAGAACAACTTCATCTGAAACCCCAAAAACAAAGCAAGAGCTTACGACAGACATTATCTGCTGGAAAAAAGTAGTGCAAACGTCCCACAAACCCCAGGGTGCATTCAAAGTACTGTATATAGACCTCTTGCTGTTGACCTTAAAATGAGCTCATGCGTTACATCTGGAGGACACTGAAAAGAGCCACTACTCATTAGAGGATATAATGACATCCAGTTGTTTTCATTATTTGGAATTTTATGCTATGGGTCAGTAGGACCAGGGCGCTTATATGAATTCTTACCGAGAGGAGCTGTTCAAAATTATGCAACCATTGGTCTCAAGGACAAGTAAAAATATACACCTCAGAGGTAAGTTGATTTTTGATAAATACAGTTTACTTTTAAATAATGATGACCCTCTGGATTAATTACTTAGAATAGTTACAACTTACAATTATTTTACTGTTTTATTCTATAATTCAATGAACCACTCAACCAAATCATAAATACTATTTGCATTTCCTCTTTTTGGTAGATTATTATCACCATCAAAATATGTCAATGTTTCCTGTAGCTCATAAACGTTTGTCTGTTTATTCCCAAGTGCTTTGGCTGTCTGCACACAGCTGTATCCATTTATATTGTAAGAATATACGTATGAGTAGTAATATAGGGGCCGATCGAGCCTTATTTTTGAGGGTGTGCGAGGGTGTGCGAGATTTTTGAGGGTGTGCAACATCATTAACATAATTATGTATTGACGTCATAATGATATGCAAGGTGAGTTTGGGCGAAACAGTCATTATGTTGAGTTTTGAGAGTCTGCAACATCATTAACATAATTATGTATTGACGTCATAATGATATGCAAGGCAAGTTTGGGCAAAACAGTCATTAAGCTGAACTCAGCATATTTTGTGTGCAAAAATATATGGGTTTGTTGTCGCGAGATTTATAAACTCCTTCAATCTCGTATCTAGTGAAGTATTTCTTTCTGAGTCGACCAATACTAATAAATTTTTAAGCGTTTATTTAGTAAAGCCTGTACAAGCGAGATTTACAAACATTAAAGCGTTAGAAACATAAATATTTTGATGCTAATGTAAACTAAAGACACAATAGCTTAACTCATTAAGGGATTAAGTCAAAAGGCTTGTTTGGGCGGAACGAGAAGATCTTAAGATGTAATCGGCATAGCTAAGGTCTTATAGAGCAATACAAATATATGTTTACCAAGCGATTGTATAAACATAATTCTTACAGGGATTTAAACTTTACAAAGTTTCAAGCGTTTTAGATGTAACAGAGTGGGAAAAGCAGTAATTTTTAAGCGAGATTTACAAGCATATACAAACATTGTATATAAGCGTTTGTTAGGTAATTACGGGCAATTAAGATTTTCTAGCTTAAAGATTTGAATAAATTTAGAATATATTATTTATAGGACGGGGAAATATTGTACAATGTACATACAACACACACAGAATTAATTTTAAAAACACATTTATTGATAATAATTTCTTTTACAGCGTTAGTAAGGTCTGCTCCTAAGAGCATATCGTTTAGGTGTCTTTTGTATCTTTAAAGAGATATTTTTTGTCTGTCTTCGGGGGATAATCTTGCAATTGCTAAATCTTAAGGTCTCCAATCTGAAATTTACCCATTATTAAATATATTTTTAACAAAGTAAATAAGGTCTGCTCTGGGTCTGCTTCTAAGAACGTATTATTCTTAAACTCCAAATCCTAAGAGTGAATCATTGAAGCCTAAAATTGAATAATTGAATATCGAGCGATGTTAGCTTAATATCGAGCGAGCCAACCTCCTTATAGAGCGAGCTTAGCTTCGAGCCGACCTCTAAGACGTAAGGATAGGCCCGAGCGGAGCTCTAACATATAAGGATAGGCCCGAGCCAAGCTTAGTGTATATCTCCGATGATATCCTAAGATATTGTATAATATCCTAAGATACTGTATGATATCCTAAGATACGGTATGATATCTTAAGATACACGATTGTATAAAACATATTCTTGAGTTTAAAAACTTTTACAGTTTTCAAGCGTTTTAGATGTAACAGAGTGGGAAAAGCAGTAATTTTAAGCGAGATTTACAAGCATATACAAACATTGTATATAAGCGTTTGTTAGAGTAATTACGGGCAATTAAGATTTTCTAGCTTAAAGATTTGAATAAATTTAGAATATATTATTTATAGACGGAAATATTGTAATGTACATACAACACACAGAGCGAGCTTAGCTGAGCCGACCTCTAAGACGTGTGATAGGCGAGCGGAGCTCTAACATATAAGGATAGGCCCGAGCCAAGCTTAGTGTATATCTCCGATGATATCCTAAGATACTGTATGATATCCTAAGATACGGTATGATATCTTAAGATACTGTATGATATCCTAAGATACTGTATGATATCGTAAGATACTGTATGATATCCTAAGATACTGTATGATATCCTAAAATGATATCCTAAGATACTGTATGATATCCTAAAATGATATCTTAAGATACTGTATGATATCATTGAATCCTAAGATTGAATCATTGAATCCTAAAGAGTGAATCATTGAATCCTAACACATCGAGCGAGCTTTGCTCCATATCGAGCGAGCTTTGCTCCAAATCGAGCGAGCTTTGCTCCAAATTGAGCGAGCTTTGCTCCAAATCGAGCGAGCTTAGCTCCAAATGACTAATGACTAATGACTATGACTTATGACTTATGACTTATGACTTATGACTATGACTTATGACTTATGACTATGACTTATGACTTGTGACTATGACTATGACTATGACTATGACTATGACTTATGACTATGACTTATGACTTATGACTTATGACTATGACTTATGACTAATGACTAATGACTATAGTCATATATGACTATAGTCCATAGTCATGGACTATAGTCTATGACTATAGTCATAGTCATAGTCATAAGTCATAGTCATAGTCATAGTCACAAGTCACAAGTCACAAGTCACATAGTCATAGTCATAGTCATAAGTCATAGTCATAAGTCGTAGTCATAGTCACAAGTCATAGTCACAAGTCATAGTCACAAGTCATAGTCATAAGTCATAAGTCATAAGTCATAAGTCATAGTCATTAGTCATTAGTCATTTGGAGCTAAGCTCGCTCGATTTGGAGCTATAAGCTCGCTCGATTTGGAGCAAAGCTCGCTCAATTTGGAGCAAAGCTCGCTCGATTTGGAGCAAAGCTCGCTCGATATGGAGCAAAGCTCGCTCGATGTGTTAGGATTCAATGATTCACTCTTTAGGATTCAATGATTCAATCTTAGGATTCAATGATATCATACAGTATCTTAAGATATCATTTTAGGATATCATACAGTATCTTAGGATATCATTTTAGGATATCATACAGTATCTTAGGATATCATACAGTATCTTACGATATCATACAGTATCTTAGGATATCATACAGTATCTTAAGATATCATACCGTATCTTAGGATATCATACAGTATCTTAGGATATTATACAATATCTTAGGATATCATCGGAGATATACACTAAGCTTGGCTCGGGCCTATCCTTATATGTTAGAGCTCCGCTCGGGCCTATCCTTACGTCTTAGAGGTCGGCTCGAAGCTAAGCTCGCTCTGTGTGTGTTGTATGTACATTGTACAATATTTCCCCGTCCTATAAATAATATATTCTAAATTTATTCAAATCTTTAAGCTAGAAAATCTTAATTGCCCGTAATTACCTAACAAACGCTTATATACAATGTTTGTATATGCTTGTAAATCTCGCTTAAAAATTACTGCTTTTCCCACTCTGTTACATCTAAAACGCTTGAAACTTTGTAAAGTTTAAATCCCTGTAAGAATTATGTTTATACAATCGCTTGGTAAACATATATTTGTATTGCTCTATAAGACCTTAGCTATGCCGATTACATCTTAAGATCTTCTCGTTCCGCCCAAACAAGCCTTTTGACTTAATCCCTTAATGAGTTAAGCTATTGTGTCTTTAGTTTACATTAGCATCAAAATATTTATGTTTCTAACGCTTTAATGTTTGTAAATCTCGCTTGTACAGGCTTTACTAAATAAACGCTTAAAAATTTATTAGTATTGGTCGACTCAGAAAGAAATACTTCACTAGATACGAGATTGAAGGAGTTTATAAATCTCGCGACAACAAACCCATATATTTTTGCACACAAAATATGCTGAGTTCAGCTTAATGACTGTTTTGCCCAAACTTGCCTTACATATCATTATGACGTCAATACATAATTATGTTAATGATGTTGCAGACTCTCAAAACTCAACATAATGACTGTTTCGCCCAAACTCACCTTGCATATCATTATGACGTCAATACATAATTATGTTAATGATGTTGCACACCCTCAAAAATCTCGCACACCCTCGCACACCCTCAAAAATAAGGCTCGATCGGCCCCTATATTACTACTCGTATGCTGTCATGTTTTGGGTGCCACCGCACATTTGCCTTTGGGATGAAAAAAACGATTCCACAAAGTCTTGATTCAGTTTCACTGGCATGACAAACAAGTTACCAAACTCACTAACAAACTCTTCATTTTCCATAAACTTCACCAGCCTCTTGAATGCATCTATCGTACCCTATTTAAATGAAAAATTATTTGAAAGTTTTACGTAATTTTTTCATAACAATTTTGAACTTTAGAAGTTAGGGTTCCTATTCTATGCTTATAGATGCCCCGGTTACATGAGCACATGAGCAGATAGGCAAGTTAACCCATTAAGCACCAGCGCTCTCCCCTTGACGAGTAAAATATCTGGTGTTAGACAGAGTAAAATACAAAAGTAGGGTGCATCAGGGCACATTGCTGCATAATGGGTTAATTATTACTGCAAATGTCTCACCATCAAATCAAACATTGTTTGCCAAGATATAAAGTGTTTAGCCTGTTCAGCTTTTAGCTTGAAAACTTTTTCCAGGCTGTGTTTCCAATTGTTGAAGTAAGTAACTACATCATCTAGAATTTGGAGTTTCTCCTTGTCTTTTCCAGGATGTAATGGATCAGCACTGTTAAAAATGCTCCAAAATTTATCACAAATTGAAATGTATTCTTGTGTAGCTCTTGTGTTTTCGTCATCACACATTCTCATTTCACCAGCCACTTTCTTTGATAGTGTTTGAACAGCTAATTTTACACGCATTTTACTTAGACTGTCTATATTAATGTGTGAACTTCGAAGATCTGTGACATAAAGGTTCCTTAGTTGTTCTCTCTTGTATACATTACGCACATGTTCCCATAGTAAATAGTTATTGTTGTTCATCATTTTCCGTGTAAATCGTTTATGATTCTCTTTAAAGCCACTATTAAACAAATTATTCGAAGTTTTTCATTAGGTGTGGTGGGTCAGACATATAAAAAATGGGATACTTTGAGAAGGGATTTATTCCTTCAGAGTGAAATTTATTGCTGGTGTTCATAGTGTAGAACGTTCTGTTTGACGATGCTCCATCACAACATACAAGAAGTACCTCAAATCCATAACCATGTAACAAGCTAACTCCGAGCCAGAATATTCTGTTGAGCTGAACTGCACTTGCACCTTGTGTTAAAAAATAAGCACATGGAAAGTCAAATTTAAAAAAGACTTCTGTAAAAATTGTAGAACATGTGTTGCCAGCCTATCAATTGGTTGGCTTTCCATATTTTCCTCAAATGCTTCTGTAAATCCGATAAGTTCCATGAACTTGTGTCAAAAACCAGTCCTTCTTTGATTTTCACTTCATCAAAGAATAGACCTCCTAATTTGCCATGTTTTGGTGGTTTCATTTTATCATATTTACATTGCATATGCTCAATGGTTTCTGAATGCCATCCAGATTTCGGGGTGTTGAAGTTTTTATAGTCTGATAAAGTCCTACCACTTCGCAATTTCAGGGCCCCAGATGCCCGGAATCCCTTCATACAAAGAGTGTGATTTACAGTACATTTTAAGCACCACTGTATAACCAATGGGTGCCATCTCATCTGTTTGGCCGGTGTGTTCAAAGCAATTGCTTGATCCTTCAGCAGAACCTCCATTAGTTCATCTTTGACATATCCAGTATGATCTCTTAAATGATTATGGAGTAATTTTAATTTTTTAAACTGTTTATTACATTCTTCCCATTGACATGTATACTGCCTTTCTGCTGGGGCAACTGCAACAGTGTTCAGTTTCTCAACATGTTGTTTGCTGTGATTAAAAAGGAAATCGACATTTTCAAATCTTTTGGCGCACTCTTTCCATTTACATATGGGATTTTTCAGATGAGTTTTAGTTTCCAAAATTCCATTGTACATCTTCTTAAACATTTCTTGCAGATCATTATCTGTTTTAGGTCCAACTGAGGTCATTTTATTCCTGTATTCCTCTAACCGTTGGCACTTTTGTCTCCAGAATTTCATCTCCTTAACTGAGTTTCTTGCATAGTTTAGGAGGTCTTCTTGCGTTAAAGGGAAATGGCAATATATATTTTTTCATCTTTAAAATAAAGCTTACCTTAAAACTTACTAAAAATGAGTAAAAGTTTAATCTTTAGACAGTTGCGTCCGTAGAAAATAGCGATTGTTTATACCCAAATATTGTGTTTCGTCCGCCATCTTGAAATGAATTCTTGATGCTAATTTATGCAGATTCGATATGTGTGACGTCACAACCTGGGTTGAAGGTTATAGCGCGAAATGCAAATATTTTGCCGGCAATTCTTTCAGGATGTACTGTCCCGTTTACGAGTGCACGAGCGATAGCAAAAAGAATACTGAAAAGAAGATACACTTTTTCTCATTCCCAAAGCCGAGTAGTAAGGAAGAACAAAAACGATGCGACATCTGGATTGAATTTTGCAAGCGAAAAAGCTTCGTTCCGTCAAAATGCACGTGTTTGTGTTCATTACATTTTAGCCCAGATGCATATATTCCCTCACATTCTCCTTACTTTTTGGAGTCAATAAACTTTTCTGGAAAACGCAAATTAATTCTTAAACCCGACGCCGTACCGACTATAAATAAACCACTTGATGCAGCTAAATCAGACAAGCCTTCAGAAACAAAGAAAAGACAGACAGGAATTCTGTCGAGGAGAAAAGTAAGTGTATCATGATACTGTGTACTATGAATTATTTACCTCATTGCTTATGGATCCAACTTGATGTGGTAGGGAGGGGGAGTGGATGCTGGCCATGGGGAGGGGTGCAACTGTTGGCTAAGGCAGTATTAACAGCCCCCAGCAAGGTCCAACTAGAGGTGGGGGCATCTTAGAATCTAAAGTAGTCAGAAAGCCAGGGCCAAATAAATTGCTGAATATTAATAAGCATGAACAGCTGAGGCGTGGCAACATGGGTATATAATTCAAAACAATGGATATGATAGGGAAATTGGAACCCCGTCTTGGCCAAGGCTAGGGGGAGGATGCTCACCCCCCCCCCCCCCCATATCCATCCCTGAATAAGAAACCATACATAATATAATGCAAATACACATAGTTTTATTTGGTTTTGTTAAGGAGGTTGATTACTTGATTTCTCAAGCAGAAAAATATGTTGAAGTGACAAATGCCACAGAAATAGCAGAAGCCACACCTAGTACTGAAATATGCGAACAAGAGGTTACATGCAACGTCGACAGACCCTTAAACTCAGTCCATGTTCAGACTTTGCCAGTGGAATACTTTGGGAGAAGTCAAGGTACACAAACAAACAAAAGTACCAAAACCATGGTCACAAAAGGAACACAAACCTGCATCACCAGTGACTTGTTGTCAAATTACTTGTCAAAGCCCAACATGGTCTCAACCTGTTCACAAACTGATCCAGTCAACATGGTTATGGACAAAGATGAAAAAGCCGATAGTGTTGAAAGTGGGAAAGAAAGTAAAGGTGTGAGCATTACGCAGGCCGCATTGGAAGTTAGCAGTAGTGCTAAAGATTCAGACCTAGAGCAATCAGCAGACGAGTCAGATGGTGAAGAAGGTTGTGATGAGGAAAGTTGTAGTGAAGACTATAGTATGACATCAGGCGAGGAAAGTGAAATGGAAGGATGTCCTGAAAAAGACAAGGAGCTGGATGATGAACCAATAATTCTCACCAGTCAGAAATCTGTGAAGGACCAATTAAAATTTATAATTTGTGAAGAGTCTATTGCAACAACATTTGGTGTGTGCTTTTAATCTCATGTTCATCTTCAGCAGAACATGATATATCATGGTCAACAGGACCCCTTATAAATAGATTACCTGCTTTTAACCTACTTATGGCAGCTACTATCTTAAGCACTGGTATGGAATCTAACAAAACAATGAGATTTATGGAATCGTTAAACATTTTGTGCTTCAAGAGGCGAGAGTTGTCAAACATCCAAAGTGCATATGTTATCCCGGCTGTAATAAGTGTTTGGAAAATGGAACAACATAAATTATTGGATGAACTAAAAGGAAAACCAATTGAGATAGCATCAGACATGCGAGTGGATAGTCCAGGACATTGTGGACTACTTGGTGCTGGAAGTACACTTGATGTAAACAGAAATGTCATTCTGGACACTCAAATAATCAAGGTAATTTCATGGGTTAATAAGTAATGATATGCTAGCTACATATACTAACAGGGCTAACAAAAACCTACAAAATATGTCATTATATTTATAGAGCACAGAAGTTAAGAATTCAAATGGAATGGAATTGGAATCCCTTAAAAGGCAACTTCTTTATCTGGAAGAGTCTAATGTGGAAGTCAAGAAGCTTGTCACAGACAGACATACACAAGTATCAGCCTACATGGCTCAAGAAAGGCCAAATATCAAACATACTTATGATGTCTGGCATTTAGCAAAAGGTAGTTGCTCATATACATAAATATTTCCAATAGTTAGGGACACAGTCATAAGGGTTGCATATAGGCCCTGGTCAAAATTGTTCCTATTGTGTCATGTTTTCAACCCCTATTGCTTTTAGGGCCCCTTCTTGGGTGGGACATTTTTGTTCTCATTCTCAGCAGCCCTGCTTTTGTCTTAGTAACTGTTTGATGTCTGCATCTATAGGTGAGAAGAAAAGGTTGTTGAAAGCTGCAAAAACCAAGAAATTTCAAGCTATAAAGCCTTGGATTGGGGTACAGCTATTAAATTTAGAGTACTCAGTAGTCTGGTAGTGTTTGCTAAATTTGTGTAAGTGATTGGCAGAAATTAAATTTTACTTCTTTTTGTCTAGTCTATCATAAATCACATTTACTGGGTGGCCAGTTCAAACAAACAAGAAGCTGAAAGGGAGGAAAAGTGGTTGAGCCTTTTGAACCATATCATCAACGTGCATGTTCATAAAGATTTAAAAAATTTTAAGAAATGCACCCACGAAGTATTGGATAGAGAATGGCTAAAACCAGGTATGAGAGCCATGTACGTGTTATTTACAAATTAATGTACAGTCTGCACACAGACACTTTTCCTCCCATTACTAAAACTCAGAAAATCAAATTTTTCATTAGGATGGGATTTCAGCAAGAATTTAAAATTGCACCGTGGAGGCTTGTTTCCCCAAGAGAAATCATTTGCTTCAATCTTTTCTAAAATTCTTTATTTTTTTGGTTTCTGACTAGGTTCTGCAGCATACAAGAAACTGGAAGAAATTTTAACCCGACCCAGACTAATAACGGCAATTCGGAAGTTATCAGACTACCACCAAACATCATCACTGGAAGCAAAACATGCACTGGATAACCAATTTGCAACTAAAAAGATATACTACCCATATCACTCTTTGATGGCCAGGTTTATATATATATATAAATATACTGTATATGAATTTATACCAATTTGTGTGTTCTCTGTAAATAAATCATAAGTGGTTAACTACCTGTTAATTTTAGGTTGTTTTGCTCGAATATGCATTTTAATGAAAATTCACAAAGGAAACAAGCCAAGACAGAAAAGGGAGAAGACCGGTGGGTTGTCATTTATCCAAAGGTACACAAAGGGGAAAAATCTATTGCCAGAAAAATAAAAGAGGAAGCAACATACAGTAAGTTTAATAGCAGAATACAGTAGTATTAGTCATTTCATCCTACCTATACACATCTATTTTACAGATAATTTTTTTTGAGTGCACCAGCATCATGTCCCATCAAGACATGATACAGTAGATATAGGTTGTTTGAGACAAGTTATCTTGATTATGCATCTGTTTTTTATTGTTAATTTAGAATATATAGAGGCAATCCAGCTTGAAAGTCTCAAATTGCGAGCAAAGTACCGCACCCTAAAGAGAGCACAAAAACATGCCAATCACGTACTACCTAAAGAACCAATCTCACTTGTGGAGAAATACCTGGGTGGTAATCAAGCAGAATCCAAGGCATCCGTCGTTGCAAGGCGATATAGCAGATTTTCGAAGCCGGCCTATCCAGTTGAAAATGGGTCCATCTGCAGATGTTCTGGCAAATGTGCTACTGTTAGATGTGCATGTAAAGCACTTGGGAGCAAATGTACATCAGATTGCGAATGTAAAATAGATATGTGTTCAAACAAGTAAATATTGTATATAACTGAATCCACCAAGCATCTTCAACACAGGATAATCCAGTATGTATATATACATCCATGACCATGTGAATTCATTTAGCAAACTTAAAGTGAGTGTACAAACCAGTTGGGGAAGCAAATTCTTTTCGGATACATGTATAAACACACGAAGGGAAAACTCTGCGCACCTTTTTGCCCAAAATGGTAAAAACCCATCTCGAACATCTTCTGTACGAAACAAGACGATATAGTTTATGTGTCTGTTCCAATTGATCTTGACAGCATTGTCCTTAGATAGTGATTTGTGCTTTTGCATGCTTCACAAGTGTCAGGTGATCTGATCACGTTACTATTCACAAGAAATATTATGCATTTTGTTGATCTAATTACTTTTTGTTTATCTTTAGACACCATGATATCAACATATGCTGCTGGACTACCGTCCTTGGTGTTAAATATTGGTCGTTGTTCCATTATATCACTGTCATCTATAAACGACTTGTACTTTTCAAGATTACAACCTTGACACGATTTCATACTTCCAATGGTATTCAGGAACTCTTCAAGATCTGCGTAAGTTCGCAAGGTATTTGGAATATTTAACCAATTCAGTTCTAGATCCCGTTTTTTCCCGTCCAAATATATCTGCCAAGTTCCATCAGATTGAAACTGTATTTCTCGTTCAGCATAACCAGGGCACTTACCAAACAGATAGAAATGGAGGGTTTTCTTGTCAACATTAAAATATTTTTTCCACTTGGTAGTAAGTGAGGGTAAAATATCCAATTCAAAGTCTTCATTGATGCTGTTAATGTCAAACTTCTTTTTTTCACGTTCACCATTATTTGAAGACAATTTCTGTGATGTGCAATGGAATGTCAATTGTTGCAGAGTAGAATTGATTGTTACATCGTCCAGTTCAAAACCTTGTAATGCTTGTTCTAAAAATTGCTTGTTATGTTTTGTGAATGATATGACATTTGCTTGATAATAGTTCCAATTGCATACTCCATTTGTTTTCCCGAAACCCTTTAAAGTATTTGTACGGACGCGATGAAAATAGTTCCTAATGCTGTGGTTATTGTATTTCACGCCAGTGACTTCGAAGATTACTCGGCTTATTTCGTTATATTTATTAGGAGCAAAATTTTTTAAAAAGGTTTGATTTGGGAACACAAGTGTCATCAGTGAATACAGTAGTAATTCATCTTCTCTCAGTTGACAATTATTTGCAAATTGTACAGGGGTACTGAAAGCTGCGTCAAAACCAGAAGTTGTGGGACACGTAGAGTATAATGATTGTGCCCTGATGTTACTGAGACCTGTCGTACTTGCATTTGAAGGTGTAGAACATGAAGGCGTAGAACATGAAGGAGTGGAACATGAAGCCGTGGAACATGAAGCCGTAGAACATGAAGGAGTGGAACAGGAAGCCGTGGAACATGAAGGCGTAGAACATGAAGGCGTGGAACATGAAGGCGTGGAACATGAAGCCGTGGAATATGAAGGCGTGGAATATGAAGCCGTGGAATATGAAGGCGTGTAATATGAAGGCGTGGAACATGAAGGCGTGGGACATGAAGGCGTGGAACATGAAGGCGTAGAACAGGACGGCGTGGAACATGAAGAAGTTTCGCAAGAGTCTCTTGCAGGTCGAGGTGGAGTATCAAAATTAGCTGGCCGCTTGCTTATCTCACTCGGTGGTGAAAGGGCTCTTTTTGCGCTGTTTGACATGGTTCTAATAGAATAACAATAGAAGTTATTCATTATCTTCACAGGGTAATATAGGTTATGTGTACATCTTTGGTAAGACATATCAGCTATTATACGCAAATGTATGTATAATACGAACACGTAACAAGAAACAACTATTACTGAACCGTTTCAAGTACACTTGCGCAAACTATGGACCGCCCTTATAAAAGAACATAATTATATAGAGAATAATACATGGTGCGCGGAAATACCAGATGTATTTCGAGTGTTGAACATGATATCTCACGAGTGAGCGCAGCGAACGATAACATGAGATAACATGATAAGATAACATGTTCAACACGAGAAATAAATCTGGTATTTCCAAGCACCCATGTATTTTTCTGTTTATTATATAAAGGACAGTCTTTGAAAAGCGATAATTTTTACAGAAAATTGATAATTGAAAAGCGACAATTTTCACATGTGAGATTATCAGTTTTATCAGTTTTATCAGTGCTCGAAATCTCTATAAAGCACGTGTACTTTATACGTATAATAAAGTTGTTTAAAATATGTTTTCAGTAATAGGTTTAATATTTGAAATGCTAGTAACCCTGCGCTTAAGAGCTGAGTGGCTAGTAGCCTGCGTGGCCGGCCCTCGTTGGAGGGGAAAAGAAGAACAGGGAATGAGGGCCTGCAAGAAAACCCAGCTTTCATGACTAAACGCTGTTCAATTTTTGAACGTAGAATTTGATTGGTCAACACCAAGAATTAATTGACATGTTTACGCACACAGAAATATATTATTACATTTCTTCGTCTTGATTGACATGTTTATGCACAAGCGAATACATTTCCTTCGGTTTGGGGTTTCCCCTATAGTCCAGCTGCATTTGTATTGGTCAATTTTAATGAGCCTTTATTAGGGCGTTTAGTCATGAAAGCTGGGTTTTCTTGCAGGCCCTCATTCCCTGTTCTTCTTTTTTTCAACGAGGGCCGGCCACGCAGGCTAAGTGGCTAGTAGTAATTAATACTAATTATAATGTAAAATAGTTATAATATAATTTCGTAAACAACATTGTTTATTTACCTTTTAATTGAATTTTAAATAATTATTTTTATCCAGACCAGTCGTTGTAAATCTCTACGAGTTTTTATCAATTTTTGTAAGAATTCTCTGTAAGTGTTTGGATTTTTTGGATTTTCCCGCCATTTATCATCTTTGTTTTTACTCGTCCCAGTCCCCTGGATATCTAAAAGAGTCTGAAGGTTGTTTTGTATTTTTTGGTTGTCGATTTCGAGAGAAAATTGTGGAAAAAGTTCAAAAAATTATGCGACCATACTTCTGTAAAATGGATCCTATTGAACAAGGCAGTAATTCTCTGAAGTTGCTAGCTTTATAGGCTACGGAAATGTTCTCAAATTTTATGGAAAGTTTTGCATTCTGAAATATCGAAGCCGTTTGTTGTGACGCGGTCAAATAATCTTGCAAGTAAGTTGGCATTGTTTTGTTTTGTTTTTCCATTTACAACTAAATATATACATGATGTAAGAAAAAAATATCATATTTTCATATTGAGAACGAAAACTGAGAAATTATTGTGTGTTGACGGTGATTTTTATAGATATTTCAAAACCTTACAGCCGTCAAAATAATTATGATGCAAAAGATTTAATATGTCCACTTCAACCAAAAATTGCAAAAAAAGTTCAAAAAACTACGTGGTGAAATTTGGTAATAATGTGTGTCAACATACTGTACACCAAACCTCTAAGTATCTAGCTTTATGGAGTTTTTCTCGCTTAAAAAATCAAAATAGGTGTCATCTCTGTTAAATCGAACAAAACAGCCGTCCCCGTCTTCCTTTTTAATTTTAAAAATTTGGTCGGTTAACTTTATCCGATGCTGTTATACAGAGCAATACTAATGGATAGACATCTAAACTACACATAAAACAGCTTATGGTAGATATTGCGTTGGTAATTGCAAAGTTTGAGCATTTTTAATCGAGCTCGTTTAAAAAATAAAAATATTGTTTACTTCGAGAATTCAGTTGCCGACTGCGCTAGGCCCAGTCCTAAAGCGCATCACACATGTTTCAGCTCGTTCGCTGGCGTTTCACCGCCCATTATATAAGCGCCCTGGTCACAGTGTGTGACACGTGCTGCTTATAACAATAAGCCTGAACAGCAAAATAAGGATAAACAAACATTCAAAGCTTGAGATGCCCAAACTCTTAAAAGAAACACGATAGTAGAGTGATTTGCTATACACTGTATAACACTTTAGCATACAGTTCGCAAGTTTCTTTCAACTCAGTCAAATTAGTCAACGCAGAGTATTTCCTTTTGTCTTTTACACTTTTGTAATCGTCTGCCATTCGAAACTGTCGAAAAATAATGAGAAATAACATGTGCTAAAGACAAAGACAAAGAAAACTTTCCTGTACGATAGTGTCCGTTCCTATCCTGCCGAAAATTTTCCGGACTCCGGAGTGAAAATTGGCCTTCAGACTTACAGTCAGCTCTCACGCCGAATTAATCGGCTTTGGCCGATTAATCGGCCGATTATGTCCCCTAATCGGTCACCGATTAATCGAATTGGCTAATCGGCCCTTCTTAGCGATCGGCTCATCCCTACTCCCAACACATGGGGAAAGATTTAAAGACTTTTCAATTGATTTATTGAACAAAGAATATCTTTTAAAATTTATGAATTCTTGTTCAATATTTTCAAACACTGAAACACAACGCTGTACACATGCAGGGCAAAACCACTCTCTTTCAAATTATTGCAAATTATTTTGCTATTCTGTGAGAAAACAAATCCAGGAACTAATTTCATTGTGCCACTGTGTAGAAAAACAAACATGCAGGAAAACAAACAGATAATATTTGATTTAATTTGCTTAATATTTGAGATCATGTGTTTAGATCAGACTTAACAGGCCAACCTTAGACTGTGACTAGGATGTATAGCCAAGCCCCCTAAACATTTCCCCATATTTAATATGCCCCACATTCAAGGGTCGGGAATCCATATACTGGCACCCTACCACTGACAAGAAAAATTGTTGGGCGTTAGACAGAATAAAATACTAAAGTAGGGCACATCTGGGCGTATTCCAGCTAATGAGTTAATTTAACTCGTATATTTATTAATATTAATATACTGTCATATATTTAGTATATTTCTTTATTTGTTTTTACATTAGTGTTAAATTCGTTCTCGTTTATTGTAACCAAAGTATTGTTTGTATTTGTTGAACTTATTAAAGTCTTTAAAAAACTCACTCGTATCCGTTACGAACGTGGCCGTGTATCGACCGTCTTACACTTATAACAGATTCGCCTTTCTTGCTAAAGGCAAATATATTTTTCCATTCCATTGCTTGCTGTTTTAAATGTATAATAAAACAATTATTGAAGTCGACTTCGGCATGCTATCAGTGAATTTATAACCAGACTATCACTTGATGTTTAATCTTTGGTCTAAATAATTGTTGAGAAAAACCCCAACCTCTTTAATACCTAGGGCCTCTTGTGGAGGGTGAAGGAAGACCATGAGGGGAAAATGGGCAGCGTCTCATCAAATGATTGAAATAGGATGAGCCCATAGACGAATGAGCCATTGAAAGAACCAAGAAATTTGAATGAGCCTATGAGGCATTTATAGTTTGTGGCATCATGCGAAAAACGAATTCTTAGTTGTTTTATTACTTATCCAAACATATTGAAACAGCGTATAAGCGGATGGTACATGTGCTGGTTAAAGACTAAGTCCTTGAAAAGACATCTATTTTTATGCGGAAAACGTTTGGGTAATCAGAACCAAAACAGGACACATAAACAACGTGTGGGATGTCAATTTCATGCTGCCAGTGATATCTGGTAAAGTGACGTCACTTTACATTTGACAACAAACATCACGAATTAACTACTGGCTTTTAACCAATCAGAAAGCATTATTTCTTATCAATAAAAACTTAGTAATAATGTATAGTTTAGTTACTTTATTCATTTCTTTTGATACAGCATGTCAACTGAACTGCTCACTGACTACGACATCCATTTTGTCGATTGCGGTGAAGCAACCTTCGTCTGTAGCAATGCATCCGCACCTGACAAACACTGCAATCTTTGCGGAAAGATGTTCAATACCAGGTACAAATGCGAGAGACATTTTAACCAGGCACACGCAAGCAGAGCAGTGGTCGTCGAAGGTCAATTGTGTTTTCCATGTAGGTTACGACACAATGCAAAAGGCTGTGAACGGGCACATTATCATTGTCCACATTGTGATAAGACGATATTAAACCGTGATCGGTTTGCAAAGCACGTCGAATCACATGCAAGGAGTCAGGAAGTGAAACAAGTAACGAGCAATGGGGGAACATCGTCCGTGTCAAACACATCTCACGCATCGAGCAAAGAACCATTTTCCGTGCCAAATCCACCAAGTTTAGAGCAACTAGAGACTGTCAATAATCTTGACCACGATCAGACAGCGGATGAATAATTATTGGCAAAGAGGAGAAAACAGGAAAAAAAGTGTGCCAGCTTTGCGGAAAAGAAATGGATCCGCGTAGTATACAAAGGCATCTCAGAGATATACACGGGGAAGAACTGACAAGAAGTGTTTGTGTTGACGAGACCAGGGGGATATTCATGGTGAGAAAGAGTTCCAAAGGAGGGGTAGGTTAAGTCCATGTCCAGACGTCTGTTTCAGGCCCACTAGCAACCAAACCATTTTGCAAGGACGATCGGTGCAGGATATACATGGATATTGCGTGGAGGAGTGGTTTGAATGCCGTCATCTTCAACAAGTCGGGACTGGTTCTGAATATAGAGAAACAGTTAAACTTTCGGAAACCTGTCTTTTGGATCTTTCTTCCCACGGACCTTATAAGATGCTTAAGAGCGAACGCATACAGGAATGTTTGTCCCTTTTACAGGCAGCTACATAGCACAATGCTGAATTTATAGTTAGTTTTCCTGACGGGGAAAAGTTTATTCATTTCTCCGTTTACGACGGTGACGCCACTATTATTCAAGATTGGGCCGTGTGACTGTTACGTGTGACTTAACCAGCGGACAATTGGACTGCGCTTGTTGTCGGCGCAAGCGTGGGTGTGTTCACAAGGCCACATGTTTGTGGTACCTGAGTGCTGAAGGAAAGTTGAATAACATCTGTGTTCAAAATATCATGGCCACGGAAGACTTTCCAGAGAAGAATGATCTTTTATCAAGCGAAATGTCCAATGCTGCTGATAATCTCGTCGACGCACGTGTTTACCCTCCAACTGACGAAAACGTTGTTTCTCGAATGTGCAAATACCTGCGAGATCACAAACGCATCCCGATACAGGCCAACAGGGACAAGTTGAAACCTCTATCAAATCGGCTGGAACCGGCCGAGAAAGAATGCGCGTTTTGCCAAAGTCTTCTCAGTAGACCAATACTAATAACAAATAACGCGACCACAATGGAGTGTATAGTATCTGGGGTAAAAACATTCTACCGAAAAGGTGAAACATGCGAGACCTGTTATCGTTATCAAGAATTTTCGGATGGTCTGCACAACTTCAATGAAAGCTTTATCCTTGGCCTAGATGTTTGCATATTTCTTCGAGAAAGCCTTCAAAATCACATCCCACTAGGTAGCATGGTGCAAGTTTTAGAAAGTACATTAAGCAAAACGTTACACCATCAAACAGTCGTGAATGCATACCTCCATTACCTCCATTACGATGCCTTAAGTGCCCACGAATACAATTTCTACTGCTCTGTTTGTGGCTTTCATCCACACATCCTAACAATGGATTTAAATCGGAAGGTGGCTTTTCAATGCTCAGCAGAATCACTCCGCCTTCCGGATGACTATGAGCAGGGCAAGGAAGAAAATGATGTAGTTGACAGTGATCAATTTTGGTCCGATGTTGAATTAAATATGGTGGCGCGTGGTTTCCCAGGAACAGAAATTACCGAGTTCGATACGAAGCCGGACTTGTTAAAGTGGGCACCCTGTATAGGCAAGCGTACGAGAGCGAGTAATCTACTGCTAAATACGGAACACAAGAAGACTAGACAGGAAGATGGAAACTAGAACAGGATTGCAGAGAAGTAACAGAAGAGCGCTTGCTTTGAAATGTTGCATCAGTCTCCTCTGAGAGAGATCCGTTCGTTCGTTCGCTAGGCAACTTGGTTAGTAAGCTTGACATAATCATGGCTATTAAAAAAACTGTGGGTATTGACAATGAAAAATTCAAGAAGGCGTTCGGCAAGCTGTGGGGTTGTTCTGGTGGTATCAGAGCCTACAATAGAGAATGTAACTAAAGGAATGAACGGTGAACTAGAAGTTTCATTTGACTGGCTAGAAAACTCGAACAAACTACCCAATTCTGGCATGGAGGAACTTGGACACCCAATTACAGGAAGTAATGTTCACCTTTCACTGTTCGACCGACTGCTCGTTTTGTGGGCAAAAATATTCGTGCGTAAGTTGTAACAAACAGTTACAAACCGGCAGTATATATATATATATATATATATATATATATATATATATATATAAATATAGAATTAGAGATGTTAGTGCTAAATGGTTAACAACATTTGTTTCCGAATTATTAGCATGGAAAAAATATTTTGAAATTCTTCTTCTCCATTTTGCTTTTAATATTTAAATATTTTAAAGATTAGAAAATTTCTTAAATTTTGATCGCCATATTGAATTAATGTTACGCTCGTACCCAGGCTCACGTATTGGTACGCTCCAATCAGACTCACCCAGCTGGTGGAGGGTATTTTGATGGGGTATGAAAATGTTACCACTCATTTGATGGGGCATGAAATATTTTAACAACAGATTGAGGGGGTATGAAATATTTACTAAAAACAAAAGTACCTCTATTGTGTAAAATTCTAAATTTATTCACAGTCTGAAATGTTGTTATTTATCCCCTTCATGCTTCTGCAGACAGCTATATTAAAAGTACCATTGGGACATCTTAGAGGGGCTGAATGGGGGTTAACTGACTACTGACATTTGCTCGTATTTTTGACTGACAAGTGACAAAATATCTCAACTGACAACTGACAAACGATAAATCAGCAATTTTGGAACTGACATCTTACGAAATGTCTTACTGACAATTGACAATTTGCTTGAATATTAGCTGACAACTGACACCCAAAGATTCCCATTAAGACCCTCATCTTAAGTACATAGAAGATGGGCGCAAGCCCAAACATTTAGAGAAACTTATCATTTCAGCCAGATACAATACAAAATATCGATATTAATAAGGGACGGCCATTATTTTTTTGGAGGGGGGGATGAAAATTTTTCCAAGACAAACAATTTTTTTCTGTTGCTGTCTCTGCAAACAATTTTTTTGTGGTTGCTTCTTACTGCTTACAATTTTGTTTTTGCTAGTGACTGCGGTAACACCGCGGGAAAACACCGCGGTTATTAAATAACAAACAACTAACTCGTTTTTCAGTATTTAATAAAAACAGCAATTCTAAAATAGATAAATGGTCCAGTAATGCTTGTCATTTCATTTCCTGACATATGTACACTAAAAATGGTAAACGTTTCATTCTCTTACTTTCTGTTCATTTTATCTAAAGAACTATTGATTGAAACTATAGGGCGTCTATAATCCTTATTTGTACTAAATGCCTTGTTGTACTAAAGGTATTAAAACTGGCAACCTATGGCTATATCCACCGGCTGGCAAGCTGCACATGACACAATGAACCAGGGCCTTTTTTAAGAAATCGTTAGTGGGGGGCCATAATCGAAAGGGGACGTAACAAGTAGGTGGTGTATTACAGGTGTGGAAAACTGAAGGGGGGTCTGAATTTTTGTATTCTTGAGTCTCTGTGGCTTGATTTCCTGCATTTTCAGAGACAATTTTTTTATATATCCCATCTAAATGGAGCCAGGAAACTTCATACTCTTTTGTCAGGTAGGGTACGAAATATTTTTGAAATATTTCTTAAGGTTTGTGTGGGGTGTGTAGATACTTTATGACCAGTCCCTAAATCACATTCGTAGATGCAATAAAAAAATTCTCACATGAAACGTCACTGTTCTGAGACTGTTACATCCTAAAGGTACGTTTACACGCTGCGATTTGTCGGGCCGATTTCAGATGCACGTTATATTTGAAAAATACGTGGCAAACGTCACCTGACAACATCACCAACTGAAAATATTCGTCATTAACATTCAGAGATGACCCAATTCACCTAAAATCGGGCCGACAAATCGCAGCGTGTACATGCAAATAACGGTAATGACTAATGTGAAGCCAGTATTTGACCATCATAATAGTGCCTTTGGTCACTAAAGTGCAGTGGAAGTTGTCAAGTTGAGCATTCGCTGAGCCGTTTTTTTAGGTAAAACTCTACCAACCTTTACAAACCACGCATAGGTTTTAGTAATAGGTTCGATATAAACGGGTCCATGGCACAGAATAAGGTACACAGAAGGTCGACTTCTTGATTTTTCCTATGATTTTGGCGTAACCGCGCCACGCCATCACACGCCATGGTCCTAGCCAGTGCGTGAATGCCTCTCCTTAGCGCACTGGCACAGATTAAGGATATACCAGAAGTGTAACTTCATAGGAATTTGTGTCCTCAAATTTCCCCAAATGGCGCTTGCTAGGAACATGGCGGCGTGAAAAACACGAACGTTTTTTTTCTTTCGTGGCCTTTTTAGATCGAAATTTTTGGATAAAACAGTTAAGAGCATCATTGTTAAATGTTTGGGCTGGTTGAAAGCAATGAAGAAGTGAGAAAAGACGAATTGTCGGCTTTGTCGCGCGCCGGCGCGCTTGCTAGGAACATGGCGGTCGTGGAACAACTTTTTACCTGAAGTTACACATCTGTATAGGCACTGGCTAGGACCATGGCGTGTGATGGCGTGGCAGCGGTTACGCTTTTTTGGCTGAGTCGACCTTCTGTGTACCTTATTCTGTGTCCATGGCATTATTATAATAATAATTATGGCAAGTATTATAATACTTGGCATTACCGGTACCTGAGAATACCCTCATGAGAAGACCCCAAATGCACGAGAGCGCCCCTACTATATATGGTATACAAAGCCTTATATGCTTATATATGTAATATGATATGGATCTACCACAATTAACACCCAGACAGCAGACTTTTGTATTCGATTGGAATATTTTATCATCTAAATACTATAACCGTGGCTGTGGACCTGTGGTATGACATGACCGATAATATGAATGCTACCTACATAGCTACCTGTAGTAGAAGTTTTACGCTTAGGCTTAGTGGAATACGCCAATATAGTAATATATGTTAATAAAGATATCAACACAAGTACAAAACAAGGAATTCGAATAATCTCACGAGATTATGGCTGCATAATATACTTTAAAGTAATGTTGAGAAAGTTCATTATATTGGAAATACCACCACCACTGCAAAATTTAAAGGGCACGTACCTGTCTTAGCCTTATATTTGTTACTAGTACTAAGTAATTCGCACTCTTTGATAGGTTATATGTTCATTATAAGACTATGTCGACTACAGTCTATAACTAGTAGCTATAAGTATAAAAATAGGTACGCTAAGCGTACATGTATCTGCTCATGGTGATCCCACTGTTGTCATGAAGGAGTAATATTCAACCATACGCAATTTCGTAATTACGGGCGCCATTTTGCAAAGGGGGCAAACACAATAAAGCAACAATAGCAAGACTCTAGGGACAAGTATTCCCATTGGGACGAGGTGTATATAGTTACTACGGCTGGCAGAGCCAAGCCGTAGGTTTAATATGCCCCTGTCTGTTTTCTTCGTCGTCGTCGTGACTTTTGGGGGTGTCACAAACTTGCACTCCCACGGTCACCCAAGTCACCTGCACAAAACGCATGCAATTTTCTTATGTGCATCTTTATAAATTACTTGCGCATTTTAAGTTACGTACTTGTGTTTTAACCAGATCAATAACGAATCAAGGGAACGATACGATAAATGCAATACGAACGAGAAACGTACAAATCATGCTGATATTCGTCACGCACTATGTAAAATATTCGACATCCAAGTTCAGTCTATATGAGGGTATTATATTTCCAACAACAAACATTGCGCCTTCTTGACTTAACGATCCTAAAGTGCATCGCTCTAAAACATCTATACTCTACAATAGTTTGAGCGAACCATACGTGGGTATTTATTTGTATTTGTGGGAAACTAAAGAGAAACTAGAAATCATTGTTGAATATGATTCAGACATAAAACGCGCAATAACGAGCTCTATATATTTATTAGAGTTCAAGGGTCAGCTGTCACATATTCTTGATAATTATTACACTGTAAACGGGTCATGTTTTTACAAGAAAACCGAAGAGCTTAGTTCTCCCTACGTCTTGCAATATTTTAAGATGATCCTATAGCTCCTCAGTATTATACTTCGATTTGACCCAAACGCTTGAACAGACTCGATATAAGTATTCAGCGAGACGCATTCCTGACGACAAGTAATATGAGGGATATTATATTTCCAACAACAAACATTGCGCCTTCAACACTTGAAGATCGTACGGCGCATCGCTCTAAAACATCTATACTCTACAATAGTTTGAGCGAACGTACCATACGTGAGTATTTGTTTGTATTTGTGGGAAACTAAAGAGAAACTAGATATCAGTGTTGAATATATTGAGACATAAACGCGCAATAATGCGGAGCTCTATTTATTAGAGTTCAAGAGTCAGCTATCACATATTCTTGATAATTATTACACTCATACACTGTAAATAGGTCTATAAGAAAACCGAAGATGTTAGTTCTCTCTACATCTTGCAATATTTTAAGATGATCCTATAGCTCCTCATTATTATACTTCGATTTGACCCAAATGCTTGAACAGACTCGATATAAGTATTCAGCGAGACGCATTCCTCACGATAACAGTGAAATACGCAAGACATTTAATCGCGCGCACGGCGCACGTATTGGTCAAACGTTGGCAAACCAATTCAAATAAGTAACAAATATATATATATACATACATATACAATTACACAATGTTTTATTTTTAATATGTTGTAGTATTTCTTATATACCTTAAAAATGGCTTAATCTTCAACAGTTTGACTGTTTAACTGTTTAGTTTGATAGTTTCTCCTTCAGAAATAGAACAACTACATTTGACATTGGCCACATATTTTAAAGCATTCGTTCTAGTCGATACTTTCGTATTCAAAACCTTTGTATTTCCACGTTTTTATATGAATTAACGACGTTTTGTCAATTTATTTTGACATTTCAAAACATAAGCGCCATGTTGAATTTAAGATCTAGCCTGCGAACAGGAAAATTGAATGATGTAATGGCCTTGGGGAACATTACGTCATTGCATTGTAAGCCACTTGCTGATTGGTTATCAATTTAAATAAGCTCGTCGCTGAATGGCTATAAGCTAACAGCTAACAGCAAACAGCCAACAGCTAACAGCACGATGACAATATATCTGCATTCGCAGATACAAAAATCCAAAATATGGTCAAAATCGACCAAGACAAAATTTATAAGGTATTTATAATTTATATGACAAAATTTTGTCTTAGCTTTAGCCATATCTTAGATTTTCAAGATGCAATATTTATTTCGGAATTTGTTGTATTCTATACTATGTTTTATATATTTTATTTTTATATATAAATATATTTTATGGAGTTTTGAGTCTGCACATCGGATCTTTAGCAAATTTTCCAAAGAGAAAGTTCACTCCTTACAAAAATACCGTGCACCTTACTATTTATTTTGCTAGTTAATAATTTTTTATATGACAAATTTTGTTCCGTGCTTTTGGAATGAAACAAACTATAAATACGGCAAATTGAATTCGAATTTGTTTCTCGCCTGGCCTTTATCTTGTTTCTTGCCCTTCACAGACATTCCAACCTCCGCGAGTCCTCAAAACCGGGACACTTCCCAATTTTCCCATTTTACTTAAATAAACGCCTCCCTGGAATGAACGCCTCCCTCGAAAGCGAACGCTAAATTGTCAAAACAACGTATGTCACGAGAATTACATCGATCGGCGACAAACTCGGCAATTGTTTGGGGCAACTAGAAGCTCCCATTTCATTAATATGTATTGAACCAAACGAATTTCATTAATATTTGTCACATGAGCCTTATTTGAAGAATACAACTATTAAGATACTACAGAAACCGGGACAATAAGAAGAAAACCGGGACACCGGGACAACATAGTCCAAACCGGGACAGTCCCGGGTAAACCGGGACGGTTGGAATGTTTGCCTTCATACGGCAAATAATTCATTGAAAAATGTCTCAGTCCCAACTACTTCAGTGTTATCATTCTAGAATCAATTAAGTGCATTTCAGATGCACATTGCCAGTGGAAATTTAAATACGAACTAACAAGTCGTGCAGAAGAAGGGGGGAGGGCTTCTTTTTACAAGAATGCTTGGAAATATATATATGTTATTTTTATTTTAAAAACAAAAACATTGGCTCTATGGATTTAAATCTCGCGCGGTCCGTACGGCCTCATACGGACCGCTTGCGTAGCCAATCAGATTGCAGGAAACCCTAGAATATGAAACCCTAGAGTACGCCACTGCACACTCATCTTCAATTATGACGATATACATGAAGTATATATATATATACAGTATTATATAGTTATTACTATTTCTGGGACTTTCTGAGACTAGAGCTTTTCCTAATGTATATCGGAAAAGTATTCCGTAACTTGTTTGCGGTGGTTAGAAATGTTTCCCGCCCTTCGGTCTTCCTAATATATATAGCGTGCAGTACAATGTAGATTAATATCCGAGTACATCGTTGTCCTGGTTGAGACGTCACTAGCCTTCATTATTTTGTTTGTTTAATATTCGGGGGCGGTCCCTGGAACATTTAAATATAATTGAGTATTTGTTGATTTTTGTTTTATCGTAAAATGGGATCCAGGTCAGTGTTTTAAACATATGTCGATAGTTCTCTCTTCTCTTATTCCAACATCTATAAAATGACCTTTGCGGCTCTCTTCTGTACTCTAAAAACTCGGTTTAGGTTCTCATGGGATGTCTTTGTCCTGACGACACTTCCATACATTAAAACTGGCTTGATGGTGGCGTCATTGCTCATGCAGTCTAATATCTATTTCTAAATCTTCGGGCGCAAGCTTGAATCCGCGAGTCTTTTCCCAGAAATGAGCATAGATTTTGTTTTTTTCGGTATTAAGATGTGAAATATTTTGTTTTGCGCTGCACCGAGGTCATTCTTCAGTTTTTTCGCATCTGGATATAAATTCCGGTTTTTGCTTGAAAACTCTTTTCTCATGATGATGTCATGGCATACCAGCTCGCCATATAAGACCTAACTTTTGTTAGTCTGCAGACGATAATTTTGCAATAGAATCGAAATATCACTTGACAAACTCATTCTTGTATTGTTTTAACTAATATCTTGGTTTCAAGATGTTAATTTGTATTATAACGTCATCCATTTACTATACATGTTATAACATGCTTTTCTAAAAGAAAGCTTCCTTGGCCTTGCTTATGAATTATAGTTCTACAGCACTGGAACTAACTGGCTTCTTACTAAATAGACTGATACGGTATAATACAAAACTGAGGGGAAATATCAGGCGTTACATTATTTGAACAACATGTATAAATATAATATATAATTGCGTTATTGTGTAGCAAAGGGACTTGGGAAGCCTGCATGAGAAAGTGGGAATTTTAATAATTCAGTAGCCACTATAATGTTGGACGTCTTGTCAAAACAACCAAGCATAAATTGTACTAACATGTATAACAACGGTCATTCTGTAGTTTATACATACAGCACGTTGAAACTCCAAGATATATTAGTTGAAAACGTCTGGCCATAATCGGAGGGTCTAAGCACAGATTGCTGTTGGGATTTTGCATGGTAAGAATGAGATGAGGAATTTAGGTTAGGGTAAGCTGCATGGGTTCGACTATGCATGGGTTCGACTATGCTATCTTGATTATATCTCACCAACCTTCACCAAACTGCAACTTGCAGGGGTTTTTTTTGGGTTTTTTTGTTTTGTTTTTTTTATTACCAGAATTATTTCAAAATATTGCTCATAAAAATTATTTCGATATATAGTATAATTGTTTATTTTTTGGTGTTATACATAAAGTTGACAACAAAATGTCTGGTCCTTTGCACACACTGAATGAAAAAACTGATGTTTTGTCTTATTTAAGATAATGTAGAGACAGATTGGGCATGGAATAGGGACAGGTACATTATGCTAAAAAAATTGCCTATTATGCTATTCTCAAATGCTCCTGACTTTACCCTATTATGCCCAAAATTTTCCCCTATTATGCCCATAATTATGCTACATCATATTCAATCAAGACCACGAAAAAAACAAGAACTTTATTTAATTTAACATAAATTAAAGTAATTTAACGTTTGTTATATTGCAACATAACTGAGGCCTCAACAAGGTCCTCTAACGCGTTCTGTTGCGTAATTACGTTGGCAAAATGACGTCATACCGAAACTTTTGCCTATTAATGCTATTATGCTCGCTTTTTGCCTATTATGCTCGATCTCAAAAGGATTCCCTATTATGCTAAAAGAATGCCGGCATAATGTACCTGTCCCTAGCATGGAAGGTAGGGGTGGGGGAGGGAGAAGGGTCTATCAACCCCCTTCAACGGCTTGAAGACAGAGATTCTAACTAACCCGTAGGCATTAACCCTAACTATAGCCCTCGGAACCTTTGTCAATTGGGTTGCAAAGCCTGTTATGCAAAGGCTTCCCGTCCACCTCAGACAGAGTGGTAACATAATAAACTAAATTCTCTTTAGCGCTTTACAACTGTAGTTGGTTCCTATGTTGGTCCCTATAAACCTTTTAATTGGAAAACATTTAATGTTATCTTCGTTTCTGGTTATAGGAAATTTGGAAGAAAAAGGATTCAAACCATCTGTCGATTAAATATATTTAGACATAATATTGAGGTTCGGTGCATGCATGGATATGTCTAGAACTGAGCCTCATTTTCGTTTTCGCCAAAATTTCGTGTCACTAATTTTATATTGTAAGACGTCCAACAGCGGGTTATGACTTATGGTTGACTTGTTTATTTTCAGTTTCATTTTAAACTACAGTAGATTGTAAAATAAACATAGATGGTGCTAAAACAACAAAGGTCAATCTATTGATGCATGCATGGAAATAATTTCCCCAATATACTGATTGAAAAACGTTACTTTTCAATCAGTGACACTTTGGTCAATGACCCCCCCCCCGATCCTTTCTAAACAGTTTTAATAGCAACCATTTTTTTGCCAGACACATATATGTATATAAACATGAACAGACGTGTACTTGTACTTGTACTTTAAAGCAGAAGTATACACTGCATGTGTTCGTGCAACAAGATCTCCCGCTATCAAGTAAACATATTCATTTGATACTCGAGGATGCATTATGAATTTATGTTAATATATGCTATAGATACTATGTTTAGTATGATTTTTGTCCAATCATTGCGCTGTTAATTTAATTTAGACATCGTAATTATTGAATAAAAGTCATACTAGACAGTGCTTTCTTAATTGCGATTTTTTGAAGATTATTTGTTTGGCAACTGAAGTAGGGAGACTTTTCAGTCCCCCCCTCATATGTGGGAGGGGGCCTGAACAGGCCCCCCTTTGCGTTCTGATTCTTGGAGTCTTTAATATATCGCTGAACATGAAGAAAAAGGTTTCATAAAAATCTATTGTTTGCAGACATAAACAAAAACTCAAAAAGTAGTAATTTAGCGAAGAGTATGTGCACGACAAAACTTAAGATACGCGTTTACAGCATATTTTCATGTTTGCAGGAGCCTGTTACGCAAAAGAGCCATGCATGCAAATTGGGTCCTACACGTAAAGGGTTGATGTCATTCATAGCGGTGGACAAGCGGCTACGGTCAAAGTTTTTAAAGATACTAGAAGCTAATAGAAAATTAATTTAATGTCTATTTTGATATATATTAATTACTGATATGCATAAAGTTGACAACAAAATGGCTGCATGGTCCTTCGCACACACTGAATGAAAAATGGTTCTATATTTTTCACATTTTAGACAGGTGGACATATTTTGTCTTAGTATATGTATTTTAGATAGTGAGAGACAGAATAGTCATGGGGGGGGGGGGGATTAATCAAGAGTCCATCAACTGTCTTCAACGGCTTGTAGTCAGACAATCCCTATGTTGGTCCCTTTATAAACCTGTTAATTGGAAAACCTTTAATGTTATATTCATTTCTGGTTATAGGAAAACTGGAAGAAAAAGGATTCAAACCATCTGGCGATTAAATATATTTAGACATAAAATTGAGGTCCAGTAGATATGTTTATAGAACTGAGCCTCATTTTCGTTTTCGCCAAAATTTTGTGTCACTAATTTTATATTGTAAGAAGCCTGAAGTTGGTTATGACATGGTTGACTTATATGTTTTAAGTTTCATTTAAAATACAGTAGATTGTAAAATAAGACACTTGCATAGATAGTTTCATAATATACTGCATGGTTGAAAATGTTTTCAGAAAATGACATTTTATAGTCAATGCCCCCCCTTCCCGATCCTTTTAGCAACCATATATTTGCCAGGTGTATACTTGTACGCTTAAGCAGAAGTTTTGGTAGGTATAATGGTGCGCGCGCCATCATGGCGGTCAGCCGGAAATTTTGCGGCTCCCGGAAATTAGTACTTTTAATGTACATATACATTGTATGTTGTGAAGTGTTTCATCCTAAAACCCACAGAACTGCAATTGTGTCCAGTTGGCAAAAGTTATATGTGAGTACAGAAGTTACTAAAGCCAAAAACTTTAACAAGAGCATCAAACGTCGACGAACTTTAAAGCAACGACCGTTGGCGAACACATTAAAAGTGATTTTGGGATTGCGTCTTCTCCTCTACGCGTCATATTCAATAGTTCTTATTAAACTATCTGGTGATGTTGAGATTAATCCAGGACCTAAGCACGAAGAAGACACGCATCGATCGGTAAAATGTATTGCACTTAATGCGCGAAGCTTGATGAGTTTGAAGAGAAATACAAACAACGAGACAGAAAGTAATCTTGAACGATTTCAGAACTTAGTATACTCGGAAGACATTGACATTGTTTGTGCTAACGAGACTTGGCTTTCTACAAATGTTTACAACGCTGAAATTTTACATTCAGGTTATACTATTGTAAGAAATGATCGCAAAACCCGCGGTGGTGGTGTATTATTGGGATTTAAGACTGCTTTATTCAAGTCTGTGCAGGAAATTGAACATAATCACGATTTAGAGATTGCTGTGGTTGAAATAACAACTTCAACAAACATGAAAATACTTTTTTGTTCGTGTTATCGTCCGCCAGACTCGGATAAAGCTTGGATGGATAAATTCGAAAACTTTCTCCAAGATGTTTGCACTCGTCATTCAAAAATTGTTCTTGCTGGCGATTTCAATTTACCGCGCGCGTGCTGGAATTTGCGGGAAAACACAATTGGCGGGAATGAGACGGCGTTTGTTAAAATACTAAATGACTTTTTCTTAGAACAAGTGAACACAAGTCCGACAAGAGGAAAAAACATTCTTGATCTCGTTATAACTAGTATTCCTGACCGTATCAAAATTCAAGAAATTTTAAATCCAAACTATTCTGGAATGTTTACCGATCACAGCGCCATCATTTTCGATCTTTTTTTATCGTGCAATCCTATACCAAAGATAAAGAGAACTGTGTTTGACTACCCTCGAGCTGATTTTGATGGTCTACGAGTACATCTTCAATCGCTCAAACTCGCAGACAGTATATCAGAGGACGGTGATATAAACCAAGACTGGTCCAACTGGAAAAATACTTTTCTCGCTGCGATATCGGATTTTGTTCCCATAAAGTTGAGGTCGAAACTATCTGCCGTGGATGAACAGTGCGATACTTCATCTCATTAAGAAGAAAAATTCCATCAGAATGAGAATAAAGAAATCCTGTTCACCCAGTGAATACCTTAAAGAAAAGTTCCGAGAGCTTCGAGCTAAAATTAAGCGCATGTTGCGTGAAAGTCGCTTGGAATATTTAAATTCAATTTGCACGTCTCGTGGACATAATCCGAAACGTTTCTGGTCATTCTTTAAGATAAAAACCAGAGTCTCCAACATCCCAGAGAACGTTTCGATGAAAGTGAGTGACAGTGATAGAATGAATGCAGACAACAACGTTGAAATCGCAAATTTGTTTAACAAATATTTCGTCTCGATCTTTACATCTGACTCCGCTACTGATCGTCAACATGAAGAAAATCTGGAATCTGACATTACATTGGAAGACATAACACTAACCAACGATGATGTGATATCGGTCTTGATGAACTTAGATAACAACAAAGCTCAAGGCCCCGATGGAATTCCTGCTCCTTTATTGTCAGAAACTGCATTTCTAATTGCTCCGTCGCTTTGCGCACTCTTCAACAAATCTTTACGATGTGGTATACTTCCAGACGACTGGAAACTAGCTAATGTGGTGCCTGTCCATAAAAAGGGTGTAAAGGCGTATGTAGAAAATTATCGGCCAATTTCGTTGCTTTCCCTCATCTCCAAAGTCCTTGAACGCTGTGTCTTCAACAACATTAAATATCATGTGTTCCAACAACTGAACGCTTGTCAACATGGATTTGTGCCAGGAAAATCATGCGTTACACAACTTGTTGAGGTATTTGAACAAATAGGTCGTAAATTGGACAACGGTGAGCAAATAGATGTACTGTATTTGGACATGTCGAAAGCGTTCGATAAAGTAAGTCACGCTCAGCTACTAAATCGACTTCGCGAATTTGGGTTTAGAGGGAACATTCTGAATTGGTTTTCTTCATATCTAAGTGATCGTTACCAACAGACAACGGTTCTTGGAGCGACGTCAAGACCGTTAAAAGTTACATCAGGAGTACCACAAGGCTCTATTCTTGGTCCACTGTTATTTCTGTTGTACGAAAATCATCTATCGCAAGCAGTTCATAATTCAAAAATCGCAACCTTTGCCGACGATACAAAAATCTTTAGAACTATAAGTTCAATATCTGACGCATCATTGCTACAAGAAGATCTCGCAAACTTTGAACTGTGCTCCAACAACGCCAAGCTAGAACTCAACGCTGATAAATGCAAGGTTTTAACAATAAGCAGGAAGCAGAACGAAATTGACTACCCGTATAAGCTGCACGATACTGTCTTGGAAAGTACCGACTACGAGCGTGATCTGGGAGTGTGGACTTCATCAAATCTGACCTGGTCTAAACATGTCGAGTCTCAATGCGCACAAGCCACCAGAATGCTAGGATATATAAGAAGATCAACACTGGACATAAAATCTGTCTCAGTCCGTCGCACTCTGTATTTGACTCTAGTCCGTTCCCAACTATGCTACAGTTCTCAAGTCTGGGCTCCACAATTAGTAAACTTGATCAAACGAACAGAAAGAGTCCAAAGACGCGCAACTAAGTTCATCTTAGATCTGCCCTTTTTCTGCGACATCAGTTACAGCGAGAGACTCGTGGCGTTAGATATCATTCCTCTGTGCTATTGGCATGAATTTCTAGATTTGATTTTCCTGTTCAAATGTATTCATGGGTTGATAGACATCAACGCAGAGTTACTGCCAACACAACAGAACCGGGAGGGATTACAAGATCAGCCGATCCTGACTGCATGCTGTTTACAACAACAAAATGCAAGACTGTGACATTCCAGAAGTCCTTTCTGACAAGATCAACGAGAGTGTGGAATATATTGCCAAAAAACTTGACGAACAAAGACGCCACTTTCAATGCATTTAAAAACGGACTTTACGAGTATTATAGTTCAGCTTTAACAAACGTTTACGATTCCGAGAATCCACGAACATGGAAGTCAATATGTCTGTCGTGTAATAAGTCTCGTACCTTGTCTTCGTCCAAGTCATGTTGTTTTTAATTGAATATTGTATGTTTGTGTTGTAAATGTAAAGACTAAAGGGCCGCTGTAATTGGCGAAAGCTGTAGCGTATACCCTGCCATTTGAGTTTGGTGTGTATTGTTTGTCTAAATCATGATGTAATATAAGATGTAACTATACGTGTATATTTGGCAAAGCTTAATAAATAAATAAATAAATAATCGTCCCGCCCATTACCATGTACGTGTTTGTGCAACACGATCACCCGTTATCAAGTAAACATTATATTGACAGGCCCGGAGCTACAGGTGTGTGTGTGTGTGTCTGTGGGGGGGGGGGGTGATAGCTCACCCCCCAAAAAACGCCAGAGTTCAGTCGGCAAATTTTATTTGGCAAAATTTTTGACTACGAGAATTTTGATAAATCTCGTACTCAAAAGCCCGACGACTACGACTTTTGCGAGATATGGCGTATGCAAACAACACGCGAAAATGACGAATCTCGTACTCGTAGTCATTGCTAAAGCTCCCTATTGAGGTGGGCAAGCCAGAAATAGCTTTGGGCAACCAAATTTTGGTGTGACGTGCACAGGGGCAATCACTTTTTCTAAAATTTTGCGAGCCCTGGTAGCAGTGTGCAACTATATAATGGATTACACCAGTATAATATGTACCTATTGTGTATTTACACTCTCTTGATATTAAAATTCAAGGAGGACTATGAAACTTTTTTTTTAATAATTGAGGGGGTGCCAAATATTTCTCGAATGCATGGGAGGGGCACAAACCATTTTTCAAATTTTATAAAATAGCCTCCGGCCCCCCATGGGCCATGACACATACTTAATGACCGCTCCCTTAATGTTATATTCGTTTCTGGTTATAGGAAATTTGGAGGGAAAAGGATTCAAACCATCTGACGATTAAATATATTTAGACATAAAATTGAGGTTCGGTGCATGGATATGTCTAGAAGCCTCATTTTCGTTTTCGCCAAAATTTTGTGTCACTAATTTTATATTGTAAGAAGCCCAAAAGCGGTTATGACTTATGGTTGACTTATATATTTTCAGTTTCATTTTAACTATAGTAGATTGTAAAATAAGCATAGATGGTGCTAAAACAACAAAGGTTATTCTATTGATGCATGCATGCGTATGGATACTTTCACAATATAGTGGGTAAAATAGGTTAACTTTGCAATATAGATGACATTTTAGTGAATGCCCTAGCTCCCCTATCCTTTATAAACAGTTTAGCAACCATCTTTTTGCGAGTCACATATAAACAGACGTGTACTTGCATGTACTTTTAAGCAAAAGTTGTGTATATATAGGTATATATATAACCGTCGCGTTTCCATGTGTTTGTGCAACATGAAACCAGTTATCAAGTAAATATTATAAAAGTATTGCCATTTGACGATGCATATAGTCCATACATGTATATTATAGATATTATTTTAGTATGATTTTTAGCCAATCAATTTCGATAACTAATTTCAGTAATGCAAGATCTAATGATGCTATGATTCCATATCACAAGGGAAGTGCTTTTTCTTGCGATTTTTTTACTATATACTGCATGATTCTTGTTTGACAAAGAGGGGACTTTTCAGTCTCCCCTGATATGTAGGAGGAGGCCTGAATAGGCCTGAATAGGCCTCCTCCTGCGTTTCGGTCTTTGACTTTATAATATATCACGAAAAATAGAGAAAGTTGATCACACATATATATAAACAATAAGTCATTGTTAATATACTTATTTAGTAATATTACATAGGTGATTATTGAAAATTCTCAACGCTGATTGGTTGCGCTACCTCGGATTAATACGCGATAATCACCTAAAGCGTTTTTTTAGTCGCTTTTATCGTAAATATTCAATTAAAATATTTTTGAAATGTGCATTTTTTTATTGTTTTCCAAATAATCACCTATGTAATTTTACTAAAACAATTATTCGTCTCAGGCTCGGTGAATATCGGTGAATAAAAACCTCGACTTCGTCTCGGTTTTTATTCACCGATTTTCAGCGAGCCTGAGGCGAATAATTGTTACATATTAGCATATATATACGTAGAGCCCATTCATCATAAATAAAATTCTATAGAGCATTAAAATAAGTATAAAGTCACAAAAAAAATTTTGTGTGGTTTATTATTATATAATACAACTGAAAGACTAAGTCTACTAATGTGCGAAGTATTTCACCATTTATTAATTCTGATATTTGATTACGGAGTATATATATATATCTAAAACTCATTAATAATTCATAAGCAAAACACAAAGGAAATCACCACCGTATCGTTGTCTTGATACCACGGTAATAAACACCCATAAATTAACTCGACTTTCGCGTTGAATTTCTCTTTAAATACTGGTTTGTTTGAGATGTTGTGTAAACAACTCGTTTCTCGTGTTTCATCAGGGGACCAAACACTCGAAAACAATAAAACACTCGCGCTTCGCGCTCGTGTTTCATACCGTTTTCTCGTGTTTGGATCCCCTGATGAAACACTCAAACTCGTTGTTTACATATAACATAAAGTATTATAGACGGCCGGCCAAGCTTGAAAAAATTGTCTAGAAAACACTGTCGATGGCATTTTTTGTTACAAGCATGGAACTACGCAAAATGTCTTAGGATAGTGTTTACTTTGGGAGTGAGAATGGTTGCAACCGTAATTTTTTATTTATGTGCTAAAATGATGTGATGGGATTTTTGTCGAATGCTGTATTTTATATTAGTGTTTTATTTTAATTGGCTGACTATCTAATTAACATTTGTAAAGCTCGGGTAATCTTCTTTCGTATAATTCAAAATTATATGCTCAGGGCCGGATTAACGTCGCGCGAGGCCCGTGGCAGATTTTCAGCGCGAGGCCCCCAACCCCCCTCCTCGTTATGAAAACCTTTGAATTCAAAGACACACAAAATTGTTAAATAATTGTTTTCCATTTTATCCGCAAATCACCGCAATTGCGCTGGGGCCAACTGCCACCCTAGGGGCCCTAAATGCGCGAGGTCGCTAAATTCGCGAGGCCCCTAAATTCGCGCGGCATCTAAATTCGTGAGGCACCTAAAATGGGCGTGTCCCAATAGAAAATGGGCGTGTTCTCGTAAAAATGGGCGTGGCACAGTAAAGCGCGAGGCCCCCATAAGCGCGAGGCCCGCGGCATATGCCGCATCTGCCATATCATATGCTAATAAGAAACATGGCGCAAATACATCAAAACACGACCTTTCAAAAAGAAGCCACAACAATATGTTTTTGTTGTGTTACAGACAGGCAACCATCACATATTACATACGAATCAGTATTACACGCCCGGTTGCCACCCGTGTAACACAATATATTTCTGTTGAGCCAGTCGAGTTTTGGAATGTAAATGGTTGAAAAACAGCATGTTGGCGCAAACACGCTGTTTCAGCTACAACACATAGACCTTCAAAATCGGTAAATATTCGACGCAATAATTTGCGAATTTAAGACTTCTGGTAACCACTCGTCCTAATAAATCCATCCTTATTTCAGTTGAAACTCGCCTCCACACAGGTATTTTAACAAGTGTAATAGTAATACCATTTTCTCATTAGCATGTCACTTTGAGTTATGGGAATTAAGAAACGGAGAAATTTGCACATGTTAATTAGGTAGTGAACCAATTACAATAAATCCATGATATCGAAAATTGCTCTTAAATGGATTCCCATCTATCGAAATATCGTTATAAAAACCTTCCAATTTCGGTACATAAATAGAAAAATTACGCAAGGCAACCACTTTCACCGTCAAAGTGAACACACTCCGATGATATTTAGTGTGGTTTCCTGCTTGTAACAAAAAATGCCATCGACAGTCACTTTTTTCGAGGCTGGCAGGCCGTCTATTAAGTATATTTTCGTTTTTTGCATTCCGGTGAGCAGCGATGCAAGAGTTGATCCCTATATCCTTACGCTTAGTCATTTAAATGAATTATATATTGATAAACTTGGTCCTTTTAAATCTGTATGTTTTGATGTCTGTAAAAGAGCTGAAAGCTTTCTAAAACAAAGGCTTATATATAATTATATAGGAAGGCGGCTAATTCAGTTATTAGAAAATGTTGCCGACTCATTTGATGGGGCATGAAATATTTTAACAACAAATTGAGGGGGTATCTCTAATTGTGTAGAATGCTACATTTATTCAGGTCCTGAAATTTGTCACTTATTTGTTACTTGTTACTTACAAGCCCCCCCCCCCCCCCCCCCGCATTCACACAAAAACACGAGTGTTTTGATAAGATCTTTTGGTTTTCTTTAAATTACACATTGTACTGCGCTTGAACAAAATTATCATGAGATCATTTTACGGAAAAATAAATCCCCTCCCCTCCAAAGATGCCTGAAAATAGAGATGACGGTATTAATCGCACTATCTCGAGCTTAAATTGCATCATTTTTTAGCCAATCATATACTACTGCTAATTTTAGCCAACCAATCAGATTAAATTATATATTCAACTAGCCAATCAATTTTAAGAAAAATGTAATCTGACAATGACCAAATCTCATGATTATCATGGATTGTGTAAATTGTCAATACTCTAGACTGGATCACTGCGAATTTTTTGCATAAATATCACATTAAGACATGTACAAGTCAAACTGTGAAGTATATAAAAAAAATTCACAAATATTATTACATCACAAGGCTGAGGGGTAAGATTAATGAAGGGTTAGAATTAGGGTTGAGGTTAGGATTAAAGTTAGGATTAAGATAAAGTTTGTATGAATTAAAATTCAGGTTGTTTATTTGGAGATTGAACCAAAATGTTCGAAATTGATTTACAATTTTGGAGACACTCTAAAAGCAACAAGGCAAGAATCGTTTACCAAAATGTTTCGGCAAGACAGAGTCAAAGAAACCCAGCCAATGCAGAAGGGAAGTTAAGGAGAAAGAAATAATTAAGCATACATTTTATATCTAAGTTTCAATCTATATTGCAGCAACTTCACATATTTTGGTTTGACACTTTCTATATCAATTTATTCAGATGTTGACTATTTTCTATTTTTCCGTGAGAAAACCTGATTCGGTTAAAAACTCTTGTCATGGATTGCTTTTAGGCATGGTTGTAAAACTTGTATTTTCAGTCAACTTAAAGGGGGTCGTCCGTAAAATTGGGGGTACCAGTAGTCTCTAGATGGCCAGACTCCCTATTGCTCAGTTATGGAATCAAATATGCAATTATAAAAATTGTACAATTAAAACTTCTTATAAGGGGCACCTTTCAGTACATGGAAGATTACTATTTAAAATCGTATTACCTGAACATTTTTACAAAGTTTAACATTTGAAATGTCCCTTTGTCAAGAGGGGTACGAAATATTTTAGTAATATTTGAATGGGGTACGAAATTCTTTATTTATGTCTGTGTGGAGTGTTAAATTTAAAAAAAATAATCAAGGTTTACCCTCCGCCCCGGGGTTGTAGATACTTTATGACCACTCCCTTAGGTGAAAAGTATTTCAATACTCTCACGACGATTTAAAAGAGAATAACAACCTATCCATTCTCTAAAACTGATTATTTGTAGTCCCTATCATTAAGATTTTGTTGCATGTCAAAATTAGTAAGTAGGCGGCAAAGGAAAATGTCCGAATTTTCTCTTTTCCATCAATTTTGTCACTTGGATTATCCACCAAACCCAGTATTCTAATTCAGTAAGGTAAGGTAAGGTAAAACTTTATTTAGACACGCTAACCCCTTCAATAATTATTGATTTCCAAGGGGGGCGTGATAAAATTTAAAATTACACACATAATTCAGATCTATAGATACATATATACAAAGTTGAATGATATAATACAAAAATAGTAGATAGTATAACAGACTAGTTGCATGCACGTAAAAGCGAGTTGAAACTTACTAAGCTCTCCGCATTTCTAACTTCAGTTGGTAGATTATTCCACAATTTAGCACCGTTGAAACCAAAACTTTTTTTAAATATTCCGTTTTAGGAAAAGGAAGATTTAGCTTCTTGTCAGAATTTCGTAAATTGTAATCATGAGGTCTGACAACTGAAGCAATGGAAACTATTTCAGTAAGCGCTGTAGGAGCAAAACCATCAATTTTTTTATAAATGAGTCTGGCTTTAGATTCTAATCTTCGTTCTTTAAGTGTTTTCCAACCGAGTGCGGTCAAAGCAGCCTCTGACCGACCGACCTCTGTTTTGAAGACTCTGCAATTTATCAGATAAGATATTGCCAATCGGATCCCACACTTCACAACAATAATCAAAATATGATTGAACCAAAGCGTTGTAGACAGAGATAAGAGTATCTCTGCATACAAACGGTTTAAGCCTAGAGATCGCTCCGATGCCACTAGAAATTTTCTTAATCAATTTCTCAATATAACAATCCCACGAGAGAAACTGGTCAATATGAACTCCAAGAGATTCAGTCACTGTCACTCGGTTCAAAAGTTTACCACCGACAGAGATACAAGGATTGTCAATAAGAGATATTGAAGTTGTCAATGGATTATGATATTAGCATATATTCCGTTTTACTAAGATTCAGACAGAGCTTATTTGCCATAAGACAATCGTTTACATTATTTAAATCATGATTCATGGCAGACGAGATTTCGTGTGTTGATTTGCCGCACACAGTGAGTGTAGTGTCACCTGCAAACATCCTAGGCGTACAGTAGTTTAGACAATTTGGCAGATCATTTATGTACACTAAAAAGAATAGTGGCCCCAATAGTGGGGGATTCCACACTTAATCGATTTGGAATTTGATAAAGCACCATCTACAACGCACTTTGTTATCGATTAGTTAAGTATGACTCAAGTAATTTTAATGAGTGTTGTTCTACTCCATACATATTCAATTTTTCAATCAAAATCTTATGATCAATGATATTAAGTAAACCTTTATCCATATTTGAATACCATTGATTAGTGCTATCAAGCAGAGCCGTCGTTGTAGAATGATACCGTCTGAATTCTGAAACCAAATTGGTATTTCGACAGTAAGTTAGCATTGTGTAAGTAGCCATATAACTGCTCATAAAGTAAACTTTCAAAGACCTTGAAAGTGCATTTTCCTTTCCCTGTTCGGGCTTCTCGATTAATTTTTTACAGTAAACGAATTATTTAGTTAGCGAATACAAATCATCAGATTTAAAGTAGAGTTAGCCAATACTGGCTTCGCCACTTTAAGTGAGTCATGAAGGCAAATTGTTAGTTATTTTGATCAGTCAAATATTATACATGATACGTTTGTGATTCAACGACTCCTGAGTATCGGCCAAAGATCGCCTTGCGTGCATGAAAATAACTGTTTGAAAACAATTAGGATATCATAAGTTAGGATATCAAGTGTTCTCTAAGACATGAATTTTGTCTTCTCCATGAGACAATGGTACACCAGTTTGGATAGTTATGTAAAAATATAAGAAAACAAAGTTATTACTATATATTCGAAATAATGAATTTAATATACATATTTATAAATTAATTTATAGCCTATAACATGAAATTAATACATATCTTCCTCTACGGAACGTTCTCTTTCTGCAGATTACCAGTTCCTACGATGCTATAAGAAATGTGTAGCTGGTGAAGGAAAACCTGTAATTGAACGTGTCAATCATTACCATTAGAGACTTTAAGATTGACGTTTTAGCCAAAACAAAACCGCTATCGAAAGTGAGGGTTTTTGCTGTGTAAATTCACCAACTTTTTACTTTTGATTTATATCAAACATTCGTATAACTTACGAACATTGTGCACTAATCAATTAAAAAATTAAAAAAGTTTAGTCATTATCTCTCTTCGCAAAACCAAAACTACATCTGTGAGGTTCGAGGTTTACTGCCATACGCCTACGAGTGCCTTTAGGCGTTCAAGCATAAAATTTATATAAATGTAAACTTGTTTCCCTCAAGATGTATTTTTTTTTGGTGGTTTTAGAACGCCAATGGGTGATTTGTCATTTAACTGATTAGCACAATTCTCTAGTGCTATAATGAATGTTTGATATCTTTCAAAAATCTTATAAAGCCGGTGAATTACAAATTACAAAAAGCAAAACTTTCACTAAAAGTGGCTTCGGTTTAACGTCTCTATTGTCATCTTTGTCCAGCAATTCATAAGCGAGGCGATGGTTCAGAAACCATCTAAGAAAACATATACGTTCTACCAGTGAGCACGAGAACCAAACAGATGAAAGTCTTCTGCCACCTACCCCAGACACACACACACGTGTGTGAAATTTGTCGACAGGCAAACTGAAAATTCTGATACGCTTTCCAACAACAACAGTCCTCGTTCGCGTTGTGTCGTATGTAGCAAAGATTTTGCATCTAAAAAGTCTCTCCAAAACCATGCAAGATACTATCATATCTCGCCCGATCATACAAGATATTTAGGTGGTGTTTGTGTCGATGCAGACAGAGGCATCTATATGATAAGGCGCTCGTTTAGTGGCACCAGTCATCCAGCACATGTAATGCACAACTTTGGGGTCAACGGTGGATTTCCGTGCGAGTTAAATGATTGTCGAGAACTTTCCAACACAGCAAAGCGAAGTGGAAATCCAAATTTTATTTGCAATAATTTAAAAAACGTGCAACATGTCGCCAAAAGTTCCAACTCCCATTATATTCTGCCACGAGAACCGTTAGAGGCGTTACTTAATGGTTTAAACGAAATAGAGAAGACGAGTCCCTGAAGTTACAAGAAAACGCTGCTCAAGACAAAGCGCCATTAATTGCCGAGTTCACCGATTTAACAAACCTCTCATCCACCCGGTACCGGCATTATTCAGTTTACGATGGTAACATTCATCACTATTCACGTTTTAAGCGAGTTGTTGCCACATACGACATGAATCAGAAGAAAAGTGAATTGCGTTCATAAATGCATTTCTAAATGGTTTATGTACGCAAAGCGACCAGGCGATTTACTGCCAGATTTACCCACCAAGCACGTCTGATTCGACCACTGGCACAAGATTTACCTATCCACCTCAACAAGAACAAGCTTTGGTAAGGATGGTCCAGTACCTGCATAGTGTCAAACGCATTCCCCTCAACATTCCAAGAAATATCACGCACGACCAGGATGCGTATCCGACTAAGCTGGTCCAGAATGAAGAGAAGTGCGCATTTTGCGAGGAAAACGAAAGTGGTTGAAGGTTTGTTTCATTTCGTTCATCCTCAATTCTTATATACTGTACATATGTAAAATTCTTCCAACGTTGTGACGAATGATATAACAACAACCTTGTCGATTATAGAAGAGCCGAAGTCTAAGTCTTATATTTTAATTGCTACTTTCAGATATAATAATCTGTGTTAAAATGTGTCCTAATTTAGCTTAAGTTTAATGCTTTTTTTCGAGCGTTTGTGGAGGTAAGTTGCCTTTTAGAGAGAGAATATATTGACATCGTTAATGACTTACAAAATCTTTATGATATTTTGCCGCCAAATATACAATTTAGCTAGTAAAGTACTTGTTTCTAAGAATGATTATTATTGTTAGTTTTAGTTCTCTTGAAGTGATATTTGATGTGACTATAGGTTAATGCTGCCTTGTATTTACAATTATACCGGATACAACTGGTTCTTTAATCGGCCAGAAGTTAAAGTTATCGCTGATAGTTTTCGAATGCGTGGTGTTAAGTAAAAACCTTGGACTAGTAATCGGTATATAATCTTCTTGATTTTCCATTCACACAACGGTAGCACACAGCCCTTGGACGAGCAGCAGCTGTATTTTCTGATGTATCTGGTGAGAAAATTGACCAATCCACCATGCGGAATGCTTATTACCATTTTGAAGCGTTGACAAATGACGTCTACACTTTCTCCTGCGTTCTTTGTGATTACCATCCTCCACATCTCAACTGGGATCTATGCAAAAAAGGATGCTTTTCATTAGTGCATAAATTCAAATATTTAGTCGTAAGCAAATTTGAACATATAATTCGCACAAGAAATATTACGACCCCGAACATAATTTGAAAAAATATGCATAGAAAAATTACGAATTGGAAAACGCGCAATTCACAAGTTCAGGCTAATTTTTATAAAAATATTGACAAGGCTAGGCCAGTCTATTCATCAAAAACCATTCCTTTTAAATAACACAATTAAATATCTATCAAGAGAAATTTTTCTTCCATCTTAAAGTCAATTGTTATATTCTCTGCGTTCATGTCGAGAACTTTTAAACTGATAGTTGTGCAAAGATTATATATTTCAAAATAACTTGTCCAGTATGATGTCATGCATTCACTGCATAAAAGACCTTGTGTATTTGATGTAATCCGTTTGTCTGATGATGATTTTGAAATAGAATCAAAAAGAGAAACTCGCCGTATGTATGTAAATACACTGCAAAAAATGCATGAGTAACTGTTACTCATTTGTCGAGTAATTGCACAGATTACTCAATATTTTGAGTAAATTCTACTCTGCTTTCCCCGCTAAACTGATTTTACTCCTGATTTTGAGTAACAAAAACTCAGATTTTTGAGTAAAGTTATTTTAGTATTTTCTACTCTAACACAAGAGTACAATTTACTCATTTCTTGAGTAAACCACAAATTTATGTTTACTCAAGAAATGAGTAAGTTGCACATACTCAATATTTTGAGTAAAATAATATTTACTCAAACCTTGAGTGATATAAAGCTTACTCAGACATTGAGTAAATTACACAATCTATTTACTCAAAGTTTGAGTAAGTTTATACCAACTCAATATTTTGAGTAAAAGTAGATTTTTTACTCATATATTGAGTGAATAATGAATTTACTCAAATCTGAGTAAGGCAATATGTTAAGGTTACTCAATTTTCGAGTAAAGGTTTAGAAAATCTGTACTCATTTTGTGAGTAAACAACGTTTATATCACTTTCTACTATACTGAACAAATTTTAAACGTTCAACTGTCTGTATTTCCTATTTGCACACAATTAATGCCATATAATGTCTATTCTTCTAATGGCAAATGTCAACAGTTTTATAAATTATATACATTTTGCATTTTAATTTAAGAAATCTACTCTGTAACGCAAAACGACGAACAGTTTATTTGCATTGTTCCCAAATCCGTGATGGGTTGCCAAGAGGGTGGAAATCTTGCAGGTTTTCTTGCTTAACAAAATGAACATCATCACTATGAACCACTTGATAGGCATTTAGATGTTCTGAATATTCCAGCACCGGCAAAGACTTGTATTGTAACACAATGTTTCCCCTGACAAGTAAAACTTTACTTATCTGACCAAAGGTTGGTTGACCATAATTCGATGTGGCGCAAAAGTTTCTTAAAACTTGTTGCATTACACTCGGCACAGTATGGACAGTTGAACATAATATTATTTCATCATAGACATAGCAATTAGAAACTTGACAAGACAACTGAGGTTTACTAGGATTTTGAACACGCCTCCCATGTAGAGCAATGGTCAACTGTGATTGACACATATATATACAGTGTCAGTGAAATATAGGGATACGTAACATCATCTGATACTGTATATCTGTCTTATATATATATATTTTTCACTAAACATAGAAATGCTTTATGTCAGGCTCTTAGATAAAAATCTGTAGATAAAATGTCTCTAAACCTTCTACATCAATTTCAATCGAGTGAGATGCAGAAAAAAATATTGTATTACCACACACACTATTAACTAATCCCAAAAATAGGGTAATTTATGAATTTATTATACCAGGGGCCGGTTGTACGAAGCCCGTTTAGCCCATCGGCCCCATCCGGTGGATAACTCAAAAAAATAGATCAAGTCTATACATTCATGAAACAACCAAACTAAAATATTGCAACTTGAATAGAACAATTATATTGGCAACTACATATTGTGTAGCCAGATCGAATATGGTGACAAGTGGGTCTATTTTTGGTCTATTGAGACAGGATTAGAGAGGTTCCTTTCTTAATCTCATGTGATCCCGTCTCACTAAACGAGTTTCCGGTCTTAAATTCCTTTATGATGTGTCATGGAACTCTGACGTAAAGCGATCGGCCAATCAGCATGCGATGCCGATGTTACTGACCAATCAGCGACCGTGACCTTCACGTGGGCTGCGACGCGGGATAATCAAAATCTATTCAACGACCGCATTTCGACCATATTGCAAACTAAAGCCGTCTCTCTCTCGTTTGTGTCGAGCTGTTCAAAATACCTGTGTCTATTTAGACGTACTGTCTTATAGTTTAATTATACAATATTGAAGATGCTGACAACAGTAGATGATGTTAAAGCGTGGCTTATTGAAGTTGGTTTTGGCGATTACTGTGATGCGTTTGAAGGTATGCGAATAAAATAAATAGTCAATACGGCATACAGCGTCTAACAGCGACATGTCGTGTGAAATAATTTCTTCAATAGGTATATATAGTGTCTGTATTTCGCTAGTTTTCAAGATCTCAGAGTGGTAAATACATTAAACTAGGTATTCAGACCACAAAAACAATATATTTGCGCTTGAAGTATATAAATCTCGTGCCGTATATAAATATCTGGCGTTTATACTGACGCTTGTGGCTGTGCGCATAATTTCCAAATGTGTCAACTGGATTTAGGTCCTGGTTTATAGCCAAGGTCCTGATATATACCATATCTAAATGCCTCAAATAGTATTAAACAACGAGTATTTCTACTTGACAAATCGATTCTAGACTCAAACTCAGGAAATGTATACCACCTTTGTCTTCGATTCGCCGTATGGGCTATTCGACTATTGGCCATTATTTACAACATACATGTTACTTAAATATCTTAATGCCTATATATCAGGATAATTTCTGTAACCAAAACTTAAATAGGGATATATTATCATTGACAAATAGGCCAAAATATAATTTTTTATTCATATTTGATCAGTTAATCCATAGTTAATAGAAATACTAAGGTTAATCCAACGACCAACATATAATCATGTCATCAGTCAGATCAGTGTATAGCGCAAAGGTCAAAGCGCATATGGTGTATTATTTATACTTATTGGAATTAATAGCAAATTAATTACAAAGCTTCGGCCTTTAATATTCCCCCAAAACATCAAAGCATTATAATACCCCTAAGGACCTGTGCCTTTTGGCCTGGCTGGCCCCCTCAGCTTTGCTGGGCCAGTTTGACATTTGCTTCACATGAGGCTGGTGATTTTGGCGGGAAAGCAAAATGCATTTTTTCTCCTCAAAAAACACTATTTTATTGTGGGTAACTACTTCAGGAGACGATCTCAAAAACATAAAAACTATAGATAAGGCGGGATCTCGCCTCTTGCGAATCAGTCATGTAAAGCGGGCCAGTCCGGCTCATGAACTGAGCTAAAGCTGATTTACCCCAGTGCCAAAAGCCCACAACTATGAAAATGCACCTATTAACTGGTACTTTTTAATCAAACCCTGATAGAGTACATATAGATTTATCTCTTTAAAACCTTATTGACAATTTGAAAATAAAAATATATATATTTGATTTTTTAGAGAATATGATTGATGGAGAAGCCCTTAAAGTTTTGTCAGAAAGGGCATCAGAATTGCTAGTACCTGTAATCGGCACAGGATGAAGTTCCTGCAGAAGCTGGAGGAACTTAAAAGGCAAAGTCGATTGGAGGTCGAAAGCGAAAATGCAACATCTCCAAGAATGAAAAGTATAGCAGTTGATGATCCAAACCATGTATGCACATCTGCCGATGTACTAACCCATGACCAGCAAAACAGTAATGCAGGACCAACAGAGGAGGAATCAAGGTTGGTACTCCTTATATTCATTTTTTATTGCAAAATGCCCTGATTATTTATATAGGTATGGCTTTACCCATCTTTGGATGACAGGGGTTTTAAAAAATTCTCAAGTTAAGCTTTTCATCTAGTTATCTGATGACTGATTACAGGGAGCAGTGAAAGAATTGTGTCTGATGAATGTGCGTCAGTCTATTAAACCATTAGGCTCCTTGAGAGTTAAAAACACAGGAATTTTATTATGGCATTTGTTTCAATGTTATAACCCTTTTATTATGGCTGGGGGTGGTTCAATTGACTCTGCTTCATTTGTCTGGGAACTATTATTAAGTGCCATGAAATTTTATTTGGCAAGTGAAATGCAGGACCCGAAGCTTTAATGTCTCAGCTCTCTAATGATTGCCCATAACACATTGAGGCATTTAACACAGCAAGGTGCTTTAATTTTTGTTGCATGGCTATAGGTGCATATGCTTCTCAGTGTTACAGATATTAATAACAACAATATGATTTCTAATGTCGCATGGTACAGATATGGTTAGGAGGGACTTTTCTATGCGTCGTTTCGCATTGTTTTCCACTTGAAATAAACAGAATTGATTTTCACTGCAACAAGTGAGGAGGAATTTGAGTGGCATGTATATACAAGCAGCTCATGAAAGGCAATATTCATAGATATATACCTTCATAGATATATACCTTGTTGATTTTTAATATTATTACATGGTTCAGACATAGCTACAGTAATTAATGGGGTGCTTGGGGAACCATGATTTACATTTTTTTTCACTATTAATAATTGACATTTAGCCTTAACTCGTGCAAACAGTATTTGGCAATGCGACTGAATTAACAATACGGTTTGTCTAGACTTTTGACTTTAGTAGTGCTGTGTCTCAGCTTTTGTGTAAGGTGGGACTTGCCGCCTTTGACCAATAGCTCACTCAGGTGACACTTTGAATGAGAGTCGCCTGTCAGTGAGAACTACTAAGACAGAATTCAAGACTTGTGTACATTTATGTTGATGCAGTTTACTGTTGTTGTGTAAGGCGGTATGATTTTCTAAAAATTGATTAGCAAAAGGCTACTAATTAAAATAACAGCACAGATTGTCTTGAATATAGTACTTGGCAGTGCTGTTTTACAGCTTTTGTGTAAGGTCGCCCACAGCATCTTTGACCAATAGCTCACTCAGGTGGCACTTTCAGAGCCACCTGTCAGTGAGAATTACTTTGTCCTTATCCAAAACTTGTATTCATTTATGTTGATGCAGTTTACTGTTGTTGTGTAAGGTGGTTTTTGCCACCTTTTACCAGCACCTCTTTTGAGTGGCATGTAAATACAAGCCACTCATTAAAGGGGAGATACATAGACGTGTACATTCTGTGCTTTAGAGACTTTTTGGGCTATTAATAAATAAACCGGTTCTAAGAACAAGTGCATTAGTATGAACTTAATTTCTTTGGATCAAAAATTGTTTACATGTATGATTTTCTAAAAATTGATTAGCAAAAGGCTGCTAATTAAAATAACAGTACAGATTGTCTTGAATATTGTACTTGGCAGTGCTGTTTTACAGCTTTTGTGTAAGGTTGCCCACAGCACCTTTGACCAATAGCTCACTCAGGTGGCACTTTCAGAGCCACCTGTCAGTGAGAATTGCTTTGTCCTTATTCAAAACTTGTATTCATTTATGTTGATGCAGTTTACTGTTGTTGTGTAAGGTGGTTTTTGCCACCTTTTACCAGCACCTCTTTTGAGTGGCATGTAAATACAAGCCACTCATTAAAGGGGAGATACATAGACGTATACATTCTGTGCTTTAGAGACTATTTGGGCTATTAATAAATAAACCGGTTCTAAGAACAAGTGCATTAGTATGAACTTAATTTGTTTGATCAAAATTGTTTACATGTATGATTTTCTAAAAATTGATTAGCAAAAGGCTACTAATTAAAATAACAGTACAGATTGTCTTGAATATTGTACTTGGCAGTGCTGTTTTACAGCTTTTGTGTAAGGTTGCCCACAGCACCTTTGACCAATAGCTCACTCAGGTGGCACTTTCAGAGCCACCTGTCAGTGAGAATTGCTTTGTCCTTATTCAAAACTTGTATTCATTTATGTTGATGCAGTTTACTGTTGTTGTGTAAGGTGGTTTTTGCCACCTTTTACCAGCACCTCTTTTGAGTGGCATGTAAATACAAGCCACTCATTAAAGGGGAGATACATAGACGTGTACATTCTGTGCTTTAGGGACTTTAGTAGTGCATTAGTATGAACTTAATTTGTTTGTGAAGATAAATTTGCATTAAAATCTTAACCTGTTAAGCTGCAACATGCTCTACCATATTACTTACCCATTATTTTAGGTTATTATGTTTGGGTGAATGATGATGCTATGTACTGTTGTTTCAAATGAGGTTCAATGCTAATAACTCACTTACTTTTATAGCAGAAACACATGATGTTGCAATGATAGTTCTGCCAATTCTCCTTCAGCAGAAAGCTGGGAAGCAGAAAGCTGGGAATCACTTAATCGAGATGATCCCGGTGAGTTATATCATTTTAGATTTCTATTAATGATCTGCCTACATGATACCATATCTTGCTTACAGCACTTTAACTTCAAAAAATATACTTGCTATATCATACCCCCTCATTTTTTCCTTAGAAAGAGATCGTTAATTTACATTTATATTTTTTCATGACAGGAAGGTGGAAGCTTTGATGATCTTGCAACAGACTGACATGCAAGAATACTGGCGAAAGGAAGATTAGAAGACCAAATGGAGAAAGCTGTTGTTGCAGAAAACATAGTTATTTGCAAAGTCCAAGGATCCCTGGTCGAAGCGGTTGTTGCGTACATGGCAGCAAATTATGTTTTTATGTTTGAATATCCGGTAGGATTCACCAATTTATGTTTGTTTTTGCAGAAATGCATTCTGCACATTAATGATGGCAATAAGTTGCCAATAACATTATTAAACTTAATTAACAAACTAGATGCAATTCAATAACTATACCCTGTGACTACATGCCTGGCAGCCGGCAGTATTTTCAAAATACTATAGATGCCCGGCAGTCTAGAATTTTGTAGTTTTTAGAGATTAAACCACCCCCAAAAGTGACCCAAAACCTAACCCTAACCCTTGAATGTGAAAACTAGTCAGAAAACTAGAGTTTGAAATTTTTTAATAACAAGTGTCTCTGCCAGATTCAAATCCGCAACATGGGTCTGGGTTCGCTATAAGCGCCGCACTAACCACTACACCACCAGCAGCATCACTGAAAACATTCGTAACAAATCATTTTATAGTGATATCAGTACAAAACTATTGACCGGCTGCCGGGCATGTAGACACTTTGATAACTATATAATCCAGAATGAATTGCTTTGCTTTCTAATATGTATATATGTATATATACAGCCAATTCAAAAAAGGTTGTCCTTCAAAATATCTTAAACCTTAAATATTGAGCAAGCAAGGTATGACATGTATTACTTATTTGGAGCCTTAGATTTGACATTAGCTTAGTAAACCAAGTATCGCTACATCATAAGTGTTTATTATATGCCCTTGCATTGTTACAAAGCACATTTCCTGAGTTAAAGACTCTAAATAGGAAGTTATCCATCATCCCTTGCACGCTCAATGTGGCTGTATGTAGATGGCTAAACCTTGTTAAATTAGACTTCAAAAAGGCATGTGATTAACGCACAAGAACCTGGCAGGCATATATATTGTGTTAATGAATCAAATTATGCAAACAAGGTTTGCTCACGTATACAAGTAGACTTTAACTCACCATTTAATATGTTCGTATTGTACCGTTTGTACGAGTCGTATATCCAATTGACAAATGTATAGTCATGCTGTTTCTCGAAATTTGGTTCAAAATTCAATATATCAAGGTTTATCCATATACAGGTTTTGCTCTACTTCAACAAATTAGCTAAATTATTAATATGATGAAGGAAGCAATTTTAGAATAACTTGTTGCACGTGCTAGAGTATAAACATTTGTTATCAGAAACCGCTGACTAGATAATTTGTTCTATATACATGCATGATTATAGAATGGCTAGAATATATATAGTACAGTAGTTTTTAAATTATTTTGTTACGAATTGAATATTGGTAATATTTTAAGGGAATCATTGGAAATTCCATAATAATATTTTCTTTTGCTATCAATGTTTGAGTGACTCGTTTCTTGAGCGACTGTTTTTTATTATGATTAAAGCAAGTACAGTACTGAACTACAACTCACGTTTGTGAGTAACTTTACTCAAAGTAACTTTACTCACGTTTATGAGTAACTTTACTCAAAGTTTGAGTAAAATCAAAATTTGCGCAAAAATAGGAGTAACTATGGGTACATTTTCATTGAGTAAGTGGAACTCTTTTTTTGAGTTATAGATACTCAGTTTCTTGAGTAAGTTTACTCAAAGTTTGAGTAAAATCAAAATTTGCGCAAAAATAGGAGTAACTATGGGTGCATTTTCATTGAGTAAGTGGAACTCTTTTTTTGAGTTATAGATACTCAGTTTCTTGAGCAAGTTTACTCAAAGTTTGAGTAAAATCAAAATTTGCGCAAAAATAGGAGTAACTATGGGTGCATTTTTTTTGAGTAACCACAACTCATTTTTTGAGTAGCGAGTACTCATACTTGAGTAAAATTACTCAAAATTTGAGTAACTCATTAGTTTGCATCAACTCAAAAACTTGAGTTGTTCTTACTCATGTTATATGAGTAGGTTTTCCTCAATATTAGGAGTAACTATGGGTGCATTCATTTACTCAATATTTTGAGTACCATTTACTCGGGATTTTTTGCAGTGTAACTGCTGTTTAAATGTTATAACGTTATATTTTAAGAAGTGTAAGTAATGATTGTCATACTGATAGAAAGCGAACATTTAAACTATATATTTAGTATTATATGCAAGTAAAGCATTGTTTGTATTTAGTTTCAGATTGCATAATAACCAAGTTTGTATTCATTTGCGTCAATTTATCGCTACAATAATATATAGAGTACAGTAATAAATAACGAGGAGTTATTCCCACAAATTAAAGCAAAAATTGCATTTGAATGTCTACAAACAAGATCACTTTTCTATTAACTTTTAGAGAGCTTCAGAAGAGCTTCAGACACACGAGGGTTACAAGAAAATAAAGTTAACCAAGGATCGTACTTCGCTGCCAAATGAAATACTTGAGAAAATATTCCAATACACACTTAAAGATGGGGACTACATGTTTCTGCAATTGAGTTTAGTGTGCAAACAGTTTTACAACATAATAAAACAAGAACGTTTTAGACAGTCAGTCCACTTCAATTGGCTAAAAAGTGTTTATAATTGGAGTAAAGCTACACCTGAATTTAAAGAAGAGAACTTTGTAATGTAGAAATGCTTGCAATGTGGAACACAATATAAAGAGGTGCATGGATTTGTAGGCTATGGTATATTTAAAAAGTTCAACCAGTATTACTCAGATATGTCTTAAATAGGTTATTCTAGTAACGCATGTATGCAAAACTAAACATAACTACACAATTCCATGGAAAAATGGTTCATTTGCAGACATGATGAGATATATTTGATAAAAACAGGCACACTCTGTTAAAAATTTCTTATACAGTGCAAATTGTCGGAGATTTTATAGTTCAGTACAAATAAACAGGATGTGACGTTAACATACGTCGTAGTCCATGGGGGGTAACGTGGTCAGTGTTTTGAACATAGTGTGATTAGAGAGTATACATTTTTGTGAGACGTGAAAGTATTAAAACAATATATTTTTGTATTATCATTTTATCCGTTAAAACTAAAACAAAAAATGTGAAGTATCGTATTGAAAGAAAAGGGAGGCTTATTTACGACATAGTGGCACCTACCGGACGGGATTGTGATACATATTTAACGGGATAGAGCGAGAAACAAATGGGAATATAAAAATATAATATTGATACGAAGAAACAGCTTACGCGAAGCTAGCGAGTAAAGTGAAAGCACTGCGATTTCGACTCATTAGATAAAAACGACAGGGAAGCCTGTGAGCGCCGGAAAGCATCGATTTTAAGCATTTCGAAGATAGTTATTGGTCTAAAAGAGAACGTCGAAGAGAATAAATTTTCGAAAGGGGAAACCGAAGAACAAGTCTCTGAATGGGACAAAGAATTCGAACAAGACCTGCCTAGAATCGACGATTGTATACGAAAGCTAACCCAAAAATTCAAAGAAATCAATTTACGGGAAGAAGTGAAGAGTATAATGACACATTAACAAAATATGAAGTTTGAGCAAGAATTGTTGCAACAAACTGAATTCGAGCAAAAGTTGAAAGACGAGCAAGATCAAGCGAGTGTAAACAACAAAGTTCTGGCGCTAAATTACCAAAACGTCCTATAACTAAAAATTTGAGTCGTGGTTGCCTTTTTGGGGGAAATTTAGTTCGGCAAATCCACCAATATTAACGAAATTATCGTACTTAAAAGAACTTTTAGAAGAATAAATTCGAGCAGATATAGACGGACATCCGTTTACAGACGAAGAGTATTCAAAAGCAAAGGAAATTCTCAAAGCAGAATACGGCCAAACCTCGGAGGTAGTCAATGCCTACGTACAAAATATCATGAGTTTACTCGTGATCAAAGGAGCGAATCCAATGAAAGTCAACGAGTTTTACAAACAGCTAAGATACAATGTACAAAGTCTCGAAACAATGGGCAAACTCGCAGACGTAAAAAGCAACGTTCGATCCACTTTAGACAAGTTAAAAGGCATTAAAGCCGGCAACAAGGGCTGGCAAGACTGGAGTTTCACCGATCTACTCGAGTAACTCAAGAAATGGCGAGATATCCATCCCACTGAGGAAAATATTGTCGAGAAATCAAAACAGCCGTTTAAGAGATCGCCCTTTTTTTCATACGCGATATTTGGGACATGATACATCCTCGCGCGCGTGCGTGTACTTTGAGGACACCACGTAAATGGTTTCGGTAGATAACAGAAAGAAAATCATGGCAAGAAAAGGGCGGTGCTTTAACTGTACTGGTACGCAACATCAGGCAGCCAGTTGTGAAAGCAAATCTAGATGTAAGAAGTGTAATAGAAAGCATCATACTTCGATTTGTGGCGAAACACCCTCAGCAGAGCAATTGTTAACAGCGCAACATAACAATACTATAGTTTATCCAGTAGTCTTTGTTGACGTTGAAGGTGTAAAGTGTCAGGCTTTACTTGATACGAGTGCTGGCAGCTCAAACGCATCTGCAGCCCTCTTAGACAGATTACCAAAATGTGGAAGTAAACGGGAAACGAGAAAAGTCGAAATGATTTTGGGAACAACTACGCGAGAAATGGCGTTACAAACTATCAATGTAAAAGCAACTTCGGGACAATTTGCGATGACTTGACAAAGTTTGTGAACGGGGAACTTGTTTCGCCAAACTAAAAATAAACACTCCACGAAAAATTGGAACTCCGGGACAACCCATTGCAGAGCTAACAAAATTCGGGTGGACAATTATGTCGACAATTATCACGAAACCAACATGCTTCTCACACAAACTTCTCGTGTTGAGTACTGTATGAAGAGTTATGCCGACAAGATGTTCTGAGATTGCAAGATAAAACAGCGGATGATCAAAGCGGAGTATATGACGAGTTTAAGAAGCAGCTCGTGCGAAATGTGGAGGGATGGTACGAAGCGGGACTACTATGGCGGGGTAACCATCCTCCTCTACCCAACAATAAGAATGGTGGCCTACGTAGATTACAAAGTTTAACTCGGAAACTGGACAGTCAACATCTAACAATCCAGTATAAAGAGATCATTGATGACCAACGCGAAGCTAGTGTCATTGAGCCTGCAGACCAACCTGCAGTTGAAACCGAATTTTATATCCCACATAAACCAGTTATACGGCCAACAGCTGAATTTACTAAAGTTCGTGTAGTATATGATGCCTCGGCTCGAGCTTATGAAGGGGCCTCATCCCTGAATGAGTGCTTACACACAGGAGACCCAATGCAGTGACTGGATTTCCACTGAATGAAATTACATGCTGGTCCGACAGTTCAATTGTCCTATACTGGTTGCAAGGAACTGAACCATACAAGCAGTTTGTTGAAAATCGTGTAAGAAAAATCCAAAGTCATGATGGCGTGACGTGGCGATATGTTCCGACCGATAGCAACCTTGCCGACATGGGTAGTCGTGGAAATCAAAACGGCAAGCAAGAGCTGTGGATGAACCTACCTGACTGCAAGATCCTGGCCACCGAATATCGTAGCAAAGCCATCGATCGAGAGTAAAGCCGAAGCGAAACCAGTGAAACTGTGAAAGTGCTGCCCACACATGGGTAGTCAAATCAAAAAATCGGCAAAGAGCTGTGGATGAACCTACCTACCTGACTGAAGATCTCACACTGAATATCGTAGTAAAGCCATCGATCGAGAGTAAAGCTAGCGAAACCAAAACCACTGAAAGAAGCAAGTTTGTCAATGTCGTTGTGGTACAACAGAGTGAAATCAATTATGTGTTGGTAAAAGTTGATTTACAGAAGGCGATCCGAATATGTCCATGGATCTGCCAATTTTAGTGAAAGTGCTTGTCAATGTCGTTGTGGTACAACAGAGTGAAATCAATTATGTGTTGGTAAAAGTTGATTTACAGAAGGCGATCCGAATATGTCCATGGATCTGCCAATTTATGAATAACACATTATTCGAAGTCGAGGTACCACTCACATCGCAGGACCTTTGACCACAACCAAGACAGAGCGGTAAAGAACACTGTTCATCAAACATGCCCAAGAAAGTTGCACTTGCAATGAAATAGGTGTTCTGGAATATCGCGGTTGAATTCAAGGGGAATGTCCCATATACATTCCGGACAGTCACATACTGGCACAGAAAATCGTAGAGGATGTTAAGTGTAAACTCTTCATGGTGGTACTGGTATGACAATGACCGAAGTGCGTAGAAGATATTGGATACCGCGTTTAAGGCGACTCGTTAGAAAGGTTCGTAACCAGTGCTACGGTTGTAAGAGATTCAGGCTATCAGCGTATGCAACACCAACTACAGGCGTTCTACCCACTACTCGTACGCAAGAGATCAATCCCTATCAGGTGATCGGAGTGGATTACGCTGGTCCTATACGATATCGGAAGAGAAACGGACGAGATGGGAAATCATATTTGTTACTGTATGCTTGCAGCTTGACAAGAGGCATTTACATAGACTCTTGCTGAGCTTGGAACTAACAGAATTTATACTGAGCCTTAAGCGAAGGGCGGCGCCAGAGCGAATATATTCGGACAATGGCGGAACATTTATTGGTGCTGCGAAGTGGATGAAAGCTGTGTCTAAGGATGAACGAATTCAGAACTTTCTATCAGTTCACCAGATAACCTGGCAATTCAACTTAAGCCGCACCCCATGGTGGGGCGGGCAGTTTGAACGAATGATTGGTTTGGTTAAAAAGGCGTTGAACAAAACAATCGGGAACGATTTTCTTGCATGGAAAGAGCTAGAAGAAGTTTTGTTGGATGAATCGCCCCCTAGGATGCGTATAGAAGATGACGTACAACTCCCGGTTTTAACACCAAACAGCATGCTATATCTCAACAGTAACACCTGAGCTACAACCTCATCGAATTGAATACGGTGATTTACGGAAACGAGCAAAGCATTTAATTAAGTGTAACGAAGCCCTATGAAAACGCTGGAGCCAAGAATACTTGCGAAGTGGGAAAAAAAGCAGTTGGAACGAGTAGTTAAACATTTATTCCCTTTAGAAACTTTCGTGTGATCGAAAGAAGAAACCAAAGCCAACCGAGCTTGATCCGGGGGCAAAAATCTTTCGTTCAAAGAGACAGGCGACGTTGGAAGCGAGTCAATGAATTCAAGAGATCCATACTAGAAGACGAAGATGCGGACAGTTTATGCTAACTTTATATATATTCTTTATAATTTCATTGTTGAACTTAAACAGTTACAGAACATTTCGTTAAGATTAGGTTTAAAGGACAAGGGACAAATCTCCATGAACAGGACAAATATATCTTCTTCGAAGTTATATTGGGGGAGGGTGTCGGAGATTTTATAGTTCAGTACAAATAAACAGGATGTGACGTCAATATACGTCGCAGTCCATGAGGGGTAACATGGTCAGTGTTTTGAACATAGACATAGTGTGATTAAAGAGTGTAAATTTTTGTGAGACGTGAAAGTATTATTATTCAAAACAATATATTTTTGTATTATCATTTTATCTGTAAAAACTAAAACAAAAATGTGAAGTGTCGTATTGAAACAAAAGGAAGACTTATTTACAACACAATCAGTACCTATGAAAGGTGTGTGTGATTGGATAAAACAGTAGTGTAACTTAATGCTTACCCGCTTGCCCGGGGTAAGTGAAAATCATTACGGGCAAGTAGAAGTTTCTTCTTGGTTGCCCGATCTGGCAAGTTGCATGCATGCTTTCTGTTTCAACTTTGCCAGAACAAGTTGACCATTTCTAAGTTATTATCTCCAAGTACAGTATTAAATGAGTAAAATAATTTAGACCAGTAACGTTAACTATTCATTCTTATGGATAATTTGAAAAATGTGAATATATGAACATGCCTCGACTGACATTTTGCCGGACCATTGTACGACGAACATTGTGCCCCGACTTAAATTCAACTTCAGTTCTTAACTACTTAAGGAAAATAAGAGAATGGTGATTGGTGTAGATTTGTGTTATATAATGCAAATTGTAGTTGCCCATCAACATATCATGCTTACTGCAATAATTTTATTCAGGGCAACCATTTTTCAGGGTAGTACTTGCCCTGATCGCAAGTGGTCAAAAAAGTTAAGTTACACTCTGGATATAAGACAGCTAGTATTTACTTGTCAAGGGATGTGCCTTGCACATTAATGGGTTAACATAAAAGTGAAGACAAAGGCAAGGGCATTGAAAACAAGCATGGCCAAAATATGCTACATAGTACAGGCTGTACATAAATCATCAAGCTTGTATTGAAACTTCTTATGTGTTTGTATTTCTAATGAGATATTGATTTTGTGAAATTAGGTGTGTTTGTAACAAAATAATAACCACTGATTAAATGCATTAACCCATCAAATTCAAGCACAATGTGCCTAGTAAGCTCTAGCTTCCTCTCCAGCTTGTTATTTTATACTATTATGCAAAATCTAACTGATCAGGGATACTGTAGGCCAAAAGCCATTTTTCATTAAGTTGGGGCCCTTACTCATGTTAGTGCTCTTGTATGCCTATAATAGCATTTAGGTCCCTATATAAAGATGGCAAGATGCGTCCAAATATAATTAGCTTTGAGTCTACCTGAAAAATTCAACAACAACTTCAATGTTTTGAAGTTAAATGAAGTGCCTTTGCTTGAAATGTCAACATTTTGGTTGGATTTTCCATGCAGATTGATCATAAACACCCAAAGCTTATATTTGTAGAAATGCTACCTACACTGGTGCCACACCTTCAAGATATGCTCCCAAATATACAAGCCAAAAATTTAGCACTTAGCATTGGCAGCCATTCAACCTTCAATGCCCTGCTTGTGGGCTGTTAGCCCTCATATTACTGAAATTTACAGCTAGTAGTGGCCTGCCCTTATCTCAGTACTTAGGCCCCTTTTACACGAGACCGGGATGAAGTCAAAATGGCATGAAAATTTAAATTGTCAGTAGGTTTACATGAGACCGGTACGAAAAGCATTACACACTCTATTGCGTATATCAAAAGTGCATTCCACAATTGATGCTGTTAATCTTGTCTATTGTTGTTTATTATCAGCATTGTACCAAAATTCAGACCGGTCTGAAAATAATTTGTGTTTACATTCATCCCGCCCTGAATTTGTCCCGGTCTGAAGATAGTCGGTTCGGTCAGCGAGTGGGATGACTTCAGACCGATCTGAGCAATTTTTTGTCCCGGTCTCATGTAAACATCTATTATAAATAATACTATGACCGAAATGAAATCGTCCCGGTCTCATGTAAACGAGGCATTAGTGAAATTGATAGCAATTAAGAGATTTTGAGACACTTATCTCGAAAAACTAAATGTAAAAATCTGAATACAGAACAGTGAAATGAGTACAGTACCTGTATACTAGCCTTAATGCCCATTGAATTTTATAAAAACTATACGTCCAGTGCATGCTAGCCATAAATTAGTGATTATATAGCCTTTTATAAAGGGGATATTGTTCATATATTATTATTAAATAATTGTAGAATATTTTTGTTCGACCAATGCGGGTAATAACGAATTTTTCCCAGTAAATATGTACTACAGTACAATCGTCAGTTATTAAATAGTTGATATTAAATAATCGAAGTGACTATATGACCGGCAGTCGGTCAGTAGTTTTGTACTTTAGACTATTAAACATTAGTAATACATTACTAAATATAAATTGAATGATATTAAATGATAAAAATTGATGTATAATACTTACAAGTTTAAACACAGGTAAAACACAAGTTCCCTGCCACACTGCATAGTATAAACTTCCAAGCCTTTCTTTTAGATATTCTCCAAAATATGACGCTCAAAAAATATATAAAGTTTGACAAATTGGCAAAAACAATCGCAAATAAATGTCTCCTTGTTGTCTTGTCGATTCTTGTCGATTGGAAAGCAAAGCAATGGGTAAGTACTTTGTCTTGCAGGGATATTATGGATCCGTATATAATTATCCTATTCTGGATACAAAACAGTATTAGCACACCAACGTAAAACATTATTAACCCGACTTACCATGCCTTACAACGACTTTCGACCAACTTAACCCGACTGACACCCACTTAGACCACATTAAGACGACTTTCAACTACCTTTCGACGAATTAACCCGACTTACACCCACTTAACATGCCTTACAACGACTTTAGACCAACTTAACCCGACTTACACCCACTTAGACCACATTAAGACGACTTTCAACTACCTTTCGACGAATTAACCCGACTTACACCCACTTACCATACCTTACAACGACTTTAGACCAACTTAACCCGACGTACACCCACTTAGACCACATTAAGACGACTTTCAACTACCTTTCAACGAATTAACCCGACTTACACCCACTTAACATGCCTTACAACGACTTTAGACCAACTTAACCCGACTTACACCACATTAAGACGACTTTCAACTACCTTTCGACGAATTAACCCGACTTACACCCACTTACCATGCATTACAACGACTTTAGACCAACTTAACCCGACGTACACCCACTTAGACCACATTAAGACGACTTTCAACTACCTTTCGACGAATTAACCCGACTTATACCCACTTACCATACCTTACAACGACTTTAGACCAACTTAACCCAACGTACGCCCACTTAGACCACATTAAGACGACTTTCAACTACCTTTCAACGAATTAACCCGACTTACACCCACTTAACATGCCTTACAACGACTTTAGACCAACTTAACCCGACGTACACCCACTTAGACCACATTAAGACGACTTTCAACTACCTTTCGACGAATTAACCCGACTTACACCCACTTACCATGCCTTACAACGACTTTAGACCAACTTAACCCGACGTACACCCACTTAGACCACATTAAGACGACTTTCAACTACCTTTCGACGAATTAACCCGACTTATACCCACTTACCATACCTTACAACGACTTTAGACCAACTTAACCCAACGTACGCCCACTTAGACCACATTAAGACGACTTTCAACTACCTTTCAACGAATTAACCCGACTTACACCCACTTAACATGCCTTACAACGACTTTAGACCAACTTAACCCGACGTACACCCACTTAGACCACATTAAGACGACTTTCAACTACCTTTCGACGAATTAACCCGACTTACACCCACTTACCATGCCTTACAACGACTTTAGACCAACTTAACCCGACGTACACCCACTTAGACCACATTAAGACGACTTTCAACTACCTTTCGACGAATTAACCCGACTTATACCCACTTACCATACCTTACAACGACTTTAGACCAACTTAACCCGACGTACGCCCACTTAGACCACATTAAGACGACTTTCAACTACCTTTCAACGAATTAACCCGACTTATACCCACTTAACATGCCTTACAACGACTTTAGACCAACTTAACCCAACGTACGCCCACTTAGACCACATTAAGAAGACTTTCAACTACCTTTCAACGAATTAACCCGACTTACACCCACTTAACATGCCTTACAACGACTTTAGACCAACTTAACCCGACGTACACCCACTTAGACCACATTAAGACGACTTTCAACTACCTTTCGACGAATTAACCCGACTTACACCCACTTACCATGCCTTACAACGACTTTAGACCAACTTAACCCGACGTACACCCACTTAGACCACATTAAGACGACTTTCAACTACCTTTCAACGAATTAACCCGACTTACACCCACTTACCATACCTTACAACGACTTTAGACCAACTTAACCCGACGTACACCACATTAAGACGACTTTCAACTACCTTTCGACGAATTAACCCGACTTACACCCACTTACCATGCCTTACAACGACTTTAGACCAACTTAACCCGACGTACACCCACTTAGACCACATTAAGACGACTTTCAACTACCTTTCAACGAATTAACCCGACTTATACCCACTTACCATACCTTACAACGACTTTAGACCAACTTAACCCAACGTACGCCCACTTAGACCACATTAAGAAGACTTTCAACTACCTTTCAACGAATTAACCCGACTTACACCCACTTAACATGCCTTACAACGACTTTAGACCAACTTAACCCGACGTACACCCACTTAGACCACATTAAGACGACTTTCAACTACCTTTCGACGAATTAACCCGACTTATACCCACTTACCATACCTTACAACGACTTTAGACCAACTTAACCCAACGTACGCCCACTTAGACCACATTAAGACGACTTTCAACTACCTTTCAACGAATTAACCCGACTTACACCCACTTAACATGCCTTACAACGACTTTAGACCAACTTAACCCAACGTACACCCACTTAGACCACATTAAGACGACTTTCAACTACCTTTCAACGAATTAACCCGACTTACACCCACTTAACATGCCTTACAACGACTTTAGACCAACTTAACCCAACGTACGCCCACTTAGACCACATTAAGACGACTTTCAACTACCTTTCAACGAATTAACCCGACTTATACCCACTTACCATGCCTTACAACGACTTTAGACCAACTTAACCCGACGTACACCCACTTAGACCACATTAAGACGACTTTCAACTACCTTTCGACGAATTAACCCGACTTATACCCACTTACCATGCCTTACAACGACTTTAGACCAACTTAACCCGACGTACACCCACTTAGACCACATTAAGACGACTTTCAACTACCTTTCGACGAATTAACCCGACTTACACCCACTTACCATGCCTTACAACGACTTTAGACCAACTTAACCCGACGTACACCCACTTAGACCACATTAAGACGACTTTCAACTACCTTTCGACGAATTAACCCGACTTACACCCACTTACCATACCTTACAACGACTTTAGACCAACTTAACCCGACGTACGCCCACTTAGACCACATTAAGACGACTTTCAACTACCTTTCGACGAATTAACCCGACTTACACCCACTTAACATGCCTTACAACGACTTTAGACCAACTTAACGATCAGCCCAAAAGAGGTAATTTAATTGTTACAATTCGACTATTCGAGGAATTGTTTTCTTATCATGCAATCATTTTTAACTAATTGTCAACTTTTCAACTAACTGTAGTCTGTTACGTCTATTTTAATTCGCACCGTTAAAATTCCTTAAGCCTGTTTCGATTTCAATGTAGTATATGGTGACTGTACTTGCCGCGGCATTCTTTTATCAATATGATTAGTCTGATTTCTGATTTGTTATGCCCAAACGCACGTGAAACAAATACACGGACGTCGAGATAATTTATTCAACACTATTATAAACGATTTGGGTTAGAAATATTTAATCAAAACGGGTTCAACTTATAATTGGTAAAACTAACTGCAAATTTATCGACATTTATTAATCTATATGCTGCTGCTTATTCTTTCAATTTTATAGGTTGAAACGTTTTTAAACCCACAATTTACTGCGCGGAAATGTGGTTGCGGAGACGTTTTTGGCTTCAACGTTGGTGATTCTTTAAAATACGTACAATTACCTAAAGAGGAAACTGCACTTCGCTGCTACATAAAGAACAGCAAGATTGGATGTAACGGGAAGAAGATAAATTTTTTAAATGGGCAACGTCTGGGTTCGCACATACAGAGAAACTTCATAAAGAAGGAGATATTGCATCAGATGGACAACAGCTTTTATATATATAAAGGTACAAACAGTTGATGAGTTTTCCGGAATTTCGAGAGATATATATATTCGATATTCAGCGTTCTTAAATTCTATCAGTCTGATAACCTAAAGACAGTTGTGCTGTTTAGAAAATATATCAGCTATTTGGTAAAAAATATGTGTGGCTTCTTCCATGCTTATAATGAATTGTCTTTGCCTCAATCAGATATACAGGCATACAATGTTTGAAAAAATATTCCACTGATCTATATATGAATTTAACGAAGACAATGTACAGGATGTTATTCGTTTGGGCCCCCCCAATATTGAATACGTTCCTACGCCCCTGATTTCTACTGCTGTTCGATTAAATATTGTGCCCATATGCAGGCGGAAAACTTAAGAAATAGAAGAAATTTCCTGTTTACACCAATTACAAAACTTCCTGCGAAACTGCCTGCCTCTCAGATTATCAACTAGCCATCACCAGACCCTGGTCATGACTGTGTACACACACACAGGCACACAAATATATCTATATTTAGTATGGTGTCATGAAGAATTATTTTTCTCGTTTCGTCTTATTTTAGCATCACGTACAATTGATGTAAAGTTGCTGTACGTGTCTCATGAAGAACATTCTTCGATATTGCCACCGAACAGCAGGGGCGCCGTGGGTCTCTTGTTTTAGGGGGGGCCAAGCTCACCATTTTCCGACAATATTTCGAAGTATAATTACTGTTTTTGTTGTCGACGGGGGGGGCGGGAGAGGGAGGGGGGGAAGCAGCGCTAAAAAAAATTTTCCGGACTATACTTTTAATACAGGTAAATACCGACAATCTACCCCAATATTGTTCAATTTTAGCAATATTACCTATTTTATAACTAATATTCGAAAAACGTAAACTCAGTTTCATTTCCGATATTTCGTTTTTGCAGGTATGCTTCACCATTACGATTCCGACAACATAACAAATTTTCGATTTTCCGACGGGTCTCAACGGTAGGGGGGGCCATGGCCCCCCCTGGCCCCCCCGGCCACGGCGCCACTGCCGAACAGTGAGTATATCTAATTTTGTTGTTCAGTTTCAATATACCCGCAGAAAGCTGCATTAAGAATTATTATTAAATCATACTTATTTCGTAGACCCAGGTACATCAAATGATAATATGACAGGATCATTGCCTGCAAATCCAGAAACAACAGAACCGAAAATTCCCAAAGAGAAACAGGCAAAAACAAGTAAGATATTTTGAGACTATATACTCTATTTTTACTCTATCAACTAACTCATGCATCCAATAGTTGCTAAATTTCTAAGTTCAATCATTATTTTTCAATTTCTCTTATTTCGTCTTATTTTAGCATCACGTATAATTGGCGGAAATTTGCTGTCTCATGATGAACAGTCTTCGACATTGCCACCGAATAGTAAGTATATATAATTTTGTTGTTGTTAAGGCTGCATTAAGAATTTATTTTATTATTAAATCATACTTATTTTGTAGACCCAGGTACATCAAATGATAATATGACAGGAACATTGCCTGCAAATCCACCAGCCGAAGCAGAACGAAAAAATACCAAAGAAAAACAGGCAAAAACAAGTAAGATATTTTATATTACAAGTAAGATTATTCCTTGTCTGTCCCAATTACAATAAGCATTGATTGTGCATTCGAATCGATTTGTATTGCTTGAAATATAGCATTTCATTATAATAATTATTGGATGAATTAGGGAAGGTAAGTCGGATCCAGAATATGCAGAACGCAGGTATTTCCTTAAGAGTGTCCTTGAGTTTCCCATTTGTTGTCCTGCACATGGGCGAAATTTGACGTGAACACGTATATTAGAATAGTGACTCCCAAATTAATCATATTTTAGCACTCGTGCAGAACTATCAGATATCTAAACTGTTTATATTTCAACAATGATTCTTTTTGGTTTGTACATGACGTGACGGTGGCCATGTTGTAGGAGACTTATTAACGAAATGCCATAGCCATATGACATTTTCTTGTATTCAGCGTTTGTATTCAAAACGTGCATTTCTACAGCATACATTTCAATATATACAGTATCGATGTTATAATTATTGTTTTAACCTCTGCTAAATACAGCCCTATGAATAATAAAGAAAAAGCGCGTCAATCATATACATAAGAATTATTTCTGGCAATTTTTATAGAAAAAGTTGGAAAAAACAACAAACGAGAGCCACCAATTGACCCGTTGAAAGACGATCTGGAACAGTACTATAAACCCAGAGATAAAAAGCGAAAAATAGTGGAAAAAAGGAACTGAAGCTCCTGGCATCCAAAGTATTGCAATAGATTAGATTTAAACCAGACGACTCACTCCGCGAGAAATTTGTCCCAATTTTGCAATTTCATGGGCGAGCAATTAGGCAATACAGGCAGTAACTCGCAAATTGCGCAAGGCAAAATATGTATATAATTTGCATGATATTACGTGTACTATTCACGCCGCCATTTTTCGAGTAAGCGAATAACGAATATAATAAGAAAAGTGAAAATACGACAACACGGAAACTAAACGGAGAGAAACATCTGGCTCATATCTAATCTGCATGTGGCCTTTAAATACATATATATATATTATATATATAGACAGAGATGAAAAAAGTATTAAAGCTATACATAGTATTAAATTATCAGTACAGTTAAAGTTGTACTTTATTATAAGACTTTGTTGGACTATTATCAATTTCAGTAACAATATATGTAATTATTTTACTGATGTATTAAGTATAATTGTTGTTTTATCAATGCATATGAACAGGGGCGGACTGCCTATCTCAGAGGACCCGGGCGATCTGTGCTAGAAGGGGCCTCCTCCCCTGATTGGCTTACCTGTCCTTATCCTTCTCAAGACACATCGCTTTAAGGGGATCAAATTAGAACCCCGGAAACACCAGTTCCTCCGTTTTAAGCAGCGGATTTACTTCAGTTGCATTTTATGAATTCTTTCCAAACATCAAGGGCTTAGTTCGGTGAGTTAGAGCTAACTGTTCGTAAGAAATAGTTTGATATGGTTTTCCCTCTTTCTAATTAAGCATACATGTTTTTTACAGTTCAATAGGGTTTTACAGTTTAAATGGGTTTTATCGTTAAAATGACAAAATATAGGCGTTAAATTTGTTCAACTTAAAATTGTTCGGGTCGTGCTTAGTTATTAAAATCTGCGTCCTTGTAGACTATATTTGCAGGATTACTGGAGCTTAGCATCATACATACATATCATTGTCTTCGTTCTTTGATTTCTATTGAATATTAGTCAGTCTCACACGTTAGGCTTAAAGTTTCTGTCTGCCTTCAAAAGAATGAAGTCCAGGCTACGCGTGTGTAGTGGTACGTTTAAATAATTCTACAAATCTAACGAAGATTTTCATAATAATATCACAAAAAATATCACCAAGCGTTCTTTTGGCCCAGACGATAAGAGAGCGCCGGGCCCTCACAAGCGCGAGACTCGTGAGGTTTATGACGCTTATTCACACATGCTTAATCTGAAACTGGTAACGCTTTTACTAAAAATAAGGTAAAGGGCAATTTGAAGTGGCCATACAAGCCGAGCTTTTGTCCGGTGAGCCCGACTGGCCAACACGCTCTTACATATGAACATTTTGCAGACAAGCGCGATTACATTGAAAAAGGGCACAGTGAATCATTATGGACTGTCATTTTAAGGCTTGGATAATAGAAAGTCCAGATAGTGAGGTTTCAAACAATACAATAGAACACAAGAGCATAAAATCGAGTATTATTTAAAAAATAGGATTGATGCAGCAGTAATCATATCTATTACAAGTTTCAGCAAATTTGTTTGCAATATATTTGTTCGAACGGATACCCTAAGTTAATCTAAAGTCGTTGTAAGGCATGTTAAGTGGGTGTAAGTCGGGTTAATTCGTCGAAAGGTAGTTGAAAGTCGTCTTAATGTGGTCTAAGTGGGTGTTAGTCGGGTTAAGTTGGTCTAAAGTCGTTGTAAGGCATGGTAAGTCGGGTTAATAATGTTTTACGTTGGTGTGCTAATACTGTTTTGTATCCAGAATAGGATAATTATATACGGATCCATAATATCCCTGCAAGACAAAGTACTTACCAAGCAATGAGCAATTCACCGCTGACTCAGAACTGCAGTAGAAATTCCATATATGGTAGGGGAGCTCTCGTGCATGGTCGGCACTATATCATAGACAGCTTCCCTCTGCTATCATAGACAAGATACGCACAAATCTGCGACTGCTGTTTACACTGGTCAGCGGTGTCACTCCCCCGCAATTAAAGTAAAATAGCGCGCGAAAACTTAAAATAAGGCGCGAAGCAAACCAAAATGGCCACTGTAGAGCCGATGGAAAGCGACAATGGCCAGCTTATTGTTTGCAATACACGAGAAGAAATGCTTGAGCAATTCGAAGAATACAAAAGAAGAACGCAAAGCGGATGGAGATGTGTAAAATCGAACGCTCTCTTTGGTAGGTTCTTCATTTAAATAAATTGAATAATGAATATTTATGATATGTAAATGTTTAGGTATATTTACATATATATTAATAGCCCATAAATGGTGAAATACGAACACGTTTTTATCAATTTTTCGGAAAATAGAAATATTATTCTGCTATTCTTGGTGATATAAATATGAAATATTCGAGATGCAAGTTGGATCTATGTAACAGTACATATTATTTAATAATTTATTATTATTAAATACACTTTATACACTCAATAAATATTAATAGTGGGGAATGATAAATCATAATAGTGGGGAATGTAATAGGTGGGTTTCAGGTTTCAGAAAGCGTCACATTGCAGCAGATAGTGGTGAATTTCAGAAGTGTTGTCATCTATACAGTATGAACATGCAAATTAATTCTATCTATTTGCCTCCAAGGCTCCAAATACTGTACAATAGATAGATAGATAGATAGATAGATAGATTTACAAGGCATCATATTAAGAAAAGATTAGTATATTTTCTTACTCTGTTAACTATCAGTTACCACCATCTGCTGCATGGTATAGTAGGGTTCTGTTAGGGTGGGTATTCATATCACCCATCTGATTTTCAAAACATGTATTGCAGTATTGCTGCTTAGCAATTAATGTTGGCAACTGGCTTTTGGAATTCTGTTCTTGTATCACAATTACGACAGAGTTTGCAGTGGCTATTTCCTAACAAGGTCTCCATCTATAGTGAAACTCAGTGAAACCCACCCATATTTAATTCTCAAACTACACTCCATTAAAGCATTGAGACATATGAACATCATGATGCAATACTAGTAATTTGAAAGTATAATATTTAATTATTTCTATTTATTTAAGAGCTTTTTAATATTTAAGGCAAGATAGCTGAAGAAATTGTAGAATCTAAGAAGCCTGCAACAAGGGTGCAATGGAGCCTCATAAGTCCTGAAGGGATATCATTACCATTTGATGGGGTACCATTTATATGTGTTGGGACAATAAACTACCAATGTCACCAGGGTGATGATGTTGATAAGAACACAAAAATAAAGAGACAAGAGGAACGGGATAAAAATGAGGTATCTATGGAAGAAGCTCTGAAACTGTTATAAAAAATAATTAACTATATTAAATATATCTTATACAGTATATGAACTAATATGCATGTAACAAATAATTATCATATTGAGGCTTGACTACTTATAATAAAATATGTTAAAACTGTAAGGTGTTTATCAAAATATGCTGCAATTTCATGTTTGGCATGAAACACTAGTTTGTCCTTTTTTTCAGAATCATGATCATACATTCAGGAAAAAGAGGAAGCATTTCCAGCCATCCAAAAAGCTGGGTTGCCCTAGTAAGGTCACAATGTCTCGAGTCCTAACGTTTCCAGAATATAAGGTATGGTTGCATCATACATAATGGTAGTTGTATCAGTTAGCTTCAGTCCTGTAATGTGGTATGTGGACCAGTACTGTTCTAAGACATTTTGTTTAGCTACTGCAAATTTAATAGCCTTGCAGGGTTCCACTTTGCAGGTCTCAATTATTTGCAAGCCAATCATATTCTTTCTCGAATTTGAACCCCACTTTGGCTGTTTCCCCTGCCCTTACATGTATATCTATGTTATATGTACCGTAGTGTGAGATGCCATTTCTTTCATACATTCTGACCAGTCAGTTGCATGTTTAGTTAACTACATTGTACAGTACTGCATGTAGGGTGTTGATTAAAGGAGAGAATTGACTGTTTCCTCTGCTCCTATCTCTATGGAGTGTGAGATGCCATTTCTTTCATACATTCTGACTAGTCAGTTGCATGTTTAGTTAACTACATTGTACAGTAATGCATGATTGTAGGGTGTTGATTAAATGAGAGAATTGACTGTTTCCTCTGCTCCTATCTCTATGGAGTGTGAGATGCCATTTCTTTCATACATTCTGACTAGTCAGTTGCATGTTTAGTTAATCACATTGTACAGTAAGTACTACATGTAGGCAGCGGCATAAGTACTGGGGGGGGGGGGGTTAAACACTTGTGAGTGTTTAACAATTGTAACTTTGTAGGGCAAATTTTGCCATGTTGGTCAGGCAAAGATACATTCAAGGCATGTTGAGTAAGAACAAAAAGCCTTGACGACCAGTTTGAGCAATTTTAAAAATTTGCTAATCTAATATAAAACATTTTCTGACCATCAGAATTCTATAAAATCTTCTCCCAAAGTGCATAAAATGACGTTTCAGAGACTCTACAGTTCAAAATTTTCTGGAGGAACATGCCCACATACTCCCCCACTGGACTTATGCGTTCAGCACTCGTTAACTGTGTATTTCCCCTAGCGGCATGAGGGCCCCATAATCCTTTTTGGCTTTTGCCAGCCTCTCTACATTATGTCTTGACCACGCCCTTTCATATGGCAAAATGATCCACACCCCCCAATGTTTAGACCCAAGTTATGCCCCTGCATGTAGGGTGTTGATTAAAGGAGATAATTGGCTGTTGCCTCTGCTCTACTCTTAAGGCTCTTTTCCACTCATCGCAAAACCAACTCGCAAGCCCGCTGCGAGTGCTTGCATCTAATTAAAATTAACTATCAAGCATTTTGATTGGATAAAACTACTCGCAGCGAGCTTGCAAGTTGGTTTTTGCGATGAGTGGAAAAGAGCCTTTATACATTCTGCTTAATATAAACTTATGTTGCCAGCCAAACATAATCATATAATATGCTTGTCTTAGACAGTTACAGTATCTTGAATGAACAAATAGGTTGTTGTCGGGCCAAGTGGAGCAAAGCCACAAAGAAAAATGAGAGAAGCAGCATCTTTGTTTAAAGCAGACGTGCAAGCAGGAAAGCAATTGGTGATTGTTAACAAGTTTTTAATGAAACTTCCAGATGTGGATAGTCACAAATTCCATATAACAGAAGGCGAGGTAGATGTACTGTACTTTGATTTAAAATCTCAGGAAGATCTGTGCTTTCATGATGGCTCGCAAAAATACCCAGTAGATCATAAATTGTTTGAAATAGTCTATTTGATAAACTTGTTAAAGTCAAATCATTACTACAAGAGTTAAACATATTATGTTTTCCACATCTGAAAATTTATTTTATGATTTAGGGGGCGTGTTTGCGCGAACCAATCAATCCACTTATTGTGGAGAAAATTAGGGAGATGGAAGTTATTGGTGTACGCAGTACGGCGGAAGTGCGTCGTCATTTGAGTACATACGTAAAAAATGATCTCTTTCATGGAGAAGATCCTCCACCTGAATTTAGCAGACGTTATTATCCAACCGATGCTGACATTCGCAACATTCTCTACACATCCCGGATTGGTGATCGAAAGGCCCCAGATGATCAAATAAATTTGGAAATTAAATGCAAGGAGTGGCAAGAATCAAATCCAGATGACTTTATTTTTTATAGGGTAAAACTATAATGAGGTTTTACCGACAATTGTGTAATGCAACGCCACAATCATTGAATATATTTATATATAATCACTAAATATCATGCAATTTGTTTCTTATAGCCATCAACAGTAGATGAGCATTCCAAAACAAAATTCCTTTTTGTTTACCAATCGAACTGGATGAAACGCTTACTTGTGTTATATGGTCAAGAAATGTGCCTAATGGACGCTACGTACAGAACCTGCAGGTACTGTACGTTATAGTTTGCTGTACTTATTAACATAGGTTTTACATACAGTGGCGTGAACATTACTGTACGTATCATTTTATAAACGACAAGTGTAGTTTATTACTATTTTGTCATCGATAACTACTGTTTACCTAGCATAGGTTCTGGCCTTCCAGACGCGAGCGTCAAATTTAACTGATGCGCGCTAGAAGGCCTAACACATGTCGCAAATCCTTAATGCCTGATATAAGGCTATGCAACGTGGCATTCGAAAAATTGGATGTCAATGAAAGCAGATTCTTTTATACTTTATGTGATATATCATACACGAGAAGGAGTTTATTATAGTGATTTGAAACACCGAAAAGTGTGTTGAAAAACAAGGCGCTAGCCGAGTTTTTAACATACTTTGAGGTGTTTTTAAATCACTATAATAAACGACTTCGATTGTATGATATAGCTTCTCAAACAAACTAGTATTTAACGAGAAATTCAACGCGAAAGTTGAGTTAATTTATGTGTGTTTATTACCGTAGTATCAAGACAATGATGCGGTAGTGATTTCCTTTGTGTTTTGCTCATGAATTATTAATGAGTTTGAGAAGGTAAGTTATAGGTTGTTAAGTCTATTTGACCTGTAAGACCTGTTTATGTCTTACTCATAGAAGGACAAAAAAGGTTCCTAGAAGGGTAGAATTTTGAATTGTGCTAGGTCTTCTCACTTCCAGCCACTCCCCAGGCATCTCACCCCAGCGCAACAATTAAATAGACTATAGTAATTGCTTTTTACATTTTTCAATGTTCTATTAGATACGCGTTGCCACTGTTCTTCCTGTGTGTCCGCTCTAATGTCGGCTATATAGTTGTCGCAGTTTTTATCCCGGAGAACGAAGATGCGGATTCTATTTCAGAAGTCCTGAGAATCATACGAAGAGAAAATCCATCGTGGGATCCAAGAAATATGATGGTTGACTTTTCACTGGCAGAAATTTCGGCCATTGACGAATGCTTTCCAAGTATGTTTCCTATCCAGTATATCTATATATGGATCGATATATCTAAACTGAAATAGCGCTAGCTTCGTGTTTGTAATCTTCATCTTCATCATCATTTTGGCGTTTTAAACTATTTCTTGATGTATCTGTCGTCTTCGCGTAGTTTAAAATTCATAAATCTACCAAATCTGGATATAAGTCATCGTAATTGACGTGATCCTTTGTTAATTCACAGAAACACACGTCCATGTGTGTGATTTCCACCGTGAGAAAGCCTGGAATGAGTGGGTGTCGAAAACTACGAACGGGGTGACAGAATCTCGGGATGTGGTGTTACAATACCTTCGCAACGTTGCAAAAAGTGCGAACCAAATTCAACTGGAACAAAATATCACGATGCTGAAAGAAAGTCAGATTTGGAAAGCATCAGTACCACTGCAAAAGTATTACACCGAATTTTGGGGTTTGCATCTTAAGGTATTGTAATGCAAATGAATTTATGAGTTTATTGCCATCACCCCATAGTGAGTTCCTGGTGTACTGTAACACAAGGTGCATGTAACCAATAATCAGAGTATTTATATAGGTTAAAAACAGGTTAGTAATAAATCTCATTGCTCCAGTCGTGAATTCAGCCTACAGAAAAATTGTGAGAACAAAGCAGTTTCAGGGTAACACATCTTTAAAGCATGTTGCAATACAGTATACAGTATACAGTATGCCATCATTTTTTTACAGAAATGGGTCCGTTTTTACCGTGACGAATCACTGCGTATTGCCATATACACCAACAATGGAATTGAGAGGCAGAACAATTGGCTAAAGCACTCGTACCTAGAAGGTCGAAGAAACAACTCCATCAGTGATCTCGTAGATATTATCTTAAAGCAGTTTTTACCCGATAGCTACAAGAAGTAAGTCTTTTTGGTTGATAGTGTAGTGCAATGACTGTTTTGAATCCAAGTTATACAGTACGCTGAAAATATATACGCTGTACGGTAGGAATAAAAACCTGTTTGGTAATATTGATATGTGATTGGTTCATTATATTTTTTATGTTGAAAGATACAAAGAACAAAACATCAAATGTACAGCTTCGTACAGGTGTTGGGACAGTCGTGTGCCGAAGTATCTGCAAAACAGACCCAAAGGCGTTGTGGAGCATATAATGCAAAGAATACACACAGAAATTGAAAATGTCCATATTTCCCAAATGACACCAAAGCTATTTAGCGTCAGGAGTCGTGGTCAGTTTTACCAAGTATGGTTAGGTTCTGACACTCAATTGCCAACCTGTCAGTGCATCGACTACAAAACCAAGAAATTGCCTTGCAAACACATATGTGCTGTTGTCCAACAACCAGGCGTAGGATGGGAATCTCTGGGCTCACGTTTTGACACTCACCCCTTGTTCACTTTGGATCAGGAAGTCATCCAGTCACCACGTCTAGAAGAAGACACAAAGTTGTCCAGTGAAGTTGCTGATTGCACATCTTCATCGACGCCAATGCCAAATAATACGGTCAACACAGTGGAAGGAAGTCCTGTAGCGAAGAGCGAACATGTTACGGTAAGCCTCCCCTGTAGAAAAAAGTCTAACATCCGGAGGCAGTGCATCCAGGAAGTGAAATCTCTCCATGATGAACTCTATTTAATAACAGACAAAGATGTTTTGAACGAAACCCTGAAAAAGATCAGAGACGTTCTTAGTTACGCAAGAAAGCATCGTCCCAAAGAGAACGGAATTGCGCTGAAAGACAAATCCTTGTCACCAAAGAAAAAGAAAATAACATTGAAATGTAATACATCCAAATTGCGAGAAGAAAGAAGAAGGATTATTTTAAGAAGAGAGTTGGATCAGTTGCAGATTCTCGGAATGCGAAAATTAGCGTAGAAGGTGAAGCAAATGGAAAACGGAAGCGATCCAAGCCACAATATTCAAACACTGCTGGTAAAAAGAAAATAAAGGAGTCAAAGAAAGAGGACGAGAATGGAAATGATGTATGGGTATTAATCAATGGTGTGAAACTGACGTACAATTTGAGGGATGTTCTCCTAACTAACTTTGCATGGTTGACAGATGACCACATTGATGCCGCCCAACACCTCATCAAACAGCTGGAAACTGGAGTAAGTGGTCTTAATTGCATTGCAGCAACGACTCATTGCAGTAGATTTGCAGTCCCCCATGATTTTCACCAAACCATTCAGTGCCACAATATTGGTTCGCATTGGGTGGTATCGAGTTCAATTTCTGGCAAGCTAGTTGTCTACGAAAGCCTGTATACAAGGGTCAACGAATCACTTAAGCGGCAGTTGACATACGTGTATAAAGGTTTATGTAATGATGATGGTTCCCTCGACATCACAGTAGTCCTGCAACAACGACAGAGAGGAACTTCAGACTGTGGCCTATTTTGCATTGCCAATGCTGCTGCACTAGCAAACGGAATTGATCCATCCACAGTCTCATGGGATCAGGATAGAATGCGTGACCATCTTCACAAATGCTTTGAGCAGAGAAAGATTGAAATGTTTCCTCACGATGTCAAGCAAACACCCTCCATGAAATATCATTATGTCGTAAGCATTTACTGCATTTGCTTAAAGCACATTCCTGACGCCCAAATGGTTCACTGCAGTAAATGCAATAATTGGTTTCATCATGGTCATCCTAAGAAGTGTGTGAATCTTTTAGCGAAACAGGTTGCAGCGCTTGCAACTGAATCATCATTCATATGTGAATATTGTGAAAATGATGCTCTTAAACAAACTCCAAACTGCCCTGTAATAGTTCTATAGTTCATTCCTTCATTGGCATGGTTGGTTTCTTTCCAATTATAGAACTGAGATGTACAATGATGGTGTACATGCGAATCATATCGTAGGTCTTTAGGATCAAACTACCTAAAAAATTCAACAAGAACTTTAACCTTTCGGGTGAAGGCCCTTCGTCTGGAAGTTAGTAGGGAGAAAAAGTGCACTTAAAGTGAACACAAAAGCGATTACAGTGTGTGATAAAGAATGAACCAATCAGATGGATTTAGTCAAAACAAAGCAAAAACAATATATGGAAATCACATTATTTACAAAATATCTGAAAGATACAAAGAACAAAACATCAAATGCATATATTCGTAGAGGTGTTATGACAGTCGTCTGGTATCTGCAGAACAGACCCAAAGGCGCACAAGATCCATCGTTTAGGGGCTTCGGTGGCGAAGTGGTAAGCGCACTTGCCTTTCACCTTTAAGGTCGCGGGTTCAAGTCTCAGTGAAAACCTTCTCAATGCGACTCGAACCCAGTCCTCAAGAGAAAAGAGTAAAGTCAACGCTCTGCCGAAAGTCGTGGGTTTTCTCCGGGTACTCCGGTTTCCTCCCAAAGGGAAAGTTAACAGGGTGGGTTAGGTAAAAGGGCCCGCAGTAATTGGCATATGCTGTTGTGGTGACCCTGCTCTAGTTGGCGAAGCTAAATAAAATTAAATTAAAAAAAATATATATATATTGTGCATATAATGAAAATAATATACGGTATGCAGAAATTGAAACAATATATGGAAATCACATAACAAAATAAACGAAGCCTCTAAGCCTCCTCCTGCCCTCATTGAAAATATCCACTGTCAAGATTAATGCCTCGTCAAAGAAGGCCAGGTCATCAAGGAAGGACAACTGTGTGGCCCTGTCACCATATTGGAACAGAGCATTTGACACGGACAAGCTTTTAGCCAGGATGCCAAAACTGGCCGTCCAAAAAGTACTATGGGGGGGTTTAGAAAGATTTCCATGCGGGTTTAGAAAATTTCCGAGGGTTCAAGAAAAATTTGATAATTTCCAAGGGTGACAAAAAGGGGTCAACAAAATTTCGAATTATTTGAACAGATGTCAGGAACTTTCCGGGTAAAAGACATCTGTGGAGGCACGGTTAATAGAACTAGAGTGAGAGTCCAAGTTCCAATAGAACCTTCCGATATTGTTCGTTTTCGTGACAGTTGAACCTAGTTTTGCAGCCTTTTATGCGGAGTGTTGACAATGCGGAGTATTGTCAATACGGAGTGTCGACAGTGCGGTTGTTGACAATGTGGTATGAGGTGTGATTTATATATTGAATTATAGCATTAGAAGCATTATTTATGACTGTTCATTGCCTTTGATAATAATGCTATAATGCTATTATGGTATCCAAAACTGCAATTTTGTCATTGTGTTTTGCACTTGTGCAATGCTTATTTGCTATTATGATGAATTTCATTCTGCGTTAAATTTCATTCGGCGTGGCACTCAGAAACCAAAATTTGACTTCCGGTAGCCAGAGGTCTGTATACCACAGTGTAGCGCACGAACATAGTACAGTTTGAGACAAAAACTGCTCACAAAAGCAGGAAGTCTTTTGATTAACTATGATTCAATGTAGCCGACGTCGACGGTTTAATATAAAGCTGGTGATGACAGCGAAAGCTTGGCTAGTTTCAACCTGGTATCCGGTATCAAAATAAGCTCGAAAATAAGGGCTGTTTTGGAAGTGTCTTTTTGAAATGCGTTTGCCGTCGAATAGTGCAAATATTAAGCGGTGATATAATATATTATATAGGCAGTAAATTTTGTTATAGAAAAATTTCAAAAACATTAAAAAAAAATCACATGATATTTTAATCTAGGAGTGATTTGCTCCTCGGCACTGTCCCTAATTTAAACAGTGTCTTAAATTAGCTACCTTATATATTCGCTATGTTATATTTGTGATTTGTCTATTTTTTTTTATTTTTCTGAAGGTGTACGAGATTTTAAATAAGTGACTTGCCCCTCGCACAGTGCGCCACGTTTCAACTGTGTCAATGGAAAAGTCTTTACTTGGCACCGTGTATTAGCGCTTACGTAAACAGAGATGAGAAGTTAAGGCAATTTCCCTTTAAAAGGCTTTATATCTGAAAAAAATTACTGTTATAGATAATAATTCATAAAATAAGTAATACAAAAAAAATAGTTTATTATATCAGATTTTTAATTTTATGCTGCTCCGTGCTCCGTCTCTTACTAATAGCCATCATGTAATGACTTAGTGCAATTCTATTGCACATATATATTAGAAGTGTTATCGAATACGCATCACCAGTATTCCACTATGCGTTGCCTGCATATCTGCATGAGCGACGCTGATTTAGAGCGCTTACAGACGCGGTCCGTGCCCCGTCTCTTACTAATAGCCTTACATGATATCTTCGCACGGTTTGACGCAAAAAATACAAGCGGTTTAAATGTTTTCAATGTTAAATTAATTACATTAGGTACTTTGAACCGTGAAAACATTTAACATTTAATGTTAAATGTTTTCACGGTTAAAGTACCTTGCAATTATCAATTCGTGTGAGCCTTCAATAACTTTAATCCATTACTAGTTTTACCATGAGTTACCGGGTAACAATGCTGCTGTGCAATTATAGATAAATCTAGACACTGGTCACTTTTACTATATGAAGAGGCTTACATATCCATAGGCAAAAACCTACTCTTAACCAGGGAACTTAACCCTCAAAACAGCTGTTATCTTTAATTACGATATGTTGACAGATGTTTTATCACCTACATCACACCTGTACATATAACCATATGATATAACTTTATAAAATTCTATGGTAGCTTTCACAATTCCTGAAGATGACTAAAGATTAGTCGAAACGTAGAATTATAAAAATGAAATTGTTCGGAGTTTCCATTGTGCTATATTTTATTAAAGTGCTCAGTTGTTACCGCAAATTTTGAATTGCACGCCCAGTGGAAGATCATAAGTGTTTTGGCACATGAAACTGTTTTGTCATGTCCCTGCAGTTGATTAACCATTGCTTAAGTTTGATAATATAGCAGCCGAACACAGCGGATCAAGGGGAGCATACCCTGAAAAAAACCCTAACATGTTGTTGGTATAACACGATATAAATAATAGGAACAAGGAAGCACTTAATATCCCACCACACAAAGCAATGTGTGTTTATATGGTTATTATGGCCATGTGGTTATATGGTTAATTATATGTAGCAATGTCCGGTCAAAGGAGTTTTCAGTACAGAGCTGCAAGATTTGAAATGACAGGATGACCTGAAGAAGTTACCCTTTTTTTACAGTCAAAACGGGTGTTCTGTTCCGAGGAATATTGCAATATTGTCATGCAATATTGCAATTTTGATGTGGAGATTGCTCTGAAGTAACCGATGCAAACAAACTGCAAATTGAAATTCACAAGTAGGTTTGTAAACAAAGCCTCTGGCTCTGGTTGGCTACTAGAAAACAAAGAAGCCAATCAAATTCTCCGAGCAATTGGATTGGAGCTTCCATTTTGCTAGTAGCCAATCAGAGGGTTTGTTTTGCACACCTGGTTGTGATTTGTGAATTCAATTTGCAACTTGTTCGTGTCCGTTGCAAATTGCTCAGAGCAATCTCCAAATCAAAATTGCATTATCCGTGACGATATTGCAATATTCCTCGGAATAGAACACCCGTTTTGTAAAGGGGAGTTAAAGAAGAAACTTCTATATAGATCAAACATTTTATTTCTAACTTTTAAAATTATACATTGTTCGCCGAAGGCGAGGTGATCATGAATATCGGTGAATAAAAACTGAGACGAAGTCGAGGTTTTTATTCACCGAGCCTGAGGCGAATAATTGTTTTAATTTAGTAAAATTACATAGGTGATTATTTGGAAAAAAACAAAAAATGCACATTTCAAAAATATTTTAATTGCATATTTACGATAAAAGCGGCTTAAAAACGCTTTAGGCGATTATCGCGTATTAATCCGAGGTAGCGCAACCAATCAGCGTTGAGAATTTTCAATAATCACCTATGTAATTTTACTAAACTGTTTTAATATATTTTTTAATCAACGCTAGTTTTTTTAATATAGACACATCACTGTTGCAATTGTAAATAGGTATTGAAAAGCCCTGATCGGGAATACTATGCATTGATAATAATATTAAAAAATCGTCTTGTGAGTCCGAGGGGGTTGTTAAAAGTGTTTATAAAAATTTCCGAGGAAGTTGATTAAAAGTATTTTCCGAGGGGGGGGTAGAAAAATGTTCAAAATTTCCGGGGGGGGTAAAGTATTTACGAAGATTTCCGAGGGGGTCAAAAATCTCGATTAAAATTTCCGAGGGGGGTAGAAAAATGTTCAAAATTTCCGAGGGGGTAAAGTATTTACGAAGATTTCCGAGGGGGTCAAAAATCTCGATTGAAATTTCCGAGGGGGGTAGAAAAATGTTCAAAATTTCCGAGGGGCTAAAAGTATTTACGAAGATTTCCGAGGGGGTCAAAAATCTCAGTGAAAATTTCCGAGGGGGATAAGTAAAATATGAAATTTCCGAGGGGTCTCTCGTCATGGAACCTCGTCAACGGGTGTTTCCGAGGGTGTTGTAAAAAATCGGAAAATTTCCTAGGGGGTCTTGAAAAATTGGCAGATTTCCGAGGGGGTAGATAAAAAAACCGTTTCCGAGGGGGTCAAAAATGAGAAACCTCGTCAACGGGGGGGTGTGTATATTAAATGGAATGGCCCAATTAGCATCATCTGGTGTGCTGGTGTTACCAAGTGAGCGTGTGCTAAGGGACTACCGCAATTTTTTCAAACCCAAACCTGGTTTTCATGAAGAGAATATATCTAGACTGAATGACATTACAAAGAATTTGTTTGATGTTCAGAGATATGTTGTTGTGTCATTTGATGAAATGAAAATTCAATCAAATCTAGTTTTTGACAAACACAGTAATGAACTAATTGGCTTTGTCAATATCGGCGATGATGACCTGAATACTGCTGCATTTGACACACCAACTGCAATTGCAAGTCATGTCTTGGCGTTCATGGTGAGAGGTGTTGCAAGTGATCTGAAATACATACTAGGATATTTCAGCACTGAGAATGTAACATCCTTTCAATTAATGCCAATCTTCTGGAAGGCTGTCTCCATATTGGAATTGACCTGCAACTTATGGGTTTGTGCCGCAGTGAGTGATGGTGCATTAACAAACCGGAAGTTTTACGAGCTGCATGTTGGTCTCGTGGGAGAAGAGTACAAAGTTGATGTTGTGCACAAGACCGTCAACCTTTTTGCTCCAGAAAGATTTATCTTCTTCTTTTCCGATGCTCCCCACCTACTCAAGACAGCCAGAAATTGTCTTTTCAACTCTGGTACAGGAAAGCATACCAGGCTGATGTGGAATGGTAAGGAGTTAATGTGGCAACACATTGCTCAGCTTTACCATTCAGACCTTGAACAGGACTTGCATCAACTTCCCAAATTAACCCCCGACCATATCAACCTTACGTCCTTCTCAAAGATGAAGGTGAATCTTGCTGCCCAGGTGTTGAGCAACTCTGTCGCACAGGCACTCCGGCGACATTTCCCTGGTGGAGAAGCAGAGGAGAGAGCAAAGTTCTGCGAGATGGTGAATAGGTTCTTTGACTGTCTCAATGTTCGTTCTACAAGTGAACACACAAGACGACGGAACGAATTTCTGGCTCCATACACCGACCCCAATGATAGTCGATTTGAATGGCTACAGAAAGTCTTCCTTGGCTATCTTGAGGCATGGTATAGGGCTACACAAGAACGACCTGGCGACTTCTCCGGTGATGCAAGAGGCAGAATGTTTATCTCACAGCAAACATTTAAAGGACTGAAGATAACAATTAATTCTCTTGTTGAAGTGGCAAAGTTCTTGCTATCAGAAGGACTGGAATTTGTCATGTCAGAAAGATTCTGCCAGGACCTCTTAGAAGAGTATTTTGGGCGTCAGAGAGAGAGGGGTCGTTACAGTGATAACCCAACCATCCAAGCATTTGGGTACAATGATCTCACACTTGCAGCACAACGAAATATTGCACCCATTGTTAGAGGTAATGTTGCTGGAAGACACAAGGGTGAACATTCTAAATGGTATGTTGTGTCTGAAGAACCACTGCCAAAACGAAAAAAGAAAAAGTAATTAGGTCTTCCCAATTAACATATATCTCAATGAGAACATTAGAAGAATTAGAATATACTAAAGGTGCTGTAATACAGTATGAGCAACAAAATTGCTGCAACTTGCAACAAAAGCTGATTTCATTCGCATGTTAATTAAAAAAATGCCACACATATAAGTTACAAAATGTGCAACAACATTCATAAACATTTTCAATTAACATGCATTGAAATCAGTTTTTGTTGCAAGTTGCAGTAATTCTGTTGCTCGTATTACAGCACCTTTGGTACCGTAATCTCTCTAATAAACCTGCCTCTTAAATAAGCCCCCCCCCCACATCTCTAATAACCCACCCCCCTTTTGGATGAATAAATTTATTAAGCATCCCCCCTCTATAATAACCCCCTTTCCCCTCTAATAACCCCCTCCCACTAAGCCCCCATTCACACAAAAACACAAGTGTTTTGATAAGATCTCATGGTTTTCTTTACACATTGTTCTGTGTTTGAACAAAATTGTCATGATTTTATGGAAAAGAAAATAAGCCCCCTCTACCCCAGGGGGCTTATTAGAGAGATTACAGTAAAACAATTCCTAGATTTCCTGAAATGCCATAAATATTCTATCAAGTAACGTACCGGTATTGTGAAGATGAAATACTGGTTATATACATATGTTAGCATTATGCCAGTACTACTATGTGGTTTTAATATTCTTGGGGTATAACCGGTATATGCAATGGCCTGTGGCCTGGAATCATTAAATTCTATGGTACTCAGGGAGATAAAGGTTGAGAGCAGCTTTTCTATATTAGAGGATTATATTTACGGTATACAATGTATTTTAGGGGTTGCTTATATCAGTTATACGAGGTTTCAGCAATCAAAATTGGCACACTTTTTGAGGGCATTGGCCCAAACATAACTCAATTCATTCTGGCTCACCACTGACAACAAACTTTCTATTAACTATGCACCTATCAATGTAAAGGCTGGGTGGGGCGTTTGTACTTCCATGCAAATTTATCATCAAATACAGTATCCTACTGTTGGGCTGAAAATATTGTCAAGACATTTTCAAAGATGGTGTGGAACATTTGACTTTTTTTGCAAAACATTACAGGTTTTTCAGTTCAAATATCCTCAACTGCAGGCAGGATTAGGATCAAATTTGAAGACAAAATTCGATCAAATGCCCCACATATACAGGGCTTTCAGAATAATTTGAAGTAGGTGGCTGCCCCAAAAAAGTAGCCGTCTGTGACTAATACAGTAATGGTGATCGAGAGTAAAAAAAAAGTAAAACTTCTAGACGGTTAAACCTAACTCCTCTATTTCTACTTTAAGTTTGAATTAATCTTCGTGAATAGGCCGTGTTTTGCTAAATTCTGTGTGGAACATCGATTTGTATTATTTTTTCTCTGACCAGATGAAAAGTAGCCGGTGGTAAAACGTAAAGTAGCCGGTGGAACTCCGACTTATTTTGAAAGCCCTGCATATGCTTGACCTCCCTCCCCCACTGGGCTTAACATTGATATTGGTGCATTAAAATTGTATGATAAATAAAAAAATGAACTGTATGGTATTATAACAGTTAATAATTTGGAACATCAACCAATAATTAACAATTATTCGCCGAAGGCGAAGTGATTATCGGTGAATATTCACCGAGACGAAGTCGAGGTGAATATTCACCATAATCACTGAGCCTGAGGCGAATAATTGTTTTAGTATAAATTTTGCATATGAAATTAAACAACAGCTTTAAATATCAGTTTAAAAATTCAGAAATTAAGTTATGTTCAGCCGGTTTACAATTGCTTTATTTTATAGTGTTGCAGTGTCTCTTGTTCGCACGCACTTTCAAAAGTAGTTTCCTTTTTCGAGAACAGAACAAAGTTTTTTATCTTACTAAATCTCTGTTTAGAATATAATACACAAGCTAGGACAGGCTGACTGGCTACGTTTGTAGTTGAAAATGTGGAGAAATGCTGTACTCAACTTACGAACTTTGTTTTGCGAAAATTTTTCCAAACGACAAGTTGTTTATTTTCAGCCTCAGCAAAACAGAGCATAAAAACACACTTTGCAAAGAATAGATCAATGCCTATAGGTATGGAAGATAAAATTGTAGCGGTGAATTGACATTTAAAATATATTGTTGAGATTCTGGTTATTCTGTCCTGAAAAAAACTGAGAAAAATACGAAAATTCAACCGAAAAACTGATGATATTATAGCTAGTATACAAATCTCACATGCGAGTTTCGAAAACATAATTATAAATATATTGATAAAGCACGACAAAAACAAAACATTTAAAAGTGAATATGGTTACCATAGAGAGTCTCGGATAGATACAAATATATATATACAAAGTAAAATGATTTAAAAATATTATTAACAGCCAGGTTTTGCCAGCCTTAAAGTATATTTTTTTGCTAGGAAACTTGAAACAAAACGGACAAAGTTTGAAGCGTATCACGGATGTTTCGGAGTTTTTAGATGATATAAATTGTCAAAAAAAGTTTGATACAAAGTATTTAAAGGCGTCTTACCTTTTATAGAAAAACACTAAACTTTTGTTCTTCTTTGGGAGTTTTTCATCGTTTAAAAAGGTTTCAAACAACTTTGCCAGGCCATTCTTTTGGAAAGCATTATTTACTAGCAGGCTAGTAAATAATGCCTCAGATTTACTAGTGCAATAACCAATCAGAACGCAGGAAAGCTCATTTCGTATGCAAAATTTATACTAATTTGTGTTAATTAATGCACTGGGCAATATATACATGTTGTTAAATACAATTGTCACTTTTCTTCAGCCATTTTCTTGAGTTCCGTTCTTAATGCTTTTGTTTTTTGTTTTTTACTCTTTAATTTGTAGCGATTGACAATGCCCTTTGCATGCGAAAAGCTTCTTACTCGGATAAATAGTTTTACAAAATTTTCTAGGGCTAACTTGCTGCACTCGCTTGAAATGTCAAAATCCAATCCTGTAGTGATGTTTTCCCATAAGCTTATTATCACAGGTTGCATTAGGATCTCATCCACTATCTTTTCTGTTGGAATGGAAGTTGTAACTACAGCTTTACTACTGCGGATATGTTTCCGAAAGACAATCTCTGTTTCCTTTGCTATGCCTTTGATGTTATCATTTGGTGCCCACAAGCCTCCTCTTGAAATTGAATTAATATATTCATCTTTCTTCACATCCTCTAACTTGACTGATGTGAGTAAGGATTGCAGCTCTATGCTCCGTTGTGAGTTCCAATGTGGAGAGTTCTTACTCTTTTTATGCATTGAATGCAGCACGTACCCAGCAACATATGAAAGTGGACCCAGCTCTTCAGGATTTAACTTGATTTCCTCACTTTCCTGAAAGAATGTATATTACAGATTAGTATAAATTTTGCATACGAAATGAGCTTTCCTGCGTTCTGATTGGTTATTGCACTAGTAAATCTGAGGCATTATTTACTAGCCTGCTAGTAAATAATGCTTTCCAAAAGAATGGCCTGGCAAAGTTGTTTGAAACCTTTTTAAACGATGAAAAAAACTCCCAAAAGAAGAACAAAAGTTTAGTGTTTTTCTATAAAAGGTAAGACGCCTTTAAATACTTTGTATCAAACTTTTTTTGACAATTTATATCATCTAAAAACCTGAAACATCCGTGATACGCTTCAAACTTTGTCCGTTTTGTTTCAAGTTTCCTAGCAAAAATATACTTTAAGGCTGGCAAAACCTGGCTGTTAATAATATTTTAAATCATTTTACTTTGTATATATATATTTGTATCTATCCGAGACTCTATGGTAACCATATTCACTTTTAAATGTTTTGTTTTTGTCGTGCTTTATCAATATATTTATAATTATGTTTTCGAAACTCGCATGAGATTTGTATACTAGCTATAATATCATCAGTTTTTCGGTTGAATTTTCGTATTTTTCTCAGTTTTTTTCAGGACAGAATAACCAGAATCTCAACAATATATTTTAAATGTCAATTCACCGCTACAATTTTATCTTCCATACCTATAGGCATTGATCTATTCTTTGCAAAGTGTGTTTTTATGCTCTGTTTTGCTGAGGCTGAAAATAAACAACTTGTCGTTTGGAAAAATTTTCGCAAAACAAAGTTCGTAAGTTGAGTACAGCATTTCTCCACATTTTCAACTACAAACGTAGCCAGTCAGCCTGTCCTAGCTTGTGTATTATATTCTAAACAGAGATTTAGCAAGATAAAAAACTTTGTTCTGTTCTCGAAAAAGGAAACTACTTTTGAAAGTGCGTGCGAACAAGAGACACTGCAACACTATAAAATAAAGCAATTGTAAACCGGCTGAACATAACTTAATTTCTGAATTTTTAAACTGATATTTAAAGCTGTTGTTTAATTTCATATGCAAAATTTATACTAAAACAATTATTCGCCTCAGGCTCAGTGATTATGGTGAATATTCACCTCGACTTCGTCTCGGTGAATATTCACCGATAATCACTTCGCCTTCGGCGAATAATTGTTAATTAACAGTGTTAACTGGCCCTACGGTATCATTGAGGACAGATGAGTATAATCGAATGGCATTAGAGTAAAAAACTAAAGCAGGGCACATATACCTGTGCATTACCAGCTAATGGGTTAACAAGAGAGACTGGCAGATTTGTTAACCCATTAACTGGCAATAACCAACCACTGACTAAAATGGGTGCATTACCAGCTAATGGGTTAACAAGAGACACTGGCAGATTTGTTAATCCATTAACTGGCAATAACCAACCACTGACTAAAGTAGGTAAAGACAAAGTAAATTTTTCTTTAAATCAGAATCGGACTCTAGATGTTGATGCTCGAAAGGGTTATACTTCGTATACTATCTAACTACCATGAAGGTATATTTTCTGATACACAGTATGTATCAGATATGGATGTAGAAAGAAAACATTTATATGAGATATAAACCCTACCTGTTCACAAGATAAATCACTGTTTTAAGTGATTAATAACTTTCTGCGGAAAGTGGATCAACAAAACATTGACGGCACTTTGGTTATCACAGCCTGGAAAGAATTTTTTCCAATTCTTTAAAATCTCTCCGTAGAAGCTGGCTAGTAGGGAATCTTGGTTACGCTTTCGATGAAACTTGGAGAACACATCATTGATAAACTTTACAAATTCCTTACTTGGAGTCAAGCTGGACACAATTTTTACGATCGCTTCAGGATAAAGCTTTTCCCTCCCGTATCTTGTCCCCGATTTCCTTGCACATTTCTTTTATGGTATTCATTTCAATTGCTGGAATTTTGTTCTTTGATTATTTTTTTCTTAGACGCAGTTGGCGTTGTTTCCTGTTCCTCGTGTTTACTACGCCGATGTCTAGTAGTTATGTACGAGTCAAATCCAACCACGATCAGCCCCCCCCCGGGCAACCCCCGGGCATTTGACTCAAGATCAGCTCTGTATAGGCGGGAATTTGACTCAAGTTTAATCCGCCCGGTCGGGCATTTGACCATTATACAACAAATTGGTCAGCGGTTGTTCCCATAAAGTATGTACACTCTAGCGCTTCGAAGTTTTTAAAATTGCTTTTTTAAACACATTCTGAGCGACAAATATTGAATATGCCGTTGTTCAAAGTTTGGAATAAAGGAAAAACAATTGGGAAAGCTGTTCTTGCAACAAAATTCCAGAACCATGTACCCTTATAGCAGGGCATTTGACTGTGGTTTCTGCCTGTCCGGCCGAGCATTTGACTATTTATTTTTTCAAAAGTCAAATTCCCTGGGGGTCGCCCGGGGGGGGGGCTGATCGCGGTTGGATTTGACTCGTACATTAACCCGCCTTTAGACTTGCATATTTTCTCGCATTTGTCACATGGGAAACTTTTAACGCCTTCTACCTATTAGAAAACAATCAAAAAGTCAAATATACCTATATCTTTCATATACGTTAAGGCAAACATCTTGAAATTTGATTTAAAAAAGTTATTTACCTCAGCAATGGCGTCAGACAGCTGGAGATCAAATTCCTCACCGTTTTCTTCAAGCACTTCTAAGGACTCTATAAACGCGTCACGAATATTTTCTTCTTCTGAATATATATTTTCAACATCAAAATCAACATTAGAGTCACTTTCCGAGCTACATTCAGCCATATTTGTCAAACAAACTTAAAGAAAAGTCAACCTTCTATAGTGTTCCCTGTGAGTATCGCTCCTATGTTTGGCATTCGTGCACCTTCGTTTGTCACGTGACAGGGTATAAAATACATGTCAACATCACAGCAGGAGTCCTTTGAAGTTTGCCGGCCTTCCTAACCATGTTTATCTTTCTATTAACTATGATTAAACATTGAAAAATACTTGACAAAATAGTCAAAGTATTGGCACAACAATAAAATAAATTTGACACACTGTGGCCCAGTCAGTGTCGCTGAATGAAGTACAATATGTTTATGAAGTGTATATGGCTTTAACACGAAAAAAGTTACCTAAATATCGCTGAAATCGTAAAATTTTGCAAGTTATTCCCTCGATCTTCGCAGTTTGTTTATGTCGTGAATACAAAAACCGGAAGTGCACACACTTTTACGTTCGCTCATTGGTCAACTAACTAAGCGAACGTTATCACAGATTAAGGATATACCAGAAGTGTAACTTCATAGGGCTTTCGTGTCCTCAAATTTCGCCAAATGGCGCTTGCTAGGAACATGGCGGCGTGAAAAACACGAACGTTTTTTTTCTTTCGTGGCCTTTTTAGATCGAAATTTTTGGATAAAACAGTTAAGAGCATCATTGTTAAATGTTTGACCATGGTTGAAAGCAATGAAGAAGCGAGAAAAGACGAATTGTCGGCTTTGTCGCGCTTGCTAGGAACATGGCGGCCGTGGAACAACTTTTTACCTGAAGTTACACATCTGTATATATTTCATCTGTGACGTTATTGATGACCAATCAGAGCAAAGAAACTTGTAGCATAGCAACGTAATTTTCGGCAATCATTTGAAGTCTAGTTGCCGCGACGTCGCGGGAAGGCGGCCTAAAAACTCTCGATTTTTCACTTAAAAATTGATTTTTCGGTTTGGCAACAACTCAAACCTTTTTCTCTACATCTATCTGAGTATGAATATGTTTGTTGCCAGCTTCTAACACGAAGTTGCCATCAACTTGCACCGTTCGATAGCTTGGCCGGCCGACTAATAGATTAATATTCGAGTGTGCAGCGAATTTAATAGCAAATTTGAATAACAAAGCGAAATATTTCCGTATTTATGAGACCAATGCAAATTTCATAGTCCACTTCAGGGCGCTTATTGCCCCCGCAGGAGGCATATATTGAAGTCCCCGCACGGTAATATGATATACGCTAGGCAGATAAATTTAAGTTTTACAGTTTTTGCCCGCAAAGCATTGGTGGGTAATATCTCAAATTACTGCAAAAACAGCGGCATGCCTGCGTTCTCAAGTTACTCAAAGGCAGCGCCGTATCTGCGCAAGGTTTATCGGGAATGATTTTTACGTCATCGTGCCCGTGCCGGGGTATATATAAAGTAGATGTCCACGAGGTTCGGTCTCTTTTCTCTTCTCCTCTGGCTGCTGGATCTTGGGTTACGCACAGTGAAAAGTTTATTTCAAATTTGAGACTTTGAGTGAATTTCTGAATTTCAAGACATCGACAGCAATTTCAAAGGTTAGTGGTTGTTCAGATTATATCATTATTACGTTTTTAAAAGTTCAAGTATTAAATACCCAGGCCAGACCCACGAATTTATGATTTCATCCTTGGGAATCAATTTTAAGACAAAGAGTCTTTGTTCGGGCGACATCATTTAAATATATATTTGCATTTCTAATAGTCGCTTTGTATAAATTGTTTAAGGTCAAGCGCATAAATCGTTAAAGCTGCGAAGAGGCAATTCGTTTTAATAGTATAAAAGGTCACAAGTTTAAAAGGTGAGGGTTCAAATTTTATTACAGTATAGTATTCGTATGCCGTAGCTGTGCGAGGTTCAAAGGTTGCGTTATAATTCAGATCAAATATAAACGAAAAGGTTAAACAGTAACACAAGATTAAATTAAATTAAACTCCGTCGGTCTATCGAGTATTCGAGTATCAACTACGATTTGTCAGACACAAATCAAAACCGAAACCAAAAGACTTGGTTCACAACTTCACACCAAAAGACTTGGTTCACAATCAGTCAGTCGAAAACAGATACAAATATTAAAAATCGAGCGAAGTTTAACCAATATAAAAACCATAAAACAAGGCACACAACCCGTCACTATAAAACGTTTGTAACAGGGACTCATTGTTTGATTATATTGAAAAGTGCCAGGCTTCAGCCGGATGGACGCACAAGGGTCAAGTTACATGTGGTTACTGTTTGACTTTTAAAGTTCGTCCAATTTTACCAACCTTCTAAGTGTTTTTGAAAGAAAGGAGTCATAACATTTTGTGCAACTAATATAATTATTAGCTATGCGGCCAAAGGCAAAGGGCATTTCATTGCATTTCATGAATTCATTGCGGGAAAACCCAGGAATGTATTCATGTGCAATTGATTGCTTTTTGGAGGTGTCAAGATATCTATTTCAGCCAGCATTGTTAAACTTGTCAGCTAGAACTGAATTCATAGACTTGTTACACAATGTTTTGTCAGAATATTCCAATTTATCGAGAGAGAAATGCAATCATTTGCCACAGATACGAGAACCAGTTTGGTATTACCTTACACAACATTTAGGCCGTATTCTGTGGCACGTTATCGTTCAGTTTCGTTGCCCGGGTTCGGGCACTACTTTAAAACAAGATAAATAATTAGGATAAATCATACAAAATACAAATCCGCTTGTTTGCACTTCTAAAAACCTGCAGTTTTCGAGTATTTCTTCTTCGAAAATTCAAGAAATCAACATATTTCGCAATCGATCGCCGCCATTTTTTTCAGGGTACTTGGTGTAGTATGCACTATATATAGTGTATTTCGTGGTTCTACATTGATTTTTACATGAAGTTTCCAAAACATCCGCTGACATAAAGTAAATATGGCGTTTCAGAATTATTGTTTTTTAGTCATTTTGATGGGGAAAATGACAACATTTTAGCGATGTTTCGTTCCAAAAGTTGTTTGGATTGACAAAATATATGGACAAAATATATGGTTATCGCTTGACGGGCTTCAAAGGGATGTTGCGTGGAGAAATTTTCATTTTTATTCGCGGTAATGTGAGGGAATATATAAAGTGACAATACTAGTGAAAACATTTACAGTGGAAACTCTGTTTAATTGATTATTACTGGCAGAGGTCTTGGGAGATTCAATATAGAACTTTTCTTTGTGATGAAAACTGTCTGGTATCAGAGCCTGTGTTGTGGTAAATCCTGTTCCTTACAGACAGATGCAAAATGGTGACATATACATTCATCAACAGAACAACAACATGGAACATTCTTCCTGATGGACTCATACCTTATCCAGATTTAAATCGCTACTTTATGTATATTACACTACTGCCATAAATATAAACTATGAACCTGAAATTCCCTGGAATTGGAAATCGATCTGTTTAAAATGTGTTACTGCTCATGGTCCTGCATAGCGACGCTCTATTGTTGTTCTTAAAACTTGTATTGTTCTCTTATTTTAATTTAATTGTATATTTATATAGTATTTGTTATAGGGTCCACATGCAGAGGATGTCTTACACTTGCACTCAAGCAAAGATTGTGGACCACAGGGGGGGGGGACATGTCATCCAGACAATCTCCAGCTCTTGATTGGAGAGTGTCCAGCCAGCACCAACACTGAGACCATGATGCTGTTTGAAAATTTGCTCTGTTGATATGTTGGAAAAGGCTGTCGCAGGTTGGGGGCGAGAAATCATCTGAACATTTTCTGGATTTAAAACAGTCTATCTGTCATATCCTAGCCTGTGTTCCAGTCCACTACACCATTGTGTGTGTAAAGTGGACTGGAACACAGGCTATCATATCCTTGCTCAAGTCTGTTGAGTGCAAGTGTAAGACAGGTACATGTACATGTTGTGATTGCCGGAATAAAACAGGAATTAATGAAGATGAGGAAGATTATGATATGACTCATTTTGATGAGGAAGAAGAACTTGCAGACTCTGATGATTTGTGACTCTGGTTGAAAGAGCAAACTTCAAATTCTAATTTGTATATTATTAAAGGAACAAACTCATTCTCACCAAACAGGATGTACATATAAATATGCACTTATCATTGGCTTTGATGTGAAACCCCAGGGTAGCTGACTAGGTGAACATGCTACAAAATCCAAGGAATATTTTTTTATTTCATTTAACTTTGCCACATAAAGGAGTGTCAGGGACTCAGGGTCACCACAACAGTATACACCAATTACTGCAGGCCCTATAACAAATACTATATAAATATACAATTATAAGAACAACAGGAGAGTTACTACAAGCAGTATTACATTTTAAACAGGTTCATAGTTTATATTTATGGCAGTATTGTAATATACGTATTAAAGTAGCAAGTTAAATCTAGATAATACATCAGTTAATTCTAGCATTGCCATCCCCCCCTGGGCATTTGCACCTATTTTTCTCTAAGTGTACAATTCTCTGGGGCTGGGCAGGAAAAGTGCAACAATGCCCCACCCCGGGGCAAAGAAATTATGCCAACTGCTGGCCTGGGGCACACCAACACATATATTTGTCAGAATATCAGTTTTACATTCTTAATTAAATAATGTTTAACTTTGTAAAGATGAGCAAGTTTTGCTTCACAAGTTCTATTTGTTTATGTGTATTACACAAATACTTTCATCCATATTCATGGCAGTGCAAATGTTCACTGCAGCTGCTGCAGAAACCACAATAATTTGCCCGGCCCAGGGGAACGTTTGCAAGTACTAATGCCTGGTCCCTGCACAACAAAAGTTTGCAAATGCCCAGGGGGGATGGGGCAATGCTAGAATTGATTGAAATATAAGGCTAATTATACTGTTGAATGTTCCATGTTGTTGTTGTTGTTGTTGTTGTTCTGTTCATCTGTTGATGAATGTGCATGTCACCGTTTTGCATTTTCTATCTATACGGAATAGGATTTCCCACAAGACAGGTTCTGATACCAGACAGTTTTCATCACAAAGGAAAGTCCTATATTGAATCTGCCAAGACCTCTGCCAGTGATAAAAATACATAAAATGTTTTCACTAGTATTGTCACTTATACCCACTCACATTACCGCGAATAAAAATGAAAATTTCCCCACGCAACATCCCTTTGAAGCCCGTCAAGCGATATCCATATATTTTGTCAATCCAAACAACTTTTGGAACGAAACATCGCTAAAATGTTGTCATTTTCCCCATCAAAATGACTAAAAAACAATAATTCTGAAAGCGGATGTTTTGGAAACTTCATGTAAAAATCAATGTGGAACCACGAAATACACTATATATAGTGCATATTACACCAAGTACCCTGAAAAAAATGGCGGCGATCGATTGCGAAATATGTTGATTTCTTGAATTTTCGAAGAAGAAATACTCGAAAACTGCAGGTTTTTAGAAGTGCAAACAAGCGGATTTGGACTTTGTATGATTAATCCTAATTATTTATCTTGTTTTAAAGTAGTGCCCGAACCCGGGCAACGAATTTCATTTTCTAAGCGACTTTTCGTGCCACAGAATACGGCCTAATTGCAGCACATTGCTTCCTAGGGATAGTAATGCCAGTTTTAGTCAAATATTTGAGGAGCGAACCTTTGGCAAACTAAACCCAGAGGAAACTAATCTATTTATGACTCAGAGAACATTTGAATCTCATTGCCAAACATGTCAACAAACAGTGACTTCGAATATGAAGCTTTTCCTGATATATGTATCCAATGCTTCTTTGAAACAGACTGGTTTTGATATTGCATGTTGGCCATTGTCTGTGTCGCATATTTTCAAAAAGCCAAAAAAAATCATTTGTAAACACTGTTCAGAAAGTGATGTGTCTGATCCTATTTGCACGTCTGCTGTCAATTCAAAATTTGTGTTTATTGAGTTTTCAAATGAAATAATGAATTGTATAACTATCCATGAGCAAGCGGAATTCAATAATAGTCCCTACACATTACAAGGTTTAGTGCGATGTTATGAAAGACATTTTACTTGTGCCGTTAAAATTGGAGACAAATGGGTCTACTTTGATGATATGTGTAGTACGGTACAAGAGTTTACTTCGTTGCATCAGCTGTTTTTTTACTATAGCAAAGGGTGGTTTTTTGCCATATACAAATTTAGTACCTGTATGTTGAAAAACAAACAAGAAAACTATTTTACCAAAAAACACCCAGAAGAGCCTGTCAGTGCATCTACCTTTCATAACAGAAAACCAGACGTAACTAGCATGTCAAGTACTTCCCCTGGTAAATGTGGAATGCAGAAAGTATGTACCGCTAAAAGAACCCATTTTATGAATTCTTTGTATAGTAAACCTGGGACTTTCTCGTGTGCAATTGATTGTTTTCTTGAGGTTTCAGCCTATCTATTTCTACCTTATTTTAAAACACTAATGGTACAAAGTGAATTTATTGAATTGCTCTGTTGTGCTATGAATGATTATTTTCAATCACAAAAACAGCAGTGTTTGCCACAGATACGAGAACCAGTTTGGTATTACCTTACACAAGTTTGCAGCACATTGCTTCCTAGGGATAGTAATGCCAGTTTTAGTCAAATTTTTGAGGAGCGAACCTTTGGCAAACTAACCCCAGAGGAAATGAATTTATTTATGACTCAGAGAACATTTGAATCTCATTGCCAGACATGTCAACAAACAGTGACTTCGGATTTGAAGCTTTTCCTGATATATGTATCCAATGGTTCTTTGAAACAGACTGGTTTTGATATTGCATGTTGGCCATTGTCTGTGTCACATATTTTCAAAAAGCCAAAAAAAGTAATTTGTAAACACTGTTCAGAGAGTAATGTGTCTGATCCTATTTGTATGTCTGCTGTCAATTCAAAGTTTGTGTTTATTGAGTTTTCAAATGAAATAATGAATTGTTTAACCATCCAGGAGCAAGCTGAGTTTAATAATAGTCCCTACACATTACAAGGTTTAGTGCGATGTTATCAAAGACATTTTACTTGTGCCATTAAAATTGGAGACAAATGGGTCTACTTTGATGATATCTGTAGTACGGTACAAGAGTTTACTTCGTTGCATCAGCTAAAACAACGTTACCCAGTTGGATGGTTTTTCACTATTTTTCAACTAAGTGATGGAAACAACATTAATCCCAGCAGACTTTATTGCAATTTAGAAAGTGATAGAATACTAAGTCCTACTTTAAAGAGAAAAAGAAGTTGTGATGATATTTCAGGCTGTCCACAAAAACAATCAAAACTTGAGTTAGGCAATGACATAAAAGTGCACGATCAAAAAAACTGTACAGAAAACATGAAAAAGTTTCATAAAGCAATGCAGTTGTGTATATATCAATGTACTGTATGCCATGAAGCTTGGCCGTTGAAAACCAAACCAAAAGAGGTGTCTAAGTATGTTTGTGCCAGGTGTTCCCGTGATAAAAATAGTCCAAAAAAGTTTTCAATCGAGAACTCAATGATACCATCCCCAGTTCCAAAACAATTGCAAGGTTTAACTCAATTTGAAGAAATGTTAATTGCTAGAGCATTTCCAGTCATGCATGTATATACAAAACCAAGGGGTGGTCAAAAAGCATACAAAGGTCATGTGATAACATTACCTCAAGATGTGCAACAACTAGCTGACGTATTACCAAGGTGCCCAAAGGATCTTCCAGTCATAGTTTTTACTGTAGCAGGAAAGAATAACAACTCTAAAGATTTTATAGTACGTAGAGAAAAGGTTGAGCAGGCTCTATTTTGGCTTACTGGTTTAGATAAAACTGGGAAACCTAATAATCATTTGTACCAAAATGTCACAATAGATCGCAATGCACTTGACTCATTACCTGAAAATGGTGTTCTCAATAATATGACAACGGTTGACTTAGAAAATGATCCTGCAGAAGGCCAAGAAGTCGACATTGACTTAGGTCCAAATAATCTTAATACTGATGATAAAGTTTATGATGAAAATAGTGAAATGAGTAGTTTTCTTCCAACAAATATTAATAGAAAAAAGGAGAAAGATGTTATTCATGATCAATTTCTTGACCAGACTAAAAAGCATGAATGGCATATATAGGGAATGAGCCACTAAATGAATTTACTGTACCATTTATAGCAACAATGTGTTTTCCACACTCTTTCCTGACGGAAAAGGAGATCCAACCAACAACGCTATTTTAATAGATACTGGAAATAATTTGACTGATGCATTTGCAAGCAAATTAAAACATTTAATTAAGTTTTCAGAAAGGATAAATGATAAGTGGATTTATCGATTTGCTGCACATCCTAGATTTGGGTATTGGGCTTATAACATTATATCGCAGACGAATTTTAGGCCAAGGAAGTTATTTTTTGAAACAAAATCCTTCCGAAGCTAACTTAACTTTAGATAACTTAAAAGAAATGCTCCTTTCAAACTCGTATAACTCTCTAATGTCAAAACTCATGCATTATGGCAAAAATGTTAGTGGAACAAATGCTTATTGGAGTAAAGCGAGAGAGGATTTAAAAACAATAATTAATCAAAAGGGTCCACCAACAATATTCTGGACTTTATCTTGTGCTGATTTCCATTGGCCAGAATTCCATCAGCTGCTAAGAGGTGATGTTGACATAGAAAATACTGAGCGAAGGGGAAATGTAGTTAATAATCCCCACCTCTTAGATTGGTTATTTACTGAGCGAACTGAAAAATTTGTGAAGTATTGGCTCAAGGAAACCCTTGGTGCAACTTGGCACTGGTTTAGGTACGAGTATGCTGTCCAAAGAGGCTCAATTCATTGTCACGGGGTAGCAAAACTTGAGAATGATCCTAACTTATGTGAACTTTCGGAAAAAGCAGTAAAGGGTTATGTAACTGCAAAATCTCTTAGATTGTTACAGAACCTGTCAGAGGATAATTTGTCTGAAAAACAACTCATCATAAAAGAGGGACAGGAAGCAGAAACAGCTATTTGCCAATATATTGATTCGATTTTGACAACAGTAAATCCTTGCAATCCAGATATTGATAATAGTCATTGGGTAAAACCAGCAACCCACCCTTGCAAAAAACATTTTAAAGATATATCTAAAAGTGAATGGGATAAAGATTATGAAGATTTAGTAAATTTAGTACAGAGGCATTCGCAATGTTCATCAGCTTATTGTTTGCGTAAAAAAGGTGAAGATGAAAATTTATCTTGTCGTTTTAATTATCCAAAAGATTTAAGCGAAAAGACTCACTTGCAGTTTGAGGAGATTCGCTCCAAAGATGGCACTTTGCATTACAGAGTCAAAGTAAACACAAAACGTAATGATACCCGTATTAATAATCACCAACGAACGCAGTTGCAGGGGTGGAGAGCTAACTGTGACATCCAGGTTATCATTGATTATCACTCGTGTTTAGAATATATTGCTAAATATGCCTCTAAGTGTGAAAAGTTATCATCTGTTGCCAAAGAGGTTTTTACATCTGTGGTGAGTCAAAGTAATAGTGACAATAAAATGGCAATTAAAAAGTTAATGATGCGAGCCATTGGACAAAGAGATATGGGTATTCAAGAAGTAATGCACCAAATACTTTCAATAAAACTTTTAAGCTCATCTTTTCAAGTCGTAACTGCATCCCTTAATGGATCACGCAACATAAAAGTCCAAAATGGCCAACTGCAAACAGAACCATCAATTCTTGACTTGTATGCCAAAAGGACCCAATTTGAGAATGATTTTCCTGGTGTATCAAAACTTAATTTTGTTCAATTTGCTTCGACATTCTCAAAAGCTAAATTAGGGATAAAAAACGAGATAAAAATGTTGTGGTAAAAACCTACCCTAATTTTTCTGCTAATCCCAAAGGACCTCTATATGCATCATTTTGTAAAAACCAGTTATTAAAATTCAAACCATGGCATAATTGCCTAGACAATGCCTGGGACAATCAGGAAAGTCATGATTCTGTTTATATTGAGAGCTGGAAGTCTTTTCTAAATAGCCCAGAGGGAAGAAAACTTGTACCTGATTGGTCTCAACAATTACAGTCTATTTCAGAGTATGCTCAATTAAGTGACCCAGATGATGTATGTCTTGATAAAATTGGAGAGAGAGAAGAGTGGATGTATTTAGCAGATCTCAACTTTGAGAATAATGAAAAATCAGATAAAACATGCTCATATCCTAAAGGATACTGGGAATTAGACAGGTTAAACTACAATCTAGAGCAAATTGGAGATATGCCTTACTGGATTAATACACAAAAAACAAGCTTTGTTCATAGTATAGGTACTACATCTGAGACAGTGATTAATGTGACTTCTTTAAACGAATGTCAACAAACTGCCTATGATATTGTTCAAAATCATTTTTCAAGTGAAACTAATGGCCAACTGCTAATGATGATCATTGGCTTAGCTGGCTCCGGTAAAAGTTATGTCATTGATGCAATTAGGTGTCTGCTTAACAACAGTTGTAAAGTATCTGCATACTTTGGAATTGCAGCATTTAATGTAAGTGGTACGACTTTGCATTCACTTTTACAATTGCCAATACGAGCTAAAAGGAATGGCCCATTGACATCCACTGCGTTGTCTAAATTGCAGGATGATTTAAATGGCATCAAATGCTTAATTATTGATGAGTATTCTGTTATTGGGCAAAAAATGTTTGGTTGGATTGACAGAAGATTAAGACAAGCTACAGGGTTAACTGCTATCCCTTTGGAGGAATATCAATAATATTAGTAGGAGATGTTGCTCAGCTTCCTCCAGTTGGTGATAAAGTCTTGTACCACAACAAACCGCACAGTGATTTAGAAACTGAAGGATATTGCATGTATCGCAAGTTTGAAATAGTTATAAGGTTAGAAGTTAATGAGAGAGCGAAGGGTAGTGATCCACAACAAGAAATTTTTAGGCAGCTTCTACTGCGAGCACGAAATGGTGACTCGTCTTTGGATGACTGGAAATTATTATTAACACGACAACCTACTTGTGTTAAAAACATAGCTCACTTCGAAAAAAAAGCTGTCAAATTGTCTTATAGCAATGAAAAGTTGCGAAGGACAACTATATTGCCTTAGAACATTTAAACAACCCAGTAATTCAAATTAATGCACAACACAACAACACCCAGGCTAAAAATCTGAGTGCAGATGATATGGGAGGATTACAACCAACTTTATATATAGCTAAATCTGCTAGGGTTATGTTAACTCGCAACCTTTGGACTGCAGTTGGTCTCTGCAATGGAGCTGTTGGAACTGTACTTCACATAATTTATGCTGAAGGACAGTGTCCACCAGCATTGCCAATTGCCATTATAGTTCAATTTGATGAAAAGATTATTCAGGACCGAGTTTTTCCCCAACTCTTCGAAATTGTGTTCCGTTATATCCTGTAACAAGTAATTCTGAGACACATGGACAAAAATGTGAACGCCAACAGTACCCTCTCAAACTTGCATGGTCAATAACGATCCATAAAGCTCAGGGGCTAACTTTGAAAAATGTATGGGTTGTTTTAGGTCCCTCTGAGAAAGCTGCAGGTATGACATATGTTGCACTATCAAGAGCAAAAAAAATCTCAGACATAGTCATTCAACCGATGACTTTTGCTAGACTGAGTGCGGTGAAGAAGACCTCAAATTTTAAATATAGAATCCTAGAAGAAAACCGGCTATGCCAATTAGCAGAAAATACAATGCAAACGCCTGCAAATTCAACTCAACCCAAAATAACAACTAATTAGCAACACTGTAATGCTTTATACAGTATCCATTCCAAGTTACAATATTCATTTTTTATCTTTATGGTATTTTAAGCTGAATTTGTTTACAAAATTTTAGATGGAAAGCACAGCACCAGTATCCGATTTTATGTCAGATATGAAAATGACAACTTGGATGCTCGCACTCTGGACAAAATTGACGCTTTAAGTGAGAACGTTATAAGTGAGGAAGCTCCAGGTGCATCAAAAAGGGTAAGATAAAAAAATCCCTATTGTGATAAAATATTTCACATGTTTAAATTAATTGCACTTTAATTACCATACTTAAAATGTATGGGTTGATTTAGGTCCCTCTGAGAAAGCTGCAGGTATGACATATGTTGCACTATCAAGAGCAAAAAAAATCTCAGACATAGTCATTCAACCGATGACTTTTGCTAGACTGAGTGCGGTGAAGAAGACCTCAAATTTTAAATATAGAATCCTAGAAGAAAACCGGCTATGCCAATTAGCAGAAAATACAATGCAAACGCCTGCAAATTCAACTCAACCCAAAATAACAACTAATTAGCAACACTGTAATGCTTTATACAGTATCCATTCCAAGTTACAATATTCATTTTTTATCTTTATGGTATTTTAAGCTGAATTTGTTTACAAAATTTTAGATGGAAAGCACAGCACCAGTATCCAATTTTATGTCCGATATGAAAAATGACAACTTGGATGCTCGCACTCTGGACAAAATTGACGCTTTAAGTGAGAACGTTATAAGTGAGGAAGCTCCAGGTGCATCAAAAAGGGTAAGATAAAAATCCCTATTGTGATAAAATATTTCACATGTTTAAATTAATTGCACTTTAATTACCATACTTAAAATGTATGGGTTGATTTAGGTCCTCTGAGAAAGCTGCAGGTATGACATATGTTGCACTATCAAGAGCAAAAATCTCAGACATAGTCATTCAACCGATGACTTTTGCTAGACTGAGTCGGTGAAGAAGACCTCAAATTTTAAATATAGAATCCTAGAAGAAAACCGGCTATGCCAATTAGCAGAAAATACAATGCAACGCCTGCAAATTCAACTCAACCCAAAATAACAACTAATTAGCAACACTGTAATGCTTTATACAGTATCCATTCCAAGTTACAATATTCATTTTTTATCTTTATGGTATTTTAAGCTGAATTTGTTTACAAAATTTTAGATGGAAAGCACAGCACCAGTATCCAATTTTATGTCCGATATGAAAAATGACAACTTGGATGCTCGCACTCTGGACAAAATTGACGCTTTAAGTGAGAACGTTATAAGTGAGGAAGCTCCAGGTGCATCAAAAAGGGTAAGATAAAAATCCTATTGTGATAAAATATTTCACATGTTTAAATTAATTGCACTTTAATTACCATACTTACAGATTTATACACCAACCACACCAAGCCCTTCAAAAAGAATAAAGTATGGTGCACCCCTATCCTATACTCCATGTAGCCCACAATCTCCTTCCAGAACAAGTGAGTATTTTCTTGATTTTTCTTATTTGTTTGTCTGTCTGTCTGTATTTGAATGTTCCTGTATGTAGCTAGCATTCACAATCGATAATGTACAACATTTGGCTCATTAATTGCCCATGTTTTTTTTCCAACAGAGTACATTGGTTATGTACAAGACGTAACAAAGGTGCAACAGAGCCAAAGAAGCTCAAACCTCTACTACGACATTACCCTTCAGATGTCAGAAGCAGAGAGTAAAACTGTTAGAGTCATGCATCAGAGAGGGACAGCAACAAAAGACAGTTCTTTGGATAAAATGGCTGCAGAACAACCAATACAATTATCAAACATGCCAATTTCGACAACTGGCACTGTCTTTTTGAACAAGGGAGCTGTTATCGAGGATGTACCACCTCATTTTCTTGACTTTCAATACCGCCAGTTACAAACTAAACAAGTAACAGCCATAAAGAAGTTCAAAATTATTCAACGGGTACATTTGCGGTATCGGACTTCTCCGGTGGTCTGGACCTCCCCAAAAGCCAAAAGAGGAATCTACCAAACTTGTTCGCGATGGAACCATTACAGACAGTACTGGAACAATCAAGATTTCCATTTGGGAAGACCATATTGAACAAATCGAAGAAGGAGAATTTTACACGATAACTGAGTGCAAACTCAGATTTTATTACGGCAAATGTCTTTCAACGCCTCGAACGACAACTGTCACCGAAGCAGCAAGCCAGACGGTAAACGATGTACCAAAAGCAAATCAAACAATTGTGTGCTGCCCAGAAATATTGAATGTATCAGTCAATATGTACCCAGTGTGCAACAACAAAGACTGCAGAAAGAAGATTAATGGCAACCCTGGCACTAAACTTGTTAAGTGCCTATCATGCAACAGGTCCATGCTCATGAAAAACTGTTACCTGGATATGAATGTTAACTTTCAGCTGCAGAAGGATGAAAAACAATGTCTGTTACAGCATTTGGCAGAGTTCTATCAGCATTCCTGAACGAAGATGTATACGAATACAGAAACGACGTAGATGGACTAATTGAGAAACTTTTAAGCTTGGAGTCTACAGACTTCCACTTGTCACAAAATGGAAGACTGGTTTCCAAAGTCCAGCCTCACTAGTGGCATTCCTTGGGCTATGATGAACAATTAGAATATCTTGCACAAGGAACAATACAATGCACATACTGTACAGGGTGTCTCAACACCAGACCTTTACAAATTAGAGCCTTTAGAAATTTTGCTTTGTCTGGCATTTTTGCATGCAATTAGAAGCAATTTTAAATTCAAGTGTACAAAATCGAGGCTTTTTCTAAATGCTCTAATTTTTAAGGTCTGGTTTTTGTAGACATGCCTGTACATAACTTATGTGATACCTTCTTTGTTACTGTTATTGTTTTGTTTGTACATATATTATCAATACATCATTATTCATTGTACTGTGTTTTCGTTTTCTCATTGCCATTGGCTATAAACCTACGAATTATATCTGCCCGTTTCTTTGACTTTGCATTAACAACCAATCTCGTTCCCAGAGTATGTCTGTTTGCAGGCTGTCCAGTGGCATGACTGGGGAAATCGAATTGAATTTTTCAAAATTCAACCGATGAAATTCATCGTCTCATTCAGGACAACCAATGAAATTCATTATTTCATTCGATTTCTCCAGAGTCATGCCACAACCCGCGAACAGGCATACTCTGGGAACGAGATTGATTAGCAACCAAACAAAGACGTTTGTTTAAGCTTGTACAATCAATGTCAATGCGAAATCTTTGCAATAAAATATAGATTTTACAATAATTTTTAAAAACTGACCGCATGCATTTGGCCTGGGAGCCTCTCTCATAAAATGGAAACTTAGAAACATGATTATTTTCAATAACAGTACACTATAATCAGTCGGGGGCAGTTTTAGTGTAAACTATTTCTAGTATATAGGGCGGCGCAACGCCAGTGATTTCGCTGATCGACGTGTGATGCGGGGCCTGGTAAGCAATGTCCTGCACTACACGGCCAGCGGTAGTTAATCTTAACTTAACATCGCTCTATGTCTTAGCAACCTGCATAGCAACAACGCTCCTGGAGTGTGCAATAAAAACAAATTTTAAAAAATTGTGAAATTAACTTCATTTCACCCCGTTTTTAACGTTGTTTCAACTGAATAAGTTGTCTCTAGCTTTTGTATTATCATTATCAAACATGAACTAAACAACAATAAATAAAACGAACGAAATTTCACTTTAATATCATATTAGTTTACATACAGTATGTAGTCGATCATATTGCATAAATCTTGGACGTCTTAATTAGCAAGTATTATATTGCCAGTATAGCCTAGAAACTTACTAGAGAACTTAGCAGACTTCTTATTTAAGACCTGACTCCTAGACTTTTACATTAAATAATTAAATATTTTTTTCCAACACAGTTTAATCTTGCATTTAATCTAGTTCAACCAAGTGCAGTGCAAGAAAATCCTTAATCTTGCATAATAGCCTTGTTCATCAGTTCATCTTATTGTCTATTAAAAAACACACAAACATTCATGGATAACCATGAGTAAAATATACAATATCCAAATCTATTTTATACTCAGTGTTTTTATAATCATAGTATACAATAACTCTAACACTCTCTAAGATTTAATTTGTTTATTTATATGTATATACTGTATGTATACAATATATGAACATTTAACTCGTTTACTATAAGTGTCTGGAGCCGGACCAGCCGGTCTTTTAAAATTTTTATCACACATTTTTGAATAAAATAAATTGATTTTGAAGTTTTTGTTTTAAAATATAAGATTTTCCAAATTTTTCGGTTAAAAACCAGGGTTAAATTCGTTAAAACTGCTGACGACTCGCTTACGACATTTTCACTGCAAAAGACTTTTCAAAGTGCAAAAGCAATGTATGATCAGCTTTTGCTCAATGTTCGATAGAAGAAACATCGACCTTCGATAGAGTACCCCAGATTGCAAGTTAGATAGAGGGCAAGAATCTATCTCAAACTATTTTATTTCAACGAATATCGAACATAATACTTCTCGCCTAGCATCCGAAGAAGAACTACGGTGGTGGCAGAATTTTAACCTATAAAGCGCCCAGCATATTCCCAAATAACTAGTTTCGTGCTGCACAGAACTATGTGATAAATATGCTCTGAAAACATATTAATCATGCTTCAATACTTATGAAACTTTAGCAATACATCGACAGAAGTAATGCAAATAACAGCTGGTCAAAATACTTCGTATTGTTGACATCATTCAAAATATATGACCGGCAAATGTGTGAAAAACAGGGCCTGAAAAAGGGTCTTATTTCAGCCATGATATCTTCTAAGAATCCACTTCGATTTTTATGAAAGATTGAAATACTTACACATAAAATAATGAACTCTAACATACCTTAGTTCGTAGGTGTTGGCAGTAGATTCACACAAGATATCCTCGTTTGAAATTTAGTCTCCATGGAAGTCATAAAAAGGCACGGACATTATCGACCATAAATTCTCTTGTACGAGCTATTTTACCATTACTGCACACAGACCCTTTAGCCAAAGAAATAGTTTAGCCATTTTGCCATTAAAATCATTCTAACACCAAAAAGATTGATAAAAATGGCCAAACGAACTGAACAACTCAAAATCGCGTTTTTCTTCAATTTCCTTCAAAATCGTACTCGCCCCAGTTTTTTTCCGCATCACACGTCGATCAGAGCGCGCGCGCTCGTTGCACCGCCCAGGGCGCTATAAAACACGGGCGGGGAAACGCGCTTATATTTGCGTGATCTATGTGTGATGCAGCAGAAGACTGGGGCGAGCGCGCGTTTTGCAAAAAATTCAAGAAAAAAAGCAAAATCATGGCGGCAAAAAGATTTTCCAGCAACTTCGAAGGGAAAGACAATTTTAAAGGTAAGATTAAGTTAAATATTTCTGTTCGGTGCCCAATTTAGAAGAAAATATATTCTTTTACAACTTAGCATCGTTTAAATGAATAAAATCATTTCTACCTTTAAAAAAATGAGTACTCTCTCAAATGTTTTGAATGTTAGTTTCATCAAAATTTCTTATTTTACGCACGGCATAAGAATTTAAAATGAATGCTGTCTTAACCCTAGGTAGTCCAAGGTGATTTTTGCAACATGAAAATTTGCCAAAATTCATAAAGTATACAATGTATTATATACAAAGACCGGCTTTTACCGGCTTTTTTTGCTATGTTGAGTTTTTTGCTATGTTGAGTTTTTTGCATTAACATATTAATTTACTCAGTGGCGCAAGGTGAGAAAACATGAAACTTTTAAATGCAACAAAAATTCAAGAACAATATTATTGCCACACATTTTTTCATAAATTAAGTTAATAAATGCCCATAACAAGGCATAATTGTTTTAACAATTTTTAATTAATGGCAGTAAACTGTTCATTTCTCATCCAGAAAGTGGAAGGACTATACTTTTACATCTTTAAACTTTGCCTTTTTAAATTTGTAGCACTTAGTTTGACAACAGATTATACGTTAGTTTTTGAAGTCCATAGATTATGCTAGGTAAACTTGATAGCGCAAAAAGTTGCCAAAATTATAATACTTTACCCTACTTAATACAGCTAGACCGGCTTTTTTTGCTATACTAATTTTATTTTCAAGAAGTTAAAAACCTTTCATATACATCAAACAAAAGCATCAAACAAAAACAAACCGCGGAAAAATTGTATTTTTGCTCGTAATTTTTTCCCTAGGTGAGAAACCTACCCAAAAACTTTGTATTCTACGAGTTCAAGTCATGATATATCCGAAATACAACATTAGATAACCGGCTTTTTTGATAAAGCATGTCTTTTTGCCTCGCTTTTCAACGTTGCCAGATCAAAAATATCGCTACTCGCCATTGAAAGGTACGGGACCTCATTTTAACAATGAAAAACAAACCGCGGAAAAATTGTATTTTCGCTCGTAAAATTTTTCCTAGGTGAGAAACCTACCCAAAAACTTTGTATTCTACGAGTTCAAGTCATGATATATCCGAAATACAACACTAGATAACCGGCTTTTTTGATAAAGCATGTCTTTTTGCCTCGCTTTTCAACGTTGTCAGATCAAAAATATCGCTACTCGCCATTGAAGCAGACGGGACATTTTATAAACACTGAAAAACAAACCGCGGAAAAATTGTATTTTCGCTCGTAATTTTTTCCCTAGGTGAGAAACCTACCCAAAAACTTTGTATTCTACGAGTTCAAGTCATGATATATCCGAAATACAACATTAGATAACCGGCTTTTTTGATAAATCATGTCTTTTTGCGTCGCTTTTCAACGTTGCCAGATCAAAAATATCGCTACTCGCCATTGAAGCAGACGGGACATTTTATAGCGAGTAGCGATATTTTTGATCTGGCAACGTTGAAAAGCGACGCAAAAATCAAAAAAGCCGGTTATCTAATGTCGTATTTCGGATATATCATGACTTGAACTCGTAGAATACAAAGTTTTTGGGTAGGTTTCTCACCTATAGGGAAAAAATTACGAGCGAAAATACAATTTTTCCGTGGTTTGTTTTTCAGTGTCTATAGCGATATTTTTGATCAGGCAACGTTGAAAAGCGACGCAAAAAGACATGATTTATCAAAAAAGCCGGTTATCTAATGTTGTATTTCGGATATATCATGACTTGAACTCGTAGAATACAAAGTTTTTGGGTAGGTTTCTCACCTAGGAAAAAATTTACGAGCAAAAATACAATTTTTCCGCGGTTTGTTTTTCAGTGTTTATAAAATGTCCCGTCTGCTTCAGTGGCGAGTAGCGATATTTTTGATCTGGCAACGTTGAAAAGCGAGGCAAAAAGACATGATTTATCAAAAAAGCCGGTTATCTAATGTTGTATTTCGGATATATCATGACTTGAACTCGTAGAATACAAAGCTTTTGGGTAGGTTTCTCACCTAGGAAAAAATTTACGAGCAAAAATACAATTTTTCCGCGGTTTGTTTTTCAATGTTTTGAAGCAGACGGGACATTTTATAAACACTGAAAAACAAACCGCGGAAAAATTGTATTTTTGCGTTTTATAGCGCCCTGCACCGCCCTATATATAAGCGCCCTGGTCCACTTGCTTCTTGCGAGCGCTGAGAAAATAGCGTCTCCTCATTGGTTGAAAAATATCATGTGACAGCTGTCAACCTCCTCTGACGTGCTATCAAATATGAAATTCGGGGAAAACCAACTGCCGGATGAAAAATAGCCTATGTAGACATGTAGCTTCGCAGTATAAAATATTTTAAAGTGAAAAGGATAAGGATATCAAAAGGCACTGAAAACTCAAGAAGAAGACTAGAAGAGAAGCACAATCAGTCCACAGCCGGTAAGTATTGATAGAGGCAACGCTTATGTAGACAATTCAGAACAAATACGAAATTTTATCGACTTGGCAGATTTAATATTGGGGAAGTACCGACATGGCGACATCGTCGGTCTGCTCGGATAAATTGGATAATTCGTCTGTTTTTATACACTCGTAACGTGTGTGGTATAATAGCTATTAATTATTCATAATATAAACTCGGTATACATATACTGGAATAAGTCTAAGCCAAGTCTAAGCATATATAGTTGTAACGTTGGACAACAAACCCATCTGATTAAGTTCTTTATAGTGTGCATAAAACATATCCAAAATATACCCACATTATTCAGGTTTGCACACCCACATTATTCAGGTTTGCACCATCGTCGAAAATAAATCAACCATACACCCGATAAAACAACTTGATTATATTCTTGTTCTTCTATACTATGTCTATTTAGTATTTACATGGGTTGTACAGTCAAGCGTTTATATAGTACCTGTACGGATTATATGTGACATAGTTTGACGCAATATATGGTAATACGATCCTAATTAGCATGCACTCCATGCACAATTACCATAAGGGAATACATGTGTCCGTTCCAGCGCTGTGTTAGCTCCTGGTTAGCTAGTATGGTCTATGACATAGGCTACTGGTTAGCCTGTGTAGCTGGTGGTTTTAAGGGTTAGGGGTTGAGGCCTAGCTCATGGTTAGCTTGAGGCAGTGAGCTCTATATATATATATCTGGAGTGAGAACTTATGTCCAAAAAGTGAAGCCAAAGATGGCGGAAATTGACGTCCAGTGCCAATCCCTTTCTATTGTTTTCGACCGCGCGGTTTGCACAAGCCGGTTAAGGAGTGTGCCGAAATTTCGTGTTTTTACTCCGATTTAAACAATAACATCATGATTTTATGAACTAATAACTTGATTAGCGATGCGATCTGTTAGTATAAACTGGAATTAGCTAGAAAAATGGTATGAAAACTGTTTATGACCTTCATGAGTTTGGACGTCAATTGCCGCCATCTTTGGCTTCACTTGGCCTATTGGCCGAACATTAGAAGTTCTTACTCCAGATATATATATGGAGCTCACTGGCTTGAGGTCCCAGCGATATACTGAATACTGTAGTACATTTTGTACTAAGCGTGTTTAACCTATTCACTGCCAGTACCATACCACTGACAAGTAAAATCATGTGCCGTTAGACAGAGTAAAATAGTATACCAAAGTAGGGTGCATCTTGGCGCATTGCAAGCTAATGGGTTATTGAAAGAGTTCTCATATTCTTGTCTGACATCGGGTGATAATCTTGCATGAATATCCTCAGATTTCATAGGAAAGTTCAGTTATAGATAAACAGTATGATGAAATAACATGGTAAGAAAAAAAACTGGCCCATGAGCTGCTGGGGCGAGTGAGTCACTGATGATGTTCTTACCACGTTATGACCTCATATTGTGTATCTATAGCTGAACAGAGTACAGACAATGGTAAAATGTTATCTATTTGTTTTGTACAATAAAATACTTGAAAAATTAACTAAGCTATTAAGCTCGTATCGAAATGTTTTTGTGTTTCAAGGCGATGAAAAGAGATTTGCATGCCATTTGAAGTGATCTATGATCTATACAAAACAAAGCACATCATTTTTTGTGATCCTTCTGAGAGAACTGTGATTGCCTGATTGGGATAAAGATATTACGTCACTGAAACGATGTTATCCGTGCGTCTGTCCTCCTCTAATAAATCATTGCTCTCCACCAATGAAAATTTACCATGAAAATTAGGCAGACTGGACTTATATAAATTTGAATCTTCAAAGAATGAAGGTCAATGTTAGAATATATACTAAAAACCCACCTTTCTGAAGTTGAACAACATATTGTGCCCCGCATGTATTAACGCTTACCGACACGCACCAATATTTTCAAATATTTTCTGTTTTCTAGTATAGGCAGTGTGATGTCCTCTATACATCGCTTGCATCCTCAACATACTGGTCGAACTGAATCCGATGCAGTAGCAGTTGCTCAAAGTGTAAAAGCATGTAGTAGCTGCCTCGAACCATTATCCCAATTTGAGAAACCACCCTTTCACTGCAATCAGTGTGACTACACCGTATGTGCAACTTGTGATACACAGAAGTCCCATCCTGTCCATCCTAATCACGAGGTGTACCTAATTACTCCTACATCACCATGGAGATGTGATGTATGCAAGTGCGACAGTGCCAATATCCAGGAGACATCGTGCTACAATTGTAACCATTGTGACTTTCACCTGTGTAAGAAATGTTTTGCTGGTGTGAACAGTCAACTTCATGTACATACTTTACAACGTACTGATGTCAGATTTGTTTATCGTCAATTTAATGGAAAATGGAACTGTGATGTTTGTCAGAACGACAGTGGACCAGAACATTTGTAAGATACTATTTTATCTTTTATACAGCTAATTGAAATACAGGGGGGGGGGACAAAAAACCATCCAGCATCTATGTTAATATTTCATAGCGGTGTGTGAAATTCTAGCATTTTCCTGTTTAAACTTTGATGGTGTTGTTGCTGCATGGAAAAAAGAATAAGAATCAAATAACATTTTAAAAGACATTTAGTTGTTCTATTTGTTTCGTGCTCCTAAATCCAATCCAAAAATAGCCATAAAAATATTTGTACGCCGATCGTATGTGCACGATCCGATTTGTCGGATACGATTCTCCTCCTGACGGATGTGATTTCACACAATACAGCAACAACTAACTCTTCGTCAAGAGGAGAATTGGTGTGAACCAGCCTTAAAACCGCAATAGTAAAACATGGAAAGTTTGTAAATGAACTGGAAATAGTGCATGGAAAGCCGTAGTTGTTTGGTTGTTGACGATCCTTTGCCAAAATGTTAATTTTAGCATCTTGTTGATAAGCATAGTTTAGTAAAAGTTAAGAGTTGTATCAGTAAATCAGGGCCTTTTTAAGAATTTGTCAGTGAAGGGGGGGAGGGGGGGGAGGCATTAATATTTATTATTATTATTAAACTGGATTAAATATTGCATTCAATAACACAAAGCCAAATTACTATACAATTTACATAAAGTTTTACTGGAGTTAAAAATGTCTATAGCATATAAGATTGGACTACATTTAAATCTATTTGTTCTAGTATAAAAATTATAAAAACAGTCTCTGTTTGATATAGTATTTCTTCTTGTAATCTAACCTTTTACTTGGTGGAAGCAAATGGTGCAGTTTATGATCTTCTGACAATTCACTAACCAATTTGATACAATGATCCCATGAAGGAAAAGAGATCTAACGTGGAGGGAGTAAACGGGAGCCAGGGAGGTGTGCATACTTGTAGGTGGTCTGGGGGTCCTCTCCAAGAAAATTAGTTTCAGACCTTCATTGGGGGGGATAGTTTGCCCCCAGACCTCCCCTAGGTTGCCCCACTAAGTTGCATTGGTTTCTGTTTTTGGAATAGGTGGTGCCTTACCATATAATATACTGTATTTACTGAACCACAGACTTCCTTTTTGATTATTAAATCATCTGGCGTTAGCCAGAGTAGGGTACTTAGAACTCCTGTTGGTAGATAATGGGTTAAGCGGGGTGATAGAACACGAATTATGTTAATAAGTAGTGAGAATATCTCGTGCACTTAGTAAACATAGATTTGCACTCTTCAGCTATTGGTGTAATGTTATCCTGCTACATGTGTTCTCACCCTACATTTCCTTAAAAATATATGTTTAAATTCCTTTAGTTATCCGGCACATTGCTCGACATGTCAGTTTGATCTTTGTGAAAACTGTATCAAGCCATACAGATCGACATTCCATGAAGAACATACACTGTATAAAGCAGATCCAAAAGTTATGTATCCTAGATTTAATGGTCAATGGCGTTGTGATAGATGTTCCCAAAGTTTTATTCCGCAAGTGGACAACCTTCCATTCCATTGTTCCCAGTGTGAGTTTGACTTGTGTGAAAACTGTATGGAAACAACTGCAGGTAAGATTTCTTATAATTATGCACTTCAAGGTCAGACAAGACGTCTGCTCTGCTCAGGTGTTAACTCCGCCGGCGACGGACAGAAAAATAGAAAACCTGTAGCTTGGGATGGAATGTAGGAGATAATAAAGATGTATGACAGCAGTAACGTTCCAAATTAGAAGAACAAATCTGTTACCGCCCTTTTGGCAGCGCAACACATTCAAAACCATAAAAAACCTGGTGCAATTCGGTTAAAATTTAACGAAATTGTTTGAAATATTTACGCCTTCTTTGCGTAAGCCGCAATATTGGAATTGATTGAACTATATCGTAATTCCTACACTAGATGTACATGAGGAAGCATGACCTCTCTTCACTCTTGACGAAGAGACTAGACATTCAGACTCAATTGCTAAGTTCAAAATGAACTATTTTAAAACTCACTAGTGCTGAATTATAACACTCATAGCATGCTGACGTACTCTTTGAATTCTATTTAGTTACTATTTTTATTGTTGTAGATAGCTCATAGCTCTTAGTCTCACCTGTAACTTAAACACTAGGCATACTTTTATTGACTTTTAACGTTAACTTTAATGTAATGTGATGGAATTAGTTTTTATGACTCATTTTTATATAATTATGTAAATTTCTAAATATAGGACCTCTCTGAAAATCACTTTACGTGAGAGAGTTTCCTATTGAAATATTGTCATAAATAAATAAATAAAAACCTGTGGAAATGCCAGTTTGACAATGACTACGACAACGACAGAAAATTAGCTACTTCACAAACACTGCGACTACTTTACACACATTTTGCATAATTTCTTTCACAGTCGTTACTGTAAATAATGGACATGAAAGGTGTTGTGGCACAGTGCCTTTACCACGGGGACTCGATTTGGTCACTTCATTAAATCGGTGTCTTTGGTCCGATTTACACTACCAAAAAAAACCAGTTTCAATCCGGGTTAAGCCTTGGTTAAGCCTGGTTTTCATTTAGTCGTAGCGGTCGCGAATATATCAAGGTGACTGATATAATAGAATGCCAATATATCTCTGCAATCATTAAAGACTGATTTGCATACAGCCCACAAAACACAGGAAAGATACAGACTTCGTTGACGACCAAATGGAAACCAGGCTTTCCTAGTTTGGACCTACTTTGGAATAGCGTTAAAATTTAACTTTCATTATCTTTTTTAGTTGGTTTAGATGCACCAAGACCGGCCATCCAAGGTTTGTATATTACTTGATGTTTATACGATTGCCGATATAAGCGTGTTGCGTCAGTTGCGTCACTGAGGCAAGCTGTAACAATAACCAAAACATTTCACCTGCTAAAGTGGAAGCAACTGTTGATGTCGATCACGTCAGCCTTAGCAGTCTAAAAGGGATAAAAACTCCTCAACTTCTGACTCTCCTGACGAACGGTGTTTGCTTGGAAACGTTGAGAGGTGCTTTTAGTGCAAAGTTACCAACTTTGCAGTATTGTAACGTGTGGCAAAAATTCACACGTCGAGAGTCATTTCGGAGGGTTCCTTGCGATGATGTTCATTTACGTTTTATAGAATTTTAGGGATTGACTAATTGTTTCTCCAACATTATTTGATGCGGCATCAATCTGCTTATTTCAAGCACATTGAAACAAAGCAATAATTTTGCGTTATAGACAACGAATCCCCCCCCCCCCCGCCCAGTAAAATAATTTTGCGCGTAATACAACCGCGCACGTGTAGAATGGTGGAGGCAACTCAGGCAAGGATAGATTCTGCTTCATCGTTCAATCATTGGTAACTGTCGCTATGCGGAGTCACGTGAGAAAGCGCGCGAACCAGATGGATTAGTTGTGCAAGATCCTTCGGTGAGATCAGATCGAACAAAGCCTGAGCCATAAAATTTGAGAAAATAAATCTTTTAAAGTTTTACAATGTCGAAAACGAATACTGAAGGAGAGATCCTTTCGGAAGAGCAAGAAAAAGAATTGCTTGACGGCCCTGGCGATGCGGAACCCGCTAAAGCCGCTGTCGACTCGACACAAGCTATGCCTGTAGCGAACACGTTTAAAATGCTCATGAGAGGCCTTCTAAAAGGCGAGGTGAAGTCTCTGACACAGAGAAGCTTGTTGGGGAGGCAGACACTGCCGGAACGAGTGGCGAGAAAGAGGGCAACACGCCAGTTGAAAAATGTCAGTCACTGACAATCATTTACTGAGCCAAATTGATCAAACTCTTGACTGTACTGATGATACGGGCCCCAAAGTAAGGGAGCATGGATCTTTGTCACTGTCGTGTGCTTTCATCAAAGTCTTTTTAACGGTTTGAATTGCTCTCTCAACGAATCCGTTGGATTGTGACTTGACGTAGTATGTTTGAAGTCCCATTCTTTTGCAAAACGTTTGAAACGCTGTGTATTCAGGGCCGTTGTCTGTGCACAGTCTGTTTCTGAGGCGTTCGATTTCAACAAATGTTGAGAAGTAATCGGTAACGATGACAATCATGTCCGCATAAAGTGAACAAGTCAGAAGCTACCTCCGTCCACGGTGCATCAAATATGTCATGTTGAATAAGAGGCTCTTTTTGCTGCTTGTTGCGGTGGGACAGACAGACTGAGCAACGGGAGACAAGATCGTCGATTTCAGCATTGATACTTGGCCAGTAAATAGACTGCCGTGCACGATTCTTGCATCTTTCAATACCATTATGACCATCGTGAATAATTTCTTTCATTCTGCTGCGAAGACAAGATGGGATGATTATGCGTTGACCTTTCAGAAGTAGACCATTATTGTAGACAATCTCTCCTCGGATACTGCAGTAGGGTTTGAGTGGTGGAGGAATGTTCCCTTTCTTTGGCCACTCATTTAGGGTAAATGTCTTGAGCTGTTGCAATACGGGATCAGCGGTCGTCTCTTGCTGAAGTTGAGTCAATCGAGCTTCACTGATCGGAACAGAGTGGATCAAGTCGGCTTCATCAATTTCAGATGATTGGTTGTTGAGGTAGGCTCTGCTGAGGGTATCGGAGACAACCATTGTTTTGCCAGGGGAGTACTCGAGATTGAAGTCGTACTTCTGAAGCTTCATGAAGAATCGCTGTATTCGTGGAGGGCATTGAGTGATCGATTTGTTGAAGATGGACTTGAGTGGTTGATGGTCATTGAACACTGTAAAGTGGTGTCCGTATACCTAGGTATTCATGGAAGCGTTCAGTTCCAAACACAATAGAAAGGGTTTCTTTCTCAATCTGAGCATAGTTCTTTTCGTATGCTAGCAATGTTCGGGAGGCATACGCGATTGGGAACCACTGTTCACAGTCCGGGGAACCATGGTTCTGTTCGAGAAGGGCACCAAGACCTTTGGAACTCGCGTCAGGTTTCAACCGAGTAGGTAGATTAGGATCGTAGAATTTGAGGCACGGAGATGAGGTAATTAGCTGTTTGAGCTTTTCAATAGCATTTAGTTGTGGTTGTTGGAGGTCAAAGATGACGTCTCTCTTTAACACGTCGCGAAATGGGGCTGTGATATGAGATGGGTTAGGAACAAATTTACCAAGATAGTTCACCATGCCCATAAAGCGTTGAAGATTATCTTTGGATTTGGGGAGAGGCATGTTACCAATAGCTTCAACTTTGGCTGGATCTGGTGTGATGCCATCTGTAGACAGCGTATGTCCCAAAAATGTGAAGGATGTAGTACCAAATGTGCACTTACTTTGGTTGAGCTTTAGTCCACTAGCTCGAATGCGGAACATCACATCTCGAAGTCGGCGATCATGTTGCTCCTTAGTGGTCCCCCACACAATTATGTCGTCTTGCGAATTAGCACATCCAGGACGATCAGCGATGATTGAGGCAACCTCGGCTTGGAATACTTCGCTGGCGGAGTGTATTCCAAACGGAAGACGTTTTAAGCGGTATCGACCGAATGGAGTGCCAAAGATGAGCAGGTCTGCACTTTCTTCATCTACTTTTATTTGCCAGTAGCCAGAAGCAGCATCGAGTTTGAAGAAGTAACAGGCTCCAGACATTTCTGAGATGATCTCTTCAGTGGTTGGTTGAAGGGTCGAGGATCAAGGCAGATTCTTAATTTTCCATTTGGCTTCGAGACAATGACTAATTCACTAACCCATTCAGTTGGTTTCTCAACCGGCTCTATTATACCAAGCCTGACCATGCGTTGCAGTAGTTCCTCTTTGAGCTTTGGTTTGAGAGCAAACGGAATTTTCCTTACTGGAACAACAACAGGTTTGACATCATCTCTTACTTCGACGTGATGGACTTTCTTCAAGCATCCGATCTCTCCAAAACAGTCCGAGAATTCATCTTGGATAGGAGTATCAGAGTTTACGTCACTTGAAATCTGATAGACCTGTTTAATCAAGTTCAGTTTATCACAGGTATTTAGTCCGAGAATGGGAACTGAGTCGGAGTCCACAACCATAAAGAGGATTGGAATTGTTTGACCCTTGTGTTTGATTCTGGCAATGCATTTGCCAGCAACCGGGATGGATGTACCATTTATATGCAGAAAGTTTCACTGTGGCAGGTTTAAGTTTCGGTCGAGGTGAGAGGGTATGGAGAATACGCTTTGGTATAACATTACACTGGGCCCCAGTGTCAATTTTCAATGTCACATCTGTGTTATTCATGTCAAGTATAACAGACCAGTCCGATTTAGTGTGATTTATTGTAAAAACATTTGTAGCTGGATCATTGGGTTAGTTCAGATGCAGTAGATTTTTTATGTTGAGATTCAGTCGAAGAAGAATATAGAGTGATTTATTTTGGCGGGAATACTAAATAACATACACCAAAATGAGATATAACAAATATGTAACACTGTTCAGCCGGGCAAAGCAAGACAATTTTTTGTAAATTTCGCCACCAATTTTCATCCAAACTAAATAATCTTTAGATAACAATGAATTATCAAATACTTGCTTCTTTCATATTTCAATGTTTCGGCTATTATATCGGTAGCTATCGGTCTCTTCGTCTTTCGCTTCTAGGACAGCTCTGTCACGAATGGGAGAATTAGCGACGATATAAACACTGTTGGTCTCTTGGTATTTCGCTGCTATGACAGCTCACGAATGGAAGAGTTGGCAATCATAAAAACAGGCTGCTAGGATAGCTCCTTTATGAATGGAAAGATTCTTGACCTCGTGTTTTGAAATATCTATAAAATACTGCAACTCGAAAGCATAGGCTGTCCCAAAGCATACTAGTTTCTGTCAACTTGACGTCTCATTCTCATAAATTATAATACTAAATACCCCAAAATTCAGGGTGTCTGTGACCAGCCGAAGCCGGGGCTATTTTAGAACGTTTTAAACACCACATAATGAGGCTTGTGGCGGCCATATTGGTGTGACCTCATTAGTTATTTAATGCAATCTTGAAACTTTGCACTATTCGGACGCCCGGTTTCAAATACTTGGGTATTGAACCCCCAAATATAAAGACTTTTCCTAAACTCTGCTATGTTTTGCAGGTTCCTGTGGAGGTAGAAGTAGAAGCGGCGTTCATTTATCAAACAATAAAAAAAAAATATGCTCTCCGTCAGATGAATCCGACCAGCACGTGGGTGTTCCAGGACCTCCAGACAACCCTGGGAATTGCGTAATATGTCACACGAGACCCAAGGATGCAACTATTATACACGGTGATACAGGTCATGTTTGTTGCTGTGAATCATGTGCAATAGAACTCCATGAAAGAGGAGATAATTGCCCCATTTGTTTAGCTCCAATTCAAAGTGTCATTAGACTGTACACTGCTTAGGAGTATGTTGTTTAAGGCTGTTTTCCACTTCAACCGTATCGTACCGAAACGTAACGTATTTCTTTGTTGCCTGAGCACTCGGGTAGAACTAACGACTTCGACACAAAAGTAAATGCTACGTTACGTTACGATACGTTTGAAGTGGAAAACGGCCTTATGTTAAGTCCTTCAAAATTATCCGAGTATAAGTCTGATACAATCGTTTTTGGCAGACGCACGTTTTTCATAAGGATAGCGGCCGACAAAGGGAAACAGTAATATCTAGCCAGAACTTTCTATATTCTACATAAAAGTTTGTATTATAGACATCTCAAACGTGCGGTGCCAGTGTGGGTAGAGTATAGCAAATACGGCGGTTGACTGTGGTGTAAAACTACCTGAAAAATACAATGAGAACTTCGACGTTTCGAGCGAAGGCCCTTCGTCTGGAGGTTAGTGACACTAACTTCCAGACGAAGGGCCTTCGCTCGAAACGTCGAAGTTCTCATTGTATTTTTCAGGTAGTTTTACACCACAGTCAACCGCTGTATAATAAACATTCTTTTCCCCCATTGCCCCGTTGCAATGTCTTGTTACGCTCGCGACCGATTACAAAGGAACTTCTTAACATAATTATGTTATATTTTATGTAATAACCTAATAATGTGTTACGTAATATGAGAGACCTTGGCAGTTGTACACACATGTAAGGCTGGAACATAGATAAAATATAGAATATAAACCAAGTGTCAGGGGTCATCCTAAGAAAAATTTAGAACTGCCCATTTTGGCGTCGGAACAGGCAATGGGCCGCGAATTCCCTCGCGTGGAGGTGTCACACCCCCCTCCCCCTAATATGTGCCCCTGCGTGCGGCTCGCTCGTCCAGGGGCGGGTCTAGGGGTAGTCAAAGCAGTCACGCAACTAAAGGCTGATTTCCACTCAGTGCAAAATGTCGCGCGATCGACCTTTTGCGATCGTTTTCTTTTGAATTATGAGCCCTCGACCGGATCCGTTCCAGTCGACCGCTCTTAATTCAAAAGAAAACGATCGCAAAAGATCGATCGCGCGACATTTTTCACTGAATGGAAATTATTATTATTATTTCAAATTATTTGATAACGGTGACCCTTCAGCGTCGGTGCTGCTTTTCAAGGGGCCGTTAGACTATATACATATATTAAAAATAAATATTAAAAACACTATAACATGACGAAAACAGTTTCTATAATTACAATTGGTGCATGCATACTAACTTATATTAACTCTTATTAACTCTCATTAACTCTCACAGACCCATTAGTTATATAACCTCATTCCGAACAATCCTCCACATATATGTTGTCACTGACTATCCCTTTCCAACTCGTTAACGTAATTATTAATTAAAGTTTTAAAATTTCTTGCGGAGAGTTGCTTGTGACAACATCATTTGGGAGATTGTTCCATGAGGAAGCTCCCCGGTATGAAAAGGACTTCTTCATGAAGTCAGTGTTGGGTTTTTCTAAATAAAGTTTACAGTCATTACTCCTTAGAGGATACACGTCATTGTGGCTAAGTTTGAACATATCCGTTATGTATTCTGGTAGTTCGCCTTGTAAGGCCTTGAATGTCATAGTCATTTCACGTTTCTTAAGCGTTTTTTCAATTGATTCCCAGCCTAAGCTTTCAAATATATCCTTTGATCTTACTTCGTAATTTGATCCCGTGATTATTCGGGCCGCCCTTTTTTGCATTTTGAATAGCTTTTCAATGTGAGTGCGACTGCCATCATTCCACACATTTGAGCAGTATGTAAAGTGAGGTAAAACTAATGCATTATACATATTAATTAGTGCAGTTCGAGTTACGAATCTTTTCGCTCGTTTTAATAAAGCAATAGATTTAGAGAGTTTTTTGCACTGAATATCATTATTCTCATTCCATTTTAATTATTCGTCTATAGTAATCCCCAGTACATTCTTATTTGTCACTTGTTTAATGGTGTGGCTGCCAATTAATATGTGCGGGTTTTCTGTGAATTGTTTTAATTTCCTTTTAGAGGCTATCAGCATAAACTCAGTTTTTTTAACGTTTAAAGTTAGCTTGTTTGCCACTAGCCAGTTATTGACCTTACATAAGTCATTATTTATTTGTATCATCTGCAAACATTGAAGCCTGTGTTTGTTCAAGGCAGCCTTAAGGTAATCAGCCTTAAGGTGGCTCCCTACAGTTATAGTACAGTTTGAAATCCGATCTATATAGATCAGACGTCATGATCGCGTCCCACGCGTGGAATATTCGTGACCCGGCAAAAATGTTTGAAGCAAGCCGCGGGAAGTCTTTTAATTTATCTGCGAAGAAACCACAAATTTTTCATTATAATCGTAAACCTTTGAAATTTAAACAGTATGTATATTTTTAACCAGTTTCTAAGCTTTCTTTTAGTGTGTTTTTTACCTACATACGTTCCGTATATTCTTTTATAATGTACAAAATCTTCGACTGGTTGCATTGACTGATTACTATTAGATTCTGAAATTATATTTTATACTGTGTTCAAGGAAGTCTAGAACTCCCAAAGTAATATAATATAATACAATATAATATGTTACTCCTATCTTTCAACTCAATTCACAATTAGTGTTTGACCTGCTAAACTAGCACATAAAACTACAATACAGACAGTTTTATACGGTTTTATACGAGTTGTCTTTATATGAAAAGTACATGTTGTTTGAATGTTTTGAAAAGTTTTCACATCAATGTGTTGCTTGATAAACTTCCTTTTTCATCTCAAACATGCATATGTAAAGAATATAAAGCACAAGCCAAAAAGTAGGAATGAAAATACATAATTATATAAACAAAGTCAAAGAACCAAGCATAAACTGACACGTTTCGCTTCATTATTGTGTTCACAGATTGTTGTGGTTTCATTTCGTGTTGTTCACGTATTATAAATTCTACGCATGCGCAAAGTGCGATCTTGTCGAGTCGATATTTAATCGCGTCAGCAACTTCAAATGGGTTTTCAAGCTGTTTTTCTCGTGTTTCCTTCGGTGAAATTTTTTAAAACTTTGTACAATTGTTAAACAAGACAAGAAGAAAAACATATCCAACTTTCAAAAAATTCTACAGAGAGGTTTCTCTGGAATCGAAATTCTAAAATATCTCGAAACTAGCCTTATAAACTACCCTTCAAATTTTGATATGCTATTCTTTGGTGGACCATTAATCTTCCAAACAAATTTCAGAAAAATTGACCGAAGGAGAAAAAAGATATTATTATCAATCTGAAATTAGACAATATAAACGCAAAAGATAAGACAGCATGGTTGCCATAGCAACGCTAACACTATTCCTGTTTGTCCATAAAGAGACAGCCCAATACCTCTTTACATTCCTGGAAATGCTCATTTTGCCCTGTCGTAAGTGTACCCAATATAAATTTGGTTGAAAGCAAAATTTACTGAAGTGCCCAAAGTTTTACAGAACTGTAGGGAGCCACCTTAAGGTAAAAATTGCGCAGATATAATCAATATGCAGAAATGTCCAGTTGTAATATTTCATACAGCGGCAGCTGGCAGCAGAAGTAATTTAATATTCAAATACTTAATACTCGAGCTAAATATTTAATACTCGAGTTACGTATAAGTTTCGCACAACGGCCGAGCCTGCTGTAAAAATAGCCAAACGAGCGGTTATCTGCGTGAATTGTGACCAACCTGAGGCAGATTCTAGCCATTTGATTGGCCATTTGCATTTTGACTAATCTTCGTGGGGGTCTGGCTCATTTGCGCAATATTCGAGCTTTCTGATTGGCTGTATTTTTCATACAAGAGTGTAAGCAGTAAGGGGGGACCAACCGTCCGCTCTACAGTTTCATATTCAGATTCACATTCGTGAATTTAGTCAGGTATCTGACGTACAAAATGTGGAATTACTCAGTTTCTTTAGACGGAATAGACTTGTTTATAAATTTCATTCTTCAGAATATTACGCATTCAACAAAAGTATTTCGAAGTTATTTGGGCGAAATAGGAAGTCTAATTGTTTTAGTAGAAACCAGCAAGAAAACAGTATTTCAAAACGTTTTTCATAATTTATTGAAATAAATCCGTTAAAAATCGCGCCGAGGAGATTGCTGTTTCGCTACTCGCTATCTATCGACAATTAGATAGCGAGTAGCGTAGCCAATCAAATTACAGCATTTGCAATAGTATACTAGCACAGAATAAACCAGAAGGTTCACTCTAATACTAAAGACTAGTCACGCTTTTTCACGCTTGCTACACTTGTTTAGGGATCTGAAACGAGCGCGGGCTGCGCATTTTAATAGGAAATAGTATAGGAGTGAACTGGGTACGAGGTTGCATTACACTTGTTTAGCTCGAGGACAGATTTTCGCCGAGTGAACCTTCTGGTTAATTCTTATTCTGTGATACTAGTATGATTCAATTAATTATCTATAGATAAAGACAAATCTATCAATAAAGCTCTATCGATCAATAACACAGAAACCGCGTCAATTATATAATAATTTGATTTAAATTTCCCCCTATTTTCAAGATACCTTGATATTTTCTCTAGGTCGTAAAGTAAATGTCTTGATGTCGGGTGTATGCATGTCTTCTATTTCTTCGTCAAGAGTTTTGCTAACAACTAAATGAAAAATAGGTTACTTGTAGGTTTGCATGGTCTTCAATATAACTATTTTCTTTTTGTGAGAAATATCACGTTTATTTATATAAATAACTAAGTTTCTATCTGTAAGCTATAGCGCCTTGATATCCGAACTTCCTGTTCGAAAGCTTAGCTATATAGTCATACATGAATTTCATTCAGGTATTATTCTAATCGATTAATATGCAATAATTTTAAATTTCGGTCAGATCGAAGATGTGCCATTTATTGAAATACAAAGACAGTAGAACAAGATAATTTAGTTTACTTTTGCGTGCTTTCGATATATGTCGATGCAGAATAAATATATTTGGTACCGTTGTAAGCTTCTGTACAGTTAATAGCTCATAGCATGTTTTGTACTACACGCCATCATTCATTGTGCTTCTTCACCGAGATTCACAGTTACCAAATAATTTATAGTAAGACAAAACTAGTAACTTAAATAACTTAACATATGTATTACAAACGTTTTGCCTTCACATGCAGCTGAGTCCCAGCATAAAAATATATTACATACCTGACGTCAGTCCAGTTTCTGGTTCCGATGGTACGCTGTCTCTTACTCCACTTGGCTCAATCGTTTCAGCCTTATTGAAAGACATAGCGTCAGCAATGTCCACTAATGAAACCACTTGCGATTTCCCTTCGCTTCCGCGTTCAATAGTTGACGTGAACAACGTTACCGGGAGTGTAGTAGATTTAATAGATTTGCGAGTGCGTTCTACAGTCTCTGCGTCATCGAAATCATCTGACCAATCACTGCTATCATCAGTATCACTGCATGTTCTTCCCGTATCGGCTGTTTCATCCTCGTATACCTTGAAATATAAGATACCATGTAATAAACCTAAATTAATTGATCAGTTGTGTTCCTTGGAATGCAAACCGAATATAGTTGATGTATTTCTACCTTAAGTTTAATGTACTTTATCTTACATTATACATATTTTTCTGAAATGTCAAATATGTTAGCGCAATTATAACAGTGAAAATATACATCGTACATTATTATGTTTATTATGTACAGATATCATTGCGTTCTATAACATACTTTAGGTTGTTGTTCCTTTTTATTGGGAATTCTTGCTTCTTGACTTGGTGTAGACTCGTCCTTTTTACAACTTTTATCTAGTTGATTGAAGAAAACAAAATATTCATAAATAATCCAATATAATGTTTCATTTTAACTGCGCATCGGAATATTAATTATACCTAAGTAGAGCAACATCTTCAAATTCTTTACCTTGCGCCATTTTCCAAAAATATCGTTGTTTGTAAACAACTTTCGCGATGTTTAAAAATATTTTGGAAACGTCAGAATCTTCAAGCTCTGGTAAATCAATTACAACTATCTTTTTGCTGAGTTGGGCACAACTTATTTGGCCCACAACGTTTCTAATTTTCGTTTTAACACGATTGGCACCACTGAACATCAAGAGACGATGAACAATCCAATACCGTATGTTGTCAACGTCGTGTGTAGAATGAACATGCACTTGTGGATTTATTGAATAAAACGCATTCATACAGGCATAAACTCCGCAGCTACAGGTATCATTTTGTTTGGGTATTTTGTTCGGAGCAAGAATTAACAAATTTTCCAGCGGATCAACGGAATGCCCGTGTATTTCATAAGAAGTTGTTATAAAACCAACAAAGAAATTGATTGCGGATATGTCGATGTTATGGTATGAGTCATAATAGCATAACATCACAGACTTCGGATAAAACACCAGAAGTGACCAGTGAGAGCTTGCAACATTTACTGGAAACATTAAAATATCAAATTCATTTGGATCAACAGCTAGCGATGCATTAACCAGTCTGTTCCCTGACAAGTTATTCTTTAAAGCATCATAGAGGTGGGAATTGAACGCATGAGCACCTGCACCAGTATCGCAACTGTCTAGGCATATATTCGTGAGAAATGAGCTTATAATATCCCCGTTTAACCAGTTTAATGGCTTTACAGTATTCAAGTCAAATGAAGAAACAGAGTTATACACAACCTTCTTTTGGTAATTCCAAATCTTGACAACCCGTTGAACACCATTTTCATTTATATACCATGGAACATCACTTCTCTTCTAGTGTAGTTGATTAAATTATTTTCACATTTGAGAGAATCGGGCCAACGATCTCCTTTGGCATAAAAACACATATAAACATTTTACAGGAATGCTTGAGATTGAAGTATTTCTTGGGTATTGCACTGCTGGACAATCGTGTCATCATAAAGCGTCGCTGTTTGATCTGTGTGGAATATATAACTGACGAAATGTCCCTGCTCAGCACTTGGACCATAATGTAAAACAGCAGCAAATAGACTATAAATTAGATCATCCTCGTCATAATTGGTTGTTGTTGCACATCTAAAATTTATTCGTTGACCACACGATACCGGTGTTCTGATCTTAATTCTGGTGTGTCCGTTCCACTTAACACGATTTATTGTAATGATTGACATATCGGGGATGTTATGAAAGAGCTCAACGTAATGGGAAGCTGGTTTCGAATCGCAATTGCGACAAATATCATCCTCTTCCGTGGACAATCTTCCAAACGTTAACGTCCTTATGAGAGACCTCGGTTCGATGCTTTCACGATGTATGGGAATATCAATTAATAAATTCCATGGTTGAAATGATCTGCCGCGTATTGCATTACATTCTGAAGCAAGGCATCTGTTTAGACCGATCATGTGCCATTGAACGAGGGAAGTAAAGCGTTGTTTATGAACCTCGTTTATTTCAGAATACATCTCGTTAAATATCTTATTAAGCAATTCGTTTCCATCTTGATGATAATTTAATTGTGGCTGCATTCCAACGCTAGCTGCCACATGAAGAGGGCCATTTACAAACCGAACACACGAAGCATAGTTTTTGCTATTTGAAATTTCCGCCATTTCTTGGAAACAGGAGTATAACCCATCCAGTAATATTGATATTCCCGCATAACTTCTATGTATCTCGTGTATTAATCCACATAACGGACTCGCAAAGAGGCATTGTAAGATACTGTTTAACCAACAGTTAGATTTTTCATTCTCAATTCCTCTGGATTGCAATATTGTCAATGTCTCCGTTTTGTGATCGTGAGTGGGATTATGTTCATTCTTCTTTTCGACATCCATAGACTTTGCAACACAACTTCTTTCAGTTTAAATTCGTTGCTTAGTTTTTGCATAATCGCATTATTATCAATAGCTGTTGGATCCTCTTTAGCCAAAACATATTCCAGGAATTCTGCGTACTGAATATTCACACAAGAAGCACATACAAAATTTGTCGCTTCAAGATTAGCTAAAACCGGACAGAAGTTGACACAACGACAATGGAATATTTCTTGACAAAGAATGCATTTGACAGTCTTGCTCATTTCTCTATTTTTCCTGCAAATGCAATGTCCTCCTATATGAGTATCTTCTGTGTTTTCTTTTGTACTGCTTCTGCCAGATTTCCGTGGATTACTGGGCGAGTATTTTTGCTTTTCTTCATTGGTCAAGCTTTTCCATATTGCCTTTACTTCTTTCTTTACGTTCTTGAAACTCTTTTTTCTTTTGCAGATGGCAGTACTCATCTTCTGCTCAAATATTTTGAACTCCTTACTGCTGCAGTCGAGCTTTTGGGTAGCATGTGCGTTTACTGTTGTTTTCACTGCCACCGGTTCGAACTTAAGTTTTGTTTGTGATGGTGATAAATATTTACCTTTCTTATTTTTCTTCTTTACTTGTGGAGACGATTTTTTCCATTGCTCGACAGGTTCCATCACATTACATTCGTCATTAGAAGAGCTGTCTTCTCCTAGTGGCAAAGTACTGTTCTCTTTTGTAGATTTTTTAGCATCACCGCAAATAAGTGACATTCTCTCAATTGATTTAATATTTAAAGAACCTGACCCCTCCGATTGTATCAAGCCATCCACAAACTGTCTTAATTTGTAGTCCTTTATTGTCTTTCCAATTCTCCACAATAAATGTATCTAGTCGCATGTTTCGTTTTCCCTTGAAAGAACAATTCTTCTTTATACCAAAAAAGTCTTCAACTTGAGCGTTTGTGTTGTTGTCATGAAGATAATTACGCTGTTTAGTATTAAAATTATTCAGTGCTGTTCTTGCAATATATTTGTCATCAAATCGCATCAAATCACCCAAAAGAAGCCGTGACCACAAAGCGCAACTTGGTAGATAATTTTTGAAAACAAAAGCAAAGTATTTTGGCATGAAGTATTTGTTAAGATCACCATGATTTGTTTCGTTTTTTTTCCATTTCAGCTAATCGTTCATTCCAATAAGTAATCCAAACGTTCTCTTCGTTTAGGCTCGACAGTGTTTCTGTTAACCTCTCAGCATCGTCATTATCTAGCGTTTCAATTTCAAAATCATCTCCGTCACTACCAATCTCAATTGGGTCCTTAAAATTATGAATGGCATCGGAGAATTTGCCAAGTTTGTTGTTCAATGTTGGGCTCACGTATTTACTTTGAAATATGTAATGAGCAAGAGAGACAAAATTCGTCACCTCCCGAAGTGTTGAACAGCACAGCAGTCGACCAAAGAAACCAAAGAAACGCATTGCAATATACATCTGGCTAGAAGATAGATAGATAGATAGAAAACTTTATTTATACACGCTGACCTCGTCAACCGAAGCTGATTTCCACGAGGGGCGTGTGCAAAAAATAGAAAATGTTACAATTTAGAGCTATTTACAAAAATACTTATGTTTTAAAAGATGGAAAATTTAAATTATTTACATAATAATAACGTTGTTAGACTATTTACAGGTAATCAATTTACTTTGTACTCATTTATGTGAGCAGCGATTTTATTTTGAAAGGAAGAAAGAGATCTGCTCTCCCTAATTGCTTTGGGAATGGAATTCCAAAGGTGTGCTCCGTCATACATAAAACTATTTTTCATATTGTTAGTACGTGGTTTTGGTAAACTAAGACCACTTGAAATGTCCCGAAGGTTGTAGTCGATTTTCTCATTTTTGTATGAAAAAAGATTAGTGAGTGATTTGGGACCCATATTATTTAATAGTTTATACATCATTTTTGTTTTAGCTTTCTTCCTTTCTGTTTCGAGTGGCTCCCAACCCAATGCATGTAAAGCAATAGAATGATTTACGTCATTGCTCATGTTCATTATAATCCTAGCAGCTCTATTTTGCAGTTTTTGGAGTCGTTTTGATTGTGTTGCACCAAACACATCCCATACTTCACAACAGTAATCAAAGTATAGGCGAACAATAGCGTTATATATGGAAATGAGTGTATCTTTGTCAACAAAAGGTTTGACACGACGGAGAGCAGAGATTCCTGCTGTTAATTTTTTGCAAATATTATTAGTATTACTTTTCCAAGATATATACTGGTCAACAATTACTCCAAGAGTTTTACATTCGTAAACTTGTTTAATTTGTTTATTGTCAATGAAAACATTCGGATGAGAATCAGAAACATTTTTTATCATTGGTTTTGAACCTATTAACATAAACTCAGTCTTAGCTACATTAAGACTAAGTTTATTGGCGATTAACCATTTTCTGAGGTTTTCTAAATCAGAATTTACTGCAGCCTCAAGGTCAGTTATAGAATCTCCTGAAGCTGTCAGATTTGTGTCGTCAGCAAATAACCGAGGTTTTGTTTTATTTAAACATTGAGGTAAATCATTAATATATAACAGAAAGAATAGTGGCCCTAAAATAGAGCCTTGTGGTACGCCACATTTAATCAGTCGCTCTGATGAAAAGGAATTTTTTATTTGACATTTCTGATTTCGGTTTGTGAGATAAGATTTGAGCAAAGTTTGAGTATCAAATGCTTTTTTCAAATCAATTAAAACTACTAGGTTAAACATTTTCCTGTCTAGATTCACATACCAATCATTGGTACAGTCCAGTAATGCAGTAGCTGTGGAGTGAAATTTTCGAAAACCAAATTGAGAATCACTAAGAAGTTCAAATTTTGTTAAGTAGTTGTACAGTTGATCATATAGAATTCGTTCCATAATTTTGCTAATGGCCGGTAGAACCGAAATTGGTCTGTAGTTTCCTGGAATATTTCGTTGGCCATTTTTATACAGGGGCAACACTCTAGCCACTTTCCATTCATCAGGAAAAGAAGATAGAGTAATAGCCTGATTAAAAATAAGCGTCAGTGAGTCTGAAATGGCGGGTGCTGCTATTTTAATAATTTTACAAGAAATCTTGTCAATGCCAGTAGCTTTATTGCTAGAAAGCCCATGCAAAAGACGATAGACATTACTGACAGTAACAGGCTGGAATGCAGCAAATTCCGATTTAGCATTTTTAATATACGTTTCAAAATTATAATTTGAAGTATCAATTTTTCTAGCTAAATCAGGGCCAATATTTGAAAAATAATCATTAAAGCCTTCTGCAATATCTTTTGGACTTGTCAAATTTTTTCCACCTAGATTAATCTCATTTACCACTGTTGGTTTGTTTTGTCTACCTAGTAGGTTGTTTATACTTTTCCAAGCTTTTTTGGGATTGAATTTTTGACCAGCTATTTTCGAGGAATAATAATCTTTTTTGGCATTTCTTAGTTCTATATTTACTTTATTTCTAGTCGTTTTATAATTTGACCAATCATTTTCTAGTTTTGTTAAAATGGCTTTTCGTTTTAACTTGTCCCTTGTATTTATAAGTTTCTTTATGTTGCTTGTAATCCAAGGTACTTTTTTTGATCTGATTTTTTTGCTTTGAAGTGGTGCATGCTTTCCCACATATCATTTGGGTCATCTGCAAAAAAATACACTTTTTCCCATTGCTGTTTTAGCTGTTCTGAAACAAATTTTTCCTCATCAAAATTTTTCATGTTTCTCATCTCTACGATATTCTCTTGTTTTTTTATAACAGAGATTTTCCTGATTGCAAATACTAGACTATGATCACTTATACCTGTATGAATCACACCAGAATCAGAAATTTTCTCTGGTGTATTAGTAACAACATGATCAATTAGACTGGTGGTTGTTATAGTCACTCGAGTAGCTTCATCTATCAGTTGTGATAATTGATATAGTTCATACAAAGACTTTATTTTCTTTGTTGACATGTTAGAATCTTCATCTGGTTTTAATAAATCACAGTTTAGATCACCCAGAATATACATTTCTTTATTTTCATTATCTATAGCTTTGATCAATTTTTCAAGATGATCAAAGAATTCAGATAACGCACTGGGTGGTCTATAAACTGTCGTAACAAGAAATGGTTTGCTATGCGGCTTAATAACTTCAACACAAACAGCTTCGAGTTCAGGGGGAACTAGATCACTTCTTATTTTGTAATTGATTGAACTACGCAAGTAAATACAAACTCCACCACCATTCCTTGATCTATCTTTCCTGACGATATCGTAGCCATCTAGGTTAATCATGTTATCTGTGATATTTGCATCGAGTCGTGTCTCATTGAAGGCAAACAGATCAATGAACTTATTTGACATTGAAAAATTAATTTCATCTATTTTTTTAGGTAAACTAACAATATTCAGAAAAACCATTTTAAAACCTCTTTCATTTGGGATTGAGCTAAGGGTTTTCATAAAATCGCTGCTCGCATTGTCCCCTGGTAAATCTAATCTACTTTCTGTTTCAACATTTGCTTTACATGAGCCAGATACATTGTCCAGTCTTTCTGGCGACCATGACTTTGACGAAAAGAATGATTTTCCTTACGACTTGAAGTCGTTCTTGTATTATTAATTCGACCTGAATTCAAATAAGTGCAGAATGCACTTCCCAAGGCTTTATCACCTTCACGATTTAAATGGAGATTTGATCTATTTAATAAAGATCTGCCTATGCAACTATTATCAATATAGGTTATTTTATGTTTAGAGCATAAGCTATGAACTAGAACATTATATTGTTCAATTATTTTATTGTTTACCTTACCATCATAGCGTTTGGTTACACCTGATACTGCAATCTTTTCGGTGTGGACTTTTACCTTGTTGATCAGGTTTTCCATGTTGGCTGCTACTTTCTCTGGATTATCACGTACCAGATCATTTGTCCCAACATGCAGGATGATGGTGCTGAATTTTTGCTCCTCTGTTTGATTTTCTTCAAACTTCTTGGCAAGCTGGTTCACTGTGGCTCCACTGTATGAATGTGAGATTGCCTTGCTTCTTGCAGATCGCCAGATTGCCTTGCTTCTTGCAGATTGTTGTTGTTGTTGTTGTTGTTGTTGTTGTTGTTGTTGTTGTTGTTGTTGTTGTTGTTGTTGTTGTTGTTGTTGTTGTTGTTGTTGTTGTTGTTGTTGTTGTTGTTGTTGTTGTTGTTGTTGTTGTTGTTGTTGTTGTCATCACTGGGGCTTATCAATTCGTCCATATTCACGTTGTTGTTGTCGTCATCACTGGGGCTTAACAATTCGTCCACATTCACAAGCACTTCAAAGGGATTAAGTGTTCTTGCGTCTGTGTTGGTAGATGATGTCTTGGTTTCAATCTTGCCAGTCTTGGATTTCTTTTCTTCTACCTTTGTCCACTCACTCTGCTTCATATCAAGAACACACTTAATACTCGTATTTTCGTTATCTAGTTCGTTTACCGTGGATTTTAGCGATTCAATCTCGGCCGCCATTTTAATGTTTTGTTCTGACAATGTCTTCATTGTAGTTTCAAATTTTGCCAATGTTGATTTATTTTGCTGGGATTCTTTTTGTTGTTTATATTGTATTTCAGTCAGCATTTTCAATATTTCCGCAGTTTGATGTTTGTAAATCTCACAGTTTTCGCGCGTAGCTGATGCAGGAAGATTTACATCGCTTTGCTTCGTCTCTTGTTGTTGTTGTTGTTCAGTGGCGTCGACCACGTGTTTTGATTTCTCTAAGCGATCGATTAAATCTTCCTTCAAACCGGACTTATTCAATCCTCTTTTTTCCAGTTCAGCCCGTAGGTCAACCACACGAAGTTGGTTCAGTTTCTTTCTACTGAAAGAGGCCATTTCCACCGGTGTCAATGCTTTTGTGTAAATTTGCACCGAGTCTGAAATTTCGCGCGAAATATCTTGACAAATACTTTGCCAGATAACTCCAAAGTTATATCAGTAGAATCAGCGAAAGGTCAGAAACACGTTGATATATAGTTTATTTGAAATTTATAATTTAAAAAGCGAGAAAATGTTGAAAAACCAGAGAGCCGAGAAGATTGTTGACACGGTAACTGGTTTGCCTTTCTCGTGCAGTTTTTTCGCGTGAAATTTGTTTAACTTTAGCATATGTGCAGCACATACATGAAAGATTGTTTTTTCAGCGTCTTCTTTACTTGCACCCCGTTGATGATATTATAACCACGCGTCAAGTAATCTTCGACAGTCTCGTTTGTGAACTCCCTTATACAAGCGTTAATTATAGCCATGCTAAAATCGGTCATCACTAATGCAGGTGTACTATAGGAAGTCGAATTAGGAAACACTTCTTTCTCCTTTTCTTTCAAAGTCCTTAACATTAAGCGAATTGAATCGGTAGTGTGGCAACTCGTAATGTACTCCACAATAGGAATTGGAGGGTATTTTGGATACGGGTGTCGTATAACCATGGCATAGTATAAAAGTCGACCACAATCACGCAAGCCTTCGTCAGAAAATAACTTTCCAGTGGCGTCAATATAAACAGTGTCGTACTTGGCAAGTTCGTGGTAAAGTCTCACGGACGCCTCGTTGAAGAGCACTAAATTGATGTTATTAGTTAAATTGAAGTGTTGAATATAACCGAACAACTTTCTCCACATATGTCCCACTTCTATAGCATTTTCTTCATCTTCTCGTGCTACCGATTGCTGAAGATAAGAAATAGCTGTAAACAGATTTTTATCGATTTGAGTTTTCTTTTTTGCCGCAGCACGAATGTTTTTCATTGTGGAATGCGATATACCAACCCCAGAACGATTGCCAGCTTGAAAAGATTCCGATGAAAGTTTCACAAGTTTATCTCTGTGGCATTTTGATGGCGTAGCATTTGTTTGTTCGTATTCTTGAATTGCTGTCTCACGTCGCTCTCCTACCATTTTTGCGGCTTTTGGCTTTGTTATGTCATGCTTTACGTCGCCGGTGAATTCAATCTTAAGGATATTTTCATCACGGTCTTGGATAGTTAGATGAGCAATAACGTCTTGATGCTTACATGTCACTGTTCCTCGCCAATAAGCACAACCGCCTTTTCGAGAATTCTCCCTTTTGATGTAATTACGCTTAAATACGAAACAGCAAAACGGATTAAAAGCCTTTAATATTTCATAAAAAATGTTGAATTCCCTGTAAAAGATTTTTGCGCGTTTTCATCTTTTCCAGATTTTACAGGCATGTTCAACCACTCGGAAGAAAGTCTGACATATGAAACTGGTCGAACCAACTCGGCGTGAAATATACCAGAAGAAGGTATATTACTATTTGATAATGCGTTGACGGTAGATGCTAAAAGATGTGGTGGATTGAGAAATTTTTTGTTTCCATCCTCTTTTAAAGAATTGTAACATTGACACTGATCTGTATCAACGTCGTACACGTAGTCGTCTGGCTTTTCAACATTGCTTTGAAGATCACCTGTAGGTCTTTCGACATCTGCATCGCTCTTTTGTTGTGAGTATTCAGATTCCTCAGCTGATGTGGTAGGACGCTTGCACATTGAATCCAGATTCTTATCTTTAGTATAACGAAATTCACGAGTATCCACAGAATCCGCGCCACAAGGAAAATCACTATCACACATGTGATCTTTATAAGCATAGGATACTGCTCGACCAAAAACATTTCCGAAGAATTCAGTTAATGTACAGTTATCAGAATGAGTTTTAGAGCTACATCTGTAATTCACCAATATTTTTTCTCCATTTTCCTCAGTTTCGTTTAACACATCATTATGGGCAGCGTCTGTACTGCGAGAGGCAGCAGGGACGTTCTGAAATGAATTTGCGGGCGTGCGACTGTCGTTTGTAACCGTTTGCTCTCTACACCTTGACTTTCTCTGCCTCTGGGCTGTTTTTTCTCGGACATTGTAACTATTTTCTCTCCAAATTATTCGTAATCTGTCTATTTTCTTTTTATCCACGCGGATTTCTCCATAATACTCTTGTGCGATCGATTGCCACATATCCTTTTTACTCTTAAAACTTAATGCAATTCTTTCAGCGACAATTTCAACAAACTTGTTTACATCGATTGTTTCAGTAACCTGGTTTTTTGGTCTTCCACGCCCTCCCCCCACCAAAACCGCTTTATCTTTCGCACCACTATTTCCCCATCTCTCGCTTCATTTACGTAGTATGTCGTCCTCCAATCTCCGCAAGAACACTCGTGTTCTAACTAATTTCCGATTCTTTACACTTTTTCTGCCTGATGGACATCGAGATCGACGTCGCCGAAAACATTCAGATTTCGAGCATACTAAACGCTGACGTAACCGACTATTTCGGAAAACGATCCTGTGCCAGTGTGCCATGATTTGATATATACACTATTTATTATTTACAAGTGAACAAATTTTGATTTATAGGCTTTTTAGTGAAAATAATAAATGTACCGTAGATGTCAGCGAAGTTTTAACAAGCTCCCGAAAATCACACAATCACCACGCCTTTAAATCGTTACAACTCCTCCCATCACATAAACACGCATGTTTTGATTTTAAAACTTTAATTTACTGTTTTTCTTCGTCTGTCTGAGGGCGACCAGACTGGAAAGTTTGTATTGCGCAACCTAGATCTAGGTTGTGCAATTTCGGACAAAATGCGCGTCAGGACGCGCAAATTTTGAAAATTTTCCTATTCGCCGCGCAATTTCGTAATGCGCCGCGCCTGTAAAGATATTGCACAATATTTCAAGCGCGCAGCAAAGCGTGAACATGCGGTAAACGCGCACGTGAGAAGGACGCACAAGAAAGCGTGCGCGACTCGAGAGACTTCGCGAAACAGAGAAAACCGCGAATTTCAATGCGCTGCAGACAACAATAACATTAGAGTTGCTAAAGGCCGCCACACGTGCCGCATTTGATGACAGTTTACTTCCGATTTGGTGGGCTTAGCCAATAGAAATTTGCTATTGAGAAATCTGATCTTCGTTGATTGGCAACATTGTGTTTACATTCAGACTAAACGGACATTTGGAAAAGTTGAAATCCCACCCGGATCTTTGACTCAAGCACTAGTTGTCTTTTGCGATTTTTCCAGCCGAAACAGAAAGTTGTTTGAGGATAAAAAATACATCACATCATTTTATGATAGTTGTAGATGAACGAATTTCGGTGAAAATACTCCAAGGCAAACGCGTGCCTCGTGAGAAGCGTTTACTTTCTCGACTGTGTTCGCTTCAGATTGCCAAAACAGCGTCTCGTATGCCGCGTTTTGCGATTTTTCCTGACGTACATAAAAGTGCTAAAAAATCGTAAATATCTTCATATAATCAGTTACAACCCATTAAAGGATGAATTGCTTGAAAAAGTTGGATACGCGCCTTTAATAGAATAAAAAATATGGTTTATTGCGAGAACAACCGAAAATGGCAAATGCCTTTTCTGATAACTCAAATCCAGAACTAAGTTTTTCTGAATTCACAGAAACATTCTTAAATGCCTATAATACAAGTTTCCCAATTAGAAAAAAAGTCATTAAAAACGCTGTTGATAAAAGTAAAAGTCCTTGGATGACAAAAAGTGTTTTGAAATCAGTGAGAACAAAAAACAAGCTATATAAGGCTTACCTACTAAATGGTAGTAAGATACAAAATATTAAATTCATACAAAAAATATACTAAAATAAGCTGAACCACGTAATCAAAGCAGCAAAGAAAATGCATTATGAAGAACAATTCATAAAATATAAACATGATACTAAAATGATTTGGAAAACATTAAATAATATTTTGAACAAAAAAACAAAGAAAACAAATTTACCAAAGCAGTTTGCTGATAATACATCATCTAGCATTATAGATGATCCAATACAAATCGCAAACAAATTTAATGAATATTTTGTAAATGTAGGACCAAATCTAGCTAAGAAAATTAATAACAATAATACAACATTTGATAAATACCTTACAGATAGTATCCCTAACAGCTTATTTCTGGATCCAGTTACAGAACATGAAGTAAGAAATGAAATAGAAAAACTAAACACAACTAAAAGTCCTGGATATGATGGTCTTAGTGCAAAAATAATAAAACTTGTGGCAAATGAAATCTCTAAGCCAATTACACAAATATTTAGTTAATTTATTACAGGGGCGGATCCAGGAATTTTCGTACGTTAGTCAAAGTTTTCGAATGTACAAGTGCGAGCGCTGAAGGCGCGAGACACCTAGGGGGGTCTGGGGGCGTCCCCCCCCCAGGAAATGTTTGATTTTTGAACCTCAGAAACGCCATTTGCAGCACTCTGAGAGCAGCTTCAACAAAACATTAACCTAGACTAGTAATCACTACAGTGTCATATTAAAAATATTGTAAATCTATATCAATATTACTAGTAAAGCCTTTATCATTCATTGATAAAACCTGACCTTTATATCCTATGTATACTGCATTTATATCGGTTATCCTCGATATTAATAGCCTTCTGACGGTCCTTCAACCACAAAAATATGCAAATTTGTTGTGTAAATCAAAATTCATAGCTAAATCTCAATCGAGATACGTGTATTTACATATGCATGACGCGCATCTTGTTCGCTTATAAATATTGTTATACTGCCTAAAACGAAATAAAATCGACATATCACATTGAATTGACTTTATTGCAGTACATTTACCTACCTAGCGACAAAGGATCAGAATTCTGTATCATTGACAAACCTAGATACCATGAGTGCGCTATAAACCACCTAAACAACCCAACTACATATAAAAAAATCGCACGAATGTCAGCCAAAACCATAGAAAATAAGATCAATACTGTATGGAAAGAAATATGCCAACGAAGAAACATCCCCCGACGTGTTGAACGAAGTTATATCTCTACCAACACAGATCTACCTCGTTTCTACCACCTGATCAAAACACATAAACTACAACGGGGACTTCACATCAGACCTATCGTCTCAAACATCAATGGTCCCACCTCGCGCCTTTCTTGGTTGATGTCACAATTACTAAAACCTTTGTTAGCTAATATACCAGCACATTTAGAAAATAGTCTTGAATTAATGAATAACATTCAGACAAGGGACCAAGCCACGCACCGAATATCCCCCTATCCTTTCAGTCTCGATGTAACTGCACTCTACACCTCAGTTCCCGTCAATGAGGCGATAGAAAACGTCAGCAATCGCATTATCTCTCCCATACAAACCCTTACCAAAGAGGATATTGAAGCATTACTAACGGTCATTCTCCAGAACACATACTTTCAATATGCATGATTCGCTTATATACCTCCAAGTCGAAGGCTTACCCATGGGGTCCTCTATCTCCAGCATTTTGGCTATCTTATTTATGGACAAATTGGAACGCAGTGTACTAACTTTATACCATCTTACGGATCCATACAAACGATACGTAGATGATGTGTATGGTCAAACTACCAACGAAGCAGAACTGAGCAGACAACTTTCACCAAATTATGAACAATATACACCCAAGTATCCGATTTGAAATCGAGAAACCTATTACCACCGATAGAGGTAAAACTCTATCACTACTCGATTTCACTGTCACAATTGCCGAAGAGGGCAAACCGGAATTTGAATTTTATAGGAAGAAAGCCAAAAAGCCCATATTTATACACCATAAATCTGCCATACCCAAACAAACAAAATACAACGTGATACGAAACGAGAGAAATCGCATTGATCAAAGATGCTCCACACAATCAGCAAAAGACAAACACCAACTCGATTTCACGCGCACCTTACTCCTTAATGAATACCCACCTCACTGGATACAAGATACTCAACTACAACCACGCACAACACGCAATCGACAACAAGACAGTAACACCGACCGGCTATATCTTAGTATCCCTTATATATCTGATGCAGTAGACCACAAGATCAGGAATATATTCAAACGCGAAGGTCTCCACGTTAGAATCGCACACAAATCTACAACACTGCGCCAAACGCTTCAAAAGAAAGATGACCACCGACCTGTAATCGACAAAACTGCACCATCTCAGAGGACCGCATGTGCTTTAATAGGAATGTGGTATATAAGATCACCTGTAATAAGTGTCACCTCTTCTACATAGGAAGCACTATCCGTAACTTACACGATAGAATCCACGAACACTTATCGAAGCCAGCGTCATCGGTGTATAAGCATCTCGCTGCCTGTGACAACAGCACAAATAACCTCATAAACGTTCTCATTATCGCCAGAGACATGGACCCTGTCAATTTACGTCTAAAAGAAGCTTTGCATATTAACAAACAAAAGCCACAGATAAATTCCCGCGAAGAATGCAATGAACTTAAACACCTATTGTTTTAACTAATTAGTGTATTGTTTTTTTAGGCTATTAACCTTTTTTATGACACATCATAACTCTTTTTAACTTTTTATCATATTAGCATATTTACATATTTACTTAGTATATATACAGGGTGTATCATAAAAAAGTGAACTCTTTGAAATTTAATACAATAGTGAACCTTTTGAAATTGAACTTCATATTTGCATTTTCTTTCAAAGAATCTATTGTACCCTACTGTATTTAATTTCAAAGGGTTCACTTTTTTATGATACACCCTGTATATCGCTGTAAATCTATCCTTCTTAGTCTCTGATGATGTCGTTGAACGACGAAAGCTAAGACGATACACCTAATAAAGTGTTTCTTTATGCAGTAGTTCCTGGCCTCATTTGATTTGATTTATATCTTGTACTACTCAAATAGACATAATAAAATTAAAAATATTGTAAATCTATATCAATATTACTAGTAAAGCCTTTATCATTCATTGATAAAACCTGACCTTTATATCCTATGTATACTGCATTTATATCGGTTATCCTCGATATTAATAGCCTTCTGACGGTCCTTCAACCACAAAAATATGCAAATTTGTTGTGTAAATCAAAATTCATAGCTAAATCTCAATCGAGATACGTGTATTTACATATGCATGACGCGCATCTTGTTCGCTTATAAATATTGTTATACTGCCTAAAACGAAATAAAATCGACATATCACATTGAATTGACTTTATTGCAGTACATGACTTGTCCTTTTGATCTCGCACACTCTTCAGAATACTTCTACTCAAACTGTAGTTCGTGCTACTCATGGCGCCTAGCAACTGCTCAACCGAACTCTCCGATATAGCGTAGGGTTTCGTCCCAAGATCAGTCCAACAGTCTTGTAATACAGCTAAATCATTCACCGCAAATGCGGATTGAACCGTTTCGTAAATACTACAAGGAGTAGCAGACATTTCCGAATTTTCCGTAGAAATCTTTGAATTGAAATCTTTCGACAAAGCTCCAACGTGAATAGCACGCGTCAAATATATAATTATTAATGCTATTCCGACTAATGGGGCGCCCCTGACTTTTGTAAATCGGTCAGAACTCCCCACAGGTCAGTCAAAATCGCAAAAAATCGCTTGTTTCCATGGAAATAAGCGTCTAGACCAATCAGAACACTGGATTTTGACTTTTTGACTGATCGACTTTGCGTATGTCAGCTGCTCATTGACTTGACTAAGCTCGTCGGCTCAGCCACTGTATGAAATTTGATCACTGGACTACACTTCGATTGGAATATTAATTACTAGCGCTGCACGATAATAGATACTGATGTTATAAGGTGCCGCTGCATGATAAAAATAACTGGACTATTGTTCGAATATTTAAGACTTTATTAAGTTTGCAATTTTTACGTTAGTCGCGTGACCGGTTTGACGACCCCTAGATCCGCCCCTATTTTAACCAAACATTCTTAACTGGCAATATCCCCCAAGAACTTAAAATTGCGTTAGTAACACCAATTTTAAGTCAAACGAAGATAACAGATTTGAAAACTACAGACCAATTTCAGTTATAACTTGTTTTGCAAAAATACTAGAGAAAATTATGTATAAACGTCTCATCAATTTTGTTGAAAAAAATAATATTCTCTCAGAGCACCAGTACGGGTTTCGTAAGAATAGATCAACTGAACTCGCTATAATTGAGTTTATTGATAAAATAACAAAATCAATAGACAAAGGAGAATATACAATTGGTATTTTCCTTGACTTGTCAAAAGCATTTGATACTATTGATCATAGTATTCTGCTTAAAAAATTGGAATACTATGGAATAAGAGGTATTACACTTAAATGGTTTGAGAACTATCTTGCCAATAGAAAACAAATTGTAAAATATAATGACACTAAGTCTGAAGCAATGACAATAACTAGTGGTGTCCCTCAAGGCTCAATTTTGGGGCCACTTTTATTTTTATTATACATAAATGATATCCAAAACTTCAGCACAGTAGTTTCCAAAATATTGTTTGCAGATGACACAAATATTTTTCACAGTCATTCTTGTTTAGAATAATTAAATTTAATCATGCAAGATGAAATAAATAAAATAGCTGATTGGATTAGCAGCAACAAATTATCACTGAATGCATCTAAAACAAAATTTATTTTATTTAAATCATCAAATAAAAAGGTTAAACACAATATAACAATATCTATAAATGGACAACCAATTAAGCAAGTTAAAAATACAACATTCCTTGGTGTTATTATTGATGAACACTTAACTTGGAATGATCGTATTGACTTAATTACGAAGAAAGTTATAAAATCTACGGGAATAATATCCAAAATTCGACATTTCACAAATTTTAATACTCTCAAGCTAGTCTATTATGCTTTAGTTTATCCTTACTATGATTTAATATATGGAAATTTAATTTGGGGAAATACATATAAGAAACGATTACAAAAATTAATAAACATCCAAAAGAAAATAATACGATTAATGATGTTCAAATCATATTCTGAGCACTCTGAACCACTATTTAATAAATCAAACATTCTGAACATTGAAAAAATTAATGATTTTCTAACTAGTTTATTCATGTTTCGATATCACTATCTGGATAATCTACCAAAATATTTTACAAATTACTATGTTACTAACAGCGAAATACATAAACACAATACAAGGAACGCATCTAAACTTCATAAATCATACTCAAGAACTAATTTTGTCAAACATTCACTTTACAATAAAGGTGTAAATATCTGGAATGAGTTAAAGTCTGAATAAAAAAATTATAAAATCCTATCACATATTCAAGAAAAAATCAAAAAATTATTTCTTGCTGTTGCATTCGGAAACGTAGATTTGATATATCCCTCATCTAGTTATTATCTCTTATATGTAAATTATATAATTATGTCTTCTCAAGGAATAAAGTTTCTAATTTGTATATATCCTTGTTATTATTTGAAATATTGTAAAATATCTCAAACTCATCTTCTTCTTTATTTTTTTCTATTAATAATTTTACTTTAAGTTCTGATCATCAATGTAAATAATTGTAAATAATTAAACTAGGAGTCTTAAGCAAAAGCCTTTAGCGGTTTCTAGTAGACTTCTAGCCCTAGTAACTGTAATCTATGTTTTATTTTTATTTTAAACTATGTATGTATGTATGGGCGAAACTTTAATAAACTTAATAAACTTTGAGAAGCCATGTCAAAATATACAAAGACAGTCTCAAAGAGCAATTTTTTGCGATTTTTCCTGAGAACACGAATCGCAATGAAAACCACGCAGAATGAAGCGCACAATACTATAGAAGAATGAATTTCTTTACGGTAAAGATTGCATTAAAAGTGTTGCAGTGATTAAAGGATTTACCAACTGAAGGCTAACGCTGTTTTACATACATACATATACAATTTTATTAGTTATCCCAATATACGGGCTTTTCATAACTAATTTACAAAAACTATTATAAGAAAATTACTAATAATTTTAGAATTACAAGAAAGTTATATGTAAAATTTGAATAGTAAACTAGTCATAAAAACGTGTTCAAAAGTCACATTGTGTTTAAGAAAGTTTCCAATAATTGTTTCTTTAAGCGATTTTTAAAAACTCTGTGCGACTCAACCTGTTTAAGTGAAGGGCAGAGTGAGTTCCTACGGTGGCCCACAAGTGTCACGGCACATCTTTCAGAAGTTCATGGCACAACATTTAATATTGTACAGCAACTTCTTAAAATTCACGGCAACTATGAAAGTTCGTTCACGGCAACAATTGAAAATCTCACGGCAACTTTGAAAGTTCACGGCAACAATTGAAAATCTCACGGCAACTTTGAAAGTTCACGGCAACAATTGAAATCTCACGGCAACTTTGAAAGTTCACGGCAACAATTGAAATCTCACGGCAACTTTGAAAGTTCACGGCAACAATTGAAATCTCACGGCAACTTTGAAAGTTCACGGCGGAAGTGAAATACTGTTCACTGTGAGTACTTAGTACCCAGACTCCTTTGTCATTCTACCCAATCCAAAATGGCGGACGACGAAGGCGAGAAAAGCGTGGTGTAAGTTTTGACCGTTTTGTTTTTGTGATTTTGTCATTCCAGCATCAAATAGATTTACTTTAAGAGATTGGTTGTACAATATAGCCGAAATTGGTCTGCGATATTTACGAATAACTTATACATGTTACTAATCTGGGCAATGTTTGATCGATTGAATATTTGAGTGTTTAATATAGTTTTATTTCTTGAACAATCTCCCTATTTCTCCCGCTTTCTGCTTCTAGTTATCGTTTCTATGCGAGAACCATTACAACTGGAATGTTAAACTTATCGTTTCCTTGTACCATATAAACTCCTAGCATTTTCGGTTGTTTGATTTAATGATTTCAAATGGGCTATTACATTTAATATCTGCACCCCCCTGTCGAGGACCTCCGTATTTCACTATTTTTTCCCCTCTGGAAACTGGAAAAAATAGTTTCCCCCCTTGGAAATTCTGTCTCAAAACCCCCTAGGAAAGATGTTTTGCCCCCCCTGGAATAGTGTTTAGCCCCCTATGGAAGAAAATTTTCTTGGCTTACCCCTCCTGGAAAAAAATGTCCTCGACCCTGCCCGATCAAGGGCAGTGCATACCATTGGTGCAGACATCCCCTTTGGAAACAAGAAATAACCCCTTTGGAAATTTTATCCAACAACCACCCTGGAAATACCTGGTTGACAGGTTGAACACGCTTACAACCCCTCTGGAAATACCTCGCCACCCCCTCTGGAAATTACCACTGTGAAAAACTTTTACCCCTCTGGAAATACCCTTTATTACTCTTTTACCTGTCTGGAAATAATTTTTCACCCCACTGGAATTTTTTTCTAACTTTATAGCCCCTCTGGAAAGGTAATGATGAGGACCCTTCTGGAAAAACACAGATGTAAAACCCCTCTGGAAACGGAGGTCCTCGACAGGGGGGGTGGGGGTATTAAATGTAATAGCCCAATTTAGTCTCCGAATTGAATCTCGAATTTTTGTTAAAATTTTAACTTAATGCGTTCGTTTTAGTTTTTGTGGGGTCTGTTCCGCTAAATTAAGAGATGGAGTACGTTACTGTTGGAAGTGTAAAAGTGATCAAACCAAAGTTGGCCCACCTGGTTGGACTTCTAAACCCTCTACTAGTGGTAGTTCCCAACAGCAAGAAAGTAAATCAAATATGTCATTTGGCAGGCCTCAAAATGTGTCCCATGGAAAAGTGCTATCATTTGAGCAATTCTTGAAGAAGAAAACCAGCAAGGAGAACTGTGCACATTTTCGACCAACAAAGAAGGCTAAGTCTGACCCAAATGAACAGGTTATGGTTTATATCGGCATTAAGAGATTCAAGGATGGCTGTCTGAAAACAGTTAAAGGAAAAAGACTTCCTTTGCGAGTCCCAAAGTCTGCTACTTGTAAATTAATTTTGCAAAAAGCAATTGAAAAAATGACAGCTTTTGACAGGTCTTTTGATGCAAATGATACATATGATTTATTGTATGAAGATGGAAGCATTGCACTTTTTATGCCTGGGACTAAAGATTTCTTCGAATTGGAGAAGTACAGGTTTGAACTGGGGAGAGACTATAAACGTATTACCTTCTATTTGTGCACCCAATCTGATATTGATCTGAATGAGGGGATCCTGGATTTCTCAGACGAAACAGATGAGATAAATAATGAAATAGACACTTGTGTCCAAACTTTTGAAGAATCAGAGGGCAACACCATGTCACTTGGTGATCCAGGAACAAGCCAGATGGAGAAAGTTACAAGTCAGGATGAAGAGATAGCAAGACAACTTCAGCAGGAATGGAATGAAGAACCCGAGTTTACTTCCACCTCCAATTCACCTGAAACAAAAGATTCAGACAGTCCCATGCCTGCAACAACTACTCTGATAAAAGATAATCAAGATGTCATCCATGTTCTCTCTTCAAAAGTAGATAAGAATGATCAGTTTTTCATAACTACGCGACGAAAAGCGCCGCTGTCAAGAATCTTTTCCCTTTGGCAGCGCCAAGCTAAAAAAAAATCACCAACCTGTAGAATTATGGTGCAGTATAGTGGCGAAGCAGGAATAGATTCAGGAGCTATTGCAAAAGAATTCCTCGAAGATACAATGGAGGACATCGCAGCAACTTTATTTGAAGATGGAGTTCCTGTTAACTCCACATTTCATGTGCAAAACGGAGACTTTCGTACTTGTGGTGAGATAGCAGCTGCTTCAATAGCCCAAGGTGGACCGCTACCTTGCTTTTTAGAAGAATGTGCGTATTACAGTATTTTTACTGAAACGGATTTAACAAATATCCACGAAAAAGACTTGTCTGAAAAAGAAAAACAGACACTTGCTAATATAAGACTTGACTGTACCAAATACTCAGATTTTATATTAGATAATGGATACACAGGAGTTGTCAGCCAAAATTTTATCGAGGATATCGTAAATTCATTGAAGGTCTGATTTGTGAGCAATCACATGTTATACATGAAAGAATTCAAGAAAGGCTTAGATGTTTATGGTCTTGGGGATATGATTGCAACGAATCCAGATGTATGTCGGGCTCTTTTTATTAAAGACTTTAAGAAAGACGTGGTGCCAGATGCAGACTATCTCTTCTCTTTGATGGAACCTGTTTACTCTGAAGAAGGATCCACAAAGCGTGTCATTGAAGAATCAATAATGGATTATCTTCAAGATGCTCTCATTGCCCTAGAGGACACACCAGTCTCAGGATACTCAGCTGCAGTAGCTTGGAACTACAATGAATCTGCAAGTGAGCAGTCAAGCTCAGAAGAAGTGTTTGAAAGCCCAAATATGTCAGTTGGAGGTGTTATGGGATGGATTACCGGTCAAAGACACAAGCATGTAATGACAAGGGAAAGGCCCATCATAACAGTAAAGTTTGACCACGATTGCCTGGTCAGAAACCCAAATCATAAAATATGTTTCCCTTTGGTAGGGGCATGTGGCAGAGAATTAACAATACCTGTTGTACACATGAATGAGTCCAAGAAGTTTAAAGAGGTTTTGATCATTGCATATTGTAAGGGGCAATCTTTTACTAAGCCCTAACTTTGAGACAAATGTTTCAGAAATTGACAGATTGTTGATGTTATTTTTAGCTTTAGTTTCTTTGTTTATTGAAAGTTTATATTTATTGAAAAACAAGCTAGTCAAATTTGTACTATATATCATATAATATAGTAGTTCAGTTGTGTTGAGTTCTGTGAATATGACATAGTGATTGTCATCATTGTTGTAGTTTACTGACACACAGGAAGAAAAATTTATTAAATTTCTTTAACAGTGTACTGTATTTAGCAAAATATTTTTTACAATCTAATACAACAACCCAAAAATTTCAATACATCACACTGTATTTTCACCATTATTTGCACAGCTAATGAGCAAATGGTACAAGTCTAGTGCCTGCCTCCAGTGAGAAGGCTTTTGTAATGAGCAGCTGCCCATCACATATGTAGAGTATCTTTGGAAATCATTTTGTCCAGTACAATCACTAATTATATGCTCTGTAGCATACAATTTCTCTTCCTCTGGAACAGGCAAGAGCAAATGACATTGACCATTGTGAAGTTCAGGGAGATAGTACAGAGAATCTGGCCTCCCTTTCAAAGTATCATATCTCGATTTCCGGATATAATGTGAATTCCAATGTTCCTTAGCGTCATTTAAATTTTCTTGTAACAATGCCCCAAAACAAAACCAAACACACTCTGTATGAAGGGGGACTGTGAGGTCTAGGGTGCCTTCATCACAAAGATCTCTAAAAAAGTTGATCCACCAGGATGCTTGGTCTTTACGTAGGAATGACCACCACCCTTCGATTCTCTGGTTCCGAGGCGAGGAAACATACCTATGGCTGTTTGGATCATTTCGAAAAAATGTATGAATAGCAGCTGCGAGGCCATTTTCAGTGCCAAGGTCGGTAATAAAATCAATGGGGCAGCCCTGATACTGTTCTACAGCCTCCAAATAGTACATTCCTATGTTATTGGGTTGATTATTTGACCGAGTAACATACAACCAAAGAATCTTCCGGCTCCACTCATCTATACATCCGTGGATCGGGAAACCATATGGTTTCAGTTTATCATATCCGTCGCAATGCCAAGAAAAATTAGGGCCTGGATTCCGATAAACTCTTCTCCTCAATTTGTGTTTTGATCTTTCTTGTACGCCCTCCGGATCTAACTCTCGCAATACCTCCTCGACAACAACTCTTGGCACAGTTATTCCGTTCATTTGAAGCGTGTGCCATATTGAACGGTAACCTCTACAAACTCCTGGGCCATCCAAGAGTGATCTAATTGCATCACGGACAACGCCAAGGTCATAATCGGGGTTTCTTCTTTGCAGACCATATTCTTTTATTCGCCGTTTTAATGTACTTAAGCTCATTTCTTTGTCATGATATTTCAGAAGAAAGTTTCGAATCTCTTCATATTGAAATCCTCTCTGAAAATAATAACGAATGATATGCTCATCATTAGTTTCATCAGTATTTTCATGCTCATCTAGGTTATCGTACTCTTCTTCGATATTTGTCGCCATTTTGGATTGGGTAGAATGACAAAGGAGTCTGGGTACTAAGTACTCACAGTGAACAGTATTTCACTTCCGCCGTGAACTTTCAAAGTTGCCGTGAGATTTCAATTGTTGCCGTGAACTTTCAAAGTTGCCGTGAGATTTCAATTGTTGCCGTGAACTTTCAAAGTTGCCGTGAGATTTCAATTGTTGCCGTGAACTTTCAAAGTTGCCGTGAGATTTCAATTGTTGCCGTGAACTTTCAAAGTTGCTGTGAGATTTTCAATTGTTGCCGTGAACTTTCAAAGTTGCCGTGAGATTTCAATTGTTGCCGTGAACGAACTTTCATAGTTGCCGTGAATTTTAAGAAGTTGCTGTACAATATTAAATGTTGTGCCATGAACTTCTGAAAGATGTGCCGTGACACTTGTGGGCCACCGTAAGTTCCATATAACCGATGCTCTGTAAGCAAAAGACTTTTGTCCGGTGGCAGTTCTACATCTAGGAATTTGAATATCATTTGATTGTCTTGTGAGTAGTATTATAGGTACCGTTCGACCCGGATTTTTGAGAGTGTGCGAGAGTGTGCGAGAGTTTTGAGAGTGTGCAACATCATTAACATTCATTAATTATGTATTGACGTCATGATGATATGCAAGGCAAGTTTGGGCGAAACAGTCATTAAGCTGAACTCAGCATTTTCGTCACAAAAAGAGTTAATCCTTACGCTTTTTATCACAATAGCTATAGCGTCCCTATATATTTTACCCAGCTTTGTTTGAGCATCATTTACAAGCGATCCTTTCCTATATATTTTATCAAGCTTTGTGTTCCAAACACAGTCCGTTTCGACAACGAGTAAATAATATATTCTCGTATCTAATATCACCTTATACGAAACGGCTTAGATAACTAATATAGCGAAGCTTAACCTAGTAAAGTATTATTACCTTATGCGAAATAATAACAAGCAGAGATATAGCTTTCTAAAACGAGAAGATCTTAAGGTTTAATCGGCATAGCTAAGGTCTTATAGAGCAAGACAAATATATGTTTACCAAGCGGTTGTATAAACATAGTTCTTACAGGGATTTAAACCTTACAAAGTTTCAAGCGTTTTAGATGTAGCAGAGCGGGAAAAGCAGTAATTTTTAAGCGAGATTTACAAGCATATACAAACATTGTATATAAACATTTAGCGTTTGTTAGGTAATTACGGGCAATTAAGATTTTCTAGCTTAAACATTTGAATAAATTTAGAATATATTATTATAGCACGGGAAAATATTGTACAATGTACATACAACACACACAGAATTCGTTTAAAAACATATTCATTGCTTACAATTTCTTTTACAGCGTTAGTAAGGTCTGCTCCTAAGAGCATATTGTTTAGGTGTCTTTTGTATCTTTATTTTTTTTGTCTATTTTGGGGGATAATCTTGCAATTGCTAAATCTTAAGGTCTCCAATCTGAAAAGTCTACCCAATTAAATATATTTTTAACTAAGGTCTGCTCTGGGTCTGCTTCTAAGAACCTATTATTCTTAAACTCCATCACTCGCTTGGGAGTATACATTGTCCGAATCAACCTCATAGCTTTTTAACCATAACTTTACATTTATTTAACCCATACCGAGCAAGCATATCTCTGATATACTTGTTAACTAATCCAATTTCTATGACTTATGACTTATGACTTATGACTTATGACTTATGACTTATGACTTATGACTACGACTATGACTAAGATTGAATCATGGATCATTGAATCCTAAGATTGAATCATTGAATCCTAAGATTGAATCATTGAATCCTAAAGAGTGAATCATTGAATCCTAAAGAGTGAATCATTGAATCCTAACATATCGAGCGAGCTTAGCTCCAAATCGAGCGAGCTTAGCTCCATATCGAGCGAGCTTAGCTCCATATCGAGCAGCTTAGCTCCAAATCGAGCGAGCTTAGCTCCAAATCGAGCGAGCTTAGCTCCATATCGAGCGAGCTTAGCTCCATATCGAGCGAGCTTAGCTCCATATCGAGCAGCTTAGCTCCAAATCGAGCGAGCTTAGCTCCAAATCGAGCGAGCTTAGCTCCATATCGAGCGAGCTTAGCTCCATATCGAGCGAGCTTAGCTCCATATCGAGCAGCTTAGCTCCAAATCGAGCGAGCTTAGCTCCAAATCGAGCGAGCTTAGCTCCATATCGAGCGAGCTTAGCTCCATATCGAGCGAGCTTAGCTCCATATCGAGCAGCTTAGCTCCAAATCGAGCGAGCTTAGCTCCATATCGAGCGAGCTTAGCTCCATATCGAGCAACTTAACTCCATATCGAGCGAGCTTAGCTCCAAATCGAGCGAGCTTAGCTCCAAATCGAGCGAGCTTAGCTCCATATCGAGCGAGCTTAGCTCCATATCGAGCAGCTTAGCTCCATATCGAGCAGCTTAGATGGACTATAGTCTATGACTATAGTCATAGTCATGGACTATAGCTCGCTCGATTTGAAGCTAAGCTCGCTCGATATGGAGCTAAGCTCGCTCGATATGGAGCTAAGCTCGCTCGATATGAGCAAAGCTCGCTCGATTTGGAGCCAAGCTCGCTCGACGGAGCCAAGCTCGCTCGATATGGAGTTAAGTTGCTCGATATGGAGCTAAGCTCGCTCGATATGGAGCTAAGCTCGCTCGATATGGAGCTAAGCTGCTCGATATGGAGCTAAGCTCGCTCGATATGGAGCTGTTAGCTTAGCTCCATATCGAGCGAGCTTGGCTCCATATCGAGCGAGCTTGGCTCCATATCGAGCGAGCTTAGCTCATATCGAGCGAGCTTGGCTCCATATCGAGCGAGCTTAGCTCCATATCGAGCGAGCTTAGCTCCATATCGAGCGAGCTTAGCTCCATATCGAGCGAGCTTAGCTCCATATCGAGCGAGCTTAGCTCCATATCGAGCAGCTTAGCTCCAAATCGAGCGAGCTTAGCTCCAAATCGAGCGAGCTTAGCTCCATATCGAGCGAGCTTAGCTCCATATCGAGCAGCTTAGCTCCATATCGAGCGAGCTTAGCTCCATATCGAGCAGCTTAGATGGACTATAGTCTATGACTATAGTCATAGTCATGGACTATAGCTCGCTCGATTTGAAGCTAAGCTCGCTCGATATGGAGCTAAGCTGCTCGATATGAGCCAAGCTCGCTCGATATGGAGCCAAGCTCGCTCGATTTGGAGCCAAGCTCGCTCGATTTGGAGCCAAGCTCGCTCGATATGGAGTTAAGTTGCTCGATATGGAGCTAAGCTCGCTCGATATGGAGCTAAGCTCGCTCGATTTGGAGCTAAGCTGCTCGATATGGAGCTAAGCTCGCTCGATATGGAGCTAAGCTCGCTCGATATGGAGCTAAGCTCGCTCGATTTGGAGCTAAGCTCGCTCGATTTGGAGCTAAGCTGCTCGATATGGAGCTAAGCTCGCTCGATATGGAGCTAAGCTCGCTCGATATGGAGCTAAGCTCGCTCGATTTGGAGCTAAGCTCGCTCGATTTGGAGCTAAGCTGCTCGATATGGAGCTAAGCTCGCTCGATATGGAGCTAAGCTCGCTCGATTTGGAGCTAAGCTCGCTCGATATGTTAGGATTCAATGATTCACTCTTTAGGATTCAATGATTCAATCTTAGGATTCAATGATTCAATCTTAGGATTCAATGATCCATGATTCAATCTTAGTCATAGTCGTAGTCATAAGTCATAAGTCATAAGTCATATAAGTCATAGAAATTGGATTAGTTAACAAGTATATGAGAGATATGCTTGCTCGGTATGGGTTAAATAAATGTAAAGTTATGGTTAAAAGGTGAAAAAGCTATGAGGTTGATTCGGACAATGTATACTCCCAAGCGAGTGATGGAGTTTAAGAATAATAGGTTCTTAGAAGCAGACCCAGAGCAGACCTTAGTTAAAAATATATTTAATTGGGTAGACTTTTCAGATTGGAGACCTTAAGATTTAGCAATTGCAAGATTATCCCCCAAAATAGACAAAAAAAATAAAGATACAAAAGACACCTAAACAATATGCTCTTAGGAGCAGACCTTACTAACGCTGTAAAAGAAATTGTAGGCAATGAATATGTTTTTAAACGAATTCTGTGTGTGTTGTATGTACATTGTACAATATTTTCCCGTGCTATAATAATATATTCTAAATTTATTCAAATGTTTAAGCTAGAAAATCTTAATTGCCCGTAATTACCTAACAAACGCTAAATGTTTATATACAATGTTTGTATATGCTTGTAAATCTCGCTTAAAAATTACTGCTTTTCCCGCTCTGCTACATCTAAAACGCTTGAAACTTTGTAAGGTTTAAATCCCTGTAAGAACTATGTTTATACAACCGCTTGGTAAACATATATTTGTCTTGCTCTATAAGACCTTAGCTATGCCGATTAAACCTTAAGATCTTCTCGTTTTAGAAAGCTATATCTCTGCTTGTTATTATTTCGCATAAGGTAATAATACTTTACTAGGTTAAGCTTCGCTATATTAGTTATCTAAGCCGTTTCGTATAAGGTGATATTAGATACGAGAATATATTATTTACTCGTTGTCGAAACGGACTGTGTTTGGAACACAAAGCTTGATAAAATATATAGGAAAGGATCGCTTGTAAATGATGCTCAAACAAAGCTGGGTAAAATATATAGGGACGCTATAGCTATTGTGATAAAAAGCGTAAGGATTAACTCTTTTTGTGACGAAAATGCTGAGTTCAGCTTAATGACTGTTTCGCCCAAACTTGCCTTGCATATCATCATGACGTCAATACATAATTAATGAATGTTAATGATGTTGCACACTCTCAAAACTCTCGCACACTCTCGCACACTCTCAAAAATCCGGGTCGAACGGTACCTATAATACTACTCTTGTGATTCTTCCACTTATTGATAATCTACTACAAAAATGCTGCGTTAGATAGGTAGGGGCAGTTCCTTTTATGCACTTGAAAGTCATAACCGCATCGCGTAAATAAAGTTCTTTCGATATCGGAAGCCAATTTAGTTCCTTCAGACATGGGGTGATGTGATCATACTTATGTATTCCAGTAACGATTCGTGCAGCAAAGTTTTGTATGCACTGCATCTTCTTAATGTTGCCCTGCGAGGTTGACGCCCATACGGAAGAACAATCATATAATTTACTGAAAACTAAACTTTTAATAATTTTTACTAACAAGTCACGACCGAAAAGATGTCGCGCTCTATTTATCTGTAACAGCATATTCATACATGATGAGACTACGTTAGTCACGTGTTTATCATAAGCCATATACGAATCCCATGTCATACCAAGATCCTTTGCGTTTATGGCCGGTTTTAACTCTTTACCCATCAGGGTAAATGTTGCATCGGGTAAAAGTGAAAGCAGCTGGGGTACTCCGAAGACCATTATCTTTGTTTTGTCTGGATTTATAAGGAGATAATTTGAACAGCACCATTCAAACAACGAATGAAGATCACCGTTAACTTTGTTTACTGCATCATCCAGTTCATTTAAGTGAAATGATAAAAATAATTTTGAATCGTCTACAAAGCATTCAGTTTTACAATGTTTGCTAGCTGTAGGTAAGTCATTTATATAGATGTTGAAGAGTAAGGGTCCCAAAATCGACCCCTGGGGAACACCATGCTTTAACGGTAGGCTATTTGAAAGGGTCGAACCAATACGTACAAACTGTTGCCTTCCGTTTAGGTAGCTCTTGAACCAATTTACTGCGGCTGCTGATACACCAATTTTTTCTAATTTTGCAATGAGTATATTATGATTTATACTATCGAAAGCCTTACTAAAGTCCACCAGTACAAGAACTGTGATTTGCTTGCGGTCCATCGCATTAAGAATGAAATCGCTGACCATAATATTCAGGGTTTCTGTGGAATGATTTGATTTATTCCCACTCTGGTGTCTAGTAAGGAGATCGTTTTCCTTCAAATAATTTGTGAACTGTTTTAGAGCTATTTTCTCACAAATTTTACCAGCCGACTGTATCAAGGATATTGGGCGGTTGTTTCCGGCTAGTTCGTGATCCCCCTCTTTAACATGTGGAATAACTTCTGCTAACTTCCAGTTTTCTGAAAAGTACATGTTTCAAAGGATCGATTGATGATATTTGTTAGCGGCATTGAAATATTGGCCAAACAATCTTTCAGAATTTTAACTGGGATCTTATCGGCGCCAGGAGATTTGTTTCCAGGCATCTTGAGAATACACTCTTCTAAATCAGCAACAGTAACAGGTGCAAAATAAAATTGTTCTTGAGTCGAATTATTTGGAGGAGAAACAATTGGCATCATAACGGCATTATAGTCCGAAGATAACTGTTTTACGGTTTCTACCGTTTTTTGACCCACCGATGTGAAATATTTATTAAAATCATTGGCAACAATCACAAGATCTTTAGTGTATTGTAATGTGGGTGTCAGCCCTCGAGATGTGGGAGTAATGCCACGGATAAGTTTCCATAATTGGTTAGATTTACATTTTTCAACTTTTCTCTTGACGAAATTTATTTCTGCAGTTTTCAGCATCTTTTTCACCTCTCTCCTTTTAGCTTGAACAGCTATCCAATCAGAATTCAGATTTGTAGCTCTAGCTCGAGTTAATAACCGATCACGTAGTTTCATTTCTTCCCGAAGTACCGGTGTGATGCAGGGGTTACCCTTGTGTTTAAAATTCATTTCCTTTATAGGGGCATGGCTTTCAACAACTTGGCCAAAAAGGGAATTAAAAAGTTTGACTTTATCGTCTACACCATTTATATCATCTAAGCTGTCCCAGCAAATTTTTGAAACATCCATATTGAAATCTGTAGGGTCATACTGCTTATAGCTTCTAGTTTTAATATTGATGGCTTGGGTTCGTGGCTTCTTTAGGTTCAAGGTAACAATTACTGGAAAATGATCGCTCACGGCTGTACATATAACATTGCTTTGGATAACTAAGTTTGGTGATGTAGTTGCTATTACATCAAGCAAAGTTCTTGAATTTTGCGTTACCCTGGTGGGTTGCGAAATCACTTGCGTCAAATTGAAGGATGTACAAAATTCCTCGAAAGCAGTAGACTGAGAATTGTTAGATAATAAATCACAGTTCAAGTCGCCTGCAATGAAGATTTCCTTTCCATAAGACAGGGCATCAGTTAATGACGGCGCTAGGACATTTAGGAAACAATTTAACTGAGTATCTGGTGGACGGTAAGCGACACAAACAATAATTGATTTTAATTTTGCGTGCTGTATCTTCAACCAGAGCTGATGAAAACCGCAGTCTGATATATTTGAAATTGAGGTAATTTGAAATTGAGTGCGAATCTGAAAATGAATATGAAACAGCATGAAATTTAAGTATTCCGGGGGGTTTATAATCCTATCATTCTACACAAAGTACGATTTCAACCTCTTTTTCTAAGTGAATAATTGTGGTCGTTTTGAAATTATTTACACTTGAGCGTAATCTTTAATCAGCTGGTAGAACTCTACCGAAAACAAAGAAAATTGTATTTACATTCAGACTAAACGGACATTTAGAAAAGTTGAAATCCCACCCGGATTTTTGACTTCAAGCACTAGGTGTGTTTTGCGATTTTTGCAGCCGAAACAGCAAGTTGTTTGAAGATAAAAAGTACATCACATCATTTTATGATAGTTGTAGATGAATGAATTTCGATGACTATACTCCAACCCAAACGCGTGCCCCGTGAGAAGCGTTTACTTTCTCGATTGTGTTGTTGTCATTCGCTTCAGGTTACAAAAGCCGTTTCTCATGCGCTGCGATTTACGATTTTTCCCGACAAAACGGCAAAGGTTTTTGAGGCTAAGTTTGCTTCATATAATTCATTATATTGTAATAAAGAATGAATTTCGGTATGGAGGAGCTACAATGCGTATCTTACGAGATATAGCGAAAAATATTTTAGCCGATAGCTTGCGACAATATGGCGTAGCATGAATTTACGTCTCGGTCGCGTAGGTTCTGCGAATTTTCCTGACTCGCCCAAATAACTTCGAAATACTTTTGTTGAATGCGTAATATTCTGAAGAAGAATGAAATTTATAAACAAGTCTATTCCGTCTAAAGAAACTGAGTAATTCCACATTTTGTACGTCAGATACCTGACTATTTTCACGAATGTGAATCTGAATGTGAAAGTGAATAACTGAATATGAAACTGTAGAGCGGACGGTGGGGGGACCATTAGAAAAGTGATGGGGGGGGGGACAAAAAAAATTCGCGCAAGGGAAATGGAAGGGAAAAATGCTGCAAGATCAAATTAGCAAAAAAGAAATTCCTGCAGTGCGAAGTATACCGAAAGCTCAGACTGTCTAGATTGGATATACAAAAAACTGTCACTGAAAATGCAGGTAATCAAGCCACAGAGGCTCAAGAATACAAAAAGTTCCTGGGGGATGACCCCCTACAATCCTACATCCTCACATACCTCCACTTTACCGCTTCCTTGTTAGGTCCCTTTTCGTTAATGGTCCCCACACTGCAGAGGAATTCTTAAAAAACGCCCTGCTATTCCATATACGGCGGTTGACTGTGGTGTAAAACTACCTGAAAAATACAATGAGAATTTCGACGTTTCGAGCGAAGGCCCTTCGTCTGGAAGTTAGTAATTCCATGCACGCATGCATTATTTCCATTGCTCGTGTTCCAAATGACACCTTTAATTGGAATTAGAGCTTAATGGCAAAAAAATTCGTGCGCAAAATTTAATGCCAAACAAATTCCTGTAAAGCCAAAGCAGCCGAAAAAAATATCGGGCATGGGAAAAAAGTTCACCCCCCATCACTTTTCTAAGGGCCGCCCCTAACCTAGCCTGCGTGGCAGGCGTTCTATTGTTGGGGAGGGAGTTTTGTTTAGAGCGCGCTCTATTTTTTTGAGAGCGCGCGCTAGGTGAGAAGTTAGGGGGGGAGGAGAAAAAGCGAAGGGAGAGGCGAAATGAACGCCTGCCCAAATCCTATTCATAAACGAGACAAGGCTAAAACCTGAATACGACTGGAAATTATAGTAACACCTCTTCAAATAACCAATGAAAAAACGCTGCGGAAATTAGTGATGATTGAGCGCTAACGCTCCGGAAATTGATATTAATTGATGTGCCTGAACATAATAATAATAATAATAATAATAGACATTTATATAGCGCACAAACCAAGACTGTTCTAGGCGCTTTACAGTAATACAAAATCCAATATTAAAACTAGTGTTAAGAATGTTAAAACTATAGAATACATCATACACTATTTAAAAACAAGTTAAAAAGATATGTTTTAAGATACTTCTTAAAAATGGTTAATGATTCACACATCCGAAGATGAACAGGTAAATCATTCCACAATCTTGGTCCAGCAACACAGAACGATCTGTCTCCATATGTCTTTAGTCTAGAATAAGGAATCTGGAGCAATTCATTTCCATTTGATCGAAGAGTACGCTGCGAAGTACGACACAGCATAAGTTCCTTCAGATACGATGGAGCAAGATCATTAACAGCTTTGTAGACAAGAAGTATAATCTTGAATTGAATACGGTATTGGACAGGTAACCAATGCAATTCGATAAGAACTGGGGTGATATGTGCCGATTTCTTAGTATCAGTTAGTAAACGAGCTGCAGTATTTTGGACTCTCTGAAGCTTCTGAAGCAAATATTTGGGTACACCATACAACAGGGAGTTACAATAATCCAATCTTGAGGTTATAAATGCATGAATAATTATTTCTAAACAATTTCGAGGTAGATACTTCTTAATTCTTGAAATATTCCTAATATGGTAGTAAGCTGACTTGCAGATACCATTAATATGTTCGCCCAATTTGATCCACTCATCAAAAATCACCCCAGATTTCTTGCTGAAACAGTTGGCACAATTTTTCCTTTCCCACCATGATATAATTTAAGGGAGGCATCAGATGATAGCGTGAATGGACTAATATAAGCTCCGTTTTGCCACTATTTAGTTTCAATTTATTCAACATCAACCAGTTTCCTAATTCAAGTATACATTTCTCCATACGGATCTTAGATGATATTAAATCATCACGATCATTCGTTTTGAATGCAATGTAAAGTTGTCCATCATCAGAAAAAAAGTGAAAACGCAGATTGTGGCGCCTAGCCACATCCGCGAGAGGGGCAGTATAGAGTGAATACAACAGAGGACCCAACACAGATCCCTGAGGTACACCACAATCAAGATCACTCAATAACGAATCAGTTCCTCAACACGAATAAACTGTTTCCTGGATGTAAGGTATGAGGTAAGCCAATCCAACACACGACCCCTTATGCCAAAGCGTTTCGATAGCCTTGTTAATAACATTAAATGATCCACGGTATCAAAAGCCGCCGACAGATCCAGTAGGACAAGAATAACAGAATCACCGTTATCTAGGGCTTGAAGGATATCATTTTGAACCCTCAATAGCGCTGTTTCAGTACTATGACAAGGTTTATAAGCAGACTGGAATTTCTCATGTAGATGATTTTCAGTAAGATAATCAGTTAATTGTACAGCAACTGCTTTCTCAATAGATTTCGAGACAAATTTCAAATTTGATATTGACGAAAACTGCAGAATTCTTCATAGGAAAGATTGTACTTTTTTAATAACGGTTGAACAACAGCAATCTTCAAAGAGTCAGGCATTGTACCACTTTCCAAGGAGAGGTTAATTATTCTAGCTACAACGGGTAAGATGTCTTTAAAACAGTGATTTAGCATGACCACCGGGAGTGGATCCAGAGAACAGGATTTAGTTGCGACACGTTGGATCAAATGGAGCACCTCATCTTTTCCAACCTCCCTGAAGGTGTGAAATTCATAAGGACATGAATCAGCATCAGGTATAGGATTTTCTATGTTTTTAATCAAGAGTTCATCTTCGATATCACCTCGTATTTTAACAATTTTCTGAGTGAAGAAATCACTAAATGAGTTGGCAAGTGACATTGGGTCAGGAGAAGATGGATAGCGAATAATCGTATTTGTATGCAGCAAATTGCTTACAGTCCTAAAAAGGTTTTTTTGATCAGATGATCCATTATTAATTAAGTCGGTATAGTAAGCCGATTTTGAGGAGTCGATAAGTTTATTTACAGCATAACATTGTTGTTTATAGCGATTCCAATCAGCATTCGTCCTTGTTTTATGCCATTTTCTTTCAAGTTGTCTCCGAATTCGTTTCTTATCATCGATTTCGTTAGTATACCAGGGTGCCTTAGGGCGCAATGTAATTTCCCGGGATTTAATCGGTGCATGGTTATCTAAGATAGTATGAAGACAATCATACTCATTCACCAGTGATACCAAATCCATAGTCGTAAAATTCTTAAGAAGAAAAGAATTTAGTACATCCGTTTTGAATTTATGAATATTAACCGCCCGCAAGTTACGAAGAAGCAAATGTTTCTTCACAAATTTCGGTTTCTAATTAATAGTTGTAAATGCACAACTGAATGATCAGAGATCAGAGGATCGAAGATGTTGTAATGGTTAACAATGTTTTCTTCAGATCGCGTTATAATTAAATCCAGTGTGTGACCACTTGCATGTGTTGATCCAGAAATGTACTGCTTCAAATCAAAAGAAGCGAGAAGATCCACGAACTGTTTAGTAAGAGGGTCATTAGGATTGTCCAGATGAAAATTGAAATCTCCGGCTATCAAGAGTTGCCCGGGTGATACAATGATTCCTTCCAAAAAGGATGAGAACTCTTCGAAAAATAGAGTAGATGTCAATGAGTTAGCCGATGAAGGAGGCGGCCGATATACAACAATAATTCTAATATGTAGAAAGTTCAAAAAAGAACTGTCAAGGTATTCAAATGACCTAAATACCTCCTGTGCATTACGCTTAATATTAAGACTTTCCTTGAATAAGAGACCAACGCCCCACCAATTGATCCATGTCTCGGTGTATGCAGAAAACTATAACCTGTTGGGCATAGATCCCCAATAATCAAATCGTTCCCACTTGGAGGGAGCCAAGTTTCCGTCAAAGCAAGAATATCAGTATTTTTATCCACAACAAAATCTTTAATAATCATAGTCTTGTTTCTAACCGATCTGGCATTAAGAAGGGAAAAATCAAATAAGTTAGTAAGTTCACATTTAGAAGTAGAAGAGACCGTAGGCACAACAATTAGGTTAGAATAGAAACAGTTTGTGACCGAGTTATTTTGCGGACCAGCTCCAGATGCCTGAGCCAGTCTGTCTGATGTCGATGTCGAAAACCTGACTCCGGTACGCACGTCTATATTTATTTACTTTCTCTGGGTTCACTGGCAGTGGGCGGTGAGTGATACGTACTGGGATGCTTTGAAATTGTTGACCACGATCATGTAAATAACTAGAGCAAGATTGTCTACCAGGAACATTATAATGACAGCTTTGTTCTATTTGAATAGGATGTGTACGGCTTCCCGATTCTTTTGTCTCATGCCTAATTAGCGTACTATTTTGCGTCGAAATGTTAAGATGCTGATCATTAACAATGAGGGGAAGTTCATAATCAGTGCTAACTTCCCCAGCCGGGTCACAGGCTTTGTTCTCCATATCGTTATAAGGCACAATAGGAATTAACTTTTCTAAAGACTGCTTTGATTGCTTGCGGTTACGCATTGTAATATTAGATAGGTCAATAACATCATGTCTGAATAATGTCTGTACCAATTTGCTATTAATAGACTGACTCTCTTTAAGGTTCTCAATCTCATTGTAAATTTTAGACACATTGGTCGTATTAGTCAGGTCATTTGCGGTTAAATGACTTAATTCTTTTGTATTAGTTGCTGTATCATAACGGTGGATTTCCTGCTGAAAAGGATCTTTATCAACCAAATTAGAATATTCTGATGTTTGTACGGATTGCGCCATATGCTTGTTATTGTGTAATAAATGTATTTCCTTCATACAATTGTCGAGTTTATTACAAATTTCTCTGTAGTTCTCACTTACTTGATTAACACTGTCTTCCACATTTTTAATGGCAAGTCTATTGGATTGAATATCTTTTTCAAAAATAGTCGCGTCGAGTTTAATACCCTCAACATCAGTGGATAGCTCAGATAAAGTCGAAGACGAATTGCCACTCCCGGCGCTTGCAGCAACAAAACCACATAACACCGAGCATAACTTTGCTTTAATCGTGTTCTCATCTTTGCCCTCTATTTGCAGAACGTTTTTACTTTTCCGCCACGATATCGTAGTATGGCCATCACTGAATGTCTTTTTATCGCCGCCTGGTGACTTCCATACGGCATTTAACTCGATATTTTCGCTTACGAACTCCTTCAAATCCTCAAATTCTCCGGTCCAGCACAATTGTAGTTTTCCCATAATACAGTGGTTCTTGTACGAAGATATTTGACCGTTCAGGTTGAATTTAATCTAATCGAATATATATTATATTTCAAGATATCGGAGCTCAAAAGCACACGTCCATTCACCCCCGATATGGATATGCAGGCAGGAGAATTCATCGCAGGCAGGAGAATTTCAATGCCACACGGAAAGCCTGATCTTGTACGCTCTCTGTCGATGCAAACAGAAGTTGTGGTGGATTCTGAGATACTTCAGCTAATTTCGTATCAGTAAGTGATCATGCAGTCATTCCAAGAGACTGTGCTTCAACAATCTGGTCTTTCATAATGCTCTCCAAAGGACACACCACAATACTACACGATTGAGTACCGCCATCTAAAATCTCTAGCTTCGATTTGGCTATTGTAAACACTTGAAAGATTAAGCTTTTCCCAAAGCCCGTTGGCAGAACAGCAAGCACGTCTAGACCAAAAAGCAGCTTGGTAACGGATTTTTGCTGTTCCGGCTTAAGAATAATTTCATCACCTAAACGCTCAGATAATTCAGACACAGTCTGCTCCCTTCGTTTTTCTCCTCCCCCTCTAACTTCTCACCTAGCCGCGCTCTCAAAAAAAAAGAGCGCGCTCTAAAAAAAACTCCCTCCCCCACAATAGAACGCCTCCCACGCAGGCTACCCCTAACCAGACTGCTACGTTTGCTGTGCAAACGCGCATTTTCGAGCTGTGCGCATTTTTTTGATAAATGAAGTCATGCATGTGCACAATTTGATCTTTCAAGAAAGAGATTTATTAGATAATTGAATTTTTTTCCTCATCTAAATGTGCACATTTTGTCTCATGTGAAATATATGTGCGCCCATATTTTGGCAAGAAAAATATTCTGTGCGCAGTTAACAAAGTTAGCAGTTTTTACAACACGAGAATAGTCACTTCGATAATTATACAGTAAACTAGCCTTGGTAGAAATACGAAGTATGTTGCCGAACGGAAAAACAAGTGACCGGAAACAAGGTACAGAGATTCGATTTGATATTCTTATACTAGTTTTCAAAGTGTGTATAAATATGTGTCCCGCATATTGTTGAATCATGTATATATGGAAAATTAGCATACTTATGCGGTCATACTTATTTTATAAATGAATAAACTCAGATTAACCGTATAGATTTACAATAGACTTTAGTTTATTTGGTTGAAATATTTATATAGACTAAATCAAATTGCCCATGCATTTGGCGATAGAATAAATATTAAGACAGTTGTATTGTTTATTGTTTAGATGGTATCTCAAACGTGCGGTGCCAGTGTGGGTAGAGTGGAAGGGCCTTCGCTCGAAACGTCGAAGTTCTCATTGTATTTTTCAGGTAGTTTTACACCACAGTCAACCGCCGTGTTTAGATGGTAGTTTGATGTAATATGATCTTTTGTCGTGTCGTGTCGTGTCGTGTGGTGTACGTGGTGTCAGGTGTGGTGTATTCAGCGGTTGACTGTTGTGTAAAACTACCTGAATACTTCGACTTTTCGAGCGAAGGCCCTTCGAGCAAAGGCCCTTAAATCAGGGGCGTAAATGTGAGTGGTACACTCCACCAGAGATCATGATCCAGTCGGTCTCAAAATGTGCAGTCGGTCTCAAGATATTCATTAGGAAACTTTAGATTTGGCGACGGCTCCGAGAACGACTACGCCTACGAGATTTTTCTGTTAAATATCTGCTAATACAAACTTGTTATCATCCTCTTTTTGGCACAGCACATCTTTAAAACAACAGTTGAGCCTAAGCGAGTACAACTTTGAGTTTGTATTAGCAGATATTTAACAAAAAAATCTCGTAGCCGTAGTCGTTCTCGTAGCCGTCGTCAAATCTAAAGTTCCCTATTGTTAAATTGGACGCATTATGTCACGTAATGCTATGCGAGAGTGTGAGACTGGCTAAATAGTTTCAGAGACCGACTTCAATCGTTGCATTAATTAAAATATAAAGTTTGCCGAATATCCTGTTTCAATCTTTGTTGTAAAGCATTCTTCTAGAATGTCATATCACTCATACTGTATGTGGCGTGCATATGTTGAATATTTACAGAAGCACTGAATCACTGTAAATGCTAAAACAAACTACTTTGAATTCGAAATTTTTTACTGCTTTCTACCTACAAATTGGAATAAAACATTTGTTCAGAACGCAGGAAATCGTGTCTACGAGGTCCTACATTTCAAAATTTCCCAGAGGATTCTCCCGGACCCCCTACGAATGGGTGTCCTACTGCATCAGTCGTCCTGTTCTGATGGATCTGCCCCTGTGTACATGGACTGCATGAGTTCAATTGAATTGTGCGGCTACTCATGCACAAGTTATTTCATGCAGTAAGCACGCAGCACTGCAGCAGCATACATATTTATCGACTTTTCGGATTAAAATTCGGTCAGGTTAAAATTCGGTCAAGATTCATGAGTCGGTCTAATTTCGAGACTTGATATGTACGCCCCTGTCTTAAATAATCATGGTTTTGCATATTTGACATTGCAGACACGACAAATAAATGTAAATGTTTTATCTTAAGGCATATTCATTAGCATTGCGCCTGGCATACCATAGTAATATATATAATTGTTAATTTGTAAACATTTCTCAAGCTTGTGAAGGGTGTTTACGGGCGAATATTACTACGAAATATTCCGAGCGAACCACGTATAAATCGTCGAAGTTTTTAATATTTTATTGCGATATTTCTGCCATACACGAACACTTATGAAAACATACAAGCTAAGCGCTTTTTGATCTGCATAAATTAGCTCAACCATGCCGTCTACGTCATCAATGTCGATGTCATAAATTAACATAAATATAATATGAATATATACGCGTCCGGACGGGACATAGCCGGCCCCGTATTCGTCCTCGGTTTCCAGGACGTATACCACTTCAAAGGTTGGCCGCTTCTTCGAGAAGTGCAAGCTTTGCAACCGGCCGGACAAGCGATCCATTCTTTGTTTTGATTTCGGCTGCTCGAACCACGCCTAAATCTCCAATAATAGGCTTTGTAACACGACCCAATAACCACGTTCCACGCGCAGCATTCTGATCGACTACGAGGACCAAATCTCCTATTTTCAAGTTCCGAGCGTTCGTATTCCACTTCCGGCGTTCTAGAAGGTTAGGGATATACTCTTTTAGCCAACGTTTCCATACTTGGTCTGCGATAACTTGCGCTTGACGCCACCGTTTCCGACTGGAGATTTACTTGTCTACAAACACGTCTGGCGGTAAGTTTGGGTTTGATCTGCCCAGGAGGAAGTGATTCGGTGTCAACGCCTCGTGTCAGAAAGGTGCGTGCTGACGTGAGTGAGTGGGCGACCGTTTAACAAGCTCTGTACCTCAGCCATTACCGTTAGAAAGACTTCATCAGTTAAGGTTTGATTCCTACGACGACCTTGATCGCTCTCTTGCACGACTGGACCAAACGTTCCCAAACTCCGCCGAAATGGGGTGCAGCAGGCGGATTAAAATGCCATTCGATACCTTGTTGCATCATTTCGTCGCTAATCTTGGATTTGTTCCAATTCTCCAAACAATCGCGAAGTTCTCGTTCTGCGCCGACGAAGTTGGTGCCGTTATCGGAGTTAATGCGTACGGGTTTCCCTCTTCTAGCGATCATTCGTCTCAAAGCCATAATGTAAGAGTCGGCCTCCAAACTATGTGCCACTTCTATATGCACAGCACGCGTGACCATGCAAGTAAATAAGCAGCCATATCTGCTTTCTGCCTTTCGGAAACGCTTGACTGTCATCGGCCCAAAGTAATCGACTCCCACATACGAGAATGGAGGGGCATGAGCTTGTAGCCTGTCCTTTGGCAGGTTAGCCATAAACGGGATATGGGGTCGAGCGCGTCTTTTCGTACAATAAGAGCAATCGTGCGATACCTTTCGGATGGCTGAACGACAGTTTAAAATCCAGTATTTCTGCCGGATGTCGTTACGAACATGCTCGTTGCCTTCGTGTTGCAGACGCTCATGAAAATCAGTGATAAGTCGGGTCACATCGTGTTTCTGTGGGAGTATGATAGGGTGTCGTGTAGAATAAGGAACGGGCGCTTTCGAAAGGCGACCACTAGCACGAATTAAACCATTCGGATCCATGAATGGGGGGGACAACGTAAGGATACAACTCGTACGAGAGATTGATACTTTGGATTTGAGACCGTGCACTTCGAGTGGAAAACTATCCATTTGGGCTCGCTTTATCCAAAGTTCCTTAGCTTTCTCATATTCGTCCACAGTGAAAGGACCCAATTGCCGTTCTTGAGACCTTTTGGAACAGTTGCCAACGAATCTTAAGATCCAAACAAGTCCTACGTAAAAGCTTATGCCAAGAAGAGAAGTGCGCCGGATCCAAGGGACCACTTGTTGACTCGTCACCTTGGCTGGGACAATCGGTCATCTTTATCGGCAAGGAGACTTCTTCAGGTACGTCAGACTCTTGAGGCCAGAATTCTTTCGGTTGACTCAGAAAGGCCGGTCCGTTTAGCCAACGACATTCTGGGCCAAGATCTGCGACGTGGAGATCTCGACTACCGTCGTCCGCCACGTTCAGACGCCCCGGGACGTGTCGCCATTCGGAAGGATTGCTGCTATCTTGGATTTCCGCGATACGATTTGCGATAAACGTAGGATGTCGGCGACTGTAACTGCGGATCCACTGTAGGACAGTGGTGCTATCGCTCCAGAGATGGCAAGAATTGACATCGTAAGTATGTTCTGTCTTTATCGTGTTTAACAGACGAACGCACAAGACCGATGCTTGCAACTCGAGCTTTGGGATACTTAGTTGTCGTAGAGGGGCTACTCGAGTTCTTCCCATGATGAAACAACATTGTATGGATCCATCTGGATACAGGAATCGAAAGTACCCAACCGCGCAAAATGCCTGTAATGAAGCATCACCAAACACATGAATTTGGATCTCGAGCGGGATGGCTGCTACATCTCGGTAGAATCTCGCTTCTCGAAATGATATCAGATTGTCAAGTTCCTTTAGCCACTCTTGGAAAGGTGCAAGATTCTCAGGAGGGATTTCTTCGTCCCACCCTTGTTTCATCTGCCACAAAGCTTGAAAAAACAGCTTCGCTCGAAGGATGTAAGGTGCAATCATGCCGAGGGGATCGAAGATGGAGGAAATCACACTCAGAACTTGTCGGCGGGTGGAAGCTTGTCTAGAGAGTTTGCTGCTAAAGACAAACGAGTCTTCTTCGGTATTCCAGTAAATTCCCAGTGCTCGTTCTACCGGAAGTTTACCATCTAGGTCGAGGCCTTTCAGACAAGGAGCCAGTTCACCCTCAGGTATATTTGCGAGAACTTCTCGAGAGTTGCTGCACCACTTGGTCAATCGGAATTCACCTCTTGACAACAAGTTAGTAAGTGCTTGGCACATGACAACCGCAGTTTCCTCGGCCCTCTCAGACTTAAATAGATCGTCCATGTAAAAGTTTTTTAGGATAGCTTCGGCGGCCAAAGGGGATTCACTGGCATTGTCCTTTGCCGTTTGATGAAGGACATAATTGACCGAGGTAGGTGAGATTTGGCTGCGAAAATGTGTCGACAATACTGATACACTTCCGGGGGTGAAGTGCGATCTTCTCTCCAGAGAAAACGTAAGACTGTTCGATCCTCCTCATGAACGAGGACTTGCGAGAACATAGATTCGATGTCGGCAGATATAGCCACTCTTTCTTCGCGAAAGCGCATCAAAATCCCTGTCAGCGAGTTGAGAAGGTCAGGACCAGTCATTAGGTAATCATTCAAGGACACGCATCGATAGGTGGATGCAGCGTTAAAGACCCTTCGTACCTTTCCAGGTTTGTTCGGATTGGTCACTGGGTGGTGAGGGAGAAACCATTGATGTTTCACAGGAGCAGAAGCTTCTTCGGGCGTAAGCTTTCTTGCATAACCATTTCTTAAATCACTTTCTATAGTATCCTTATAAGCATTTTCTAACTGTTCGTTTCGATCCAGTCTCTGTTCTAAAGAGAAAAGCTGTTTCTCGGCCACAACACGATTGTTGGGCAATCTAACGTTTCCCTCTTTCCATAGTAGGCCAGTTTCGTAGCGGTTTCCCACTTGTTTAGTCGTAGACTCAAGGATTTCAAGGGCTTTCTTATCTTCGATAGATCGAGATGTTTCTCCTGCGTATTTACATCCGAATGTTTCTGTCTTCCACCACTGCTGGACCTGTTGAGAAAGGTCTTCTTCGGGAGTTGTGACATGGACTTTCATTGCGTACGTTGTGTCCAGGTGGCCACGTCCGGGAAAGCGAGAGGTGGCAGTCCAACCAAGAGCAGTCCGGACTGCTCGAGGGGTGCCTTTCGGGCCGATCCTTGTCTCTAGGGGCACGATCAAGTCGAAGGCATCAGCCCCCAGTAAGACCTCAACTTGACTGTCATTTACCGATGGCAATGGAAGATCTTCTAAATGGGGCCAACGACCCTTTTCTTTCGACATATCAACGCTCGTCGTCGGAAGATTTAGTTTATCTACGGTCCTAGCTTGCTCAACCGCGAAACGTTCGGCGGGGTTGTGATTGGAACTAATATCAAAGTTAACTGCAACTACGCTGTTGGACTCCGTTCAAAATCATTTGTTCAGTAGGGCCAGTCAGTCTGACTTTGTCGGCAACATTGCTTTGGATAAGCGTACATGTCACCAACACCACATTCCAACACCTTGGAATTCCAACACCTTGCAGTCACCAACACCACATTCCTTTGGGGTGGGGCAGTCTCGAGAGCAGTACTGGCCCAGGATTGAGGCAACAAAAACAGAGTCTCGACTCCTTTACCTTCTCAGCCCGATCATCAGGATTTAAGGCAATAAACGTTGGACATTCAGATGTACGGTGGTTTCCGTCTCCCAAAGAGCAGGCCGAGGGCGTGCTTGCATCCGGATGCATAGAAAACGTGTTCATGTGTTGATTCCTATCATACCTCGGACCTGACCCAACATGTCGTGTGCTACCGTCTTTCCCGGGGGGCTTGTGTTTAGGTTTAGCTCTTAACGGCAAGAGTTCATGAGCTTCTGCTTGTTCTTGTAACCATTCAGCGAGAATTGTAAGTGTTGGGCGAGAGACTTTGTTGCGAAGTAAATATTCGTTCCACTTCAGTATCATCGATGTGGGCAATTTCTCGACTGCCGTATTGACATTACTTGCCGCTCTTAGGTCATCTTCATAGACAAGATCTTGGAATGTCCAAACCATAGTGTTAATCACTCGAGAATAGTTCACAATAGCGTTTGTATCATCCTCTGAAACTGGGTACATTTTATTCAAGTTGTTCAAATGAGTTTGAACGACTACATGGGGCTTGCCAAATCGATTTTCAAGACACTGCAATGCCCTATTGTAGTGGTTGCCATTATAGCGAAATCCAGCGATAGCGGATTTGGCCTTTCCGGTGACACTCTGTTGGAGGTGTGTCATTTTCTCGAATGACGTCATTTGTGAATGATGAATAATGGCATAAAACATCCCGACCCAATCTGTCCACTTTAAGGGGTCACCATCAAACTTCGTGAGTGTTAACTTAGGGACTGATGAACGGTGGAAAGGGGACTGGGGCGAGTATGGTGGGCTTGTGAGGCCAGGGGGTTCAGGAAGAGAAGGGAGGTCTGCGATCCAAGAGGTGGTGCGTTGTCTAGCTTTATCAATGTTTTTTGGTGGAATGTATTCATTACGGGTTTCACTAAGGAAATTTGTAGTCTTACCTTGCGGAGTTTCGTCAGCGACATTTGCAGTTTGTCGGGGTTCTTCGACAAAGTCTCGGAGGCGTTGGCTTAAGTCTTCAGGATTTACCAAATTAGATTCAGCTTCGATCAAGTGGGCTTCCAATTCAGCTTGCGCAGCTGAATCCTTTGCTTCCTGTATTCGGCGCCTCTCCACTTCATCCTTTAACACCCGTCTTTGTTCATTCGTGATTTTGTCAATTTCCTTTCTAAGTTCGTCCTCCATAAGTTCAAGCTGCTTACGTCTATGTGCTTCGTCTTCGATTTGTTTTACCTTTAATTTTGCAACATTTGCTTTTCTACGTGCTTCTGAAGTTTGCGCTGATTTACCCGAAACTGACGACAGCACTGACCGAGTTATTGGGGGCATGGATCCTAAAGTTGAGGGGTTTCGTCCTCACGCTCCTCCAAATGTCCCAATGCCTTTGCGATTGCATCATCAGCCCTTTCAGCAACTTCAATAAACCACCTTTCAACGCCATCAAATTCAGTACTAGAAACCAGTTTGTAAAGTTTTCGATTACAAATGTCCGCGCTTCTGACTTGGCTTTCGATTCTTCGAACGATGTCACGAATTTGGGTTCGTCCCCCCCGGTCGTGAATAAGCTTTGTCAGTCTTGTTATTAATCGAGTTACACTAGACTTTTCTTGAGATCTTTCGGCTTTTATACTTTGAATTTGTGAACGTACCTTAGCAGCGTGTTCCTTCTCTTCGTCCACGGTCTTATTTTCACTAAAACGTGCTTCATTAACGCTATTAACGGTATTTAATTCTACTTGGTCGAGTTTATCTTGCTCGTTCGACATACTTTTTCACTTCTTTTGGGGCTGTTAGATTTCTTCACGGATTCATATTCGGCTCTCGAAGGACCAATGTTTACGGGCGAATATTACTACGAAATATTCCGAGCGAACCACGTATAAATCGTCGAAGTTTTTAATATTTTATTGCGATATTTCTGCCATACACGAACACTTAATAATGAAAACATACAAGCTAAGCGCTTTTTGATCTGCATAAATTAGCTCAACCATGCCGTCTACGTCATCAATGTCGATGTCATAAATTAACATAAATATAATACTAGTAGTTACTATCGCAAGGAAAGTGCTGCCTTGACGCCCAAACTGCATGCAAAATTCCTCGACCAAATAGTAATATTGAACGTATTTATATTGCTAATGGCACACTGTATGTATAGATTTACTTTCTTGTCCAAACGATGAGATTACAACAGTGCAATTACAACACTGTGATTATTGTAAATAATAATATATAAGAAGTACACATGCTAAACAAACATGTCACAACAGTCTTTGTTCCCAATCTGTAGATATTTCATTTCATATTTATTTAGCATTTAGCTTCCATCAGTGTTCATCTGTCCTGTCCAGTGAATTGTCAAAATACATGATTATACAGCAAACCAACATAATAGTATATCTCTCCAAAACAACTGCGAGCAGGGATCCACATGACATATGTTGGAAATATTTAATTCTTTATATCGCAGATTCCATCCCATTACAGATGATGTAATATATCCATATTATTTTGTAAGTTTGTAACAACCATTTTTTTCAAGTAAATATAACCAAATTATCAACCAAATTTGGTTTTCATTTTCTGCCTCAACAGGCAGTCAATGTTACTTTGTGCCACAACTGGCTCTGCCACAACGGGCAGATCAATAATATTTTGTGCCTCAACACGCCCCACAGGTTCTATCACAATGAGCTATTCCATTTAAAATCCGTAACCCCCCCCCTCTATCGAGGACAGGGGTTTTTCTATAACCCTGAAGAATTCCTGACTTTCAACAGCCCACCTGAGGAATTTTGTATTTACAACACCTACCCCTGAAGAATTCCTGTCTTACAGCTATTACCCCTGAAGAATTTTACTGCAACCCCTGAAGAATGCAATTTTTTTACTCAACCCCTGAAGAATTCCAAGCCTAAATAGTCACACCCCTGAAGAATTCCAAGGCAAAATGGCCCCTTACCCCTGAAGAATTCCAGTCCTCCATAGGGGGGGTACAGTATTAAATGGAATAGTCCAATGGGTAGATCAATGTTTCTTTCTGCCACAATGGGCAGATCAATATTTTGTGCCTCAATGGGCTCTACCACAACAGGTAGATTGATATTTTGTGCTATGATCACAGGTACAGATTTTATGACTACAGCTAGATCACTATTTGTCACCGTCATAGATGGGGCACAGGCGATATATTAACTGTGTCGATCACAGACCGACATATGACATATCTTGTAAGAAAGCATGTTTGAGCCCCCGTTGAGGCACAAAATATTATTGATCTGGGCATCTGCCCATTGTGGCAGGGCCAGTTGTGGACAAAGTAACATTCATCTGCCTGTTGAGGCAGAAAATGAAAACCAAATTTGGTTGATAAATTATGGTATATTTACTTGTTATGGTTGTGACAAACTTACAAAAAATATGGATATATTACATCATCTTATAAGGGCCTAATGAGATCGAATTATCATCGTACATGAATTAATTAACCTCCACGGGTAGATATTTAATATTATTTGTCATCGTACATGAATTATAAACACTAACTATGGTTGGTAAGTTATCTATAGACAAATATTCTACACCAGGATCTAGGACTAATAAGCCATTACTCAGAGCTTTTAAATACATTTTGTCTCCTTGTATTATACCACGCGGACAATGGAATATTTCGTGCTGAAAGAAGCGCCGATAAACTCATAAAAGCATATTGCTTTCCTCTAGAATGAACACTAAACAGTTCATCGCCTTGATGAATTCGGCAGAAAGAAATAAAGCCATACTTACCTGTGTAGTCTTTATATTTAATTTAACATTTCTGCCATTTTCCAGCATGAAAAAGAAAAACCTGGAAAAAAACCCGCTGTGAAAAGCTGTTACTTACGGTGGCTCACAAGGGTCACACACAAATATAAAAAATATACACACATGAAAAAACTAAATACACTAATAAAAATGTATGGGCTCTAAATAAAAACATAAACGATGCAAATAAAAAATAAATACAAAAATAAAAATAAATATACTAAATTAATAAAAAAAGAACAATAATAAATAATAATAATATAATAATTAATTACAATAATAATATCTTTTCCCCCAAAAAGAAAAAAATAGAAACAAAAGAAAATCAACACACATAAAAGAAAGTAAAACTGTGCGCGCGCATGGCGTCACATGACCAGCGGTTCTACTGCGGGCGCATATTTTGCTGAGCTCCATTTTCCGCGTTTTTGCAAGATTTTTATTGCTTTCCATGTAAATTTATTGATAAATTCATGACGTTTTGTTCAAGTTGCGGGGCTAAAGCCGTCGATGGTGCATTGTTCTGCCATCAATGCGGCTTTTCTGTTGTACAAGCTGGTGCTTCAGACAAATCACGGCCAGAAAATGCTTCAGCCAGTACGGCCACGTGCAGTGAGGGCAGTAAGGTTTCATCGCGTTTGCCTTCAGGTACCGGTCCACCTCTGTTGTCATTCACAGAATTTAGAAGGCTCAAAGAAAACGATCGTCAAAAGCATTTCAAAACCAAGTCGAAGACTTCGGGAAAACGAAAAAGCAATCAGGAAACCGACAAAGAAAAAGTGGTGACATGCAAAATAGCTTTGATGACGTATAGAGAAGATAGTGACCGTTTGAAATTGGTCAGAGGATCTCAACACTCGCTCTCTCTTTCTCCTGCCATCAAAGCGTACGAGCTAAGAAGAAAGGCAGTTGAAAAGTTGAGCAGATTTAATCGCTCGTTGTCAAATTACCCGGAAGATTATTGCCTGTTGTATCCTGATTTGACGTTAGTTTGCATGATTCCGGGAACCGAAAACCATTTACGTTGAAGGAATATAAAGATGAGTTGGAAACCATACGAAAGACTTTTTTTATTTGCAAACGAGAAGACTACCTTGCCAACGAAGGCATTGATGAAGATGATGACAAATTATCATCAAACCAGGTTCGGTAATTCTCTTATATATGGTAGTATCAGCAGTGGCGAAGCCAGCCCGACAATTTCGTCATGCTATGCAAATTTCAAATCATCATTTCTTTAGAAATTGGTTGTTTTCACGGTCTATGAACATGGCAATCATTTGCATAGCATGACCCAATTGTCGGGCTGGCTTCGCCACTTGGACTATGCCTCACAATGCTTATATATTATGAAATAACTGTGAGATCAGGCATATTTTTTGTAGTACAACCACGCATACGTTTCTACTTTACAGGTCATGATTACTTATATCATATGACCTGTTGTTTTGAGAAATATCACTTTTTTGGGAGGGGGGGGGGGTATTTTGTGCATTTGTCGTTGGAAACCCTGTTGAAAAAAGAAAAATGCCCCACCTCCTTTGGATGATTTGTCACCCCTATACTTATGGGGGCTATGGTATATGGCACATGCTTTGTAACTAGGCACTGGTCTCTCTTTCAAAGAAGGATGTTGCCAAAGTGGACTAAGCCCCACCTCCTTGGGGCAAGAAAATTGATCTAAGCCCCATATAATCCCCCATTATGGCCAACATTTCCCCAGGTTGGGGGGAGTGGGGGTTTTAACCATAGTCCGATGAACTTTCCCAAAAAAGGCAATAAGGGGATGAATTTTTGTGTAATAATGGGAGGGGTACCGAAAGGGGGTGATTTTAAAAGGGGAGTGATGAGCAAAAAAAGCTGTTGTAAAAATCAGTGAGGAACATGCGTTTTTTTTTCAAATTAAAACTGCAAAAGAATAAAAACTAAATTTCAGGTGATTTTTGGCCTTCAATTTTGAACTAGTAAAATATTAAATATTTGAATTATTTATCTGGTGTGTCATTTTAGCGCATTTTTTAGTGAAAGAAATTCGCATTTTTTTCTCGTCCTGGAATATTGTACATATATACGACAACTAACCTAAAAGGGGGTATATTGGTAAAAGGGGGGATATTTAAAAGGGGTCAAACCCCTTTCCGAACTATGGGTTTCCAATGACAAGTGCATTACAAAATGTATATATAAAATGTCTCCGATCACAATATAATAAATCAATTCACGAGGTGCCCCATTACAAATAATGAAATTTGTTAAGATGCCCTAAAATTAACCTCCTCCCATTTACCAAAACATTTGTTGACTACTACCGAAAATTATCATATGTATTTTGGTAAAATATAATTAACCGCATTAAAAATTATTTTCAGAAATACCAGTACCATCAACCTACCACGAGCTTGATAGAAAGACAACAGAATATGTTATTAATTATTGAGAATAATTAATACCAACCCATTAATTAAATTGCAATGCACTCAGATGCATTCTACTTTATTCTTTTACTCTTTAACACCAGATGATTTTACTTGTCAAGGGGAGAGTATTGCAAATTAATGGGTTACTACAGTCTTCATAATTAGATAATAGAGCAGAGATGCTTAAAAATCTTGTTTCAATGTTTCATGTTTCTTCGTTTTTAATCAAACACAGGATATTGGCGATATTCATGGTGATAACATAAGTAATGATGAAGTAGTTTCAAGACATGAAATCAAAAGAATTTGCAGGTACTGTTGGTTCTGTAGTACATCTAAAATTGTAAACATAAAATTTTAGAGAGTCATTTTTAATTACATTTTTGTAGCTCAGCAAACCTACTTTCCACAATTCCTGTTTTTTCAGTGCAACAAGAAATTCCCTTGATAGTTGATATATGCAAGTCCATGCACTGATGCATCAGTTGTATCCTGCATCTCTAGTAAACACTATTAAAATGATTACATTCTTATTAGCATACTTCAACTTTTTAGTGATAGTTCCATGGCCACAATTTCATCTGGAGAAACAAGCTCTTATGTTGGACAGAGTTTCAGGTACAAACAGAAAAGTATCAATATTGGATCAAACTTGTACTCCATGCCCATGGTCTGTCAGCTAATAGGAAGGAAATTAACCCATCTGCAACAAAATTATTCAAGTGGAATCAACCCTTAAAATTCTTTAAAGTACTTCCTGTAGCCTTTTTTGCAATTTTTGTGATAAATAATTCTTATTTCTATTTAGTGTATATACTTTACCAGTTTTCAAAACAAAACATAACTGTGATTTCTTGATACAGATTGATTCCCAGAGTATGATGCGATTTGTTTACGTTATATCAAAAGTCAAAATTTTGTTGACTTTTGAACTCAGCCAATCAGAATATAGCGAGTTTAAAGGGCATATGACTCGAAAATTGACGGTGGTATTTTTTAGTCTAATGTGAAAGATCATTGAAAACTGTAGAGTAACTTCTTTGACAGATTTTTGTTTTCTTGCTTCATTTTGGAGATATTTCATTTTGTATGATATGCAAAGGACCAACTTTCTATGTCACATATGCATAATGATTTAGCCCTAAAAGCTGTATATTTTTAATACGACTAAACACGATCAGTAGAAAACCTACATGGGCGTTGTTGTGGACACATCTCGTGCACATCATTCATTTTGAGCGAATTTATTTGATAGAGACAAAATTATATAACATTTTAAAGTAAGTCATTATGCATGTGTGACGTAGGAAGTTGGTCCTTTGCATATCATACAAAATGAAATATCTCTAAAAACGAAGCAAGAAAACAAAAATCTGTCAAAGAAGTTACTATACAGTTTTCAATGATCTTTCATGTTAGACTAAAAAATAACACCGTCAATTTTCGAGTCATATGCCCTTTAACAATAACCAATCAGAATCAACTACCCAGATCTGGGTAGCGCAGCAGGGGGTCGACAAGAAATGCTACGAATTTTAACAGACTGTGATATAGCATAATCACAGTCTGTACACAGGCTAGGCTATCCCCTACGATTCATTTCTTGTTGTAATATGATTTTCCATTTCTTTATTTACATCAGCTATTCCCTTGCCAAAGCCCTCCTTAATTGCGGGCTATTTTAACCCGCAATACAGGCGTTTCTTTGACAACGGAATAGTTTTCTAATTTGTTTGATTTGTTGATCCCCATTGCTTTATTGTTATCACGTGCTTTGTCCTCATACAAAACATGTGCCCCAAATATTTTCGTTCATACTAACTCTTCTGACGAAGGCCCATTGGGTCGAAACGTCGAGAAGTTTTTTTTTGTCTATTTTAGGCAGTGAAAGAAACATTTTGTGTTGTTGTTAATATCTATATATTACCAATGTCCTAATTCGTTTAATTAATAAGCACGATTAATCGATTTTCCACCAGCCTCTTTTTATTCCCTTCTAATGTGCCCCCACTTTAAAACCAGCAAGTAATCTTCCACCGCTCCACCCTACATTAACCCCTATTTTATGGATTGGAACAAAAAAGTGGATTAAATAAAATCCAATTTGGTATGGATAGTAGGGTTGATTATGCCTTGTTTTTGTTGAAACTTTGGGGAGCTTTTGTGATTTATAATCATGTACATTTACCTACAGGTTTTTAGCCAATTAGACTCCACCATTTAATTAGCCACCCTTCTAATAATCTAGAAAAACATACTAGTAACACTTTGAACCGGCCAAAAGGGGAAAAAACGCCCAGATGGCTTCTTATCTTATCAAAATTTAAGTTCGCCATAAACCTTTAATTGGTTATTTTTCATTTTTATATAGTTGCAAGACAGACATTGCATTAATAGAACTTTCAAAAACTCCCGAAAACATTACCACGTCCTCAAACGAAGTCTTGGCTTCCTCCAGTAATACTCAACATCAACCTCCTAATGATTTAGATAGCATATATGCAACTTTACTTCGACGAAGTAAATTCTGATGTATTTGAGAATGATCATGTGGCGGAAGCTGTGGAAATATTAAGTGTCAGAGAAGACATTGAAGAGAACAGTACATTGAAAGAGGTATTGGCGGATCTTGCCAAACAATTATCCCTGGAAAAAAATTCCATTTTAATCTAAGTCGGAATCATGTATGGGACGGAACAAAACGAGCATTAAACAGAAAATCTTTCAGCCCCGAGAATAAGTTATCCGTGAAATTTACGGATGACATTGGGCAATCAGAAGGTGCTATTGACATGGGAGGTCCGGCAAGAGAATTTTTTACCCTCATAACTGAATGGTTGCTTATTTCTCAACTCTTCTTTGGCGAACCAACGTCCAAATTCCTGTCACTAAACGCAACGTCTTTGGAGGAAAGGGAATATTTTATGGCAGGGGAAATTTTTGCCATGTCGCTTGTGCACGGTGGCCCGGTGTTAACTGTCTGTCACCGACTTGTTATGATGCAATTGTTAACGATTCAGGAACGCTTAACCTTACTGCTAAACTTGAAGAAATTCCTGATCTAGAGTTGAGATCCTCCCTTGGTAAATTGCTGCAAGCTCCTACTGTTAGCGATGCTCATCAAATCATCCGTGATGAAAAGCTGGACGTCATACTTGATATGGCAGGCACGATGAAAGTGATGCGAACGAAAGCGGATGTCGACAAGGTGGTCCAACTCACGATTAATTGGCATGTGTTGGGAAGATGCGAACCGTCGTACTCCAGTTTTAAGGAAGGCTTGCGATCTTTGGGTGTTCTTGAAGCCATGTCGACTCATCCGAAGTTGTTCCGAGAAATATTTTGTTACAAATCCGAGTGTTTGACTGCTGATATTATGGAGTCAATTTTCGACGTCAATCGAGCAGAAGAAGGTTCAAATCGGAGAAATGCAGAAAGTCTGGTGTTGTCTTATTGGAACGATTTCCTGCAGGGGGCAGAAGAAGACTCCACCGAAATCAGTTTGGCTGAAATTCTATTTTTTGCATCTGGCTGCAAAGCTCTACCTCCTCTCGGTATGCGTGGTGAAGTTCAATTTCTTCATGACGTTGAGAAAGATGGAAATCTATCCAGGCTCCCGAAAGCAAACACCTGCGCATGTATCATGAAGTTGCCCGTTGTACATAACGATTACAACAGCTTCAAGAATGCGATGGTTTTTGGAATTAAGAATGCTCGGGGATTTGGTTGTCCTTAAAGTCTCCACAGGATGTCCTCCATGGTGGCCCGGGCATTAACTGTCTGTCGGGAAAAAATAAACACTGTTTGATTTACTTTTTATGATACCTTGTACAGTGATTGCGCTAAATCGAATTCTGAGTAACTTAATTTGCATAATTTGTGTTTTATTAACACTTTACCAACTTTCTTTGCCTTTGGCGTCGCATTTTATATCTTCCAGAATGTTTCATGAATGTCAGGTTGTCAACAAATCGGCGATAAAACACTATGACATTTACATTATATCCAAATTTAAGTTTAGGAATATGGTGAATACGATGATTTATTAGTGCAATAACTGTTCTTATTTTCCCACAGAATTTCATTAAACAGTGTTTCGTTTGTGGGATGGAAGTTGAATAATATATAGGTGTAATATTTGAGTTTTGTTCTGCCGAAAGATATACAGTATACATGTTTTGCATACATGCTTTGCTGACAAAAACATACTGATACGGAGGGGTGTTGGCACACACTGAATGGTGTTCATTTTACTACATTTTTTGTTCTTAATAAAAACACATGTTTTGTTTAGTTAATATGAACTTTGCGGATATAAACATGAGATGCTTGTTGTAACCATGCCTGGTGGCTGGTAATTTATATCTATGACCTATCTATGTTAATAAAATATTTAAGGCTGGTTTCCATATAATCGTTACGATCGCTGAAAAGAATTACAAGCGATCGTTCGTTCATTTCCATATGATCGCTTCACTTTTTGCGTGTATAATGTGAAGAGCGGGAACAAAGTTTATGGTGCGAAAGTTTGAAAATGGCAGCAATAAATTAGTGTTTAATTGTTACTGGATGCTTGGTTCTTCAACATATTGGGAGTTTACAGACGAATAAGACAAAAAAAAAGCATTATCGCGGAGCCCAATGGTTCATGGGATTTCTATCTTGTCGCTACGATCGCCGAGATAGAAGTTTTTCCGAGATAGAAGTTTTTCTATCTCGGCGATCATGATCGTTACGATCGCTGCAATCGCCATACTGATTTCTATATAATCCCTACGATCGCTGGTCCATTTTTTCAGCAATCGTAACGATTAAAGCGATCGTAATGATCATATGGAAACCAGCCTTTATGCCTGGTTCACTCTGGTCGTAAGAATCGGGGATTTCCATTGTCTGTGGTCATTGGTGTGTAAAATGCTTTGTCTGTCGGAAAAGAATACAATAGATCGCCGATGAATTACGACCAGTGTGAACCAGGCATAAACTGACAGGGTCAAATGCTGTCTGCGTTGTTATAATCTATCAGTTGTTTGAAGCTTAAAAACATTCAATGATGGACTAAAACAAACCTAGTAAATAGTTAATTCGGTTTGAGAAGCCATTATGAGGAAATGAAAATCATCAATGAAACAACGATTAAGTAAACTGTCGTTATGCAATTTTTTCCACCTTTAATAGGAGCTTGAATATTTGAATAACGAAAATCATTCCACCATGTTAACTAGTTGCTGAAACATATCAAATGCTTCATGCACATCTTCTGGAGAATGCCAATTTCTCATTTCACATACATATTCAAAGTACTCTTGATAAATGTTTTCTTCCTCCTCACGTTGCACACTTGTTTCTAGCTCAAGTATCTTGGCATGTGATGCTTCACAAAGACAATTTTCCCCACCATAATATTCAGGTATAAAAAACAGTAAATCTGGTATTCCAGCGATAGTTTCATGCTGTGATTTTCTAATATAATGGCTGTTCCATTGATCTTTCACATTATGCAACTCTTTTTGAATTATTCTGCTATAACAGAACCAAAGACACTCCATATGGTATACATTTCCAAGTTCTAAAATGCCTCTTTGGCACATATCTTGAAAAGATCAATCCACCATCCTGAACGGTTTCTCCTTAAAAGGACCACCATGCCTCGATTCTCTGATTTGCCGGGGACGAGCCATAAATATGTGATTTTCACCTGCCCATTCATCCAAACCATCTGTTCGGAGATAGCATTGCATGCCAGCCACTATAACATTTTCAGTCCCGCAGTCTGTCCTCACACGTTGAGGACAACCACCAACCTCTTTGACAAAATCTAAATAAATTCCAGCAACAATCTGTGGATCATTATTTGATCTCAAGACCTCCAACCAAAGAATGTGCCTACTATACCCACATATTGCACCATGGATTGCAAACCCGTAAGGTTTCAATTTATCATAACCTAAAACACAGAAAATAATTTTCTAATTGTCGACTTAAAGTAAACAAGTTTTTGAATTGGTGAACAAAAACATCAAACCAAGGGCAATAACTATAATATAATATAATTCAAAGTTCAACTCCAGCTTGTATATTATGCATGAGTCAAATCCATGAGTAACCATCCCCCCCCCGGGAACACCCCCGGGAATTAGAATTTTCTGACAATTCTCGTGCTAATTCCCGCCTGTGGTGCAGTGTCTAGTTGGCAAATACCCCACCCCCAGGAAGGAAAATAGTGGCAATTTCCCCACCCACGGGAAATATCTGATCGGATCGTAAGAGATATTCCCCAGGCTAGTACACGTTCTATGTACAACACAACAATATGTCTTTTATTATGTTTATAATACATTCAAATATATATGCACTACCTTTAAATGTATCGTTTGTCAGCCAAGTCGTGACAAACTCTTCTTTACCCTGGAAGTCGTTAATTTTGACAACAAACACGAGGCATGTGCGTCGCGGTTTATACGATCTCTGTTTCTCACAAATTCGGTCCGTGACATACCACGTGTCAAATGCCCGCCCCCTTGCCAATGGCCGGGGACAATACACACTGGCAAATATCCAAGAGTGGGGCCAAATTAACAGTCAAATGCCGGGGGGGGGGTACTGCTGGAATTGACTCATGCATTACACACTACATTAAATTACCGATACTTGTCAAACCTTTTCTGGAGGTTTATCCTCCACGTGGTGGAATGGGGTGCAAATATTTAATCATACCGTCTAAGTGCCAACAGGCATTTGCCCCCTTGCTTGTGTATGTTCTTCTGTGCAGTCGTCTGGTTTTCCTGGACTGGACACCATCGGGGTCGATATCTCTCAACAATCTGGCAACAACATGGCGACTCACATGGACGCCATGTTTTAGGCGCAGAGCATGCCAAATTCCTCTGTACCCCGAAAGTTGTCCTGGGCCTTGAATTTCTTCAGTGATGAGAGCGCGTAATTGATCTTCTTCAAAAACGTTTCCTTTTCTTTTCAATCCTAACCGCTTGAGACGCCTTTTTAATGTGCTCAGTGATATATGGATACCATTATTCATAAGCAATTCGACAATAGCATCGTATGGATAACCGCGATTGAAGCACACTTTTATAACATCACAGCTTTCGCAGTTTATCGCCCCTGCTTCTATGTTAACCGCAGCACATCCAGAACAGGGCATGTTTTATTAAAATTTGAACAAAAACTGATAAAATTGGCAAATAGAATTTAAATTTAAGACAAGTCACCAAAATTTCAAAATATGCGCCCGCAGTAGAACCGCTGGTCATGTGACGCCATGCGCGCGCACAGTTTTACTTTCTTTTATGTGTGTTGATTTTCTTTTGTTTGTATTTTTTTCTTTTTGGGGGAAAAGATATTATTATTGTAATTAATTATTATATTATTATTATTTATTATTGTTCTTTTTTTATTAATTTAGTATATTTATTTTTATTTTTGTATTTATTTTTTATTTGCATCGTTTATGTTTTTATTTAGAGCCCATACATTTTTATTAGTGTATTTAGTTTTTTCATGTGTGTATATTTTTTATATTTGTGTGTGACCCTTGTGAGCCACCGTAGTTACTGCATGCTCGTTTGGCAAAGAACTAAACGAAGAACTTCATGTAACATTAAATATTACACATAATCCGGTCACATGACAAGTATCGAAAACATCGATATTTTAAAAAAGTATCGATACCATCTTTTGAATTGTGAATATCGAAAGTATCGATACTTTAGTAGTGGTATCGCCCACCACTACTGCCTACGGCAGCAATGAATATATACGCGTCCGGACGGGACAAAGGGCATGTGACTTTCGTACTATCCAAACTCGATCCCTCCTGCTGATGATGTGAAATGTAAAATATTTCATTTTTACCCAATATGCACAAGAAAACCACATGGTGTTATTCAAATATGGCGGACAAAAAAACAACAAAAAAGTGCTCGTTTTGTGGGCAAAAATATTAGTGCGTAAGTTGTAACAAACGGTTACAAACCGGCAGTATATATATATATATATAAATATAGAATTAGAGATGTTAGTGCTAAATGGTTAACAACATTTGTTTCCGAATTATTAGCATGGAAAAAATATTTTGAAATTTCTTCTTCTCCATTTTGCTTTTAATATTTAAATATTTTAAAGATTAAATTTTGATCGCCATATTGAATTAATGTTACGCTCGTACCACAGAATACGGAGTGAACCAGAAAGGACACTCTTTTGATGTCAGGCGGTCGCGCCGACAGTTGCCTGATACACCCGCGAGCGAGCGTCCGCCATGTTCTTAGGTAGTAAAGTCAGAGAATTTTACTATAAACAATATGGCGAAAACCGCACTATGATTAATAAAACTGCTCCTTTTGGAATGTAAGTGGGCTATTTTCATCGGTTTTATGAATATTTGGAAGAGAAGGTAAGCGACTTTTTCTTTGTCAAGCCTGGTAACGTAAAAATATTTTTTTTCTGGTACAATTTAGCTGCGATTTGTTCGGGAGTATGAGAGCTCATACAAATGTTTTACTACAAACTGTCTTACAATCCCACATAGACTCTCTCGCAGGTTGAAATTTTTCTTTGTTTTAATTGCCCAAATTATTCCCTGGACGGGTTATTGATCATTTTTACTACGTATACGGTATGCAAAGTATTTTCTGTCTAGTATTTCAAAGCAGGTACTATACGAATGATCAGTGATCAATGGCGAAATTATCATTGTTCGACTCAACGTGTCTTTAATCAACGATATTTTTGTAATTCAAACTCCAATAATTGGGAAAGCAAGAATAAATAGCGTTGCAAAATAATGCTCCATGAAATTGATATGTCTAGCTATTTAAATGTGTTACTATCGAGTAGTCATGCATACATTCATTTTAATATTTTGTTTTAAACTATGTAGGGACTAGCGAGATGGACAGATGGTTGCAGATGTTGAACGCTCTTCAGAGTTTAGACAGTGAGACCACATAGAACTCAATTTGGAATGACTATTGACACTATGCTTACAGAATGTGCTTTAATTGTGGTACTTTACAGTCAATATGGATTATGGAGTATTACTGACAGTGAACAAGACATTTAAAATAAAAAAGTTGAGAAAGGACTGTTGAAGGTTTACTGGTACAATTGCAAAGAAACTTTATCGTATGCAAATATGGTTGTTACATTCATTTGGTTGGCAGTATTTAATTTGATTTGCTTAAGACTACTCCCGATAGACTCTGGTCTAGTTCAAACATTTAACTTTTCATGTGCCTGGCCTAATGTGAGTTGGACATATTGTTTGAGTTCATTCTTATTAGGTTTGTGTTATATACTACCTTCGTTAGGTCATCTTAAAACATTTAGTGGCAATGAACCACCCCTCCACTTTTTCATTACTCCGCCAGGGGTCGATAAAGTCTGGACCACTGGCACCGACGGTCGCAGGCACTTTCAAATTCCTGATGGCACATTTTGTTTTTCAAAACTGAAGTTACTGCATAAAGCTAAAATCTCTTGAGAACAGCAATATGGAAAGTTCAAAGAAAAGTCAAAACTCCTAGTTATTCACAAATATTTTTAGTCTTTATTATTGATTGTTGTTCATTTTTATTGCAGTTCATTTTAATTGCAGTCTGTCCGACCAAATGCTCAACTGGTCGGACAGTTTCCCCAGACAAAACAGAGCAATGAATTTGCATGGTTAAAAAGTCAAGCTCCAAATCGAACAAAATATCTGACCAAATTCCGAAATGTCCAATCAAATATAATTTTGGTCGGATATTTTGTCCAGACAAATTTTGAAATTATTTCAGGCTCTGAATGTATAATGCCATAAAGGGCTGAATCGAGTCTTTAGACAATTGTGTACTGGGCTTTTCTGTTTTTTGAAATAATTTGTAAGAAAAGTTTCAAACCACAACAGACTACTAGTAAATTTGATTCCAATTGGCTCTGATAGCTTCAGATTTCAAAAATTTTCTGGGTATGCACTCCCATCCTCCCCCCCCCCAGAAGGCTCACAATTTCACAAAAATCGACAATTTGCCAGCACATTTTAAATTATTTTTGCGGTCGTAGGCACACAAAAAAGTTATCAAACCTTTTTGCAAAACAATTTTGAAGTTAAAAGGATGATGAGTCATCTGGTTTTAAAATAGTGCATTACAACATTGGAAGTTATTTATTGCTATGCCTGTGTATTCTAAACATAGAAGTTATCTAGTTGTGCCTAAAATAGTAATTGTAAGAAATGTGTAAATAATAGTAAAGTACATATGTAAAAGATATAAATAAAATTGTTTTCATTTTCATTCGAAGCAATGAAAGGTAGTACTCTCTTGGTTGTTATTCTGTTACTTGTTATTCTTATGATGAAGAAAGGCAAAATAACAGGCTCCCATTGGTGTTCTGCAGTCAACTGCTCCGACAATAAGTTACGGGACAAATCCTTAAGCTTTTTCGATTTCCATTCGATGCTGAAAGGTGAGAATTTTTTTTTTAGTTTGATAAATTAAGTGAATTTGTAATTATCAACAAACTTTTAGTTCTATTTACATCATTGCAGGATATCTAGATTTCTTTTTGGGCATGTTTAGGAGAGGGATTCTAAATTAATATAAACTAAGAAAACTTGTAATAAGGCAGGTGTAAAAAAGGGGATGGAGAACTTATTTTTATAAAATTATCTTATTAGAAGGGAAATTAAAGCATGGGCTTGTGGCTTGTTTATGGGTCTTATTAGAGAGGAGACTAAATTTATAGAGAATGTTACTAAATATCCAGTTGTATTGGCCGGCTTAAATCTCTTTATGCAAAATACATTTAATAAAATAAAGTGAATGCATTTACTTATTTTTAGATCAAAGAGATGGGTAGTCAACTGCAGGAGACAAGACCTGGAAAAGAAGGAACCGAAATATTTATATAACAATTGCCGGATTTGTTCCAATCATTTTGAAGACTCGATGTTTCGTGGGAAATTAAAAAACCGTTTGAAAGAAAATGCAGTGCCTACTATTTTTTCAGTGCCGAATCCGCCTAAGTCAGTAGGGTCAAAACGCCGCCTTCTATTTCTAAATACAGCACCGACACATGGTAAGTAGTTTAATAAACAAAACTACTGTTGAACAATTTTTCCAAACATTTTTTTTACTAAAACGTAATTGTTATAGTGTAATAATACATGCTATATAAAAGATTGTTATACTTTCACTTAGGTAAGAGACGAAAAACAGACACTGCCAACAAATTACTTGAAAGGTCAACCACTGATGAACTTGGTGGGTACATAGAAACAAACCTTGCTATATTTTTACATGTGAATGAACCACTTACTGTAAGAAACAGGGTTTTGTTGGTGTCACCCTAGCTCCCTTTCGTTCACAACAGGTAATCATCCAGAAAAAATCTAATTATATTTATACCTTTAGGTGAAAGCACATCTTTGTTGGTAACTGAAGACTCCTGTGAAGCTATGGAGACCAATGAAGTGTCGCGTGAAGCTATAGAGACCAATGAAGTGTCGCAAAATGAGGATGAACCTCATAATCAGCCAGGTATTGAGCAAACAGAGCAATTGAAAAGTGAAAACACATGTATCAAGTGACATAAGGGGGGCATTAAAAACATTTTAACTTTTTTTACAGGCAGCTCTAAGTCAGCAATCCAACAAAGTGAAGCTTGTCAGACGAGTTCATATCTTACTCAAGGTACCCCCAGAAAAAAGAAAATGCAGCGAAAACTTGCGAATCAGCGTAAACAATTGGTAAGATTGAAAAAGAAAGAAGAAAAGTGCAGTGAGAAAAAAGCTCTATCCACCCTAAGAGAATTGCTTCCCAAACAAATAGTGGACTTTGTTGAAATGCAGTTAAAATTGCACAAAAAAAGAGGGAAAGGGAGACGATATAGCCCAGAAGTAAAATCATTTGCTTTGTCACTGTACCATGTTAGTGGGAGGGCATATAGGTTACTATCAAAGTTTTTCTATCTCCCATCAAAAAGGAGTCTACGCAGGTGGGTTTCTCGGTTACTGAGAATACCCGGAATTACAGAAGCTGCAATGAATGTCATCGAAACTAAAGTAAAAGTAATGAATAGTATTAGCAAGATATGTACCATCTGTATAGATGAAATTTCTTTAAAAACCAACCTTATTTATGATATTTCTGCAGATGAAGTCTTGGGGTTTGTAGATTTAGGTGCTAGTAAGAAATGTGAGCTCATAGCAACATCTGCTCTTGTGGTTATGGCATGTGGCATTGCTGACAAATGGAAGCAGCCACTTGGTTACTTTCTGGTGCATCAATCTTGCAAAAGTATTGATGTAAAAAGAATATTGTTTGATGCCATTGACAAACTCGATTCTATTGGTCTGAAGGTTGTCTGTGTTATCTCTGATTTGGGCTCAAACTTCCAACAACTAGTGAGGGAGCTAGGAGTGACACCAACACAACCCTGGTTTCTTACTAAGTCTGGGAAAAAGATCATCTTTCTTTATGACCCACCACACCTAATTAAGGCAGTCCGAAACAATATTATGAAGTATGACTTCCACTTTGGTGGCAAAGTAGCTAGTTGGCAAGATGTTAAGAACTTGAATAGACTCTTCATTGTCTATTCGCTTTTGTTCAAAGTTAACTGACAAGCATATCAACCCTAATGGGTTTACAAAAATGAAGGAAAAACTAGCCACCCAGGTATTAAGTCACACTGTTGCTGCAGCTATTTCCACATAATTATGTAAGCCTAGGTGCCATGCCGGCATCTGCAGCTGGAACTGCAGAGTTTATCATAGCATTTGATAAGATCTTTGACTGCCTAAATAGTTCATCTGTAAAATGTGCTCATGGTAAACTGCACAGGAAAGCACTTTCTGATAGTTCGGTCCATCTAAAGTTTTTTACAGATGAGGCCATTCCATTCTTGTCGTCTCTTAAAGTGATTAATAGAACCACTGGGGCTGATGCCACAAACACCTTAAGATGCTTAAAAGGGTTTCAAATTACTTTGCATGGTATCCTGGCTTTATGGTCTGAGTTGAGAAGTGCTCATTCATTCAAGTTTCTTTTAACTAGGCGTTTGAACCAGGATCCATTAGAGAACTTTTTTGGCACTGTCAGACAGCAAGGAGGCAATTCTGACAACCCCACTCCTTCTCAATTTTGCACAGCCTTCAGGAAGTTGTTTTATGATAACTTTCTTGTTTCTTCAGCAGGCAACTGCAATGCAGATTTTAATTCGATGTTGGTAGGAGCACCATCTCAGAATGTGTTGTCTTCACTCAGTAAAACCGTTCCTAAAGCTGTTGAGATAGATGTCAATGATTATCGCTCCTCTTCTGTACAAAACAGCTTAATTGGAGCAAATGCTGTGGCTTATGTGGCAGGTTACCTTCTGAAAAAATGCTTGTTAAAACATGACTGCGAAACATGTAAAGGTAAACTTGTTAGCCAAGAGCTTGATGACAGTAGCAAGCTGTTTTGTTTCTTTAAGGCATACCAATCTCAAACTGGACCATTTGGAGGGCTTTTGGCACCTGCAAGCAGTTTCATGGACTATGTTGTTACTCTTGAAGACCTGTTTGTTGAATCACTTCCTTCTGTTGTCTTCAAGGTTGGTGTTGGTAAATCTTTGCTTTCTCAGCTCCCTCAGTTCTCTCTTCCTGAATGTTCTGAATTTCCTTCTTTGTTTCTTCTTAAGCTTTTCATTCGGATGAGATTATATTATGCTTTAAAGTTTAGAAATAGACAGCTAGTATCTGGAAATAAAAAATGCAAAAAATATTTTAAAGTAAGCCATTTGTAAATTTTTATACCCAAAGGTTTCAAAGGAGTTATACTGTAGCTTGTATTTAAACTATCAAATAGCATGATTATAAACTAAAAAACCCAGTTAACCAAAACTGTATCATTATTTTCCATTGGACTAGTTTTATCACAGGTTTTATAGATTGTTTAATTTTTCCATTGCACATTTTTGAAAATATCATGCATGCATGAGTTATTGTTTTTCCTTACTACCCTTGATACAGTATTTTTGAACAAGATATTGCATCAAATAAATATTGGAAACTACAATGTAGCTTTATTGAAACTTTATACTATAATTATATGAAACTTTGTGTACGAATAATTGAATAACAGAGCTTAAATTTTCAGTATTCCCGAGTACTATATTTGAATAACAGGGCTTAAATTTTCACTATTCCTGCATACTTCAAAATCCAATTTTCTAATACATGCACAAGATCATATTAAGACTGCAAATTTTAAGCCCTGATATAAAGTAGATTGACAATATAATAAGAGCTAGAAACAATTTTTACACGAATGAATCCTGATATTCAATAATGTACCATAAAGACACGTTGTATAAAAAAGTGGAATACAAGTTGTTACATAAATTAAGATATATACCTTTGACATTTGAATTTTATATTTGCTACTTAATTTGTACGGTATTTGGTTCAAATTCGAAAATTTATCAAAATATATGGATCGGTGTATCTGTGTATGCTATATTTTAAAATAAGTTCTTATTTTGTTCTTGTAAATATATATTAGATTGTAATTATATGTAAAATAATTTGGACACATTATTAAAACAATAAAGAAAAATTTAAACGTGCGAGAGTCTATCAACCATTATGAGCTTCTCATACTCCCGAACAAATCGCAGCTAAATTGTACCAGAAAAAAATATTTTTACGTTACCAGGCTTGACAAAGAAAAAGTCGCTTACCTTCTCTTCCAAATATTCATAAAACCGATGAAAATAGCCCACTTACATTCCAAAAGGAGCAGTTTTATTAATCATAGTGCGGTTTTCGCCATATTGTTTATAGTAAAATTCTCTGACTTTACTACCTAAGAACATGGCGGACGCTCGCTCGCGGGTGTATCAGGCAACTGTCGGCGCGACCGCCTGACATCAAAAGAGTGTCCTTTCTGGTTCACTCCGTATTCTGTGCTCGTACCCAGGCTCACGTATTGGTACGCTCAAATCAGACTCACCCAGCAGGTGGAGGGAAGGTGGAGGGTATTTTGATGGGGTATGAAAATGTTACCCACTCATTTGATGGGGCATGAAATATTTTAACAACAGATTGAGGGGGTATGAAATATTTACTAAAAACAAAAAGTACCTCTATTGTGTAAAATTCTAAATTTATTCACAGTCTGAAATGTTGTTATTTATCCCCTTCATGCTTCTGCAGACAGCTACTATTAAAAGTACCATTGGGACCGGCTTAGAGGGGCTGAATGGGGGTTAACTGACTACTGAAATTTGCTCGTATTTTTGACTGACAAGTGACAAAATATCTCAACTGACAAACGATAAATCAGCGATTTTGGAACTGACATCTTTATACGAAATGTCTTACTGACAATTGGCTTGAATATTAGCTGACAACTGACACCCAAAAATTCCCATTAAGACCCTCATCTTAAGTACATAGAAGATGGGCGCAAGCCCAAACATTTAGAGAAACTTATCATTTCAGCCAGAGACAATACAAAATATCGATATTAATAAGGGACGGACCATTATTTTTTTGGAGGGGGGGGATGAAAATTTTTCCAAGACAAACAATTTTTTTCTGTTGCTGTCTCTGCAAACAATTTTTTTGTGGTTGCTTCTTACTGCTTACAATTTTTTTCTAGCTAGTGACTGCGGTAACACCGCGGGAAAACGTCTGCGCAATTTATTAAATAACAAACAACTAATTCGTTTTTCAGTATAAAAACAGAAATTCTAAAATAGATAAATGGTCCAGTAATGCTTGTCATTTCTTTTCCTGACATATATATGTACACTAAAAATGGTAAACGTTTCATTCTCTTACTTTCTGTTCATTTTATCTAAAGAACTATTGATTGAAACTAGGGCGTCTATAATCCTTATTTGTACTAAATGCCTTGTTGTACTAAAGATATTAAAACTGGCAACCTATGGCTATATCCACCGGCTGGCAAGCTGCACATGACACAATGAACCAGGGCCTTTTTTAAGAAATCGTTAGTGGGGGGCCATAATCGAAAGGGGACGTAACAAGTAGGTGGTGTATTACAGGTGTGGAAAACTGAAGGGGGGTCTGAATTTTTGTATTCTTGAGTCTCTGTGGCTTGATTTCCTGCATTTTCAGAGACAATTTTTTTATATATCCCATCTAAATGGAGCCAGGAAACTTCATACTCTTTTGCCAGGTAGGGTACGAAATATTTTTGAAATATTTCTTAAGGTTTGTGTGGGGTGTGTAGATACTTTATGACCAGTCCCTAAATCACATTGCATTCTATTAATAGCGTGTCTGATCGTGCCAATTTAGAAATTGGTTCGGTGCTATAAACCAGGCCTAGTGTTTGTATTAATGTTTATTACACTCGTAAATTTATGAGTAAGTTGTTGCGTATATCTGCCCCGAAAACGAAACAAGAATTTTGAATTCAAGTTTGAACAGTCCATAACAGTCGTAGATGCAATAAAAAAATTCTCACATGAAACGTCACTGTTCTGAGACTGTTACATCCTAAAGGTACGTTTACACGCTGCGATTTGTCGGGCCGATTTCAGATGCACGTTATATTTGAAAATATTCGTCATTAACATTCAGACTTCAGAGATGACCCAATTCACCTAAAATCGGGCCGACAAATCGCAGCGTGTACATGCAAATAACGGTAATGTGAAGCCAGTATTTGGCCATCATAATAGTGCCTTTGGTCACTAAAGTGCAGTGGAAGTTGTCAAGTTGAGCATTCGCTGAGCCGTTTTTTAGGTAAAACTCTACCAACCTTTACAAACCACGCTGTCCACGCATAGGTTTTAGTAATAGGTTCGATATAAACGGGTCCATGGCACAGAATACGGAGACGAACCAGAAAGGACACTCTTTTGATGTCAGGCGGTCGCGCCGACAGTTGCCTGATACACCCGCGAGCGAGCGTCCGCCATGTCACAGAATAAGGATAAACCAGAAGTGTAACTTCATAGGAATTTGTGTCCTCAAAATTTCCCCAAATGGCGCTTGCTAGGAACATGGCGGCGTGAAAAACACGAACGTTTTTTTTCTTTCGTGGCCTTTTTAGATCGAAATTTTTGGATAAAACAGTTAGAGCATCATTGTTAAATGTTTGAGCTATAATGTATTAAGGTTGTTATTCTGATGATGAAAAAAGGTAAAATAACAGGCTCTCATTGGTGTTCTGCAGTCAACTGCTCCATCAATAAATTACGGGACAAATCGCTAAGCTTTTTTCGATTTCCCTTGGATGCTGAAAGGTAAGAAATCTTTTTAGTGCAAAGTTTTTAACTTTGCAGTATTGTGATGAGGGGCGAAAATTCACACGAGCGATACATAGATAGATAGATACATCATAGTGTAAACTTTCCGGGGGGTGTTTACGAAGATTCTCTATTAATACCGTATCTGTTAAACTTTGGTGTTGAAACTTTTTTAAGCACTTTCAAGTTATCTTATAGCTCAATTCGGGTGTATTCTTGCAGTGTTTAATTAGATTTACGAACAACATTTGGGTTGTGGTGTTAAACGTCTACATCATAACAATCGTTTTATATATAATATTGGGTTGCTAACTCCCCCGGTAGCTATGAACACGTGCGTTCAAGTCCACTGATCTAATAATATCACTGAACGAAAATACGAAATTTCGAAATATTTACCGCACAATGGTGGCAGCTGGGAGTGGGAATGTGATGGAAATACGATCAAATTTATAAATAAACGTTTTCATTTTGGCCTTTTGGATTAGTAGTGCGTTTTGTCATTTATATATTCAATAGACAATACTGAATGGGTTGAATATTCATTATTGCAATATTTTTATAAATTCCGAAGCGTATTAAGTTTCGCCTACAACGTGTCACATATTTTGGACTTGGTAGTTGGTGCTGGTTATATATAAAAAAAATTCAAATACAAGATTCAAGACCCGATGAGATCCCTTTAGCCTTACCGTAAATATCGAATATGTTAGTTATAGTATACAGCATTGGATTTTACCAGCGATCTAAGCCTCTAAGGTAAGTCGACTTGCGTACAATTTATACACATTAATACAGCTACTGTATTGTTTCTGGCGAATTTTATAGATAGTAGAAGTTGCTATACTCTGTCCGTAGACTCGTAGAGTGTAATTTGTTGAGTCACTAGAGTAGTAGAGTGTAGTATGAACTGCATAATTTTGAAATTTGACATTTGTTATGTAATATTAATAGAACACATCTCTGTTGTTTACAAATGCGAATGGCATTTTGGTGAGGATGCGTCTGTACATATAACTATGACGTATGATGCATTCTATATACTTTCTAGTTTTGCTGAGCCTATTTTAGTAGTCTGTGTACAACCGTACTCTCGAAATTTTATATACACGATGAAATAATAAATAAACTAGAAGTTACTATCGCAAGTGAAGTGCTGCCTTGCATGCATATAGTTGGGGGGGGGGGTTCTTTACCCAAATAAAGAAAACAAACCCAAATGAATTTGTGTACATTTTTTTTTTAATTACAGTTATCATTAAAAACATTTACCACTTAACATGTTTAATATGTGAATATATAAATTGGCAAGGTCTTACAGACAGATAATGACTATGATTTATATGTAGTTCTGCACAATTGTTGGTATTAAACAAATTAAAATCACTGTCACTGTGTCACTGAAAATTCAGTTATCTGATATAGATATGTCATATGTAAACAAAAAGCCAGGACTAAACAACAAGGTATTAATTGAATAAATATGTTGTTTGTATTGTAACATATATGGATATCGACGTCTTTGCCCAGAATGCAATATTTTGAAGGTTGGAGGTATAACGGTAGGTACACATGTGCATGATTTTGCATTTATACTGCAACTGTATACACATTATGGTTATCTTTCTAAACATCAATAGAAATATGTTTATTAGTAGTAATAATCACAGAATAAAAACTGCGTTCAATATGGCAGTACGACTATTATCGCAAGAGGCAAGTGACGATGTGAAATCATTGAAAAGATAGCCTAAAATTGGTTACAAGAAAGACGCACAAGCTAAGAAATGAATCAGACGCAAAAACAAGAAATGTCTGAGTACGAGGCAAGAACTTAAGAATCTATAAACTATCGTCACTCACTGACAAGGAGCCAGCCAGTGAAATGCATGCAGGCTTTTAACCCATAAGTAAATAACCTGGGGCCGGGTACACAATTGCAAAACCATTTCAGGCACATCAGTCAAAAGCAAATAGCTTTTCTTAACAGAATTGCTTATAAATGAATAAAGGTTATTTCCAAGCACACAGTATGGAGTTCAATACAGTTGAATCCCATGCATTTGCATTTGAGATATAATTATATATTATCGCAGTCAAAGACATTGCTAAACATTGTTTACCAGCATTTTGTCGAAACTTTTTTGTATTTCCCTGACTAAAACCTGCACATATTGTTTTAGTTGGATCAACCACATCATATATTGTGGGTCCAGGATTTTCCTCTACATCATTTGCCATTCTCAACAACAGTGGAACATACACAATGTAGCCTGACATTTGAGTGAATAACACTATCACTTGATTAAAACGTTTTAAGCAAAATGTCTGCTTATTTTGTGTAGCAGTGGCACAATGGCTTGCCGATTTTGTGTGTAGCAGTGGCACAATGGCTTGCTGATTTAATTGTGTGGCAGTGGCACAATGACTTGCCGATTTTGTTTGTAGCAGTGGCACAATGACATGCCCTGAATTTTTGCAGCAGAGGCACAATGGCTTGCTAAATTTGGATGTAGTGGTGACACACAAAATATGCTCAAGTAACATATACGAACAAATATTAACATAATGACCATCATTATAACCAATTGAAATAACATCAACAATATACGACGAAAGCTATCTTGCAAACAAGTCGGGTAATTTTTCATTCGTATACAATTATGTGTTCCAATGCGTGCACGATACTGCTCAATTGATATTCCCATAATAACGATATTAATAATAAACTATCACTGTGATTATTTATACCTTGAAGTACGATGTTCTATCAAGCTCAAACAGATTTTTTACTCCACGTGTTTATACGAAGAGTTGTATGGCAGCACCTATAAAAAATTTAATAAAAATACAGTTGTTCATTCGTTTCAATGGGTAAAATAATTCGACCAAAACACATTTGTTATTTGTGATCAAACTTTCATCTTACCTTGAGAAATATTTTCGATAAACAGCCAGACGTAAGAAAAAGATTTCGATAAACAGCCAGACATAAAATTTGCAGCAATAATCAAAAGAACCACTGAGGCAAGAACAGTCACGAGGCGCACGTAACGTGTTTACAAATTGTAATGGTTCATGGTGGTGTTCGCGAGTCTCAACCAGGGTATTCGGAAAGTCAAATCGCGATCTGGAGTATGTTATTTTTTAAAATTTCTGTGACGTCAAAAAACGTCATAAATCTGATCATCCGTACGTACATTCGTACAAACATAAAATCGAGTTGTCGTTTGCTATACATAGTTCGGCCAACAGGAAACGGACTGGTACGAGAAAAACACATCGTCAAGAATAGGAGGCTGCCTTCGGCAGCAATAAGTAAAATTTGAAATAATCGAAGTTGAGTTGACATATTTGTAATTAGTTGAATAAAACTAATCAAATATTGCAACCGTAAACAAAAGACAATTTTATCTGCTTACTATAATATATTGGCAAAAGCATAAATCACTCATCGCGAATTTAGAATTACGAATGATAAAATGTTACAAGCTTTTCATTGACAAGTATACTTGTTGAAAAACTGGCATGCTAGCTTTTCAAAAGCTTGTCACATGTCATCAATTTTCAAGGGCAAATAAAAATAGTAAAGGTAAAAATAATTGCCAAATAAAAATTGCTCGTGTAAATACGTAATATGCAAATATCAACACAACATGGATGCACAACAATTACGTACGCACTATAAACCATGTAACATAGCATTTGTCTTTTAAAACTTTGCACTATCCTTGGATCACTAGTTTAAAATAGGATGGTTTTAGTTTCATAAATTAAGTGAATTTGTAATTATCAACAAACTTTTAGTTCTATTTACATCATTGCAGGATATCTAGATTTCTTTTGGGCATGTTTAGGAGAGGGATTCTAAATTAATATAAACTAAGAAAACTTGTAATGAGGCAGGTGTAAAAAAGGGGATGGAGAACTTATTTTTATAAAATTATCTTATTAGAAGGGAAATTAAAGCATGGGCTTTTGGCTTGTTTATGTGTCTTATTAGAGAGGAGACTAAATTTATAGAGAATGTTACTAAATATCCAGTTGTATTGGCCAGCTTAAATCTCTTTATGCAAAATACATTTAATAAAATAAAGTGAATGCATTTACTTATTTTTAGATCAAAGAGATGGGTAGTCAACTGCAGGAGACAAGACCTGGAAAAGAAGGATCCGAATTATTATATAACAATTTATATAACTAAATGTTTTAAGATGACCTAACGAAGGTAGTATATTAAAACACAAACCTAATAAGAATGAACTCAAACAATATGTCCAACTCACATTAGGCACATGAAAAGTTGAATGTTTGAACTAGACCAGAGTCTATCGGGAGTAGTCTTAAGCAAATCAAATTAAATACTGCCAACCAAATGAATGTAACAACCATATTTGCATACAATAAAGTTTCTTTGCAATTGTACCAGTAAACCTTCAACAGTCCTTTCTCAACTTTCTGATTTTAAATGTCTTGTTCACTGTCAGTAATACTCCATAATCCATATGACTGTAAAGTTAATGTACCACAATTTATAAAGCACATTCTGTAAGCATAATGTCAATAGTCATTCCAAATTGAGTTCTATGTGGTCTCACTGTTTAAACTCTGAAGAGCGTTCAACATCTGCAACCATCTCACTAGTTCCTACATAGAGTTTAAAACAAATTATTAAAATGAACTTGATGAATGTATGCATGACTTGATGACTACTCGATAGTAACACATTTAAATAGCTAGACATATCAATTTCATGGAGCAGTTGTTTTGAAACGCTATATTTATTCTTGCTTTCCCAATTATTGGAGTTTGAATTACAAAAATATCGTTGATTAAAGACACGTTGAGTCGAACAAAGAAAAATTTCAACCTGCGAGAGAGTCTATGTGGGATTGTAAGACAGTTTGTAGTAAACCATTTGTATGAGCTCTCATACTCCCGAACAAGTCGCAGCTAAATTGTACCAGAAAAATATATTTTTACGTTACCAGGCTTGACAAAGAGAAAGTCGCTTACCTTTTCTTCAAAATATTCATAAAACCGACGAAAATAGCCCACTTACATTCCAAAAGGAGCAGTTTTATTAATCATAGTGCGGTTTTCGCCATATTGTTTAGGCCACTATTTGTTGAATATTAGTTTCTCATCCTCCGCCCGCATGGCTTTTACAAAGCCGCATCGATGGCCATTATCGCAGTTTTGTCAAATATCAAACCAAAATTTACTAAATTTCTTTCCAAAATTCTAATTTTCCATCTGTATTTGATACTATTTGTTGTCAGAGGGATTTTGCATGGTTTTACTTATAGCGAAAATTTAAGTAATTTTATTGAGTCATGGTGGACATCACAAGTTCTAGGGTAATAATGAGATAATGGTAATGGCCGCCCGCCCGCCTGAACTTTGAAGAAAGCCTCTGATGAGAAACTAATATTCAACAAATAGTGGCCTTATAGTAAAATTCTCTGACTTTACTACCCAAGAACATGGCGGACGCTCGCTCGCGGGTGTATCAGGCAACTGTCGGCGCGACCGCCTGACATCAAAAGAGTGTCCTTTCTGGTTCGTCTCCGTATTCTGTGTCCATGGACCACTGAGCTATATTAAGCTCAGTGCCAGAGGAGGAATGAGGGTCTTCCCGAAATGCAACGCGCGCCGGGGAGGTTTTACGGTAGTTTGGACATTCGACGAACAGCCCTTATTCCATCAGTTGTTAAAGGCATAAAAATCGAAGAAATGTTCGCCGATTGTAGTAGCCCTGCATTGATAGAAGTGCATACCAGTTGCGTTTTCAAGGTGAGATGATTTAAACGCATGCTTTTAAGTTTTAATACTGTATATACATAATTTTGATTGAAATACATTTTGTATATTTCAAAAAAATAGAAACTTTAAAAACAGATAAGATAGATAAGAAATACACACAATGTGTTTACAGTACATAAATATCTTTGAATAAGAAATTATTTAATCAGTAAAAATGTAGTGAAAATTGATTATAATATATAAATATATTTGATATAATTCAGGACATAAAATATATTTTTTATTTGTTTTTTTATATTAATATTAAACACGCCATTGTTAGACTGATATTTAAGTCCTTTACCTTGACTTTGTTCCTACTCAATGTGTTTCTTACTTCCATGTGTAGTTCCACGACCGCATTGAAATCAGGGATGGATGTGGCCTATGTAATATTGTCATGTTGTGGGAGTTTGATATTTTACCATCACCAACATCCCAAGCAGTCCCTCCAGGTGACCTGGATATTCAAAATGACGAGCTGGATAATGTACTTCCACAATACCTTTAGACAATCCAACTGAATGTAATTGTTTTAAACAACTACTAAATCCTATTTGTTTGGCAAATATTGATACACACGGAGTGGTAGAGAACGAAGACCTGTCTAGTGGTGCTAGTGTTGGTGAAACTGAGGCAGTGAATGTAGATGAAGTTGAGAAAATTCAACAATTGACAGAAATTTTGGATGTGGAAAATACTGCCTTTGGTGACAATGTGGATGATGAAATGTCTGATGATGAGGACAATAGTTTGGATGTTATATCTATGTATTTTGAAAAGTTTGTTGTTGTTGGATCTTGGCAAGAAAACAGATACCAAGCATGCTCACAAGGTGCATGTGGAGAAGGTCATCAAACCTAGAGTTGACATTCAAAGTGGAACATGAACCAGACAATGTTCGAGACACAAATGCATTGAAATTTTTAGTGTTTCAGAATGACAACTGGCATATAATTGGCTATTATATTATATTATATTGGGTGGTATTCTTGGTGGTGGGGGTGGTATTCTTAGTGGACGGTTTAACTATGAAATAATGGAATAAAGCATTAATTTTTCCAGTATTACAAAGATGTGAAGTTGAAACATAAAGAAAACTGATTCACAAGTCACAACAACTATTCTCTATAAGGTAGAAGTATAATTTTAAACCAGCTAGGATTGATCTGCAAACTGGAATAAAATTTTGCTCCATATCATAATTAATATTGTCACAGAACAATAAAAACAATCATATTTGTAAAGAAATAAATGGTGCTTAAAGATGGTCAGATGGACATTCATTCAACATTCGAACGTCATAAATCTTTCTATAGATTACTAATAACCCATTTACTGAGTACTGCTCCACTGACAAGTTCAATTGTCTGGTGTTAAGGACAGTATAATACTTAAGTAGGCAACTTCTCAGGGAGTTACATATAGTTTTAAGTAGAAGTTTAGTAACTTAATTGACAGGAGGATGTTAGAAGAAATGCTGCATTGAATATGTCGGGCAGCATCATCCCAGAAATTGTTGTTATAACTAAATGATGGCCACTCTTGGACTGCAGAACGTTGTCCATATTTTCGATCTGTTTTCGCAATTGATATGAATTCAATAAATGCTTTGTTTTCCTCAAAGGTCCACTTATGATGTTTTACTGGGGACTTCTTTGTAGGAGTCAGCCTAATCTTTCTGCCAGGAAACTTTATAAAACAAAAAAATATTAAATGCTTAAATAGTTCTTAGAACCACTCGGCATAATTATTACAGTCAAACCAGATGTTCTCTAGCTTGCGAGCAACATTGTCGCACAATATTGCAATTTTGACTGTAGAGAAGATTGCTCTGAGCAATTGCTTTCAAACGATTATTATGTACAGGTAAGACATTGCTGCTGGGGTACAAGTAAAAATTCTTGTAATTCTCTGCCGATCCCATATTAGTCCTGGTTTTGGGATATTGGGGGTTTACATTGACTGACCAGTGCATAATTGTATTTGGCAAGACAGAAAACGTCAGAATATGAACCATGACTGCAAGTACTGTGCAGCTATTGATGTAATTTTCTTGATTATTACATGCTCAGAGAGATCTGTTATGATACTTGCATATAATTGAATATACAAATTACAATTTATGTCTTTGGTGATGTTGTGTAACTCTTAAACAAAGTTACAAAGATCGACTGGTTGTTGAAGTCTTCTTGTTTTTCGATCTGGTTTCCCTGGTGTATCACCAATATAAGTATATACACGCTTAGCACTTTCATTTTCTTCCTCACTAATGACAGCATCGCTATTATTAGTTGCCATTATTATAATACTGCAAAGTTTACTCTATAAATGAAAAAATACAATAAAATGTACTCAAATATAACGAAACCTAACCATAAAGGTAACAATGAAATAAAATAGGTAGCAACACATGTCAAAGTTATCATAGAAAATAGCGATCCATTGCAGTAGTAATTTCGTCGCGCCAAAACCACCTCCACGCGGGCATATTCCCGCCATCAGGGTTAGAATATAGCAAAAAATAGCTCATTTTCAAACCGCGATAACTCTTCGGTTTTATGGAGTAAATTCATGTTTTAAAGTATCACTATAAAGAGTAAACATTCCTGAATTCACTGATATGATTTTATTTTAGTTTCCTTGTAAAAAAGTATAATTTACTCATGAATATTTCAATGCCAAGGGTTAGAATATAGCAAAAATAGCTCATTTTCAAACCGCGATAACTCTTCGGTTTTATGGAGTAAATTCATGTTTTAAAGTATCACAATAAAGAATAAACACTCCTGAATTCACTGATATGATTTTAGTTTAGTTTCCTTGTAAAAAAGTATAATTTACTCATGAATATTTCAATGCCATCAGGGTTAGAATACAGCAAAAATAGCTCATTTTCAAACCGCGATAACTCTTCGGTTTTATGGAGTAAATTCATGTTTTAAAGTATCACTATAAAGAGTAAACATTCCTGAATTCGCTGATATGATTTTATTTTAGTTTCCTTGTAAAAAAGTATAATTTACTCATGAATATTTCAATGCCACTTTAAGGTCATGTTCACTGACCCGAAACATGCATAAATACAATGGGAATTTAACATAACTAAAATAAGATATATATACAAAATTATTTTATTAAATTACTGAACAAAAAAGTTATCAAAACATACCTTTGAGAAAACGAGATCTTCACAGCAAAAATCGCAAACATTTCAACAGTTTTTAATCGAACGGCACGTTGAGAATAAAGATTTTGAATAATAATGAGCCGCATTGAGGCGCGTTGCATTTCGGGAAGACCTTCATTCCTCCTCTGGCTCAGTGCCATGGACACCTATACTGTGCTGTAAAGTGAAAAGCTGTTGTGTAAAGCGGAAGCACCATACAATTATACAAACCAAGTATTAACGTGCAAAGATTATTGCAAAGAAAAATTTGGTTTAAAGTGTATTGCATTCATTGAAATATATATCATGTTACTTAATAGTTCAGCCAAGGCATGGAATGCGAGTTCTGTTACAAAGTATTTTTCTACAAACACCAATTAACAGTACATAAACGAAAACACACTGGAGAGAAACCTTATGAATGTAATGTTTGTAACAAGAGATACTCACATTTAAGCACCTTGGGACAACATAAAAGATCAACACATACCGAAGTAAAACCTTATGAATGTGATGTTTGCAAACAAAGATTTTCAGGTCATTTAGCAAGACATAAGAGAACTCATACAAAGCCTTTTGAATGTGATGTTTGTAAAAAGGGATTTTCCAGAAAACGCCTCTTGAAAGTGCATAAAAAACTACATACTGGAGAAAAGTCTTTTGAATGTGACATTTGTATGCAAGTATTTTTATTATCAAGTGATTTAGCAAGTCATAAGAGAACACATATTGGAAAAAAACCTGATCAATGTGATGTTTACCATTCTGAAACACCAAAAAATGCTGAAAAATGTAATGAATGTGATGATTCTGAAGAACAATTATTGTGTAATATTTGTGGTAAAGAAACTAATTCATTACTAGATGTAGAGAAATCCACTGCAGGCAATAAATTGGAGTGTGGTGAATCAGAATGCAACAAAAAGTTCCAAGATTCTAAAAGTTTGATACTACACAAGGAAAAGGACCATGGTATACCCTACCAATGTGAACTTTGTAAAAAAGTTATAGAATCAACTGGTATTGGATATATTTGTTCTCTTTGCAATATTGCATTTAATACTCCCAAAGAACTTGAAAATCATATGGATGCTCACAGCAAGGCACAGAAAGTGTAATAAACAAAAAATTGTTTTTGGACAGTATATTTTTCTTTCTGATCAGTCGTTTTGTAAACAGAGTTGGGGCTATGTCCATATTCAAGTTGCCAAGTGTGTAGATGGGTTAAAACTATGATGCAGTGACATTCTTACCATGGCAAAATGAATCTTTTAAAAAATCATACAATAAAGTATGCCAGCTTGAGTGCTTGACATTTTCGAGGCTGGATGTGTGGGTTTAAATAAAAAAAGGCAATTTGACATTTTGCATAGCAACTCGGGCCTTGGACGTGGCCCCTGCATTATATATGCTTACACACTGTATTAATAAATGTTAACAAAGTAGTTTCAGGTTGGCAAAATAATGAGGACTGCAAAAATGCCTGAAATATCAAATGGTTTACTGCCATCAGTGTATAAGCACTCTAGTTAGTAATTCATTTGTTTTGCTTGTACAAACTGTTTTTAATGGGTTAGAAACCATAACCTCTAGATTGTTCCCTGATAGAGTAGAAGTTATGAGTTCAAGCCCTGTGTGGGACTCGCAACTGTAAAGCACTCAATTTGTTGGTCATTTCTTTTTGGTCAATTAAGTCATTTGTTTCAGACTGCAGCATATACACACCTCCCCCATGAAGGAAATTAACCCTCCAGTGGACACCCTAGTACTCTTATATTGTCCAAAGGAGATTTTAGCCCCATCCCTCCCCTGGACTGCTGGACAAAACAAATTTCCTCCATAGGGGAGTGCTGATCCTTTCGGGATTGACCCATTATCCATTATAGACGGCTGGCCAAGCTTGAAAAAAGTGTCTAGAAAACACAGTCATGGCATTGTTTGTTACAAGCATGAAACTATGCAAAATATTTTAGGATAGTGTTTACTTTGAGGGTGAGAGTGTTTGCCAACCGTAATTTTTTATTTATGTGCTAAAATTTGAAGGCTTTTTCTAAAACATTTCTAAGGATAGGATTTTTGTCGAATGCTGTATTTTTATATCAGTGTTCTATTTTAATTGGCTGACTATCTAATTAACATTTGTAAAGCTCGGGGTAATCTTCGTTTGCATAATTGAAAATGATATATGCAAATAATGCATCAGTCAAATCCAAGCGTGCCCATCCCCCCCGGGCCACCGCGGGGCATTTTCCTGTAAAGCACGTCCCGGGGGTTGGACATTTGAACTCAAACCTTTGCCCGGGGGCGGGGCATTTGAAATTAAAATTAATCAAGGATTTGGAGGTTTTACGATCACCGATAACTTTTAACAATACCAGTTTCAGAACATTTAATAAATTAATGTTGTGGAATATATATATATATATATATAGTTTTTCTGTTTTATTTCAAAAACCACTACAACGCATAAATTCGAACACCGCAAACTTTAAAAATAAATGCGCTAGAGCATGACGACAGCAAAACGCACTAGATCTAGTATGACGCACAATGCTTGGTAGCCTGCAACGCAGGCGAAATACTTGGGCGATATATTAATCAGAAGGCATTCGCTCGAAACGTTGAAGAAAGTATTCTCTTTATGTTCAGGTAGTTGGATAACCTACTCTTCTTAGCCAAACAGGTCCAGCTGTCCCCGGGGTGGGGGATTTGCTACTGATTTTTTGCCCCGCTGCGGGGCATTTTCACGTGTTTTTTATCCTGCCCCCGGAAATTTGTCGCATATTTTCGAAAACTGTCAAAAGCCCGGGGGGTTGCCCGAGGGGGGATGAGCACGCTTGGATTTGACTGATGCATAAGAAACCAATGTGGCTGGCGCAAATACATCTAAATACGACCTTTCAATAAGAAGCCAAAACAATCTGTTTTTGTTGTGTTACAGGCAGGCAACAACCACATGTTTAGATTGCATACAAATCAGTACTACACGTCCGGTTGCCACCCGTGTAACACAATATATTGCTGTTGGGCCAGTCGACTTTTGGTCTGTAAATGGTTGAAAAACAGCATATTGGCGCAAACACGTAGTTTTACTACCACAAATAGACCTTCGAAATTCGGTAAATATTCGAAATAAAACGCAATAATTTACGAATTTAAGCATTTGGGTAACTCGTCCTGATAAATCCATCTTTATTTTGAAACTCGCCTCCATACAGGTATTTTAACAAGTGTAATTATAGTAATACCATGTCACTTTGAGTTATGGGAATTAAGAAAAGGAGAAATTTGCACATGTTAATTAGATTGTGAACCAATTAAAATAAAACTAGTGCTGTGCAAACTCCGGTTTTTCACCTCCGGCTCCGGCCAAAAAAACCGAAGCACTATCTTTGTTTTTTATTTTAACACTTATGACTGTCGTCATAGCTGTCGTCTGCATGGCGCGAGAGCGCGTTCTAATTTATGATTGACGTTTGCAATTGTCAACAATTTTAATTATAAAAAGTTTTAACCACATTGACTTTGCGTTTGTGATTCTTGTCTTGTGCAACCAATACCGTGCTTCATGCGACATAGAATACTATATTTAATGTTTATGGCAAGCCTACACACTCAGGGCCGTCCTCAGAAAATTTATCAGGGGGGGTGTAAGGTCCTTTCAACCGACTGACTAACGAACTTGTACCGACTACATTGCTGTTAGTCATCAAAAATATTTTTTTCTGCCGACTAAAATAGCACTTCTGCCGACTGAAACTCCAAATAGAATTTCTGGGGGGGTGTGACACCCCCCCAAACCCCCCCGTAGGTCCGGCCCTGTACACACTTATCACTGCGAGTATTTAATTTTTCGTCGATGGATCCAGGCTTTTTCGCCGATGTTCGACAGTAGTTTGCATAATTGTTTGCAGCACAAATAAGTTCTGCCGGAGTTTTACCGGCCATGTTAATATCAATGTTAATCAACTGAACTAATCTGGTCCAGACAAATACACAAAAGTAATTTCTGTAATTAACAACCAATTTATAGTATAGATGATTTTTGGCATATAGCAGGACCAGGGGATACATTTACCTGAATATGAATTAAAACAACTCTGTCTTATGAATTGGCTGTAAAAGTTGTCATCACATTTTTGACAAGCACAATTAATCCACTTTACATTCATGAATCTGCATTACATTATATCTTTTAACACCCATCTTAATGATTTATGTTCTTTTTGAAATGGTTCTTCCTTAAAAGTTGTCTAATTGTAAGATGACATTCCAGTTAATTTCAATGATATACAGAATTTACAGTTAGTATATTATTGATGTTTTATCAATCCCATTCATTCATGTCATGGTTTGTTGAGACTGAATCTTGAAGTTGAAAAAGATAAGGAAACCTTGGCAAGTACTTCGTGATTAAGCTGTTGTACAACTCATAATCTGTGGAAAAAAAATTTGTTATAGTTGGTCTAACATATAACCCCAAGGGTTTTACCAGCAGGGTTATTCTTTTCTTCCCAATTTTAGAAGGGTAACTTTCTTTCTCTATCCAGAGCAGTGTGAAGAAAACAATTGATAATTGAAGACTGATCAGGTTTTGGAGTCCTTTTCACCAGTGATGGGGCTAATTCTTTAGTCTTGCTATTGGCCATTTTCTGCAAGTTGTGTAATTGGAAGAAAATCCTATTTCCATGAATTTGAAACTTATTCTATTTTCCTCTCTTGCTTGCTCTTCCTGCTTCCCATTTTCCCTCATTTCCTCTTTAGGGTCACTTTCTTCCCCAAACCCCTGACTTTTTCCACTCCCCAGAGGGGGAAGAAAATGGTAATTACAGTATAATAATATATTGAATTTATATTGCGCATGTTAGCATGGAAATATGTTCACATGCGCATTACAGCATGGAAATATGTTCACATGCGCATTACAACAATGAACCTAACACTACTCATATCTAAAAGCATATGTGTAACATAATACTAAAGTAGGGCGCATCTAGCATTGCCATCTAGCATTGCCAGCTAATGTATCTAAATACACTCCTGTGTAACACATAAAGGCACAATACATTCCCTTTATCAATCATTTTCACAGTACTCAATTCCAGATGATTTACGTACCAAACAAAGATACTTGGGAATAAATTTACTATCTATTCTATAATTATGAATGTTGATATATTCATATGTCAGACAAAGCAGCAACAATTTATTGAAATTTTGAATGTTGATTTTAACATCACTTTGCCCACTTACCAAAATCTGTACCAGTAAAAGTGATATATTTATCTGCTACTACAGTTAAGTCTGGTTTAACTGTGCCAATAATTTGAACACATTCACCTGGCCTCTCTTCATACTAAAAAATGTTAAAGCAAACCAATTATTTTGCAATCAAGTCCCTCCCAGAACAAGTCCATGATTGTGGAATGAAATTTGTTTCTTGACTGTCTCAAATCAGCTTATCTCTTGTATATGAGTTAGGTTGTGTGAACAAATAGATTTTGTCCCATATTGCCAACTTGTTCTGCAAAGGGAGGTATTTAAGAATCTGTGACTATTTACTTTTCTGTACAAACTAGACATTAATAGAATCAAAGCAATTGCCAACAGAGGCATAATCACAGTGGGACTAGGTGGGACAAATTCCCTGCCCCCAATTCTTCTTCAGGACCACCTTCCAAATATGTTGAAAACCAATGTGAAATGTGGAGGGGAGGCATATTATGCTGAGACTGAGAGTCATTAACCCATTAGCTGCAGCAATGCTAGATGCGCCCTACTTTGGTATTTACTCTGTTTAATGCCAGACGATTTTACTCGTCAATGGTAGGGTACTGCCAGTTAATGTGTTAACAAAACGTAGCGAAAGGGGGGTGCGGGGAGGGTGGCAAAATGTCAGCAAATTTCCTATTTCTTAAGATATAACATAGCATTGACCATGCCCAACCACATCAAAACCATGCCCATTTTGTCGGCAAATGACCTGCACCCCCCCAATTATAATACACTTGCTACGCCCCTGTCTGCCAGTGTCTCGTGTTAACCCAACCCCGGCGAAAATTTGATGAATTATTCATGAAAAATTCATGAATATTGTTCATGAACATCCATCAAAAGTACATGAACTGTTCATGAATGTGCATGATCATTAAATGGCACAGTTCATGATTTCTGTTCACGAACGGTTCATGAACTATTGTTCATGCATTTTTTATGAGCAATTCATGAACAATATTCATGAACTATTCATGAATTTGCTCATGAACATTAAATGGCACAGTTCATGAAAATTGTTGTTCATGAATAGTTCATGATCTTTTATGTTTCCATAGATCATGAACTTCTCATGAATTATTCGTGATCACTCTTTCATGAAATGTTCATGAAGTAATTCATGAAATGTTCATGAAGTAATTCATGAAATGTTCATGAAGTAATTCATGAAATGTTCATGAAGTAATTCATGAAATGTTCATGAAGTAATTCATGAAATGTTCATGAAGTAATTCATGAGTTGTCATGAACATTTGATGGTACAATTCATGATGAATATTCATGAAATGTTCATCATTTCATTCACCTGATTCATGTACATGAATTATGCAAAAATTACCACAAAATTATTAGTTTAACAAGGCTTAGTTGACAAGAAAGACAACTGACTGCCTTGCGGACTATGCCTACGGTTTAATACTTAGAATACACAACTCACAAGTCACAACCGTAACTCTTAGAAGCAAGATTTTTTTAATCAAGTTTCTATTGGAAGTATTGGGAAACAGGTTTCATAATACAGTTAAAATTGTAAGGTTTTGTGTTTACCGTTAGTTAATATGGCATATAGCAGTTCGTATTGCGCTTTTACTTCATGCCCTTGTCTACCGCCAAAACGCCAACAGCAAGATGACTTCTAACAAGACGCGGTATTTAATACCATAGGGCAGATTGAACAAGGCAAATTTAACCGCCAACATCAGTGTTGAAACATCTTTTTAAAGCATCCTGTTTGCGCAATTATAGTACAGTATGCGTATTTTTTTCATATCTTGTTCGTTTTTAGTAAACTCCTACCTCATTGGCTGCACGTACATTAACAGTATGAATGCTGAGAGAGGGAGTTTTGCAATGGGAAGCCAAACAAGGGTCAACAAGCTGAGGGCCACAAAATATCATTTTAGCTCATGCTTATATTAAATATAATCGGCTGTGAAACCCATTTCTTTTACACATCTTCAATTCTTTGTATAATTTTTACTCTGTCTTTGTTGTGTTCAACATTTGCGGTCGCGCATTCATATCAGAAGAAATTTACTGTAACTTGTACTGTAATTAAGAGTCATGCGTAGGCCAAAGGTCGAAGAGACACAGACAAGCTAGTTTGGTAAATTTGCAGTTAATATGGTGAATTTCTTGAAGCATTTAGGGCAAAATCTGAAGTTATAAAAATGCGTAAAACATTGAAGTTATGCCGTAAACTTACTTTATTCTTTGTAATCCTTGCTCAGAGAACGGCTGCCTTTCCGTTGCTAGTTCGCTTCATCACCAACTGATAGTATTCGTCGAAGTCCTTTCTTAGCAAGCTAATGCTTTTCACATTTAATAATTAATCCACTCAACAACAAAAAACGTATAAAAACGTACTAACGATGATATGTTGCATCAAAAGCACGATTTTATTCCCACACATAAAATGTCAACTATTTGCAGTTGGCCGATAGCCAGTCTACATGGCCAACGGCAATGTGTGCAACTGGACTTTCATCAGATAAATTTGCGGAAATTAATAACAGTACTGATATGGATTATTTCAACATTAAATTCTTGCATCTAACTTCTGTTATGCTATATTGCTATATAGTTCATCTATAGTAGAATAATTGTACATGTATATGGCCTCGAAGAAAGCTTGTTTTTTATTTATTGAAAATTTGATATGGAAAAAGCCATTATCACTGCATGAGGTATTTATGAGCATGTTTTATGATTTTCTTACAGTGTATGATCCACCAAAAAATTCAGCAATATTTTCTGAATAGTTCATAAACAAATCTTCAGAAAATGTTGAAGAATAATTAGTTCACCAGATTGGTAAATGAAATCACAAACGTTCATGAATCATTCATGAACAAAATTTAACGAAAAGATGGTTCCATGAAATTCATTAAAATTTCATGGTAAGTTCACGAACCTAATTCTATGAAATTTTCATGAATCATTGTGCATGAAATAATTAAATGAATATTCATGAACATTCATGAACTATGCTGTTAATGAACAAAAAGTTCATGAACAAGTTGTCATTCATCAAATGTTCATGAACGGATCATGAAGAGCATTCACGAACACTTCATGAACACTTGTTCATGAACTTTTGTTAAAACGTTTGATGAACAGGGCATGAACTGTTCATGAATATGCATGAACGTTCATGAACGAACCATCAAAGTTCATGACTTCATGAACAAATTCTCGCCGGGGATTAGCTGGCAATGAGCCCAGATGTGCCCTACTTTAGTATTTAATTACTCTGTCTAACGCCAGACGATTTTACTCGTTACTTTTCTATGAAGTTTGTAATAACTATTTTTTATCCCAACAACCGATATCAAAATTTCTTGAGTGACCATGCCCCCAGACCCCCCTAATAAGCTCGTGCTTTTGGCTAAACAATTCTGCAACCCAGTAGGAAGTATATTTGCCAGGGTGCATTCGGTGTAAATGCTACGCCGAAGATACGCCAAAGCAGTCGCAACGCTACGCCAACATCCCACCCTGGCCCATTCTTCCGACTCTCACCCACGCCAGGGCGTATGACTGTATGAGTCAGTTCTGCAAAAATTCCACACGTTTTAGGCCCATTTTTGAGAAGTTTAAATCGTAATTAGTTTTTAAATATGTTTATTCTAGTTTTCGCAAGTCATTCGCCGTTTAGTGACATTATTTTGGGCCGTAAACCTGTTACCGTGTTACGCTGTTTGAATCGTTTGACGTATTTATTATTTTATTGGTATTTATGCGCTGCCAAGTTAAAAACAGCATACGCCACTACGCCAGGAAAGATTATTGTGCACCAGTACGCCAAGGCTTACTGTAACTCTACGCCGAAGATCGTCCGATTAGACTACACCGAATGCACCCTGTTATATTTGTGGAAGACTATTTAGCACGTTATACTTACTTTCTCCCTCAACGAGATATTGATTGTTTGATCACTTGATAGAAGTTGTAATTTATCACCAGTTGGATTAACCTGGTGAAATATAAAGAAAATTGAAGTAAGGAGAGCAATAAATTGGGAAATCTTCTACGTGTTTTTGATTGATACAGTATCTGAAAGAGTAGATTTTATAGGCTTTAATAGCGTTTGATCACTGATCAGAAATATCAGATTATTCAGATATCTATTTATGCGTTGTTTAATACTCACTTGTGCAATTTTGCCGACTAAACACACCAGTTTCCCCACATTCTCTGATAACATAGAAGCGTTTATTTTAGGCACACTGCTCATATTGCAAGAAAATGTTTCGAAAACTTAGTAACTTACAAGCCCACCGTACAAGATATTTTTTCTTTCCCTCTCCCGCGAAACTGGTCTTTCGCGCCAAAATTGAGACTAGTGCCCAGGAATGCCACGCACCTCGCGCGCCAACACATCACTCGATCCAATCTCGATCACTGATCCTGCGAAATTCCTGCGATCGCCGATCCACTTGAAGAAAATGGTAAATTTACAAAGACAGAAGGAATACTATATTTCGAAAACAGAACCAACCTGAGTATCATACTTAATTTTACAAATTAAGCCTGACACAAACCTTAACCTGGCCGCTTTCCGCCTCCAAGTAAAGTATATATTTAGTATCCAATCAAAATGTACCAGGGGAAATGTCAATTTCATATAATATAACTGATATGTGAACTGGCAGGTCGCGCAATTTTGAAAACGGGTGTAACCAATCAAAATGACACATTAGATTTTCTTTAGATAGATAGATAGATAGATAGATAGATAGATAGATAGATAGATAGATAGATAGATAGATAGTCGTATCGGTGATCCTTTGTGTAACCTTGCATGCTCCTTTTTGTAACCTTCAAAGTTACGAAAAGGAGCACATTGCTCCTTTTTGTAACCCGTGCTCCTTTTTGTAACCTAACGTGCTCCTTTTTGTAACCTAACGTGCTCCTTTTTGTAACCTTCAAAGTTACGAAAAGGAGCACATTGCTCCTTTTTGTAACCCGTGCTCCTTTTTGTAACCTAAGGTGCTCCTTTTTGTAACCTATATGCTCCTATTGGTAACATTTACTCCTTTTTGTAACCTAAGGTGCTCCTTATTGCTAGGCCCTTCCCGATTGTGCTAGCATAATTTTCAGCATAATTTGGCTTAGCGAGCATATTTTTGGCATTTTTTCAAGAAAAGAATTGCTAGCATAATTTAGTAATTTTTCGCTAATTCATCTGAATTTTGGGTGTTAAAAAGCAAAACTTTTTATATTTTTGGTGTTCATGCAGTTTTAGTGAGTTTAGGAAAACTATATTTCATCTTTTATTTCCCCATAAAGTCAAAATAAAGTACGTTTTACTAATTTTATTACCTGATAATCCGATACGGTCATACGGAAATACAAATCTGAAAGTGGAAGCACTGGCTAATTGAAAAAACAAGATGGCGTCACAAAGTAACTTACATTTAACATTTTAAAGTTAACATATATTTGCATGAAGCTTTAGTTAACGAAAAGCACATGTTGTGCCATATATTGATGTGTTTCTTCTAAATAAAGCCAAGCATTTTTTTCAACCAAATGAGCATATTTTTGAAAAATGAGCATAAATTTGAGCATAATTTTGGGAAAAAACAAGCATTGCTATGTGCATAATGTGCCAGTTTTACTAGCACAATCGGGAAGGGCCTACTTATTGCAACCCTTTAATTTTAAGGTGAAATTTCAATAGTGGCCTTAAATCGCAAAAAAAGTTAAGATGTTACCCTTTGCTTTTTCTCGATTTCAGGCCATTATCGACTTTTTTCAATAATGGCCTAAAATCGCCAAAAAGTTAAGGTTAACCCTTTTACTTTTGTCGATTTTAGACCGTTATTGACGTTTTTCAAAAAGTTAAGGTTATTAACCCTTTTACTTTTGTCGATTTTAGACCATTATTGATGTTTTTCAATAATAGCCTAATGGGACGATCAGTTGATGGTCTTGGGGTTTGATTCCCCAAACACTGCAATGTAGAAAACTGTAAAATTCTTTGTGCCGCTTCTTTGTGCCAGTAACTCCGACTCGTAACTCTGACTCAGGATAGACACATAGTTATATTTTCCTGAATATTTTGGCACGTAATTTACGTGACGTAAACGTTTAATCTCGAAGCTTTCGATCAAAACATAACGATTTAAACTTAAGCAAATACAAGCTTAACAAAGCTTTGGGATTAAAACTTTACATAGTGGTGTTTTCCACAAGCCAACATATTCATTAAATTTTGCCATGAAGAACTTATATAGTTATATTTTTACTGCAGCAACTGCTAGACAAAGTGCTTATTATAAAACAAAATCGGAAACCTATTGACTAAACCAAGCTTTATAAGAAGATTGAAGTAGCAAACATTGCAAGTATACAAACATTAAATCATTCATATAGCTTGTCCTTCTGTCATAAGCATGCATGATGTGTCTGACTGAAATCCATGTAAAAGCATTTAGGGGTGGACCATTAGATTTTTGAGGGGGGTTGGAAGAAATGCTCTCGGAAGGAAAATAATTTTTTTCTGCCAACCAGCGCAAATATTTTTTTCCAGCCGAGAAACAGTGGTTGGATTTTTTTTCAAATTCTTACTCTAACCACAGTTACCACACAAGGCCTGGGGCCGGTTGTATAAAAAAGTAGTTAAAGTTAACTATAGTTAGTGCGAAAGTAAACCAATCAGAATCGCGAATTTTAGAGTTAACTATTATTTAACTACAAAACGAGTAGTTAAAATGTAGTTAAGACTTTTATACAACCGGCCCCAGTACGATATTTTTTTCCGGGCCATTATCATGTATAATTTTTATTTCTTCATTTCCGAGTCTGCAAGATAATTTTTTTCAAAATCTTCCAACCCTCCCTCAAAATCTAATGGTCCGCCCCTTAGGTTATATTACTTTAACAAAAAGGAAACATGAAATAATATTGCTATCTACAGAGAAGAAGTCAGTATCATCTATCCCATCACCATGACAGTTCAAAACCTTAATAACTATGTGAAACTTATAACTTAACTTATAATGTCATTGTCTATTATTTCTTCACAAAGGTAAAAATAATTAAAACATTTTAAAAAAACTGAAAAAGTTGCATACAGTATAACAACTGTACTGAATAGTCGAAAGCCTTTTCCTTTACACGGATGAAGAGTGCAACTCATTTTTTGTACTTTTTCGGCAAATTGTTCCTTTCATTGACTCGGACTCTTGCTTTTCGCATCGAGCGCACTCTATCTGCCAATTGTTGGTGGGTGAATGTCTTTAGCAAGTGACAAAGCTTGGCTTCATTCTTAATCATTGCTACAACGTTTTTTATGCTGATAGGCCTTGATGAGTTGACGAGCTTTGAAAACGTAGCATTGAAAGTGTCATCTTCCTCGATGGTTAAAAGTGACTGCATCGTCTTTTTGGAGCCGGATATGGAAGGAACATACTCATTGTCACGATCTTCATTCACGATCTTGACTTGATTACCATCATTACCATCAATACTTCCATCATTTGGGTTGATTGCACTATCTACAGTAGAATTTAAACCATTATTTCAATGAATTGATTAGAAACGTTATATTTTAATATGATGAAGGTTGCCTGCATAAGAAATTCAAGGACGATTTCCTCTCACTCGTTTCATATAGTCCGACTATGAATGCACTCGCTGCTTACCAAATTTTGAATTTTTTTACTAGCGGTAGGCAAGTACACTTGTCGTGCTCTTTACTTAGGTCAAGATTTAACAGTAAGAAGAGTTTCAGTTGTGAAACAATTTGCATTTCATGAAGGATTTGAGTGTTTGACTGATCCTGACCGGTCAAGTCACGTAAATGGAAAGCCCAGTAAGATACAAAACAAGTTACTGCACGACGATATTTGAAATGATGGGATAGTAAAATATTTGATCAATAAATATTCTCAATGCAGCATGATAATGACGAGTGATTGTCAACCAAGTGTTTACTTTGGGACAACATACAGTAGCATTTAGAAACGGCCACTGTAACTTTGACTAAAGCGAAACATCTCATGTAATTCGGCATGCACGTGGCACGTTTGATTGCAAATGGCAGTAACAGATTTTTTTCAGTTCCATATTAGTAGGTTTCGTATAGTGGTGGATATGAATACATGAAAACGAAAGAAAATTTGTTGATTATATGCTCTGATGAGAATGGAAGCTTTGATGTTACAACGAACATGACCCAGTGGCGCACATAATAATTTTGAAACCAAATAACACAATTTACATTTTGTACCAAATAACACAATTTACAAGGATTTAATCATTTCATTTTTAGCTTCCAATACCTTTCTTATGTCCGCCATTGACATGACCGCTATTAATTTACGTCTAATTAAACCTTTAAATATTGAATCAGTATATATATATATATCAATAAATAATTTGTACCTCTTTCCCCGCTAATCAATTCGTCCTGTGACGTAATATCGTGGGAAGACAAATCTACATTAAAGCAGACAGTATAATTATTAATAAGGTGGTATCATGTACCATAGAGCTTTCGTAATTGACATTATCAAACTATTCCATCGAGGCCAATTAGGTCTGGATTCCATTTGGTCGTAACTGTGGTGAATATGTCAAAATGAGCGAATAGAGTTGTAATAGAGTTCAAATATACCGCAACAGTCTGTGCAGACTGATTTACATATGTTACCTAGGAAACTAACAGTCCCTTGAGTATTTCACATCAGTGAAAAGGAGTTTCTGACAACAGTTTCGACCAAATGGAAGCCAGACTTTACTACAGCTTGATACAATTGAAATTCTAAGAAAACTAGACAAAAAAGTACTTAAACTTTTTATCAAATTTTTGATGTTGCAGATGGACGGAAGTTCGGACATTTTAATCAGACAATTATTATAAATTCTACACCTTTTCATGTACTCTTCACAGAAAATAACTGGTTACAATTAGGGAATAAATTTCAGAACTTATTAACTTACCATCGGCAATTCTGGTTTTTTTCAGACCAGCACGTTTCAAACGTTCTTCAATCGTTTCCTGCTCAGCTGGCAACGATGGTGACTCCTCACTTTCCCGAGCGTTTTTTCCAAAGTACGAGCGTAATTTGTCCAGTATTTTTTTCGGGCATACGCCTTGCAGCACAGGAACGTTCATACAGTTTCCTTACTTCCTCCATCGTAACTGACTGCTTATCTATGTGGGAAGAAAAAGCCAATTCCAATTCAGCCTTCTCAACAGATGTCCACTTGTGTCTTCTGGATGAATTTGAACTGTGCTGATTGGTTTGTTGATTTAACTCAGTTGGTCCGTAGTCTTCTATTGCGTTGTTAGTACTTTCTTTTTCAGTTCCTTGGCGCATTATTTTCGTCAGTTCCTTGGATGTCTTTACTGCAGATTTTCCTTTATCTTGCAACAAATAGTACCGGTCTGCTGTTGACTGTTTGTGCACCATGAGATTAGCCAAGTCACCGCGCATATTCTCGTTACACTCGTGCACTGCAGATACTGCAGCCTTCCGGAATGCAGTAGCTCCACCCGATGATGTTTCTTTTCCAAACACCTTCCCCCAACAAGACCCTATCTGAGATCCAACTTGCGAAGAATTCAACTTTCTCGCGTTCACAGAAAGAAAGACAGATGAATCTCCATTCGTGCTCACACCGTCTAACTGATTCCTAAATTTATCAATAAAAATCTGGGTGTATTTGTACAGGGTTGCTGTGAATACGACATTGACAGGACCATGTGTGGTGAAGGTCTTGTGGTCCTTCACTCTCACGACGAAGCACCCATCATCTTCAGTTGCTTTTTTAAACTCTAGAAGAGTCATGTTGGCAAGTGTTCCAGATCTGCTGCCGTTGTTAATGCAAAGTACAGTCAAAAGATAGTCCCTCAGAGATGTATACTCGGGCTGGGTTGGTTTTGGCTCGTCTTCTGTATCCTGGTACTCACCAAGCAGCCGTACGGCTTCCCTCGCAACTTCCGAAGTGTCGAATTCTTTCACCTGCTGAGGGGTTCTCATGGATGACATATCCTCCATCCGCTTCTCCCAGAAGCGAGCCATACTCTGCTTTCTGAAAGAACTGGCCCAAAGCTTGGCTTGTTGCGAGAGGCTTGCTAACTGTTCTGATGACGTCCCCACATCAACATTCTCACATTTCAAAAATGCATAAAATTGAACTAATGAGCCAAGATAAGACTTTACAGTTCCTGGCTTCTTTTCTTTTTCAAATTTGTTGAGCCATTTGTCCCGAAGTGAAGACTTCTGTAATATACTGGTTAAGCTTGGATTTGAACTGTCGATGTAGCTTACGACCAACTCAACCTGTCTACGGCACTGGGCTGCAGATCGACCACCTTTCCTGCCACCATCTGCACCTTGAAGCCAAGTTTCAAAGCTGTCAAAAACTACACCAAGCTTCACAGAGAAAACAGGAGCACTTTCAGCATTCGCATCTTCAATACTGATATCCAACTCGCATTCAGGATCATTCGCGTCCAAACACTGGTCAACTGATGGGAAAGAAGGATCACTCGATTCGGAATTCCCATTGTCTGATTGCAAAGGAGCATTGTTGGAGGACTCCTCTTCCTCACTGCTTCTCTCACTACTTCCGTAAACATTTTCGTAAAAATTACCAAGGTGCTTTACGTGAATCTCTTTCTTTATATTCTTTTTTGGTGGCTTGTATGATCCTGAAGATGAAATACTGGCATCACTCAACTCAGCCGACTCCGATGATTCTGACGAAGTGATCGGATCAACATTATGACGTACAGCACGAGCCAGAGATTCCTTGTATCTTTTACTACCAGTTTTCATGTTATGAACGCTTGTCAAATGATTGTGTATACGCTTTACTACTGAATTGCAGTTCGTAATTGGGCAAATAACGCTATTATATGATCGTTTTGTCTTTCGTTTATCCTTACTTTTTGCCTTCCTAAGGCTGAACGAATTTAGGACCGATCGCGCCTTCCTCGGGGACCATCCATGACAGTTTTTCATGTGCCGAGGGAGATGAATGACTGAACGCTGACAATTAGGAAATGGGCATTTGTGTTTTGATCTTGCATTTCGTTCTTTCTTCTCAGGATTGTTAGATTTGGACACCTGTTGTTCACGAATTTCAGAAGACGTGCACGGCTCTGCCATGAATTCACTACTTTCAAGACTGGCATTCTATAAAAAAATTATATCATTTAACATCCATTACATTGTATTGTAAGTCTATAATTTAAACTTTCCTTTAGTTTGATATATGAAAATATTATACGATATTTGATGGTAAGCAATAGTTTGTTTACAAATTTTACCGAATGTTTGAATATACCGACTGTAGGCTAGCTAGAACCACATTCCCTTTTAACGGACTGTAAATTACGTATATGGACTTCATTTTTTCTAGCATATACAGACTGTAAATTATATATACAGCCTTTATTTTCCCCTAACGGACTGTAAATGCATGTACGGTCTTTATTTCTCCCCTAACGGAGTGTAAGTTACATGCTAGCAGCTTAGAGTGTGATTCGTGAAAAGTACAAATAAAAAGATGTGATGTAACAGACCCGTATTATTTTAAAAATGACTTTTTTCTCATGGCGAAATTCGCGATTACATGCAGTACACTTTGAGGTGCCTTTTTTGAAACAGCCACCTGTATTTCAAATCAATGGAACTCAGTTTACAAGACTGTGGACAGTTGGGTAAGCGACATTTTAAATCTCAAACTATTATACGGACTTTTAGATTAACATGTTCGCTTTAAAACTTGTGATGGATATGTGCTTCTATGTTTGCCAGTTTGAAAGCAAACAATTAATTAACATTAAAACATCTTTTCGGTACCATAAAACCGCTTAATTTTAAATAACTCACAAATAACACATACTGCAGCATTTTATAAAACCTTATATAGCCTTCAGAAATACATTCAAAAGTACTTTTGTTTGTAGTATATGTTTCCAATAAAAAACTACAGCAGACTATATTTTTTTTCTAACGATTATTCAATTCATAGAATACACTAACCGCGGTTGGTTCACTACGAGTTTGAACTCCATGTACGGAATTGTTCCCAACGCTCTCATCCGCCATCCCCTTAACATCACCAAGAAGCATATTGAGTGTGTCGATACACGACTGTAAAATAAACAATGTATGAATGAAGGAATGAATGAATCAACTTTATTTCACGAGGGTAACACTCAATAGTGCATAACACCAACAAACCCGTGGCCCTCAGATGACCCAAACTTATGATTACAAAATAATTATACTATTAATATCTATATACAGTATACCTATATTAACAATATACTTTATAGAGATTAGTATAAAAGAGATTAAAAATGTTAAAATAATTCAAAAAGAGGTAAGGTTCTTTTGTTCGTCCAAATACTCTATAAAAAGCATAGATTTCAAGGACATTACACTTGGAAGTGTTATTCTGAAGATAGCATAAAATCAGTGAAAACAAACTCCTACAAGGAATAAGGCTACTAACTCAAGTAGTTTCAAGCCAAATTCCATAAAACTTCACCAGTATTTAAGGCAAGCATTACAAGTAGTGCTTCTAGTTAAAATAAATGCCTTCTAATAGTATTATAGCATTAGCAGGTCTTTTTATAAGGTTTAATAGATAAGAATTAAACAATTAACTCAGCAAAACAAAATCTAACCCTCTTAAGTTAGCGACATTTATTGCTACATGCCTAAAACTTTTGAAACCTCCAGTAAAACCAAACCTACATTAAGATGACATGTTCAAATCAGGATCACAGCCAAGAAACTAGTCGTAACACAAATACTGCTTGACAAAATTATACCAAACTTTCTCATGTTAGAGAATGAATGTTTGGAAATATTTATCAGCAAAACAAAGTGTCTATTGACAGAACTGGGGCTTTGGCAGGTGTTTTCATTGGTTTTGTTATGATTATAACTTGTTAATTAGCTTGATAAAACAACATTGAGCCACCTTAACAGGTTATGACTTACTGAGACACTCATCAAACTCCTGCAACTTATAGAATAGGTATGGATAAGTATTTTGGTAGGTAGATCATTGATATAACTTCAGTACAACCAAACTTACATTACGATGACATGTTAAAATGTGTGAAACTTCCCTAAGTCTAAATATGGTTCGATCGCAGACTATAAACTAGTCCTCACACAAATACTGGTTGATGAAATTACACCAAACTTTCACATGTTAGAGAATTAATATTTGGAAAGACTTTATCAGCAAAACAAAGTGTTTATTGACAGAACTTGGGCTTTGGCAGCTGTTTTCATTGGTTTTGTTATGATTATAACTTGTTAATTAGCTTGATAAAACAACATTGAGCCACCTTAACAGGCTATGACGAAGTGAGACACTCACCAAACTCCTGCAACTTATAGAATACGTATGGATAAGTATTTTGGTTGGTAGATCATTGATATAACTTCAGTACAACCAAACTTACATTACGATGACATGTTAAAATGTGTGAAACTTCCCTAAGTCTAAATATGGTTCGATCGCAGACTATAAACTAGTCCTCACACAAATACTGGTTGATGAAATTACACCAAACTTTCACATGTTAGAGAATTAATATTTGGAAAGACTTTATCAGCAAAACAAAGTGTTTATTGACAGAACTTGGGCTTTGGCAGCTGTTTTCATTGGTTTTGTTATGATTATAACTTGTTAATTAGCTTGATAAAACAACATTGAGCCACCTTAACAGGCTATGACTTACTGAGACACTCATCAATCTCCTGCAACTTATAGAATAGGTATGGATAAGTATTTTGGTAGGTAGATCATTGATATAACTTCAGTACAACCAAACTTACATTACAATTACATGTTAAAATGTGTGAAACTTCCTAAGTCTAAATATGGTTCGATGCAGACTATAAACTAGTCCTCACACAAATACTGGTTGATGAAATTACACCAAACTTTCACATGTTAGAGAATTAATATTTGGAAAGACTTTATCAGCAAAACAAAGTGTTTATTGACAGAACTTGGGCTTTGGCAGCTGTTTTCATTGGTTTTGTTATGATTATAACTTGTTAATTAGCTTGATAAAACAACATTGAGCCACCTTAACAGGCTATGACGAAGTGAGACACTCACCAAACTCCTGCAACTTATAGAATACGTATGGATAAGTATTTTGGTTGGTAGATCATTGATATAACTTCAGTACAACCAAACTTACATTACGATGACATGTTAAAATGTGTGAAACTTCCCTAAGTCTAAATATGGTTCGATCGCAGGCTATAAACTAGTCCTCACACAAATACTGGTTGATGAAATTACACCAAACTTTCACATGTTAGAGAATTAATATTTGGAAATATTTTATCAGCAAAACAAAGTGTTTATTGACAGAACTTGGGCTTTGGCAGCTGTTTTCATTGGTTTTGTTATGATTATAACTTGTTAATTAGCTTGATAAAACAACATTGAGCCACCTTAACAGGCTATGACTTACTGAGACACTCATCAAACTCCTGCAACTTATAGAATAGGTATGGATAAGTATTTTGGTAGGTAGATCATTGATATAACTTCAGTACAACCAAACTTACATTACGATGACATGTTAAAATGTGTGAAACTTCCCTAAGTCTAAATATGGTTCGATCGCAGACTATAAACTAGTCCTCACACAAATACTGGTTGATGAAATTACACCAAACTTTCACATCTTAGAGAATTAATATTTGGAAAGACTTTATCAGCAAAACAAAGTGTTTATTGACAGAACTTGGGCTTTGGCAGCTGTTTTCATTGGTTTTGTTATGATTATAACTTGTTAATTAGCTTGATAAAACAACATTGAGCCACCTTAACAGGCTATGACTTACTGAGAAACTCATCAAACTCCTGCAACTTATAGAATAGGTATGGATAAGTATTTTGGTTGGTAGATCATTGATATAACTTCAGTACAACCAAACTTACATTACGATGACATGTTAAAATGTGTGAAACTTCCCTAAGTCTAAATATGGTTCGATCGCAGGCTATAAACTAGTCCTCACACAAATACTGGTTGATGAAATTACACCAAACTTTCACATGTTAGAGAATTAATATTTGGAAAGACTTTATCAGCAAAACAAAGTGTTTATTGACAGAACTTGGGCTTTGGCAGCTGTTTTCATTGGTTTTGTTATGATTATAACTTGTTAATTAGCTTGATAAAACAACATTGAGCCACCTTAACAGGCTATGACTTACTGAGACACTCATCAATCTCCTGCAACTTATAGAATAGGTATGGATAAGTATTTTGGTAGGTAGATCATTGATATAACTTCAGTACAACCAAACTTACATTACGATGACATGTTAAAATGTGTGAAACTTCCCTAAGTCTAAATATGGTTCGATCGCAGACTATAAACTAGTCCTCACACAAATACTGGTTGATGAAATTACACCAAACTTTCACATGTTAGAGAATTAATATTTGGAAAGACTTTATCAGCAAAACAAAGTGTTTATTGACAGAACTTGGGCTTTGGCAGCTGTTTTCATTGGTTTTGTTATGATTATAACTTGTTAATTAGCTTGATAAAACAACATTGAGCCACCTTAACAGGCTATGACTTACTGAGAAACTCATCAAACTCCTGCAACTTATAGAATAGGTATGGATAAGTATTTTGGTTGGTAGATCATTGATATAACTTCAGTACAACCAAACTTACATTACGATGACATGTTAAAATGTGTGAAACTTCCCTAAGTCTAAATATGGTTCGATCGCAGGCTATAAACTAGTCCTCACACAAATACTGGTTGATGAAATTACACCAAACTTTCACATGTTAGAGAATTAATATTTGGAAATATTTTATCAGCAAAACAAAGTGTTTATTGACAGAACTGGGGCTTTGGCAGCTGTTTTCATTGGTTTTGTTATGATTATAACTTGTTAATTAGCTTGATAAAACAACATTGAGCCACCTTAACAGGCTATGACGAAGTGAGACACTCACCAAACTCCTGCAACTTATAGAATAGGTATGGATAAGTATTTTGGTTGGTAGATCATTGATATAACTTCAGTACAACCAAACTTACATTACGATGACATGTTAAAATGTGTGAAACTTCCTAAGTCTAAATATGGTTCGATCGCAGACTATAAACTAGTCCTCACACAAATACTGGTTGATGAAATTACACCAAACTTTCACATGTTAGAGAATTAATATTTGGAAATATTTTATCAGCAAAACAAAGTGTTTATTGACAGAACTGGGGCTTTGGCAGCTGTTTTCATTGGTTTTGTTATGATTATAACTTGTTAATTAGCTTGATAAAACAACATTGAGCCACCTTAACAGGCTATGACTTACTGAGAAACTCATCAAACTCCTGCAACTTATAGAATAGGTATGGATAAGTATTTTGGTTGGTAGATCATTGATATAACTTCAGTACAACCAAACTTACATTACGATGACATGTTAAAATGTGTGAAACTTCCCTAAGTCTAAATATGGTTCGATCGCAGGCTATAAACTAGTCCTCACACAAATACTGGTTGATGAAATTACACCAAACTTTCACATGTTAGAGAATTATTATTTGGAAATATTTTATCAGCAAAACAAAGTGTTTATTGACAGAACTGGGGCTTTGGCAGCTGTTTTCATTGGTTTTGTTATGATTATAACTTGTTAATTAGCTTGATAAAACAACATTGAGCCACCTTAACAGGCTATGACGAAGTGAGACACTCACCAAACTCCTGCAACTTATAGAATAGGTATGGATAAGTATTTTGGTTGGTAGATCATTGATATAACTTCAGTACAACCAAACTTACATTACGATGACATGTTAAAATGTGTGAAACTTCCCTAAGTCTAAATATGGTTCGATCGCAGACTATAAACTAGTCCTCACACAAATACTGGTTGATGAAATTACACCAAACTTTCACATGTTAGAGAATTAATATTTGGAAATATTTTATCAGCAAAACAAAGTGTTTATTGACAGAACTGGGGCTTTGGCAGCTGTTTTCATTGGTTTTGTTATGATTATAACTTGTTAATCAGCTTGATAAAACGACATTGAGCCACCTTAACAGGCAATGACTTACTGAGACACTCATCAAACTCCTGCAACTTATAGAATAGGTATGGATAAGTATTTTGGTAGGTAGATCATTGATATAACTTCAGTACAACCAAACTTACATTACAATTACATGTTAAAATGTGTGAAACTTCCCTAAGTCTAAATATGGTTCGATCGCAGACTATAAACTAGTCCTCACACAAATACTGGTTGATGAAATTACACCAAACTTTCACATGTTAGAGAATTAATATTTGGAAAGACTTTATCAGCAAAACAAAGTGTTTATTGACAGAACTTGGGCTTTGGCAGCTGTTTTCATTGGTTTTGTTATGATTATAACTTGTTAATTAGCTTGATAAAACAACATTGAGCCACCTTAACAGGCTATGACTTACTGAGAAACTCATCAAACTCCTGCAACTTATAGAATAGGTATGGATAAGTATTTTGGTTGGTAGATCATTGATATAACTTCAGTACAACCAAACTTACATTACGATGACATGTTAAAATGTGTGAAACTTCCCTAAGTCTAAATATGGTTCGATCGCAGGCTATAAACTAGTCCTCACACAAATACTGGTTGATGAAATTACACCAAACTTTCACATGTTAGAGAATTAATATTTGGAAATATTTTATCAGCAAAACAAAGTGTTTATTGACAGAACTTGGGCTTTGGCAGCTGTTTTCATTGGTTTTGTTATGATTATAACTTGTTAATTAGCTTGATAAAACAACATTGAGCCACCTTAACAGGCTATGACGAAGTGAGACACTCACCAAACTCCTGCAACTTATAGAATACGTATGGATAAGTATTTTGGTTGGTAGATCATTGATATAACTTCAGTACAACCAAACTTACATTACGATGACATGTTAAAATGTGTGAAACTTCCCTAAGTCTAAATATGGTTCGATCGCAGACTATAAACTAGTCCTCACACAAATACTGGTTGATGAAATTACACCAAACTTTCACATGTTAGAGAATTAATATTTGGAAATATTTTATCAGCAAAACAAAGTGTTTATTGACAGAACTGGGGCTTTGGCAGCTGTTTTCATTGGTTTTGTTATGATTATAACTTGTTAATTAGCTTGATAAAACAACATTGAGCCACCTTAACAGGCTATGACTTACTGAGAAACTCATCAAACTCCTGCAACTTATAGAATAGGTATGGATAAGTATTTTGGTTGGTAGATCATTGATATAACTTCAGTACAACCAAACTTACATTACGATGACATGTTAAAATGTGTGAAACTTCCCTACTGTAAGTCTAAATATTGTTCGATCGCAGGCTATAAACTAGTCCTCACACAAATACTGGTTGATGAAATTACACCAAACTTTCACATGTTAGAGAATTAATATTTGGAAAGACTTTATCAGCAAAACAAAGTGTTTATTGACAGAACTTGGGCTTTGGCAGCTGTTTTCATTGGTTTTGTTATGATTATAACTTGTTAATTAGCTTGATAAAACAACATTGAGCCACCTTAACAGGCTATGACTTACTGAGAAACTCATCAAACTCCTGCAACTTATAGAATAGGTATGGATAAGTATTTTGGTTGGTAGATCATTGATATAACTTCAGTACAACCAAACTTACATTACGATGACATGTTAAAATGTGTGAAACTTCCCTAAGTCTAAATATGGTTCGATCGCAGGCTATAAACTAGTCCTCACACAAATACTGGTTGATGAAATTACACCAAACTTTCACATGTTAGAGAATTAATATTTGGAAATATTTTATCAGCAAAACAAAGTGTTTATTGACAGAACTTGGGCTTTGGCAGCTGTTTTCATTGGTTTTGTTATGATTATAACTTGTTAATTAGCTTGATAAAACAACATTGAGCCACCTTAACAGGCTATGACGAAGTGAGACACTCACCAAACTCCTGCAACTTATAGAATACGTATGGATAAGTATTTTGGTTGGTAGATCATTGATATAACTTCAGTACAACCAAACTTACATTACGATGACATGTTAAAATGTGTGAAACTTCCCTAAGTCTAAATATGGTTCGATCGCAGACTATAAACTAGTCCTCACACAAATACTGGTTGATGAAATTACACCAAACTTTCACATGTTAGAGAATTAATATTTGGAAATATTTTTTCAGCAAAACAAAGTGTTTATTGACAGAACTGGGGCTTTGGCAGCTGTTTTCATTGGTTTTGTTATGATTATAACTTGTTAATTAGCTTGATAAAACAACATTGAGCCACCTTAACAGGCTATGACTTACTGAGAAACTCATCAAACTCCTGCAACTTATAGAATAGGTATGGATAAGTATTTTGGTTGGTAGATCATTGATATAACTTCAGTACAACCAAACTTACATTACGATGACATGTTAAAATGTGTGAAACTTCCCTACTGTAAGTCTAAATATTGTTCGATCGCAGGCTATAAACTAGTCCTCACACAAATACTGGTTGATGAAATTACACCAAACTTTCACATGTTAGAGAATTAATATTTGGAAAGACTTTATCAGCAAAACAAAGTGTTTATTGACAGAACTTGGGCTTTGGCAGCTGTTTTCATTGGTTTTGTTATGATTATAACTTGTTAATTAGCTTGATAAAACAACATTGAGCCACCTTAACAGGCTATGACTTACTGAGACACTCATCAAACTCCTGCAACTTATAGAATAGGTATGGATAAGTATTTTGGTAGGTAGATCATTGATATAACTTCAGTACAACCAAACTTACATTACGATGACATGTTAAAATGTGTGAAACTTCCCTAAGTCTAAATATGGTTCTGGTTCCGGCTGGTTTACAGCTCTGAACTCCGGCCTGTTGGTTATTTGGAAGGCAACAAAATTTACATGCTGCTATGCCCAAGGATAGGTTGGGCAAATTATTGTCTTCCAATAAAGATTGTCTATGTTGTCTTCAAGTGTTAGAGCACTTCATATGAATAAAATGAAAGTCCTCGAGCACATGTTAAGATGGTCATGAATGCTCCCCGTACAGTGTGTTGTTCTCTTCAGTCGTTACTTGGATACTATACTTTCACCGTCAATAATTAACAAGAAAATATATTTAAATAAATACCAGTAAATTGATTTTTACAAGAAAATAATCTTTTTATACTTGAATTTGTCCATTACTTGGATGAGAGTATATTGAGATCACACTTCACACTATTTTAATACAAGTAATGGGAATAATTCAGCACTCACATTATGTTCCAAGTGGCATTTTAATTTATAACTATTAACTCTGGTCCAAGCAGATTGAGATCAAAACACTTTAAAAGTACTGCATGCATTGTTATTAATAACTAGTGCTGTGCGCCATTGAAACATAGTCTAACTGGGTATTTTTCACTCAACCTTGTCCCCATAGTTATTTCGTCAACCTTGTCCCCATAGTTATTGCTGATACATGTACTTGTCTATCTGGACAAAATTGACAGATTTTTTAAAATTTTGACAAGTCAGCCAACTCAAGCAGTCTGGTTGACAAAAGACGCCGTAGCTCCGGCAGAACTCCAGCACTCCAATATCTAGCACTCCGCTAGCTATTAATAACAATGCACGCAGTATTTTGATCTCAATCTGCTTGGACCAGAGTTAATAGTTAATTAAAATGCCACTTGGAACATAATGTGAGTGCTGAATTATTCCCATTACTTGTATTAAAATACTGTGAAGTGTGATCTCAATATACTCTCATCCAAGTAATGGACAAATTTAAGTATAAAAAGATTATTTTCTTGTAAAAATCAATTTACTGGTATTTATTTAAATATATTTTCCTGTTAATTATTGACGGTGAAAGTATAGTATCCAAGTAACGACTGAAGACAACAACACACTGTACGGGGAGCATTCATGACCATCTTAACATGTGCTCGAGGACTTTCATTTTATTCATATGAAGTGCTCTACCCTTGAAGACAACAAAGACAATCTTTATTGGAAGACAATAAAAATTACATACTGCTTTGCCCAACATATCCTTGGGCATAGCAGCATGTAAATTTTGTTGCCTATGTTCTTGTCAAAAGATGTAAAAGGCAGTGGGCTATAAAGGGTTCCTCTTTGCTGGAAAATTGAAATAGTCAAGTTCAATCATAAATGCAGAACACACAATATGTAAAACTGTGCATTATGTCCTTAATTAAATACCTTTCAAATTACATGTGAAATCCTGATGACAAATGTAAACGATATTGCAAATATCCTCAAGAAATTAGTCTTAAAATTATGAAAAGAATCATCTTCCAAACTATGATATTTTCATCGTTAAAACAAGCAGTCAACATACACTACGCTGTTCAAGCAATCGAGTTTCCCCTAACGTTTTTCGAAAATATTACAACTGTGCGGGAAATACAGTAAAATGAATATTTACTTACCTTCCAGAAGTGATGTTATTGAGAAAATCCTCGTGAATTATCCTTAAAACCTAGCCAAAACTGCCGAAAATGTAGTAGAAATCACTCTCGGTTTACAATGAAGCTCTCAACATGTGGAATAGTGAAATGTCATCTTGCCATATTATGCTTATTGATCCCAGATTACCCCAAAAAACTTCCCGAAGAATCGGGCAATCCCTCCTTAAATTTATCAGGGAGTTACTTCCAAAGTGGGGGTACTTTCTAAGAAAATAGAAAAAGTACTTCCTACTCATGATAAAACTTTTTTTTTTAGAATATCGTGCAAGATTATCTACTGAATCGATTTTTATTAAAGGAAAAAATATTTACATTTTCCCGAATTAAATAATCACATCATAAGGATACAATATTAAAATGCTTTTAACATTGGAATTTTGCAGTATTTTACGCACTGTTTTTTATTTTTGGATTGTCTTAGACTAACTAAAGATGACCAGAAAGAAAAATATTGTTTTCTGGAAAGAAAATTTTTACAATGTTACATAAAGGAGCAATTTAGGTTACAAAAAGGAGCTGCTCCTTTTCGTAACCTAACAATTTTCATAAAAATTTTAACATTTACGAAGAAGTAAAAACGATAAAAATCTGAAACTTTCTGTAGGACATAAGCAATGGAAGACATGTATGCATGCCAAATATAGGCTCATTTCGTCGTAAATTGAGGATTTTATGCACAAATTCATAAGCAGTGCTTCAACTCATTGTCTGAACAACAAACAAGTGCAGTAAGAGTACAACAAATGTCTCTTTGATTTTTTGCTCTCGAAACTCCAAGAGAGATAGAAATGAAATGAAGTGGTTCATTAGGTAAAGATTATTGAGTTTACAACCCTCCATATTCCTCGGTTTCGGGAAAAAATATAAAAAAATGACGAAATACACGATGGTGCTCCTTTTTGTAACCTAGGTCACACTTATGCTCGAAAAAAAGACTGGGAAGTGCGAATGCGAGCTCAAATGGTATACATGATAAAAATAGACTTTATAAAGAACATCTTGTGCAAGTTTCAAAACCAAACACTAAGTATTTACCGAGATATCACACTCTCAAATTAGGGTTACAAAAAGGACAGGAGACTGATCTAAAGACAGATAGATAGATAGATAGATAGATAGATAGATAGATAGATAGATAGATAGATAGAAAATTTTATTTTGACACGCTAACTACGTCAATTAAAAGTATTGAAGGGCGTGTGTTCTAAAGTTATTATAGAAATAATGTAACTGTTCCAATTGACAAAATTGACAATATAAACAACTAACAAAACATATAGTTAACTATTTACAATAAAGGATTTATATATATAAATATATTATTTAGCAACATGAGCAGCAATTTTTCTTTCAAATAGAGACTGGGACCCAATTCCTCTGATTTCTTTATGGACTGAATTCCATATTTTTGCCCCATCAAACATGAAACTCTTTTTCATGCTATTTGTGCGAGGCTGTGGCAAAACGAGTGTTGTTTCATTGTCACGGAGACAGTAATGTGTATTCTCATTCTTGTAGCTAAAAAGGTCTGTTAGACTTTTCGACCCAGATTTATTTAAAATTTTGAACATTAATTTTGCCTTGGCTTTAGTTCTCTGTACTTTTAGTGTCTCCCAACCTAACGAATTTAATGCAATTTGAGCATTAACCTCATTTCCCATGTCCATAATAATTCGAGCGCATCTATTTTGGAGCTTTTGTAATCGTTGTGATTGAGTTTCACCAAAAATGTCCCACACTTCACAACAATAAGTAAAGTATGGTTGCACAATTGCATTAAATATAGAAACAAGTGTATCACGGTCAACAAATTCTTTTAGTTTTCTAATAACAGAAATGCCTGATGTGATTTTCTTACAGATACTCTCAGTGTTGCTTTTCCAAGATAGATGCTGATCAACTATTACTCCTAGTGTCTTATATTCCTGCACTTGTTTAATTGGTTTGTTTTCAATCATTAAGTTTAAATGTGAATCTGAAACAGTATGCACTAGAGATCTTTTTCCAATAAGCATAAATTCAGTTTTAGCAATGTTTAGGCTCAGTTTGTTTGCGTTTAGCCACATTCCGAGGTTTTCCAAATCAGAGTTCATTGCATTTTCAACATCATTTATTGATCCACCGGAAGCAGTTAGGTTTGTGTCATCTGCAAAAAGTCTTGGCTTTGTCCTATTTAGGCATTCAGATAAATCATTTATGTATATTAGGAAAAATAGAGGACCTAAAATGGAGCCTTGAGGAACACCACAATCATTTAACTTTGTGTTCAGACGAGACGACACCATTTACTTGGCATTTTTGGGTGCGATCAGTAAGATATGATCTCAACAACGAATGTGCCTTATCCTTAATACCATAAATTCTCATCTTCTCAAGTAGAATTTGATGATCTACGGTGTCAAATGCTTTTTCCAGATCTATAAAAACTACTAAGTTAAACATTTTTCTATCCATGTTAACGTACCAACTATTTGTTGAATCTAATAGGGACGTAGCGGTGGAGTGAAACTTACGAAAGCCAAACTGGTTATCAGAAAGAATTTCGTTTTTAGTTAAATATTCATACAGCTGGTCGTACAGTATTCTTTCCATGATTTTGCTTATTACTGGTAGTAATGTAGTATCGATATTGGCCTGTAATTACCAGGAATATTACGATGACCACTTTTATAAAGAGGTAAAACTCTAGCTACTTTCCATTCATCTGGAAAGCTGCAAAGAGTAGTAATACTTTGATTAAAAATATATGTAAGTGTAGTAGAAATAGCTGGTGATGCTAATTTAAGAATTTTACTGGAAATTTTGTCAACACCGCATGCTTTGTCTGATAGACCAATCAGGTTAAAAACCGGATTTTGGCTTTTTACATGCGGGCAGGCGGCCATACAAGGATTTGCATCAGGCCAAATCAGGCCTTCTTTCCCTTCGGTTCTAAGTTCATGTTACGCAGTACGCACACAATAGGGTTAGGGTTAGGTATTGGGTCGGGATTGGGATCAAGATGAAAGAGAAATACCGTGACTCGTAACATGGCCTTATAACCTTCCCTTCCCTCCACCCGCATTTAAGGAAGGGAAATATAGGCCTGATACTCCGGTTAGGCTAATACTAACTATACCATCAGTCAAATGCTATTGACATTGTGGTCCAATTTTCTGTCCCTGGGTCTGGCTTGAAGATAAAAGAATTTCCACAATGTAAAAATACGACCCAATTTTGTACTCGAAATAAAGTTCGTGTTTGACTCGATGAATGTATATGTGGATGATTTCGTTTTGTTGCCCGACTGGGTTGAAAATTTGCCCAACTTGCCGACGTTTCAATTTTTCTGGGGGGCAGCTGCCCCTCCCTGACCACACCCTTTCCCTCCCGGTTGGTACGCCTATGTAGAAATATATATAATTCTCACTGTAGTAAATATGGATAAAGGCGAGGAGGGGGGGAAGGGTGGAATTGGAATTGTGGAAAACTGGAAATGCAATAATTCAGGTACGAGGTGTTGTTATAACCAGTGAACAATAGTTCAATGGTTATAACAGAATAGTGACCTGGGGCCGGTTGTATAAAAGTCTTAACTACATTTTAACTACTTGTTTTGTAGTTAAATAGTAGTTAACTCTAAAATTCGCGATTCTGAGTGGTTTACTTTCGCACTAACTATAGTTAACTTTAACTACTATTTTATACAACCGACCCCTGAGATTACCCTGGGGACGATAACGCTCGGGGCAGGGTTTTTTTAAAGAAAAATTAAGAACTGCACATTCTGTCATACTGTCACAACATGTCAGGGCCTTTTTTAATAAATGGATAGTGGGGGGTGGGGGTCATCAACTGATCAACGAAAACGGACGTAACAAGAATGTGGGTCTGGGGGTTCTCACCCAGAAAATTTTTGTATTTTTGAGTTTCTGTGGCTTGATTTCCTGCATTTTCAGAGACAATTTTTGATGTCATAGCATGAAATTCAACTCGCGCAAATGGCACAATTTTTTTCTTATTATGGTAATAAACTTTCATTAACTGATTCTCATCCCTACAAATAGAAACGATGCTGAAAATTTTCAACAAAAACTATATTGTTAAGTTTGTTAAGAGAAAATAAATATTCTGGTACTGCTTTTGTTATTGAAGCTATTAAGACAGGTTAGACAGCGGTGTGATTCTTGGAATTTCCTGTTTACCAACTAATTGTTCGATTCCGCTGTATGTTGACCCGGTTTTCACTTGTTTCCATCTATCAAACTGACGTTACGCAATTTCCCGATTTTCAAAGATTTTCATATTCGTTTTTCTTGATTTTTCTTCATCAATTTGGTTAGGGTTAGGTTAGGGTTAGGTTTTGGGTTAGGTTTTGGGTTAGGTTTTGGGTTAGGTTTTGGGTTAGGTTTTGGGTTAGGTTTTGGGTTAGGTTTTGGGTTAGGTTTTGGGTTAGGTTTTGGGTTAGGTTTTGGGTTAGGTTTTGGGTTAGGTTTTGGGTTAGGTTTTGGGTTAGGTTTTGGGTTAGCGACTTAGCGTAGGTTTTAGGGTTAGGGTCAGTTACAAAGTCCATTTTTTCAACTTTGAAGTAAATTAAAACGTACGTCAGTTTGGTAGATGGAAACACGTGACTGAACCTTGCCAACTGCGACATCACATCATGCTATGAAAGTTGCAAAATCTTTGCTGAATGCTGAAACTCCAGTAGTGATATAGACATGTACAGCATACACTAGTCTATATAATTATTTTGCTGTGGTGTAAACAGAAAGCTCCATATTTTTATGATAACTATTTGATTTGACAATTCACGTATACATGTAATATCAATGAATACGTTGTACAATTTTATACTTGGAAGGAAGAAATCTTCGACATTATATGTGAATGGCGATGATGCAGATGAAGCAGCTAGCGATGAAGTCATCGATGAAAACGGTTTTGTGATGGTCAAATACTCGGGCTCTGAAGATAGGCAGCAAGCAAGATGTACACAGGTATTTTTAATGTTGCTGATTTTCTTTATTCACAGTTATTAATAGAGAACATTTGCCTTTACAACACAGAATACAAGTATTATTTCTTATTGTAGTACTGTCAATACTGCATGTAGTGATGCAGGGGCGTTTTAAAATCTAGACCCTCTGGCATTTAATTTCAGCCGTTTTGGAGTGTATTTTTGGTAACATTAGACAGTTAGGGGTCGCATCCATACCCACATTGCCACGAGAAACGTCAATTTGACGTTTCTTTTTCATACCCACCAACCCACCCACCCTGAAAACGTCAATCCGTGGCAATAGAAAAACAACAACTCTTTATGCTTCTGCATGAACATATATTAACAAAATATTAGAAAACAACAGTAACTGTAACTATAATAACTATATATTTCCCATGCAGAATTCATGGGGAACAGTTCGAGTTAGAAAAAGTTTGAATTGTTCCGTATTCAATATATAATTGTTCCGTATCCGGATATATTATATATATCGAAAATTTTAATAAATACACTGTGTTTTTGCCTTTTGGAAGTGATATTACGGTATGTTTTATTTTCCTCAATCAAGAAGCATACACGCTAGTGTTTGAATTATTAAAAGGTAGGTTGAAATCGATTTTTATACACATTTTATGTTGTTTATGAGTAACGTTGGGTATGTATTAATATAAAAGTACCGAAGCAGCAGAATTTTCGCTGTTTTTCCCTCGTAAAAGAAGCAAACAAAAGTAACTTAAGAATACTTTCTTCAAAAGTGTCAAACTGCCACGGACAAACGTCAAAGAAAAAACCCACCCACCCACAAACGTCAAATTGACGTTTCTCGTGGCAATGTGGGTATGGATGCGACCCCTTAGTCAACTAAAGGATAATACCGAAATGCAACAAAAAACGTAATGATATTTGTATTGAATATTAAAATATGACTATAATAAAATGACTATAGCAGAATAGCCATGGAAAAAATACCTAATGCAGGCATTATTAAACCGTGACTTGCAATCAAATTGATATGTAATCTTTTATGCAATTTGGGGGGTGGGGGAGAAACTCGAACTGCCCCCTGTTACTGTCTGTCGCCTTGAGCCACTTATGTACCATACTTGAAGAGTAAGCACAGTTGAAGAACCAGAAGTTGCTTACTATTTAACCTATTAACACTCAACACTTTCCCAGGTTGTACACAAAGCATACTATACTGTATATACTGATTTACCGATTCAAAGGCTAACACTGATAGCACAATTAAAACTCCTAAAATTGAATATATAGTTGATCAGAATTGATCACCCTGGCACAATCTATTAGTTGTCCTGCATCTAAGGGCAAATTTGTTAATCTAAAATCTGATTGGTTAGAAATATAAAATCTGGTTGCTGCCCCCCCCCACTTTCCAGATAAAAAATGAACGGTCCCTAAACTTTATATTTTGAGCATACATTTGAGGATGTGTGGAGTACTGGAATAGTATCACATCTCGCCTTGACAAATATCAGCTGATTGTTGTGTGGACAAAATTCCATTCACATCTCACATTGCGTAGAATTAATATATAAAAAATGCATATTATTAATCTATAATCATTGTCAGACAGAATCTGAACCAGATCATAGCCACCCGTCACAAGTGAACACAAATAGCGGGCAAACTACAAACCCAGGGTTGACTTTCAAAAATTTGCATTTTTGACAGATGAAATATGTAGATTTTATTAGCATATGGTAAGGGAAAATACGATATCAACCCCCTTGTGACTTAATTAGGGCGACGGTGCGTTGGTGTGTTCAAGATCTCAAGAACAGGGGCAGATCCAGGCTCATCTGATAGAGGGGGTGCAGATTTGTCCAGGGAGGTGCACCGTCAAAGATGCCATAGATGGTGGAAATTTGGAAAATTTCAGTATGAACAACTGTGCGCAACCCCCCCCCCCCCCCAGTAGATCCGCCTATGCTCAAGAATATCAGTTTTATATCTGCAGACGCATAAACCAGGGCCTATTCTAAGAAATTTTAAATAGTGCACACTTCAGAGAATGGGTATTCCCCTTGAGAAAATTTAGAAGTGCTTATTTTCAGTAGTAGAAGTAGTAGTGGAATAAACTATGACCACATTTTACAGCTATGGTTCAGCGATCCTCTTCTGGGAAAGTCCCAGAAATACCATTTCCTGTATGTTGGGGAGAGGTAGGTAACAAAATTAATATAAGAAAAGTCGAAAAGACAACCCATCTCCCCAACACAAGGCCCAACCAGTGACCCCTGCCCCTCTCCTTTGTTGTACCGGCTTTGTGGCCTAAGCCATTGTTTGACATTTATTGCCTGTGCTCTGTTGCTATAGCACTTGTAATACGATGTTGAAACTGAAAATTTTCAATACTGCACACTTTCACTTTCAATGCTGCAGACTTTCCAATCAGTACTACACAAAGTGTTTAATACTGCGCACACTAAGGTAGTTTCACACAACAGTCAACCGCCGAATACTAAAATAGGCCCTGGCATAATGAACTAAACTATATCAAAACTCATGAATTCAGTCCATAGTTCAGTCACAGGCACAGGTAAGATATTTAGAAATAGTTCTCAGGTTGCACATTGATCGCAATTTACTGTGACCAAGCGAGTTGCAAAATTTGATCATTTATGCAAATAGAGGTGTCGCACCATCACGTGATCAAATTCTAAAATATTTAACGTGCAACCTATAAAGATGGCTGTTAAACATGTTTTGTATTTCATTATAACAAGTATTCATAATAAGATACAATCAATACAATTATTCCCTCGCGAGTTTAAAAGGTTTGAATAATTCGTATTGCTGACGTCAGCATTATTTTCTGATGTTAAAAACTACGTTTTTTCCAAACCTAACGCGAAAAACTTAGGTTGGCTCTTAAAAGCAATCTATAGTATGATAGTAAATAGAATTTTGTTATAAAACACATCATTTCTTGAGCATTTGTGTTTTGACCGCCATGTTGGATGGCAGGTAGATGCATAGATATAGGAGATGGTGGATGCCATCCAACATGGCCGCCAAAAAACAAATGCTAGGAAAGACGTGTTTTATTAGACATGTTTATATTCTGTTTACTATGATACTATATAGATTAGTTTTAGAACTACGTTAGGTTTAGAACTCACGAGGCCACGAGGGTATAATTGTATTGACTTGAAATTTGTTTGAATACTTGTTATAACGACATACAAAACATGTTTAACAGCCAGCTTGATAGGTTGAACGTTAAAGATTTTAGAATTTAGTCACGTGATGGTGCAACACCCTATACTCAAGACCTATATCCGTTTATCGAATTTTAATTTATTCAAATTATTTGCAGCTATAAGTAACAACCAATAAGAGCTCAATATTTTACGTTTGCAGACGATATTAATGATATTAATGAGGCTATCTGGCTATACGTACGTTTTCGTCCTTAGATGCAGGCCAACTATTACGACCTACTCCTGAATTTTTCATATTTTTATTTGTGATATTAATTAAGAATGAAGAATCACCAATTCAACAACAACAATATAAAACAGGTAACTATTTACTGTATAAAAAAATTATTTACATCTGATCATGAATGATCATATCTTTTCACTGTATGGCATATATGAAGCATTAATTTTTGTTTTAATGTATTTTACCTAAGCAGCTAGGGTTCATGGTCAAGGGTGTCAATCCTGGGGGGGGGACGAATTCCCCCACTTTTTGGGAAGAGGGGGGTCAATATGTAATCATCGCCCCCCCCCCCACACACACTTTTGCTTATACGACATGTTCTCATCATCAGAATTCTGTAAAGTCTTCCCCCAAAGTGCATGAAATGGCGTTTCAGACATTCTAGATTTCAAAACGTTTCTGAGGAGCATGCCCTATACCACCTACAGCCTTCGATACCTGCGCGATCCTGCTAGCAGCGTGGGGCCTCAATAGACAATTTTGGTTTTGGCCGGCCCCTTTACGCCCTATCGTCGGGCAAAACATACCTACACCCCTAACACTAAGACCCAAGTTACGCTTCCATCGGGAGATGTTTATAAATAATGCGGAAATGCCCTGGAAACATTAAATGTGTTACATGGGGGCTCCATTTACGACTACTGTTTACCGCCTGGAGAATCTTAGATTTTGCGTAAAGGCATTTTGTTGTAAACACAAAAGTGTGAAAGAAAGGAATTTTGTTGTAAACAAGAACAGTGGTGTGTTTTATAATTGATATGACGTTTTATTGTTATAATCTTTAGAATTCTATAAAAGCTTAAATCTTCCCTCAAAACGCAGGAAATGGCATTTCAGATTTCAACATTTTCCGGGGGAAAATGCCCCGGGACCCCCCTAGAGATGTGTCGCGCCTCCGGCGCAACAGAACACTAGTACTTGCCTTTTCAGATACCTCTTTTACCTGCGCCGCTCACAACTATGGAGAACCCTGCACCCCCCCCCCCACTTTTTGAGATGGATTTTCGCCCTTGTTCATGGTGGTATTGAAAATTCGACTAAATTCAAGGAGTTTTTAAGGAGCAAATTTTAACTTGCTTTTCAAGTGCCCTTTCCAAGTATTATTCAAGGACTCTGGACTTCAAGGAGTACGTAACACGAAAAAGTTTTCAAGATTGATAAAACGTACACGTACCCTGTCCTTATTTTTATTATATGGAAAAAGAATGGGAAAAGTAGGGGGGGGGGGACTGCAGTGAAGTAGAGCGCTGAAGGCAAAAGGAACGTCTATGATGTTCAGCATGCTTCAATGGAGAATTTTAAAATCTAGAATCCCTGAAATGCTATTTATTTACTGATGGACGGGTCTGGCTGGCTTTGTACCACAAAACGTACTCTCCACGTACATAAAATTTGAATACACACTGTTTCAGACAAAACGTGAAAAATTCTAACCCAACTTTCAGGCCAAAATTTTCCCTTGACGGCGGTATTCGTCATATCTCTAACAAATATTTTATTTCATTTTTGACACACAGATACATTATGCCAAACTGGAGATACGTCAAGTTGTGATAAATCTCAGTCACCTACGCCATCTTCAAGTATTGCAGATATTCCTATGCAGACCTCTGCACTGTTAAAAACTATTGAATCATGCCGAACATTTTCAATCAATCACCGCAAATATCTCGATCTTGACTTACTCAATTACAATTTCAACACAGAAATATCTGTACTAAATGACACAGACGTAAGACGATAAGTTATAAGAAACGAAAATTGTGAAGTTGGAAAATAGCAGTAAGACCATGATGGTTCGCGTTTTGCAAGCAAATTGTTATATAGAGATACGATGCCAAGTGTTAGAAGAAGTAACTAAATTTCTACCCTAATGTATCAGATCAATAATGACATATCATGGCATTGGCTTTGGTTTGGTGGTCCAATGCTCTACCCACTGAGCTACGAGGTCAACTTCCGAAATATCAACTACTCGAACCGACTTCATCTTGTGTAGCTCAGTTGGTCGCGTTGGACTAGCAAACTAAAGGTCACGGTTCGATTCCCACCGCGGTCAAGCTATCTTTTCAGCTTTCCCGGTGGGAGTCACTCGGAGTAGTCGTCTGTTAAATGTAGGCTACTCGGAGTAGCGTCGTCTAATATAGGCTACTCGGAGTAGCGTCGTATAATACTCGGAGTAGCGTCGTCTAATACACCGACTCTCGGAGTAGCGTCGTCTAATATAGGCTATACTCGGAGTAGCGTCGTCTAATATAGCCAAATACAAATTTTCTTAAAAAATCGATTTCATATAGAGGAGCAGTCCCCTAGAAAATCTAGAATCATTCCCATTGTTTAACGTCAGACTTGGTATATAAGAACTAATAGTGTGTAATGCAGTGAGGGTATATGCTTTAATTTATATTGTAAAAATTGTAACGTTTATTTTTTCTTCATATTATCTGGGCCAGGGCCGTCCTTAGGAATTTTTACAGGTGCGGTGTAAGGTCATTTCAACCGACTGACAAACAAACTTGTACAGACTACATCCTATCGAGTTTCCGTTGGAGGTCTTCAAATGACGCCCGCTAATATCGCACTCTCATTGCAGAATACAAAGTTTATAAAATAGCATTATATCTGCTATGTCATCGTGTTTGTATTACAAACACGATGACATAGCAGATATAATGCTATTTTATTAAAATTAGGTGGTTCTCGCTGATAGCATATAAACAAAGCATCTAATATCAACCTTGGATTTTAAAGCGCAAAACACCACTTATGACTTATTACCCGGTCGGTCATACAACATTACGTTACTTATATAACAGGTTAAAAATTTATAATTAATATTTATTTTCATTAGTCAACAATATTTATTTGTCTGCCGATTAAAATAGCGGTTCTGCCGACTGAAGCTTCGAATAAAATTAGTGGGCGCCGGGCCTGAATCTGGCACGGCCAATATAGGAAGATCACTACATATATTTTTTACCTTTAATTGGTAAATTATTATGGTTATGTTTCTATACAGTTAAAAATAAAAGCAACGAGTTTATCAAAACGCAAAATGAGTTTGCAAAGATTAGGATTCGAACCACCACTTATACATGCACTTGACTATATCCTATCTATTTACCACTATAGACTATACTTGATCTATACCTTGATCTATATCAGGGCCGTTTTTTAAATATAAACTCCCCCTCAGTAAACTATTCCCCCCCCCCCAGTGAAGGTCCCTTTCGTCCAAAATATAAGCAAAAAGGGGAAAATGCATGCCACAACAAAACCTTGCTTTTATACCAAAAGCTCAGTCCGTTTAGATGGTAAATACATCAAAAATCGTTACTGAAAATGCAGGAAATCAAGCCACAGAGACTCAAGAATACGAAAATTTCCCCCCTTTTCTACTTTCCTTGTCGTTTATGCCCCCCCCCCCCACTAACGAATTCTTAAAAAGGCCCTGATAGTTATGGCACCTTTTGAACAACTAAAGTTTGTCCGTATAGGCCAGACCGTCCAGGTCTGCAGTTTCTCGTCAGTATATATAGTGCAGTTTCTCGTCATTTAAACTTGGCTTTTTTGCAAAAACTAAAAACAGTCTAAACAATTGGCGCTGAATTACATTTCTTGACACTGTAATTCAATAAAAATGCACTGCTCTCAGCCAATCAGAATTGAGAACTTTTTCATGCAATTTGGAAATAATTTGTGAAATTGTACTCGCTTCTATCAAAATGGTATATACATACATGCGTGCATACAAGCTCTCCCTTTGCCTACCCTCTAAAACATTGTTGCTAAAACAAGACTGCCTTTCTTGGAAGTAAACGTAAATTGGAGAACTCTATTTTCTTGCAAACATTGTTCTCTTACTTAGCGCGCTTCCACTTACATGCGTAATCACCAAACCCGCCAACTTCGGTAAACAGTATTGCTGAAACAACTTTTTTTGCTAAAGGGGATGGACGAGAGTGTTGGCCGCTGGTTTTCAACAACCAGGTACTTGCATCAATCCTAAACCTTACCGTAACTCCAATTCTTAACCTAACCCTAACACTATAGTAAAGCGAACTCGGAATTATCTTGTAAATTAATCTCATCCATCCTTTAGGTTATTGTCAAAAATTATATGGAAGTGGAATTATTGTCTCGCAAATATATTGTTCTCTTCCCTTCATCCCTGGCCCTGGGGCTTAAACTTTCTTCATATATATACTGCATGCATATAATTGCGCGAAAATACATAAGAATAGGGTTAAGATTGAAGTCAGTATTTGTTGTAATTGAGAATTTACTCGGTGTTTCCTGGCTTGCCGAAGTTTGGAAAACATGGCTATTTGTATAGGAAACAATGTTTCCCCAACAATGATTCCTACATGCAGTAGTTTGCCCTGGGGCTGCAGGCCTTATAAAACTTTCTTGATGTACTGCATATCATTGCGAGGAAATACATAAGAACTAGGTTAAGAAATGAAGAGTGAAGTCATTATTTGTAGTATTTGACTTTGAGTGATTTACTCAGAATTAAGTATTTCACTCTACAGAGTACATGCAAATGTTTTTGCCAAATGGTTTCTGGTTTGCCGGCCACCTTCGGGAAACAAACAGCAATTAACCAACAATGTTTCCTAGTTTGTCCTGGGCCTTAAATTTCTTGCTATGCTGCGTATCATGGAGGAAAGACATGGAAATGGAAATAGGATGAAAATTGAATGACATAGCCCGATATTGCTGTTATAGACAAGATATCAATCAAAACTGGTACCAGTTTACGCCGTCGTTTGTTCATCTCTCAATAACTACCGCATGCCCGTATTCACTCGTGTTTACAGCGTTGAATTTCTCACCGTTTGCCATCCTCTACTGTGATTATGGTCGACCTGAATTCACTATAACAGCATTGGCAGTCAAAATCAGGTAGTCAAAACTTTTTCAAGTATAAAATGTAACATTTCGTGCTATTCATGTAATTGCAGAATCCGCAGTGTTATATGATGTATATAGTAATTCGGTTATTTTAGGTTTCACTCTTAAATGTTTCTTGATTATATATGTTCCTTCTAATTTTGTGTGGAAATGTATTCTAGAGTTTGATATACTATAATTAATGTGTTTTTGAGGGCTCTTTCAAATTCTATTGCCATGTGTGTGTGTTCTTGCATGTATATGTAGCGAAATCGTATCTTGTTTATCATGCATGCATGCTGTTTGTAACATCCATCAGGGTCATAGCGTGCATGTGGCAAGATGCCTTTGTTCCTTCGTACTTGTCGTCCTAGACGACTAGACAGATTTGTTTAGCTTCATTTAGCCAAAAAAATTTAAACCGCGAATGGCTTATATATAATCTTTATAGTAAGGCGTTATACTGGGATTTTTAATATTCTGATCCTAACTATAAGAATTTTCGTTTCTCAATCTGGGAAATAGAAGGCCGTTTAGCGGCAAAACAGCTGAAGGAACGAATTATCCAGTCAGGTCCAAATTTCTTAGCCTATAATTATATAGACTATATATATACTTAGGAACGCCGGAACACGCGGCAGCCAATGGAGGTAGGCTATAGTGCACTTTTTATAAGGATGCATGCATACAAACAACAACGTTACCCAAAAATCACATCCGAGAAAATGCAGGAAACGTAATCCTAGTGGTTCAAATTGAGCCCCAAACTAACACGTCTTTGGCTTTGGCCAGAAAGCTCCTCCATACATCATCTAGAAACTCAAGAATTAGATTGAAAAAATCATTTCGGAGATTCCATTAGTTTGTATTTTATTAAAGTACTTGGGTTACCGAAAATACACCATCAGTGACCATCTATAACAACTTTTCATTCTCTCCATGAAAGTTAAGGTGTTAAATGCCCTCCATGAGGAGGACCGACCCGAGCTTCGCCTGTTGCTCCTGAATTTTCCGACTGGATCAGTCCTATATTTCACACAGTTTTCGCGCATTCTATTTCGTGTGTAATCGATCTGACTACGCAAATGGAAAGCCAGTCTATATAGTAGTTACAAATTGAGGGTTGCTTCTCGTGTGCCTAAAGGATATAAACAAAATCTCAAATATCCTTTAGGCACACGCGAAGCAACCCTCAATTTGTCCGTGGTCGACGCTGAATTAAAGTCTACTATATAGTAGTTAGATATCGTGGAACTTGTATTGCAGTGATATTTGACCATGGTGGCATGAACGCACGCTCAACCGTGACTTTGGATTAATTGGTATATGAATTGAACGCCGTCAACACGCAAATGGTTCAAAAGCGAATATCCTGGAGGAGATACTTAAACATACCGCACTAACCGGCCCCACCCCGAAACAAAATCCGCTAGATGAAGTCAGATGACTCATTTCAAAATCTGACTACATATATATATGTTTGAAGGTGTCAGTAGTTTATAGTGGCCTACTGTTCTAACAACGGCATTTACTGGTACATGCTGAATAATTGTGGAGTGGAGGGTGGAAAGAATAAATACGGAAAATGTATTTTTTTAGCTTTTCGCAACCTCGTACCAGTAATGACATAAATTTCAATCTGTAATATATTCTATCATCATCAGTAGTCACACCGCTGCACCGAAATCGCAGGGCTGCAGGTTCGAGGACTTATAGATGTATATTTACAACCGTTCGCAGGTGAGATTTAAAGTATGTATGACTGTATGTAGTTTTTACCTCGACATTTCGAGCCACAAAAACCTTTAACCTTACTCTGTGATTTCTGTCGAGTGAGATGCCTAAAATTAAGAACATCATTTACCAGTGACAGTTGTATATCCGATAAGTTCCATATGTGAAGGGTCGTGTTCCTCTGTTTCGGCTGGGAGTTTCCATAGAATGACATCGACTATTTTTACTTAGTGCCCTGAGTAAGGGTCTCTTTGAGCAGTTGAGCTACGATATACTGCAGAAGATGGTAGGAATTTCACCATAGATCTGCAGGGATTTAGTAAGATCCTAAATCCGTATTACTAAGAGGTGTTCTATATAGATCGTTTTTGAAATCCGTGTTACTTCCCCATAGAGAAGAATGCTCTAAAGATATGCCTTGGTGGCGTTTAGGAATGTTCGACTACAACAACCGTTACAACCTGATCAAATTATCATATATAACTCAAGTACAAACGTCCTCACGAAGTGATTGTCGTATCAATACATCCTTCCAACGCCACATTGGCTGCAGAGCCTTGTTTTCGTGATTGAGACCTTGGCTTTAGAGCCTTCTATCTTGTTATGAAGACGTATTTATAGGAATATTGCATAGGGCCTCTTCAGTTATTGAAAATCTTCGTGAATGGTACTGCACCGTGGCCTCCGTAACACAGACTCTGATTCACTTAATTCGTTTCGGGGGAGCGAAACTGTCTGTGTCAGGCTGGGATACAACTAACGATTTCTCGCGCCGTTTCATTTACTCATCCGCTAACTGCATGTGCTAATCAGTGGTTGTCCATGAAAGACGATGATTGAATTTCGATAGCAGGTCACCATTATATTCATGCAATTATCGAAAAATCTGCGGTCCTGTGATTCTGGTGCAGCGTTTTGACTTCTAACCCCAACTGCTACAGATTACACACTCACCAAGACAAGAATCAGCGACAGGTTAGGTCAGTAGTACATGCCAATGTTAGCTTAGGCATCTCACTCATGATAAAGATACAACCTCGTCCCCAGTGCATTCTCTTGGTTAAAATATACTATAATAGGGGACTTCGACAAGTTTGATATAAAATGACTGGTTTATTGTACTTAGAATTAGTTTGAATGAAAATAATTGCACTTGGTGACGTAATGTTTAGTAGTCGAAATTTATTTGCTATTGTGAGTCCGGCTTACATCAGTGACTGAGAGCCTCAACTTCACTCGTCACGCACGCTGCTTGGATTATCTTTCTTTTCTATGTGTTAGTCGAGCTATGACGTTATTTGCAATTCAATTATTTATTGCTTTAATTAAAGAACCGCAGTACAGGCCTAGACAAAGTATTAAATTCATACACTGACGTGAGACTGTATACTGATGTATTTTGCCAAGTGATCGAACGAGTTTTGAGATGTCGACGAGTAGAAAATTTAGTTGAATTTGAGAATTAATAGTCGATATTGAATGAGATTGAGAATCGCTGATACAGCTGTTGACGTGTTGTTGAATTAATTTGCTATAATTTCGTTGGCATATTAATTTTAAGCATAAGAATCAGTTGGAAACACTTGCCATCGCCCAATACATGAAATAGTATTTATCACATTTATTGAAAATGGAAAAAATACAGGAATTATGCATTATAAGCCGCATTCACGAGAAAGTCTCATGAGAATCCTCCCTTCTACATCCTGAGCCCTCACAGCATACCGCATGCCAAAACTCATCAATGAAATTATTTGTTGTAACTGCGTGCCTGAGTGGTTTTTACCTGGTGACACAACCGGAAATCGTCGTAAGTCACGTTAAGGAGAATTTACTGTCCAATCAGGAAAGCGACAAGCCAAGTAGCAGCTGTAGTTTTCTTTTAGATAGCGAACATATGACATGAGGTAAGGGATATTGACATGAGAAACTAAATGTGTGTGTAAATAAAATATATCTGGTTTGTCATCTTATCTTAAAAATGGCAATTTTGATTCTGACTTTTCCTATCATCAAATTGAATTTCGATGTGATCTAGTAAATGATCTCAAAATGCAATTGGGCCGTAGCCAAGCTAGAGTACGAAACTGCGACATTTGCATGTCGCACCAATAACTCATGTAGAATATATTTTTCTAGAAGAATTTATTAGATCGACTGAATGAATATTTATTAACCTTGACAACGTGATCTCGATGATAGAAGCAGTACTGTTTTCGATCAGCCAGTTTATTATTAGACTTTTTGAAGCAGTTAAAGCCGGCATCTCTTACCAACGTTTTTCTCACCGATGTTACATCTGAAGGACTATTCGACTATGCTTGTGCACAGGGCCGCCCAGAGGGGGGGGGCAAATGGGGCAACTTGCCCCGGTGAAATATGCATATATATTACTGTCAAATAGTCTCTCAGAATGCAATAATTTTCCATTCCTAAGACCCTAGATTTCAAAACGTTAGACTGAGGACGTAATCGAGAAGTTCAATGGTATAGAAATCAGTTTTCTAAACAAGCACATGACCCCAAAGATATTTAAGAATGGAAAATAGCTAGGGGCCCAAAGTTATTTTTGCCCCGGGTCCCCAAATTTCTCTGTGTGGCCCTGCTTGTGCAGGCACTGGCTTACACCAAGTACTCATACTTCACTCGTAACCAACGAGGTTGTGGGTCTTTTGAATTAGCCAATTAGGCCATGTTTGCAATGGCGCTTTCATAAATTTGAATCATAGTCTAATCGGTTTTTTTGCCTCTTTAAAACTATGTTAGCGGTTACCATGCAGGCTCTTTTTGGCGATGAGTATACGCGATTTTGGTCGATTTTTAATGTATATTATCTGGCGATCAGAATAGTCTCAAAATACAGGAAATAGCGTTTCAGAACTCTCAGATTTTCAAAATTTTAGGACTTCCCTAACGTTTCTCCGCATTTGGCCTGCCTCGAGTTGCCTCGAGCGGATTAGTTGCATTGGTCGCACCAATGTTAACGTGCTACAACCCAACCTGTGGCTAAATATTCGAAACCGGCAAAAGATTCGAAACCTATCGAAACCGGCAAAAGATTCGAAACCTATTTATCATTTATAGACCTTTATAGACCCTCCGCTCGGAGGATTCGGCGAATAATACCCGACGTGATGATATACACCCTTTCGATAATTACGTTACAAATCTCTCCTTGGCCCGGGATCGAGCCTCATTCTCATGAATCGTGAGCGAATAGCATTTCTTATTAATTAATTGCAGCGAGGCTCCCAGGCCAAGGAAGCATTCGTGACGTCATTATCGAAAGAGTGTATTCCCCGGGGGGTAGCCCCTAGCCCGTCCCATAAAAACAGTCCATTTTGAGTGTATGTAGTTTTGTCGGAAACGGCGTTCAGGAGACTTTGCCCGCACCACCGAAAAAAGTGAAGAACACTTTTAAAGTTAAATAATGTCAGGTTTTCTGGAAAATATTATTGCAAAATAACACAATATTGTAGAACATAGCTTGGTAGTGGTAGAGTATGCCTCAAATGTCAATGCAATCTTAATTTTTCTTTCAATTATTCATTCAAACTTCACTAATATAACATGGTTAATTTAGATTTATTTTAAATTACGTTTAATTATGCGCTGATAAAATTTTGAGATATTTTTTCTACAAATATCCTGTCAAGATAAGACGTCTTTTTCGCTATGCAAAAATTTAATTAATAACTATTTCAAGAATTTGAAAGATTGTAATTGACAATATCTTCAAGACAATATAAGTCATTTCATGACACTTGTTCGAGTTTTATGGAGTGTCGATTCATAAAACTTGCATGATTGTGTTGTTTGTGTATTTATAGTAATTTTTTAGAATTAATATTTTTGTAAATTGAAACGGCCCCTTGAAAATCAGACTTTGGCTGAAGGGCTACCGTTTTAAAATAATTGTAAATAAATAAATAAATATTTTCCGTGTGATTGCTTCACAGACGTCAGAGGCATAGGCACGGGGGGTCCGTGAGAAATGTGGGGGGTGCGTGTGCGCAATATATTATCGCAGCTGATTGTATTGATTGGGACTAAGGAGGGCCTTTGAGGCCTCAAAACAAAGGACCCCCCCCATACCTTATTTTGGATTTGGATCCTATCACCCCCAACCCAACAATGATGACGATGACGTCATTGCAATATGTCACGACCTGGACAACCTCGTACCCAGGCTACGCGGACGCTTGTGCTGTTGCGTGCGCGTGAAACTGTAGTCGGGAGCCCACGACGGGTGACGACCACTGACTTATACTTTAGTATAGGTCAGTGACGACTGATTCTAACGGCGCTGTTACACTATGCAACTTCTCTTGCAACTTGTTTCGCAATTTTGTTGCGACACAAGAGCACGAAATGCAAGGTGTAACCAGTGAGCTCATATATATATCTGGAGTAGAACTACAATGTTCGGCCAATAGGCCAAGTGAAGCCAAAGATGGCGGCAATTGACGTCAAACTCATGAAGGTCATAAACAGTTTTCATACCATTTTCTAGCTAATTCCAGTTTATACTAACAGATCGCGTCGCTAATCAAGTTATTAGTTCATAAAATCATGATGTTATTGTTTACATCGGAGTAAACACGAAATTTCGGCACACTCCTTGCCGGCTTGTACCAAACCGCGCGGTCGAAAACAATAGAAAGGCACTGGACGTCAATTTCCGCCATCTTTGGCTTCACTTTTTGGACATAAGTTCTCACTCCAGATATATATATATAGAGCTCACTGGGTGTAACATGCCTCGCAATCATGATGTCCCGCAACAAAAGTTACAGAGCAGGGCGTTTCGAATAATCACACGTGAGAATTACACGACACGATCAGCTGACATATTAAGTAAGCTAGGAGTTCCCAACCTCGAAAAACGAAGGATCCAACAACTTTCAATTTTCATGTATAAGGTAAAAAACAAAATGGTTCCTGATTATTTGTGTGATATGTTTACAAATATTAGTGACGTACACGACCATAACACAAGACAATCGAGAGCCAATTTGACATTACCTAAACCAAAAACAAACAATATGAAAAATGCATTCTCATATAGAGGGGCGGAAGTCTGGAACTACCTTTCTTCATCACAAAAGTCCTCGGAAACTATTGCTAATTTTAAATCTAACATAAAACGTGCATGTTAATATTAAGTATCATATTCATTTTCCCTTTGTTGTTATCTATAGTTATAATAACCTTCTTGTAAATATCGTAATTCATATTTTTACTAGTGTAAGCACGGCCGGTTGGAAGATCACCTTTTTCTTTTCTTTGTACATAATTATTTTATAAGGTCAAATTGTACCGTGTTGAAATATAGTTCATAATAATAATAATAATAATTTTTGTTGCAAGAAGCGTTGCACGAAGTAGAATCACGTTCCACGTTTCGCAACGATTGCGGCAACGCTGCAACGCATTTTTGAAGCATTTCACAGTGTGACATACCTTCGTGCAACTTGTCTCGCAAACGGTAACGGTATCACTCGCCGTCTTTATGCTATTTTTAACCATGATCATTGCAAGTTGCGCGCATGCATGAAATATATTGTTCAGTGTAACCACAGGAGGCCCAGGCTCTATTTGCCCGCGCCCGCCTGTGACTTCCTTATAACGAGGGAAGGAAGGAAACATTGAGACCAAAATAGCCCAGACTTGTCATATGTTACACGAAACTATCCTCGATTTTTCTCCTTTAAATGCATTTCTTTCGAGATTAATCGATATCCCCTGCAAGAATGATACCGTACAACTCTCAAAACAACGATGCTTTAATCAAAGAGCTTAAATTCGCTCTAAAATCCGTGAGGGAATGACAAAATTTGGCAAAAATATATCCGCGTGCCTGGTTTGCTGGTCGAAAACCGGAAGTCGTTGAACAACTCAAAATACACTCAAACCGTACCTGATTGGACAACGAATATCAACAAAAATTTCAAATTTCAAAGTTGTCCAATCAGGTTTGAGTGTATTTTGAGTTGTTCAACGACTTCCGGTTTTTGACCAGCAAACCAGGCACGCGGATATATATGTTCTTGTTAATCCAAGTTTTGAGCATTTCCATAAATTTAATAGTGCTCTTTTACACCACATGTATCCAATCCGTACTTTTGTATGCTTGCCAGTATTTCATTAATAGGACTTGCCTGACTATCTTTTCCGTACCTAATAATAGAGTCAAAAGAGGTCCCGGCCATGCGCATTATTTATGGATATATCAACAGAACGTCGTGACGTATTTCATATCTTTTTCAATATTTAAATCATTCTAAACGAGTAAAAGGCCATTTCCATTACGGTCGTTTTGCCCGCGCGGGCGAAGCGACCGCTTCGAATCACGTGAATAATTAGTCGCGCGGGCACGCCAAGAAAGTTGAATTTAGTTCAACTTTCAGGCGTGTCCGCGAGGTGTAAAGCGGACAAAAAAATCTCATGCTAGAAACCTACAGTGGAAGTTGAAACATGGTCGCTCCGCCCGCGCGGGCAAAGCGACCGTAATGGAAAATTGCCTTAAGGGAGCTACCCGACGGTAAAATTACGTAATCAAATACTGTTCAGGTTGCAGAGATGTCAAACTAGTAGGTTCCGATCGAGACACTTTCCGATAAATGCTACTGTGCTACATTGCAATTTAATTATTATAAGATCATACACTCAATGTGCCGAAATGTGGAAATACACAGACACAGTTGCCTGCGGATAGGCTGTATTGAGGATAATCGCACGACACAGTGCAAGGCAGATATAGAGATAAGCCATCTATTAATTATTGTCTTTTCACAAACAATAACGCCAGTTCGAGGCTAAACTCAACACAAAAACATAACCGTTCGCACTGAGCCTCGTTCTCATTATGTACCCGATGCATGACCATTCGACCGTAATTCGGTAATGACTGACTAATGGTCCATCTTCCCGCGACGTTTGTCTAATACTCAAGCTGATTATAAACATAGCCAAGCGGCAGGAGATAAATGCAAACAAATGAAATATAGTCCGATCGACATATTTTCGCACCTACATACTTACCTACCTACCTACTTGATTTGTGCCACATTTTCAAGAAGAAATTGTTTCATACACTGACAATGACAGCAGGGTCTCACAACCAAATGTAAGAATTCCTTAGATTGGCCCAAAAAATCTCATAATTTCCGTAAAATTCCTTAAACGAACCTAACATGAAGTATTGCCATGAATATTATGTCATTTACGTGGAAATTGAAATTTGAAAATAAACTAGCTTTCATAAATTTTAAGAATAATGATATGTTTTAAACTCATGTCACGCCTTGTTAATATTAATTTTCTAGTTTGTTGGTTTGCATTAAAATAGAGTAAAGCCCCGCATAAAAGAACCAGTGGGTTAAGAACCACCAGCCTGAAATTTGGGCAATTAAACACCCAAAATACAAGAACCACTTCAGGCTGACAAATGAAACTGGTTCTTAAAAAACCTTATTAAACTGTTAGCTGAATTAGTAAGCAGGTACTAGGAAGAAAACAAAATACTGTAATCTTGCTAGCAGGAATTATGTCTTTCAATCACATCATGCATGCATTTATTTTATCAAAACAGCAATCAATTCACAACATAATTCAACTTGCATAACTATATTCAAAAAACTTGCATCATGATGGCCCTTGGTTTAAAACTCTAAACCAGGAACAATTGTTTTTGACTGGAAATAAGAGCCAGTTAAGAACCACTTCAGCCTGATTTCTTTCTAAGTAGCCATTATACAGGGTGTCCCAAAAAAATGTCCCCCTTTAGAAATCACTCTTGTGCGTTATTATACCTTTGGGAATTTAATTGAATTGTACATGAACGGCGGAAGTATTTACAACTTCCCTTCGTCCAATTTAACGCGACGTATAAATTGTTACAACAAATACTCGTTGCTCTGTAGTGAGTTGGACCATTAGGGACTTTAAGATTGGACGGCTACAGACTGGGACTACGGTTGGACGAGCGACCACGATATTGGTGGGCACTGGAACGAGTACCGTTTTTTATGGCGCGAAAGATGAATTTAAGATTTTAAATACGGAGTACGGAAAACAAAGACAAGATGTCTTTTCAAGATGTTAGAAATAATTTGGTTTTTGGTTTGGTGGATGGATATTTACCTGAAGCAGAATTTTTAATTTTGTATGAGTATTTCAAGTCTTCAAATCCAATTTATCCTTACTGGGAATATGACCCATTTTGTTTGGATAACCTTGACTCAAATGAATGTAAAGCAGAATTTCGAGTAGAGAAAGACGATATTCTACTTTTAGCAAGAACTCTTCATATTCCTGATGTTTTTAAATGTATAAATGTATTTTATAATTTTTAAATGTATTTTTATGTATGTTTCCTGATATTTTGGTTTACGTAGTCGCGGCAACGAGAAACTCATCGACTACCCACCAGGGTTGCCAACTGTAAATGTGTGAAATTCCCAACTAAGCTTCCCAAATATCCCGAGATTCCCCCAAAAATCCCAATGTTCCCACTTTCGTTCCCAGTCCCCAAAGACCCCAACCTGCGAACAGGCATACTCTGAAAAAGAGATTTAGAGATCGTGCCGGCACAGTATAGAGACGACCAGTAGTAGGGCCACTCATTTGAAATTATGTGTGGCCGCTCATTACGCATTGGCAGCCAGTCAATTGCTTTTTCTGGCCAATAAGCAAGCCAGACTAACTTTCCTGGCCAGTAAACTGCATACTTTTGCATAAAAAGCCGGCTACACGTTGCATCGCCGAGTGGCCCTACTGGTCGTCTCTATACTGTGGTGCCGGTTTCTCGAAATATGCGTAATACTTCATGTTGTATAAATGAAACATACTTCAGTTGGATAAACTGATCTAGTATAACATTTGTAGCATAAAGTTCAATAGGATGCCAGCAGACGAAGCTGGATTTTTTGAAAATTGTTATTATATTATTGTTTATTTTAATTTAAAATAATTTTACAAAAAAATCAAATTTTAATTCTCGAACTTTCTGTTCTCAAAAATCCCAAAAAAATCCCGAGCATGAATTTTTAAAACAAAAATCCCAAAAAGTTCCCAACTGCTTTTTAAAATCCCGAGATCTCGGGATAAAATCCCGAACTTGGCAACCCTGCTACCCACCGTCGTGAGGCAACTACGGCTGGATCGCGGCAATTCTACTACCTCGCCCTAGTTTACTTCCGGTGCTCGGCCGTAGTCGTAGTCCGTAGCCGTCCAATCTTAAAGTCCCTATTCTTACTCGAACTGACGGTAAGACGAATTTGTAATTTGACATTTTTGTGTTGCTGTTCGTTTTAGAAGCTATTTTAAATTCCCAGAGGTATAACAACGCACGTTTAACAACAAAAGAGTGATTTCTATAGGGGGATTTTTTTTGGGACACCCTGTACAGGGTGTCCCCAAAAAAGTCCCCTTTTAGAAATCACTCTTGTGCGTTATTGTACCTTTGGGAATTTAATTTAATTGTACATGAACGGCGGAAGTATTTACAACTTCCCTTCGTCCAAATAATTTAACGCGACGTATAAGTTGTTACGACAAATACTCGTTGCTCTGTAGTCAGTTGAACCATTCTTACTCGAACTGACGGTAAGACGAATTTGTAATTTGACATTTTTGTGTTGCTGTTCGTTTTAGAAGCTATTTTAAATTCCCAGAGGTATAACAACGCACGTTTAACAACAAAAGAGTGATTTCTATAGGGGGACTTTTTAGGGGGACACCCTGAATAAGAACCACTTCAGCCTGAAGTCAAAATTCACTGGTTCGTTTATGTGGGGCTTTACTGTACTCAATACATGTTTAACTTCTGGAACTCATCACGCATATTTTTGGCACGTGGCGTGCTCACAAATCAAACATATAATTTATAAATATTATTTATTGAAAATAATTCAAGAGTTTTGATTGGCTAAGAGCTGTCGGTGAAATCGTCATATCCGCTCGGTAGCTGCCCATATTTGGAGTTATGACATCACCGTGGAATATTGAAAACAAATATACCACGTTTGACGTAATTTCGTGGTATATTGAAAAACAATGTAACACGCTATGACGTCATGCTAATTTATGCGACCTTGTAATCTGACAACAGTTTTAAGAAATATTCATTCCTAGTCTGATTAGCTTATTCATGCTTCCGAACACTATATTATTGTTGTTCCATTTTCAGCAGCTTGGCGTCTTCTTGTCTACAATGCAAGTTAAACTGAGTCCGAAATATTTACAAATAAATAATAAAACAATTATTGAATTCGGTTATCGCAGGATATGAGGAATTATTAAGGCCTCGGTTTGTGTTATCTGCCTCAGCCTTCGCTTGGCGTCTTCTTGTCTACAATGCAAGCGTTTAAACTGAGTCCGAAATATTTACAAATAAATAATAAAACAATTATTGAATTCGGTTATCGCAGGATATGAGGAATTATTAAGGCCTCGGTTTGTGTTATCTACCTCAGCCTTCGGCTTCGGCTGTAACACAAACCTCGGCCTTAATAATTCCTCATATCCTACTCGACCTCATTCAATAATTGTTTATTGTCCATTCATATACCTGAATGCCACATTTAATCAAAATTATCAAATTCAAAACCAGAATCAACACAACGTCAACAAAACGTGCACGAAACCAGGCAAAAATAATTGAAACATCAGTTCGACCGAAATTGCAAGAAATTCCGCAAAAATTTCCCCCAAAAATGGAATTCCCAGATCGCTCCCCAAAATCCCACAAATTTCATCGTTTTGGGGAAATTTTCCCAAATGCGAGAGCCCTTAATGACAGCTATATAGGCACGACTTCAAATTTTCCTCAGTAAATACAACACAGCGTGGGTCTCCAGATATGGTGAGAAAAGTATGAGTCTGCTTAAAATATTAATGAATTCATGTGAAAATGTCATGTTTTTGCAGCATGATATTATCAATGATGCTTTAAGTAACACTTAGTGAAATCTTCTAAGCTATCCGACAACCATCTGTGTGCATAAATACTGTCAAAAAGACAAGATGCAAAACATATATCAATAGAACATTCCTAATATGAATTTATTATATATACAGCACTGATTTTGGGCCTGCGGTGAGATCAACGTCAACGAAAAATCAGTCGTCTTAGGATCCGTGGCTCGCTTCGTGGCGTTCACTTGGAACCGTTCTCAAATTCGCACGATTTTCGCCGGTTCACATGGTACCACTGTGATGGGACGCATGGAGCCACGAAGGAACCGGACGAATTCGAGCACAGCTAATCGTACGAATCCCGTGACAATGGACCTGACGAATAATTAATTTGTGTGCGGTTTCGAATTTGTCCGATTTTCATACATCCTGTTTGAACAAGAAAGTCAAAAAAATTTGTGTACAGTTCCAAATTCATCCTTCTCTTGTGAACGGAGCCTTGTCAACCTTAGTTTTATCCAGGGCTCCGTTTTGAAGTCCAATTTACGTGACGGATATTTGCGTGACGACTTGACGCTGCTTTAGAGAACATACTGTGTTTTTGATAAGAGATAAGAGAAATCTTTTCATATCGATCCTAGCACTCTGCATAACTGTGACATAAAAATTTAAATTGATGTCATGAATGAAAAATACGTTTATATTGGCACCAATCAGCTGAGTTGTTTTACAGTCCACCTTCCCTATCACTCCATGAGCTTAAAATTTTAATAAACTATGCAAATTAGACAAAATATGCGTTGCCTTTGGGGCAACTCGTGCATAGTTCAAATAGAGAACAAAAGACTAATTTTATAAAATACCATATCTTATGTCGTTTTCTGCGGGTTAGCGGGCATTATAAAAAGTAGCTCGCACAGATAAATAACTTATCAGTCGAAAGCATTAGCATGAATTGCTGAATATTTTTGAAAATAGGATATGTGACTAAACTACACGCAAGTTAATGAATAATAACCGGATTAATGCAGAAACAAATTTTAGCGTGTGACCAGAAAACAATGTTTTACTTACAAAGACGAAAAACAACCCTCCCGTTTCTATTTATTGGCGGTAAATCGTTAGCAGTGTTTTGTCTAAGTTGCCGGTGTGCCAGCACAAAATTTTCAAAATGATGAAATTGAAAAATCTCCTCAGGTAGCATAAAATTATGTGCACAAAGCAACCAATCATATCGCTCGATTCCTTGCTGTGTGCGCGTAAACGAGGCCAAGTCCGTAAATAGGAAGCAGATAATTATACTGCACTGTCCAGCGATAGTATTTTGTTGTCCGTAGTATTTTGTGTCCGAAGTTTCCTTCTTCTCATACGTAGAAACACGTTTGTGTGTTTTTAGCTGAAATTTATTTATTTGTGTGTGTAACGTTGAGGTGAATATACTTTATATTCTGGCAGAATCGTCGTGAAACAACATGGCTTCGCAAGGCACCCAAAGACCAAGACGCAATGCTTCTCCTTCCAGCTCTACCAAGCCCCAACCAATGAGGGCTACAATGCCATTCTCCCTGAGTACAAAAAGAAACCCGAGTCCTCCAAGAGGAACATTCTTAAGACGACCAAGTCCTGCTTCTTCTCCTGTTCATAACGAAGGCCCTCTCAAGGCGACAAGACGAAGCTCACCTGAAATTCGAACTTCACCTGAGAACCGTCGAAGTCCAACTTCACCCAGCTTATTATCATTTGTTTCTAAAGGTATTCAATTCATTTTGCCTGCTTTTGGTTCAATTTATAGATGTGTTTGGGGGGATTTAGCTTGACGAATTTTATAATTTTTGTGGGAGCAAACTCTTCTTACAAAAAAATTCTGGCATTATTGCTCTACAGGGCCAAGTAGTAGTGTACGATTTGTTGTTGTTGAACAGATAAGGGTCTTTAATTATAACTTATGGTTTTTTAGTTGAAAGACCTAAGTCTGGTGGGCCTGTCATTCGTAGAACTTCATCACTCGATACTTTATCGGGAAGTTATATGAGCTCTCAATGGCCTCGCGGTGAAATACCAGTTGGTTTCCCCGCAGCAATGGTGTGCAAAGAAACTCAGGTAATTTATCTATTTTACTTTTGTGTACAATTAATCTCAGGGTTTTAACTTTAAAGGTTTTAACTTTAAAGGCGCTTTCCTAGTCAAAAACCTCTATCTAATGGCCCTTTAGAATACGGTTTGTCCAGTGTCCCTTTATATTACATCAAGGACTGTCATGAAAAGTATATTTCTTTGACTTCTTGTTGACAACAGCAAAATAATTTTATGATTTTTTTTTGCTATTTAAATACACTGAGCTTATTAAATTGCACATGTGTAACGTTTGGACAGTGTTATTGTTGGCTGATACCTTTAAGCGATCTTAAGAGGTTTTAGGTAGCGATTCTATCTTGCATTTATGGCTTCCTTGAGTTCTTCATCTGTTTTATTTTAAGCCTTGGGCACTTTTCCTAAATCTGGGATATTTTTCACTCCTGTTAGAGGCTGTTGACAAAGAGTTTGTCCTGCAACTGCGGACCTGTTCTGCGATGGGGGAGGAGGTAGTAGAGATTCTGCATTCACAAAATCACTGGGACAAATACTCCCTTATCTCTTCAAAGGAGACAGTTAGGGATGTAGTGAAGAGTAGAGAGGCAAATAATAATATGTCCATGATTGCAGGGCAAAATCTACTTGTTCTTCTGCCTCTAACCCAATTTGTGTTTGATTGGGATTAGGAGCCCCTTGCCAACATATACAATACATGTAGGTAAGGCAAAATCATATCAGCCTTGTGGTCAACTGTTGTTTACCTGAGAATTTTTCAAGTTAATATCTCAGGTTTCATATCAGAGTGACCCAAAGTTAATGTACAAGTCAAATCCATCTGTGATTGTGCCCCCCAGTCAAATGCCCTGCAGTGTGGCAGAAAACATAGTCATTGCCCTGCCATAAAGTCCTGGTTCTTGGAATGTTGTTCAAAAATTTAATTCAACAAGTTAATGAAATTACTAGATAGTAGAATTGTGGTGTGCATAGAAAAGTTTCTGCATTCATTCACAGCCACATGGAAATGGTCAGAATACAACCAAGAGGCAATTATAGTGCTAGAGCATGTACTGTATATTTTTATGTGCAACTGCTGACCAACTGTTTTGTATGTGCAATAATATGCAATTTGTGATTGAGAAATGGCCGATATTTTGTTGTTTCAAGTAGTGTTTCCATAGTAAGGAAATTTGCAATTCAATTTATTTTCTCCAGATGTGGCTGGGGAAACAGATAACATTGAAATATTTGCAGTACAGTAAAACTTGCCCAAATAATATATAGCATATTATTTAGAGAAAATTGATACACCGGCTATAATCGGTATACTGGTAATTTTTAAAATACTGGTTATGGCAATATCAATAATTCAAAAATACTAGTGTACCGACTTTTCAGTATTTTGCAATCTCAAGTCAAAATTTGTCTATAATCATGTTTAGAAAACACAGTGAACATGCATAGATGAATCAATCTTGTTACTTGAACATACCTAGCTTACGTTCCTAGCTTACATTCCAAGCTTACGTTCCTAGCTTACATTCCAAGCTTACGTTCCTAGCTTACGTTCCTAGCTTACGTTCCTAGCTTATGTTCCATAGCTTAAGTTCCTAGCTTAAGTTCCTAGCTTACCTTCCTAGCTTACGTTCCTAGCTTACATTCCAAGCTTACGTTCCTAGCTTACGTTCCTAGCTTACGTTCCTAGCTTATGTTCCTAGCTTACCTTCCTAGCTTACCTTCCTAGCTTACCTGCCTAGCTTACGTGCCTAGCTTACGTTCCTAGCTTACCTTCCTAGCTTACCTGCCTAGCTTACGTTCCTAGCTTACCTTCCTAGCTTACCTTCCTAGCTTACGTTCCTAGCTTACGTTCCTAGCTTACCTTCCTAGCTTACCTTCCTAGCTTACCTTCCTAGCTTACCTTCCTAGCTTACCTTCCTAGCTTACCTTCCTAGCTTACGTTCCAAGCTTACGTTCCTAGCTTACGTTCCTACCTTACGTTCCTAGCTTATGTTCCTAGCTTACTATCCTTGCTTACGTTCCTAGCTTACGTTCCTAGCTTACGTTCCTAGCTGTACGTTCCTAGCTTATGTTCCTAGCTTATGTTCCTAGCTTACGTTCCTAGCTTACGTTCCTAGCTTACGTTCCTAGCTGTCCTATTACAGTCTATCTTTGTTATTACAGTTTCTGTGCGCTAATCGAGTGTTCTCTAGCTTCTGGGGCCGGTTGTTCAAAAGCCGGTTAACGCTAACCCCAGGTTAAATTTTAATCTGCTGTTCTGGTTTGTATACTTCTACATGTTTGTTTATTTCAAAACTTTATAAACAAAAACTTCTATCACCCAGTACAAGGTTGATAGAAAAAAGTATTCATATTATTATATAACCCAGGGTTAAGTTAACCGGCTTTTTAACAACCGGCCCCTGGTACACACAGTCAATATACAGCGGATTCTGGTTGACTGCAAAACAACAACAGTTATGAACACACCCAATGTTTGATGTGTTTGTTTGACATATTTCAAAGTTTGTTACATTTCAAAACAATGAAACATGTCAAACAAACGCATCGAACGTTGGGCGCGCCCCTTGGAAACTATTGAGAATGACCTTAAATTTGAACAACTCAACTTGCATTCATAACTGTTGTTGTTTTGCAGGCAACCAGAATCCGATGTATATCACTCGCTCTATGACAGTAGATGTCATAAGTATTTGACAAAACTTGATTTTTCTTGATGTTCAGCAGTTCAGTTTGATTTGTTTTTTAAAAATGGTAAAAATACATATACTGGTATATACCAGTACTGGTACTGTGATGGCGATGTCGGATGTACTGTACTTGGTATTCAGTATTTGCAATACTGGTTCTCTCAAATATTAGATCACAATAATAAATGTGTACTAATGTGGGCACTGTACCATTATAATGCCTGGAGTTCCAACAGAGAATCGCATCTCAGAATGCATGAAATGGCATTTCCAAGACACTTGATTTAAAACATTTTTGCTGCATTAGCATGCTGCTGCCAACCCATGTAATGCTTTTGTGGCATGCATATCGTTATTGACCGGTGACTGGTGTGCCAAAATTATCTGTGATGATAAAAATTTCTTGCAATCAGCGATGTTTTCGCAGGGGAACGCCGTCCCCCCACCTTTTTTACCAGGAGAACGGCGTCCCCTCTGCCAAAATCAAACATGGGGGGACGCCGTTCCCCCTGGCAGGGATTAAATATGACACCGTCCAAATAATTTTGGCTATCACTTGTTCTACATACGTGTTATGTTTGCCGGCAATAATTGATCAGCATCCTACGTGGAAATACTTCAGAACGTAATTTTGTCACTATCTTAATCTCCCTGAAAGTTGATATACTTGCAGAAAATTCTAGCAGACTAGCACAAAAATGAGTCTGATAATTGACGTCATAAGCGCGGATAACGTCGGACAGCAGCCCAGCAGGATATAATTAGTATAGTCTTTTGCGCAATCGCGAAATTAAATATTAAAATGAACATTAAAATGATTCAATAAGAACATTAACATGATTAAATGGGAAAGATTCAAGGATATCTGTTATCTAAGCTTATTTAGTTACTCGCGAAAACGTCATATTTAACTTGCAAAGTTGCCTGCTTGCCGAGTTGTCGCATATTACAGAATACAATATATAATTATCAAATATATTATTATATTGTTTGTTTAACTGGAATAAATGTGACATATTTTGACAAGCTTGTCTATTAGACTAAAACCGCTTGTTTAATTTCATGGCCATTGGCCACGCCCAATCGAGTGACCACGCCCATTTGATTTTCAAGAGCGTCCCCCCACTTCTAAATTTATCACAACATCGCTGCTTGCAATTAATAGTTATCCATTACAGATACCGTACCATAGTAATCAAAAGCGTACGAAGCATAGAGCCCTACAATCGCGTGCAAAAATAATGAGACTTCACATTTTGGTGATCTTTTTCACGTGTATGCCCCCCTCCCCCATTAACAATGTTGAAAACATATTAGATAACCCCTTGCTTCAAAATCGTTTTCACAACATTGCACGAGGGGGAGGGGGGGCAAGAACCACTTGTTATAGGAGGGGGGGCAATAAACTGCTTGTCTCAATAATTTTTGCACGCGATTGTAGGTACACCCCAATAATATTAGTGGGGTGCTACCCCCAATATATACCCCTAATATTGTGTGTCACTATTTTTGATCTGGATTGATTGGTTAAAACTGCTTCTGAACTGAAGGAAATATCATTTTGATCCTTATAAAATTAAAAAAAGTTCCGGGAGCATCCCCCCCACACCGCTCCCTAGAGGTTTCTTGCACCTTCCTTGTGCCCCCTCCCCCTCAATAATTTGGCTGGTCTTATGCCTCTGTAATTTATTAAATTGACCAGGAATGTAAAGAGTCTTATACTTGCTTTCCAGGGCAAAATACCCATGATACTGTATTTCAAACAGCGTCCATTTGTATGTCTTGATACCTGTAATACCTTGATACCTTGTCTACCTGTAATAGCTAGCCTGCTCGCAGACGTTGTTTTTCTCACGCCAAGCGACGAAAAACAAACGTCTGCTGAACCGAGCGCCAGAACGAGTTCTCCTATTTCACAACGTCTATTTTGATCGTCCAATCAGAATCTCTGATATAAAAGCGTGATTCTTGTGAAAATGCAAAATTAATTATAACAATTTGCTCACAGCTTCGTTGAACTCCATATTGAATTTAAAATTATGCTAATTATGCTGAATATACCGCAAAACGTCACTTTCCAGATTTTCGAAGGTAAATTCTGATTGGTTGAGGGGAAAATAGCAGAACTCGTTCTGGCGCTCGGTTCAGCAGACGTTTGTTTTTAACAACGTCTGCGAGCAGGCTATGTAATAGTAAGCTTATTTTGGAAATATCTTAACTCATTGCAGACACCATGGGATGAGAATGGTAGTACTACGACTGTGGAACAACCAAAACACCAACGGTCAGCATCATGGGGAAGTCCAGATGTCAAAGAGGTACATAGTTTGTAACATTCTGTTATCAATTTATCCCAAAATAGAATGCTGTTAGTACTTTCTTTAGGATTTTGATGCATTTGTATCATACAATATTGGGGGCTTAGATCTGAATGTAAAATATACTGTTGAGCCAAATGTTTTTTAAAGTACTTCAGACAATATTAAAAGTGTGAATCTAATTATTCTTGAACAAAATTATATATATCAATAGGATTAAAGGGTGACTCTGCATACAAAAATTACAACATTATAGTATTTGATAGAAATCAATGGTAATGTATTTTATGAATATACTCGGTGTTTCCTGGGATAAAAGCATTAGATGTGACAGGTGCGTTGACATAAAATAGGCAACTTCATGTACTGGTCTTGTTTAGCAGCAATGTCATTTTAACTTTTAAAAATAGAAAATCCGTCAACATCGTCAAAGAACAAAGCAGAACAGACAGTCACCAATTGCCGCTGATCATACAGCTATAGCCCACTCTTCATCCATTCCTATCCCTGTGATGCCAAAACCAGTCCATCATGGGAGATGTAGTATGGAAGGACTCAATTCTGAAATCCAAGGCTTGGTTGTTACTGATGGGGATGATTCTGTGTTTAAAACTCCTGTAAGTATACTACTGTAAAACATACAGAAATGCTTTTTGATTGTTCCTTTGCAGTAGCCCATTTCATATTTTTCCACAATTTAAGGTGAAGAATTTTACATATTGATATGTAAATTGAACACTGTCTGCAACAGCCTAATAGTATTCAGAGTTCAACATATCCTTCTAAAGTTTTGTAATTTTATATTTCTAAATTTAAAGGCTGCATTCCAGTCGTGCGTTTTTCGTACGCACGTACACGCACGGAAAAGTTTAAATCCATTTAAATGTTACTTATGAAATAACCAAATGAATAAATGTACATAATTTAGTGTTCCATAAGTTTTAGTATGCATTTGTTAACTTATTTGTAAAATATTAAAAACTTAGAAGGATTTAAACTTTTCCGTGCGTGTACGTACGTATAAAAAACGCATGACTGGAAACTGGAAAGCAGCCTTAAAATTAATTAAAAATGATGAATTTTGACTTGCTTCATTCTCAAAAAAGTTCCTAGAGTCTGAGATGGTGTAATATTATTGTAGTATATATTACATAATTAAATTGGGGAAAATGCAAACGTCATGAATACTGGTGTACTGGACATTCTATTTAAAAAGGAGATGAAAAAGGTTGTAAACATGGTGTCATTTAAGTCGTTAGTACTGTACGCAAAATATATTTTCCATTTGGCATGCTATGGTTAGTAGCACCCCAATACTAGTTTCATATACACTGCAGAGGAAAAATGTGTTGTCTCGAGCGCGATTAGAACTCACATCTTCGGGTTTCTAGACCGCCGCTCTACCCATTTAGCTATTAAATCAATGGGGATTGGTAGCGAGTATTATCCAATTTAAATGCTCGTCTTAGAGGACGCGCAATGTTTTAATTCTATTACAGAACATAATTTTTCGTTGTCCTCTGCAGTATAAGATTAATATATAGATTTTTCATATCTTTGAGGATGATTCTGCAATAGCACCCCAATGATTATAGTTTTTTGTTTAACTATTAGAATGAGCAACCAGATGGGCATCGAGCACCAGTTCCCAGACCTCTTTCCAGTAGTGTTGATGCTATTACACAGACACCTGGAGAATTGTTGGATTACCATGATGGTAACCACAGTACCATGATGGTAGACCATGCATGCCAGACTCACTCACCAAGCACACCATCAGGAGAATCTAGAACACCACAATCAGCTGGTGGTAGGGAAAGTAGTTCACCTGATGTTCCGACTGGATTTAAATATGCTTCGTCCCCCAAGCCAAATAACTCTTATCTGTTTGGACGAGAGCCTCCTGATGGAGCTGAGAAAGTGCCCTTACATGTCGATGATGTCGCGTAAGTATATCTTGTGTTCCTTGGTAACAGGCCCTGTTTACTGTTTACATGAGACTGGGTTGGAGTAAGTCTGGGACTAAAATCAAAATTGTACAGCGGGTTATAACACAAGACATATAGTCGGAAATCATAGTGCAATCAATAATCAATACTGTTCATCTTGTGTATTACCATATCTGCGTTGTTCCAAAATTTCCAAGATATCATCGTGCTCCAATGAAAGCGGAGCCTCAGAATTTGAATATATTCTTACCACTTTTAATTTTATGTGGTAACTTCTCACAATTCACGACTTTCGTTTGTTGGTCCTAATAGTGTCGAAATGAAGTTGAAAATTTTATGATTTTAAAGTGAGAGATCAGTTAAGGGAATTACTACTCTAGTACTCTGCAAAAGATGTTAGATCAAGTTCATAGCACTTTGTTCTGAACATGTTCTCAAATTCTTAGCGCTGATAATGTGAACCACTTCCTTACAGTGGAAATTCTTACAAACAAGGAAACTCCTTCCCCAAATTCATGACGGAAAGTAGTCGAATTCATTCATATGAGAAGACAAAAAGACAGGAAACTCGTCTAGAATTTATATCAGATGAAAAATCGAGACGTGTTTCAGCTGGTAACGTCGAAAAGAAACCGGGAAATGGGAATGTCCGATGGTTTTCAAATTCATATCAGATGGAAATCCGTCAGAGGAGTTTTACGTCTTAAACGGCGATCCGTCTTCTAATATGAAATCGCCTAGTGAGAGGCACGTATATAATTGAAAAAATAATTTTCTTTTTCTTTTATAGCGAGACACCAAAGCGTCCAATGTGTGTGTCAGGTCCAGATAAATCTAAGGGAACAATCGAGTTCAGTACACAATCGCCGTTCCATTTTATTAATCCATTGCCATCAAAGGTTGCTCCACCATCTACTGACCATTCTTGTATATACTGATATGACTGTAACCATGTAGTAAAGAAATGAAGATATGCAAGTCACAGTGGTCTTTATATTTATCACTCGGTTATGGTGTATTCCAGTTAGGAAAAGAGAGTATTTCAAAATGAATGGTTGGTGTATAGGTTGGTAGCCAAATCACTAAATGTAATGTAAGTATATACGCATGTAAATCATCACTGCCTATTCTCTGGTTTGGGTAAATTATTGTAAAGGGGTTCAATCATAACCTGGCAACCATTGAATTTTTCCAGCAGTCTTTTAACAAATCGCCAAAAAATTTAGCATCGAGACGACGCGGTGATATATTTTGAATTGGCCCATTTTGTTTTAATCGTTTTGCTTGTTTTATGGTGTTTATTTCGGTGATGTAGTTGAATTTATCTTGAATGAATGTTTATCGCAGGAAATGAAATGAAATATTTAGATTTAAACTAGGCATGGTTTAATGTCTGAACGCAAAATAGAACTGATGAGAATATAGAATCTTATATTTCTAAATTTAGGGCTTCACATGTTTTAACGTTTAGGCTACGATTACAATTGAAATGCACTATAGTGCTCGGATTTACAATGGCCGAACACAAGTAATACACAAAATTGGCTATAACCCTCGCTTACATTGTTGCTATACCCAAGTCACAACTTTGGATAACTTACATGCCTCGTTTCTGTTGTTCCAGTTTATGCAAGCATAGAATTGAATACATATAACATATACGCATTTGAATTGTGTATAGGAATTATTCGCTCGTTTAGATTAATTCTAATTGGTAGTTACCATCGTCTTATTTTATGCTTCTGTGAATGGGACAATAGTATAACTGGGCATGTGCGCTTTTAAAGTTGTGAAACGATAAAGAAACGATAGGTAATTTTGTCGATTCACCTTTCCCAGCAGACAATTTCAAGAAATGTAAGAAAAAGCATATTCCAAATAGTGTCAACTTGTTGAGACACAGCTTTACCTATTGTTTTTACAGTCCACAACTTTACCTATTGTGTATTACACAATATACTAATGCGATAATTTATAGCTGATTGTGTGTTGCCATAGTTGTCTATAGTTTTGTTTACACTGCAAGCCTAGGCCTAGCTTTGGCGTAATTTGGCTAACGCTGATTGGCTGATTAAACTAGTCAGCCAATCAGTGAAGCAAAAACCTGACAAGGCAGGCCTAGGCTTGCAGTGTAAACACACGGCTTATGTGGTTTTCACATGGCCGATACTATTGGCGATATTTTTTATATCTTCATATGTATTCACGCCTGTCCAATATGTTTTATGAATTTAATGCGGAGTTTTTAACGATATCACTTCTAAAGTAAACTGTAGTAAATGCTTTGAGCATCTTAACGAGACTCTCGTTTTTAAACGATTTCTATGAAATTTAATCACTTAGTTATCCAGCGTTATAATGTAATTGTATAATCACATGTTTAGAAGTGATTCTGGATGGTTTGATATTGTGCTATAGAACACTATATATAGTAAATATATGTATATACGATAGTCGTGGTTAGGAACAAGTAAGTAAACTGATCAAAGTTCTTTATGTTTGTACATTCTTCAATTCACTGACTGAAACCAACACATTCAAGCACATGATATTGATGGGTGTCAGTTACGGAGCAGCAAATGGTATCGTCAACTTCAGAAATGTTGACACTCGTAGGAGCAACAAAATAAAACAAAATAATGATAATAAATTAAGCATATTTAAACTGGTTTTGAACAAACTTTTGTTTATTGGAGAATGTATAACATAGGCACCATCGGTTTCTGTTATGTATATAGATATACGTATTATCAATTGTAGGAAACGTACCTAACCTGTACTTTAAGCGATGCTTTGTGCATGGGTGTACTTAACCTTATCGTGCAGTGTCTACATGTAGTCAAATTGCCTTGCTGTTGCATATATGTACCACTATATTGTGCTTCAAATACGTGTGTGTCTAAAAGATTACCTTGGAAAGTTGTCGCGGTTGTCGTGGCCAAGTTATGGTCACTCCTGTTAGATAGTCCAAATCGTCTTTTGGTGCTGTATGGAAGTGAGTCTTTATATAGTAATTGCAGAGTTTATCGACATCCTATTAAGTGCAAACCTTGACATTATGGCGACCGTTGCGACCAGATGGAAACCAGGTCAGGTAATTCCCTTCATGCATGGTGTGACCATACTGTATCATTGTGGTACATTTGCATTTAAGAACTACATAAGCACAACACGTAACCCAGAGTAAGTACATCCTTGTGCAGCGCGTATTTTGAAACCACATTCAGCAACGTTTTAGTAGACTTCAGTTCAATAAAAGTGGTTTACCTCCGAACACATGGGGACGGAGCTGTAACCACTGATCTCAAAAATAATTTACTGGAGAATGAAGTTAGGCGTTTGGAACATCCACAGTTGGTAAGGGGACAAAATCTACGGTAATATGCATGCATCTAATAAAACCTCTTATCTTGTGGAAGCAAATACGTTAGAATGACTATGAGTTGGTACTGTTAGCTATGATGTACTTTCCGATGCTTTATCCAGTCTAATTCTGAGATCAGTGGATGCGATGACCACCAAAAATGTTACTATGGTTTCAAGATACATGTCGCATACAGCTAACATATATAATCACGGGTATATATTTATTTGGGAAGAAAGATCTAGATTTATATATATATATAGCAGTTAAGAGGGTGGTAATCAACGTGTATATTAGCATGTAACTTATTTATTAAAACACGTGATTACGAGATACAATGTGGTTTTTTATTGTCAAGATTTATATTTTGAAAACTAGTTAGTTGCTTCAACATTCTCGTCGTTCCTCTCTCATTTGCAAAAGCTACTTCGCTGCGTTTTAAATTGTGTTACATGGGTAAATTTGACCGCTCTACCCGAGGCACCAGTACACACGTAAAAAGGCTTATGTTGTAACCGGTGTGCATCAGTCTCATTACAAATTTGATTCAACAAATCGATATCAGGTTGTGTTCGCACTGCTTGCCCCCAACGTGCTGACTATATAGCAGGCTTACTACAAAAGACTCATTAGACTTGCCACATGTTGTATCAACAACTTTTATAGTCGTGCAATTCAAATTGTTACAACTTGTTTACAAGCTTGTTACAAGGCGGTTGCGAACACATCTCGTTGCCATGGTTTGAGATCTTTACGAGTGTTCAAGACAGTGAAAAAGATTTTGTGAAGGAGAGAGGCGTCGCCCAACACGCGTGGACGAACGTTTTGAAAAGGATGCAATTTCACTCTTCCGAACACGACAACAATTGAGACATGGAGCAAATGTCTCTTCTATACTAATTTGATGATGTTGCAGTTATACGTACTGATGTTGATTTCTAACATACTCCGTAATGTGATCATAACTCCATTCATCATACCATCGACAACTACCAAATTCATACTGATCACATGATACTCTGGGTTGGTTTGCTTTTCTGCTCGGAAGAGATGGTTCTGCCATTCGTTTTCCAAGACTCGGAAAATTCTGATAATAATACCTGAAAAATGTTTAATATATGTTTTACATTATTTGACAAAAATATACGCCTGGAAATGAAAGATTCAAGTAGGAAAACGGTTTATAGCCCTTTGTTGTCCTTACCATCTTTGTAAAATATACTTGTGTCCTCGAATAACTTGAGCAGCATTATGAATGGAGCTTGGATCACACTGTCCATCTTCAGTCATACTGTTCCACACCAATGCAAGACCTTTCTTTGGAGTGACACTCAAACCAAGTTGTGGAAATGCTGTTTCGCCTCCTTCGGCTACGTCTTTCAAATACACCAATATCGTCGCATAACGATCTCGTTTTTCTCCTTGCCCAACTATACAGTCTGTGTGGTTTTTGTAGCCTAAAGCGTAAAGAAAATATATGTAATTGTGTCATACTCATAACACTTTACCTCACACACTCCTAGAATTCTTATTAAGTGCCTATCACCAAAAATGGATTATTTTTAGCATTGACTGCACACGATATCAGTCAAATGGTATATTTTTGTGATTGTAGCGATTTCGTTTAAAGTTATACCGAATTTCATGATAAGATTGCATTTTGTTTTTGCATGACGCAACAGGAGGAACAAGTTATTATACTTATATACACTCCCAATAGAGATACTGTTTGGAAACTCGGCAAACTTCAAAGCTTCTATAATGAGCTACGATACGATTGTACGTTGAGGCGGCTTCACTGTGCGCAAATATTTAAAATTTTTGCTTATTAATATTTCAACAGTGGGGTTGGGTCTCTCTCCTCCGCAGAGGCTTACATGAAGTTTCTAGTGAGGGAAAAGTGAGCGTGCAGGGAGTGATGGGAAGAGCGAAATAATTTCAATCTTCCCATCACTCCCCGCGCGCTCACTTTTATTCGGGAAACTTCATGTAAGTTATTTGTAAATACTTAAGGAGGCTCTGCGGAGGAGAGAGGGGGTTGGGTAATTCGACGAGATGATGCTATTGGATTATTGCTTCATGCCAAAGATTCATTGTCTTCACCGTGCACAAGTTTGCATAAACTTGAACAAAAAGATAGAACAAAGACTAGTGTTGTAAATACTCGTTACTAAAGTAACGCGTTACTAATTACTTTTTGAGTAATTTTTCGGTAATTTATTATTTTCTGTACGAAAGTAGTTTTGTAACGTAATTAATTACTTTTTGAAGGTAACGAGTAACATTTTGCAAAAGTAATTTTGCGTTACTTCTGTGTAATTTTTTTTCTATTTCCCAACCTTACAAATTCCCGATTTCGTCCACATGTAATACAGTCTGTTTCTAGTAGTTTGAAAATCATTTTTGTTTTTAATCGAAGAGGCCTGCGGTGTTACTGATCAGCGATCATAGTGAATACTTCATGACATTGTACTGTAATTGCGTAGCCTTGCTTTGGACAGTGCGAAAACAACATGAATATGGATGATCTAAATAAAAATATCTTATAAAAAAAAGTAATCTGACAAGTAATTAGTAATTAATTACTTTTTAACAAGTAATTTGTAATTAATTACTTTTGAAAGAAAGTAATTAGTAATTTGTAATAATTACTTTTCCGGAGAAGTAATTGTAATTTTTACTCGTTCCTTTTTTGGTAATTTTTCCAATACTCACAAAGACTTTAGCCGAGTTTCCAGACCAATCAAAATTGACTGTGATCTACAAAACATGCATATCTCGTGTCATAAAGAGCGGTTGCGCGTGGTGAAGTGGAATGAAGTTAGCTGTGTGGTGTTGGATAGGAAGATGCCAAGGAGACAAAATTGAAGATATACATCACAGTAGTAAGACCAGTTATGATGAATGGTTCAGAAACATGGGTTTTACGAAGGGAGAAGAGCAGCAGCTGGGTAGAACAGAAATACGAATACTAAGGTGAATGCTTGGAATATCCTTGAGAGACAGACGAAGAAATGATGATAAGAGCGGATTGTTGCCATATCGGAAAAGAGAAACGAGATTGTGATGGTTCGGGCACGTTATTAGAAGAGAGGAGGAAGATCTAGTAAGTTAGTACGGAAACACGCAATAGACCTCTTCGAAATATTATTTCCCCGACTTTACTGTCCACGGAAGCGAAAGAATTGTCATAATGTTGGGGGACTTTAACTGTGATTTCGCCGCAAAGCTTTCGACACACAAGGAATGTAAACAATATTGAAATCATTATTTAGAACTCACGGCTCTCCTCAACTCATTGATTCTCGCCAACGTATTACACCCTGATTCGTCTACCTTAATTTGGACTTGATTGTAAACTAATGGTCTGGTAAACTAATGGGATGGGTAAAAAAAAAACTGCAAATATAATTTGTTTACATAGATACATTAATTTAACATTAAAATGTTTAATTTAAATAAATACGTTTCAAAATGTTTGAAAATCATTATTTAGAACTCAAGGCTATAACTCAACCATTGATTCGCCAATACGTATTACACCTGATCTGTCTACCTTAATATTGACTTTGATTGTAACTAATGGTCCTACTAGAACAACAGGCAAAACAAAAAACTCAATCAATTTGAGCGAGACGCATCAATACTTAGAATACAAAGAACATTGCTTGGATTTGTATAATTACTTTCAGGAAGTCAGGTCAAGCACACAAAGTGAATTTTAATTCACTTTGTGTGCTTATTTTGATAGTACTGCACGTGGAAACGTATTTTCAAATCCCAGAAGCGTAATTATTTGCACAGCCATTGAAATTCTAATGTATGATCTCGTGCATACAAATTATGGTATTTGCAGTTTTTTTGATGCACCCTGTATATGTTCTTTTGGCGCACTTAGCTCTAGCCTTAAAGCCTGGTTCACACGAGTGAGATAAGCACAAGAAGAAATACAAAAGAAAACATTCCCTCTAGGGCTTAAAAAGACAAAGCGGAAATAATTTTCTTTTGAAATGTCTTTTGTTTCGCCTTAGCTTATGCTTAGAGGCTTGTGCTTATGTCGACTTTTACGTTGCACACTTCACTGCATCCCTTTGTTTTACCTTTTGTCTTACCTTATGCTTGCGCTTGTTTATAAGATAAGCATAAGCAGAAATACAAAAGAAAACTTTCCCTCTAGGGCTTAAAAAGACAAAGCAGGAAGAATTTTCTTTTGAAATGTCTTTTGTTCCGGCTTAGCTTATGCTTAGAGGCTTGTGCTTATGCTTATGTCGACGTTTATGTTGTACACTTCACTGCATCCCTTTGTTTTACCTTTTGTCTTCCTTATGCTTATCTCACTCGTGTGAACCAGGCTTTAGCCCGGTTGATTTTATGTTCGTTTGATTTTGTTCCAGTCACCTGTTCTGCAGTCCAAAGCATAATAACATCTATGCCTTCAAACAAATCTCCAGGACCTGATTGCATTAGTATACGTACCATCAAAGATTGCCCTCCCGTCATCTTAGGCCCATTAACAGACATTGTCAACAGTTCTTTCGCTACCTCGACGTTTCCAGACACTTGGAAAACAGCAGAAGTTATTCCACTATTGAGAGATGGGAATCACGAAGTAGCCTCAAATAATCGCCCTCTCTCACTAACTATTGTCGCTTCTAAGATTTGCGAGAGATTAGCACTCAATCAATTTAGTGGCTTTTTACATCGCAGTGGTCGCCTCTCCTCTCATCAAAGTGGAAACAAGAAGCACCATTCTATTGAAACTCTCAACATTTTGGTGAGTGATTTTCAATGCAATGGATGACAAAAAACTTTCTGCTCTTGTTCTCTTGGATCTATCAAAAGCCTTCGACAGCTTCAACCATTCAATACTACTACGAAAATTAAGTCACCTTGGCGTTTCTCGTCAAACCCTTAATTGGTTTAGAAGTTACCTCTCTGGTAGAAAACAGTTTGTTCGTATCAGTTCCTCTGTATCTGAAACATTGCCAATCACCCATGGCGTACCACAAGGTGCAATATTGTCACCATTGTTATTCTGCATTTATATGAATGATCTTCCAATAGTACCGCAAGCATCTAATTTGGAATCATTTCTTGACGATTCTAAAATATTTATGTCGTTCCCAATTAAGGATGTTGTTCAAGCCAAGAATAATATTGAAAAGGATCTTAACCTTGGTGCAGCCTGGTGTTTTAAAAATCAATTGTTAATTAATCCAGAGAAAACGAAGTTTGTCTTAATAGGCACTCGTCAATTACTCGCCCGCAAGCTTCTTGATGAAATGACTATTTCATTTCTTGGAAAGGAGATTACACCAGTTTTAAACGCAAAAGATATCGGGGGTAATTTTGACAATCATCTGACTTATGACCATCAGTCCATCACATTAGTTATGTTATATCATCTTGTATGGAGAAACTCTGCCAAATAAACAGGGTAAAAGACAGCTTTGACAGCGACACCCTTTATACAATCATCACTGCCATAGTAATGAGCAAATCATACTATTACTCTACCGTTTGGTCTAATACATCTGCAAGACTGCAACAAACATCAAGAAACTCCAAACAGTTCAAAATATATGACCATATAACACCTGCGCTTCGGGCGATTGGTTGGCTTCTAGTTAGAGATCATCTCAAATACAAAGATTCATTGATGTCTTACAAATGTATGAATGGTATAACGCCATCGTATTTATGTGAATTCTTTCTTAAACGCACTAAAATTCACGACTTAAATACTAGGAACAAGGAAGCACTTAATATAGAATCATTAAATATTGCAATTGTAAATAGGTATTGAAAAGCCCTGGTCGGGAATACTATACAATAATAATAATAATTTTGGAAAACAGTTAAAAAGGTAATGCCTGGTGAGAAGAAAACCTTGTCTTCATCAATTAATGTTAAAGGAAATTTGACTTCCGAGAAAATTGTTATTGCAGAAGAATTTAATCATTACTTTGTTAACATAGTTAATCAGTTAAGGGAGTCAGTCAATTTTGGACGCACAAGTACTGAATTTGATTTTTCTGCCAGTCGTTAATCAATCGGAGCAGTTAAGTAAAGTTAAATCTGGTAAAGTTGTGGTGGTTGATCAGATACCGGCTCGGTTATTGAAAGATGGTGCTGAAGTATAATTGCCAAGCCTTTGGCTGTATTAAGGCTCTTTTCCACTCGTCGCAAAAACCAACTCGCAAGCTCGCTGCGAGTACTTTCATCCAATCACAATGCTCGACAGTTTATTTTAATTACATGCAAGAACTCGCAGCGAGTTTGCGAGTTGGTTTTGCGATGAGTGGAAAAGAGCCTTTAGTCAATGTGTCGTTATCTTCTGGTTGAGTGCCACATGAGTGGAAAACTGCACGTGTGAACGCATTATTTAAAGGGAGTAAGGCTGAACATATGGACAACTATCGACCTATATCTGTTCTTTCTATAGCTTCTAAGTTATTGGAGAGAGCAGTCCATTTCCAACTTTATGGTTTTCTCAGCAGAAATAAGCTCCTTAGTCCCTATCAGTTCGGAAAGGCCACTCCACCGAAACCGTTGTTACTTATTTTACTGATGCCATATGTCGTCAAATGGATCAGGGCAACCTTACTGGAGCTGTATTCTTGGATCTACGGAAGGCATTCGATACTGTGGATCATGCTGTTCTACTCAAAAAGTTGCATGGATATGACATCCGAGATGGGGAACTCGGCTGGCTTACTAATTATCTGACTAACCGCAGTCAAGTTGTTGAATTTCAGGTTGTTTTATCTGATCCATGTACTACTTTCTTCGATATTTTTAGGCCCCCACGAAGAACTCGTTAGAATCCGCAATTGGATATCTGGCAACTCTTTGTTTTTACAACTGAATTTATTTTATTTGGAGTAATGCTAAAGTATCTAAAGTTACTGATTTAATGTTGAAATTGAAAATCAGCGTCTTAAACGCGTCACTGAATTTAAGTATTTCGGAGTGGTTTTTGACGAGTGTTTAACTTGGGCTGCTCATGTAAAATACATCTCGGTTAAAGCTGGTAAAATAATTGGATTGCTTGGTCGTTTGAGGAAACATTTAACGACCTATGCTGTAGATTCATTGTACAAATAGTTTATAGTTCCCGTGTTAGAGTACTGTTCATGTGTATGGTCATAGGAGATAGTGAATTATTGGAGCGACTTCAGCGACGGGCTGCTCGAATTGTTATGAGAACTGAAGTACTGCACGTAGTGATCCTGCTCTTTTAAAGCTTAAATGGGAATTATTATAATGACTGTGCTGTTTTTAACAGTTGTAATTCTTAACCTTCGTATCTTGATATGTTTGTACTTAGATCTTAAATTTTACATTATGCATTCCTAGTATAATAGTTAGTATGTATATTTTTAAATTGTTGTAAACCACGGGGCTCTTATTGATATGTTTAAATAAAGGTATTACATACATATTACACACACACATACCTACGACAAACAGTGAAACAGTTGAGAGAGACAGAATGAGATGGAGGGATACTGTGGTACAAGATAAGAGGGTACTAAACCTAAGCCAAGAGGATGCCTAAGATAGAACTATCATGATATACCTACCAACATTTCGTGGATATGATGTAATCTGAAACTTTCCTCCATTTTCTGGCGCCAAACCAGTTGCTTGTTTTATCCTCTCTTGCAGTGTAAGAGAAAACTTACTTTCACCAGGATAAAAAGAAGTACTATAGCTCCATTTCATGCCATGCTTTCTCACAAGTTGAGATAGACTTTCATTTATACATGTCGTTCCTTGTAGAAAATCTGCGTTGCTCACCTCAATTTTCAGACCGACTTCCTTTAGATTCTGTCTAAACGTTTTCACGGAGTCAAAGCAAAGTAGTGGATTAAGTTTCGATGTTTGAGTTACATGGCCGTCATGCGCAGCGGCCAATGCATCACATTCATAAGCACTAAGGAAATTTTCTAAAACATAAGCACGGACTGTAGTATCTTTGTGATTATGCTGCAACTGTTTAACTTTGACCGTCGTTCCAGCAACATTGGTTGACTTGACTTGTAATCTGTTCAGAATGCGAGGCTTGAAGTTTTTATAATGTTCTGAGCCAGAAAATTCGTGGACAGCTTCTGTCTTTGCTAAAAATGTCAATGATAATATTTTAATGCGCTATCGACAGCTTCCGAGCTTTCTAGATCCCGGTTACTGAGACGTCTCGCCTAGTGGCTTTTGGTGTATTGGAATAAGTCAGTACGTTAATAGAATCATAATCGGTCTTAAAAATAGCTTTTTATTGCCATCTTTATACGAGTAACAAAATTGCTTCAACGCATGTTAATTAAAAGGCAACATGTCCAAGCATTTCGAGTTAAACATGCGTTGAAATCAGCTTTTGTTGAAAGTTGCAGCAATTTTGTTGCCCGTATTACGTCACCTTAAAACCATGATATTCACGCAACTTATTTCTGCTATGTGTGACGTGCGGTTACCGGGATCATGCATATGCACACGAATGCACAGGCGCTAAACCATAACTACATGTATGCTAAAACATACATTTATGAACACAATTAAATTGAAAATGTATTTATTGCATCAAAGAATCGCAAGTATCTAACAGTACATCCTACTGAAAATTTTTAGTTTTTAGCTTAAAATCGCACAGATTTTTTCTTGAGCTTTTGGAACTTTTTATATTGCAACATTTTTGTCGTGAATTTCTTGACGTGAGTTAATAAGGGGCGTACCATTTGATTTTTGATGGGAGGCCAGGGAGATTTTCATTGAGGCCGATATTCATTTTCACCTCCTGACGCTGCTCGATATTTTTTTCGTGTGCACATATGAAGTATATATGAGGACTATGAGATGTAACTTTGTCACATGACATTCTCAAACCCATTGACTTGAGGAGCATAGTTTAATATTGTGCTTGATTGAATCAAAACTTTCATGTACTATTTAAAACACGAGCAGGAGTGCTGCGCACTCGTGTTTTATATCTGATAAAGCACGAACTGCGAGTGTTTTAAATGGCTTAAAAAACGACCCATCTTATGAGTTCATTGGCGAAGTAATTTTAAAAATAAACATTGTCTAAGCCGAGAAAATCAAAGCTAAAGTTTATGCAAATTAACATGATTTTTTATCACATATAAAACCACTGACACGGTAGTGATTTCCTTTGTCTTTTCCTCATGAATTATTAATGAGTTTTTTAAATATTATATAAAATCAGTAAGAAACAAAAGGTAATAAGTAACCATTGTCACATATGTCCTGCCCCCTGGGACCCCTTGTTGGCCATGGGAACAATTTTACAATTAATTTTTCATCGTCTGTGACACCCGTTTTCAATTTTGTCTGTGGTATTTCAGTCATTTACCCTTTGTCAGTCTGGCATCAGGGATGCCAGAGAGGGGGGTGCAGGGGGCAAGCGTCCCTCCTGCCCTTTCCTAAGGGGTGCAAGAGGGGCAAAAGTGCCCTTTTAATATCAATCATAACAATAATAAAACTGACAGAGAAGAGAGAATACAACTGTAAATTGGACAATCAGTTCATATTGGGAAGGCCAATTTTTCATTCTGTACCTCTTTAGATCTATTTGTACATAGAAATAGCAAAAACATTTTTGACTGCCATTACGTTCGCATTGGCCCCCCTTGCCCTACCATCGCTCTGGCGTTCCTGTCTGGCATATTGGTGTACTATGTCTATATGCTATTGAATGTACTCTACTCATGTTTTCACTTATATTACACATTTTCATTTAATCTATATACATTCTGATTATTTTGTAAATATACTAAATAGCATCTCATTTGAGTCATATCTTCACCACTCTGTTTGGAGGTCAGTGATGTTTTTTACTTGGCATAATGCCAATGTCCGGCATATCATTTACACAGAATGCACCGCAGTGAGCACCGGCCAGTCCTACCAATTCTACTTGGATCCATCCCTGTTACCAACTGTACCTACATTGACATATGCAATTGACAACCGAACGTCATATGCACTTACCATCAAGATAACTCAGTGGTGAGGCCAGAATAAACTAATTTGGGCGTCCACAACTATCAAGTTTTGTTCTTTAAGGCTTCCCCCCCTGGTTTGCAAAAATTACAAAAGGTAGTATTGGTCTGCACTCCCATATTCTCCCCATGGGAATTAGGCTAGTGCATGTATGCCATAAGAATACTGCCATCTTAACTCTGATAGACTAAATATAAAACTAAACTAAATAAATGTCTTTAATACCTTTTTCAGCTTTTTGGTTCTCAGATTTTACATCATTCTGTTTTCTGAGGGGTTTGGTCTCATCTTTTGGTGCCACATTTTGCTGTGTGGAGCTAGCCCCACTGTCAAAATTTGGCTTTTTAAACAGCAAGAAAAAAGTACATGCCACAAAAAGAACAATAACACCGGTACATAATCGAAAATAATTTATCCCAGTTTTATTTTCTTCCGGAAGTCTTGATTGCTTGACATTTTTCCCGACCCCTCTGTTCGTCTGAGATGATCGTTTTCGTGTTTGATTCTGCTCTTTAGTCATTTTGTGACCTTAGTATTATTTCAATTAACTAAACTATAATTTTATTACTGTAATAACTTAATTTCTTTCAATGCATCTGGCATTGCGGAAGCTCTAATCTGCAACCATGCCAACATATACTATTTGACGCAATTTATTCTCTAATCTCTTCAATACCATCTCTCAAACGATGATTTGAGATATCTTCGGAAATGTTCGTACGCTACTCTCGGACGTTTGGATGATGCAATCTATCAAAGAAAGTTCAAAACAACAATGGCGGACGGAAGGAGTATTAAACGTAGTATAAATATGAAGTGAAAACATTTTTGGATTTGTATGAATTGAGAGAAACAGAAGGTCAAAATAATGGCAGCTAACGTGAGATCTATGTTTTTTTAAGTATTAATTTATTATTTTAAATATTTATAAAATGTTTATATAAAACATATAATTATATAAAATGATGACTTGATCTTTCATCTCTATAAATTTTGCTGTCATTTCATGATGACATGACCTTTATTTTTTATAAAGATCATGTCATCATGAAATGACAGCAAAGCCAAAACAAATATTTTACCCTATTTTCTCTCGCTCTCATTATTGCTGCCGCAGCGAGTGGCAGACTGCCAGACTAATTTGATACAGCTAGGCTAAATCTCAATCTGCTATAGGCGCAATGCATTGTGGTTCCAATTGAAAGAACCACAATGCAATGCACGGCTTATATAAACCAACTCCATAAGCAGCCAGGAAGAAATTGTTGTAAATTAGTAGCTTAGATCTATTATAAAAGGCCCTTCGTCTGGAAGTTAGTAGAATGGGTCGGGGGGAAAACATGTGCTTTTATAGTGAATATAAAAACGATCACGTGATAAAAATAAACCAATCAGATGGATTTAATCAAAACAAACTATAAACAAAATATGGAAATCACATCACAAAATATATTAGCATATAAGGAGAAGCGAACAAAGCAAGAAAGACAGAAATTAAGGAACTATATATGAGATAAGGTGAGATGTAGAGTATCTGCTGATGGCAGGCATAAACAGATAGGAGTTAAATGTAAGAGAAGCGCTCATTAATGCTGAGAGGATGAATGGTGCCAAGTTGGGAAATGAGACACATTTCTTGCCTTTTGCGACTATCATTGCTGCCAGAAATGGGACACAGGGCTAGAATTTTCATATCTGAAACACTGTGATTGCCAGTGTTGAAATGTCTCGCAACAGGTTGTTTAGCAGAAAAATCTTGACCCTCGATATGACCTCCATGCACATGTATCACACCACATGACAGCTCCCACAACTTCTAACTAGCGTCTTTAGTTATGTACGACCACAGTTGGTACGACAGCAGCGCGATGATGACAGCCAAAATAAACTCCTTCAAATAAATTGTGAATAAAGCTTGTCATGTATTTTCAATAGTATGAATTTAACACAATTTGGTGGTTAAAACAGGGGCTTTATGGTTGAGAAGAGTTATACTGAGCCAATTTGGTGAAGTACCATTGAGAAATTCAGGCGTTGTACACAAGATGTAAAAATCTGTGGTAAGCTGTTGTAAACAAAGCGAGGACGACCTCTAAAAATTCCGTGGGATTTTAAGCATGTTATTATTTCCTGTCCAATTTTGGATTTCGTCCATGTCCTTTTGAATTTGACTAATGTTGGGATTAAAAACTACTTCATAAAGTGTACAATCATCAACATATTTGTACAAAGGAAAACATGTCTTCAAGTCGTTTATCATGACTAAGAAAAGTAAGGGGCCAAGTTTTGTTCCTTGAGGGACTCCATTTTATTTGAAAACAAATCTATAAAATGGACAGTCCTCTCTCATTTGGACACTTAGAGATGTGTCTCTTGACTGTGCATATTATAAATGATGTATAATTGTAATTGTTTAGATTTTGAAGCAATCCAGAGCTGTTGGCTATTTTCCAACCATGAGAGCTGTTGTAAGCCATTTAAGACGTCCCTTGATGTCTGGTATAGCTACGGCAAGCAATTTGAACCAATCACCTCACTATATGACCAACCAAGGTAAAGGACATGTTAGTTTAGCTTTTAGTGATTGAACGATACTCGGAATCGTTGTGTTATCAGTAGACAATCTGAATAGGAAAAAGTTCCGTTATCTCACGAATCACGATTGATATGAAAGTACAACTCTTTAGAGTCTACCTGAAATGTGTGGAGCTGTTTTGTCAAGCTGAAATGTGTGGAGCCTCACTACAGTGGAGCCATGATCTTGTCAATCACTATTAACTTTAGTTGTCTGTTTGTACTCTACATAAGAATATCAAGTTTGCAAAAGGTTTTTAATGTGTATATAAGCAAGAATTACATAGCCATATCTATTAGGATTGGGGTGCAGTGGGGGGTGTACTAGATTCAGGATGGCTTGTGAAGAGGATCAATGGCAAAATGGAGTAAAAATTTTGTAACTGCTGGTGCCATTGCAGAGTTTTGGTTATAGACATCAGGAGACTGCGTCATGTTCGTATTCTGTTTGTCATCGAGGCCAATTTGTCAACTTAAATCTGGATCTCACTATTAGCATAGGTAACAGTCTAATTCAGTGCAAAGTCGAAAAAAATACGAACAAATTGTTTTATCAAATAATATTGTACTGTTGTTTTATAATATTACACTGCTCTCCGCCAATCAGAATTGAAAGTTTTCAGGTATATTGTTAACCATATATTCCACTGTTATTGCATTTCAGATCTTGGACCCTTTGCTACTAAAGATCCAAGATTTCCTTTACCTGGAAATATGAATTTGGATGTGAACATGCATAGTGAAACATTTCAGACACCTGAAAATCAACAAAGTTTAGCGTCCGCATTCCTGGATGTTGAGACGAATGAAATGAAGAAACGTCAAGTTCTTGCCCAGTTCTTGCATAATACGCATGTTGATGATAAAAAGAAAACAAAAGAAATAAATACAAATAATTCAAAAGAAATGTTTGAAAATGCTAAGGTACATCATGTGTGCAGTTTCAAAGCCATGTATGGGCAAACTAGGAAACATTCTTGCTGAAAAACTTGAAAATTTTGATGATGTTTCCACAATGTTTAAGGATGTTTCCTCTTTTCTTCACTCTTTGAAACATTCATTTGTTGGATGCAAAATGTTTCTCAAGAAATTCAGAAAGTGTAACTTTTGTTGTGGAAAAATATTTCCTGGTTTTATCACCTTTTGAAAACATGGCTATGACACAGTGTTTCCAAACAATGTTGCCTAGTAGATTGCCCAGAGCTTAAATGTTAACTCAATTGTTTGCTAATTTACCTTTTTGTAAAACTCTAGAAATTAAGTTAGAAAGATATCATTAAACCAATATTCATGGTTACACCCTAGTTGCCCATTATCTAAAATAATCATACTTATATGACAATATAGCAAGTATTAACATTGAACACGATATCAAGACACATGAGACCAATAACACTACATTATTTTTAATATACCGTATTCTCTCTAATAAGCTCAGGCCCCCTCTCTCAAATAAGCCCCCTCTCTAATAAGCCCCCTAATAATCCCCCCCCCCCCCCAATTTACACAAATATAGATATTTTGGTTTTCTTTACACATTGTACTGTGCTTGCATGAACACAATTATATCACTTTACAGAAAAATAAATAAGCCCCCCTCTCAAATAATCCTCCTCTCCAATAAGCCCCTTCCCCCCAAAGGTGCCTGAATTACGGTATTCATCATACTACACTAAGATGCCCCCTGTCACCGATAGGGATGAAATCGGCACCATTGCACCAACATAGGGATTAATGTACTGTAATTCCTACCAACCAATGGTACCTCTTCCATCCCCAATAGCCCATCCCCAATAGTCCATCCGTCAGAGACGGAGAATTATATAAAAAAGCAACTAAGCTAACTACCAAACCAGTCATCAGGGTAATCTCCACGATCTTGTTGTCTTGGATATTGACGTCATCAACACCGAGTAATATTGAGGCGAGCTAAGCTACAATACAAGTTCGAAAAAGTGAAATTATATAGAGAATATTACATGGTTGCGCGGAAATATGGAATTTATTTCGAGTGTTGAAGAGAATATTGCTCACGAGTGAGCGTAGCGAACGAGTAATAGGTTTTTGATTGGCTTGCAAAAATGATATTTTCAAACTCAGTGGCATAAAACTCTATATAACACTTATGTTTATATAATAAATGGCGTTATCCAGTGTGTAATCGATATCCAGTGTGTATCTGTTGGTAAACATATGCGTTCAACATATTTATGCTGCAAATTGAATAATATTTTCGAAATACTTAAAAAATAGAAACAATGAGTTTTAGGTAAGACAAAACGAGGTACAGTAAGGTGCAGTACATTTTAAATTAAAGTAACACAGTAAATCTATCATTTTATTATTTCCAGTGGCGGACACTTCGCGAAATATTGGGGGGTGCAAACTATAGTTGCCCTTAAATTGTTGCTGCAAATTTCAGTCCTCGAATCTTTTTTTTGGCTCAAAATTAATGCTCCTTTATTAAAAGGGTATCATTGTTGAGAAAAACCTCGTTACAACTTAGTTGCTTACTGTACTTAATTAGCTCTATTTCAGAGACTTGAAGAAAATGATGGGTGTTGTTTGCCACTGATTATTTCTTGTAATATTCTTACAGGGCAAAGTTGAATGTTCTGTTCAGAAATGTGGCGCATCACTTCAGAGGAGTTTCTCAGATTTGTTTCCAGACAAGAAGTTTGAGGCAGGTGAAATGACGGTGGTCAGTATCTGTCAGCATACCAGAAATGATATGACTGTCTGGTCACAAGATGTTGATGTAGAAAGAGAAGAACTATTAAAAAACGTAAGTATTGTTTAAGTCTTGAGTTTGGTGAGTTAGAGCATAGACTATCGAGAGGAATATTTCCTTTCGATAGTCTATGGTTAGAGTAACCTTAGCCCCAGTGACAGTGGTTAGTATTTATCAACTTACCAGAAATGATATGAGGTAAACTTGTCAGTTGTCAATTTTGAACGCTAAATGTTTCAAAAAGGCTCAAATTATAAAAGTGTAACCGAATCTTCTTCTATCCACAGTTTATAGAATCTGCTACAGAGATTTGTGACTTACTGAAAAGTCAAGGATATTGGGCAGACTTCATTGACCCGTCCTCTGGAAATGCTGTAAGTGATTTTATGATATTATCTTTGCTCATAAATATTTTCGTGAATCTAAACTTACTGAGTACCCAAGACACATAGTGTAGAGTGTTGCGGAAAAGGGGCCTCTGATTGCTACAGTAATTATTTTGTAAAAAGTCTACAAAGTATTTTAACTTTCTTGAGTAGTTTTGAAGCTTCTCGATGACTTTCATTAGCTCCATTTTACAATTCATTTTATATTCAGAAAAGTGAGATTGCTTAGTTCATTCTTTAGAGAATGTGAGATTGCTTCATTCTAAGCAGAATAACGTCAGCCATTTCTGTGAAAACCGGTTTATAAGTTCTACTTCTCTTTCTATTGAAAATTTGTATCTAAATATAGTAATATCCTGTGTCAGCCTGTCACATGGTTTAGGTTAAATAAATATCAGTCTACACTTTTCATTCAAAACCTGGTTTCGATATGGTCGTCGAGATATAACAGTGTGTGTATTATATATTTCGGATTTCTTTTCATTATCAATTATCTGTAAGCGGTTTTGATCCGGCCTCTAAAAAGAACATTATTCTAACAACCGTTGCGACGAAATGGAAACCACTGCGCTCCTCTTCTGAGCTCCTCTCTATTTTATTTATTATTTTTAATACTGTTTACTTTTTTGTAGTATTTTGGAGCCTACTCGAATTCAACATTCTTTGAAACGGACGAGCGATACAACCAACTTGGTTATCGTGTCTTGGATCTAGGATGTTGCAAAGCGCTTAGTCACCATATTTGGGGTACATTTATTTACATTGGAAGCATATTTACTAATGCTCCGGCAGATTGTTTAAAACTACATACCATTCTCGGTGCGAAAGAATATTAAATACTGATACCTTCATATGTGTCTTTATCTTCTTAGTTGTAAAGTATTTGGAAACAAAATCGAATCTTTCTTATCTGAAATTTAGGCAATAGTGTGAAAGGATGTATAGAATGATGTAACCACTTCCATGTTTGCGCAGAGTCGTATATATTCATTAAAATGTATGAAGATTTAAAAAAACAATACATTTCTTTATCAAACTCGTGAATAATTTTATTTAGTTTGTTCATGATGCATTGCAACGTGGCTCATACTCGTGAGAGCTGGTGAGATTATGATGATTAATCATATTTTCTGGAGCAGGGAGTGTTGGTGGAATACAATTTTTATCTCTCCGAACAGGGTTGATTTCCTCCAGGATGCAGTTGTCTGACTATAAATTCTCTTCATTTGCATGTCAGAAGAGTGTACCGTTATGGGATAGCCCGTACTGGACCCCCAAGGACAACAGTTTAGAACTGAAAAATATATATCCAGTATAAATAAAATTAGTTTCTAGTGATTTTTAGCCTGCCAAAACCTTTTTTCCACACAAGCATTAGTGCGTGTTTTCCGTAGTTTTTACTGGTAAGTGAAACAACCGGTGGTTACATTCCTGCTCCCGAAAAAAAGAGCGAACGCTGTCAGAGAAGCAAGTTCGCTGCGAGTGTTTTCTGGTTGGTTAATGGTTAAATGCACTAGCTCGCAACCTAAAATAATCTTCCTGTATAACATCACCTTATGTTATGTGCAATACTTTGCAATTTTTAACTTTTCACTTATATACGTGCATTGCATATACGAGAATCACTTGTGACGTAGGAGGGTCGCACATTTACTAATTCCGAGAGCCAGGGAATCTTGTCACAACTGTAGATTCAAATAATTTACTAACATTACGTTATTAGTCAAGGGTAACGAAAACGAAGAGAATTTTGCTCGCAATTGTACACAATTTCGAAAAAAACAGCCTGTTTTACAGCCAGCGAGTGACTCGAAGAAGTGATGGGCGCGCGAGACCACCACGCGAAAGACGTGGACATGCGCAGATGCCGATCTTGTCGAAATGAAATTCTGTTTGGCCGCGTAAGTTTTGTGCGTGGCTTAATGCTTTAATTCTAATTTCCTTCGGTGAATTTTTTTAAATTTTTGTGTAGTGAATTTACAAGTCGCATTTTTTAATATATCCAAATTTTAGAAAATATCCAAATTTTTCTCAGAACAGAAATTTGCAAATATCTAAAAAACGTATCCTACAACCTGCCTTAATTTTTTGATATAATGTTCCGCTTAGTATTCCAAGGAAATTCAAGTAATTTTATTTTTTGTCCCATTTATAGGATATGACTACTATACTTCATACGCTGTTACCGTGCGAAAACTAATTGTTCTTCGGGCAACTTTTGCTTATTCAAATGATCAGTTGAACAGTTGAGTACATCGATATGCTTATTGTAATTCTCCCAGTCTGTAATTCTCAATCAGTTACATTCAGTGATTCCACTGCAATTTTATGCCGACGCAGAACGCGTCATTTGGATGCGCAGTCGAAACTCCGAACTGGCTAAGTTATAGCTGTGCATACCTCGTGGGCCTTCTATTTTAATGCTCAATACGAAGCTAAAATGGACATGTTTTGTGATTGGCTTACTTAAACAAATTTGATCAGTGTTTGTGCCTTGTTCTTTCAACCAATCACAAAACATTTTCCTATACCTTCGTGGCGACCCTATTGTTTTGGTTACTGCATCCCATTCCCATGGGTCATCGCGCGAATTGTTTTTCGGAGCGACTTTTATGGAGTGTGGAAGGGTCGGTGTTCATACCGCTGGTAGGTGCAATATATCGTGGGACGACGACACACAGAAAGAGAGACTTGGAGCTCTCTCCTTCGCAGAGGCTTGGATAAAAAAAATTATAAAAGGATACGCTAATATTGGATAATAAATAAAAGAATGCGCTAGATGCTAATAAACAAAACGCCGCTATCGAGTATGATAACCGCGGGCGGCGAAGGGCGAGGCCTCCGATTTTCAGCGGTTTCCTCATATTACCATTTAGCGCGTTTTGTTTATTACCATCTAGCGCCTTTTTTTATTTATCCAATATTAGCTATCCTTTTATAATTTTTTTTATCCAAGCCTCTGCGAAGGAGAGAGGACTTGGAGCAAGTCTAGCATTTAGCTACAATCTTGGACAAAACGATTGGGTTCATTGCACGGAATATTGCAAGTAACATTAACATGCCAAAGTTGATGACTTCAGGCTCTGTCCCAGTTTAATTCAACAGGGACCTAGTAAAGAAATATGTAAATTTTGCAGAAAGTAAAAAATAGTCTCAACCAATTTTGTCCTGGAATATGCGGCTGCATTGCGGCAACCGACATGAGTCGATTCATAAATAGATCAGTGGTATATCTTATCCAGTTTAGTTGCGAGATCAGTGTGCCTGCGGAAGTGGGTGTGGTATGTGGACCGGTGACGTCAACCAAAGACAACAAACAAAGCTGCCAAACGAAGTGTACTACAAGTACAAGGTTTTTAACTTAGTTTGAACAAGAGTTTCACTGATATAATGGCGAGTAAACGAACGAAAAAGGGTACTCAGAAGAGAGCAAGACGTGCTACGTCAAATGTCTTCGCCATGTTCGATCAAAACCAAATCCAAGAGTTTAAAGAAGCGTTCAACATGATCGATCAAAATCATGATGGCTTCATCGACAAGGACGACTTACACGACATGTTAGCTTCCCTTGGGAAAGATCCAACGGACGAATACTTGGAAGCCATGATAAAGCTCTCTCCTGGTCCTATCAACTTTACGATGTTGTTGACAATGTTTGGCGAGCAAATGAACGGCACAGACCCAGAAGAAGTGATCAAAAATGCCTTCGCTGCGTTTGATCAAGATGGAGATGGTAAAATACCCGTGGAAAGATTTCGTGAGGCGATGATGACGATGGGAGACAGAGTATCTGAAGAAGATGTGGATGAAATTCTCCGTGGAGCTCCGGTAGATTCCAAGACTGGCATGTTGGATTATATCATGTTCACACAAATATTGAAACATGGCAAAAATGATGATTAGATCATTTCATATACACTGGAACTCCCCCCAGATATTTTTGGATATTCTCATATTTTGAAATATAAACCTATAAATATCAAGTTATCAATATTAAAAGCAATTTCTTTTGTATAGACTATATTACTATACATGTTTTTCCTCACTTATTATGTTCAGAAACTGTCGGGGCTCAAATTCTTTAATATGTTTAAGCTATGTTAATTGCCATTAATGTCACTTTGGAACTATTCAGACAAAAGTATTTTGGGTATGATCAGAGTATGAATAATAACTGTTTTACTCAAGAAGTATAATTGTTTTCCAGGTTTTCTAGGTAAACATGCATCTCACTTTGTACTTTATATTGAAATTTTTATATTTTAAGGTGTATCGTTCAATAAATTTTGTTCATTTTCAAAATTTTAGTCCATGTTTATATTAATTATAACTAAAGGTGTGAGATTTGAAAATTTAGATTTTAAGGATATTTCTATGTTTCACCAAGTGTAAACAAACATAATTCCACTATGCTCTCTGTGTTGTGATTGGTTACTACACAATGGTGGAATTTTATTAAGCTCAGATTATTTTTATTTTATTCAACTTCGCCTCAATGGCAGGGAGTCCACAACAGCGTCAGCCAATTACTGTGGCCCCATTGTTAGTTCCTAAGGGTTAGTATTAGAGGGAGAAGAGCCGGGACCGGGGGAAAACCCTCGCGCGAGACGGAGAGAAACTCAACAGGTTGAGCACATTTGAGCATGCGGTACCAGCAGTGACCTTGACCTGTTGTGAAACGTTGCTGTGAAACAGGGTATTCAAGAGGCGTGAGGCAGCTAGCTTCTTCGTAACCGCCACCTATAAGCTATATTATTTTATTTTATTTCAACTTCGCCTCAATGGAGTCTAACAGCGTCAGCCAGCCAATTACTGTAGCCCATTGTGATTCCTAAGGTTAGTATTGAAGAGGGAGGAAACCGGAGTACCGAAAACCCTCGAAGCACAGGAGAGAATCTCAACTTACATGAGTTATTTGAGCACACTGCCGATCTCAATGAGTACCAGCATTGACCTTGACCTGTTGGCAAACAGAGCTCAACTCAGTGGTAAAGCGCAGCCAGCGCCGCCGCTTCGCCACCCGTATTACCTAATTATTGCCAGACCGTTATTTGTATGCGGTTCTGAATAGGTATTTGTAAATACGGTTGAGCTAGTTTTCTCAATCCTTCCATGTGTTATATAACAAGCCATGCTGGCCTGTTTACACTACCATCATTTTTTAATATTATACAGATAGATTAGGGCTGCAGTAATTGGCCAATTGCTGTTGCTGACACCCTACCATGGTTAATGTAAAAATTGTAATGTAGACTATTTGGGAAGCCAATAAATATATAAGTATTGCACCCCTACTGAAACGTACCAGAATCTCTATCTCTGAATTGATGGAATGCCTGGCAGGGCCTCTGCGAAGGGGGGTGTTATATCTTTGTTTAGGGTCATGTGACCCCCCTCCCCATGGTTGTTGTGTTGTGCTAAAAAGCTTATGTTTGTGTATGGAACTATAAATGAGATTGTGATCTAAATAAATACTAAAATACTACAGGGGTGGTGTGGGGGGTGAGACACCCCTGAAAAAAAGTTGTTGACAAACTAAAAATATCCCATTAAATGAAAAATACGTTAAGGGGAAAAATCATTATTGTAAATGTCGTCAAAATGTGGTCAAATGATGCATATGGCCAGTAAGGTTAAGAAATTGCCGTCAAATAAAGATGCGATATGGAACCTGCGTGTCGTGCGTGATCTGTTCGTCGGCAAACGAAGTCATTTTGGAGAACAATTAGAATGCGGCATTTTAAATATGATTATATAAATTAATTATTTACAATCTCAACTGCTGTTGTGCTGCTGTTACAACGTGAACCAAAATGAATTTTTTCTAACTATTTTTTTAAGATAATTAAAACTCGGTGTTAAGGCGTTGTCCAACAAAATCCTCGTCAACGTAAAGATATGCCGGATTCCAAAAATTACGTGTAATTGTGTAGTCAACTTGGAATGACACGTCCCACACACTTTTGTCGGCAAATGAGAACTCACACCCCCCTGCTTATACCTCTTCGCGAAGGCCCTGATGCCTGGTCCAGGTTTTCCGAAAGTCTGGCCAAAATGGACCTCTTGATTTGATCCAAATTTTCCGGTCAGAGTGTCAGACTGGTCTCAAACCAAAAAATTATTTCATTTAACAATTTGAGTGATCTCCGTGATCTGCCTAGTATGACCTTGTCAATGGAAAGCACCCATGGTTGCCATTTTTTCCATTCCGACCAAAAATTGCACATACTGTAAACCAGTGCAGGCCCGTAGCTAGCTCTCAATTTTTTTTAGGGGGGATGTCGGATGTCGTACGTGTTTGTTTAATTTTTTTTTTTTTCGGGAGGTTTAAAATTTTTAAAAATTTTTTTGAATATTGCATTATATTTTACTAGTTCGGACTTCAAGTTATTAACATATTTAACATATATAACATACTTTTTTTTCAATGAACATTTTTCGTTAGAAATATTTTAGGTTTATTGTTGGTGCGGTTGAGGGGCACAATTGCGGTTGGGGCACAAAGTACCTATTGGGGGCAGCCTGCCCTCAGCTGAACCAGTGGCAAACAATAGTGACGGGGGTGAAAGCCTTGATAGCTGATTAACTTTGTTAAGCAAATTTGCAGGGCATCTTAGGCAGAAATTTGTACAAAAAATTGAAAGGTTTGCAAAGCATAGGCATACCAGGCACGGGGGGTAGCTGAAAAATTGAATGGTCGACAATTTGGGCAAATTTTCAGCCCAAGTCGTCGGACAAAAAATATGGGGGGAAATAAATGGAAAAGCAATTATTATTGAGGAGTGGAGTAAGTTGAATTAAAAGTCGGACATTTTCATTGTCAGTTGGGAAAAATGTTCTCTGCCCCCATAAAAATTTGAATCCGTACGCCTATGTTGCAAAGTGTCTGCCACTGGTATAAAGAGGCCTTACATCTAACATATGAAAGAGCAAGATTAGGATAAACTTACTCTTAGAGACTTAGACTCCATCGAAGCCATAAAAGCCGCGCCCACTCTCGACCTTACCTCAGCATTCTATGTTGTTTCTAATACCAGAAAATCTTATTCACGCAGGTAAAGGGGGTTCCCCGCTATCTCGAACAGCAAAGGGAAACAACAAAAAGTTCGAGATAGAAGAGTAAAAATGATGGAAATGGCATTGGCGGCAAATCCACGGGAGATGGATTTAAGTTCGAGATAGCGAGGAGTTCGATATAAGCGAGTTCGACATAGCGGGGTTCTACTGTACTTTTCACATGAAGCATTATTGGTTATTTTAATTATGATTATTTTAATCAGTAATCTGTGATTCATGATCCTAAGCTAATTAAGGCCTCAATTCTTTTTATGTGCGTGTAGAAGTAACCTTTGATTTGGTGTGAACCCGTAAAATAATTTTGCGATTATTCGTGACCCATGAAAGGACTTTATAAATTCACGTAATCTAATCTATTCCTGGTAGTTTGTACCCCTATTCATTTATTTTCTTCTTTGGACTGCACCCCTCAAAATTCCACTTCATCAAGACGACCGCCCATATTTTGAATTCAAGCAACACTTTAAGCACATCTAGATGCAGTTTGCTTTTCCAGTCGAAGAAGGACACAGAGAACCTAGGAGTCCAGGTGCAGGCTCTCCTTGAAATATTGACTATGCCTTGATTCCTTGAAGATTTTTATAATCTTGAGCCTCTAAAATAAAGTGTTATTTCCTGCGTTTTTTGGAAGCATTATACATTACTGATCATTATTGAGTATAAAACATGAACCTCATTACTCTACTGATTTATTTAGCAACCCAAAGCCCTTTACGCACTTTACCTAAAACTCAAACATTTCACAAAACTCAAAACGTTATAATTGCAATTTTTATTTTATCCTCGCCAGCAAGTTTACCCTGTATATGGGCCATGGCATTGGTATACTAATGCATCTTCCAAAAATCGATCAAAAGCTTGGAGGGGGGGTCCCAGGTCTAGGAAATAGCCTTGGGACTGGGACACCACTTACCAGTATTAAATAATAGCATGTCCAGACGCATCATGTGTATAGTATAACTTTGTAAAGATATTGTGTTTGCATGCCATGCCACTCGGAAGGAAGACTGTTCATGTCATATAATACACTGCAAGTATACAATAGAATGTATTCATTGAAAATATCACTGATTGAAATCATTTCAGCCAGTATAAAAGGTAATGTTGGAATGAGGCATGCACAATCTGTTTTGGCATAGCCGGCATATATAGAATATACCATGGATGATTAAAACACAATCACTAATTCATTAATAAGCTTTAACCATCGGTATGAATCCACAAACGAAGTGAAGAAGACGATATTGGAATGATGTATAATTTTAATTTCTTTTAATATGATTAACGATATTGTATTCATCTCCAAAATCGTGTGAGAACATATCAAAACGCATTTGCATTGTTTTTTGGTGTAAAGCCATATTATTTTTTCTTTAGAATCTGCATAAAATTTACGTTTAAAAGAAAAAAGACTAATCTTGAACGATTGAAATCCGGAGATAATGAAATGATAAATTTGATAACAAATAATATTAGCCTTTTGCTTTCTAGATCTGCCATAAAATTGTTAAGACCCATCTATAGCACTGATTCATTAACCTTGTTTAGTAACGACGTGTTCTGTTCTTTCCTGATTATATGTTGGCTCCACTAAGTCAAATTTTAACTATCTTTCCATTTTCACTGACAGTTTGTGCAGGCAACATTCAAATTAAAACTGGTAGTTTAAAGGCAACCTATACCTATATTTACCTCTTGAAGGCGGGAGATATCTTCAAAATGGTGTATTGTGGCAGTATAGACTGCCAAGACTCAAGAGTCATGAATAAACTGCTAACTTTACAATCCTCATAGCATGCGTACTGGCATAGCCATCGGCATAGGCATATAGCTTGATTAGCATTCAGCTATTGTCTATTGATTTTTGACCTCTTCTCATGAGGATTAAATTAATAGATCAATGAAGTCAGCCTGAGGAAATTGATAATAACTAAACTCGATCACAACCTTAGTTCAAAAGAACTGGCTGTCGATAACGAGATCACTGAGATCTGCAACTTGAAATATAAAGTCGCAGAGTGCCATGTAGACCTGCAATAGGCAACCACAAGCAAACTGAATTATAAATTGCAACAATTACTCCTATAGTTATATACCGTTACCAAATATTTATAACTATACCCGTAACTCGCCATAGTCTGTCTAGTCTGTGCAGACAAGTAGTTTTGGGTATCTCGCCTAATAGAACAAAAAGTTAAGCCCTATGAAAGAGCAAGGATAAACTATGGAAACTCCATCGCAGCATAAATTGTGTACACTCTCAACCCCCTCCCCTATTTCTGCAATGGTCAATGGTAGCTGGCATTTTATTTTGTTTGTAATACCAGAAAAAGAGGTAAAGAGGGTCTCCTACACTTTTCAGTTTTCACACGATGCATTATTGATTATTTTAATGATGATTATGTTAATCTGTGATTCATGATCCTCAATTATTCCAACTCCGGCCATTTAAGATTTTGAGTTAGTAGTGGTTCTAAAAAATTTCATTTAAAATTCGCTACATATTTGCACGCTGCGGCATATATGAAAATAATCAGTTTGGTTTGATTATTATGTACGAGTTTCATTTCGCACTTCAAATATTAGACGACATTACACAAGTCGACGGGCAGACGAATCCTGGTGCGCAAATTCGTGCGGTTCCATTTGTTTACACGGGAATTTGTCCGGTTTCATGCGTCCCATGTGGACTGGAAAGGCGAATCTTGCAATTATTTGAGTACAATTTTGAATTCGTTCGGTCCATGGAAACGGACCTTATTTTCTAAAAAATGTTTCATCTAAAATACGCTATATACAGCACCACAAAAGAATTAATTTGCACCGGTTATGCAATACAAAATAATTAATTAACAATTGTTTGATGATTATGTTACGACCTTCATTTCTGTACCTGAGAAACTCTCTGAAGTCTCTGGGATCCAAATACAATGGACAAACTACTTAAACCATGGCAACAGCTTCAGTAGCTTCCTAATTCTGGTGCTGTATATAATATCGCCGACAGCACAATTATTCCTTCATTTCACAGTTAAAGTGTTTAGTGCATATTGTATCAAGTACAGTATGTTGTTTCAAATCTATCTTCCCAAGATATTCCTGAAGATGATCGAGCTGCTTGCAGTATTGGAGGATGGACTGCCAAGAGTTACGAAGACCACGAGACCGAGGTTATAAGTTATGTTCAGCATGCTGTTAGCCGTTAGTCCCGGGTTAGTGTGCTGCCCCTTACCGCGAGGGTAGGAGATTTATTTAGGTTGGGCAACTTCCCTGTACTTGAAATCTAGTGTAAGTAGAGTTTGGTTGGTTCCCTATTGTGCTTCGAGGGAATTATTCTCCGGGCCCTCCGGTGTTCCTTCTTCACCAAAAATGAACTCTTAAGCCCCCTACAGACGAGCAAGTTTTCCTTGACAAGTTTTATTTGCTCGTGTATGTGTATAACTTAAAAATTGACAAGTTTTCCTCGACAAGGAGGCTTGTTTAAAAGCTAGTCATACAGCTTTAGATAAAAAACTTGTTTATCAAATAAACTCGTGAAGAAACGCATCAAGGAAACCTTGCTCGTCTGTACGGGGCTTTCAGGCCTTAGTTGTCGAGCACGTGTATCATGAGTCTTTGGCTTGTGGGGGGGGGGGGGTTGCATGGGCAACCACACCCAATGTAAATTTATGTAATCAATATTAAATAACTCAATTAAAACCTTAATAAGTGCATAGTTTTAGGCGACATTTTTATGAACACTTTTTAAGCAAATAGTAATCTGCTACGAGCATACAGCGCTCTAGGTCAGTTTGCTGAGTTGCTTAGTTATCATTGGGTTGCATTCATTGCGGATCTTGATGTTCAGAAACGTTCAACGAAAGTTGGTTGCCTTTGGATTTCGTGGAACAGACAATCATGGTCAAGACTGGGGAAAAACCTTGATATGACAATCGTTACGGAAACCCTTGGCCCTGCATACTCATTCCTAATTCACAAAGGATTCCTAGAGCGTTACCACTACATATCTTCGTGGTTTGAAAATTAATACAGTCAAGTTCCAAATGATTACACCATTTTGCTGACAGGTCACAGTTTGGGTGGTGCAGAAGCAACCATTGCGGCAGTATACGCAGCTGGTAAGCTGAATAGAAAACCAGATGGTGTGTATACATATGGTTCACCAAAAGTTGGTACCAGCCAGTTTAAACAGTACTATGAACAAAAAGTTGGTTGTGATCGTACCATCAGAATGACTGTTAGGTTTGACCCTGCCCCAAGTTTCCCTTTGCATATCTTGCAGTATACTCATGTCTGTCCAGATCTTGAAGTCTTGGGAAAATTCACATTAGACCTCTTGTACAAACATAATTTGTACGGTGGTTATGAAGATGGCATAAAGAGAACATACCAGGGTGATATGAAATATATGTAATATATGTAAGTAAAATGCTCAAATTCAAATAAAACTTAGTCACACAATTTATGTCATGTCATTTCGTTAGACCTGTAAGTCATGTTTCAGACTTCGAACTAGCTTTTCATGTACCGAATCTAATGCGAATGAGCTCAAACAAAGAAATCAGGTCGTTAGATTCGGCACAAGAAAATTCGACGTCCAAAACAGGCCTAATACATCGACCAGTGGCGGACACTTCGCGAAATAATAAGCTGCCAAAATATTTCAATCCTTTCAATTTTGTTGCTGCAAATTTCATTCCTCGACTATTTTTCGCTAAAATTTAATGCTAATTTGCTTAATGCTATTATTACAATTTAGTTACTCGGTTTATGATCAGTTTATCTTTCAGAGATAGCTGTCACTTCATTCGCCCACTACCTCCCCTAGTTTCCGCTAGTAGAGATCGAACCATACCGTTATGACCTCTGAAAACAGCACCTCAGTAGAAATTGTTACAATTATGAAACTAGATGCAATGCTAAACCATCTTATACAACGTTTTCAAGTTGATATCATTATCGAATCATAAATATAATTGATAATGCAAAGACTCAATCGAAACGTTCATGAAAATATCACATGTAAACCTTTGGCTTTGAATCTCCCAATAAAGATTAACTTGTCGCAACTCTACATTTTGTAATGGAAATTGGGGCGACAAAATTTTTGCTCAAACTTGCTCGGACTACTGAGGCTGTGCAGGTAGTAAGAAGTTAAGATTCAGTGTTGCTCAGCTAGCAAAGGTGATTCCAGCGTGTCGGCAGCTATATATAGGAAGAGTCAAGCGTTTTTCGTTCCTGGCATATTTTTATCAAATATGACATCGCCTTTTTTCCTTCGCGAAATTCACATGAACCAATTGACCAAGATCCATCCATAACAACAACAGTGTCTTCTTTTGTAAGTGTTCTTTTACCGACTCTTCCTGGTTGAAACTGTAGGAGGTTGTTCAAAATACTCTGTCGGCAGTCTTTTGTGAGGGATTTGTTTCAGTTCTATACAGAAGACAATTGAGTATAGGAAGCAAACTGAAGATTGATAGGACACGGCGATCTTTCATTAGGGACCGGTCATAAAGTATGTGTACTGGGGGGGTGGAGGGTATTCCAAAATACTACCATAAAATTTGGCACCCCCCCGAAAAGCGTCGGAAAATATTTAATACCCCCCTCAAAGGTGATGATTTGTTTCAGCTCAAAACACCAAGGAAGTTATACGGTAGCGATAATTTATTTGTCAATTTGATTTGTAAATTTTGCTTTAATTAAGGTAATAGAGTGACGCTTAATCTTGCTGCCTCGCAAGAATATATACACGATTACAGTAAAATAGGAAGATAGCATTACTGTATTAGGGAGAGAAACTTACATATATAGTTCATCCCACCCGACCGGGATGGACAATCTTTTGCCGATTTTGACCTGTTATTGAGCGGCTTACACTAATAGATCTAAGCAAACATCATTATTAAATACTGGGTTTGGTGGATAATCCACCAAACCCAGTATTCTAGTTCAACCAAGTGAAGTGCAAAAAAAGATATTTCGAAGGCGCCATGTTTTCGTAATTTCGCCCCATCATGCAAGGTGCGGGATATTAGATAAACTGAGTTATGAGTATATGTCAATATGCCGGAACACATGCATGCAGTCCCTGTGGTATTAGCCTGCGTGGCAGGCGTTCTATTGTGGGGGAGGGAGTTTCTCAAAAAAAAGCGCTCTAAACAAAACTCCCTCCCCCACAATAGAACGCCTGCCACGCAGGCTACTGAGTACTGTGGTATATGCCTATAGGAAACTCTCTAAATCCAGTGTATAATTCATATCATAAATATATTTCTTCATGTTAAGACCTTGGCTTGGCTTTTATGAAAGTTGTGGGATTTATAGGATTCCTCTTCATTTCTTCATAACCAAACTACAAGTGATCAAATTGCCTTAAAATATTCTGTGTCGTATTTGATCTGAAAATATTCTGATTTCTGCATGTAGTTAATTGACTCGATTATCTATTTGGCAAAGATTTCGACCCGTAAGGATCTTAGTTAATCAGTGGAAATGCAAATATCAGGTTGCAAATAGTAATATCGAAAAATCGATTGAAGTGGAGTTCTCCACAAAAATAGATGAATTGGCAATTGCATTTATCGGACCAAGAAAATATATGGCACTTCAAATATTACTATATGCTGCGTTTGTGATTTGGTATGGAAAATATCTTGCGCGGCAAAATCTCAACTCAGTGACATTGTCAAGATTAAACTATATTATATTATTTACTTAATGCCATTAAGTCGGCATTAATTAAATATATTTAAATATCGGCGACATTTACCTAGTTGTCATCCGTTTCAGTTGTCACCGTTTTGAATAGTATTACTTCGAAATTTTATCATATACGAAGCATATAATGCTTAGTCTTGACTGTAAGATTTATCTTCTGTAGTACATAACCATCTATTCAACACTATATTTTGCATGTACTGTAAATAAGCTTGTTTCTAGATTTTTTATATACGGTATACATGTCGTTTTGCCAATAACATTTCCATGAGTCGTTGCGTCATATTGTTCAAGTTATTTATTACTAACATTTATTACTTCGAGTTTATCATCTTAAAATTTTACTCCAATTTTGGACTGCCGATTATATCTCCGGCTGTAAAGGCAACCACGCAAAATTTAACATATCAAACATTCTAATCGGTTTCCCATTACTCGGATATGTGCATTGCGCGTTTGGAGCCCTAGAGTAATTTTTGAGTCACTGAATATTTATTGGAGTTCAGAGGGTAAACGAGAGAAAGCGTGTACATTTCACCCAGATTTCAGGATTTAACCTGGTTAAGATAGAGATATAGCTCACCGGAAATCTAGTCAGCCATTAATTAATCTTGCCAATCAATTTTGATTGACCACAAACTAAGTAAATTGTATTTGGAGACAATATGCAAACAATATATTTATATCTAAGTACCATCAAAATCTTTTTTCTTCTTTTGCTTTACTAGACATCTTTACCGTCCGTTTCAGCTCTATATAGAACGGGCAGGGAACACAACACTCAACAGTCAACAATCACTGGATTTATGTAATGAAATCATGAGCCATTGAGCCCTGCATTCAGAACTAAAAATGTATAATCTTTAATAGTAAGAACATGCATTCTAGTCTAGATTTGATCGGGAATGTCTGATTGCTACCTATAGCGATTCTTATATGTCTAAAGTTAAGACAACTGCCTGTGAATTTGCCTGCATGTACATGTGAGTAAGTGAGAAACTTCTCCTCGAACGGAACATACTATAATTATATACATTTACAGTAATTCGATCGTTTCTTCACTTTGACTGAAGTTAGTATTAATGGAAGAGACTACCTGATAAAGACCGAACAAAATCATATGTTTCAAGGCTTAATTAAACTATATATGCCATCAACACTGCAGGATTTCAAAATTTATACATTTCAAATCTGTCTCTCACACGCTGAATATGGTCAAATTTCTGGTTAAACTTGTTCAACAATAAATAAGGCAATTAAGTTACCAAGAAATTTAAACTGGAAACTAACTTAAGCCTAATATAGTTTACTTTAACCAAAATATTTAACCTTTTGAGTGTGAGATCAAGTTGCAAGGAATATTTGACTATACGGTTCCATATATTCTAACTTATTTTCATATAGCTCACGTTATTGACAACACAGGAAATTCTGAGAAGAGCTTTGATGTTGAGTTCGTCGCATGAGTCATGAGTCCCGTTCACGGATGGTATCATGCCTGTCGAGAACGTCCGGTAGTGAGTAAATTAATTATGTAAAATATATTCAAGGCTTGAATTATTTCAAGGTCATATCTATCAATCCAAACTATATTACAAAAGTCATAGGTTCTTGCAGTAGTTTAAAGCCCGAAATCCGCGTATAGGCACAATACAGTAAACTAAGAGAAGTTATTTCTATTTTCGGTGAAAAATATATATGATATGATTGCCATTTATTTGCCAATATGAATTAGGAATGTACGTAAGTGGAAGTTTACATTAAGGATGTTTCGCTTGAGTATAATGTTCATGCATTTTCCCACATCACACATGCTTCCAATTCGGCAAAGTTCACTAAAATATAAAAGCTAGTATAACTACTATTATAATTTAATTACTTTCGTTTAAAAATATAAATTTACGTTTTGTCTCGTGAACCGACCAACGTCAATACGTGGTAAAATATATAGTGTTTCTCGAGGTGTAATTTCTCGTTTTTCAACCCTTTATTTTTTCAATTCTGTTACTCTGTAGAAACATTTAGAATTATCATACAATTGCTACATTACTTACACTGGGTCAACTGCCATCATGCATGAGCATGGTATGCGTCTAATGTCTCATTTCTGCGTTGGCCGAGCTTAAACTTCTTACAGCGCAACGCAGAATAAATTTTAACACAAACGGTTAACTATAATGGAGGAAATTATATTAATATAATGTTAAATGGCAATGTTTATACGCTAATTTTTCCCACAGCCAGGCCAAGGACAAAGGTCGGCAAGATCTTCCCGAAGTTCGGAACTGAAACTCAAGTCAATCAAACTTCAAGTCGGCTTCCTTTGAAACCAAATCCGGCACTAACACCGGAATACGTGTCATTCAGAAAGCACAAAACACATAAACTCGTGCACAAACTGAAGCAATGATTGCTTTTAGCGGTTTTCAAGCAACAAGCAAACAGTAAGGATCGTTCAGAATCTTCACTTCAGCCATGGCGAAATTTGTGGCTGTAATACTTTTGGTGTTCTTTGGTTTAATATGGAGTGGTGAAAGTCGCTGTCCTAAACCAACATTGCCTGCTAATTCTAATGACAAGTACTACCAAGGTAAGCTTTTTCCAACATAATATTTTAAAGGTGATTGCATTTTTCATCTGTTCTTAGATGCATGGTTGTAGCTATGGTGAGATTTTGCTGGTGCAGTGTTGGTGCATGTACCAGCTCTTTGACCGGGGTTCGATTCCTGCAATGTCTGATTTTGTTGCATGAGATAAGGATTCTTTCAGTTATTTAGACTCAGGCAGACACCCTGATGGTTTATCCGCGCACTCCTGTTTCCTCCTGCAATAACACTGAACGTCAGGAGCATTGAGAGGTGGATCTTTTGAACTAGAAAGACAGTTTTAAGGCCGCTTAATAACGACTGACAGAGCTATCCAGTATAAAAATAAAGTTAGTTTACTCTTTACACACTTTGAGTCTTTGATTAAACTTTACTTAACTAATTGTTCAAAGAAACTTCGGTAGCTATAGTGTAAATCCTATATCATTATATGTTTGAAAGTCAATTACGACTCAGCTCCCTAAACAAGAAATCGGGGTAAAAGGTCTCAGCATAGCTGGATTGGTATACTGGCTTATTCAGCAACTCAGTCAAATGAAAGAGGGGCAATACCGCTTTACTTACATGATATTTAAAAATACAGGAAAGATTGTTTAAACTTTACTCTGAGCGGTTATACTTATACATCATAATACATGCATGATATGTAAAATGTGTTGGGGTATTATTATTTCAAGCGAAGATACTTCGTCAAAACATTAGTAATACTTTACTGATTGGTGTGCTTCTTTATCTCTGTTATATGATTGCTAATATTAATTTAGAGTTCCAGAAAATTCCTCCTACAAAAGAAACGGCAGATAAGTTGAAGAAAAACTTCATTGCCGCAGGGCAGGGTAATGGCAAACGGGAAGATACAGTTATTGTGATGGATGGCTCTGGATCCGTAGGTTCCTGTGAGTTCAACAAAGGAAAACAAGCATTAACCAATTTGGTTAAGATTGGCAATGATGGCGGATACGACAGCAAATTTGCTTGCGTGACCTTTTCCTCTAGTGCAAACACAAATTTCAAGTTTCTTTCGCCAACTTCAGCAGCGGCACAGATGAGTAGAGTATACTACCCTGGTGGCGGAACCAACACACAATTGGGTCTCTCATATGCCAAAACGTTGATGACAGGTAATGTGTATTAGATAAGGTTTAAGTTTAGACATGTTTCGCTTCTCTGATTCAAGTAAATGAATGAAATACCCCAGCTAATTACATTCACGACCCAACATTTCGACACTCGAGGGTTAGTAAAATCACGACTTTTGGGGTCTATTTCAAATAAGCCGATTCTCAATTCTACATTCAGCGATTTCTACCATCAAACTACTCCTAATTTCTTGCAATCGTAATCCCAAACATAACTCTAACCTCCTTACCTAACCCCGAGTTAACCCTAATCTAACCCTAATCCTAATCTTTGATGAAGATCCTAGACTGGAGTTTCCAAACTTGGGGTCTACAATGAAGTTAATCTGTTCGGAGATTAATTTGTTCGTTTATTTAAACAGAATAGCGTAATATATCTGATACTATATCTATAACAATGTATAACAGCTTCAGCGAGTCAGTAAACAAAAACGGCGCATGCGCACTGTGTATACCTCACTAAAGTGACGTGTACAAACCTCAAATGACAATTAAATACGTACTGAGGTCAAACGTGAAAAACTTGACATTATTCAGTATTTCAAATATATGTTGTTGAATGATGTTGTATAATGATAATATACATTGATTGTATAGATAATAGACAACCTCGTTGGATAATAAATTGATTGTATAGATAGTATAGTGAATGTAGCTGATCATTTCTTGTTTAGGCAGTGTATGAAACCTATCGAATTTCAGTTATATCATAGAAGAGGTAGTACAACGTGGAAATGCAAATAGAATCATTATTTTTAGAATCCGGGAAACAACAATTATCCTTAGAATTCCAGGATATTTCCCAGTATCCTGGCTGTACCTAATAACACTGATTATTATTAATATTGCTATAAATGACCAAATGAATACTTACTTTTCGTAGGAAGTCGTTATAATTCACAGAAGATAGTATTTCTGGTCACTGATGGTCAATCGAACATCCAGCAGGATAAAACAGTTCCCAATGCAAAAGCACTGAAAGATGATGGAGTTAAGATTTTTGTGGTGGCAGTTGGAAGATACATTAGTGGCATTGATGAGATGGTGAGAGTTGCCTCGTATCCACCTGAGAAGTATCTGTTCCGTGTGAGGAAACTTGGAAATTTATTGGATGTTGTTAAACTGGTTGTAAAAGAGGTTTCTCCTGGAAAGTATAGAGCGATACAGGGGCAGCAAAACAGGCCATGTTGATTATCAAATAACCGGAATTCGTCGAATCATGGACACTCCTCATTAATTCGTTTTAATTTATTGAGTCTACTCCTCTTAATTTTTTGTAGTTTATGTAGTTTTTTATGTTACTTTTAGTTTTACTAATGACAGTCAGTATAGTTTCCAATAAACAATCTCTAATAAGCTTGCCTTTGCTTGTAGTATAGTATATAAACCTAGAAACAATAATATGATTATCCTTGAAGCATTTATAATATGACTCCAAAATTTATATCGTTTTGTGGCAAGCTCTGACTCTGGAGATGCCTGGGCTTTCCTTCTTAATTTCTGGGAAAGTTGGGTTCCTTCGCTTGCAATCGGCGGTATAAATAATTTGACTTGTGGTAAGTCTATGGGATGCCCTGTTGCATATTTGTTTAATACTATTTCGTTTTACAAATTGGTTTTTACAGTATACTGTTGGATAAGGAATTCTGTTGGAAAAATCAAGTAGGTGAATTTTGTTCCTACTGTCTCTGTAATCTTGTAGATCTGCCTTCACCAAGCATTTTTTTTGTCACATTTTGTTTTTTCAAAGCGACCAATTCCTTTTCATAGATATATAAATTTCACAAACCTATTAAATCTTTATGAAGTTTGTTCTAATATGTAGAAAATTGGGATGGGTTTATTCAATCTATAATAATTTTAACATTATACAGACATCAATGCATACATTTGTTGGGCATTTTTCTGTTTTGAATTGCTTGATTTGTTCCGTTCTTAATCTACATGTGTTAATGCGTGAATAAGGTCTGGAAATAGGATCTGGAAAAAATTTATGCATGGTACAAACTTTAAACTTTCATAAAATGGACGCTTAAATGGGTTTGTAAGGATTCAGACCAAACAATTTACACGTAGGACGAATGGTATGTAAAAGCTTGAACTACAAGCTCATGTTTAATTTTGTCACTCCACTTTCCAACTTGCTGTTTGCTCGCAGCGCGTACTTTCTGCCACAGCGAAACTTCATATAAGATCCTTTTAAACCACATGCATCATCCTGGGAGGTCGCGTGGGTTAGCGAAAATAGCTCTTTCGATGTTGATCTGTTGTTAATTAATGGTTGGCGCCTATGAACAGAAGGAACGTGGCGAATGATCGATGAGGTTAAATATATCTAACTATATGGATAGATTAAAGGCAAAACGGCAAACCTATAAAGATTTCTCATAAAAATAGAACAAGTAGCTTATGTACCCAAAAGCTATAGTGCAATAACCTACTGTCGGGATAAAATTGCAGTTGAATCATAACATGTAGCTGAGACTGGAAGAATTTAGATATGCACATCAAAATATAGAGCTGTTCAATCATCATTTGTGTTTTACAAATAGCGACAATAGAACTGTCATTAAAATAATTTTGTACTAGCATATTTTGTCTTCTTTGTAAAGCAAAACAGAGAAAGGTACACAGGTCAGGGCCGTCCTCAGAAAATTTATCAGGGGGGGGGATGTAAGGTCCTTTCAACCGACTGACTAACGAACTTGTACCGACTACATTGCTGTTAGACATCAAAAATATTTTTGTCTGCCGACTAAAATAGCACTTCTGCCGACTGAAACGCCAAATAGAATTTCTGGGGGGGTGTGACACCCCCCCGTAGGTCCGGCCCTGGGTACACTAAAGCAGTAAAGGGAATATATTTTCTAATTTGTCAACCGTGCATAAACTAATTGTTTTTCGAGCAACTGTTTGCATATTCAAATAAAGATTAAACAGTTGAGTACTTCAATATGTATATATTTTTAAATCTTCCAGTCTCAGCTAAATGTTTTGATTCAACTGCAATTCAGCTGCAGAACGCGTCATTTGGTTGCGCAGTCGGAACCGAACTGGGTTATTGAGCCGGAAAACGCGAAAACGAGGCTCGTGGGTAGGTTAGTACTTCTGACTCACAAACCTCGTTTTCATGTTAAAAGTTATTACACTCATGTTAGATTTCTTTCGGACAGAGACGGTGCATAACGTACATTCAATTTTTGCGGTTACAATACAAAATTTATGCACAAAATCCAACAAATTTAAGGTGGCTCCCTACAATTTTTGAAATATGGTAAATTTATGATTTAGATTGAATTTTTTTGAAGAACTGTTACTTATTAGCAAACAAAAATTGTACCACATATATTGAGCAATATTCTAAGAGTCGGAAATTCACAAAAAGGACGTCATTACCGTTGCTATGGTAACAATGACGTTTCAATATGGCCGACATTTTAGCTTTTAACGCACTTTACTCGAAAAAACGCCTGGTTACCCCATTTTTATTTCATAAAACATTGTCGTCTAGTACAATAGATTGTCTGAACAAGTTTAAAACAAATTTAAAACTCGTTCAGATAATCTATTTTTCTACAGGAAAATGTTTCATGAAATAAAAAATGGGGGTAACCAGGCGTTTTTTAAAGTAAAGTGCGTTAAAAGTCAAAATGACAGCCATATTGAAACGTCATTGTTACCATAGGAACGGTAATAACGTCATTTTTGTGAACAATTTTCAGCTCTTAGAATGTTGCTCAATATAAGTCATACAATTTTTGTTTTGTAACAAGTAAAAATTATTCAAAAAGTTTAATCTAAATCGTAAATTTTTCACATTTCAAAAAATTGTAGGGAGCACGTGAAATTGTTTCGTGAACGGATCGGAAAGGGTCGTGGATCTTCGACAGACTAAACATTAAATTCAAAGATGGCGATATTCAGGAGTGTCAGAAGTGTTTTTCACAGCGTAAATTTTGTGTGCTTTGCTCGACGTGTACGAATACTGCCTGGAATAAACACAGCATATTTTAGCACATGTAATAAAATAAATAATAGCGTGAATGATAAAATACAAGAACAACTGTTGGAAGAGAAATGTATTCTTCTAAATGATCAAGATGAAGTGATTGGAGACGCAACAAAAAGAGAATGTCATTTAAACAGTAATATAAAGAAAGGAATGTTACATCGAGCATTTAGTGTTTTCTTGTTTAACAACAACAATGAATTATTACTTCAACAAAGATCTGACGCAAAGATAACATTTCCTGGTCGTTTTACAAACACGTGTTGTAGTCATCCATTGAGTTTTCCTCAAGAATTGGAAGAAAAGGATTTTCTTGGAGTAAGAAGAGCTGCTCAACGTAAACTGCATCATGAACTGGGAATTGAAGCTAGTGAGGTGAAAAAATGCTTAAAATTGTAAACACTTTGATGTCAGTAAGTGGCTGTCAATAGCATTAAAACAGACTTGCTCCACAATGGAAGGAGGGAGCAGGGGGGAGTAGCAAAGAATCCACGATCCTAAAATAATTGGGATGAAAACTCGGGGGTAAAGCATGCAATCACTCTACTAGTCTGCAATAGCAGGACAAAATGTGCATTCCATAATTTTTGTCTGCTGGATAGCTGTGCCAGCTCAACTGGGTGTACACCAGACCTGCTACACCGCTGGCCACCACAGCCAGCAAGCCCGAAAACAAGAAAACTATTGTATATCGCTCATCACCCAAAGAATTTTTCAAAAGTATTTTTATTATTTTCCTTCCAGATTTTATCAAAATGAATGAATTTGTCTGATTATATAAAAGAGGATTCACAAAAATCAATTTTTTCCTTCGCCAATTTCATATGGCGTGCTGGTATGACCAGCTCCACCCCGCCAGAGATACCCGGCGGGAAGCTCTTCGAATGCAGTCTGGCTGATGGCCCCTAAATTCAGAGAACTAAGCTCAGATCCACAAAATCACTAGACTACGTCATAGACCATACTCGGTTCCTCATCTAGTCTATGCAACTTTGGCGAAAACTTGCCCCCATATATGTCACATCCGTTTGCTCTTTTGCATAAATTAAAATCTATGCGATCTTCGAAATTTATGCGTGGATGCATATGACTCAGAAGAATGAGTTTTATATTGACTAACATTGCTATAATTAGCACTAAAGTCTATCTACTATAAGAATATAAAAGAAAAGGCTTGAACGAAAGCCTGAAAGAATTGGATGTAAATATGAAACTGATTTTTCTGAGACTTTACCGATACCTAGGGACAGGTACATTATGCTGGCATTTCTTTTAGCATAATAGGGAATCCTTTTGAGATCGAGCATAATAGGCAAAAAGCAAGCATAATAGCATTAATAGGCAAAAGTTTCGGTATGACGTCATTTTGCCAACGTAATTTTACGTAATACGCATATGCGCCAACCATCTGCGGTCCAGCGGCATAGCGTACACCGTGTTACTTTCGGCAAATACGTGGTGTATTGATTGAATATGATGTAGCATAATTATGGGCATAATAGGGTAAAGTCAGGAGCATTTGAGAATAGCATAATAGTCCCTACTGATACCTAGACTGACACCCGAATACAGTGGCGTGCTGGCAGGGGGCGCCAAAACATAAATGGGGCGCCAAAATTTCACAAATCACACAAAAGCACTAGTCCGAATTGGAATTTTGTCGGATCCGATGAGCCAACGAGAGAGAGAAAGAGTTTGAGATTGTTAATGATTGATATATTGTCGTTTATCTGATAAAACTTATCCGATAAATATTAGTGATTTCCGATATGCCAGGTTTTCTTATGTTGGCTATTGCAATATCGCATTACTTACTACCGCACTGCCGCAAGCACTGTTCAAAGTGCTAGTACTCGCGCTTAATTTGAGTTCTGTTATTCGGAATACGACTTATACGAGGATTAAAAATTCACCAGCCTACCTACAACTACAAGCATTACTGTCCAGTCTGTAATATCTCAAAGGATGTAAATTGTTAATTGTGAAATGTGAAGTGATTTGGCTTACGATCACTGGTAAGTTCACCGTTCACCGTCCTCTATGAATTATATATTTATTCAAACTCCTGAATGTGTTGTTTATTGCACATTTTTATTTTATACGATGTCTAGTTATAATTCTCAGAATTCCGTCAAATCGCTACCCAAAACGCAAGAAATAGCATTTCAGGGACTCTAAATTTCAAAATTTTCCCGGTGGGGCATGCCCCCGGACCCCCCTAGAGGTCTCGCGTCTAGGACGCTCAACCATACACATATTACAAGGGGGCTCCAAATTTCCAGCTGGCCTCCCCTGGCGAACACAAGCCAGCACACCACTGCCCGAATACAAAGTGTCTCAAGATAAACAGTTTTAAGTACCTTCTCAATCACATGGCTAAGTTACAATATCAATCTTGCTCATATATACAACTTCATGTATTTAACTGTATGCTATAGGTTAAACCACGTACCTTAAGCTGGCAGTTTAATATCTTTGGTCTGGAATGTTTCTGTTTTTTGTTGCTGTAAGACTAGCCTGTATATATTAAGCATTAATGCATAATTCTTTCGTATAGAAATATGATCAGCACAGTCCAGTGTCACACAAAAGTTGCTTCGTGCACAGCTGCAATATTCATAAGCACAAAATGCTCAGAGTAGCATCATCTAATAAAATACAAGGGATGAGCCGATAACGAAAATTGCCGATTACCGAGGCCGATTATTTGTAGGCCGATTATCTCAACTTATCGGCCGATTAATCGATATCTGCCGATTATTGTAAGTAGCAACACGGCGGTGTAAAAACCTTTCAAAGACGGCGGTTGCTTTGAAGTTCTTTGACTCACAGAAACTTTGATGAACATAGGCATAGCAGAAACGCATTGTATGGAAGCTTTTTAATTTTGTGAGTTCTTTCGCAATATGTTCATAAAAAACCCTGTGAAAAACAACCTAAGTATCTATTCGCTTGTAGCTATGTAGTTTTTTAGCATGTGCTTGGCAATTGTGCAAAAAGTCTTATGGCCGATTGCTTTGCCGATTATCAAACAATAATCGGCCGATTATCGATTATTTAAAAATGGCCGATTATTTTCCGATTAATCGGCTCATCCCTAAATACACAGAGTATATACTTGTGCCCTAAATACAAATTATATTTGAAAATAAATATCTTTCCTTAGGAAAACCAGGCCCTCATAAGGAAATTTGATTTTGGCAGGCAATATATTTACCCTTTTCAGAGTAACATCCAACTTACATAGAAACGTGCATAGACAAATCAATTTCTTTTTTATCTATTGTAGAGTCAGACCTCTCTATTACGGACGCTGAAGGGACACAGCAAAGTGTCTGTATCAGAGGGTGTCCATTTCTTAAAATAATATATACGAGATTTATATATTTGTGAACATTGAAAACTTTTGTAATGGAGAGGTGTGTCCATAAGGACAGGTTTGGCTATACTTAGATTGTATTAGAGTTTTTAAATTTGCAATGATCAGTGTTAATATTGCTAATTTCTGCACCACCAGATACCTCTCGAAGACATCAACATGATCACAAGAATTCATTACAAAGCAGCATCTGATGAGCAGTGGGGCGAACACGAGATTGACTATGTCCTATTTATTCAGAAAGATGTAAATATTCAAGTGAATCCCAATGAAGTGAAAAGTTTTTGTTTTGTGAATCAAAAGAAAATGAAAGATATTTTACAAGATGCTAAAGATAACAAGATTATCATTACTCCTTGGTTTGATTTATTGTGCAAGAATTTCTTGTTTAAATGGTGGATAATTTAACTGATTTGGAGAAAATCAAGGATGTAAACACCATCCATAAAATGATTGATGGTTGAAATCAATGCCTTAGTTTAGGATTATAATTATTACTGTTAGTGTAGTGCAATCATGTAAAGGGAACACAGATCTTTAAATAAAATATGTACTGAATAAATTCGACCATATAGTGTCCATGACATTGAGGATTAATATCTTGAACGTGTGATGCCAGTATAGCGTCTATACAATAAGCTTCCGGTCTTTACGATCAAACTACCTGAAAATACTACATGAACTTCGACGTTTCGAGCGAAGGTCCTTCTTCTGGAAGTTAGTAGAATGGGTCGGGGAAAAACATGTGCTTTTATAGTGAATACAAAAGCGATCACGTGATAAAAAATGAACCAATCAGATGGATTTAGTCAAAACAAAATAAACAATATATGGAAATCACATTATAAAATATATTAACATGGAAGAAAAGGTGAAAAAGACATGAGTTGGAGAAAATACGTATTTTCTCCAATTGTATTGGTTTATTTTTTATCACGTGATCGCTTTTGTATACACTATAAGAGCACATGTTTTCCCCGACACAGTGACCCACGCTATTTCAGTGGCCCTTCGACCCAGTGATCCAGACGAAGGGCCTTCGCTCGATACGTCGAAGTTCTTGTTGTGTTTTTCAGGTAGTTCGATCCTAAAGACCAGAAGCTTATCGTTGAGGTTTAACGCTATAATTATACTTGACATTGACATGAAAAACATTCTGAACTCTGAATTCTGATTGGTTTGATAAAAATGTATTCCAGTGCAAAAAAAATGTAAAATCCAGACAGACCCAGCTGCAGGTTAAGGCCATGTTACACGAGGCAATTTTTACTGCAACTTTAATACAACACGATTTCTGACACAAAACTATGTTATGTAAAAAATATTCGCAGAAAAATTGTGAGCATTGCCTACATGTTCACAGATTTTCTGTGAATACATTTCTACCTAAAAAATTACGTTGCAAGTTGCAGTAAAAATCGCCTCGTGTAACATGGCTTTATAAATGAAATATGATTGTTTTTTAACACATCACAAATATGGTAAGATTAGAAATCCTCAGTGGCACTTGTTACACACGAGGCGAGTTAATTTGCAATGGGGCTTCGGTGGCGCAATCGTCAGAGCACGCGCCTTTCACCTCTGATATCGTGGGTTCAAGTACCGTTGGGGACGACTTATGATAGCCATTGATAGCCATGTGAAAAGAGTTAGTCAACGCTCTGCCGAAAGTCGTGGGTTTTCTCCGGGTACTCCGGTTTCCTCCCACAGGGAATGTTGACAGGGTGGGTTGGGTTTAACCCCTAACTGGCCCTTCCATCGTAGCTGTGCTCCGTGATGGCGAGCAAAAGGTGGCTGCCATATGCGCCCTAGAAAGCCTTCGACTTGGTCACGTTGAGCTGTGTCCTTCGCAATTCAGCTTAGCTCTCAGCTGCAAGTAAGGATAATAAGCACCCTGCTTACTTACATTATACAGCGCATTGAATAAGCACAATATTCAATAATCTGTGATTGGCACTTCTGGTTTCCTTCCGTGATTATTTTGCGTTTGTACAAAAACAGTGTCCGTGTTTGGGATGAATTGTGTACTGTTGGGTCAAAAGAGATAGAAAATGTTCGTGGCACAATGATTCAGCTTGTGCCTTTTACTTCTACGACCGGGCTTCGAGTCCTGTAATATACCGTTGTCTGATTATTTTTTGCCTCAGTGACGTGTGGTCGTCCCCTATTGAGTATTGGTTTCGACTTATTTCGCCTCAAACTACTCCAAACGTTTGGGAAATGGTAAAATACCTACTCTCCATCAAAACAATGATTTTCAAATGATAAAAACATTTTTTCACAAGTTATACACAAATGCAAAGCACATGCAGGCATACTCTGCACCCCCCCTCTCAAAAAACATCTGTAACGTGACTCGAAGAACAATGTTTCTATCTAAAGTAATTTACAATTTTGCTGAAATAGAAAGTTCAACTAAAAATTGATTATACTTCAACTTTCAAACAGTCCAACTGGTAAAATGTTAGATAAGCATACAACTTAAATTACCAATGTTAAAAAATTCTGTTCCCAAGACTGAGTAATGAGTATTTCTATCGACGAAATCGACGAAGTTGACTCTTAAATATCTGCCGATTTCTTAAGGATTTTTACGATTTTTCAAGACGGCCAAAAATCAACACAACGGAAAGGCTAACTTTTTACTTTTTGCGAGGCTAATTAGTTTAGTTAGTTTACCACTCTGAGGTGGACAGAAAGCCACGGGTTTTACAACCTAAATGACTTTAATGACAAATGTTATACTCACGAATAGGTCTCTGAGTGTTAGCAGGGCGTCTATAAGAATTCTTATTGACGCCCTGGTGTTAGTTAGTTAATAACTTAATAATGGTTAATGCCTAAGGGTTAGTTTATAGCAAGGGAGGAAGCCGGAGTTCCCGGAGAAAAATCTCCGAAGTAAAGGAGAGAACCAAACAATCTCAACTTACATGAGTTATCAAGCACAGGGAAAGTACCCAACTGAAGTAACTCCCTGCCCTCGACCTGCTGTATAGCCGGCTTAACTCAGCGGGCAGCGTGTGACTACATCTGCCACCAGTGCTTCCCAATTAACCCTTTACTTGTCAGGAAATGTGGAAAAGACTTTGTGTATCAGAATTAAGTAGTTTTACGTTGTTTAAAACACGATGTTTCCACGCTAAAAACTTCAATATAAACTCTCGGACGTGTGATTTTTACCGATATTGGGAAAATGCACTTGACATGCATCTCTTCTTAAACGAATTCGGTGACCCCAACTTTTTTTCTTTTTTGCTATGTCTATGACTATGAGCATATTAAGAACTTCACGCCTGGGAAGTTTAGTAAGTTTAGCACATTCTCACTTCGGGCACAATTACTGAGGGATCGATCACTTTGGGATCACATTGTCAACCGTGAGCTCAATATATTGTTTCGTATTCACTCAACTTAAAGTGTCACTAGACTTAAATCATCGTCATAAACGAACAGTGACTAACTGAACTGATCAAAGATCAATCTCTCTATATGTATGCATGCACGACGTCACAAGAATGATATCATAAACACTTATTACTGGATCAAATAACTTGTCTTGACGAAATATAGAAGAAGATATCTAGAGTAGAGCCAATTCAGAGCCACGACATTTTAGTCTAGTTCTTCAAGAAAAGATGATTTAGATAGCAGGACCTACATTTTGTTCATTGTGAAATCATGAGCGTGAATAAAAACCTGAACGGTACGCTTTGGCCACCTGCAGCATATGCCAACACTACAAACGAAGTCAAAATGTTTAATCCTTTCATTAAAGTAATGTACTTCTTGATACTTATATATGTTATCAAAGTAATATAAATTTATTCTTACAGATGCTTTCCATTCACTTATTAGTGCGTTAAGCAAGTTTTCCGGCTAGGTGATAAGTCATTACCATGCAGGGACCTAGAAAATAGAATTGTTGCTCTGCCAATGGCAACATACGTTATAATGATTGAATTGTTTAAACGCCGAAAAATTTGTTTGAAAACATTCATTTTTAAATTGTATAGATTGTATATATGTCAGATGTGATTATGTTTAAACAAATTACAACAAACGGATGTGTCAGTCTATAACATAACCATTTTTTCACATTAAATTAATGTACATGCATGAGTAGAACTTTATTTTAAGTTGCTCTGTTACGGTGTTACCTGCCTGTGAAAACTCTTGTAAACTCTGAATCATGATGAAACCATCACGGCATCAGTGGAGCCGGACTGTCCAAAATTTGATTATATTCTAGCGTACGGAATAGGTAATGAAAAAGTATCTACAAAAGTGCGCACAACTCCACAAGCAGGTATAAACTGCAAACACACTTCATGCAGTTCCATAATTTAGCCATACTAATAATGCCAAAATATAATGAAACTTCCATTTTTCTTGTAGATAAATAATGGTTTAAATATATATATGGAAAATCTGAGCAATGGAATATTTAATTTTTGCACTTCATTTTACTCTACTGTGTACAGTGATAGTTTGTGAAAAAGAAGGAACGGTTATTAATCATACTACCAAAGGTACACAATTTACTGAGTCATATCTTTTATGGTTTCTAGACATATTCGTCACCTCGAGTTTCTATGTCCGCCGCATGTCTCACGACGAGCCACGCAATGACCACTGCATATATATATATATAAATACATTATTCAGCGCACTTCCCGTCGGGGATTTTCAGTGAAGTTTATGATATTACTTTCCTAATCTATATATCTTAACCTACCCAGTCAACTTTCCCTGTGGGAGGAAACCGGAGTGCCCAGGGCAAACCCACGACTTCGCCAGAGCGCTGGCTTACTCTTTTTACATGAGTAGAATCCGCAGAGAATCGAACCCACGACCCATGAGAGGTGCATGAAAATAAGGCACTTGCTCTAACGACTGCGCCACCGCGTGACCACGGCTTGACCACGGCTTGACCACGGCTTGACCACGGCTTGACCACGGCTTGACCACGGTCATCGTTGTAGATTATGTACGAGTATTTGGGTAACTCTATCACTCAGGCACAACTTCGACAGAAAGTCGACACAGAATCTAACGATGCAGGGGAGTTATAATCGTGCTTGCCTAAACAACACGACGAACTACGCGCAGGTCGTGTGGTATCGAGGGTTGGGAGCGGAACAATCGTGACCCAATAATTAATTGTTCATCTTTCATATTCCAAATTTGTCAATTCATTCTTTATTCCATTCTACTGTTATTCATTATTCCGAATTTTTTAAACTCAAATATTCATTCATTTCCTTCACGAACCTCTAATTCATTTTCCCGTATATATTTACCCCCGATGGCGATGTCAAGTATAAAACGCAGGAAACGCGGCAACGTGTGTCGTACATGATGGGTTCATATTATTTCGTGCCGGGTATGCAATACAGGTATGCAATACAGGGATGCAATACAGGGATGCAATACAGGGATGCAATACAGGGATGCAATACAGGGATGCAATACAGGGATGCAATACAGGGATGCAATACAGGGATGCAATACAGGGATGCAATACAGGGATGCGTCTTATAAACAACTTATTTAACTTATTTATCATATTAAATTTTGCCAAAATATTATGACCTTAATTCATGCAATCGAATGTTTAATCGTGTTTAAATACGCTGTATCTTGCAAAATTGACTTTCAATAATAACGTTCAAAGATCAGATCAGAGGAGAGAACGTACACCGTGAAATATATTGCATGCTTGGCAACTTTTTTCCAAATAATCATGATTTAAAGCATCATTTTAATAATCCGAAATTGCAGCTAAACAAAATTAATATGTCAATATAAATAACATGGAGCATGTTAATTCTTCTAAAATAGATCAACGGACAAGCGAGATGACGTCTATTTTTCATTCTAGATAATATTCCTGGTTCTGCATATCTTCCTATTGTCCAAACTGTTCATGGAATTATTCAAGGTCATACAGAGATCAGTAAAGATGGCCGTTACTCACATGAATATCTTGGTATACCTTATGCAACACCACCAATTGGTAGATTACGATTTCAGAAACCCCAGCCATACACTGGACAGTGGTCAGGTACGTTCAGGACATTGAAACTATTTTCCATCGATATAACAATAAACTGTCGGTTTTGGTTGTAACTATCTGTCAGGTTAGTGTCGTCCGTAATTTCATTCTATATCTTAAAACTGGGAAAAAAACTCTGTTATTATTCATTTCATTAAAAGAATGGGCCAACATTCTAAGAGAATGAGAACTTACTTAAGCGACGTAACAGAAAAACAACTCAGTTTTGAGTGTTTGACGTGTATTTCTTTGATTTCTATTCTAGGAGTTTTAGATGCACGCATGTTTCGACCCTCGTGTATGCAGCCACGACTCCCTCGCAGTGGTAGACGTACAATTGATATTTGGAATCCAGAAAATGAATTTAAAGAAAATTGTTTAACTTTGAACATTTGGACACCATATCCAAGACGAACAAATTCCTCAGTCATGGTATGTAATGTAGTGTAGTGCAATGATTGATTAATTATTATTATTATTATTTCGGGTCATAGACTTTTTATAGCTAACTGACTTACTCCCAATATATGAAATCAAACTAACCACACGCCATAAAGACTGCATACCTCCACAAGCGAAAGTCAAGTTTTCATGCGTAAATTATTTGTCTTGCTTTTCCTGGCGTAATTAATGCATGTATAATTTATGCATCAAGATTTGACTTAATTTGATGGTGAAGGTTATACGCATGCACTTAGTTTCCGCACGGAGAGCAAGACAAACGTTTGTAAATATCTCATCCGATCCAGTTTTCAGCCATATTCAACAAAAATTTATTCGATTCTCCTTAGCCTACGGTCATTAGCGCCACAAAATTTCGTATTAAACTGTTTCATAGTTTTCGACAGAAAAACACACGAACACAAGCAAACACACACAAACAAACAAACAAACAAACAAACAAACAAACAAACAAACAAACAAACAAACAAACAAACAAACAAACAAACAAACAAACAAACAAACAAACAAACAAACAAACAAACAAACAAACAAACAAACAAACAAACAAACAAACAAACAAACAAACAGTGCATGGTGAAAACATAACCTTCTGGCGGAAATAATTAGTTCTAACGTAGTATCATTCATCATCCTTACATCTTACATTATCAATGTTTGTTTGAGGTATGGATTCATGGGGACAGTTTCATAAAAGGCAGCAGTTCTCTTCCAATACATAATGGCAAGACATTGGCTTCGCATGGAGACGTGATTGTGGTCACATTTAACTACAGATTAGGAGCGTTAGGATTTCTCGCAACTGGAGATAACAGAATAGAAGGTGGTTATGTACTACATTGACATTATTACTTTAATTGTTATTGAGAAAATGAGCACTAATGGTATATACTGTCGCATTATCATGGAATTTATTTTGTATGTTCTTTTGTGTTTAAAACTGTTTTAAGTACAGTTTTGGTAAAATACCTGAATAGTACGAAAACTAAACTAACTTTATATATACTAGACAGTCCTATATCATTTCTAAACTATTCATCTAGCCGTCTAGTATACACGGTCAACCCAAGTGTTACTACTGGAGGAAACACAGAGTACCCATAGAAACATGTGATGTTTGGTAGATTAACATTTGAAGCACTCTTCTCACATACGGTTGAGGGGAAATCATATTCAGATAATTGCATACTGATGCAACCATAAGTAGGAGGTGCATACAATAACCGCTATATCCCCTAAATGAGAGATATAAATGACGAAAAAATATGTCGGATAAAAACTTTCATAATTAGGAAACATGGGTTTATATGACCAAAGAATGGCGCTAATGTGGGTGAAGAAAAACATCAAGGTATTTGGTGGAAATCCTAAATCTGTAACAATATTTGGTGAAAGTGCTGGAGCAGCGAGTGTTGGGTTTCATCTGTTAACATCTTCAGGTGAAGAACTCTTCCATAGAGCTATATTACAAAGTGGATCACCTCTTGCTTACTGGGCGAGCATGAGTAAACCTCAGGCCAGTCAACGATTGAAGAAATTATTGGAAAAACTAAAGTGTGAAGACGATGACAATTTGCTACATTGTCTTTCTCAGATTCCAGCTGAGATGATCGTGAGAGCACAACAAGATCTGGCTTCCGTCCAGTTCGGTCACTTTACCTGGGTTCCTGTTATCGATCACATATTGATTAAAGATAATCCCCGATATTTAATAAGAAATCTTCGTATGAAACAAACTAATATTCTCCTTGGGACGAATAAAAATGAAGGTAGCCGTTGGATGGTTTATCTCCTAAATTTTCTTAAGTACAAACAGCCGTTCATGTTAAAAAGAAAACAACTCCATTCTCTTATTGATCGGGTATTCTACGAGCTATCTGATTCCTCACGCATCAAGATAAAAGATTTTTATTTAAAACTTGCACATAATAAGACAACTCCGAAATTCAATCGTGATCTTTATCAGGTTGTATTGGAAGATAGACATATGTTTTGTCCAATGTTGGATATGGCGAAAGCCTTCTCAGGATCGGTGAATGACGTATTTATGTACAGACTGAAACATCGTACGCGTGGGGAAGACTGGCCCAAGTGGATGGGTGTGGTTCATGGCACTGATTTGCAGGTATTGCACTGCGCATGCTCAGCTTTGAATTCTTAAAAAGCAAGGACGCACTTCCATAGACCAATTTTGCAGAATTACTGAAGTGTACCATCATTATTATACATGGATATAACTCAGAATATATAAAACATTAAAGTCAATTAGGATACATTTGTGTAATGGTCCACTCCAATAATTCAGTCTGCGAATGGTGATAAACTGTTCATAATTTGGATATGATCTCATGGAATTTCGGATGACTTCTACAGTACCATTTCAAAATCGAGCCACAAGAATTAGGGTCAGGATTAAGGTTAGGTTTGGGATTAGGATTGCAAGGATTAGAATAGTTCAAGAATTCATCTGGTTTCATGCCGCGTCCCATGTGAACGTGAAGGGCACCAGAGGAGCGCAGATAGAAAGCCTGGGTACGAGGTTGGAAGGGCACAATCGCACAAATTTGAATATAGTTCCGAATTCGTCCGGTCCCGAGTGAACGGACTGTCGGACTTACATACATATGCTCATATATTGCAGATTATTATAATGTAACATTTTATATTGTGTAGTATGTATTTGGTGCTCCAATAGAGGAACAACGTGTGTTTAACGAAGTAGAACAAAAGTTATCTTTACGTATGATGACATACTGGTCTAACTTTGCTAAATATGGGTAAGTGAAGTTTTGCTTTGGAAGTAAGTGCAGAATGTCAACGCGATCATTACGACTGCTACGACCTTAATAGGTTATCCCAATTTTGACTTTATCTGCAACTGATTTCTGTAAGACGGGGAAAGAAGCTCAAGGCGCAGCTCCTCAGGAAAGGCATAGGGAAAGGGCACCTTACACTAACATAAATTTAATGTAGAATAATTAATTGAACGCCCTATTTTTGTGTAGACCAGATCTAGAGGCCCAGCGAGGTGTATCCCTTGATCTTATTACGTGTAGTCGTTGTAACCGGCTCTTAGTCTTATTCTTTAATAAATCTTTCACTTTTGCAATCAGTGGCGTAGGAACCGGGGGGGCACGTGCCCCCAAGTTTTCTTCAAAGTGCCCTTTTCTCAAACTAAAACAATGGGAAAAGTGCCCTTTTCTGATAGAAGAGCTGGCCTTAAGACGAAGTGCCCCTCCAACTTGAATTTGCTTCCTACGCCTATGTTTGCAATATAACCAGATTTAAAACATTAACAACGTTTTATATTTTTATCCATCATCAGATCAGTAAAATAATTTTAATACAAAATGCCGCTTACCCAATAAACAACTTGCATACAACCGTTATACAAGGAAGCACGGGTAATAGATGGGTTACCGCGCTGTCCTCACCGTTGATTTAAGCCTGCTACTGAATGTCAAGGGTAGGGAATTGTTACTTATACACTGGAAATAGTTTGAAATCCATACAATGGAAATAGTATGGAAATGATATTTCCATAGACATAGTATCTCCATATTATATTATATTCATACTATTTCTATAGTATTAAAATGGCAATTAGTATGAAATTTCCAACTAGGATCTTTACTATTTCCATAGTAAGAATTTGGAAACCATTTTCAGTGATATAGATGGGTGAATACCCTGCTCTGACTTGATGTTCTTGAAACCTCGTGTAAGTAGAGTTGTGGTTGGTAATTCTCTCCGAGGATTTATTCCTCCCGCTCACCAAAAACTAGCCCTTCCACCTTAGCTGTGTTCCGTGATCAGATATGGGTCGTATGGTGACCGTGCTAGGGGCGCCCTACAAGCCTTCCATTCGGTCACGTTTGAACTGCGTCCTTCACAATCCAGCTCTCAGCTGCAAGGAAAGATGATTAGCACCCCATACCTTTACCCATTTCATTGTATGTTATAGTTATTTGGATTATTTATCTTTGTAGTTGCAATTGCCAACGTTATCACATCAGTAATATTATCTTAAACTTTAGAAATCCCACATCTGGTCAAAGAAGTGTGCTTCCAAAATGGCCAAAATTCGAAAATACGACAGAGAAATTTGTCAAGTTTAAAACAACGGATAATTTAGAAATTGGTCAATATTTCCGCGACAAAAACTGTGATCTCTGGAGAGAGGTTGAGACCGAAGCCCTGGAGTATGCCTCGGATAAGAAATCTTCCATATCTCAACTGCCGAGTGGAAATGAAGCATTCGGAATGGGAGACAGCTTCTATTATAATGTATTTTAATTGTTAAAAGACAAAGGTCAAAGCTAAACGATGCGAGATGATGTGGACAATATTAAACATTCAAATTCCATTATAATTGTCTTTATTGAAAATCAATTATAATCAAACTACAATTTTTGCAAAGAATGAAAAGACGTTTTAATATAACATTTGGTCACAACCAAAATTGACTTGATTGATGTTGGTGTACTTCTTCTTTATACCTCTCTCATACCCCTGGTACAAAATATGAGCCGCGATAAAACTAAGTCCAGTTCTCCCGTTCACCTCAACTCCGTCACAAACATGCAGATATCCTGGAACCGTCATCGGGACTCGGGTAAAGGGATCATATGTTGCCGTCATCCGTACTGTACGATCACAACCAACAACTTTATTGTAATATTTTTTCAAACTGAGCAAACCTGGATAAGGAGAGCCAAATGTCACTACAGCATCTGGACGTCGTCTCAATCTCTCAGCAACAAAAGCCGCGGCGACGGTTGCTTCAGCCCCACCAAGGCTGTGGCCTGTCAGTACGATACTGTAATTTGCCGGTACCTTAGAAAGAATGGACACATTAACAAGAAAATAATATGAACAGATTAAGAACGACAGTCCTATATCCCCATTACACTTGTCTTTCTTATAAGATTACGAAATTTCATGATCAGGCTTAGATTCGGGTACAGTGTAAGAGTGTAAGGTATTTCAGTATTTGTTTGTATCATATATAGGGAGGGAAGGAACGAGATTCAAGAATATATACAAATAAGCGTTTCGAACGTTTTACGACGTACCTTGTATGTCATGCATGGATATACAGCAATCGATATATTTCCTTGCCTTGGATATATTCTTAGTATATTCTTAAAATTTTGCTAATTTCAGCTTCAATATTATTAAAATATTAATGTTATAAAATAGAAAATAGTGTAACTACACGGTAAATTTGAAGGTGTAAACTCCAAGAGGATGTCGACAGAACAGCTCTTTTGGTGCAAAAATGATGGCAGAACAACTCTTTTGGATCAGAAATAATAGAGTAGAGATAGTATCAATATGACTGCACTTGTTGAAATTGTGTTTTAAATAATAATCATGGTAAATCCACTGTATTTTTAACCCTAAGATGGCTATTGAAACTGTATCATTATAATATTATTACCTTCATGTATTCATTTTCAAACCAAGACGCAATATAACCATAACGTTTTACAAATCCTTTGTGTATACTGACTGCTGTGCCGTGTATGTTGAAAGCTCCTGGCTGAAGATTAAAGTTTCCTAACCAGTCAGAAATACTGAAAGGTTCTGTACCACGAAAACCAAATACTACAATCTTTTGTTCGTCATGGATGAATTCTAGGACTTCAGTTTCCCTGTTCTCGTAGGCCTGTAATAAAATTGTGCATGCAATAAAGATGTACAAAACAGTTGACGGTTTAGCACGTATATAGTTAGTAGCACCTATATAGTTACCAGTGAACCGCTGATAAAGTGATAGTTACTCAACTGTGAATAAACTTACTCACAGATTCATACTATAATTATTCAACTAGATGGGAAAACAATTTGAATGTAGAATATCTTTGTATCTTTGCATTGCATTGTAGTGTAGTGTAGTGTATAAGCCAGTTCGGAGTTTCGGGATAAAATTGCAGTTGAATCATAACATGCAGCTAAGACTGGAAGAATTTAGATATGCATATCGAAGTATTCAACTGTTCAATCATCATTTGAATATGCAAAAGTTGCTCGAAGAACAATTACTTTCCTCACGGTTGACACGCTTTAAGTTAGAAAATTTATTCCCTTAAGTGCACTTTTCTTTATTTCTCTTACACAGAATACGTGACAGTTCTATAGTGTTCTATTGTGGCTATATGTGGAGCATAAATGAATGATTGAACAGTTGAATACTTTGATATGCATATTTTAATTCTTCCAGTCTCAGCTACATGTTATGATTCAACTGTAATTTTATCCCGACGCAGAACGCGTCATTTGGATGCGCAGTCGAAACTCCGAATTGGCTTATTCTACCTTCGCTTTCCATCCAGTTATACTGCAAGCAGCTTTATCCTGAGCAGGGTCATATCTTGGAGGTAGATAGATCAAAGGCAGAAGGCGTCTTGGCATCATTGTGGATACGTTTTCAATGATTGCACCATTTTTAATAAATCGTCTTGTGGGTAAAGGTAGGTAGGCAGCTTTGGAGACAGCTAGAGATAGTTGGACGACTTTTGTAGGAGGATGGACACTGTTTGATGCAGTTACACCCGCCAAAATAATCATAACCCATAGCCGAAACATCGTGTTCATCATACCATGTAACTTTCAGTGAATATTTTGTATCAGTATAGTTAATTTTATAACCAGACACATGCTGGTGTGGCTTCAGGTGTATTGAAACAACTTTATCGATGTAAATATGGTTTAATTAAACTATTTAATTATCTATGAATAAAATCATTTATCAAATTTAGACATCTATATAATACGTGTTTAACCTTTGTGATGGACCTGGTGCAAATGCGTCACGATTCAGGGGCATTTACTAATTTTAGACTTATGTATTCTATTGCAGTCTTTTGTACTATCCCTAAATCATGACTTGTTGGATCCGGTAAACCCAAAATATTCACCTGGTTTTCTCCTAACTTTTTGCCAGATTTCAAAATTCCTGATAGGGCGTCAGGAAGCACGAGAACCCATCATTCAGGTCATAAAAACACTAACACCAATATTCTTCACACAAAGACCAGAAAGGACCTGTTATATGATTCCGGCAAAGCGGAGTGGAATATTGGAAAGCCGGGAAACTCGCCTAGGCTAGATATACCTTCTGAGTTTATAAGCCCTTGAGAGTTGATTACAACTCTCGCTCGCGTTTGACCGCAAGTCTCATCAACTTTCATCATGTTCGAGCTGGTTCAAAATTTTGATGAGAGTTAATAATGATGAGAGTTTTTGCTCGTTTGACCGGTCATGAAAGTTGCATAAGATTTAAACAACTATAGTCAGACTAGTGTTTTGCACTTTCTAAGAATTAGCTTAACAAAATAACGCTACGACTGTGTTTATAACAAGAAATGGTAAGGAGGAAATGTTTTAATATAACATTTGGTCACAACCAAAATTGACTTGATTGATGTTGGTGTACTTTTTCTTTATACCTCTCTCATACCCCTGATACAAAATATGAGCCGTGATAAAACTAAGTCCAGTTCTCCCGTTCACCTCAACTCCGTCACAAACATGCAGATATCCTGGAACCGTCATTGGGACTCGGGTAAAGGGATCACATGTTGCCGTCATCCGTACTGTACGATCACAACCAACAACTTTATTGTAATATTTTTTCAAACTGAGCAAACCTGGATAAGGAGAGCCAAATGTCACTACAGCATCTGGACGTCGTCTCAATCTCTCAGCAACAAAAGCCGCGGCGACGGTTGCTTCAGCCCCACCAAGGCTGTGGCCTGTCAGTACGATACTGTAATTTGCCGGTACCTTAGAAAGAATGGACACATTAACAAGAAAATAATATGAGCAGACTAAGAACGACAGTCCTATATCCCCACTACACTTGTCTTTTTTATAAGATTACGAAATTCCATGATCAGGCTTAGATTCGGGTACAGTGTAAGAGTGTAAGGTATTTCAGTATTTGTTTGTATCATTTCTAGGGAGGGAAGGAACGAGATTCAAGAATACAAATAAGCATTTCGAACGTTTTACGACGTACCTTGTATGTCATGCATGGATATACAGCAATCTATATATTTCCTTGCCTTGGATATATTCTTAGTATATTCTTAAAATTTTGCTAATTTCAGCTTCGATATTATTAAAATATTAATGTTAGAAAATAGAAAATAGTGTAATACATTAATCCCATTGCCTATGGACCGCTCGTTATAGAGTCTAAGACTAAGATCCAAAGTACGCCGCCCACCATAATTTAACGGAAAAAAGGACATAAACTGAGTCCTTATGATTTCTGATTCATAGTTAAGTATAGTAAGTTTAGTATAGTTATGAAGTATGGTTTTCAATTTTATATCAAGTAACACTAGTCACTACACGGTAAATTTGAAGGTGTAAACTCCAAAAGGATGTCGACAGAACAGCTCTTTTGGTGCAAAAACGATGGCAGAACAACTCTTTTGGATCAGAAATAATAGAGTAGAGACAGGGGCGCACATTCCAAAAAAGTTTGGGGGGGTGTCCATTGTTCAGTGACCGACTTTTAATATTTGTTTGACGGCATCAAAACATGTATTACGAGTTAATGTAAAAATATGTATTGTGCCAGAAGTGTAGAAGGATTGTTAAAAAATAGGGGGCCGACTCTCACGAGGCGCCACCATGGTTGGCGGCGACGCGAATTTTTTTTCCGTAAGCAATCGAAAACATCCCAAGCAAACGAAAGCATCCCGCCTGCATAATTAATACGTCATTGTTACGACCCGCGAACAGGCTGGTAGGAATTAATAGGAAACTACATATTACTTTAATTTCTTGTAGTAAGTTACTATAAATAGTACTTTTTGCCGTTCTTTTCAGCGAGCTTGCCTGTGCATGGCGTAGCGGGTTAGGGCGTGCGTTAGCTGGGGCTATACTGTATTGTAGGTTCAAGCCCGTGCCCAACACTTTTTCTTAAATTTTTTTGTTAAGTTTTTTAAGTTTTTTTCTCTCGATAATTTTGACTTTCTAAGACTGGTTAGGGTTAGGAAAGGGGTTAATATTGGGGTTGGGGTTTGTTTATATTTATAAAAACTTTAAATTTGTAGTACAAATCATGCCGGATTGAAAGCCTGTTCGCGGGTCGTAACAATGACGTATTAATTATGCAGGCGGGATGCTTTCGTTTGCTTGGGATGTTTTCGATTGCTTACGGAAAAAAAATTCGCGGCGGCGACGGGGAAATTTTTGAAAAACATGAGCCTGTAGATCGTCGGAAATGGCATTTTCAGAGTCTTCTCTACCTCTTTCGTTATAGGCCCTTTCATTGATATATATAAGATTTCAAACACTCTAGTTTCGAATTCAAATATTTCGCTGCAATTTTCTTTAAATGCAGTTATTTAAAGAAAACGCCCCCCAAAACGTGACCTTCAACATCATAAAGACCCAATTAGAAACTGCATTTTTACAACAGAGTTGACTTAATTTTACTCGAGAATACTGCATGACGTGAAATTAGAACGCACAATGCGGCAGAGCAAAAGTTAGGAGGTTTTGCGCCGTCGTGTATGGCTATGTCATCTTACATTATTAGGAAAATATATCTCTGGGTTTTGCAATGTTGATTTCTTTTATTGACAATTTTTGTATCGTTTATTATACGTTTTTAGACAGGATGTTTCGGACCAACTCGGACCGAATTAAGTAGTGTAATTTCACAATTTGGGACCGAATGGGGGACCGAATTGGGGGTGTCACACCCCCCCCCCCACACCCCCCCCCTAATGTGCGCCCCTGAGTAGAGATAGTATCAATATACTGCACTTGTTGAAATTGTGTTTTAAATAATAATCATGGTAAATCCACTGTATTTTTAACCCTAAGATGGATATTGAAACTGTATCATTATAATATTATTACCTTCATGTATTCATTTTCAAACCAAGACGCAATATAACCATAACGTTTTACAAATCCTTTGTGTATACTGACTGCTGTGCCGTGTATGTTGAAAGCTCCTGGCTGAAGATTAAAGTTTCCTAACCAGTCAGAAATACTGAAAGGTTCTGTACCACGAAAACCAAATACTACAATCTTTTGTTCGTCATGGATGAATTCTAGGACTTCAGTTTCCCTGTTCTCGTAGGCCTGTAATAAAATTGTGCATGCAATAAAGATGTACAAAACAGTTGACGGTTTAGCACCTATATAGTTAAGTGAACCGGTGATAAAGTGATAGTTACTCAACTGTGAATAAACTTACTCACAGATTCATACTATAATTATTCAACTAGATGGGAAAACAATTTGAATGTAGAATATCTTTGTATCTTTTTGTATTGTGCTGCATTCCATCATGCATTGCACTGTATTGTATTGCATTGCGTTGCGTTGTATTGCGTTGCGTTGTATTGCGTTGCGTTGCGTTGCATTGTAGTGTAGTGTAGTGTATAAGCCAGTTCGGAGTTTCGGGATAAAATTTCAGTTGAATCATAACATGTAGCTGAGACTGGAAGAATTAAGATATGCATATCGAAGTATTCAACTGTTCAATCATCATTTGAATATGCAAAAATTGCTCGAAGAACAATTACTTTCCTCACGGTTGACGCGCTTTAAGTTAGAAAATTTATTCCCTTAAGTGCACTTTTCTTTATTTTTCTTACACAGAATACGTGACAGTTCTATAGTGTTCTATTGTGGCTATACAGGGTGTATCAAAAAAACTGCAAATACCATAATTTGTATGGACGAGATCATACATTAGAATTTCAATGGCTGTGCAAATAATTACGCTTCTGGGATTTGAAAATACTTTGATATGCATATTTTAATTCTTCCAGTCTTAGCTACATGTTATGATTCAACTGTAATTTTATCCCGACGCAGAACGCGTCATTTGGATGCGCAGTCGAAACTCCGAATTGGCTTATTCTACCTTCGCTTTCCATCCAGTTATACTGCAAGCAGCTTTATCCTGAGCAGGATCATATCTTGGAGGTAGATAGATCAAAGGCAGAAGGCGTCTTGGCATCATTGTGGATACGTTTTCAATGATTGCACCATTTTTAATAAATCGTCTTGTGGGTAAAGGTAGGTAGGCAGCTTTGGAGACAGCTAGAGATAGTTGGACGACTTTTGTAGGAGGATGGACACTGTTTGATGCAGTTACACCCGCCAAAATAATCATAACCCATAGCCGAAACATCGTGTTCATCATACCATGTAACTTTCAGTGAATATTTTGTATCAGTATAGTTAATTTTATAACTAGGCACATGCTGGTGTGGCTTCAGGTGTATTGAAACAACTTTATCGATGTAAATATGGTTTAATTAAACTATTTAATTATCTATGAATAAAATCATTTATCAAATTTAGACATCTATATAATACGTGTTTAACCTTTGTGATGGACCTGGTGCAAATGAGTCACGATTCAGGGACATTTACTAATTTTAGACTTATGTATTCTATTGCAGTCTTTTGTACTATCCCTAAATCAGGACTGGTTGGACCCAGTAAACCCAAAATATTCACCTGGTTTTCTCCTAACTTTTTGCCAGATTTCAAAATTCCTGAAAAGTCAGGAAGCACGAGAACCCATCATTCAGGTCATAAAAACACTAACACCAATATTCTTCACACAAAGACCAGAAAGGACCTGTTATATGATTCCGGCAAAGCGGAGTGGAATATTGGAAAGCCGGGAAACTCGCCTAGGCTAGATATACCTTCTGAGTTTATAAGCCCTTGAGAGTTGATTACAACTCTCGCTCGCGTTTGACCGCAAGTCTCATCAACTCTCATCATGTTCGAGCTGGTTCAAAATTTTGATGAGAGTTAATAATGATGAGAGTTTTTGCTCGTTTGACCGGTCATGAAAGTTGCATAAGATTTAAACAACTATAGTCAGACTAGTGTTTTGCACTTTCTAAGAATTAGCTTAACAAAATAACGCTACGACTGTGTTTATAACAAGAAATGGTAAGGAGGAAATGTAAACTCTTTGTTCATCAAAATTTAAGAATTCTTCTCAGCAGGGGCGGCGGAACACCACCCCCCCCAGAATTATAAGTGCGTGTGTGGGAAGAGAAGGGCTAAGCCCTCCAAAGATAGATTGGAGCGGGAGAACTTTGACACGAAGGTGTCAGATTCTTCGCTGCCTGAAACGCAAAATGACCTGGTTTCTGAATGTCAAATCTTCCCCCAGAATGCAAGAAATGCCATTTCAAAGACTCCAGATTTCAAAATTTTCTGGAGGCCCCTAGAGTTGTCTAGAACTCCACCCACCCCAACCAAACCAATCTTCCGCCGCCACTGCTTCTCAGGTTCGTGTGCTAAATTGTTCCTGTGAAGCCGCAAAGGAAACAAATTATGGTACGTGAAATATATTCATGAAAATATTTCGAATATTGTTTGTAGGAACAAGAGTATACTTGTATTCTTATCTTCTTATGAAACTAAATATTGTATAATACATTTTATATTAGTGTAGGTGAGTTTTAGGTATTTGAAACATGAAATTGTATTGAAAATTAGTATATGAACACAGCTAACCGTACGAATTCCCGTGTGAACAAATGGACCGGATGAATTTGCGTACGGTCCCAAATTCGTCCGATCTCGTGAGAACGTAGTCTCAAAGCTGCATTGACGCGTATATTTAGCATGAATATCAACTTTATTATCACATATTTTATTCGACATACAATCCCTCACATTATTCTACGTCCCTATAATCTAACTGATAGTTATATGTAACTTAGTTAGAGAGGTTTATTACACCCAAAATCAATCTCATTACGGTTGTACAAGCGTGCAAGTCCTCTATCATAGCCGATGTACAAATCATGCGCTCTAATGAAACTCAATCCAGTTTTTCCATCCACCTTCACCACTGGACAGATGTGAGTGTAACCAAAGACTTTTGGAACAGCAGCAAAGAGATCCCCTTTGGACACAATCCTGAGGGTTCGACTACAACCAACCACAGTATCGTAGTAAGATTTAAAACTCTGATCTCCTATCAAGGGACAGCCATATGTTATCACAGCATCCGGGCGTCGCTTTAATTTCCCGCAGCAAAGACTGCAGCAATACTGGCTTCAGCCCCGCCTAAACTATGACCTGTGATGATGATTGTATACTCTTGTGGAATCTTGAGATATTCAGTTTCAAACCATGGCGCGATATTTAGGTAACGGTTTCGGAATCCTTTGTGGGTTACAATCACTGTTTTATCAATGTACGTTTGAGTTGGGACCATATTAAAGTTCCATTTCCAGTCGTGAAGATTCAAGGCTTCAGTTCCACGAAATCCGAACACAGCAAGTTTCTGTTGTGCGTGAGTGAAGAGGAATACTTCAGTCTCTTTGATCTGGTAGTGTTTTGCTTTCCAACCTTTGATACTGCAAGCTACGCGGTCTTGGGTAAAGTCGTATTTTGGATGCAACAATATGAAACCGAGAAAACGCCTGGGTGAAATGGTTGTCGGGTTCTCAATAATTTCTCCATCTTGAAGATAACGTTTTTGCGAGATAGGCAGGTAAGCCGCTTTGGACACGGCAAGGGAAATCTTGATAATTTTTTTTAACGGATGAACACTGTTTGCCTCCACAGTGAAGGCTAAGAATGCACAAAGTAAGGTATAAACACCCAACTTCATCTTGCTTTCAGTGAACGTGGTTCAATATATCGATATATTACGTCTGTTACTATGTTTATATAGTGCCGGACGTGAGATGTCGACTGAAACGGATGGGGCTGATAACTGATAAGCCATATCTCAACTACGGCAGCGAAGGTTATGAATGCATGTAAGAGGTTTGTTTACTGATAACAAGCTGTGTGTACAACATATGAAGCGAGAGATCAGTATTCCCATGCCATGGCACCCCACCCCAAAATGTGATAAATTATAGAGTGAAGTCGAAAACACCGTGAAAGCTTGTTCACACGATCCGATTCTTTCACACAATACAATAAACATTATATTTTTTAGCAATTTAACACCGAACAGGCTTGGACAAGGGGGTCGGTGGTCGTGTAGACAAGTCATGTAAAGACTGTAAACGCAATCTGACCACTCTTTTCATAGTTTCGTATTACTTTTGTCAGAAACTTAGTAGTCTTAACTCTTAAGGTCTTTTGATGGTATTTTTTGGAATGTGTTAGACTTTTTGTAGTAATTACAACAATTAACTGCTAATTTTTCTATGACAGAAAACAGAACTTTTTTTTAGCGTAGCAACATTAAACATTATAAAATAGGGGCATATAACACTTAACATTAAACCCTATCTAGACCCTCCCAATAACCTTACTCTCGTCAGCAAATCCAGTAAGTCACATACGTCAAGAGAAGAATCGGATCCGTCAAATAGGATCGTGTGAACAAGCCTTGACAGTTCGTCGCCAGAAAATTCTCTCGAACAACCAAAATATATAGTTTATTAAACCCCATTTACACGATTTTGCATTATTGATGTTTTGGCACGGCACTCCTATATCTTATACACACTATTTAGTCTCTGTTGCCTTAAGCTCTGGTCAAACGAGGATGAACGTCAATGCAGTGATAGTTGCAACTGTCGCTCGCGTTTGATCGGCAACTCTTATGAACTCTCATCAACTTTGAGCTGGTTCAAAGTTTAATGAGAGTTTTCCTTCGTACGACCGGTGCGCGCGGTAATATCCAGTAAACTCTCATGCAACTCTTGTTCTTGTTTGACTGGGACTGGGGCATGAGAGAGGCATGAGAGAGGCATGAGAGAGGCATGAGAGAGGCATGAGAGAGACATGAGAGAGGCATGAGAGAGGCATGAGAGAGGCATGAGAGAGGCATGAGAGAGGCATGAGAGAGGCATGAGAGTTGATGAAACTCTCATGCAAACTCTCGCTTGCCAACTCTCATCCTCGTTTGACCCGGGCTTTAGCTTAAATTTCAGACTACTTATGCACTCGTTGCGCTATTAGTTTATCTAAACCAAAGGCTATTTTCTAATGAGGAGGCAACCTCATACCCAAGCTCTTTCCTCTAGGAGCGTCAGAGGAAAGAGCCTGAGTACGAGGTTGATGAGGGGACAGACTACGGACAACAAACTGGTCCGGCGTCCAAATATTTATTGACGTTCGGGTTTCGTGCCAAACTGGTCAGAGCTATACCTTTCATTTGAAGTGATTCTCTTTCGGATTAATGACATCACAAGGATCAGGAATGTAAATATGGACAGAAAACTTTGACATGGTGAATAAGATACATGGATATTGGGAAATCATAATAACAAAATTGTTTTAATAATAAAGATAGTCAAACGTTAGCCTAAATAGGTAACACAGTGCAATACTTGATGTAATCGGCTACTGAAAGATAAAGGTGAACAAGTACACGATATCTTATTTTGATCTCAAACCCTATCAATAATTCTCGTTTACGTGCTTTTTGGTGAGATAAGTTAGATTTTAGTTTTCTTGATACGCAGTGCCAACAATCTACGTCACACATTGCGTATTGAGCCACCAAAGACTGAAATGTTTTCATCCAACAAAATTATTTGGAAAATGGAATATTCGTAGCTCTCTTCTCCGCAGAGGATATTTCGAATTAAGGCTGTTTTCCACTGCACCCGCAGTATCGAAACGAAGCGTATTTCTTTTTTCCCCTAAGCACTCGGCAGTCTCGGGTAGAACTAATGACTTCGACACAAAAGAAATGCTACGGGTCATTACGATACGTTTGAAGTGGAAAACGGCCTTTATTTCGGATCGTAGGAGGCGATATGTTGGAGCTGAACAAGTACTGCATTCGACAGACTCGTACCCAGTCCTACGATCCGAAATAAACTTTGCAAATGAATAATATACATGGTTGTAGTGACAGTAGTCTTTAACACACGAAATACGTTAGACTTGATTTTCGTTAGAAACATACAAATCATGCAATGTATTTCATACAATGAAATATTGTCATGAAAGTTTAAATTTGATATAGTTCTGTAAATCTGCACTGAGATGTAATAATAACATCTTGCGAACCGTAACATATTTTATAGGCATAATGTAAAGATTATGAAATCATTTATTGTCATAAAAGTTTAAATTCTTGTTACAGCACAGAAGCCACATTATCTTAATTTTGCATGATGTCAGTTTATCAATCTTCGATCATTTTATGGATGGTGTTTACATCCTTGATTTTCTCCAAATCAGTTAAATTATCCCACCATTTAAACAAGAAATTCTTGCACAACAAATCAAACCAAGGAGTAATGATAATCTTGTTATCTTTAGCATCTTGTAAAATATCTTTCATTTTCTTTTGATTCACAAAACAAAAACTCTTTACTTCATTGGGATTCACTTGAACATTTACATCTTTCTGAATAAATAGGACATAGTCAATCTCATGTTCTCCCCATTTTCATCAGATGCTGCTTTATAATGGATTCTTGTGATCATGTTGATGTCTTCCAGAGGAACCTTGAAAAATTAAAATATAATAGAAACAATAAGATAAGCTGCAGAAGCATATTAAAAGAATTGTCTTATGTTTTGATGTTTTCACTCATAACCAATAAGAACCATTTAGGTTAAAATTCAATATGAACCATGATTGCTTTGTCCATTCTATTTTTACATCTTATTATTAACATTACTTTCACCTTCAAATTATTTCATATCTTACCTCACTAGCTTCAATTCCCAGTTCATGATGCAGTTTACGTTGAGCAGCTCTTCTTACTCCAAGAAAATCCTTTTCTTCCAATTCTTGAGGAAAACTCAATGGATGACTACAACACGTGTTTGTAAAACGACCAGGAAATGTTATCTTTGCGTCAGATCTTTGTTGAAGTAATAATTCATTGTTGTTGTTAAACAAGAAAACACTAAATGCTCGATGTAACATTCCTTTCTTTATATTACTGTTTAAATGACATTCTCTTTTTGTTGCGTCTCCAATCACTTCATCTTGATCATTTAGAAGAATACATTTCTCTTCCAACAGTTGTTCTTGTATTTTATCCAATACCATGATTATGGTGATCACCTTCAATTATTTGCACAAACATCATGATGTAAATTATATATGTTAATAACTAGAAATTGATTTATGGGTTATATATGATAATAAAGATAAATATTTTGCTTGTAGATTTTGCATGCATTGCTGGTATTTTGCTTTGTATATAACCTGAGAAATGTAACATTCTCAAAATCTAGCATTGATTGTTTAGCAAACTGCAAATTCACCATGTCAACACTAGCTTAGGTTTACAGAAGGTTATTCCTAGCTAAATTAATTCATATTTCAATAGGTTACAACTGAGGTATAACAGTGATACAATAGAGTTTGTCTGTCAAACTATTTTTTGGAAAACAATTTTAAGTTTAAAACAACAGTACGTCAATAATTTCCAATCATTGTGGTGAATTGCCTGTATGTGCTTGCAGGCATTGATACATGCATTGTCGCTCTTTTGGCTAAATTGAACCCAATGAAGGCTTTCCCTGTTGTGAAGACATTGTAGAATAACAGCTTCATTACAGACAATCAGCTATCATAGAAAGGCTTTTAGAAATGTCCACCAATGTAACAATCACTACAAGCAGTGCAAGAGAGACAGTACTTGTTGACAGCCCAGTATTTATAGATGTGCTGGATACTGCTTTAACAGATACCGGATAGTAGTCTACCGGATCCCTGTCAGGGGAAAATGATAACCAGATACTAACGGTGGTACTTGGACAATACTTAATTAATTTTCCCACATAAAATAGTCCATTGTTTATTTATAGTATGTGCTTTTTCCCTATAATAGCATATTTATTCATTTAAGCACCGCCCCTGATTAAGTGCTGCATAATGAGAGCAAAAACATACTTATTCACAACAATGCGGGGCTTAATCGAAGCACTGTTAGACTGTTCCAGCTGAAACAACTACAGTGGTATTTATTATCCTGTACTACACTAAGAATGTAAAAAGCACCCAAAAATGAGTGAAACATTATACTTCTCAAACTCATTAATAATTCATGACTCGGCTAGCGCCTTGTTTTTCAACACACTTTTCGGTGTTTCAAATCACTATAATAAACTCCTTCTCGTGTATGATATATTACATAAACTTCTGTGACACAGAGGTCAGAGGACAATATAGAGCAGTTTATATCATGAGAAACCTTTTCTATAATTTTATTTTAATGTGTCACACACCCATGCAGTTAAATTGTTTGTGTTTCACAATTTCTTAACACAAACAAGACAAGCGAGACATATTTTAAGTCTTATGTTTGTAGTATACTGTCTGGTAAATATACAGCAAAATGTTATGGGATACGGCCAATACGTCTATATTTTGCTGGATACTGGTATCCGCCATCCAATCTGACAATCGTATATTGTATGCTCTTTGTAATAACTTAGATAAAAGCATGGTTTAATTTACATCGTTAAATTAATTTACTATTGGTAGGTAGACATAATTAACAAATTTTAGTTAGCCCTCTTTTAGATGATAGACTACAATGATAGAAATATTAAATATTCAAGTACCTTTTATGATAGCCAATCTAATGAAATCCAGTAACTACTCTACAGGTACCTCCGTGAAGGTTTCAAATGTTTTCAAAGTGAAACTGAAATATAACACAACCGCACTCTTGTTTATAGGGTCCTTGTGGTACCATTCACCAAATGTCACATGAACTGTTGACTGTGTGGACCTTCGATAACTTTGGAACCATCTAGTGTCTGGCACCAAACTAAGGTCGCCACTTGTTTCCATCTACCAAACTGACGTTACGTCATTTTTTCAACTTTGAAGTAAAGTTAAAAACTTTGTAACTGACCCTAACCCTAAAACCTACCCTAACCCCTAACCCTAACCAAATTGATGAAGAAAAATCAAGAAAAACGAATATGAAAATCTTTGAAAATCGAGAAAATTGCGTAACGTCAGTTTGATAGATGGAAACAAGTGAAAACCGTGACCAAACCAGTGAGCTCCATATATATCTGGAGTAAGAACTTCTAATGTTCGGCCAATAGGCCAAGTGAAGCCAAAGATGGCGGCAATTGACGTCCAAACTCATGAAGGTCATAAACAGTTTTCATACCATTTTTCCTGCTAATTCCAGTTTATACTAACAGATCGCATCGCTAATCAAGTTATTAGTTCATAAAATCATGATGTTATTGTTTAAATCGGAGTAAAAACACGAAATTTTGGCACACTCCTTGCCGGCTTGTGCAAACCGCGCGGTCGAAAACAATAGAAAGGGATTGGCACTGGACGTCAATTTCCGCCATCTTTGGCTTCACTTTTTGGACATAAGTTCTCACTCCAGATATATATATATATAGAGCTCACTGGACCAAACTGGCAAACTCTGATCTGCTGATCACCGAAGGTCATTAGGGGACAAGTGGGGACCAGTGAACTCAATTTGGTTACCTGGAACGATAACTGGCGGGTGAAAAGTGAAGCCAAAATAACAGTGCCTACGCCATCAAACGTGATTGATTTCACAACGGCCAAAGTTCAAAATAAGTTCACGAAAATAGAAAAAAAACTTGAATATCTGTTAAAACCTGCACGATAGCTTATCTTATCCCATATTTTCATGGCTCTCATAAACTTTTTGCACAAACTAGCTTATACGCCTTATACGACTGACAAAAAACAAAATATTTTCGCTGTTTGAACAAAACACTGAGAAAACTTGCTTTAATTAACTTACTTCAGTGACAAAGATATGTTTTCCTCCTAGTTTTCCTTCTGTGATCTTTTTTAGCCAGTTACAAAGGAGAAACTACTTCGATTTGCAAAAAAACTGTTGTTTTTTTCAAAAAAATAATACAAAAATAGAGTTTACGTACGGATCGCGCAGTAAATAAGTTGTGGGGGACTGAAACTGACGTACGAACCGCGTAGTGATACGTGAAAGGGGACTGAAACTGACGTATGGACCGCGTGAAGGACTGGGATTTAGGCTTCACTTTTTTCCGCCTGAATGAATGAATGTTATCGTTCCAGATATTAGAAATTTATGGAGTTCACTGGTGGGGACAAGTATGGATGTTCAGCAGTGTTCGATAACACTGGTCTCATACATACACTGGATAGTGGTTAATTCAGGAAATCTGCATGACAGCGATACGCAACGATATTACAAAATCTTGAATATTTATTGCCGTACCCGCAGATTTTCTTGTATTGAGAACATACTAGGGCCATTTAATTGTAATTCGAGTACTTTTGGGTACCCCCGAGAATATGGCTGCAGTGATTCGAAGTCTGCCAGCCTTAGCTTGAGGCGTAGCCAGGTTTTCCACTCAAGGGGCCCCGAAAAACAGAAACCCAGGAGGGGCCAAGAAATGTTAATTCTGCCGTTAATTTGTCAATAGTTTGGTAAACTTTGGTTAGTTACAGAAACCTGTTAGAAACTTCCAGACCATAGTACAGTTAATCTGTAGGGGGTAAGGAAACAAAGTGCCCCGAAAAATAGCTTCAATAGTATGTGTATCCCACCCAACATCTCCCTACGTTCCCTAACCACTACAAAATGATATGGATTTCCCCATTCTTATTTTAACGATTATTAAGCTACACATGTTTTGGCAATAATTCGTTGACCCACGGTTGAACATATATCCGTTCTCAAACTATTGCCTGCGGATAACTTCATAAAGTATAAGACGAAACAGACTCCAAATTCATCTTGAAACGCAAGATTTGGAACAAACAAAAGGAAACAAACATTACTCAGTAATACAAATTGAGGGTTGCTTCGCGTGTGCCTAAGAGATATAAACAAAATCTCGACGTTTCGAGCTAAAGCCCTTCGTCAGGAGAAATTAGTAGGAAATTAGGGCCGACGCTGAATTAAAGTCTACGATATTACTCAGTAATATTAGTTTAAAACTCTTGTCTCCTCTTGTTTGTATTTTCAAGGTGGAACTTGGGTCGCCAAACCTATATGAACAGGTTTAGTGATTGGTTGATTATAACAATGTCAATGAAGAAAACTGTCAAGTAATAAAAATAAGATTAAATATTCTAAACAACAAGTAACAAACACTAATCACTCTTTAATCAAGCCAATCACGAAATATCTCCCCCCACCCATCCCCCCAGGATTGACGGCATTGGAGACGAAAGCTTGGTGAAAATGAATCAATATTGATTCTGTATGTTATGGACTTGGCAGCTGATTGTTACAAGTTGCTTCTACAATCCTGAACAAAACATCTGCGACACTACCAATTATTGGACCATCATTCGTAATATTATCGCAAATTTAGAAAAGCCTCCCCCTCACCCCCACCATTCAATGTTGTTTCAATTTTAATCCCAGAACATTAAATCAATTGTAGTACTTGAATAAATTATCGCAGTTATAGTGTCGCTGATAATTTTGACCAGGATTGTAGGTCTGGAACAACTTCTGAGATTCTTTCTCATGTATTCATGAATGTATTCGCGAAATATTCCGTCTACCATCACTGCGTCACGTGTCAGATATGGTAGTTCTCACAGTCTTATGTTCGTTAGAATGGAGCTTACGAAATATTTCAGGGAAATTATTATCCGGGAACAACAGTTCTAGAAATCCTTCAGAAATAACGTATAGTAATCTTTTGTTTAATTCAGGATACTGGAATGTGTCGAAAACTCTAAAAAAATTAAAGAAAAAAATATAGCTTAATAAAAGAGATATATCTCGTACACAAATACAATTTAAATGTTTGGCCTTAGGCGCAGTGTTTACACAAAGAAAATAAGAGTAAATAATACACTTTGATTGATTTGCTATTTTGGTTATCTGCCTCAGACCACACAAACCACACGACGAACTAGAAACGAACCAAGATAACGCAATTAATGGTTCTGGGAACAAATTATGCCTGATATTTTCCTGATGGTTCGTTTAATGGCTTATTTATACACATAGACGGACCATCTGTGAAGAAACATTACTCAAGCATGGTGCGTCTTGATGGATGTCCGTTTGTTTGCCGTATACATATACAGACGAATTATCAGACGAACGATCTTTTCTCTGCCCAAGTTCGTCGAGAATGATCATCCGTCTCTAGTTTCAATCAGATCTATATTTATCAACATTTGTAACGAACCTGAAGACCCCGTCTTTACTGACTTCATTACCAAGAAATCTCTTCAAGTCATCTAAATGTAAAATAAGATAAAGTTGGTCTTCAGATATATGTTCCTCCAACTTTACAATATTGTCGGAACGACGGAATCTGAGATTGAGCACTCGAGTAGTTCGAGACATTAATGTTTAAAAATACTGGGCAGTAATTTTTCCAACCAGTCTCGTAGATATATACCACTTTCCAACTTTAAAATACAAGTTGTATTTGGGAGAGTAAAGTGATTAACAAGCAGCATGTAATGCTGTTTTGCAATTTTGACAATAGACATTTCAAACCTGGAAGGCTACCAAGCATCATGGTTTTAGCTGTTACTCGTGTACGAAGTTTAACAGATTCTGATCTTTCAGGATATTCTTCAGCAAGGACACCTCCTGGCCAATAAGCATCTCTGAAAATATGAAGATTCATTTACACTACAAAGCCTGATGACTTTTAGTAATCTACCTATAGTTGGGGGTCAATATAAGCGTACAATCCCTTTCCTAACTTAACAATTTCTTGCTCAGGGGTGCATAGTCGTTTAGAGAGCTACGGATGACAGTGTTCTGGGGAAACAGAACCTGGCAGGGTCCAAGGGGCTAGCTGGCGGTAAGGGTAGCTTCAAAGGTCTAAAAATAGCAAACTATTAATAAGTATAAATTAAATGCAGGTTGGGTTTGATGAAGAAATTGGACACTGCCTGCACCCCCTTGGCCAAGGCTAGGGAGTTGTGCACCCCTCGCACCCCCCAAGTAAATCCAATCCTTTTTCCTGGTATAATGTAAATATGAATTTGTAACTTTCCATGTCCTCGTAAACATGCTATATAGGGTGTGCGAAGACTTGATAATTTTTTCACAAAAAATATGTAGGTGGTATATGAGCAATTCAAACAATATTCAAGAACTTTTCCAGAACATTCCCTGAATTTTTCATACCAATTTTAACCTGTTTCATAGAGTTCAATATTCTGCCTCAATATATCGACTACCTGAACATACGAACATATTCTGCCAATTGTTCGGAAGACGTCATCCATTCCACAGAGTCAACGATCTTTCTGCATAAATGGGAGAAGCACGTCACTCAAAATATTCTATTTTAAATGTCAGCATACTACACTACAGGGTGTATAAAAAAAAACTGAACAAAATTGAAATTGCTCTCAATTTCGCGAAGCGGCTCCAGGTACGAAGTTTTTTAGTAATATATATTGTTTGGGTATTTATAATGTAGAATAAATTAAAAAATTGTCCAACAGATTTGTCCAACAGATCCTGATCTGTCTTGTCCAACAGATCAAAAATGGCTTGCGCACGAAATTTGAATGCTTAAAAGTTATTTTGAGTTAGTGGGTGGAAAATGTGTTGGGTGTTGCATTGCTGTTCAAAATTTCAGAAAATTTGCGCAAGTGGAAGCCCTTCAAAACGTCGCGCAAACATTCATTGTTAAGAAAAAATCAGCTTTTGCATGCTTAATTTACGCCTTTACCTAATTTGCATATTGTCTAGACAAATTTTCTGAAATTTTGAACAGCAATGCAACACCCAACACATTTTCCACCCACTAATTCAAAATAACTTTTAAGCATTCAAATTTCGTGCGCAAGCCATTTTTGATCTGTTGGACAAGACACACCCCCCTGGGTTTTGAAAAATGTAAGTTTCCAGAATTTTTTAGTTTATTCTACATTATAGTGACTACACTATAGTTTTTGTATAGAGGGTAGGGTGTGTATAGAGGGTAGGGTGTGTATAGAGGGTAGGGTGTGTATAGAGTGTGTATAGAGGGTAGGGTGTGTGCTAACAATCGTTTCTTGCAGCTGAAAGCTGAATTGCCAAAGACGTAACTCAAACGTGACCGAATCGAAGGGTTACCAGGGCGCCTCTGGAATGACTCATGTGTAAAAACGGAGCACAGCCAAGGTGGAAAGATTAGTCCACCACTCGAAGCACAGGAGAGAACCAACCTAATGGGATTATTTTTCAAGCACATATAGTCAGAGGAGGGTAGTCATCCATCAAGTAACAACACACTACCCTTGATCTTCAGTAATAACCATATTTGACACACATATATGCAAATAATTCAATCAATTAAGGTTATCCTTTGAAAGTCAAAACAAAAAACTCTCAACCTGAAAGTGCGAAAAGCACAATTAGGCTTGTATTATGTAATCTATATCAAGTAGGATGAGGTTGCATATGTTGTGCAAAATACTTGGATAAAAAAAGTGGTATCAAGAAAGAGAGCCAGAGACACACCCATCGCGCTTAGATGTCGTGGTTTTGTGATTTAAACTTTTGAAATTCAGAGGATAATCGAATTAATTGTATACAATTTAAATATAAAATTTTCAGAACTAAAAAAATTAATATGTGTAAAGAGAGATTCATAGGATTTTGAATAGGACAGTTTCTAATGTAAACAATTCAAAAAGATAGAGAATATGGCGAATGATACACAAGTAGACCTACAAACGTACTTGTTTCATTTAATATCGATTTATTGTAACTCTTATACAGCCGCCCAGACGTCTTTTGGACAGCCATATTGGAATTTGCACGACCACTTAAAAGGGCGGCTTTTAGACGGCTGATTATGATGTGTCTATTGAATCTACCATGCAAGTTCATGGTTTCGCTAATTCTTCGCCATAAAAAATAACATGGAAAATTGTCAACGTGAGGAGAATGTCTCTCCTATCTGCACAACGGGATTCACCACCTCATACACATCAAGTCGTAAACGGGCATGTTTCTACCAGTCTACCAATTAATTGTGGGGTCCCTTATTTCTGGTCTATATCTATGACTTAGCAAACTGTTTGAACAACGGCTTAGCGAGTATGTATGCTGACACAAACATCAGCCTACAAAGCTCCAATCTTATTGATCTTGAAGAAAGTATGAACGCTGAGCTAACCAATTTAAACACTTGGCTCAAAGCAAATACATTAAGCTTAAATATAGCCAAGACTGAATTCATGCTCGTTGGCTCTCGTCAGAGGCTTGCGACTCATGATGCCAGTGAACTTAATATACATGTAGAGAATACTCAAATCAAAAGAGTCCACCATACGAAATCTTTAGGATTAACAATTGATGAAAACTTAAACTGGAAAGATCATATTAATGAAATCGCTAAGAAAGTATCCTCAGGAATAGGTGCTCTTAAACGAGTGAGGCGTTTTATTGACAGGAATACTGCGGTGAAAGCTTATAGGGGCTTAATCGAGCCCTACTTTAATTATTGCTCGCCGGTATGGGATGGCATTGGTGGTCAGTTGAGCAGCAAACTACAAAAGTTACAAAATCGGGCTGCTCGCGTGATTACCAATTCCACATATGAAACCTCTTCAAGCTCTCTGCTAGAAGAGCTCAAATGGCATAAGTTGTCCATTTTACTTATAATCTGAGGGATTCTGAAAACAAATTATTTGTCCCTAAACCACATACAGATTTTCTTAAGCGTTCTATTAGCTATGATGGAGCAGTTTTATGGAATGGTTTGCCAAAACATGTACGATTGGCTCCATGCCTCCGTGAATTTAAAAGAGGTGTAGAAAATGTGTTAACTCCAGACTCCCACACGGCAATCATTTCAACCAGTATTTTCTGTATTTTATCTGTCACTGTGTATATGTATTTTTATATTAGCATGCATTACTGATGATTCTACCGTGTATAAATAAAGTTTAATAAAATAAAGTCGTAATCTAAATCTTAAATTTGGACACCCAATTCCAGATCCTGACTAATACCCAGTTCCTACAAAATGTCAATTCTTGACTTACCGATTAATCCGGTCTCCAAACGTCGTTTTTATGATTTGTTTTAACAATATAATTATTCTTCGTCTTAGCCATAAATTTCTAGAAATAAAGTCGGTAAATTAATAAGGATTCTATTTTTCTGAACAAACTGTTTAAGTAATAAATATATGCCTTCAGGCTTTCAGGGTGGTTAAAACGTTGATATTTATTACAGCTGCGATATATAAAATAAAATAATATGCCACGACAAGTTTGGATATAGCTGTGAACAACAACTACATCATGAGAAGTCAATCGGCACGCATAAGGCTAAACAAGCAACCATAGTAGTAAGTACCAAAGTGATTAATTCAGGATGTAAAAATCTGTATTGCTGTCTGGCTGCTGGATTATGTCACAAAAACCGCATTGTTACTCTACTTTCTTCAACATTCAACCTCAGTACTAACTGCATATCAATAACATGCTTAATACCTGTGTTTCAGGTCAAAAACCTCATCCATCAATAAGAGCAAAATTCTTAAAGGAATATTGTCATCATCCTACAGAAAATGCAAGTCTATTTTAGTCTATTAATATGGGTCGGTTGTATATAAAGTATAGTAGTTAAAGTAAACTATATCTAGGAATTTATTAACCCCCTCTCTCTAATAAGCCCCCCACTCTCGATTAAGCCCCCTCCCCCATGATTATGGAGTTATTAGTTATCCTGGAAGTTCCGTGACATACTATCTGCTTTTCAGCTAAATACATAAGCCTTCCTGACTATATTAAGTCTTGCTCCTTTCAATCCGCCCCCCCCCCCCCCCCATCAAACATGCCTGCAATAAATTAGCCACACGGGGGCTTAATATAGGATTTACGGGAAACAGTAGTTGATTCTCCGCGCTACTTCTATAGTTCTATATAATGCACATTTCAAAATTTCGCGCGAATCACGCACTAAAGCGCTAGATGGTGCGGTAAGATCCCACGGTGAGATTCCTGATTCATATATTCCGCGCCTCCTTTGTGCGAAAAAACGTCGCGTATAGTTGCGTAAAATGTCACCAACAGTTTGAGATCTGCTAACAACTTCAAATTTAACTCACTTCGTTATCAATGTTCGCTGAAATTTTGCTGTACTCATCCACTGCACCAGATTTCTGATTGAAACCTCCTGATCTGTTCTGTGAAACAACACACAAAGTACTGAGATAAATATCAAGATTTTTTCTCGACATCTCGTTCGATAGGACTAATGGTAGAAGGTGTTTGTAGATGGAATACTCGAACGAAAATTTATAAAGATTTTTTAGACCTAGCCAGGAGCAGTTGCGAAAAATGCAACTTAGGCCCTTCTACCATTAGTCCTATATCGAATGAGATGCCGAGAAAAAATCTTGATATTTATCCATACCCAATACTGGCATCACTCCCATCATATATACCGAACTTGCGGTTAATGCTCAGCAACTGGACTCTGTAGCTCAGTTGGTTAGAGCGCTGCATCGGAATCGCAGGGTCGCAGCTTCAATTCGTGCCTAAGTTGTATTTTTCGCAATTGCTCCTGGCTAAGTCTAAAAAATGTATATAAATTTTCGTTCGAGTATTCCATCTACAAACACCTTCTAGTAAAGTAATGAGATGCATAACAGACGATAGCGTAACAGACGATAGCGTAACAGACGATAGCGTAACAGACGATAGCGTAACAGACGATAGCGTAACAGACGATAGCGTAACAGACGACAGCGTATAACCTTTAGTACTTTACTAAATTTTACTCTTGCATTTGTATATATAGATATCTTACCTTTTTACGATTTTTTAACAAATGTTTTCATGTAGTATATTTATATGTAAATTTGAGGGCTACGCGTTTATTAGTGTAATTAACACTATTAAGTATTACCCTCAGTAAATAAAGCCGCTATCTATCTATCTATATAACAGACGACAGCGTAACAGACGACAGCGTAACAGACGATAGCTAACAGACGTGATTAAAGAAGGGATAAATGTGGGGGGTGCTAAATGCTAATCATCTTTCTTTGCAGCTGAGCGTTGAATTGCGAAGGACGCAGCTCGTGACCGAGTCGAAGGCTTAACTAGGGCGCCTCTGGCTGCCACAATACGACACAAAGCTGATCACGGAGCACAGCTAAGGTGAAAGGGATAGATTTCGGTGAGGCGGGAATACCAGCGTCACCTTCGAAGCACAAAAGAGAACCAACATCAACTCTACTTACATGAGTTTAAAAAGCACATCGTGAAGTCAGAGCAGAGTTACTCATCAAGTAACAATACCCTACTCTCAACCTTCAGTACCAAGTCAGTGGCTTAAGTCAGGGGTAAGGGGCAGCATGCTAGTCCATATCAGCCACCAGTTGTCCGTGCCGACCGGGACGTCAGCGTCTCTCGTCTATTAGTGCATGGTTATATAAGATTCAATGTTATTTTATACTGTTAATTATATAAGCCAATTAACCATGTAGAGGTGATAGCTTACAGAATATACAGAAATATAGCAGGGGGTGGGAGGCTGAACCCTCTAATCGACATGGAATTTTAACAAGAGACTCAATCCCCCTGAGTCCCCTTCACTACACCCTTTGTGCAAAAAAATATTTTCTTACTTTTGCCAAGACTCTGTGGAGTCCACCGGAGACTCTGTGTAAACCACCAGTAATACCATCAGGGACAGTTTTGATTGCATGTGACACATTATGGACAGAGGAGCGAATAGGAGCAACCTACGCAAGAGAAGAAACACATATTTAAAATATACCAAAATCATTTCAACGCTCATTTTGTGCAGGTAGGGTGGGTCATCACTTCCTCTTAAAATTAACAAAGGTTTATCACTACTGCACTAGTATGTTGGCGAATTAGTGAATGTAAGCTATTATCAAATGACAATCAGTATAAAACATTTTTAACACATATTTGAGACAAAAATGTACATTTCAGGGTACAAAAGAACAAACCTTTGTCAAAAGTGTGTTGGTGGCACAATTTGCATTTCACCTCGGTAACCCGGGCTCTTTCACATCTCGGTAACCCGGGCTCTTTCTCATCTCTGTGACCCGGGCTCTCCTTCTGTAATATGCAGTTGCCCGTTTATAAATATTGCATCTCAGTCGCATGTGAGAAGAGTGCCTCCATTTCGACTCTGCCATTTAACGTAGTTATCATAGTTTAACTCAGCCCAGTTTAGTTTAACAAGTATATTGGTGAAGAACAGGAGATATTAGTCATGTTGTAATAATAACCATATATATCCATATATGTATACCTTTCTAGCGAATTGTCCTTTTTCTTGAACATACTTTCCAACTTCTAAGAAATTTGATACGATCTCAAACATTCCATGATTTGCATCAAGAAGTTCTGGGGACAAGAGTTCCTGGAAAATTAATAAATGTTTTCATATTTACTTAATGTTCCCACATCTATTCAAACCAATCAAGGAATCATAGGCCATTTGTTTACTGGAGCGTACTATTATACACGAATAGGGAACTTATTTATGTGTGTTGGACAGCAACGCGACGACGATCAAAACAAACCTGTTCAAATAAATTATTGCAAAGAAAACTTGTTGTGTATTATCCATCGTATGAATTTAATACAATCTGAGGTGAAAAAAGGCAGGGGGTTCATGTTGCAAAGTTTTCTGAGCCAATTTGGAATACCCTTTGTTGCGGCTGGAAAAGAAGGCGTTGTATACAAGACGCGAAAATCTGTAGTTTGCCGTTGTAAGCAGAGCGAGGAAGACGTTTAAAACTCCTATATAACTAAATATTCATTTCTTTTCTAAAATATTATGAATTTCATTGTATTAATAGCTGTCGTCCTCACGTTGCCGTCCTACTTACGCAAGGTCCCAGCCTCGTCCCCAGGGTCCAACTCGGGCGCGTGGATATCGCGTGGGTGGTGCGGCGCAAGGCGGGTCAGGCGTTGGAATCCACGCGCCCGAGTTGGAGCCTGGGGACGAGGCTGGTAAGGTCCCTAATTATATTGAAATCAGACAGAAATCAGTCAACATTGGGATTATAAGTGTATAAATGCTATGCTCCATTAACGCTGCTTTACATTTGGTCGTAACTACCGTGACCTTGCCGTGACCAAGTGATGTTCAAGGATGTGAAAAAATGAAAAAATCTTCATCTTTCTTGTGTTTTGTGTAATGCATGCAAATCAATCTTTTCTGATTGTAGAGGTAATCGGCATTCACCACATCGGCTACCTTAATTAATATGTTCGCGACCCTTACGACTAAATGGAAACCAGGCTTTTCAGCTTGCCAGAAGACGCGATAAAAGACATTCACCCGTTCGCCCGAAGAAGGATAAAAACACCCCAATGTCTAAAGCAGAGCCCTCCCCCCTGCCCTTCTGGCAGGAGGTCAGAAGCTGCCATAGTTAGGATGCCATGGTTAGATTAAAAACACTTTGACGTTTTTAGCAAAGGCCCTTCGTTAGGAAGTTGTTAGCGTGGGAAGCGAAAACACATTTGTTTTTTATATCAATATCCAACGTTTCTTATATCTATACCGCGGCCAACGTCGGACCCTATTTAAAGATTCAATTCAGGATTATAATGATGTATTTAATGTCGATTATACATGGTGTGGTTGTCCAATTCACCCGAGCCAGAAGCCCATGATACACGTTCTCAACAAACTAAGGCCTAAGGGTTCGTTTTTGGCCCTTCTATATGACCTGTGTTTTTTGTTCAAACTCTACGTATACATGAGTTTTCAAGCACAGCTAAGTTACCCAACCTAATTAAATCTCCACCCTCGACCTACAGTAGCAGGTTTAACACATAAGGAACAGCGCGCACTAAACGCGTCTGCCACCCGTGCTTCCCGATATGCCCCGAATTTAATAACAATTGAAAATTTACCTGTAAATAAAAATCTAAATCTTGTTTACGTTTTTCCAAAAAGTTTCTATCCGTATTTCTGAAAGATTTCTTTTTCGGCAAATGAAGATTGCCCAAGGAGCCAAACTGTATTAGAAAACATTGAAACATTTAGTTAAACTACATAAAAACTGCAACAAAAGCATTCCTTTCTGAAAAGAGCATTGCTTTGGTTAGATAGCCTAGTTTTTGTGATTGAAATCATGGCTTTGGAAAAACTCTTTATTGCCTCCGCCATGAGGTTAAAGTTAGTTTGTTTGTTTGTTTGTTTGTTTGTTTGTTTGTTTGTTTGTTTGTTTGTTTGTTTGTTTATTTGTTTATTTGTTTATTTGTTTGTTTGTTTGTTTGTTTGTTTGTCTGTCTGTCTGTCTGTCTGTCTGTCTGTGACCAAAATATCAAACATTTTAACACGAAAATTTGTGAAGCTAATGGCCATAGACTAAAGACAAATCGATTAAATATTGGTTCACTTTGGATGAAAATTGGATGAGAACGTTACAAAAGTTTGTCTTGTGTCCCCCTGCTGAACAGAACTGAATGCGTTATTAGTGCATGCATAATTTATGACTGAATTGGCTGACGGAGGTATGCAGTCTCTGAGGACATGTTTACATGAGCCCGGGACGAAGTCAAACCGGGACGATTTCGTTTCGGTCATAGTATTATTTATAATTGATGTTTACATGAGACCGGGACGAAAAATTGCCCAGACCGGTCTGAAGTCATCCCGCTCGCTGGACCGAACCGACTTATCTTCAGACCGGGACGAATTCAGAGCGGGATGAATGTAAACAAAGACCGGTCTGAATTTTGGTACAACGCTGATAATAAACAACGGTAGACAAGATTAACAACATCAATTGTGGAATGCGCATTTGATATACGCAATAAAGTGTGTAATGCTTTTCGTACCGGTCTCATGTAAATCCCGCTCTGACTTCGTCCGGGTCTCATGTAAACGGGGCCTGAATGCGCTCTAGTTGGTGACATAATAACGAAATCATATGGTCATAATTAAATAATCTATTGACATTTACATAATAATATCAAGCTGTCACAAAGTAAATTTGCGTGTAAATAAAAATAATCAAACCTTTTCCTTGAGTTTGAGATGTAGATCATCAAAATCACTGTATCGTCGAGCAATGGTCCAGGTGACTGTTCCTTCAGAACTTGTACGATAAACAGTAATGGCGTAAATACCATATGATTTCCCATCATCATGACATAAGCCTAGCGAAATAACAATAGTCAATAAAACATTTTGAAAAAATAATCATAACGGGGCTTTAGACGAAGGGCCTTCCCTCGAAACGTCGAAGTTCTTGTTATATTTTCAGGTAGTTTGATCCTGTAATACTCAAGCATATCGTTTATCACTACCTACTCTGGAACCACGCATTCAGGGCTTTCAAGATGTATCTACTGTAGTTTGATGACACCGAAATCATTACAGAGGAGTAGACCATCATGTTAATTCCAGTCTCTTACCCATGTACATGCAAGAAAACAATAGATAGGCCTAGAAAACAGACCATAGCCACTTAAAGGTAGCCGGCGCCTTAGGGAAGACGTTTTCAAACAGACCATATCATTTGGGCACAAAGATACTGTATAATTCGAGAATAACGTTAAACATTGTGTCAGTAGGGTAATATAAAGCCATGCAATGAAAAGGAGGAATAAATGTAGTGACGTTTTCAATCAAAATGCATTTTTATGATGCACAAAATATTGTTCAAACCTGTTCGTGAAATATTGGCTGTAATTCTCATTTCTTCAGCTCGTGTCCATAATGAATTTAAACTGTCAATACTTGAACGGCTCTAGGTATAAAGAATGTATGTTCTGAGCTATTAATTGAATCATAAACAATTGGTTGTATTGTTTCTCGGTTAGGTTGTATTGTGCCATGTTGTCGTTGTGTTGCGTTGTTTTATGTTACGTTACGTTACGTTGTGTTATGTTGTACTGAGATGAGTTTTTCTGTGTTGTGACATTGTTGTGTTGTTTTGAGCTGTTCTGTGTTGTGTTGTTGTGAGCTATGTGATGTTGTGTTATCCTGAGCTGTGTTGTGTTATCCTGAGCTGTGTCGTGTCGTATTGTTGCAAAGTTCATAAGGAAAAACGGTACTTCCATGCAATACAACAACCACAATATTCTTAATATATCGTTACATGTAGCATCCTCCGCAGACATCTCATCCGTCACCTGGGCTGCTTGAGTTTATAAAATCTTCATCCCGCAACGGCAATCTAAAGGCAATGCCGGCGGAGGAGGTTATGTTACATGCGCAGTCACAATATAACTCACATCTCTCCTTGGCCGATTATGTGCTTCTTCAGAACCTTAATGAGTAAAAAATATTGAACCCCAAGTTACATCTAATATCGCCAACTTTGGAAGACACAGGGAAGCCACTTGTTAGCTCGTTAGAACGTATTGATATTACCTTCACTAGGAGATCCTGATAAAGACTCTGTATCGTCTAAATTAGAAAACAAATACCTTATAATAACTGTGCACATTTTTTATTGAAGGGTGTTTCCCACTACGAATGCGGCTTCATTCACACAGGAAGAGCGACCTTTCGTCTCACGTGTGTAATCACGGCGGACACGCCTCATATTCAAACACGTTTGCTCTTCCCACGCGGGAAATTTACAAAGGGAACTGGGTCATATGGAGAGAAATCGTTAAATGTTCTATAATTTGTAAGTAAGCCACATATCGTTCAGCCATGATACTCGATCTTCTACTGACCTGATTTTTCCTTAAAAAAACCCAAATCAATAAGACACCTGAAGAGAAATGGAACGACGGTAAACTTATATTCCCAAACTCTGATGCAACTAAACCGTAACTGCAAACATTACCCAATGCTTAAGCCTAACCCAAATCTTAAGCTTGACCCTAATTTTATCCTGACCCTTTTCTTAACCGTACAAATTTGGTTGTTTTAAAAATTAGTCATTCCCTGATCGTGACGTCATTTCGGAAAACACCACGTTTATTTGCAAAATACAAAAGAAAAATAAATAGTACTTGTAAAACTCATTAATAATTCATGAAGAAAACACAAAAGAAATCATTAGCGTGAAGGAGTTTGTATATCTGATACAGAATCATGCTGATTTACATAAACTTTAAGTTCAATTTTCTCACCAAATATCATTCATTTATTTTAAATTGTTGAAGAATACGAATGTTCTCATCAAGACGTTTCACAAGCCATTTACAACATTCGCATCCGTGTTGTATCGGATATACAACGCTCGCCTTCGGCTCGAGTTTGTATATCCGATACAACACGGCCGCTCATGTTGTATATATTACCACAGAGTAATCACATACAGCGGTTCATCTTCATGTCGGCACCTTTGATGTCGGCGTAAGGGCTTTTTCGGCAAAGTCCGCCATGTTCTTAGCCAGTCCAGTAAAGAGAGACCGTCAGCATGAATTTTTTACGTAAACTGCGCATGTGCAGGTACTGGCTAAGAACATGGCGACCAGTAAAAAACACCTTACGGTTTTTCCGCGAAGATGAACCTCTGTATGTGATTACTCTGTGATATTACATACAAGTAACTTGTATATCTTATATATCTTACTTCATGTAGGCCTGACTTTTAAGGAACGAACCATAAATCTTGTCTTGCTCTAATTTGCTAAAGGACTAAAGAGAGACTAAGTTATAAATATTATATGATATTTACTCGTTTCATCATATTTCAGCGTAAACGTTACCACTATGTACAAATCTATGTGACACAAACCTGCTTTTAAAGAGCATACAAACCTGCTTTTGAAGTGCGTCAAAGAAATCTGCAGATGGTGGTTGGTTCTTTATCTTGGATAATGTTTGTTTTACTAACTTTTCATCAAGTTCAACTTTCGGATTAGCCTACATAGAAATATCACTCTACTAATTTGAAAATATCACATTTGTCAAGTATTAATTAATAAGAACCATATTTGCAGTTTCATTTCTGGGTGTGAGTGTCTCAATCAGGCAACCCAATAGCTGAGTAGTCAGAGTGATGGTACCAGAGAGACAGAGACGTTGGGTATCGTCCCGGTTGAGGCATCCAGATATTGATTTTCAACAGGTGATTTCACTCCATTCCACAACATGCACAAGTTCCAACTAGTGACTCTCAACACAACAATTGTTCCTTAACTCGTGTAAAAAAGACATTGTAAATGGAATCTCTGACTTACCATTGGCGAGAGATACTGGTCATAAATACTTAATGCTGCTTCACGCACAGACTCCACATCAGAAAATCTCTAAAGAATACAAAGTCTCAGATCAGAACAAAATTACTGAGTAAACTAAGGAAAATTGTTGTGACTCTCAGAAATAGCAACATAATACGCAATTAACGATTTTTATCTTTAGACTTCACAAACGTATCACATTAACCAAATATTGAGCGTGTTTGGAGGATTTCCATTCAATACGTAGTCTCATGCTAATTTTTCTTCCTCTGAATTTATTGACCTAAGGCTAAGCCACACTCTGTGGCTAAGCGTACGTTTACACACGTTAATTTGAAGAGCCGATTTCAGGTTTTGCTAAATATTAACGATAAATATTTTCAGTTTATGATGTCGTCAGATGACGTTTACCACGTATTTTTCAAATGTTGTTGATGTGGGTCTGAAACTGGACTGACAATGGCAGTGTCTAAACGTCCCTCTTTCTTGTTGTATGGCCGCTACTCTCTACCTATTCTTCATTGGTGCTGAAAATTAAACCAATTTAGGCATTGCTGGACAATAGAAATCCGCCATTACTAAGGGACCAAACGCACGGAGGAAATAAATTTTGACATATAAAGCATCGCTCCAGGTCAGTGGAGTATATGTATTACCAGTGTATCCCTATGTCCGGCTGCTTGGTCACGTAATTCTTTTTCAGCGTGAATTGATAATTGTTGTTCTGCAGTCACACGGAAACTCTGGAATGTAATAATAAATCTATAATAAGTTTACAAAGTATAGTAAAATACGCGAACTGCGCGACAAAACCATTGACCCAGACTCCAGTAATGAAAATATGCTGTATTCCAAAGTACATGCAAGCAACGTTTAAAAATTTCGCACCAGCGACGGTGATTCTAAAGGCTGGTTAACACGATCCGATTTGTCGGATCCAATTCTCCTCTTGACGTATGTGATTACTGGATTTGCTGACAAGAGTAAGGCCATTGGTTCATTCCTGGCGAAAAGTGTAGTTGTTACTGTATTGTGTGAAATCACATACGTCAGGAGGTGAATCGGATCCGACAAATCGGATCGTGTGAGCAAGCCTAATCCTTATCCTAACCTGGCAAGCCTAACCCTTAGCCTAACCTGGCAAGCCTAACCCTTATCCTAACCTGGCAAGTCTAACCCTTAGCCTAACCTGGCAAGCCTAACCTGGCAAGCCTAACCTGGGAAGCCTAACCCTTAGCCTAACCTGGCAAGCCTAACCTGGCAAGCCTAACCTGGCAAGCCTAACCTGGCAAGCCTAACCTGGCAAGCCTAACCCTTAGCCTAACCTGGCAAGCCTAACCCTTAGCCTAACCTGGCAAGCCTAACCCTTAGCCTAACCTGGCAAGCCTAACCTGGCAAGCCTAACCTGGCAAGCCTAACCTGGCAAGCCTAACCCTTAGCCTAACCCTTAGCCTAACCTGGCAAGCCTAACCTGGCAAGCCTAACCTGGCAAGCCTAACCCTTAGCCTAACCTGGGAAGCCTAACCCTTAGCCTAACCTGGCAAGCCTAACCCTTAGCCTAACCTGGCAAGCCTAACCCTTATCCTAACCTGGCAAGCCTAACCCTTAGCCTAACCTGGCAAGCCTAACCCTTAGCCTAACCTGGCAAGCCTAACCGTTAGCCTAACCTGGCAAGCCTAACCCTTAGCCTAACCTGGCAAGCCTAACCCTTAGCCTAACCTGGCAAGCCTAACCCTTAGCCTAACCTGGCAAGCCTAACCCTTAGCCTAACCTGGCAAGCCTAACCGTTAGCCTAACCTGGCAAGCCTAACCCTTAGCCTAACCTGGCAAGTCTAACCCTTAGCCTAACCTGGCAAGCCTAACCCTTATCCTAACCTGGCAAGCCTAACCCTTAGCCTAACCTGGCAAGCCTAACCCTTAGCCTAACCTGGCAAGCCTAACCGTTAGCCTAACCTGGCAAGCCTAACCCTTAGCCTAACCTGGCAAGCCTAATCCTTAGCCTAACCTGGCAAGCCTAACCCTTAGCCTAACCTGGGAAGCCTAACCCTTAGCCTAACCTGGCAAGCCTAACCCTTAGCCTAACCTGGCAAGCCTAACCTGGCAAGCCTAACCCTTAGCCTAACCTGGCAAGCCTAACCCTTAGCCTAACCTGGCAAGCCTAACCCTTAGCCTAACCTGGCAAGTCTAACCCTTAGCCTAACCTGGCAAGCCTAACCCTTAGCCTAACCTGGCAAGCCTAATCCTTATCCTAACCTGGCAAGCCTAACCCTTAGCCTAACCTGGCAAGCCTAACCCTTAGCCTAACCTGGCAAGCCTAACCCTTAGCCTAACCTGGCAAGCCTAATCCTTAGCCTAACCTGGGAAGCCTAACCCTTAGCCTAACCTGGCAAGCCTAACCCTTAGCCTAACCTGGCAAGCCTAACCCTTAGCCTAACCACATAACATCAATCATCACTCTAATACTAATCCTTATCCCAACTCTTGCGACGTCATTTGGAATAGTAATATGTAAAGTCCCCCCCCCCCCCCAACTCTGCTGTTAGGTAATGTACACGAAATTTAAGATAAGGTAATTTGGACCTCTACGCCTTTCCCCCAACAAGAAGGTCAACACAACGTTCCTGACGTTAAAATCTGCTTACTTCAATTGCTAACCAGAAAAATAAAATCTCTTGTCCTCCTGCCCATCCGATAAATTCTAAAATAATAATAATAAATAAGCTATGTATATAAAACGAATCATGAGTAATTTAACCCCAGCATCAACTTACCAATGAAATAGGACAAAGCAGTATTGTTGTCCAATATATCTTGCAATGGTAAGACAGGCAAGTTTTGGTTCACTGGCAGAAAACGATTTGGCATATCTGGACTTTCCTATCACAAAATGAATGAGGCAACAAATAATTAGAAACCTATTTAGTTATTACACGTTACAGACGCAAGCATCAATATACGTTGCGGTCCCACAAGTATTGCCACAATTTCTATGAAATAAAAGTCGCATCACTTACACGGGAAAATAAGTTGAAGTTTGATTGGATTCTATATAAGGTAGAAGGTTTAGGTGGACGGATATTTCGAGTGAAATAATACATACAATATTTTTAGACCTGAACGGGAACGGCTGCGAAAAATGCAACTCTAAGTCCTCCGACAGGAATCGAACCTGCGAACCTGCGATTCCGGTGCAGCGCTCTGACCACTGAGCTACAGAGTATTATTTCACTCGAACCACCTAAACCTTCTACCTTAATTTCGATCGAGCGAGATGCAGAAAAAAAATCTTGTGGATTCTATATAGGAACATTTGAAGTCCCGAAATAGGGGCATGTAATAACTAAAATGGAATTAAGTGTACTTCTGATGTAGGACCGCACACTACTTCCTTCTTCCGGTCCTTCCTTGGGGCAAATTAAGACTCGGCCTCGTGTCAGCCCCTTTTAAGGTTGGATCATTAAATATAACTTTTTAAAGGAAATGCCCTGGGAACGAGGTTGATTTTTAATTTACAACATCACCACGGTCCCTTTGATATATAAGTCCTAGCAATTTCACCAGACTTTCACTGTTTCGCACAAACAAACGAGTTCTCGAATTTTTTATTGCCCTTAATAGGCAATGGACGCATCTCGTAACTACAAGACATGGACGGCGGATCCAGCGGAAAGGGGGGGGGGGGGGCTTCGTTATATTAACTGGATTGTTACACTTCAATTTGTCTATTTACGCCATGCAAACCGACAAAGAACATTACTCTTTTAAGTAAGATACACCATTATAAAATAACATGTATATAACGCGTGCTCTGATTGGTCGAAACCCGTGTTTGGATCAGGCCATCCAAACACGAAAGACCATCGTGTTGTTGTTATTTTATAAAACAATTACTTTATGGTTTCCGTGTTTGGATGGCCTGATCCAAACACTTGGGAATGTTGCTCGAGTTAAGAAAAGCGCGCAAAATCACTCGCCTTCGGCTCGAGATTTCGCGCGCTTTTCTTAGCTCTCGCAACATTCCCGCGTGTTTGGATCAGGCCATCCAAACACGGAAACCATAAAGTAATTGTATATTCTCATGTACATGATTTGGTTGGAACAAACTACAGTAACTATTTTTGTTATGTTCTAGCGAAGAGCAAAGTTTATGAGAACAATAATAATGACCGCTTCAATTTTGACGCGCATTACAGCTAGGTGCATTACTATCAATGCAAAACTTGGTTCACATACCTGATGAAGTACAGAAGTATCGATATCTCCAGTTTTTAGACTTTTAATTTGAGCTTCACAAATCTTCTTTACAAACAACATACTGCTTAATTGTTGACGAATAGCCATGGCTGCTTCACCTGAAAAATATAGATATGGCCGACCTCAATACTTGTTGCTACAGTAGCTCATGAAAATAGCCTATAGATCGAGTGTTTAGTTCAACCAGTATGTAACAGTTGTACCAAATGGAAATTAGTCTAGTATGATATACAGCGGACACCACGGGCCTGCCTGCCATCAGCCAGCTGTCTTTTGGACGGACGATTATCATATTTACGCCTTTCGGACGGCTTCTAAAAATCTGTAGATTGTATACACGGTACTTGACGGCTAGTGCAGCTGGCGAACATACACAATAGATCTTTATCTTTTACAATCTAACGTCTTGTCATTGTCTTCTGCCATTGTCTAAGAACTTTTGTTAGCTCCATCAATCACTGACAGTCAAATTGGAAGCAATTCCAATAAAATAGCTTATTTGGCTAACACCAGAATGTGAATATATCACGTAAGTTCGTAAATTACTTTTATCCGTGATTTCGATCTCTTAATATAAGCCATCAAAATATACAGTAATAACATGCAAATTTTTGCCAGGGAGTAGGTTTTTTCATCATCCAAAGAGATTCACGGCCGCGTAAATGTTAATTTGTAAGCTAAACTCCAGATCCTGGCTAAGACCTTGGCGGACACCGATATGTACGGAGTGACTACCATAAGGGTATCCAGGACACACTTATATCATAAATTATGAATATGCAATGTACCTGTGGATTCAGAATCATGGGACCGAAGTTTTGCGATTTCATCACAAACACGAGCCTTGATTTCTTCAACATCACTAACACTATCACTGGACCTACAGTATGTTAATAACATTAAATCATCTATGATCATGAACAAGATCACTGGACCAAAATACCAAATTATAAAATCTCTTAGTAATATACAATTTATTACATCTAATGATTGTGGGATTAAAACTCGGGTAAATTTAGAAGACGTTACCCCGAGTGGCTCTGACAGGTTGCTGATTCGAATTCCACCGCAGTCAAGCAATTTTTCAGCTTGGAGCCACTCGGAATACGTCATCTAATATAATTTACTTCCACTGGTACAAGTGGAAAATTTAAGTGGTTAACGTGCTGTCTGTTGTCGCAAATTTAGCTTGTCAAATTGTTGACAAATTACTCTCGGCTGTATGGGCATTTGGGTAAAGGTGTGACGCTCGGCTAGCATTTTTATCGACGATGACGTTTTTGTTCAGAGTATCTAATACAGTAGTACAGTATACGGGTTATTCGTAAAATTCACACAAATAATGTCAAAGAATAAATAGTGCTCAATCTTTTCCTGTTAACATAACGTAATACCTTATAATTGAGAGAAAAGCTTCAACGGTGAATGAATTTTCTTGACACTAAAATAAAACAAAATTGATAATTGACAACTTATCATATCACACATGCTCAAGCTTACACTAAAGTTACTGTATATTGGTATGTTTAACAACTAAAGCAAAAGTGAAACATTGTACACGCAGTGATTAGGAAGGGGTGCTATCGGGTTTTCTTTTTCGACTGCATCCCTAGTTATCTCTAGAGTATTTTTTGTTTCTTTCTTTCTGAAATCTAAAGTCTATTCTTACCCACATAACGATAGTTTGATTAATATAATCAGGATCGCAAACCATTTCCACTGTGGGAAGTAAAACATTGCAAGCAATCACTTCCTGAAATACAAAAAAGAGAAACGGATTATAATATACATGGAGTTACATGGCTCAACTTTCTTGTCTTCACATGAAAAATCTTGATTCGGCGGTTGACTGTTGTGTAAAACTACTTGAAAACTACAATAAGAACTTCGACGTTTCTAGCGAAGGCCCTTCGTCTGGCCGAAGTTAGTAGAATGGGTCGGGGAAAAACATGTTCTTTTATAGTGAATACAAAAGCGATCACGTGGTAAAAAATAAACCAATCAGATGAATTTAGTATGAATTTAACACAATTTGGTGGTTAAAACAGGGGCTTTATGGTTGAGAAGAGTTATACTGAGCCAAAGTTTCTACTAAACGTCACACTACACCCTTCAAGACCTTCTCACAGCTGTTACCATCTAACCAATAACCATATCTTATAATATCCACATCTCACAATATCCCACATCACCCCCCTCAACACACGCTTACACACCTCATTACACCTCTTTACCTCACGTTATCCGGCAAGGCTTTAGCCAATCATGCATTTGGTGAAATGAGTTACAGGACTCTACCATCATTTCATCAACTCCAAAACCCGATTTCAAACAGCAATGTACTAGTAAGGCATGTCACGTGAGACAAGTGTTATAATTCTAGAGTAAAAATTGACTTGCGTAACATGACCTTTAGTACACAATAATTATTACCCTGAGAAGGTACCGGAATGGTTGATTATGGAAGTCCTCGGCGGGCAACAGAATATAAAGCAAGAGATCGCTGACGGTCCTCAGATATTCTAAAAATATTTAAAGACGTTAGCAATTCAAAGGGACCTTTCCATACACGTGTCCAAAATGATGGCACAATATCTCTGGTGCACTGTTTTGCAAAACCCAACCGTTAGTATTAGGATTATTAGGATTGGGGCAAAGGTTAAGATTAAGGTCAGGTTAGGATTAGGTTGAAGATTGTGTTAGGATTACGTTTGGATTAGTGTTAAGATAGGGATTAAGATTGTAAGGATTAGGAACAGTTTAAGGGTAAGAGTGTGGTTGTTAATATGGACATTGAGCTAACCTTTCTCTTTCTCTTGGTTCAAGCAAATATCGCCACGACACGTAGACTGCAGCATCTCATGTTCTTTTTGGAAAAACACAGACTTCATTTGTGGATGATTTTGAGGCTTCTCTAAACAAACCGTAAAAACATGTCATGTTTTGCCAAACCAAAAAGACAAAAATTACAACTAGTATACAGTACACACAGATTAACCACTCGTATTCTACCCTAGCTGCAGTACTTAATAAACAATAGTCAGTAATTTATCAGTGAAGAAGTAACGATCAGAAAATGAAAGTTAGGAAGTGGATGAACACATGTTGAGAATAAAAAATGACAGTAATTGTGTAGTAACAGGATTAATGTGGAAACCAGAAGGGCGAAGAAAAGTAGAACGTCCAGGCACTACGGTATATGGAGAAGAACTGTGGAGAAAGATTGGAATAAGTACTGTAAAGTCTGGTTTCCATTTAGTCGTAACGGTCGTGAACACATCAAGGTAGCCGATGTAATAGAATGCCGATATACCTCTTCAATCATTAAATACTAATTTGCATAGCGTTCACAAATGACAAGGTACAGTACATCCAGGTTATTTCACATCGTCCAACACACGAATGAGAAGGTACATCCAGGTTATTTCACATCGTCCAACACACAAATGAGAAGTACATGCAGGCTATTTCACATCGTCCAACACACAAATGAGAAGGTACATCCAGGTTATTTCACATCGTCCAACACACAAATGAGAAGGTACATCCAGGCTATTTCACATCGTCCAACACACAAATGAGAAGGTACATCCAGGTTATTTCACATCGTCCAACACACAAATGAGAAGGTACATCCAGGTTATTACACATCGTCCAACACACAAATGAGAAGGTACATCCAGGTTATTACACATCGTCCAACACACAAATGAGAAGGTACATCCAGGTTATTTCACATCGTCCAACACACAAATGAGAAGGTACATCCAGGTTATTACACATCGTCCAACACACAAATGAGAAGGTACATCCAGGCTATTTCACATCGTCCAACACACAAATGAGAAGGTACATCCAGGTTATTACACATCGTCCAACACACAAATGAGAAGGTACATCCAGGTTATTTCACATCGTCCAACACACAAATGAGAAGGTACATCCAGGTTATTACACATCGTCCAACACACAAATGAGAAGGTACATCCAAGTTATTTCACATCGTCCAACACACAAATGAGAAGGTACATCCAGGTTATTACACATCGTCCAACACACAAATGAGAAGGTACATCCAGGTTATTACACATCGTCCAACACACAAATGATAAGGTACATCCAGGTTATTTCACATCGTCCAACACACAAATGAGAAGGTACATCCAGGCTATTTCACATCGTCCAACACACAAATGAGAAGGTACATCCAGGTTATTTCACATCGTCCAACACACAAATGACTGAAATGAGAAGGTACATCCAGGCTATTTCACATCGTCCAACACACAAATGAGAAAGTACATCCAGGCTATTTCACATCGTCCAACACACAAATGAGAAGGTACGAGAAGGTACATCCAGGTTATTTCACATCGTCCAACACACAAATGAGAAGGTACATCCAGGTTATTACACATCGTCCAACACACAAATGATAAGGTACATCCAGGTTATTTCACATCGTCCAACACACAAATGAGAAGGTACATCCAGGTTATTTCACATCGTCCAACACACAAATGACTGAAATGAGAAGGTACATCCAGGCTATTTCACATCGTCCAACACACAAATGAGAAGGTACATCCAGGCTATTTCACATCGTCCAACACACAAATGAGAAGGTACATCCAGGTTATTTCACATCGTCCAACACACAAATGAGAAGGTACATCCAGGTTATTTCACATCGTCCAACACACAAATGAGAAGGTACATCCAGGTTATTACACATCGTCCAACACACAAATGATAAGGTACATCCAGGTTATTTCACATCGTCCAACACACAAATGAGAAGGTACATCCAGGTTATTTCACATCGTCCAACACACAAATGAGAAGGTACATCCAGGTTATTTCACATCGTCCAACACACAAATGAGAAGGTACATCCAGGTTATTACACATCGTCCAACACACAAATGAGAAGGTACATCCAGGTTATTTCACATCGTCCAACACACAAATGAGAAGGTACATCCAGGTTATTTCACATCGTCCAACACACAAATGATAAGGTACATCCAGGTTATTTCACATCGTCCAACACACAAATGAGAAGGTACATCCAAGTTATTTCACATCGTCCAACACACAAATGATAAGGTACATCCAGGTTATTTCACATCATCCAACACACAAATGAGAAGGTACATCCAGGTTATTTCACATCGTCCAACATAACTTGGTCACGACAGTTACGACATAGCCAGAAAAAGAAAGTGTTGGAGAGAGTGCACTGCAGTCTTATAGGCCACACAACCAGGCCCGTACTCAGAAAATTATCCAGGGGGGTGTAAGGTGGTTTCAACCGACTGCCAAACGAACTTGTACCGACTACTTAAAATTTTTGTTGTATTTAACCAATAAATACGTTTGTTCCTGCAAAAACATTTACTTCCTAGAAAAAAAACAAACCTTTTTCTATTCTTTGTGCCGACTTGCTTTGTGCCGACTCGTTTTGTGTCGACTTGTTTTGTGCCGACTTGTATTGTTTTGTGCCGACTCAAATCTCGCTTCTGCCGACCAAATCTCCAAATACAATTTATGGGGGGGGGGGTGTGACACCCCCCCAAACCCCCCGTAGATACGGCCCTGCACACAACCTGAAGAGGATAGGTGAGTCAATAAAAACAAATTACCCTCTTCTTTCTGCTTTTCACAATGTTCAATAGCCAAGCCAAAAAGTTTCAGGTGGGCCGCAAAATCATCGACAAGCTTTACGGTTAGGAATGGTACCCACTCCACATCTTTCGACCTAGAAGAAAAAACAATCACGATTAGACATTCTTGGTTATACAAATATGTATATAAAGGCCAAGGTAGAGGTTTTACTCAACTGTGAAGACCGAGGGCTGTAATACCATCTGGTTGCTCCCAAATTCATAAGAGAAAGAAGTTTGAGATATATTGAGACATCGGTGGAGAAAAGTTTTAAGTTAAGCCAATTTGCTTTGACTTTTTTCACGGTTTAGAGTGTGTACATTGCTATCGTGCACTGCAAGATGACAGGTTATTATTCTCATATGACAACCAGGTAAGAGGTTATTATTTTCGAATACTAACCTGTTACCCGGTTATTATTTTCGAACAATAACCTGGTACTCGGTTTTACATTTTAATTTGCGTAAGGACCTCACTGTCGTGAAATTATTACGCTGAAGTTAAAGTTTAAAATGAGATATTTTAACTGAAAACAATGAGCTATCCACCATCTTGGATTAATTTTTGATCTCATTAACGGTGGTTTTAGTGACGTCACAAGCAGGGTTAGCCATATAAAACTACTCCTAGGTGACCAAATAACAATTAGTAGATGTTTAAAAAGTTGTCAGTCAATTTGTTATTTGAAATAGTGACCGAAGTATAATTTTGGGCTCATAATGACCATTGGCTTTCTGGGTATAATACTTGCGTGACCCTGCTTGTGACGTAACATGCATATCCACAAAAATCCAAGATGGCGGACAGCTCGCTGATTTCTGATTATTTCTGTCAAAATATCTCAAGAACTAAGAAAGATACGAAAAATCGGTAAGGGAGATTTTCATATAATTTTAAAAGTTCTTTCAAATGAGACAAACTAAATTTTTATTGCCATTTCCCTTTAAAAACCAATGGAAAACAAAAGAATATGGTCTGACGAATATGTACGAAGTACGAAATAAATGTCACGATATTTTGTGCAGTTTTGGCACACACCAAACAGTCCAAAACTGCAAAAGGACGGTTTTAAAATAAAGCCCTGGTCAAACACATTTTGTTTCTCAAGTATCATTTTTGGTGTGGAAACGATGTTCCTTGTGGTTGTCCAACTACGGGGAAAATGGCTATATAGGAAACAGTGTAGTTTTGCCCAGGATGGTTGTAAAAACGTTAAGAAATATCAAAAGTCGTCCAATTGTAACAATTTAACACATTAATTTTATTTTCATATCAATTTTTCTGAGAATTATCCTTATGTTCTCACTCGTAATTATCACGTGATGAATGGTATGAACCAGAGGGGTGAACTATTTTCAGGGGTCAGATAATCTCGGGGGAGGTACAGCAAAAATAATGTTACTTTCTCGGGGCTGTTACATTCGGGGTTGGTTCGTCGTTACGTTCGAGGAGATTACTTTCGGCCGACTGTTAGTCGTTATTTTGTGGGCAATGCTACTTTTGGAGGGCAGTTACTACGGTTATTAAACAGACCTGCTAAACAAAGCAATCAATACTTTTTGTAAAGTTTGTCTTAAATCATACGGAAATTCTTCATGTTCACTGACTTCATCATACCAGTATCTCACATAGTCACGGAAGAAATATTCAATAACCTAAAAAGATATGCAATACGTAATAGTTCAAACACGAGTAGGAGGACTTCCTCCGATTTCTAAACACCGAGAAGAGTTGAACATACGAGGCGAAGTCGAGTATATTTTAACGAATTCCGAGGTGTTTAGAAATCGGAGGAATTCCTCCTTACGAGTATTTGAACTTACTTCTCAAATGAACGTGTATTTTGCGAGAAAACCGACGTGAAATTTCACTTAATTTATGTAATTTCTTCCTCTGATTTCAAACCATCTTCCACGCTTATGATTCTCTTTGTTTTTGGTTCATGAATTATTGAGTTTGAGAAATAATTTTCATAACTTTTTTCTTCAGTTACCATTATCAGGGTCAGCAAATAGTTTGATGATGATGACAATGATTTATTTAATGTCTATTACACAGGGTGTGGTTGCCCAGTCCACCCGAGCTCATGATACACGTGCTCGACAACTACCGTCTAAGGATTAGTTTTTGATGAGGGAGGAAAACCAGAGAACCTGGAGGAAAATCCTCGAAGCACTGGAGAGAACTACAGTATAATTACAGTTACAAAACGGTAGTAGATTACTGTCGCTTTTCCTTTTATACTTTAAACCAGGTTGCCCAGTGCTTTAAAAATACCATAATTTAATTTAAAATCTAAAACAATCGAGCTTGATTGAAGAGTATTCACTTGAAACGTCGAAATACTTGATATATTTCTCAGGTAGCTAGATTTTTCAACCGAACTCATGAATAGTGTTCATTGCCTAAGACGTCGTAAGAACATCACAGACCCACTCGCCCCGGCGGCTGGTGGGCCATTTCTGTTCTCACGACGTTATGAAGTCATCTGTATATCTATAACTGAACAGACAACGCCAAGATGTTATCTATTTGTTAAATATATCATATATACCTCTTGCAATGGTTCATCAATAATACTGGCTCCAGTCAATCGTTTGTCCATTTTATAACTTCGAAATTGTTCCTGTTCAACTTTTCTAATCAAGAAGGGTAGGCCACTTCTTGGTAAACCAAGGTCTCCTTTCAAAGTTCGAGCTAAATATCGCTTAGCTGTCCTTGACCCAACATACCATAGTACAGCACAAAATCTTAAGAAGAAATTGTTGCGGCTGATGAAAATGTGCAGTAAAAGAAGAGTTTATATAATTTCCTGAGATTCTTACAGAATTACAGAAGCAACGAGACACAATATTTGGTATTCCTAATTCAACGTCGCAATAATACGTCACAAAAACCTTCTTGGCCTGGGAGTACATTTTCGTCAAAAATAAGAGATGTAGCCAGGGGCTAAAAATTGGATGATGCCCTTTACTTTATCTCAAATTTGAGAAATACTGTAAGGGTATGCTTCCCAGCATTTCAGTCATTCTGAGCTCCTGGCAAAACCTTGGCCAAGGCATGACGAAATAAATATGTTGCACAATTTGGTTATAGAACAACAAAAACAAAGTGTATATATGGTATACAGATGAAAGATATTAAAATATTAATTCTCACCCAGCAAGGCAGAAAAGAACATTAATGACAATAAGAAATGACCACCATAAACCAAATGTTCCAATGGTCAAGATGGTGACTAAACCAACCCAACCTATTATCCATACCTAAAATAGAATTTAAAAGTTCCCACTTGTCTAAAAGTATATCTAGTTCATCATTTCACAATTACTAGAATCTCCTTCCAGCATATTTGCATATTTGCTACAGGAAATTTGGAATTGACCAGTTGTAGTACAATGAATGCTAAATCAGCTGATGCATATAGAATGTCATTATTTATGAAGCTCTGCTATATTTTGCGTAAGGAAGAAAAACGCACTCAATCCACTCACTTCACACCAAAAGTTTTGTTAAACTATGGTTTTAATCAAATCCATCCGAAGTAAGTTTTTTCGAAAGTCAGATGAAAGCTCTACAAAAGTGTGTGCGGTAGCTATAGATTTTCCTTTTTCATTTCGTGATATATACCTTTCATTTTAAACCTTCGTTCTTACTATATTGTTTTGTGTTTTCCCTAAGATATGGAAATCAGAAAAGGTCACGGCATTGTTTAAAGGTGGAGATAAATCTCAAAAGGACAATTATCGCCCAATATCAATACAGATGTACAACTGTGTGCTTATCTGGAAGAGATAAAGTTACCGGACTACTTGTTCTCTGAAGAGAAAAGTTTCTTCGACGGTTTGGCCAAAGTTTCTTCGAGGGGTTGGGATAAAACGCGGATCCGGAATTCCGGAACGAAATGGCGGAAGCGGAAAAGGATAAAACGTGGAAAAAAGATAAAACGCGGAAAAAGGGATAAAACGCGGAAAAAGGGATAAAACGTGGAAAAAAGGATAAAACACGGAAAAAAGGATAAAACACGGAAAAAGGGATAAAACGTGGAAAAAAGATAAAACGCGGAAAAAGGGATAAAACGCGGAAAAAGGGATAAAACGTGGAAAAAAGGATAAAACACGGAAAAAGGGATAAAACGCGGAAAAAGGGATAAAACGCGGAAAAAGGGATAAAACACGGAAAAAGGGATAAAACGCGGAAAAAGGGATAAAACGCGGAAAAAGGGATAAAACGCGGAAAAAGGGATAAAACGCGGAAAAAGGGATAAAACGCGGAAAAAGGGATAAAACGCGGAAAAAGGGATAAAACGCGGAAAAAGGGATAAAACGCGGAAAAAGGGATAAAACGCGAAAAAAGGGATAAAACGCGGAAAAGGGATAAATTTGAATTGAATTTATTAGAAAAATATAGACTTTGCAACCATACAGGGTGGAAATAGAAAATACCATTCCACTGAAACCATCAACATTACATACATTACATACAGACTTTGCAACCATCAGAGTGGAAATAGAAAATACCATTCCACTGAAACCATCAACATTATGGTAAGCGACTGTATTCTGGAAGCTATGGACAAGAAGATGGTGACCGCTTTGATCTTGTTAGATTTATCCAAAGCATTTGACAGCGTCAGCCACTCAATCTTGTTGCATAAACTAAGTTGCGTTGGTGCTTCTCCTGAGGCATTGAAATGGTTCGACAGTTATCTCTCTGGTAGATCTCAATCTGTACGTATTGGATCACAAATGTCTTCTTCACTCCCCATTACTCATGGCGTACCACAAGGTGCAATCCTATCACCTCTATTGTTCTGTATCTACACAAATGACCTACCATCAACCACATCACCAGAAAAACGCGACATGTGATTGCGCAACACCTCGAGCGCACGTATCCGATTGCTTTTAATTAAAATATTTTTATATGGAATTGTATTAGAAAAGCCCAATTATTTAAAATATTAGCTAAACTGTTTGTGAATCGCAACAAACGAAAGCAAGACTTTATAGAGTAAATATCGGAGAATATTATCCTCTAAATAGTTATCGTATACTAAAAATCGCGACTTGTCCCCTGCGAATTTTATGAAATTCAGTTTTCTATAAGGCCGTGACTGTAATAATGCATGTCAAATAGACGGCAGTGATTATAAAACAGCCGAAAAAAATGAAATGGACGGACAAAATTTACAAACGAAACTTGAAGTTGCGACTCGAAGTTGTCTAGTATCGTGATATATAAATATTTCGTTCGCTTATGTTATTCCCGTTTGTCCCTCGTAAAATATATTTCAACGCACACGAAAGCGTTCACAAATCCTCCGCTAAAGGAGCAAATATCTTGCAAATTGAAACAGCCATACCTTCTCGAATATTTGGGGTATTTCAATACTTTAAAGACCACATTAAAGCTCGTTTTCAAAATGATAATCTCCATGTTGTTTTGTTTATGTTCGGCGCATAAAATAATATATATTCGCCACTGACCAAACCGTTGTGTGGCTTCATGTTTGTGAGCCTTCAAACAGCGGGATGCCTCATTTTCCCACGAAATTTAAATAACGCGCCAACTGCAAATACTCAAAAATGTCTGAGTATTTAAGCATCCTACAGAAGCAAAAATTTAAGTCAGAGATTCAGTATTCTAATACAAATTCGGATCTAAACTATGCAAAACAATCGCTATCAGACAAACCTTTTGTTATTTTATTTATTCCGCAAGAAATGCTAATATGCTGGCATGGTTTGAAAAGTAAGGTAAACGGCGTGTCGTTCGTCGATCTCTTACAAGCAACTCAATCACTACCGTTTGTCTTAAAACAAACTAATGAATTGGAGAAAAGAATAGCCAACCTCGCATATCTTTCTAAGCGTGAATGTCATGGTAAATCTGGCAGGGGGAAAGTAGAGGCGCTTGCGAAATGTCGAAGAATGAAGGTGCGAAGCTGAAATTGTAGCCGGCAATGTAAACGTATTGCTTCGTGAAGTCGAAGCATGTACATTATAAAACATGCGAAAGTGTAGTTCATATATATAATGTCTGGGGATTCCTCTTGTAGTGACACTGGGAATTCTGCCTTACATTTGGCTTGTCCTTTCTTTGTTGTATTTTAGAAAGCGTAATAATGACCAGAAACGACTCGGGTATACAGTATACACATAGAATATTTGCGTTTTAGAATTGCCATAACTCTGCGTGATTCTGCGGTATTACTGTTTATGCCGCATCAAATTGAAGCTTGTGATCTACTTGTTGAAAATATCATGGTTTGAAGACCATATTAGATATATTTGCCGCTGAAGTATAGGGTTTTAGGCAATCCTAATGAAATCGAAGGCCAGACGAAAGCCGCGGGATATCGATTAACCACCGGATCGTATATCACAAAACATTTCAATTACTCATGCGCGATACTTGACACGCTGACAAAAGTGCATGTGTCTCGCAGTCTCATATGTCGCGTATTTCTGGCCATGACTCAATCGTGTAACCTTGATTCGTACGTAGATGATTCTAAAGTTTTTCTGTCGTTCTCCATCAAAGACATAGAACAAGCGACTCATAATTTGGAATCAGATCTCAACAGGGTCGTAAAGTGGTGTTCTGCGAACCAATTGCTTATTAACCCAGAAAAAACTAAATTCCTCCTTGTTGGAACAAGTCAACTGATGGGAACCATCCCCCCTGATATATCGTTAAACCTCTTGGGAAAAACCATTACGCCAGTCCCATCCGTCGAAGATCTAGGGGTACTTCTTGACTCACACCTATCATATGACTGTCACATTACTAAACTGGTTTCATCATGTATGTCCAAATTAGTCAAGGACAGCTTCGACAGACATACGCTCTTGTTAGTTATTGAAGCTCTTGTTATTAGCAAGCTTTTATACTGCTCCTCCGTCTGGTCTAATACTTCCTCTGTGAATTTGAAAAAACTCCAGGCAGTACAGAACTTTGCGTGTAGAGTCATCACAAATACCAGAAAGTTTGACCATATTACACCAGTTTTACAAGAACTTGGATGGCTACCTGTCGAACAACTGTTATTGTTTAGAGATACAGTAATGGCCTATAAGTGCGTTAACAACCTAGCCCCCAATTATTTATGCGACAAGTTTAGTAAACGTGCTGAGTTACACGATCATCCAATGCGCTATCAAGATCTGCTCCACATTCCATTTTACAGAACGGCAGCAGGACAGAGAACGTTTCACTACAGAGGAACGAAAATCTGGAACGATTTAGAAGACAATTTTAAAAACATTCCTACAGTAAGAAGTTTTAAGAAGAAACTTAAATCACATATTCTAGATACGTTTTATTCGAATCCATAATTTTTATCCTTTTATCATAAATTGACAATTTAGAAAGTCTTATAGATATATAGTTTAAATTATCTTAACATAACATTTTAAATTAGCTGTTATATTAATATTTAAATTGTTGTAATTTTATGCTGAAGAGCCCACTTGGGAGCATATCATTAAAGTATCATATCATATCATATCATATCATATCATACATCTATCATTTACAGGGTTGGTTAATTAGAAAAATATTATATATTTACAAAAACGTATTTACTATAATATGGGAAGAGTTTAGAACTTCTAGTATGATATTAACATTATTTACAAATAAAAATGTATGAAATTTATAGTTACTCAATGTTTATTATAAATCGTTACAGACGAGGGAATGTACGAATTTTTGAAGCGATTTGTCCGACAGTTAATTGGAACGAGTTTATTCGATGTGCGTAGATTGTAGCTTGGATGATCGGCTGGTTCAACTAGTTCGGAAAGGGGACTAGTTTGCGGAAGAACCTTTTTTCTAAAAAATTTTGAACATAACAGTTCGCGCCTAGAGTACAATGTTGGAATATTGAGATCTGACAAGGATTCTTTGTATGATGAAGATGGGTTAATTATTTTCAACGCTCTTGACTGGATCCTTTCTATTTCTTTGGATAGGTATTCAGGTATGTTAAAATGCCAAACTTGGGCGCAATACTCCAATATGGGTCTTACACATGAGAAATACACTGATATCAATGTTTTAGTGTCACAACGAGCTCGCTTGAGGAGTCTAAGCATGTAAAGGCGTTTTGCGGATTTTTCACAATGTAAGCCACGTGGTCATTCCACTTTGGGTCGTCTTTGAGAATTAAGCCAAGGAGTTTAGCGGATTTCACCACTTCAATGGGCTGTCCGTCAACGATCATTGGAGGAAATTTGGATTATTTTCCAAAAACAAACGAGGATTTCTTTGCATTTACGGGGTTCAAGGACATGTTATTTCTTGCACACCACTGCGTAATCCCTTCTAAAATAGTTTGAAAGTTCGAATCTTGGTTTCTAGAAAGGGTTTCTGAAACAGACGAATCGTCAACATATTTCCATCTATCGTCCCAATCAACCAACAAATCATTTATCATAATCATAAATAGAATCGGGCCTAAAACAGTGCCTTGTGGAACCCCACCGTTCACTGGTTCGAAACTTGAGGTGTATTTACCTATCTTCACTCGCTGTTTCCTGCCAGTAAGAAACTGTTTTACCCATGCGATAAGAACAGGATCGATGGCCATTTCCTCCATCTTCTTGATGAGAATATGGTGATCAATCCTGTCGAAGGCTTTACTAAAATCCAGAAGCAGTACACGCACGCAGTGGTCAGATTGGTCGGTAGTTCCATACAGATGATGAAAACAGGATAGAAGAGCGTGAGTTGTAGATAAGCCGGCGAGTGATCCGAATTGCTTCCTGTCAACGAGGTGTCTGATCTGTGACATAATCCACTCTGCGACAAAATGTTCCAAGGTTTTTGAGAGAATTGGTGTTAGAGATATTGGGCGTAGATCATTTTCAATTTCCTTAACCTTATCTGTTTTACGGATAGGTATTACATCAGCTTCTTTCCATGAAACGGGTACGACTCTCTCTTGGATTGACGCGTTAAAAATTTCAGCAACGGGTGATGAGAGTTCCATGGCAAAGTCATTTAAGACCCAACTTGGTAAGTTGTCAGGACCCGAGGCTTTAGTGCGTTTGAGGTTGGAGAGCTTCGTAAAAACATCTTCAGGAGAAATGTGGTATTTTGAAATAATTTCGTTAACTACTGCAGGATCAGTTTCAACGTTTTCCAATTGGCTGTTTAGAGGTGGTAAAGGGTTTGTGATACACAGGAAGCTTTCGTTAATTTTTGTTGCTAATTAGGTTGAATGGAATTCTTTGCCCGATACAAAAACACTGGATACTGGTAATTTCTTAGGAAGTCCTCCAAGTTGTTTAATGGATTTCCACCAGGAAGCTGCATTGTCACAGTTTTTTACCTTATTTGCAAAAAAGGAACTCCTAAGACTGTTATTTAGCCTGTTAACTTTATTTCTCAATTTTTTGTAAACAGGAGGGTCTTTGGACATTGCTTGTTGTCGTCGCTGGATTAGACTCTTCAGTTCAGGAGTAATCCAAGGCCTGTCTGTTGGGTGTTGTTTGTTTTTTCGGAGTGGGAAAAGTTTCAATAGCAAAATTTAACAGAGATTGGAATGCAGCGAGTTTTTCCGTACAGTTTGATAGTGTTTCAAGGAATGACCAATCAGTAGATGCTAACCATCATGCTTGGCTTTACATTCCTTCTAAAAATTGATTCTACTTTCGTTTTGTGAGTTCTCCTTAAAGGACGGATAAGTAAGGAGTTATGGTCACTTAAGCCGATTCCGGGTAGAATTTGAGGAGTGTTATAATGGTGAAACAGGTTGGTGAAAATTAGGTCGAGGATTGGAGCACCGCGTGTTGGATTTTTAACGGTTTGTCGCAGGTTAAAATGGTTACTAATATATCGATAATTTAAACGATTAAAATCGCCAACCAACATAATTCCAGCATTAGGATATTTGTTCAAAGCAGCATCCAATGATGAAATTAGGTGATCCGTAAAAGTAGCATCATCGTCTTGTGGTGGGTGGTATATAATACCGATAATTAGGCAAGAAAAGCCTCGTGGGAGTCTGTTCGGACGGAGGTATACCCAAAGAGATTCAAATGGGGAATCATTAAGTTCGTCAATTGTTGTGAAATCAATTGATGATTTGATGTACGTGCAAACACCACCACCACGTTTATCAGCGCTTCGATCTTTCCGTACTAGCATGTAATCACTAATGTCGACTACTGAGTTGGAAATATTATTGGTCAGCCAAGTTTCTGTAATACAAACTATATCCACGTCGTTTTGGTTAATGACAACTTCCAGATCCTCACTAATTTTATTAACGAGTGATCTTGTATTAGAAAGGAACAAAGAGGGTAAGGAACTTTTTTTGTAGTAGGACGTAGCATTCGCGATCGATGAGTTGCAATTAATTGGTATTAAGTTATTCAAGTTTCTTCTACGCAAGGTTTTCCTCACGGGTATGCAGTCATTACGTATAAAACACGGAAAAAGAGATAAAACACGGAAAAAAAAGAGAAAACGCGGAAAGGTGCAAACGACTATAGTGCAAAATGTAGATATAAAAGATAGAAAACGGTGAGAATCTGGAACATGGATTGCCCTCATGGTTAACATTCGGCCAGCCAAAGACTCTAAATAGGAGCGAGTTTGCCGGTTTTGTCACAGCACCAAAATTCTAGAGCACATGTGTAAGTTATATATTATACTGTAGTTCTCTTTATTCTGATGTCGCTAAACGTGTCGCACCCAACTATATATGAAGTAGAGACTTAGTACTTTGGCAAAAATGACCATGATACTAAAGGAAAAGGCGAAAAGCTACATATATATATATATATCTTTTTTCGCTTACCTCAAAACTGGTCTGCAACAGGCTGTTTCATCGGTAATAGAATCATCAGGCAGTCTTTACAGACGAAACAGCCTGTTGCAGACCAGTTTTGACTTTTGAGGTAAGCGAAAATCTATATTTTGCTGTAACTATATGTTGTCGAGCACTCTTTGCATTTCGTAGACCTAAACCTACGCTATATATATATAGCGTAGGTTTATATAAACCTACGCTATATATATTTTCGCTTACCTCAAAACTTGTCTGCAACAGGCTGTTTCATCTGTAAAACTGCCTGATGATTCTTTACAGATGAAACAGCCTGTTGCAGACAAGTTTTGAGGTAAGTGAAAATCTATAATTTGCTCTAACTATATGTTGTCAAGCACTCTTTGCGTTTCGTAGACCTAAACCTACACGTATATATATATTATTTTTTATAAACTTTAGGGGGGGTGTGCTTATTATCCTTACTTGCAGCTGAGAGCTACTTAAGCTGAATTGCAAAGGACATAGCTCAACGTGACCAAGTCGAAGGCTTTCTAGGCGCATATGGCAGTCACCTTTTGCTCGCCATCACGGAACACAGCTACGGTGGAAGGGCCAGTTAGGGGTTAAACCCAACCCACCCTGTCAACATTCCCGGTGGGAGGAAACCGGAATACCCAGAGAAAACCCACAACTTTCGGCAGCGCATTGACCAACTCTTTTCAAATAGCTATCATAAGTCGTCCTCAATGGGACTCAAATTCTCACTACATTTTGTACTAGTTAGACGTTTGGAAACAAAAAGTTCTCTTTTTCCGCGTTTTATCCTTTTTTCCATGTTTTATCCCATTTTCTGTGTTTTATCCCATTTTCCGCATTTTACCCCTTTTTTCTGTGTTTTATCCCTTTTTCCACTCCTGCAATTCCGTTCCGCAATTCCGTAATTCGGGATTGTTAAATTTGCACAATTTCGATTTGCAAATTAAATCCTTAAAATTTCCTTGGAATTTCTTAGTTTGCTTCTTACAATTTTGCAAAATTCCTTGTTTGAAGGAAGTTGCCATAAATGCTACATGATTCTGATATATGATTTTGTGATCATACCTCACAACACTCTTTGGTTATGATAGTGGTTATGGCTAACCACAAAAAGGAGAAAACATTAATTCTTTAGGAGAAAACTTTAGTTCTTGTGTGCTTGCTTTGTGCAACAAATCTTTACTATCCCACCCTTGCCACCAGATTTGTTACAAACAAAACAACTACACAAGAAGAGCTTTTGCCAGAACTAAATTTTATTAATGTTTTCCTCTATATGTTCAAGGTATTCAAAATTTGTTAGGAGTTTTAGACCAAATGTGAATAAAAATTTCCATTTTCTCTTTCACATAATCATGCACAATGTAGGGTTTAGTGTGCTCGCCAGTTTTCCGACCACTGCTAAAGCTAATTATTTGAGCAGTGCTTTCCTACTTTTGAGATGTTTAGACTGTGGCCTATACACTTAATCTACCTCCAGACAACCTCCAGACTGGAAAGTAGACCACTTTCGTGGACGATCTCCTGCATGAAGCTGCTTTGCAAATGCTCCAATGCAGTAAAATCTGGTAGATGACTAGACCAACTCAGCAATGGGGTAGGATATTGTGGTTAGGTAGAAAGCTTAAAGCTACTAGGAAGCTAGGGACTAGTGAAGGCTTCATAGGTTAAATGGAGGGTGTGAGATGCTATAAATATGCCTTCAGTGTCTCATGTTTATTACAAAAATAATAATGAATTTTCAATTCTACAAACAACTTGCGTATATACAGAATTGAATCAGTTGACACACACACAATCATTCAAGTGATTTAACTTTAAAAGAAGCATCAACATATAAACTACATGATAACTAACTTTATGATCTTACCGATATATCGTTGTCCTTCCCCATTGTCCAAAATCGACAGAATTATAACTAATCGTTTCGGCCACTGGCCGTTTCCGTTCGTTTGTTTGGGTTTATACAGTGAAATGAATGTTATATTCATTTCACTGGGTTTATAGCTTTTCTCGCCATGTTGGATTTTGTACGGGGGGGAGAGAAGGGGGAGTGAAATCACTAAATTAAGGAGGCTCCCTACAGTTTTAATTCTGTAGCACGCAAATTTTATTTGCTCATTTTGCAAGGTATGGTCGCCTATATTCAGATTCAGATCAGTGGGTATGGTACATAATCCTAACCCCAATCCTAACCCCAATCCTAATCCTAACCATAAGTGTATTGACGTCACCCACAACGAACGCCCGTGAGGTAGTCAAATCGCACGAGACTTAGCCATCAGGGGCCGGTTGTATCAAAGGTGGATAAGTTATCCGGTGGATAAGTCCTATCCGATGGATAAATCTTCTATCCGATGGATAGTTATCCGTTGGATACAAATGCGTTGTACGAAGCACGGATAGCAGGGTGGATAGCTATCCGTCGGATAAGCTTAAATTTAACCGGAAAAAACCGGATTTTCCTGAAATTTCTTACCTCAACGTCAGCTGTTGCTGAGTTTTTGTGAACTCTATAATTTAACTTGTATAAAATCGATCCATATCTTGAATTAACTTGCGATAAATTTCCCGTTGTTGGTTGTATTGTTCTTTTTCAGTCCGTCGTCACTAGTATTAATATAGTCAGACTTGCATGATTTTGTTGTACATTTTCATAGTACGTGAAATACGTGTGTTTTTATTCACTAGCTAGCATTTCACGATCTTTGTTTATGCGAAGACAACAGCAGAGGCAGAAACTGTTTAGTATATGAGTTGAGTATACTTTTTCCTGTAGAATACATTAAATATTTTGTTCCTTGACCTTGCACACATTTCATAACAATTTTAAGAACATTTTCTCTCAAGTTTTGATTGGCTAATCAAAGCGAACGAACAAAAATTACAAAATTCGCCGTCTTGTTGTCTATTGCCTAATTTTGTTTGGTTTTCCAAGTTGTATCTTCGGTACGTTCATCGTGTTTTTAAACTGACTAAAAGTGAGAAATTCACTGCTTGTTTTCAAACTATATAAAAGAGAAGGTAACACTGCCACCGACATGGGATTTATTGGGATATTCAGTCAAAAAAATATACAAAACTACAAAAGTGAGTACTTTATATGTTTATTGCATTATTATATATAAAGGATGTTGACTTATAAACATAATTATTGCATTTCTGTCTCAATCCGACCCTCTTTCATCCGAAATATTTACTATTTTGTCTTGGAACTTCGAGTTTATCCACCGGATAGAGAATTTAAACTACCTCCGAACCTCGGATAAATTTATCCTACGGATAGTGCTTTTTTGTCCGCTGGATAACGCTATCCAAGATTGGTACAACGCAATTTTTACTCTGGATAAAATTTATCCGCCGGATAGCGACTTATCCGCCGGATAGGGACTTATCCACCTTTGATACAACCGGCCCCAGGGGTCGGTTGTATCAACGCCGGATAGCACTATCCACCGGATAGCGAATCTTCCAACCTTCCTAAAATTGTCCGTTGATTTGTATAATCTAGATTAAACCTTCGCATTTATAAGTTAAAGTTTCTTTTTATTAATTGTGGGGTCTACATTCGTAGTTTTATAGCTTTTGGAGCATTTTTACAACAGTCGAAAAATTCGCTATCTGGGGCCGGTTGTATCAAAGGTGGATAAGTTATCCGGTGGATAAGTCCTATCCGATGGATAAATCTTCTATCCGATGGATAGTTATCCGTTGGATAAAAATGCGTTGTACGAAGCACGGATAGCAGGGTGGATAGCTATCCGTCGGATAAGCTTAAATTTAACCGGAAAAAACCGGATTTTCCTGAAATTTCTTACCTCAACGTCAGCTGTTGCTGAACTTTTGTGAACTTTATAATTTAACTTGTATAAAATCCATCCATATATTGAATTAACTTGCGATAAATTTCCCGTTGTTGGTTGTATTGTTCTTTTTCAGTCCGTCGTCACTAGTATTAATACAGTCAGACTTGTATGATTTTGTTGTACATTTTCATAGTACGTGAAGTACGTGTGGTGTTTTTATTCACTAGCTAGCATTTCACGATCTTTGTTTATGCGAAGACAACAGCAGAGGCAGAAACTGTTTAGTATATGAGTTGAGTATACTTTTTCCTGTAGAATACATTAAATATTTTGTTCCTTGACCTTGCACACATTTTATAACAATTTTAAGAACATTTTCTCTCAAGTTTTGATTGGCTAATCAAAGCGAACGAACAAAAATTACAAAATTCGCCGTCTTGTTGTCTATTGCCTAATTTTGTTTGGTTTTCCAAGTTGTATCTTCGGTACATTCATCGTGTTTTTAAACTGACTAAAAGTGAGAAATTCACTGCTTGTTTTCAAACTATATAAAAGAGAAGGATCTGAAGATGACTGCCGGTCGGCACTACCACCGACATGGGATATTCAGTCAAAAAAAACAACAACTACAAAAGTGAGTACTTATGTTTATTGCACTATTATAAAGGATGTTGACTTATAAACAGAATTATTGCATTTCTGTCTCAATCCGACCCTCTTTCATCCGAAATATTTACTATTTTGTCTTGGAACTTCGAGTTTATCCACCGGATAGAGGATTTAAACTACCTCCGGACCTCGGATAAATTTATCCTACGGATAGTGCTTTTTTGTCCGCTGGATAACGCTATCCAAGCTTGGTACAACGCAATGTTTACTCTGGATAAAATTTATCCGCCGGATAGCGACTTATCCGCCGGATAGCGACTTATCCACCTTTGATACAACCGGCCCCTGGTGGATAGTGCTATCCGGCCTTGATACAACCGCCCCCAGGGTTGGGTTGTATCAAGGCCGGATAGCACTATCCACCCGATAGGGATTGTTACAATATTGCGGATTACGAAAAACAAAAAATGTTTCTAAATATTTACGTTGCCATGGTAACAACGCGATTTAGAAATTGTCGTATTTTTATCTTCTTTCTTAATTTTTTGGATTTTCCTTCGGTAAAACTTTTTTATTTTTTGCACACGAGCACCTAAAGTACAAAGTATTGAAATATGCGATTTTGAAAAATTCCTCGGAGCCGAATTTTTTTTATTGCAAAAAAACGTGTTTTTTTGTAATTTTCCAATAACATATAGCAACGACAGGTGGTTGCCACGGGGCAAAATTTCAAACAACCTGCTATTTTCCCCTATTATCCATTTTACGCCAAACAAATACAAAAATTAGCACCAGAAAACGAAAAAGGGATCATTAATGATGCATAATATGTCTAATTTCAAAATAGGATTTTCTTTTAAAATTTGGTATAGGACCACATTATTCTAGTCAGTCAATGCAATTTCTGGCCAATAAACACGCTGAACTGGCTGGTCCGCCATTATTCTGGCCAGAAAACTGCATAAAAATAGGGGGTCACGTTGCACTGCTGAGTGGCCATTCTGGTCACTTCCTATTCTGTGTCCATAAAAACCAGACGAAACTTCTTGTTTGTAAAACAAATACAGATCGAATATACTGTAGTTATATTATGTCTAATTCTTATATATACTTTAAATGGTTACATGATGCCATTGGATTATTGTTTCGTTTTACCCAAATTCATTGTCTTCGATCACGATTCACTCGTGCATAAAGTTCCCAGACCATATCTTGCTTGACTATAACTAAACTTAATCATTATCTATGTGAATCTATGGTACAACAAGAGTTGGTATAGTAATCGAATGTTTTACAACATAGTCAGACACGCTACCAAGGAGTGTACGACGTATAAGAGATTGACCGCGCATGCCTACAATGACTAGAATAGGATTTTCTCTCTCCGCCACTGCACAGATTGCTTCTCCTGGTTTCTTCCCATGTTCAAGAAACTCTTTGACATTGCCAACCTGCAAAAAAATATGTAAAAATATCGGTCCATTGGCATCATAGTAGATTCTCGCTCGCCTAAACACAGTTTATAAGTGGAGACTGACATTCACTATAACCAAACATTTTATTATTGACATTGGGGCGTGGGCGAGCAGACATAATGAAAATTGGTCTTAATGCCGTTTGTTCTTACATCATATTCCTGACAGATTTTCTTGTACTTATCAATTATCTTATCTGCTTCATCCCAAGAACTTCTGAACGTCTTTTCAATCTCATCAACATTCAATTTCCCTATGTCCACTAGAAACATATGTTTAGAGTCAATAGTATTCAACCAGTTGGTTTACATATCGTGAACACAACAAACTACAACATAGATATACAGGCAGTCAAACGGCTCAAACCGGCCTAGCTATTTTTTTGCAATAGGCTGTGGTAGTTCTTCAGACTCTATTCTTATATAGCAGTTATTAATAGCAGGTATGCTATTTAGTAGGAAATCAGACGAGGTCGATTAATTGTTAACTGGTTGTAATTTCTACTTCAAAAACAATTATTGGGGTTTAGCCACTGTTTACACTGATAATTGATATTTTAAAGCCTCTGAAATTGATCCTCGGTGAGTACCAGGGGCGTATACTGACAGCTAGCTTTTTGGGCCTTAGTCAGGAATATAATCCGGGCCCATGTATGAGTGTCACTGATAAATGCATTCGAAAGGGGCCAATAGTTTTCCAAGAATCATAGCTTAGAAGCCAGGTTAATTTTCAGCAAAAGGAAATAGTTTGAATCTGTCCTCTTTGCAGTAATTGCGGACCCCCAAAGTTCTCCGGGCCTCGGTCCGTGTCCGATTGCCCGACCGCTCAGTTCGCCCCTGGTGAGTACTAAACAAGAGAGTATATGAACAAAAGTTAAGAGTTTTTATCAGCATAAAATGGTCTTGTATTTTAGGTATTTCATTTATTTAGGTACTTAAATTTCAGGCTGATCAACCCGGCAAAACATTACAACATACAATATTTTCTTACTTGGCGCACGGACCACGATATCTGGTTTTTCGTAGGAATAAATCAATCCTACTGTGTATGCCTCTTTATGTACACTCTTCAAATAAACTAAAATATTATAATTAAATAAATTGTCAATTTTGTAATATGAGTTAAATCCATGAACCTGCATGTGCAATATGGCTTCCCAATTTGCTAGCTATTCAGTCTTTTCCGTCTCTCTAATTGGGGCTGATTTTATTAGTGATGACATGGCGAGTTTTCAGCCAGGGCTGCGTTTCAGCATGGTTAATCTATTATTAAAATACAGCGTGAAATTATATGACAAAAATTTCAGTCTAGCTGAATCAGCCCACACGGAATAACGGAATAATTCTTAAAAAAATCATTGTCTAAACATTTCTCATCGTTCAGTTGCAGGTTATGAACTATAGCTTAGTTTTCTTTCAGCCTATAAACATTTCGCGCCAATCTGAAAAACCAATCAAATTGGGTGAAATTTCATCAAAAGCGACTCTTACGCCTGTATTCTAAAAGCTCACTCACACTCACACTTAAATAGTGGAGGTTCAATCTCAACCTCGTACCCAGGCTTTTTCCTCTTGGGGAAAAAGCCTTGGTACGAGGTTCGTTCAATCTGAGCTTCCCTTGAGTGTCAGTGCTATTTTTGAATAGCTGGAGGGTGAGTACTCACATAGTATGGTACGGCACTAACCCTCCAGCTATTCAAAAACAGCACTGGCACTCAAGGGAAGCTCAGATTGAACCTCCACTCTTTGAGTGTGAGTGAGCTTTTAGAATACAGGCGTTAGTCTCTTACCTTGTAACCTGCGATCAGGCCTATATTCTCGCGGCGAGATATAAAGCCTGATCGCAGGTTACTTACCTTGACGCTTGCGTGCCATACTCTGGGTATATAAATAATGAAACACAAACTGAATAGCAAATATAGGTTTGGTATAAACTAATTATATTTGTCTGAAGCGAAAATTAGGGACTGTATTTGTAGGCACGGAATTTATAGGTTTCGCGGCAGGCTAACTTGGATAATTTAATTTAATAATAATTCGTCACAATTTACATATGTTCAAACAAGCAACACTGACGCTAAATAACACACTTACATAACATGACTAACATGGACGTGACTGGAGAAAGGAACAGGACTTGCGTCCCAATTAACACCTTACCGGCCTATGCCTCTATCAATTAGTAAAAATATTTAAACTAACAACTATAAAGCAGCAGGTAGGAGATCTAGCTCTCGCCGGAATTCTAGTGGAAGGAGGTTCGTTTAATCAGCCTCTCTGTATAGTTCAGAATAAACTTGGTCGCTCGCCGCTGAACATTTTCAGTTATTGACCGATGTTTGATGGTGTTTGGTGGCCAGACATTACTGGCATAACGGTAGTCCAACTTGGGCCTAACGAGGGTGCAGTACAGGACTCTTCTTGTGAGTTGTGGCGAAGTCGCTTATGCCTCTACATATCCTTTTAATGAGGCCAAGAGTGTTATTGGCTTTCGCTGCGGTGACTTCGATATGCCGCCTTGACCACGATAATAAATATATGTTTTCAATACAACGCTAGCATTGCTGCAAGGACAATATACTGAAAACTTGGGAAATGCATGCAATGAATACTTACAATGCAAAGCACGATCACTGAATTCACTGCCATCAACAGCAACAAGAACAAGTAAGCTGCTTTCGCTGCACGACGCCATATTCATATATATGAATGTTTCATTATGCATCTGTTATCTCAAGTTGTAAATATAAAATTATTCTGACATGATCAGATATTCTTATGAGCAAAACTGCATACAGAATTAGCTAGGTACAGGTTAGATAAAGTCGCTTATATCACCATTGGCCTTGCATATTCTCCGACCATGGTCAAGTTATGTTCAAATTAACTTTAATTAAGGCACTTAATTAATTATATAAAGCCTCAAAGCCAAAGGTATCTGCTGCTCCAGTGATTTTGAGCACTGTCTACAGGTATATATTAATAGCGGGCAATCTAATATAAAACATAAGACATAACATATAAGCCTTAGAATTCGTGCAAGTTAGCACGTAGTCTAATAATATACATGAACATTTGTTTAAGTGTCAAAACGTGCCGTGCGTGCAGAGACGCATGCAAAGCAGCACTTCCAAATTCCCAAAGGAATTTTTAAAGGAATTTTTAGTTTTTTACCAACGAAATAGCGGAATGCGGAATGACAGAAAATGTGGAACAATAGACCTAACAGACGAATACTTCCCTAAATTCTGGCCCCGTAATTTTCATGCAACCAGCGTTTTCTAACAGAAAAAATCTTTTTAACAGAATAAATGAATAAATATCAATAAATCAATGAATAATTTTGGGTAAGTGCTTATACTACTTAATAATTATCTTATTTTCCCCACTGCCGATCGGTAGGGAAGGAATCGGTCGCTGGTTATGATGGGTTTGTATCATCTTCCAGCCCTCGTATCCATCCCCATCCGCGACAAGTCATTTTGGTTCATGTTGTAACTTGTAACAGCTGCACAACAGTAATTGAGATTGTAAATAATTTGTTTAAAATGCCGTATTTTAAATTTTGTCCAAAAATACTTCGTTTGCCGACGGACAGATAACGCAGCTTTCATATCGCATCTTTATTTGAATTATGTACTTACTGAAAATATGCATCATCCGACCACATTTTTGACGCATCGTCCCCCTTTTAACGTATCGTTCACTTATGGTGATATTTTTAACTTGCCGACAAATCCTTCATTTGCCGACAACATTTTTTCAGGGGTGTCACACCGTCAATTGGAGACGGCCCTGAACATAAGTGTAATGTAGGCAATGTAGTGTAAGAGCTATGAAAGTTGAAACGTTTTCGGCTTTTGTTCATTCTGCAAATTTCTGGTTATAATTCCATGACACGCAATCACGAATATTTCTCTTTGATCTTGACCCCAATCCCGACCCAATCCCTAACCCTATTTCGTGCGTGTCATGGAATTGTAACCAAATTTCTGCTGCAAAGTATTATTTAAGAAGCGTGAAACTGTCCTACCAATAAGAATAGACGCTCCTCTCTAATAGAAGCCCCTTATCTAATAAGCGCCCCACCTTTTTAAGCACAAAAATTTAATAAACGCCCATGGCCCCAGGGCGTTGGCCCCAACCTTGAACGTAATACATGCATCAAAATAGGCACCCTTCCAGCTCGAGCTCCGCCGTCTGCAGAGGACTGAGAGGAGGCTTCCAGGATTGAATCAGGAATTTTAACCTAGAATTTAAGGAATTCATAGTTATGGAAACGCAGCTCCGCGCCTCCGCGCATTTGTTATGTCCCCCCCGGTTCCCGTGCCATTCGTACGCAGCAATCATATTATTTCTCAAGATTCGCGAAATTCTGCAAGGTTTTATACATTTACAGTGTTATCTTCATAATTTAACAAAGCAAAGCAACTTTAGAGTATTCTGAAAACCAAAGAATGGCAACACAAGAAGTACAACGAGTTGTTCTCATTCCAGTCGATGCAAGTGACCTGTGTGAACGAGCATTCCATTGTGAGTAAAAATTATAAAGCCGAGTATATTACTTGTATATTGCACAATTTGACGCATTGAAAGATTGCATCTACCAGGAACACTCAAGAGCAGGCGAAAACACTTATTAATATATTTAAAATTAGCTAGAATGCTAGGTAAGGGCGTAAGGCAAAGTGTTAATATAAACTCATTTAAATAATTCCCCCCTGTAGGGGGCCACGTCCATGTTCAAGTTGCCACGCAAAACGTCAAATTGACGTTTATCTATATACCCAATCACTTTATTGTAAGAATTTTAAACATACATTTTGCCACAGTAAAACATCACAGCATAATAGTTTTGGCACATTTTGTGTCAAAACATCACAGCATAATAGTTTTGAATCACCTATCCACCATCCACCGCAACATCAATTGACGGCATTTTTGTGTGCAGCAAATTATGGATGTGGCCCCATTATACACAAGGGTACTGGAAGAAGATTGTGTGGTGGGGCAGTTTCCCCTGGGGGTGCTGGTTGTGTAGCTTTCTGGCCAAAAACATACTGTATTAGGTTGGGAGTAATTTGCATAAATATAGCTTTGAATAAGCAATGTATCTTACAATCTATTGTGAAAAGCAACAGATGAAACGCCCATGGATCAGGCATCCCTGCCTTAAAATCATCTGGTGGTAAGCCCTGTACAGATGAGCAAGTTTTCCTTGACAATTATATTTGTGTGGTAAACAAGTTTTTTCGATCGATATTTCCTTGACAAGTTTTATGAACCAGCAGATTATGACACAAATGAATGCTGCACGAAGATGAGTGTGCAGTGGCATACTGTGCATTTCCTTGACAACTTTTCCTTGTTGGCTGTACACGAACAATTTTCCTTGCTCAAGAGCTGGTATGACTAGCTTTTAAACAAGGCTCTTGTTAAGGAAAATTTAATTGTCACAGAAATTGTCACACAAGCAAATAAAACTTAGTTGTCAAGGAAAACTTGTTGAGGAAAATTTTCTTTTTGTATGGGGCTTTAGAGTAAAATAATGACCATGATAAAGCCCAGAGGTTGATGAGTAAAACAGCCTGGTGTTGTACAAAGTAAAATAGCAGGTAAAGTATGGTGAAAGAGGCTATCTATCTATCTATTAATGTCCAAGAAGCATCCTTGTCAAGTTAATTAATCATCTGGTATTAGACAGAGTAAAAAATAAAGTAGTAGTTTGCATATATTGTGCGAAGTTCATTAGGGTACGGTGTATGTTTAAAGTTATAATAATAGTTATCAAAATTCTCTAAAGAAAACAAAATTGTTGTTTATATTTCCCAGGGTATGTGGAGAACATGCATCATAAAGGAGATAAGATAATTATCTTTCATTGTCATGAATTTCATCCGCCTACATTCCCACGTAAGTTGTAAAAATTAACCATCAAGCAGCAAGGGCATGTTCAGGTTCATCACTTGGAATCTTGGATGAATAAAATTAACTGTCAGCCAGAATAAAATTTCCTCTCTTCTTTGATGAGGTAGAACATTAGAACAATAATTTTAAGGTGGCAGTCAAGTACATTCTGAGCATGCATGATGTGCTTTGTCAACACACCAAACAATAATATAAATTTCATTCTACCGTGTGTAGTGAAGTAGGTGAGTAGTATGAAATTGATCACTTGCCAGTAAAAATGTTTTTATTGCAATAAAATAAGGCTAAGGTGTGTGAGTTCATGATTGTAAGATTATTTCAATCTTACAATCAAAATTACAGTATGTAAAAAAAGATATGTGTGCAGTGTGTTAGCAAAACAGACTTGGCTGTCACTTTATTTATTATTTTGCACAATTAAAACAAGGATAAGGGTTAGGATAAGGGTTAGGATAAGGGTTAGGATAAGGGTTAGGATAAGGGTTAGGATAAGGGTTAGGATAAGGGTTAGGATAAGGGTTAGGATAAGGGTTAGGATAAGGGTTGTATTTAAATTGAGATTGGTACTATGGAAATTGACGTAATTTAATTGATTTTTACATGTTCCAGTCACTTCCAGATGAATGTATAATAAACAGCAATGAATTTCTTTCATTACTAGACGCATTAGAAAGTGTAGAATGGAAAAAACTTGTTGATGAACACGAAGAAAAACTGAAAGCACTCGAAGCAAAGTACAAGACAAAATGTGAATCAGAACAGGTTAATAATATTTCCTGGGTCTCTTCGCCTTTGGAGTCCATTATATCATGTCATCCTATTCCATTAGGGCTTCCACGCTAACTCTGGTGTCATTTTTGAGTCTGAAATAGAGGTCTAGAATGTCAGGAAAAATATCCGACTAAAATGAAAGTTGATAAATCAATAAGAAAATAAATCAGTAATATTCAATTCACATTGTATTTTAAAATGTATATATAACTAAATGGTACAAAAGTTGCCTTTCTGTAAGTTGAAAAGTATTGTAATATTTTAATCCTCCATTCTTTGCATTCTCTGCCTTACCCATTCGTTCAAGAAAACTGCTCGAAAAGCTGTAATTTGGTCGGAAAACGTCGGACGCACGACCGCTATTTCAGGCTTTGCACACTGTTCCATCGTGTTTCCAAAACACTGATTTATTCAATGACAATGGAGTTTGCGTCTTGAAGTAGAAGTCCTAATCTGAGTTCACTTTATTAATAATTTAGTAATTAATATAAAATTTTTAATTTGAATTCTAGATTTCTGCAAGGATCTTGATTCATGGTGGCAGTGTTGGACCAGAGATCTGCAAGTGTGCTGAAACAGAAAGTGTTACCTCGATTGTGATTGCAAGTCGTGGTCATGGAACAATAAGAAGAACTGTGCTGGGAAGTACTTGTGATTTTGTGTTGCATCATGCTCATGTTCCTGTTATAATTGTACCCAAATCTAAGAGTAAATGACACTTCTGCACGCTGGTGACTTCAAGGCATTCATAGTTATGATTAATTTTGATTCTTGACTCTTGTCCAAAAATAGTGATTGAATAAGGAAATTTTGATAACTTTGTATGAGATTGATTGTTTTTAATATAAATTTTCAATTGAGTTTGGAACAAAAGTAGTTTAATTTCTCCAGTACTTGTTTCAGGTCCGTCTTTCACCGGTCCATGCGAGCGTAGAAAAAGTACGGCCTTCATCAACCCTGCGCGGACGTGTCCTTGAGAGACGGAACGGACTTAACGCAACTCCAACTTTATTCTTTAAGTTTTCATGTTTGCACAAATAGTCTACATCGGCGTACCAAAAAAGGCATTCAGAAAAAATTTTAATGGGCCGCCTTGATAAATTTTCAAACAATGGCCTGATTTGTATACGTTTACAGATGGATCGTATCCAGACGAACATGCGCAAAGAAAGGATGGTTCTCCTGATAAGTATAAACACGGCACAGAGACGAACCGTCCGTCTACGTAGTTAAGGCGAAGTTGGGTGCGTTGCATAGACGGATTTTCAGAGCAAGCTGCAGCAGGGGTCTGGGGGCACAGTTGCCAATGGGGGGAAGGGGGGGAAGCCTCCAGAGAATTTTGAGATTTTTGGTCTTATTTAGTTCAAAATCCTTGTTTTTAGTCTCACTTAGTTCAAAATCTTTATTTCAATCACACTACTGTCATTTATCCCAACGAGCATTTAAATTTTTTTGAGGGGGTGCAACTTTCTCTAGGTGGGGTGGGGAAACTTTTTGGGGGGTGCAAAATGGGGGTGCACCCCCCAGAAAATCCGTCTATGGTGCGTCGTCTTGCCGGATGATCTCTCTATGATTGAATGTGTAGACTGGAAGTACTTGATCAGAAATATAACAGGAATAATTTGTTCCCAGGATCATGGCATAACTGGTTCATTTGCATGATGTTGATGATATAGTCCGCCAGACAGATGCGTCTCATTATCTTTTCTAGTATAATCTAGCTATTAATTTCTAATTATTTGTAGAATGTAGTAAAAAGAGCTCTAATAATTCAGAAGTGAGAAATGCAGCAGGGCCTCCAAACCCCCTTGACCAATATCAACATTAAAGAATTTCAAAAAACATCTGCTTAATTAGCTCAATTTCAAGAAAACAGCTGCTTAATTAGCTCAATTTCAAGAAAACATCTGCTTAATTAGCTTCAATTTCAAGAAAACATCTGTAATTGGCTTCCCATTTATAATTTTTGTGGCGATTATTTTCAACATTAATTAACGTCAAGACTCAAGTACACTACAACTTACGCTGCAGTAGATGACAATCAAGTTTTAAATCTTGACTAAATGGCTCTAATAGCATTTTATAGAGTTTAATCGCTTTCTTTATCGGCAACGTGTGCAAAGTTGCAAATCGCTTGATTTGGTCGATGTTTAAGCTAATTTGATAACCGTTACCAAACTTCGCTTCAGTGAAGTGAAGTTGAAGTTAGAAATGTTTCTTGAATAGATATGGCATATGCTCTGTTATTTTTATCACGATCTTTGCGAATACATGAAAATTAACTTATAACTTATAAGGCTATTTTGATTAAAAGTTTTCTTCTAAAATACTAAATATTCCATATCCTAGCTTGCATGCCCTTGGAGAATCAAACTCTATAATGTGCCAAGGCCCAAGAAAGAAACTATGGTTTAACTATGGTTTAACGACGAACCCAAGGGTTTGGTTTGTAGAATACGCAAGGGTAAATAATACTCAAGAGGTCATACGGCGATGGGCTGGTCGCTAGGGTAACCTTCCTGCCCGAATGAACGAACAAATTTGTTTAATAGGCCCTTTTTAGATCGTAAAACAAGAATAACAGAGCATATCTATTCAAGAAACATTTCTAACTTCAACTTCACTTCAATGAAGCAAAGTTTGTAACGGTTATCAAATTAGCTTAATAGGCCATTTTTAGCTAAAAAAAATGTTTACTCTAAACGCAGCTATCTCGGTCAATATTGCATGAAAATGCACAAGGCGTATATCAAAATTTAAGTTAGACATTACTGAATGCAAAGAAACTTGTTCAGTTAAATGTTGTAGGTCTTTTAGTTTTTAAGTTATACTAAGTCAAACAGGAGAACTTTTTTTGCGCCACCCGGTAGTTATAAGAAATATTCTAAAAATGAATGCTACAATATTCCACTAACCGTCTTACGTATACCAAACATGAAAACTGGTTACTTGATGCTATGACAAAGGTATTATAAAAACGCTTAGTTTTACAAAAAGGGACATCAAATAACCTACTGTTTCTCAGATCATGTGTAGGAGCGCGTCTCGGCGGTAAAAGATTACGAAGACTGTGACTATCATCAGAACAATCGACCGGAACAGCCTCTTACATACATACATACATACATAATTTATTATCTTCCCCCAAAAGAGGCTTTTCGAAGATAATTACATACTAACATAGTTATAGTTACAATATATATATAAATAAGGTAAAAATCTAAAGTTCAAAATTCACTAAATCTAGATTAATGCATAATGTATAATAACAAACGTATATAATATGAAAGTATCTACCACTGATATCAACTATATTATCAATTGTTTAGGAATTCTTGCAGTAACGACTGTTTAAGGCGTCGTTTGAAAGACTCAACTGACTCGCAAAGTTTTAAGGAGGGCTCTAAACCAGGGTGCATTCGGTGTAAATGCTACGCCGAAGATACGCCAAAGCAGTCGCAACGCTACGCCAACATCCCACCCTGGCCCATTCTTCCGACTCTCACCCACGCCAGGGCGTATGACTGTATGAGTCAGTTCTGCAAAAATTCCACACGTTTTAGGCCCATTTTTGAGAAGTTTAAATCGTAATTAGTTTTTAAATATCAATAAGATATGTTTAAGACATGTTTCGCAAGTCATTCGCCGTTTAGTGACATTATTTTGGGCCGTAAACCTGTTAGCGTGTTACGCCGTTTGAATCGTTTGGCGTATTTATTATTTTATTGGTATTTATGCGCCGCTAAGTTAAAAACAGCGTACGCCACTACGCCAGGAAAGATGATTGTGCGCCAGTACGCCAAGGCTTACTGTAACTCTACGCCGAATATCTTCCGATTAGACTACACCGAATGCACTCTGGGCTCTAAAGAGTTCCATATGTTCACAGTTCGGTAGAGAAAGGTTCATTGACCGGCGGTTGTTTTAAACAGGGGAATATCGAGTTGTTGAGAATTCCTAGTATCCCGGTTCGATACATCCTGACGTCTTCTAAATTGCGAGGATAGATATGTAGGGATACTGCCTGTCATACACTTAAATGTCATCGTTGCACTGCGATATATACTTGCTCTTACAAATGTTCTCGTAATGAATGGATAAAGCATCGATTCCACCAGTACTAAGTGCTTCTTCATACTTTAGTTGAGGAAAATTACTCCAAATGCACGTTTTTGTACACGTTCCAGCTCTTTACTTAAATAGTTCGGTAGACTGTAATGGAATACTGGAACTGCGTAGTCCAGGACAGATCTAATACATGTTACATAGAATGAAAAACTTGCCCTTTTGAGTTGGATAAGAAAGTTTATTATTTATTTTTAAAAAATCAGGGTTTTGATTGGCTAATAGCCATCGGTGAATTCGTCATGTGAACTCAATAGCAGACCAAATATGGAGTTGTGACCTATTAACCAACGTTCTGATGTCATAAAGTTGGTTTGCAAACATATTAATCAACGTTCTTACGTCACGCCAATGACGATTATGACGAGCGACTGCCGAATTAGGAGCGACGAGTTATTAGTATAGGAAATAGCACGGTTCGAGCACTGATCTGAAAATTTCGAGAAGTATTAATGAAAAATTGCACTTGTGTTTGGCGAAATATTCGTAATACCGCGAGTGCGAACGGTTCGAGCACTGATCTGAAAATTTCGAAGTATTAATGAAAAATTGCACTTGTGTTTGGCGAAATATTCGTATTACGAATATTTCGCCAAACACAAGTGCAATTTTTCATTAATACTTCGAGAACAAGTGCTATTTCGTATTAATATTATTATTAACAAGGAAAATACTTTTAAAATAAAATTATACTAATAAAATTTTTACTAGGGGTATTTGGGAGAAAATACCACATGTGGTATTTAACAATTATTGAATTCGGTTTTCGCATATGAAGAATTATCAAGCCTCAGTTTCGTGTTATCAACCTCAGCCTTCGGTTGATAACACAAAACTTCGGCTTGATAGTTCTTCATATCATCTCAACCTCATTCAATAATTGTTAAATATTCTTTTAGATGATTTTTATAATCTCGGCAATATGACTGTTCCATGTGAAGTTGTTACTTAGGTTTAATCCCAGTAATTTAACACCGTCTACAACTTCTATGCACTTGTTCTCTATTAGGTTTTAACGGGAGTGAATTCTGGTGGGTCCCTAAAAACGAAATGCATAGTTCTTCATAATTGTCAGCATAATTGTCAGCATAATTGTCAGCATAATTGTCAGCGTTTAGTTGCATTCGATTGTTTTAGACCATTCAGATATTTCATCAGCTATTAGTTGATCTTCACTTCAGTGGCCTGTAACAACAACTTCAGAAGCCGTAGTGTCGTCAACGTACTTCCACAGGTTGTCATCATCAGGTCATCAATCATAATTAAGGAAAGCCAAGGTCTTAATTTTGTTCCTTGTGGAACGCCAGAAGGAACGTGACTCTACTCAGAATAGCAACAGTTTGCTAATTTAACTCGAGAAGCTACTCTTCTGCATATTTAGAAATACTTGAAGTTAACGAGATAGGTCGGAGCATAGGCGTAGGAAGCAAATTCAAGTTGGGGGGGGGGGGCACTCTTCTATTAGAAAAGAGCACTTTTTCCATTGTTTTAGCTGGAGAAAAGGGCACTTTGAAGGAAACTTGGGGGGGAGCACGTGCCCTGTACCCCCCCGGTTCCTACGCCACTGGGTCGGAGTTATTTTTTCATATCTTGAACTTGCTTTGTTTTTGGAATAGGTGATACGTTGGCGAATTTCCATATTGTGTTTGAAGACGTTGTTGTCTAAACGAAGCATTTAGGATGGTGCTGATTGGCAATGCTAGAAGTATTGCGTATTCGCGAAGTAAGCAGTTGGAAATCTCATCTGGGCCACAGCTTTTTTCCGGGTTGAGTATTGATAAATAGGAATACATTTCTTCTTCAGAGACCACTAGGAACTCAGGGTTGTTTTCCACTAAGTCGAGAGGGCAGAGAGGGGAAGGCAGTTCGTATTCAGACAAGGGATCTAAAAAGGCTTCGTTGTTAGCTAATTCTTGCATTGATAGATGTTCAAGTTCTTCAATGTTTATTTAATTGGTAAGATTACCTGATATACGTGACTCCATTCCGCCTTGGCGTTTAATTTCTTTCCACCATGCCTTAGGATTTACTTGTTTCATCTGCTACATGCCAGATTACATACCAGATAAGAGACAGATAATCCATCTGGACTAACTTAGGTACACTCAACTTAAGTATTAATGAAATGATAGTTCGTGTGATATTCGTCTGACTGCGTGTATAAACACGACAGACAATCTGTAAGACGAACTATCTGCGTAGTTCATCTACACAGACGAACTCAGTGGCCTAGGAACTGGGGATTATAGGGAGCGCGTGCCCCCCAGGTTTTCTTCATAATAGAAGACGCCAGACGTGCCCTTGAACTTACTTCCTACGCCTAGGAGTATAGACTAATTTGCGTATGTAGCTCGTTTTTATGGATGATTCCTCTATGACTATGTATTGTTGTTTGTTCCCAGGACCCTGGATACGAGATTGGTGTAGATCGATCACGCTTGTGTTTTGGTTTACACGAAGGCGGAAGATCCGTCACAGACGGAGGATGATGGGTCTTGACGGATACTTTTTTAGGTAAAGCTAGAAACTGGTTGCAGATGATGCTTCGATCTTGGAGCAGTGTGGTTCGACACCAGGGATCACACATGCTGCAAAACTTACCACTCGTCTCCTTATTTTTATCGCAACAGTAATAGAAATGGTTCTGTTTTACAATGATTATGGGGAGGCAAACAAGAAATTTGACGAAGGCAAGTTACGACGTCGACTGAACGTACTTTTAGTGTACCAATTCTAGTTAGGTTCGGACGAAGAGTCGATCGCAGAGCATACAAACTACAGTCTAAGCATATATAGCTAAGTAGCTAACCACGATACTCGATAGGCATACAAAAAAATCAAACAACGCGTTTTTGACATTTTATTGAAATTTTCGCGATAAAGACTAATGGACGATTTTGGGTCAATTCATTTATACAAAATAGCCATCTGGTCGATACAGTTGTGTTTAATATATAACTGTAGTGTCTATCCCAGGGGTACAATACCATATAAAAAGAATATCATGCTTTACTCATTAGTTGCATTGTTATTAATCAATACTGAATGGTTAAATTAAAATAGTTCATGAATGTTAATGTTTTTCTGGTGGTACAACACACACCGGAGAATGACTATGGTGAACAACATAATCACTAACACTTCCAAGAAATGTGCGACGTACAGCACCCTGACCACGTGATCCTAACACAACTATATTTGCATGTTCTTCTTCAGTATTCTTAATAATTAACTCTCCTGGTTTGCCACCTTCCTTCACCAGTTTAAACTTGACCTGAAAAACAAAAGTGTGCATACAAGTTGGATTCACTGCATAGGCGGATCTACTGGGGGGGGGGTGCACACCCCCTCCCCCCCACAAAAAGTCAGAATCAATGAGTTCATACTGAAATTTTCACGATCTATGGCATTTTTGACATAATTTGCACTGGTGGTGGAAGGGTGCACCCCCCAGGAAAAATCTGCACCCCCTCTGTCAGATGAGCCTGGATCCGCCCGTGATTCACTGTGTTAGATTTAACCTTTAATGTGTATTGCCTATTGGACCAGAATGAAATTGCATTACCAAACTAACTTCCTTACAGTAAAATGTAAAGAGAACTTCCAAATTTCGAGCAAAGGCCCTTTCTCCTGAAGTAAGTAGCATAAGACAGGAGAACCAGTATGCTTTTATAGTCCCACGCTACCAACTGCCAGACGAAGGATCTTCGCTCAAAACGTCGAAGTTTCTACTTCCATTCAAAATGGTGGGGGAACGGGGACGGAGCCGGTCAACAGACGCAATATATTATAGATAATATTACAAATGTCCAAAGGTGGGCAGACGCGTCCCACCCGTCCCCCCAGGATTTACACGCTTGTTAAGTAGTTAGATCCTTCAACCCAGCTCGTGAATATTGTTCATCATTACCTAGCTACACTGGATTACTGGGACCCACACTCAAGATATTATCACAAACTGAAATTGGCACGCTCACTGTCCCATATTGTAAAACAGATAAACAGCCTACTGAAATCTGGATTTGAAATGTGTGCTTTCCATCACTAAATATACAGTCGAACCTCTCCTTACAGACATCTCTCTATTACGGAGAACTATATCTAATATGGACAGTTTTCTAAGTCAAAATTATCATCAAATAGCTTCCTAATGGAGACATAAGGAAAGGACTGATTCAGTGAAATGGATTTCTATATAGTTTCAGCCTGTTTGATATAGGCAATTAACATACATCGCCTCTCTGTTTCAAGGTGTCTCCATAATGTCTGAGCAAAACTTTTGCATCTTCATCAGCCTTCTTCATAACGTCTTGCCATTCTTCATAATATGCAAATCCATCTTGGAAAACATTGATTGATTGACCATGAATATTTAAATAATTAAAAAAATTAACTGTGCAAATACTTTAATTTATATATTATGTTATATTAGGTTTATGCACTAGTCAGTATAAACATTGGCAAAATCTTACAAAATAATTTTTTCGGTATGGCACAGATAAAAATGGCACCCACACCAAATATATTTGTCAGGGTTCTCCTTATCAGGCGGTAACTGGTAAAATTTACCGTCTCCACAACTACTGATTACCCCCTGGAGAATCCTAGAGTTTATGCAAAGGCAGTTTTGTGTAAAACAGTGGTGTGTTTTATAATTGATATGATGTTTTATTGTTATAATCTTCAGAATTCTGTAAAGCTTAAATCATCCTCAAAATGCAGGAAATGGCATTTCAGAGACTTCAGATTTTAAAATGTTCTGGGGATCATGCCCTGTACCCCCTAGATTTTGTCGTGCCTCCAGCGCCGGGACGCTTGCCTGTTCAGACACCTCGTTTACTCGCCTCGCTCACAACTGTGGAGAACCCTGATTTGTGTTCGACTACCTATATATGCAATGGCTGATAAATTTGTACGTGTGGCAATTATATCTGTGCCTACTAAAAATTGAGTGTATGCCAGGGTTTGGGCTAGATTATAATATTGTGTCCATTAAGGATACCAGCACTTTGAAAACTAATGATGAAATGGGTCATTCTAGAAAAGATCCAGACACCCCCTACAGAGGAAATTTCTGTTATCCAGAGGGGGTGGGAGGGGGGGGAGCATTACTTACAATTTCCTCTGTAGGGGAGGTGTGGATGTTTTCTGGGATGACCCAATTTCCAGTAATTTCTTGCTATTCTCCTGCTAAGGTTTTTACATCTGGTATTGCATGTCATTCCATGATACTACAGTAGCATGTAAATCTCTAACCCTACCATACAGTACCTGAGTATATAGGAGTGGTTAATCTATCAACCACTCATATAGTAATAACAAAATTATTTGTTACAACTACTAACCTGACAATTATACCAAATATATTATCCAATCAGATCAAAAGCTAGAGTTTGGCTTTTTACATGTGGGCAGGTATAAGGATTTGTATCAGACTATCCCTCATTTAAAGGAGGGAAATTGGCTTGACTCTGTTATACGTAGCCATACAGTAGTGTAAATATAGGCCTTAAGCTCTCACTTTTTGACAAAGGCCTTATGTAATAATGTAGAAAGTGATTTTTCCAACAAAGAAAGGCTTTAACTTACATGGATAAGGAGCTGCTGGTAAAGTAGGCATTTCTTGTGCATGGAAAATGATCACATGATCACCACTTTTACAAATGTCACTGAGATAAACTATAAAATTAGAATAATTTAACTTAACTATGGGAAACCACTGAGCATTTTAATGAATAAATTCAACTGTAGAATACACATAATTACTGAACATGAATATACTGCATTGCAATATATAAATTGCAGATACATATACATCGCAATTAAGTATAATTATATAATTACACACACTCCTTCATTTTGGTGTGGGGTTGTTTATACTGAGTGTCTATATATAGTGATAATGCAAGAGGCCGTTTATATGGGATGAGCCAGCCTGGGACCTGGTGTGATTTTTGTTCCTTGAAAATGTATTTATGTTATACAACTCAGCCTGGTTGCTTTGTTTTGGCAAGTCAGCCCATCTCAACACTGGTGAAATTCATCTCTGGAAAGCGAGCGAACCTGAAAATGTTTGGTGTTATAAATTATGAGTTACAGAGTCCTTTGCAGAAGCTTTTTTTTGGGGGGGGGAACAAGAAGGGGGGAGGGGAATTATAATTTTACTATCATGTGCCAATTCTGATCTGTGATTGATGGTTTTGACTCAAATTTGCCAAACTTTGAATATATTAATATTACTTATAGGTTGTATAAAAGGTACAGTACTCCAACTTTTGAACTACTGTCCATATTTTTATGGAAGGATAGTGTTAATACAGTTGGTCCTGTTATCAGCATTATGTTTTTAAATATATGCCTGATCGACCTACAAGGCTACTACATTGCAAATATAGATATACTTAAAGAAAGTGCTTATAAATTCAATTATATTACTAGTAGTAAATAATTAAGTAACATTGCAAATATATCCAAATTTCTTACATTTAAAAGCACGTTCCGAATGTTCACTTCCGTCGACTGCAATCAATACATTCCTGGCATCAGTTGTTTCAGTCATTTTGGACACCTAAGTATTCTTCTTTTGAGCTATGTAAAATGCACAAAAATGCACACAACTTTCTCTCTTGCAAATTAGCTGACTTCTGCTGTGTCCACTGTCCAGGGAGGACGAAGGTGTAATTGTGAATATACCAAAGCACGTGATCAAAGTGACTGGAACATGTCCTTTCTCACGATCCAGAGATCGATCTAGAAATGTGACGTCACTGCTAACAACTGGACGTCGATCACCTGCCTGCCCGAAAGGCAATACCCTGGTCACAGTATAGAGACGACCAGTAGGGCCACTCATTTGAAATTTTGTGTGGCCGCTCATTACGCATTGGCAGCCAGTCAATTGCTTTTTCTGGCCAATAAGCAAGCTGGACTAACTTTCCTGGCCAGTAAACTGCATATTTTTACATAAAAAGCCGGCTACACGTTACAACGCCGAGTGGCCCTACTGGTCGTCTCTACACTGTGCCCTGGTTGCCAGAGGTTCTTGTATTCCGCCCTATTATTCTCGCTCGTATTTTGTTTCACGCGGGGCGGAAGAGAACCGTTATTATCTTCCGCCCCGCGTGAAACAAAATACGAGCGAGCATAATAGGGCCGAAACATGAACCTCTGGCAACCAGGGTAGAAAGCAAGGATGGCAAATCTTCTTATATTATTTCTTCTTATATCTTCTTATATTATTTTAAGAAGATTTTCTTTTAGACCAAATTTCTTCTTATATCTTCTTATATTATTCAATTTTTCTATAGCATTATTCAAGAAATCTAAATTGTCTGTTATGTAAAGCAGTCATTTTTAATGTAAATTTGTTAGTTTTTCACCAATAAGATCTACATGACAACTGCCTGACACTTCGTATAAACATCATACAAATCACCAAAATCACATATCGTGACATCATTAAGTTTTTGTTTGAAAGTCGAAAATCTTCTTATATTGCCTTAAATCTTCTTATAATGAATATAAGAATTAAGAAGATTTTTTTCTGAAAAAATCTTCTTATATCCATCTCTGGTAGAAAGGCAACGAGTTGGTCCGAAATTTCTCCGAGATAAGCACAGTACCTGCAGGTACTATTCATTTTTTCACCACGGTCACCATGGGTGACGGATGGATTTCAGTCAGAGGATTTCAGTGTACGTATTGGCCGTAAACAAAATTGTTATTTTTTTTTAATTGTCTTCATAATAGTGTTTCGTAAGTGGGCTTGTAGCTCTTCTTACGGTGTACGATAATTTTAACCCTTGCCTTGCCAAAAATTATGGCCTTGCAACGAAGGTTTAATTGTCTCTAATTAATAAAATATGTTGTATTTTGCAACATTGACCGTCGTGCACTTGTGCACGTGCACTTGTGCACGTGCACTTTGCATGGATATATTGCAGGCTTTCCAAAAAGTGGACGTTAGAACGAAGTATAGTTAGAACTGTTATTAATGTGCTATCTCTTTCGAAATAATGTTATAATCTTACAAGTTCGTTGTCATTTTTAAATTGTAAAAGTACGGCGGCATTTCGTTCTTTATACAGTGTATGACGTCAAATGTTGGCGCAAAGTGAAATATCAAGTGCTTGATCTTTCAACTGGGAAGAGATACGAGTACGGAGTACATCTTCAAAATTTTGCTGTTTTTATCCTTTTACATCCGATTAATTATTTACTTTACTGTCTTTACATGAAAGTGGGGGCAGTTGACCCCGACTCCACCCCACCTCAATTTCCCCCTCTGCCGGGCTCTGGCTGCAACTTCCACAAAACTGATTTCATAGCATTTTAATAGAATATATTCTCGCATAGTTATAAAATATATATGAAACAACATTAGTAAACATTTCGAACTTAAATGCGTTGAAATTAGTTTTTGTTGCAAGTTGCAGCAATTTTTTGCGCGTATTAATTCAACCTCACAAGGCAGGTTCTTTATCTCCGCTTTCCTCTAAAAAGTTGACTCTACTATGGTATGCGTGTTTGCTTTCGGGGTTGGAACTTCTTCTTCGAAGATACACGAAAACAAAATGAAGAAGACAACTGGTGTGGTATGTATATATTGTCACAATTCACATTATAATAATCATAATTGCACAATCTTGTACTTCATAATCATTTAGCCATACGTTATCGTACACATGCATACACTGCTGTAAATAATATCAAATGTAATTTTACACATACTGTGTATACATTGTTTTAATCAAATCTATTTAGTGGTAGGAATGACTGAGACAGGACATTCAGAATGATGAATCACATAATCACTAACACTGCCAAGTATTGTACGACGTAAAGTGCCCAGACCACGTGTTCCCATCAGAATCATGTCAACATTATGTTCTTTGGCGTATTTGCAGATCGCTTCTCCTGGCTTATTGTGATTCTCTGAAACAGCTTTGTGTTTGATCTAGGGAGAAAGTAGAGTATATTATTACTATTCTTAAACTGCTTAGGACAACAACCAATACTATAATTCCTGGCTTGGTCGGCCCACCGAGGGGCAAATCACTTCTAAAAAGTGTACGAGATTAAAAAATCATGTGACTTTTTGTGATTATTTCCCCCCGATGTTTTTGACATTTTTTCTATATTTTTGTGATTTTTCTATATTTTTGTGATTTGTCTATTTTTTGTGATTTTTTCCCCTGATATTTTGTGATTTTTCTGAAGGTGTACGAGATTTAAATCAGTGATTTGCCCCTCGGCCTACATCGTCCCACAATCATCTCTGTAAAGCTTGTCGTATATGTAGATTGGTATCCCACGTTTGGTGCATACATCGTACTGTATAATATTTCCTAGACTACGTTCACACGAGACCCGACGAATTCAGAACGTACTGGTAGCAGTGATCGAATCCGTCTGGTCCCACGCATCCCGTGTGAACGCGAAAGGCAAAATCGTGCAAATAAATTCGAGTACGGTTCTGAATTCATCCGGCCCCGTGTGTAAGGAGCTTGAGTGTTTATATATAGGCACCATTTGTACACCAGAGGTTGTTGTACATTCATAAGAAAATACACTAAAACCATACTGCTTGATTTTTGATACTTGATTTTACCACAGTTGACTGGAAATAAAACGTGATTTATAGTAAGTTAAAAACATCCGTGTTAAAAATAAAGCATTATGATGGAAATTTGTTATTTGAGATGCTTTATATGTCAAAATAACGTATAGTTAATTGGAGACGTCTTCAAAAGAAGACAGGGAAACATTCTCCGTACATTTGGTCCCTTACCAATGGCAGATGTCTATTGAGTATTGTTTAACAATGTTAAACTAGCCATTACATAATTAGTATCGTTAAACAAAATACGTACTCCTAAACTTTGACATTTAACTATATAACCATCTTCCAACTTTTAACTTCTTTAACACTGGCTTCCATTTTACTCTGCCATTCACCAACAGGGACATGCATGAATTCTGAGGATGAAAAGATAAGAAATAAAATGAGTTGTCGAGACGTACCTTGTATGTACAGTATTGCAGTATATTCTATAGCTTGAACGCGTGGTGCCGGTGTTGGTAGAGTCTAACGAAGATTCGGCGGTGGAGTAGGATGAAAAATACAATAAAATAATAACGTCGAAGTTCTTATTGTATTTTTCAAGTAGTTGAATCCTACCCACCGCCGAATATTCTATAGCTTATAGATTTATATCTTATTGGATTCTTCTGAGCCTAATATGACAATATGGCAGAATATTAAGTCGAGATTTATATATTGCAAGTCGAGATTGATATATTGCAAGTCGAGACTTAACACTTCGCCGTATTGGGTGAAGATGGATCCAGTAGGTGTTTTATTATATTGAACAAAACATTAAGATTTCTAACAAAACACTTTGCAAGAGAGAATAATACAAAAACAATGTCATAAAACTACACGGACAACACGTGTGATAGCCTCCTCCGCAGGCAACACCTACACCTTCTCCGTGTAGCCTGCGGAGGAGGCTGCGAATTTGCTAGCAAAACTCCCTCCCCCACAATAGAACGCCTGCCACACAAGCTACGAATTTGCTTGAATAACCAAACAAAAAGTGAATCATCTAGTTTTAGAGAAAACAAAAGTGACTCTTACATTATTAACTTTCTTTCAGTCTATTTTAATACAATTTGACCTAATTTTAATCAGATGAAGAAATCATAGACTGACCATTCGACCTGTTTTACCAAATGAAATGTACTGTCCAATAGTGTCCTGCACTGTAAAATATCGGACAAGCATGTGATTGGTCAATTGTATGTGAGAGTATAATAAAAATGCATATGTTATATTAATTGTGTGAGCTACAGAGTCTAGTTGCCAAGAGATAACTGCCAAGAGCTATACTCTATAGTAAGTTGCATTTTTCACTGCTCCAATCCTTGAAACTCCCGAAATTTCAGGTCGGCAAGAAATTGCCGACCTAAAAGCGATAATTCTCAATCTAGGTCGGCAAATATTTTCAAAAGAAATAGACAATATCCAAATGAAAATTTAATTTGCTTGCTGCAAATACGCGTATTTATAAACAGCAATTAATTGCAATAGCAAACAAAACAACTAACAAAATGTATGAACTCCAATCGAACAGTGCATATACATATAGCATGACCATGAGTAAGCAAATTCCATTGGCAGCCAATGACAAGATTGTGAGCACGAAAATATGTATTTGCTTGTGCATAAACATGTCAATTTGATACTAGCAAAGCGTATTTTGACTACGCAAGCTTAAATGATCAAAACCTGATAATTAAAACATCGTAGTTGAAAATGCGTATGTGAAAGCTGCGTTCGCGGAAAAAAATGCCGAGACGTATTTGAAAGTAGGTCGGCAAAATTTTGCCGACCTAAATCTACACATATCGCTTTGCAGGTCGGCATTTAGGTCGGCATTGCCGAATGCCGACCTGAGTTTCAAGGACTGCTGCTCCCTGTAAGTTCTAAAATATGTAATAAATAGTTTTTGTTCAAAATTCCATCTACAAAACACTTATTCCCTTAGTATAAGTTGGCTTACCTCAACATCTTTATTACAGTTGGTTTCACCCTTTGATTTCACTGACAATTCAACTTAGGATGAAACCAACATTATAGTCTTTGAAGAGTTTGAGGTAAGCCAACCTAGCTATTGTATGTGGCCTAGCCTGAATATAGCAATAAAAGTATATACCTTTGGGTTTCTTTGAAAATGCAGAGAGGGAAGGAGGTTCATGAGAATGGTAGGTGATCACAAGATTATCTGGCTTGTGACAGAATTTTACATACCCTAAAATATAATAATTACAACATATTTTATAAATTGTCTGCTTTGGCCTATAGCCTAAAAGAGGATAAAAAGTACCGGTAACTGATTTTGAGTGCAAATGGGAGGTTTGTCGGAAATTTAGAAGGTTTTGTTGCAAATTTATGAAGCTTTGTCCCCTAAACTACCCTAACTAAAGAATTTGATGTACACTTGTCATGTTTCACATAATCAAAATGGCTACATCATCTTAATTAAACCAGTGTTGTAGCAAGTCAACCCAAGTTTGAGTCAAAACTTGATTTCAGAGTCAGTGGCTCAACTGCTACAATTGTACGATATCAATCAAAAGGCATGGGCATATAGTCTGCATTTTTCATGTCCCACAGTTTCATTTATCAAGTCTTACTTAGTCCATGCAAGTCATATGAACTGTTAATTGTGCATGATTTGCATATACAAAATTAATGGTAGTAATGTACTGTTACATATTAGGGATGAGCCGATTAATCGGAAAATAATCGGCTTTGCCGATTAATCGGCCATTTTTAAATAATCGGTAATCGGCCGATTATTGTTTGATAATCGGCAAAATAATCGGCCATAAGACTTTTTTGCACAGTTGCCAAGCGCATGCTAAAATACTATAAATACAAGCGAATAGATAGGTTGTTTTTCACAGGGTTTTTATGAAAGAACTCACAAAATTAAAAGCTTCCATACAATGCGTTTCTGCTATGCCTATGTCCTGTCCATCAAAGTCTTTGGTCAAAGAACTTCAAAGCAACCTCCGTCTTTGAAAGGTTTTTACACCGCCGTCTTGCTACTTACAATAATCGGTAGATACCGATTAATCGGCCGATAAGTTGAGATAATCGGCCTACAAATAATCGGCCTCAGTAATCGGCAATTTTCGTCATCGGCTCATCCCTATTACATATTAATAGAGTCGGCTGTAAAATTTACATACAGTAATTAAAGTTATATTATTATTAACAAATAAAAGTGACAATTAGTATAACCTCATTTAGTTGTGTTTTTAATAACAGGACAACAAGCTTCACAAGGTGAGTGGGCACATCCACAGAAAGGGGTGGGAAAATATTCATGCGAGCACAGCCCGAAGATAAAAATGATGCAAAGCATTAGCTCTTTCTTTAAATTTTCAAGTTGCAGTCAACCATATTTTCCACCCTTGATTAAAACTGTCCTCACAACAAATTCAAATGTTTTTTGTAAACATTTGAGAGAATTTCATATTTGGGTGTGGAGAAATCTGTGGTAGACTAGAACTAGTATACCGCAGAGAGGGGGGGGGGTGACTTCTCTGCAGTTATTTTTGAAAGTCTAAAAGCTTATTTTGTTTGGCTGCAATGTACAAATATTAAGGAAACAAATCATACATATTCAAAAAGAAGAAGCTTAAGTAGTTTCTACAGCATTCATTACTGAGCAATGTAATACAACAATATTTAAATAATACATATTAACATATGTTTTCAAGAGTTGACATACATCAATAATCAAATTCTCAAGTAACTTTTATAGACATATCTCATAGAACAAAATGATAAGATCAGGAATTTTTATTGCTTTGACAACTTTCGACCAAAATCACAAAATCAACTCACATAGAGCATATTATTATGTTCAACGCATATTATTTGCAATGTTACAAATTAATAATATACAACAAGCAGCAAATTGTATGAAACAAAGATTTGGAACATTCATTTCTCCTAAGATATTTTACTCATACTGCTAGTGTTTTAATACTTTATAATATGCTTTCATTGTAATTCGTAGAATTCAAACAAATTTATAGCAACTACCCCTAAAAAGATTCGAAATTTACAGGCATTTTCAAACTTCAAAGGCGTGCAGTGTGCCAGCCTAGGATCGATTTTAATATCCTACGATGTTGGATCAAAATAGACTACGATTTTAATATTACGATTTTAACATAAAACTTTATAACTATTTTATACTAAAGTCTTACAGTAATACTTACAATCAAATGCTTTTTCACTGTTTTCACTGCCGTCGACAGGAATTAACACAGTAAATGTAGACATCTTTCAATTCCAATAAACACTCCAGCTTTGCTGTCGCAAGAAATGCATGTGACCCCCCAGGATTCCGCAAGGTTCATGGCCATCTGCTCAATATTGCGTCTTGAATTCAATATATTTTGAAACCGCCCACAAATATTGCTGAAAGTTAAAATGTAAACCCTTCACAAAAGTATAAGATATTATAAACTATTGGGGAAAAGGGAAATCAGAATTGTATAGTTTTTGCATTAAATACTGAGATTTCTATGGATAGAATTTGACGGGGGGGAAGATATATATTTTTTGCTATTCGAAGTTGAGTCGTTGACGTTGATTGATAAATATTAACAATTTTCATTATTTTCTGCAATTTATTTAATAACTGTCATAGCTCTGATAGCGAAGTAGATCTATATATATGGAAATTGTTTTATCTTTGTGTTTGTTGGAAGTTCTGTCAAACGCTATCGGACAGCTACGTTTGCAGTGACAAATATATTTAATACCCGAGAGCAGAAACAAATATGTCAAATATGGCAACAACAGAAAATAATGATGGTGGCCGCGTAGTTCTCATTGCAGTGGATGGCAGCCATAATAGTGAAAATGCATTTCAATGTGAGTAGTTTTGAACCTTTATCTTATGTATAATTTTTGAAACAACATGTTTGATATATCATATTACACGCCAAAAAGATAATTAATGGTTTTGATCAAATGATTCAAATGACACCAGTGTTTGCATGTTGAGTACAGTATTGCAAGAAATATTGAGAAATTTAAGCTGTATTAAATTAGTTTAAAACAGTAGTTGTGTTTATAGTGAGCGCAGACTCAGCGGTAAGAATGATCTGATATGATTTATTGTACATATTTATCTTTTAATGAATAGTTGATCTCAGTTATCACCTAAATATAGCCATATAGGTGACCATAGTGGAAAGTACGCTTCAGCTGCTGCAGGATTTTACTCTGATTTAACTTAAATTAAAGGACTGCCACACAACAATACAATGATTTTTGAATTTTGTAAGTTTGCACAACCACGCGTGCACATCAACATTAAAACAATACCGAGAAAAGACAGATGTTGGAAAATGCCGCAAAACAAAGCAATAGGTCAGGCTTCAAAACAAAGATAAAAGTCAGGCTTCTGGCTTTGGCCTTCACTAGCTTTCTAGTTTTATATAATTCTACTACCGGCTACCGCAACCTAAAATTTATAAAAGATTTACGGCAATATCCTACCGCACTGCTGCATGGTTTTGTCAAGTTTCATTCCTTAACACACCTAGAGACACAAAAGTGGTGAACAATTATTTTTACGACCACAAAAGCCTTGATACGCTATAATTTAAGTAAATTTGCATGAAATTTAAGCCCAAAAGGTTTTAAGAATTGAGATTTTCAGCAACAAAAGGGTGATTATATGTTGGTAACCTATTATAGTTTGCACCCCCAATATTTTGCGAAGTGTCCGCCACTGGTGTAGAACACAGGTCAGGTTTGTTTTGCTGCAAGTTGTTTCCTACATAACATGTCCCTTCATTAACTGTGCTGCATGCAAATAGAAGTTTCAGGAAAATTGCATGATTGTTTCAGGATATTTCTGAAAACATCTGCCTTCAGGCCGATGATGTGTTTATGTGATTTACTTGGAGGTGTGTGCATGTTGATCTTTTCCAATCAATGGTTTATTGTTAGTTGTCTGTTAACCCATTAACACCCAACACTTTCCCTTGACAAGTAAAATCATTTGGTGTTAGACAGATTTAAATGACATGCAAGGTGGGTGCATTAGGGCACATTGTGGCTTAATGGGTTAATTAAAGATATCTTGTCTAAAGTGCAAATATTTTGACCTGACCTAAACCAATGCTCCCAAATTTGAGACTGTATGGCATATGTTGTAAAAAAAGAAAATCAGAATGACTGCAATATCCACAATGCACATGCACAAATACATGTCCTGCCTTTTGGTTAACATCATATAAACAAATTTTGTAATGCATGCCGTCCATAAATGTGCCACTTATTAAGGTATGTTTATACTCGCTGTGATTTGTTGGGCCAATTTTAGATCCACTTTAATTAATGATATTTGATAAACATATGTGGCTAACGTCATCTGAAGACATCGTTAACTTTCAGCAAAACCTAAAATTAGCCCGACAAATCACAGCATATGTAAACATACCTTTGGGTTTGTGTTCTTTTTGTATCATATGGTTGTGCGATCCTGGCATAATTTGCCCAGCTGATGTGAAGCCTATAAGCAGGCCAGCCTGCCAAGCTGGTCTGGAAATGGCATTCAATACACGTCATGCTTTATTTCTCTCTATTAAAATGTCCAAGCAAATAAGAAATGAATAAAATATTTAGACCCCTAAAAGCTGTTGGCACAAACAAAAATATCATTTTGTGAAATAAACACAACTTTTGTTTCCTTGCCAATATGGCACGGGAATTTCTTGCCAGCACTTTCTGGACTACTGTAGTGTCCATCATATGAATCAAATGACAAACTGGCCTGGCAAAGGGAGGAAGCCTGCATGGTTTGCTGGGCCAGACAGCTCGTATGAACAGCTCCTTAAGTAGTACTACTTCACCACTGTTAATCATGAAGTTCACGACTCTGTCTGTATACCCTGTGTACTTTTCAGGAGAATCACACATGGTACCAATCCAATTTTATTTTGAGATCAGTGGTCTATATTTAACTATAAACATAAAATTATTGAGAGTATTAATTGTATATTTTGTGCTCTATATGGAGGTCAAGAATCCGAGCAGCCGACCCCAGGTCAATCTAGGACTACAGTTGGGTAATAGTCTGACGTAGTAGAAGAAGATTGTATATTTAGCTCTCTAAAAATTGATTTGTTTGTCTGTTCAGTTTACTTGCATATACAGATAGCATAGTATGGTGATGAAAAATTGACAGGTGACGTCATTGGAGCTACCATAATGTACTGTAATTAGATAACTGCACCATCTGTACCATGAAAAGATGGTTTTCCACTCTATACTGACTATATTCTTTTGTTCTATTTCTATGAGCAACTGGCTGTAGCAAATTAGATGTTAATTAAATATTTTTAACTTCAACAATGTAAATATCTTTAAGACAAATTTGCTAGCGCCTAGTTGAAAACCAGCTTACGGTGGGCTCATACATAACCTACAATGTCACCCGCCAGGAAATTAAGTCGAGTATCATGCATATTCATGCCCTAATTACGCATTCAATTATTTTCATCCTTAGACAAACTTTCGTAAATTTCTCATCCAATTTTCATCCAAATTGAACCAAAACTTCATCGATTTATCCTTGGCCCATGGCCATTAGCTCCACAAATTTGCGTATTAACTTTTTTAATATTTTTGAGTTATCATGCCAACAGACAAACATACAAACAAACCCAGGTGAGGTAATAAGAGATTTCGCGCTTTCGCATTTAGCGTTTTCGCATCGTTTTAGCGTTTTCGCATCGTTTTAGCGCTTTCGCATCGTTTTAGCGTTTTCGCATCGTTTTAGCGTTTTCGCATCGTTTTAGCGTATTCGTGTGGACGGTCGAAAACGATTTAAATACGCTACGTGAACTCCATGAAACCACACTGGAGTTATACTGTACGTTAGAAAGACAGAAGATATTCAATTTTACCCAACATGCTTTGCGGTAATGTAATAATCCACATTCAATTCAATTCACGAAGAAACAACACAACACTGAATAGACCTCCTCAAGCTCGTGCTCAACTTCGTATCCAAATTGACATTTCAGATCATGTGATATTTACATCTTTTATCACTCTGATATTTACATCTTTTAAGCCTGGAGTTATGACACGTTTACGACACGGTTACGACCATATGGAAACCAGGCCTTATATATGAGTGAGAAATTAAATGGGCAATTTCCAGACCGAGGCTGAGCCTGCCTGGTCGAGGTTTATTTTTGCTGAATGCTGATGGGAATCTTGACGAGTTTTTATATAAAAGGAAAATAGTCAATATATAGATGATTTCTTAATGTAATATGTTTTGTACTTAGTTATGGTAATCTATAACTCATAAGTCCACAGGAGTTGTGTCCGTTGTCTTTTTATGAAGTTATTAATTTCTAGATTAATTTCTAAATATTTCATGGTAGACTGGTAGTATGTCTAGTATATGTATGTTATCATGTTTTCTAAATCAATACATACCGCGTTAGTTTTAAATTTAATGCGCGGTTCGGGTCAAAGGTAAAAGTATTAATTGCTATGCGGTGTTTGTTTGAAATAGCGGAGTTAAAATTTGTTTATGTATTAGCAATTTACAGTTCAATGATAATTTGCACCTTTATTGAAAACTGTATGATAATTCGATCTTCGTTGGATAATATTCAGTTATATGTTTTAAATTGGCAAAATTGCATTCTGATATAGAATACATAAAGACAAAAACTGATAAAAGATGTAAACTTCAAAGCTTAATCTGAAATACTTGAAATGGCAATTTACATAAGAAGTTCAGGAGGTCTTTCGTCGGGGTTGCATGGGCTTTGTACACGTATAGAATAGTTTGGTTTATTGGTTATACAGTTATTCTAAAAATAATAGTTTAAAATAAGAACAGTTTAAAATAAGGACAGTTATATTGATGCTTAGAGTAAAACACGAATGATTATTGAACAGTTAAGTACTTTGGGGCAAACATTTTAAATTGTGCAGTCTCAGCTATCCCTATTCAGACGGCGCGTCATTTCGCCAATTGGCCTTCAGTGTAAACACGTGGAATGATAGCTTTAAAGATAAGTTGATGTTTGTGCGAATTGCCTCGCTTGCAGTGGCCAAAAACAAATTAAGACCTTAATCCCAGCTTTTTATGCAAATTTCCCATTTCAGTCTTATTTTCTGCAAATGCATTTTTTCATTCATTTCCCTCTGCCATGAGGTTATGTTTTCACCTGGGTTTGTTGTGTGTGTGTGTTTGTTTGTGTTTGTGTTTGTGTTTGTGTTTGTGTTTGTGTTTGTGTGTCTTGCGAAACCCGGCTGAACAGAACTGAATAATTTATGCATGATTACTTGACTAAATTAGCTGGCGGAGGCCGTATGCAGTCTCTGAGTGGGAGTGAGTGCCTTCTAGAATTCAGATATATATTAATGCATTAAGCCGTAAGGCAAGGAGTGATAAATGCAATGTGATCCTGACGCGTCATTTGGATGCTCAGGCAAATCCGAACTGTGTATTGATTTGCCAGCGCCATTCTTCATTAAATGTTCTATATTTAAGATCTTGAATATTTGTTTTCAGGGTATGTAACTCACATCCATACAGCAGAGACAAAAGTTATTCTTCTTCATGTGTTTGATATACCAACCTTACAAAGTGGAAGATATCATGGTGAGTTTTATAGACTATAGTAGTTCTTCACCCCACTGGATAGGGCATTACTATTGTGGCCAAATTTTTTCAAACTTTAACAAAATTTCAGATAACTAAATTGTTTTGACATATTCCGGCTACGGTTACTCAATGTAGTTTTGCTTCCAGATCGGTAGTTCTGCACCCACAGAAGTAAAGCCTGGTTCACACGCGCGAGGAAAATAAGGAACATAAGGAAAGGCAAAAAAAAGATGCAGTGAAGTGTGTGACATAAGCTTGCAAGGCTAAAAATAACGGCCAGTAGGTCGCCGGACAAAATTACCGGTCAACTTGATTTTAGCTCGGTCAAACTCTGTTTCTGACAGGTCATTTTTAAAATGAGTAAAATACAGCAAATACTAAAAATATCACTGTTAATGAGCGATAAATAGTTTTATTACCTAATATGCAAACACTTTATACGGTGAAACAATTATAGTAACAAATTTGTTTCGAGACATCGCTTTATTGTTTCATGTTTTAAACGCTCAAGACGTTAGAAATCACGTTGTAAAACAGTCAAAGTTATGAAATATATAGTCTTTCTCTGAGAAGATTTCAGCTGAGATGCCGAAAAAAGAAGACGATATAAAATTCCATCGGAAGGTATACAAATGTTACCGATCAAAATGACCGGCGAGGCAAAAAAGTGACCGGTCAAGAGGCATTTTTAGCCGGTCATTGTTCGTTGATCAGCCGTTATTTTTAGCCCTGGCTTGAACACAAGCACATATACCTCTAAGCAATCTCGTACCCAGAACCAAGAAATATAGTCCGAGTGAACGAGGATGGGCTCTAAGAATAAGGTCATCTGCTAATATAGACTTGCTCCCAGAACTTATAGAGGAAAACTTGGAGTATTATAACTTATAAGTTAAGGCGAAACCAAAAATATTTCAAAAGAAAAATCTTTCCATTTACCGTAATGCTATCTTCTATGAAATCTAGAGAATTGTCGATCTATTTGCAGTAGACCTCTTGCTCTTATTGACCTCTAGCAAGATGTGTTTATAATGAAAGAAATTGGAGTTTGTTATTGCAACTATACGGAATTAGAAGGCTAGATGTCGTACATGAGCTCTTTTAAACTGCAATAGGTCTATAGAACAATGGCTATTTAGAATATTTACTACATATGTTTTCTGTAGTGGAACCAGAGTCAGATTTTCTTTCATGGAAAACAAGGATAAATGAAGTTGAAATGGAAGCACAAAAAGTGATGAAACGCTTCATGGATAAATGTGCGGCATATAAGGCAAGTGCTGCCAGAATATTCATTTATATTGAGGTCCATGTGGCATGTTAAAACGTACAACGAAGCCAAGTTATATAAAAATATATTTATAGTTGTGAGATCCATATGGGATACATTTGACAAAGGATTTACTGATTGAACGCTAAAAGAAGTGTATCTGGGGTTCAATGCATTTGCCTTGTTTGCAATTCCTAGTCTATCTGGGGGTTGGTTACACACCCATTTCGCCAGATGAATTGATTATGGCCCAGGCCATGTTGCTCAATTAATCCTACTATTCTATTTTAGATCTATTTCTTTAACATCAATTATTTTTGGAATAGAAATACCTGGCCTGTATTAAACAATATCAATACTTAGAGTCTAGTATATTTCTTCAAAAAAGTCGTTGCTATGGAAATATTCGCGTTTTAATATGGCTGATGAGTGATGTTTTGACTTTAAGTGCTCTAGTATGCTCTTTTCAGTTTTAAAGTGCCTTTATAGAACGATGAAATTTTTTAACGATTTTGAAATAGAATAGGTGCATTGTGCATGACAACCAACACAACCTGTTTCCCAGGGGTCTCATCTTCAGCTGTTAGGGGGGCGTGGCGGAGGTGAGACCCTGTGAAACAGGCTGTGTGCATGACAGAATACATGAAGATTATTAGATTAAATACAAAACTACAGAATGTAACACGACAGTACCCAACCCTTTACTAGAAATGACTTTGAACCTTTGTTTGTATTAAATAGGACCTTGTTCATTACACACCTGTAACAATCCCTGGCCGAGCTGGAGAGACGATTTGTGAAGAAGCAGCCAAGCACAACACAGACTTAATTATCATTGGTAGTCGTGGTTTGGGCAAAATATCTCGATCATTGTTTGGTAGCGTTAGTGATTTTGTTGTTCGCCGAGCGAATCTTCCTGTTATAGTCGTCCCAAAAGGTGGAAAAGCGAGTGATATATTTATTGTTACAATGTTGAGTTAAAACTTGAAACTGCTTTTAAAATAGTAATTAAAATGGTAGTATGTTTAGGTTTATGTATAATAGAATTAAATTAAGCACGTCTTATATTTTGTTGATTGCAACTTGGTTCACACGTATGAGATTAGACTTGCTCCGTTGCTCTGAGTAGCTCGTTCTGTGTGGTCAAGACTCAAGATAGTGTAGGCTGTGTGGCTGGCGGTTTTAAGAGGTTGGGGAGTTAAGGCGCGGGCAGCCAAAAATTAGAGAGGTGAGGCGCAGCACGGTTAATAGAAGAAGACGCAGGCGCAGGAAAGGCAAAACTGCCGGCGAAATTCGCCTTTCCCGCATCTCACCTCACGCAGTCCACGTCTCAACTCCCCAACCCCTTAAACCCGCCAGCTACGCAGGCTAGACCAGGGCGCTTATATATATATGAGCGTCCTGCGCTAGACACTAGAGACCTTACGATATAAGACGGCAACGTGACGACGACGGCTATAAATACAATGAAATTTATAGTATTTTAGAATAGAAATGAATAATTAAAATCCCACGGGAGTTTTAGACGTCATCCTCGTTCTGTTTACAACGGTAAACTACAGATTTTTACGTCTTGTGTGCAACGTCTGCATTTCAAGCCGCGAGAAGTGGTAGTCAGCAAATTGGCACAGTACTGAAGTAGAGATCTTCTAAAACTGAAGTGAATTCATACGATTGATAATACACGACAAGTTTTATTTAATTGATTTATTTGAAGGAGTTTATTTTGGCCGTCGTCGTTCGCGTTGCCGTCCTACATCGTAAGGTCTCCATTGAGACGACACCCGTCTCCTCGGCAGACCCTCGTGCCTCATGGGAAGGATAGATACACATGGATTTCCTCCAGAAACTGTGACTCATGAGACACGAGGATCTGTGTAGGAGGCAGGGACGACGAAGAAAGAGGGACTTGGAGCTCGTCTGGTATGGGATAAGCTCAAGCAGGTATGGGATAAGGAAAGACAAAAGGCAAAACAAATGGATGTAGCGAAGCGCGTGACACAAGCATAAGCACAGCAGTGTTGTAGTACTCGAGTCCGGACTTGAGGGTATGACTCGGACTTAAACACATCGGAATTGGACTCGATATCAAATGACTCGGACTTGACTCATCTAGACTTGGATATTTAGGTCAAGTACTTTACGAGAGTCCACCAATATAATTTCCTCGTTTATGTACGTATTGCTTCGTTATATCACAGTTAATGAAATAAGATATAAAATTAGAGCCTGTATTGCGGTATTGTCACTAAACCAGCACAAATTTGTCTGCCAATATCTGGTTCAAGCATATTTCCCAACAATTTTTTGCGTGGCAAGAATATATGCATGGAAACACATGGTTCGATGCGACATCATGCACAAGATGCGTTTGAAACTTACATCTATATATTACGACTATTTTAAATATGAATCAATCCTTGTTCGCTTGATATGCAAAAATATATCTAAACCTTGTACTATCTGTTGACTGTCACCAGGTAGAGAACTATCTTTTTTGACGAAAAATAGGGCAGGATGTAAAATGCTGCTTTTTACTAAACAAATTACGGAGATAACCCTTTGTCGTTAGTTAGCAAATTTCTGAATGTTTTATCGCCAACAAATTATGTACAATCCATGATTGCAATCCATGATTGGGTGTGGACTGTGACAACCTTAATGAAATAGCTGTATTTGCCATCGGGACATTCTATTTTCTCATGTATTACACTATAAAGCGTATCCTTATTTTATTAGGACCCATGCACAGTATGGCCTCTATATTTTCCACTGTACGTTTTGAAGTTGAAATTGAATTATCATTATAGTCTGATATGTTTGCCACTGCATATTACTTTGATTACATGCAGACTGTGTATGTGAATTGTGGAAATAACAATTAGCCCTATAATCTATATTCGAAGCATTGACATTTCGTTTTGATATATTTTTGGATTTTAATATGATTAAATTCTTTATCATTTTGGACTTGGACTCGAAATATTTAAGACTCGGAAATGCTGGACTTGAAATTTTTCTTAGGGACTTGGACTGAATGTATATGACTTGGACTTGCACTTGGACTCGTAAGTTGACTACACCACTGAAGCACAGACTCCTTATAAAGCATAGTATACTGAATTTCTACATGAAGACGATCAGTGTATTGTGATCAAGGATATAGTCCCCAGGCCCCAGTACATCTCTTGGTTATTCCTAAGAAAGCAATTGTTGGTCTGTCCACGGCAGATGATTCTGAAGAACAGCTATACAAGTATACTGTAAACAAAAGGCAAATTAGAATCGAAGACTTTCAAAAGATTATTATTGCTACATAGGCTATAAGTTATATTTTTCAGGCCATCGTTATGTCAATACTTTATTACTTTCTTGAGCCGTATTACACTACAAGCCCAGGCCTGGCTTTGGCCTAATTTGGCTTATGCTGAATGGCTGATTAAACTAGTCAGTCACTCAGTCAATCAGTGAAGTATAAATCTGGCCAAGGCCTTGTCTAGTCTAGTCTTGCAGTGTAAACTTCAGGTAGGGACCGCCGATCTGGAATGCCGACTTTGTACAAATTAACGCAGGTTCAGGTAATGAAAGTGAGAAGTCCATGTTCCCACAATACTTAAGACTATTTCTCATAACAAAGTATAAACGAGATAAACAATCTTATAAACTAAGAGCTATATTATACAACGGACAAATCAATCATTTTTATCGCCAAGTAAAAATACGTTCGCACCTTGTTACGTAGATTAATACGTAAGCCAATTGGCAAGATCAGGCCTTTCGGCAGTAGCGTACGGGCGGGCAAAACGACCGTAATGGAAAATGGCCTTTAAGCCCGTTCTCCACTAGGCGAATTTGTTCGCGCTCTCCCGACCTTTTTGCATGCCCCCGGACCCCCTACAGATTCTCGGACTTTTGGCCTCGAAAAAATTAGTTGCGCCAATGTTAACATCGTGGCTACGGCCCTGACGAGCACATGCCAACAAAACTTTTAAGAAGACATGATTAACCTGAAAATAATTGACACTTTTGGTCAACGACATGGACGATATAAGTGTTTTTTCTAAGTTATGTAACCTCCTACTCACAGCTTTTGAACGTTCATTTTGAGTACACAGAAGCAATGCACAAGTAAAAATTCAGCATATTGATTTGTAAAATACAATTAAGAGTGGTTATTATTGTTATCAATATGTTATTATCCAAATTCGGGCATTAGGTGTAAGCTTTAAAATTCAGGCAATTTCCGTTGAATTTAACTCGTCACGTTTAATATGAAATATCTTTGTGGACGCAACAGGCATCAAACGAAGACAAAAAGCTTCTGAATCCTTTCTTAACACACAGTTCAAGTTTTTCTTAATTATATATACCCATACCCATGTGTGAATTGAGTACGTACAATAGACCCATTGCACATGACGTCACATAGCCAGTGACGTATGCAACTGGACTGACAAATTAGCAATTATCTATGCATATTTGAAATATAAATTTTGTAAACAGAGCAAAGTTGGTAAAACTTTAATACTTTTTAGTATTATTTTTTTATTTAGGGGGCATCTTGAGGACACTTTGAGGATTTGTGACGTCAGTGCAATGGGTCTATAGGTTGTTTGACAGCAATGCCAATTTCAATTTCAAAGGGTTTACTTTTTTTGGGACACCCTGTATAGTCAAACGCAGCGTGATATTAGACAATAGCTACAAAATCGCAAGACTCATTATTTCAATTTTCATCCAAGAAGAGACTCCTAACTGATCTGATCGCATATGAATCAAGCCTCAGTAGTAATA